>CM066143.1:34832500-36082500 GCA_033617975.1 Populus alba x Populus glandulosa
AGGGATTTGCTCAACCCATGCTAGCGGACACATTATGGCTAGGAAAATACAAAGGGTCGGTTACTTCTGGATGACATTAGAGAAGGATTGCATCGACTATGTCCGAAAATGCCATAAGCAGTGTACGGTGACAAAATCAACGCCCCTTCAGCTCCCTTGTTTAACCTAACATCTCCATGGCCTTTTGCAATGTGGGGAATTGATGTGATTAGGCCTATCAACCCAAAAGCCAGCAATGGTCATATGTTTATTCTCGTGGCTATCAACTACATTGCAAAATAGGTAGAAGCCGGTTCATTTGCTCATATGACGCAAAAAGTGGTGAAGAAATTTATTGAAAGAGATTGATCTATCGATATGGCCTGCTAGAAAAGATTATAACTGATAATGCCCAGAACTTCAATGGAAAGATGATAATAGAACTTTGTGCTAAATGGAAAATCAAGCATTCCAATTCCTCACCATATAGGCCAAAGATGAACAGCGTAGTAGAAGCTACTAACAAAAATGTCAAGAATATTATTCAGAAGATGGTAATCACCTACAAGGATTGGCACAAAATGCTGCCATTTGCCCTTCATGCATACCGTACCGCAGTCCGAACTTCAACAGGAGCTACCTCCATACACTTTGGTATATGGAATGGAGGCAGTGATGCCTTTAGAAGTGGAGATCCCATCAATAAAAATACAGATGGACTCTGAGCTAGAAGAGGCAGAATGGGCAAAAGTTAGATATGAACAACTTACTCTGATAAGTGAGAAGAGGATAGCTGCAATCTGTCATCATCAACTCTACCAAAAAAGGATGGCTAAATCATATGACAAGAAGGTTCAACCTCGAGGATTCTAGGAAGGAGACCTTGTACTAAAGAAGATATTGCCTTTACTAGAAGAAGATCAGAGTAAATAAGCGCCCAACTATGATGGCCCTTACATGATAAAGAAAGTTTTCTCAAGAGGAGCTTTGTTGTTGTCTAGAATGGATGGAGAAGATTTAGTTAGACCTGTGAATTCTGACTCTGTAGAGAAATATAATGCTTGATGTATTCCATGTTTTCTCAATCAAATAAAGTCTAGCCATGGATTCTTTCTGTAAAGAACTTTTTCTTCATGAAGCGTATAATCTCATAACATTTGAAACCTTTTTTGTAACACCCTGTAATTTAGAGAGAAAAATGAAATTACTAAAGAGTATGTTGCTTACCTTTGCTACTTTAACTTATTTCAATGAATTCTTGCAAAAATTTACAAAAATCATGTCCTCCTCTTCCAATTTCCAGCTTCTTCTCTTTGTTTCTCTCAAGCTCTATATAACTCTCTAAGTTGTTATTTAATTTGTTTTCTTGGATAGAATCCTCCTAAGAACACTCCCTTTTGATTTAGCTTGAAGAAATGAAGAGAAAATGAAGATAATGGGACAAAACAAATGGTCTCCCTCCTGTTTTCTTTTTCATTTGCAGAGGACGTGCTCTGTTTTTAAAGAGAGGAGAAATGTTGAATTATTCTAGGAAGGATGGATAGAGACGTAATAATGGAAGGATAAATGAGAATTTCAAGGAACTATGATTGCATATTGTTAAATATATGTTTAATTTCGTGCATGTATTGTGTGATTTTCCTTTTCTACTATATTTATTATATACATTATGAAATTGCAGGTCCTTCAGATTCACGCCAGGAGTAGCGTTTTAGGTCCTCTAGTTTCCTTTTGCATGATTGAATAAGAAGATGAACATTAATGTATTTTGTCATTAAGGAACTAAATGACTTAATATGTAATAGTACTCTTTTTACATTAAGTGTCGGGACATAAAAATACATTATTCTGTATTTGTAATCTTAGTTTGTTTACTTGCAATTATTATGAATTATGTGTGTTAATGGGAAAGAAATGAGCATGTGAAATGTGAGGCATGTACCGTGAATAATGTGTTGTTGAGGTTCTACATGATTATGATGTGATTGAGAAATAAGTATAATTATACAGGATGATTGTCGATAACTTGGGACCTCCAGATATAAAGGAAACTCAGCCAAAATTTCAGTGGAAATTTCGGCAAGTCTCAGATAAGTTTGGTGGATTAAAAAAAAACTCATTTTTTTAAAAGTTAATGCTCAAAGTTCTTTTATGAATGTACTAAATTACAAGGTGTTACAGTTGGTTCTTTTTATTATTATTGTTCTTATTATTTATTTTTATTTACGGGGGTTTACATTTTTACTTAAAGGAACCGATTTAACGCACGACTAAGGAATCATAATATGCTCAAGATGACTCAACCAATGTCCAACTTGAAGAGAACCAAACCAAAAGCTAAACCTGACCTATATTGCATACCATACTAGGGGTAAAAAACAAAATCGTTCAGTAAAGGGAATCATCATAAAAACCTTTGAAACACCTTTATAAGAATTGCTTAAAATAAAATATGATGATTGCATTGAGAGTTTCAGTTTTTGTGAACAAAACCATATCTTTTGAGTTTTCCTTTTAAAATAATTTCTTAAAAATGGAAAAGGCAATTAAAACATCGGTAAGAGTATAATAAAAGGCAATATTCAATGGAGCAAGAAAGGGCCCTGTAAAGAACTGGAGATTTCTTCACCAAGCATGAAAAGGATAGGAAATATAGCACGCGGAGCACGTAAGGGTTCAAGAGGACAGGTCGGGCAAATAAATGGAAACAAAAGTTCAAAGAAGGCTACAACGGAAAGGGGGACCTATGTTTCCAAATTAGATAACAAAAACATGCATCCTATATTGTCATAACATTAACCTAACAGGAAAGGTGTTGGCGAAAGCCAAAATAGTTCCAAGTTTTTGGAAACCGCTGAGATACATGAAAAAGAATTGTAAACTAGCACTATTGCATTCCTTGAGGTAAGATGATTTATTTTGAAATCCAAAACGCGCAGGTCACCCGACATTGAGATCATTGTTTAGAAAAAGCATGGAGTTTTCAAAAAAAAAATCTTAGAAAAAGCGTGGAGATTGTTTCTAAAAAAACCTTAAAAACAGGTAGGTCACCTGACATTGAGACCATTGTTTAGAAAAAAGCGTGGAGTTTTTCTTAAAAAAATCTTAAAAACAGGTGGGTCACCCGACATTGAGACCATTGTTTAGAAAAAGCATGGATTTTTTTCTAAAAAATCTTAAAATGGGCAGGTCACCCGGTATTGAGACCATCTATAGAAAAGCATGGAGTTTTTCTAAAAAAATCTTAAAACGGGCAGGTCACTCGACATTGACACCAATTTTTAGAAAAAGCGTGGAGTTTTTCTAAAAATCTTAAAACGGCAAGTCACCTGACATTGAGACCATTTTTTAGAAAAAAGCGTTGAGTTTTTCTAAAAATCTTAAAACAGGTAGGTCACCCAGTATTGAGAACATCTATAGAAAAGCGTGGAGTTTTTCTAAAAAAATCTTAAAATGGACAGGTCACCCAACATTGAGACCGTTTTAGAAAAAGCATGAGAGTTTTTTTAAAAAAGGGCTACTAAATTACAAAACGGGTAGGGCAACCGAAATTGAGACCACTTTAGAAAAATATAGAGTGTTCTAAAACAAGTAGGTCACCTGATAATAAGACCATCTTTAGGAAGGCATCCAGTTTTGAAGGTTTATCAATCATTCTTATCTTTACAAAACTTGCTACTCAAGTCTTAGCTTCGCAAGTTTTGTAAAGAAGGGGCATCTGTTGTTACTCATTTTTTTAGCCATACGGGCTAATGGAGATGGTGTATATCCCCTTTAAATTGAAGGCATGAGTTTTAGTTCAAGGATGCTAGGAGATTGACAAAAACAAAGGAGAAGGAAATGTTTTTCGAACCATGTTTCAGCTGGCATCTGCTCTCCTTATCCTTTCCCTTTGCTATCGAAATTGTCGGGATTCTTAGGCTAATCAGGAGTCTTTAAAATGCTCAATTCATTCCTTTGCTATCTAGTCTCTAAGGTTGGATAAATCCCTCAGAAGCTGCACTAAAAAAACTGGCTTTACCGTTGTCATAATTTTTTGTTCCAACTTAGGCTTTGATTCTGATCTGGTTACATGCAATATCCGACCATCCCGGCTATATTTTGTCACTCATGACATGTTGCAAAATTGACCTACACTTTTTGGGTCCTAGGGCTCGCTATTTTTATGGCAGACTCTTAGTCAAATTAGGATGCTTGGCATTGTCAGTTTCCTGATTTAGATCCGGAGATCCTTTTTGACCAACCAGGTTGCAGCCAATTTCTGTACTTCAAAATGAATTTTTGAAGTTCTTAATCCTTCATGAAAGTTGTAGTCCTATACACGTAGATGAATTTTGGTTTTTGAATCGCC
This sequence comes from Populus alba x Populus glandulosa, assembly GCA_033617975.1. NCBI lineage: Eukaryota > Viridiplantae > Streptophyta > Magnoliopsida > Malpighiales > Salicaceae > Populus > Populus alba x Populus glandulosa. Next base: position 34,836,831 of record CM066143.1, read on the forward strand.
TGATTTTGATATCAGAAGCTCAAGATATCCCCGTTTGAATATCTCAAAGTGAAAGTAGAGAACTCTACCGCAAGCAGGTTTCTGACTTGAATTTTGCACTAAAGGCTTTGCTTCCATCATGATTGTGCTGGTCTTTATTCTTAGGTTATACTTTCAGTCATATCGGGATGCTTGGCATTTGTCAGTTTTTTAATCAGATCAGGAGACCATTTTTACCATCCAAATTGCGGCCCAATTCTGTTATGTAAAATGATTTTATCTCATCTCAAATCCTTCATGAAAGTTGTAGTCCTACATGTGTAGATGAATTTGGGTTTTTGAATCGCTTGATTTTGATGTTAGAAGCTTAAGATATTCACGTTTGAATATTCACGTTTGAATATCTAATGAGGAAGTGAAAATTCTGCCTCAAGAAGGTTTTTGCTCCCCAAGTCTGCCAGACTGAATTGGAAAAAAAAAAGGCTGAAATAAGGGAGTTAATGGCAGATATAAATGGAAAAGAAACTTGGCTGGGTTTTGGAGAAATGGAAAACGGGGATAGGATCTAGAAATGGAAATTCTGCCACGAGGGGTTTCATTTCTGCTGTAACGAAAAAAACAACTAGACGATGTACCTCGTTTGAGAACAACCCCTTTGCTGGAAATATAATTAGCATGGTATTGTACCTCGTCTGCAGTCACTTCCCTCCTCTGCAACCTTTTGCTGCTGTTTTTTTGTTAAATCCTTCGAAAAGGACAAGGGAAGATCACTTTTAGCTCATCCTACCTTGCCGAAAAGGACTTCACAAACCTCTAAAAGGGTTTTAAAGAAGCTCATAATGGCAAAAAGAGGAAGGTTTTCTTTAGTTTTAGAGGCAGAAAAGCAAAGGTCTTCATTGGCATGCACCTCATTTGCTGCATTCGAACCAGCAGCATCAGCAGAAGCTTTGTCCATCGGCTTGTACTTCATTTTTGGTATTCAGAGCAAGCAGGATTTGCAGGTATAAGGCTTAGTTTCTCCTTCCTTGCCATATTTAAAAGTTAGTGTCTGATGATTGTTCTTTCCAAAACCTGTTTCTGATTTTGTTTGGGACGTTCGTTTTCTGTTTTGGCAACAAGTTTTATACTTGCCCATTTGTTCCTTCCATACATGTGAATTTAAATAGTTTTTCTATGTTAGAGTTATGCATTTCTTCCCTTTTCTCCTTCGTAAGAGACTGTGAGTCCCAAAGGCCCTCATCCCCTCTAGTCTCCTTTGTTTGATGCCTCTTGGTCTTATAATATTGCGTAAGAGAAGTTTTGTTTCTAAACAAAGCTTTGGCCAAAGGAGAAATTAAATAACGCAAAGGGAAGTTCCAGGGAGAAAGTAAAAAGGCATGAGGGAAGTCCCTTTACAGTCAATGTAGTTTTTTGGCAGACTTTTAGTTCATGTGTTCATTTTTGTTGTTTATTTTGAAAAGAAGAGGCAGTTGGTCGTGGGTTTATGCTGGTAGTTTTTAATTGCTCAGTATAAAGGTGCGGCCCAAGTCGTTTCCTTTTTAGGAAAATAGCGTGGGAGTGTTAAAAGATTGGTAAAAGAGGATGGGTGGCGAGTTACGGTTCCTGTTATAGGTTTTGGTTTCAGAATTTTGGTTTTTCTGGTGCGTATAGATGTGTTATTTTTCAGTTATGGGATTTGGGGTTTAAGTTGACGAAGTGAGTCTTGTATAAGTAAAATTTGGCTTTGGAAAGTTTTTTTTTTTTTATCAGTGTTTTTTCTAAAAATTTTGGAATGGATGTGTATGACTTGTTTTCTTTTTGTGGTACTTGTGTTTTTATCAAATATAAAAAAGTTTTCTTGTATATTGCATACGGCCAATACCCTAACATATTTTAAATTTTTATTTTTTCAAAAAAAAAAAACAAATATTCGAGATTTCAAAAATTATGTTTTAACATGGATTTATTAAACACAAAAATTATTTTCTTGCATCTTGGATTTTACAACATGTTTGTAAGTTTCAAAGGGTGTTGGCCAATATTTTAAAAATATAAAAATCTTATTTTTGGAAATTCGTTTTTATTCACTATTAATGTTTGGATAAAGAAACCTCAAAGGAGTTAATATCCAAAATATTATTAGGAATAATTTGTTATTATTCACTACAAATGTTCGATTAAAGAAACCCCAAAAGGGGTCAATATTCAAAATATTATTGGGAATAATTCGTCATTGTTCACTGTTAATATTTAGATAAAAAAAACCCCAAGTGATAAATATCAAAATATTTTTTTAGGAACAACAAAGTCATTATCCCTTAATAATACAAGGGCAAATAAACCTCTAAAAGGTAAATGTCCAAAATATTGTTTATTTTTAACAGAATGATAGATTTATGCCTAAAATTTTATTTAGAACAATTTAATTGTGTATCCTTGAAAGAAGCCTCAACTATAATTGAGGACATTTCAAGTTTTGATTCCACAATTTATGAGTCATGAAAATTTGAAATACTAAAGCAAAAATGGGCTTTAAAAGTAGCTTGAATTTCCTTAGATTTCTAAACTTTTTTTTTCTCTTCCTTGCGATTTACGAGTCGCGAACACTTGAAATACTAAGGGAAAAATAAGCTCTTAAGCATATTGAATCTCCTTAGATTTCTATCTTAGTTGTCTCTAAATTCATAAATTCTGAATTTATTTCAAATCAAGCATAGACTTCAAGAGATCTGCACCATTTCTCTTTGGCACTCTATAGGCATACCTAAAGGTATGATCCATATTGGCTAAGGGTTCTTTCCCTTAAACTTTGAATCCAAGTTTGTACATCATAGCAAACGTATCCTAGGAAACTGATGAGCACACCAACACCATATCAATTATAGGCAAACCAAACACCAAGCAGCTTATATTAGGTAGGGCGTACTAGAGGTGCTAAAACCTTCCATTTATGCAACTAGTCCCTTGTCTTAAAATCTCTAAAAGACTAGTTAGGTTTCCTAGTGACCATAATACTAGGTGGCGACTCCCTTTTCACAAAACAAAGACCCCAACATCAATCCCTGCTACCAGGAAGGGTCGCCTCGACGTTAAGCTCTCTTGAGGGTACGACACATTAGTTAATCAAAAGTTTCTTTAGCTATGTTGTTGTTAAAAAAAGTATTGTTTACCCTTTTTGTTTCTTTGCTACTAAGCTTGTTGGCCTCTTTATGCTTTCTTAATATATTAATCTTGAACAATCATCTCTTTTTAAGTTTTGTGATCAAAATTTGTTGTTGCTTAACTTTCTTAAACTCCTGTTAAAATCCGAGTTGATCATTGTATAGGCCAATTCAACCTCATTCAAGTAGCCAATAAGTAGGTCCTCCTTGATGGCTTCTTTTCTATTTGTTTTCCCAACATGTTTTCATACCAAACAACATTGTATGAAAGGATATAAATATCAATATATTTGATTATGAATAACCTCTTCTAATATTCCATTGTTTTCCCTCTAGAACTAACTTGATGCATTCCTACTCAATTATAATTGTAATGGAATTAACTTCATGCATCCCTACTTAATTATAATTGTATTACACTTGGTTTTGAGATTCTTAAAACAAAGTACATAGCTTTTTATGTACTCTTTTAGTCATGAACAATTCTAGCCAAGCTAACCAACATTGTTTTTAGTTCTATTTTGTAAAAGTGCTCATAAAAACTATTGATGAAATTTAATTTTAGTATGGAGAACTAGTGAAAGGTAGCTTTGATTAATGAAGAACTAAACAACCTTAGGTTCATGAAGGGATTAACAACACCATTTCCATATTAATAAGCGAATTTGGTGACATGTTCCCTTGTTGACTCATTGTCTTCAAAGAGACAAAGATAACTATGCTTAATGAGTATGATTTATCTCAATGTTGAGAGGAAAAATCGATCATTTCAAGAAATGAAGAGAACTACTCTTAACAAGTATGATTTATCTTAGTATTTTTAGGTATAATTCATTAGTGCTTCATGCTATATTTCAATATAAGTTTTCATTGAACCTATTTTGTATAAAACACCATATAAGATCTAGTTGGAGAAAAAAAAACCTAATATCTCTTACTTTGGTTTTTTATTCAATTTTTTTTCTAAATTCAAAAGGAAGTTTGATACTAAATCCTATTAGAGTATTTTTCTTGGTTATTTCACTATTTGTAAATTATATCTAGTATATACTAAAAGGACTCTTATTATTAAGGAATCATTTTATATGATTTTTTATGAATCTAAACCATTCGATGCAAAAAATACTAAAGAAACCTTTGTAGATGTTGATCTTCATAAGTTAAACATGGATAAAGGTTAAGAGGTTACATTAAAGAATAATGAATCTTTAGAGGAACCTTAAATTACACAAAAGTAAGATGACCATGAAATGATGTGTAAGAGACCTTTATGATCTTAACAACTATAAAGAAGTAGAGAGGATTACCTCAAGACATCATCATTGAAGATATTTAAACTAGATTTGCCTTAGTAAACTACATCGACAATGTTGCTTTCATCTCTCATCTTGAACCCAAGACTTATGATGATAATTTGAAAGATGAGTATTGGATACTTGCCATGCAAGAGGAACTTAATCAATTTGAGATAAGCCAAGTTTAGGAACTAGTTCCTACATTTAATAGTGGTAAAACATCTTTTTTTTTATTATCGTTGATGGTTTTTGCCAACATATCACAAGTATAGAATGAAGAGAAATGAGTTCTTTGTTGGTAGAGTTGAAAGGGATGTTGCACCGCCACTACCATTGGGTGAAGAATTGTATGTCATAGTGTTACAGTACAATAATATTGTGTTTGGTTTTCAATCCGGTATGTAGAAGTTTCTTAGTTTTGATGTGACCCACAATTGAGTAAAAGCAAAGTATTTTCTAAGAGCTTCTTTACTGGAAGATCAATTTTCTTTGCCATGACTTTGATGTCATGTACATTGAAAAAATTATGTTTGAAAATATTTTTAACACGGTTATAAATGTGAAATGAAAGATAAATGACAACATGAAGGTTAGAATGATTATCCATAATGAAAACCAAACCTAAATGTTGTGTCCTGGTTTTTCAAGATGGTAACAATGAAATAACTTTGGGAGATGTCTTCCAACTTTATGCGTTAGTTGATCTATATTGAGTTGCTCTGTCTATCAACATAGAAGAAAATTCAAATTCTCGTATCGTTGAGAATACTTTTGTTGATGTTGATGTAGGGGAATACTTTTGTTGATGTTGATGGTAACAATGAAATACTTTTGTTGATGTTGAGAACACCAATTCAAATTCAAATTCTCGTATCGTTGTGAATTTATTATTACAAGACAATGAAACATTTACTTATTGTGATTTTATTATTATACGCAAAATTGGTGTTGTTGTACTATGTTGTGCTGTGATTTTAAGTATTTGCATGATTGATAGATAAGAAATAAAGATACAATTTAGACACATAATTTTATTTTTTTTACCGATGGACTATAAAATATTAACAGATACACCACCAAATAATGTCTGTCGGTATTTTTCTAAAAGCTTTAAAACTATTTATTTCTCAATGACACTGTTAATTACTACTCATTATATATGGAATCACCGATGATAAATGTCTGTCATTACCGATGATTAATGTCTGTCATTATTTCCCTAAGAGCTTTGGAACAACTCATTTCTTAATGGAACTATTAATTATTGTTTATTACACATGGAATTACTAATTTTTAATGTCCACCGATATTTTCTCTCAGCTGCTTTGAAAATGTTCGTTTCTCTATGATATTATTAATTATTGTTCATTACAGATGAAATTACTGGGAAAAAAACTTATTAATGATATTAGAATAGTTTCTGAATTTTTTCAATTAAATTGAAAATTTCAATTAAAGATTATTGGCGAAAGCAATAATGAAAATTTAAAAAATAATAATATTTTAACTATCTAACAATAACTTTGTCAGTAAAAAACCCCAAATTAAAATACTATAATCCTTAATTTCATAATAGAATGCGCGAACACTTTTATCTTCTTCTCTCTACAACTCATTTCTCTCTTTGCACCCAACACCCATATTTTTCTCTTCTTACTCCCTCTCATTCTTTTCCTTCCTCACATCATCCTCACGAAAGGAGAAGACCCCACACCAGGTGAATCTCTTTCTTATTCCTTTTTTAAAAAAATCTTTTTGCCAAGTTTTGTTAAGTTATGTAACAAACGAATGTGAAGTAGAGGAAAAATAGAATTGTAAAGAGAAGTTTTCTCTTGTGTATTGAATAATACAGCTCGTCGAAATATATACAGTAGGTAAAGAATATTCTATCTAACTTATCCCATGCAATATCAATACTACCCTTTATGTACAGTGCTTTACAGAAGCAATTAAAGAATAAATAACAGAGTAACAGAATTCAGGTAATCATGCCATCCTTCTCTGCAGTGACGTGGTGCATTGATGAGTCATCCTCTAATACCCTCCCGCAAGATGGAGAGTAAAAATTTACGATGCCCATCTTGGATAAATGAAAATTGAGAACAGAGGATGATAGAGCCTTTGTCATGATATCAGCAAGTTGATTAGAGCTGGAGATATAACGAGTGCAGATGTGGCCAGCCTGAATCTGGTCTCGAATAAGATGGCAGTCGAGTTCAATGTGTTTAGTCCTCTCATGGAATACTAGATTTGCCGCAATATGGATAGCAGCTTGGTTGTCACAGTGTAAGAAAACTGGTTGTAGATGTTGGACATGGAGTGCAGACATAATGTATTTCAGCTAGGATAATTCAGTGCAGGTGACAGCCATGGAACGGTATTCGGCCTCTGCCGAAAACTTAGAGACCACAGATTGTTTCTTAGATTTCCATGAGATCAAGGAAGAGCCAAGAAAAATACAGTAGCCACTAATAGAACGTCTAGTATCAGGGCAAGAAGCCCAATCAGAATCGCAATAAGCCTTAAGATGTAAAGAGGAAGAACTGGAAAATAAAAGCCCCTGACCTGGTGCACCCTTAAGGTAACAAAGAACTTTCTAAGCTGCATGTAAATGTGCATCAGTAGGATTAGCCATGAATTGGCCCAAATTGTTGACACTATAACAAATATCAGGCCGAGAGACTGTAAAATAAAGGAGCCTGCCAATAAGACGTCGGTAAATACTGGGATCAGATAAGGGAGTGCCTGTGGTCTAAGTAAGGTTGAGATTTTGTTGCATTGGAACCTTAGCAGGGGTGCTGCCTAAGGTGCTAGAATCTGCAAGAATATCCAATGTATATTTCCCTTGGCAAATATAAATGCCTTTGGAGGATCTTGCAACCTCTATGCCGAGAAAGTAGCGTAAAGGGCCAAGGTCCTTGATCTGAAAATGCTTGTGAAAAATGGATTTCAATTCTTGCACAGCAGTAATGTCACTACTTGCAACCAGTATATCGTCGACATAAACAAGAATAACAACAAAAGTGCCATTAATGTCACGGGTGAAAAGGCTATAATCAGCCTTGGATTGAGAGAAACCTGCAGCAAAAAGAACATTAGAAAATTTGAAATACCATTGCCTTGAAGCTTGTTTGAGACCATACAAGCTTTTGAGCAATTTACAGACTTGAGTAGGGGATCCTTTGGTGTAGCCAGGAGGTTTATTCATGTAGATATCTTCATGCAAGTCCCCATGCAAAAACACATTATTTACATCGAATTGATGTAAATGCCAACCTTTAACTGAGGCAGTAGCTAAGAGACACCTCACGGTAACCAACTTAGCCACAGGAGAAAAAGTCTCTTGATAATCCACTCCCTCAAGTTGGGTGAAACCGCGAGCCACAAGTCTTGCTTTAAGACGTTCAACACTCCCATCAGAATGATACTTAATTTTATAAACATATTTGCAATCAATGGGGACTTTGCCAGGAGGTAAACCCGTAATCTGCCAAGTGTGATTGGCCTCCAAGGCTGCTAATTCAGTGTACATGGCTTTACACCATCCGGGGTCTTTAAGAGCTTGCTTATATGTTCTTGGTTCAATATGAGTGGAAATAGTAGTTGAAAAAGCTTTATAAGAATGAGAAAAATACTGATAAGAAATAGTATTATGAAGGGGGAAGCAGTACCTGAAGGGGAACATAACAGCTGGTCCAACGGTGGGATAGGAGGAGTTAGAGCAGTCTGATGACAATGGTAATCCTGCAGGCACTCAAGAGCGCGCCGAGTTCTGATTGGCCTGCGAGAAGGTGAAACTAAAGAAGAAGGAGAAGGTAAGGGAGTATGAGGTAATTTAGGTGAAGGATATAAAGATTGTGGTGGGGAAGGAGGAGAAGGAGGAGAACTCGGAGCTAAAAAATATAGAGAGGAAGACTGGGAATTATTAATGACAGGTGAGGGAGTAATGGAGGAGATGATGGTGGAGTAGGAATAGAGAGGGAAGGTGAAACAGAAGGTGAAAAATGAGGATGGAAGGGAAAAATAGATTCATGAAAATGAACATCATGGGATAAAAAAAATGTGATCAGTTTGTATATCAAGTAATTTATATGCTTTAACCCCAAAAGGATAGCCTAAAAACACACATGCTCTGCCTCTAGGATCAAACTTCTTACGCCTTTGTGACAAGGTAGAGGCATAGGTAAGGCAACCAAAAACTCTCAAGTGTTTGTATTGAGGAGGAGTGTGGAAGAGATATTCATAGGGTGTTTTGTTATGAAGAAGAGGGGTAGGAGTTCGATTAATAAGGTAGGTTGTTGTGAGAACACAGTCAGTCCAATATTGGGGAGGAAGGTGCGATTGAAACATTAAGGCGCGGGCAATATTCATTATATGTTGATGTTTTCTCTCAACCCTGCCATTTTGTTGGGGTGTGTCGACACAACTCTTTTGGTGGATGATGCCTTTAGCTTGAAAAAAATCTGTCATGCGAAACTCAGCTCCATTATCAGTTCTAATGGTTTTGATTTTAGTGTGAAATTGAGTTTCAATTAAACTGTAAAAGGCCATAAAACAAGACCTGGTATCAGATTTATTTCTATGCATATAAACCCATGTTGTCCGAGAGTGGTCATCAACAATTATAAGAAAGAAACGTGAGCCATCCACTGCAATAACTGAGTTAGGACCCCATATATCACAGTGGACAAGATCAAATTTATGTAAGGCAGAATGTGTAGAAGTTGGAAAAGAAACACGCCGCTGCTTAGCCAAAGGACAAATGGAACATGGTATTGGATTATGAAATGTTTGATTATGTGTGATAGTGGGATCAGTGATTAAAGCTAATCTAGAAAGGGAAATGTGTCCTAAACGATAATGCCATAAATCACATAATGAAGTAGTGTGAGTAGCGGAAGCAGAAGGAAATGAAGGTGAAGGATGGAGATGAGGCAATGCATCAACCAAAGCAGAGGGTGACACTCGAGACCTGAGAAGGTGATACAGACCAGTTCTAACTTCACCCATCCCAATCATTGTCCATGATGTTAAGTCCTGAAAAAAACAAGCATTGGATAGAAAAATGAGACAACAAGAATGATGTTGAGTAAGTTGCTTGGCAGAAAGCAAGTTGAAGTTAAAGGAAGGCACACACAAAACATGGTGTAAGACAAGATGCTTAGATAATCTTACGACACCAATGTGAGTAACAGGAACATCTTGGCCATTTGGAAGTTTAACTTAGTAGGAAACAGTGGCTGTGATAGACGTAAAAAGGGAGGTACAACAGATCATATGATCCGTGGCACCAGTGTCAATAATCCAAGGTGGGATGTGTGTGTGAGAAGATGAGTGTGTGCGTGTACTGAAGCAAGTAGCCATACCAGAAACACGAGAGTTGCTGACATGAGGATTGGGAGTGGAAGAAGATGGTTGAGTAACAGATAGTGAAGCCATGGCTGAACTAGTCTCCTTGGAATGCAAAAGAGAAAGTAATTGTTGGTATTGACTCCTGGTAAGCATCATTGATTCAGTTGAATCTTCCTCATGATCATCATCTGAGAGTGCTCGGGATTGAGTAACAGTTGCTGCAATACCTTTACTATTATTTCTTGTATAAAGTTTGTGACCAGGTGGGTAGCCATGCAATTTATAACATTTGTCCGCAATATGGCCAGTCATATTACAATGAGTGCATTGTGGTGGATCAGCATTTCCAACCTTGAAACAGTTTTCAAGAGAATGACCAGGAAGCTTGCAATAAGAACAGTATGGGCAATTAGTTTTCTGGGAAGTAAACCTGGAGAAATTTTTGCTAGAGGTAAAAATTGGTTTGGCCATCATTGTCATAAGGTCAGGGGTTTTGATAGAAGGAATCATCAAATGTTGTCGTTCTTGTTGTTGGATCATGGAGAACACACGGTTAAGGGATGGGAGAGGATCAAGTAGCATGATCTGATCTCTATTGTTTGAGTATGCATCAGATAAACCCATAAGGAATTGAATGACACAATCACGGTCATAACGATCATGAAGGATTTTTAATTTTCCACACAAACAATCGGGAAGAGGGTCATAGATAGCAAGTTCATCCCATAATGTTTTGAGGTGACCAAAATAGGTACTGATGTTATCTTGGTTTTGAGATAAGCTGGCTAAATCACGTTTCAGTTGGAAGATTTGAGGGCCATTTTGGTGAGTAAAACGATCTCTGAGTTCCAGCTATAATACTCTTGAATCCTCAACTAAAACAAGGCTAGATTTGACAGAAGGACTTACAGAATTCTGTAGCCATGAAACAACCAAGTCGTTGCATCTCTCCCAAACTTCAAAAAAAGGATCTGAGATATCAATAGGTTTAGACAATGTACCATTAACAAAAGCAAGTTTGTTCTTCGCGCGAAGAGCTCGAGAAATCGCACGAGACCAACTGACATAATTATCAGCAGTTAAGAGTTCATAAACAAGAGCAGCAGCTGGATTATCACCATTCTCAATTCGGAATGGATTGAAAGGATCAGAAAAATTGAGATATTTGTTTGTGGGGTTTGTATCATTGAAAGATCGAGAATCAGTTTCTTTAGGAGCGTTGGCCATTGATCGGCTGCTCTGATACCATGTAACAAACGAATGTGAAGTAGAGGAAAAACAGAATTGTAAAGAGAAGTTTTCTCTTGTGTATTGAATAATACAGCTCGTCGAAATATATACAGCAGGTAAAGAATATTCTAACTAACTTATCCCATGCAATATCAATACTACCCTTTATGTACAGTGCTTTACAGAAGCAATTAAAGAATAAATAACAGAGTAACAGAATTCAAGTAACAATGTCATCCTTCTCTGCAATGACGTGGTGTATTGATGAGTCATCCTCTAATAAGTTAACTTATAATGTTTTTTTTATTATTATTCATTCTCAAGCTATTCCAGCAAGGTCATCCACATCCTTCAAGGTCAATCTCCTTTATCATCCTTTTTCTTTAGTTGTTCAAAACTTAATTAGTGTGGATATTATTGTTGATAATCTGAACGGCATGGGATTTTTAATCTGCATTTCTAGCAATTTGTAGTGTATATGTCTGTTTATTATGCTATTTGTGCCTTAAACATTGCTTGTAATTTGTGTCAATTTGTTTGGTGGAAGAAAATGAGGAAAATAGGTGAAGGAAGGTTTATTCTTTGGGTTTAAATTTGGATTTTTCTGGGTTTGTTTGTTTGTTCGCTGAGAAATTGAAAAAAAGAAGAGAAATTGAAGAATAAACCTTCCTTTATCTATTGTAAATTATCACAATCCCAAATAAGCTAACAGTCCCAAAACATGACCCATATCGTCCCAGTTCTGAATGGTTCCACTGTTAACAATATAAGGCCCTGTTTGGTGATAAGGTTGTTTATGGGGCTGTTGCAGCTATTACCAAACCCAACCCAATGCACCAAAGTAAAGAATGCTTGTGGGAACAGAGGAGTTTTTCCATTTTTAGGTGTTTTCACTTTCACTACTCTTAAGCAAAAATCTTTAACAGAAAACGTCTTGTAATCTTAAAATAAAAACAGCAAATCAGTGGGATATTATAATTAATTAATTACTTAATTAAGTAACAAACTAAACTAGGTATAGGTTTCCCCGTGCATGGTTGCTCTCTTCACAATTTAATGAGGATTGCTACCGTTCTTTAAAAAAGTTCATTTTGGTCTCTGGAATCTTTTATTCATCCATTTTTGGTCCTTGTTGTTTTTATTTTTGAGCTTTTTATCCTACAACTTTATTTTTTATATATTTTAACCCTTGAATGTTGATTGAAGAAATAAAAAGTTGCTCGAAAGGACGAAGAGAGAAAAAGAATTTCGTCATCCACAAAAAAAATCTTCATATCAATAAGTTTGTTTTAAAAAAAAAAAAAAAAGAGTTCATTTTGGTCTTTAATAATATAAAAAAATTACCCGAGCCCAAAATGTTCATTTATATTTAGTTTGATTTTAAGTTTTAAAGACAAATAAAGAGCATTTAAGGTTGGAAATGAGGTTACTGGCTTTACAATATGTATTTTGGATGTTTTTTTATTATGAAAATAAATAAAAAATTAGATTTTAAAAATACTAAAACTTAAACCTTGTTTTTTGAATACCGAAGAATATATAAATGAATGAAATGTCATCTATTATACAAATGATTGTTTGTTCATTTGTTTATATATTTTTTTATTAATATAGCTATTTAGTTTATGCGTATTTTAATTAAAAAAATATTATTTATTTATTTAGTCATTCGTTTATATTTTAACTGAGCATGGTATGGCTCATTGAAAAAAAAAATAAAGAAGTACGCAGGATTGGACTTATCCCATTTGTAAGCCCAGGCATGATCGGGAATTATTATTTTTTCTCAAAACCTCTTTTGTTAATTAATTATTTTATTTAAAAATAGAATAAAATTATATTTAAATGAAGCTATTGATATGATATTAAAAAAATTATCTAGTTGTCATTATTTAAAAAACAAAAATTATAGCTTTTATGGTAATATTAGCAATTATTTATGAATAACTATATATAAACTTAACTTACACGAATTATTAAAAAATTGCACATGATTATTTAATGAGAATAAAATATATAACTATTTTTAAAAATTTTATTTCAATTTTTTAATAACTTTCTAAAATTAATTATTCTTTTATTTTTTTCGTACAATTGTATAAAAATTGTTGAGGCTTTATTTATTTATTATTTTAATTTGTTTTCACATCATGATAAGTTTTTATATAGAAAATATTTCTTTATAAAAGATATGTTTTTGTAAAAACAAATAAGAAAAGAAAAAAATACATGAACAATATTTAATGAAATTTTGACTGAAAAAATACATTTTTTACTCATGAATTTAAGTCATTTGAATACTTATAAATATATTTTTTTTTATTATAAAATTAAATAAAAATAAATTTTAAACATGTCCCAATAACACATCACGCGGATAAAAAATACTAATTATTAATGTAGATGTATTGTTGTCAACAGCACACCTCTACTAGACTCACAAATTAAGCAGTACCCACAACTATTGAAAAATGATGCCCAGTTACCTTCTCCAATGTTAAATAATCATTTGAATATCTATAAGAACCAGATATATAAGAAAGATGATAATTTTAAGCAAGATTTATTTTTTATTATTTTCTTAACTCAGTCTCAAAAATCTTAATATTATTGGGTCTAAGAGATTTTTCTTAAGTGAATTTGGAAGAACATGCTGCAAGTTAGTATTTGATAGAATGGATAATTAATTAATCTCCCAACTCCATAGGATATAATTATCTCATTAATATTATTAATCACTTTTCAATGAATTTCATCTTCCTTGCCCTGCATAAACTAAATGAGAATAAAATCTCCAAAAGAATAAAAGATTTTATTAATTAAGTAAATGATTATAGATCATGAATTAAAATCTTTATATCTAATACAAGATCCAAAGAAATAAAAAGTCAATATATCTAATAATGGCAGGAAGTGTCATGCTTATTTCCCTATTTAATTTAATTTAATCTTTGATGACATTCTTCGGCTAAGATGTGCTGTCAATCGCTATTAGCAGCTTGGCTCCCAAGGCTCACCTGTCGGTACCTTTCTCCCCAAGCTTTTTCCATCACCGACTCAAATTCCTATAAATCCAAACAACCATAGTATCGTGTTCTTCATTAACAAGACTCTTTCTTTGTTATTTTTTTTTTTTTTTTTTTTTAAATCTTTCCAAGCCCACAATCGGAAGCAGGCAAGATGAGAAGAGAGGGGCGGCCACATGGAATGGTTAGGGCCTATGCAGTCTTGCCACCTCCATGGAACCCTAAACCTGGAGGAGACATAAAATTCAACAAGTTTGATACACCCACCACAGCCGGATTGTTCACCAAGGTCTCATCAAAGCCCACAAACCACTCCAAATTCACAGGGAAATGCGGTAAGCCACGGTGCTCAGGATGTCACCTGCAACCGTGTTGTAAGGCCAAGCACAAAACCAAAGGATCCCATAAGGTAAAATCACAAGATGTTTTGTCTAATTCCAATGCTCAGTTTATTGCTTGGCGGGTTGTGAATGGCCGGCATGGCTCGAATCTTTCTGGGTTTTCTGCCACGGGGATGTTGAACCATTTGGCCAGTACTCGTGACCATGACTATGCAGATGATGAAATTGATGATTCGGGACATGAGATTGATCATCAAGAGTTTGTTGATGATGACGATGAGAATTATACTGGTGATTGTGTTAATATCAAGAATATTAAAGAAGAAGAAGATGGTATGAGTTACTGTGACGTGGGATATGAGGTGGAGCTAGCTGAAGGAGATGAAGATTGGTGTTTGGTGGCAGAGAAGCCATGATGCCAATGTCAATATCGATGTCTGTCATAACTTTCTTGAACATTTTTCTATACTACTTTCTTCTAATTAAATAATTGTAATTTGTACAAGTTGAATTAATAATTAAAATGCCTTGAGAATTTGTACAAGTTGAGTTATTAGTTAAACAATTTATATATCTTGTATTGAAAATTTCTGCAAAATATTTTCATAACCAAAATGGAGATTCGGATAATAACAGAGCAAAAGAGCTAGGATTATGAGCCCAGAAGCGAGGTTTCTTCGCCAGAGAGGAGCGGCGGCAGGGGTCGAGATAAAGATCACGTCGTGGTTTTGGCCCATTTATCCTATTGCTTGCTGGGCCTTCGCAGCGGAACACTCAAGCCCGTAGTTTGGTAGGAGGTTCTAAACCCGCGTGACCCATTTCTCATTTTCCAAAAAAGTAAAATACTATGGGCCGACTCCCTTATCTGTTGGGTCTTTTAGCCTGCTTACCAAGATGTAGATTTTTTTTTTCGTTTTAAAATGTGATTTTACAGTTTCGTTGACACTCAATCCAACTTCAAGACATACTTCTATATATATATATATATATATTGTGCACACACAGATTACTATCTCCTAGCGGAATTATTGTGCACACACAGATTACTATTCATATGAATAGTATAACGATGGACTTGCCCTTCCACTATAAAATCTTTGAACTCGCAATTAGGTATCATTTGGTTTTTTTCTCTTGATCCATTTAATATTATTAAATTCACTAGGGTAAATCGATTTTTTATATATTTTTTGACACAATATAATGATTAAAATGCTATTAAAAACAAAAATTACTAAAATAATTTCTAAGGTATTTTTTAAATATAATTAAATGACTGATATATATTTCACTCATGACCAGGGCTTTTTAATAGTTTTATCAATGTTTTATATAATAATAATAATAATAATAATAATAATAATAATAATCAACTTTACTTAGGGCTAACTTGTTCATTTAAAATATATAAATATTAATAAAAAAAATTTATTGATTCTTGCATTTGCATGCATTAGCATGTGGGTTGTTTCCAAATCGCTTAAAAGGAGCGTGTGGTGGTGTTTGGCAACCAAACAATGGTTTTCAGGATAGCATTTGAATTCTTTTGGCAACTCCTTTATCATTGAGAAAAGTGTGTGGCCAACATACCTTCAATTTGGTGTTATTTTTTTTTTCTCTCTCTCTCTCTTTTCTCTTTGATTTTTATGCATTATCCTCTAAGTTTTAAAGTAGCCATTCAATTTATTTTTTCTTTATATTTGATTTTTATTTTATTTATTATTATTTATTTTATTTAAAATAATATATACGACGATAAATACTAGAACATTTGTTGATGGCTCCTAATACTAGAACATTCATGTAGATAAAAGCAGCTTGTTGAGAATTTTACCAGTTCTGTACACCATCATCCTGATTAACTACTTTTAATATGAAGCCTGATTAACTCGAAAGATTACACAACTTTTGAGATGCTATTGATTGAGTGATTGGTTATCGTTTTTAACTATACTAAATGACAAGAACTGGTGAAGGTTGCTGTGTTGCACTTGCTATCCCCTCAACAGGCTAATTCTTGAATCTGTCTTTCACAATCTATCATAGTGTTGTATCACCTAACGAATCTGAATTGAAGCTTAAAATTTAGGTTCAGCGTGGCCTACATTTATGCAATTAATAGTTAAGGTACACACTAAATTTACACTATCTGATCTCTGTAATCTCAGAGTACTTTGCACACATTTATGAATTTGCTAGATTTGAAATGAAGTCTCATTTCCTTCTCAAGATCAACAACTCCACCGCATCATTCATGCTGGATATTTGGAGATGTATTCTCATGAGGACTTGCTTTGAGTCGTGAAGCTAGAGAACGTGGGTTATCACTTTTCTTTTGCATTGCGTCTTTGGAACTACTGTTCTTGAGTGAAGGCCATTGAGGAAGTTGAGAGGTGCTCCGTACCTTGCTGGGAGTCATTTTTCTTCCAGGCTCAGGTGATTCAGAATGAGTCAGTGGAACCTGTGAGCCGAAAACGGAGAAGAAAATTCAGTCCTTTTGAGAAACACAACAAGCTATGGATATGAATTTAAGAATGGATTCTGAAAGTGTTACCTTTTCCATCTGATTGTTCGGTGCTACTCTCTGTTTATAAAAATCAGGTAGCGGCCTGGCCTTGAAGCAAAGGCTTTGTCGCAGTCTTTTAAGTTCTGTTTCTGCTTTTTCCTGCTCAATATATAATGAACGTCATGTAAGAAACTTAATCACTATAAATTTGAGTAATCTTTTTCTATTCGACTCAGTTTTCCTTTCACGGTACTGTTTAAAATGATAGTAATTGTTGTTTTTACCTTAAGTGTTACTTGCAGCTGCACTTTTTGTGCCTGATAGGCATTGAATTTTTCTTCCAGCTTCTGAAAGCATAGAGGAGACAAAAATGAGTGAACGGTTAACCACAACAAATATTATGGGCCAGAGAAGCACAATAATTTCTTCAAAAAACAAAATATTCATAGTTTTTCTACTTGCCTCCTTTCTTCTTGCAGCTCTTTCTTCAGTCCTGAAGCTGAAGGGTATAGATGCACTTGGGGACTGTGATCTGTTTCTGCTGGAAGTCATAAACATTGAACAACTGACATGAAAAAACAATAATCAGATGTGCTCAAATTTCTTCTATGCAATTGATGCAACTTGGGTGACTGCAGAATATTTGAATTATCTACAGCATCATTAGTTAGCTAAGAGGGATTTTAATTTCGACACTGGTAAAATTGCCTGCCGAAATTGAAACCCCTCTTAGCTAACTAATGATGCTGTAGATACATGAACTGGACACTGCGGTTCTTTCCCAAGACCGGAAGTCTGAAATAAGTAGACTGAACTATATAGTAAGCTGTATTGATGCTGTATATGATATGGAATGACATCAAGAAAGTAAATGGCTTTTTCTCTTGTGTTCTATTCCTTGCATCATATGCAGGTACTTGAATATATTTCCCCATAGAAATAGGTTACCTGTAGCCAACATCATATGTAAAATTAACTAAATATGTAATGTGTTTGTGTTGGTGTATCAAACTTATTACTCTTTTGGGAGGAAATGCCATTTTGAGCGAACTGTTTTGCTTCCTGATGTCGAGGGGTGAAGAGGTGTTTTTGCCCTGCAATTTGTAGGTAGCACAAGTATATATAACTGGTTAGATAATTAAAAACCACCAGTTTTCTTGTCATTCTAACGGAGTTTCACAAGGTACCTTCTTTTTTCTGACTGAGGGGTGGCTAAAGGATGCTTTGATTCCGCAATAGACCCCTGAATTAAAAAACGAAACTCATTTTAGGATGCATGATTGGTTATTCCAAGTTGAAAGTCACTCGGGAAACGGAGTGTAATTCAGAAGTAGCGGGACAAAGAGATACGCACCATCATCATTGGAGTTCTTGAAGGAGTTGGGCAATCTTTAGATGACTTAGAATGAGAACCAACTCTAGAATTATCAATCTTCCTGATAATTGATGAAGTGATTCTATTAAATTCTCTGGCAGGAGTGCAGTTCATCGACTTATGAGTTGATTTTGGAGTTGGTTTTCTTCTTTCCACTGACTCTAATGCAGACTTCTTGCTGATTGGAGTAGCAGTGTTTTCTTTTTTCGCACGAACTGAAGGTGCAGGTTTAGCTGGAGTGGATGGCAGCTTAGATGCTTTATCATAAATCGATGACTTAGAGGAAGAGACTGCTGGTTTCTTCTTGCTCATTGATGCAGCATCATCTTTACAAGACATGAAATCCTGCTAACGAGCAAAGGAATTCAGTTAACGACTAGAAATTTGAACATAAAAAATAGAGCTGTCTACACGATGTCATTACCTTTAATAGAGGTTTCTCCATTTGTTTTGATACACTAAGCTCCATTTCCTTAACCTCCTCCTTGTTATCGACATTCACAATCTGGTTTAAAGTCTTGATCTTAACACAATTCTCCACAAGAATCTCGTTTTCAGCCGATGGTTCAACTTCTTCCACATTGCTGCTTTCAGATCTTTCCATGTCAACATTAGAGGTACGAGTATTGTCATCGGCAACAAAACTTGCTTCAGAATTTACTTGTTCGACATGTGCCTCTTCCCGATCACCAGCTTCCTGGGAGTTTGTGGCCACTGTTAGTGAATCTTGGGTTGTCTTATCAGGAATTCCAACCTCATTTTCAGGCTCCTCCACATTGTTTGCTTCTGCATTTGCTTGCTCAAGCAAAGCTGCTGCCTTTCTTGCAGCAAGATTCCTGTAATGTGCTTCAAAGAAAGCCTTTTTCTGCGCAACTGAGCCAGGCCTTGAGAATTTCTCAGCCTCTTCAACATATCGGTTATGAGAGAAGCTTGACCATTTCTCCCAAGATAAGGAATCTGACATGAACCTCCCGAACGAGATCGACTGTCCAAGCGCATGAATTGGGTTCCCCTGTTGCATAAAGTTCATTTTCATGAATTCTGAAAACCAAGTTTTTCTATAGTATGAAGATCATCAGGATTTATCCCATCAGAACACAGAAACAAACAATGATGAAGCTATACGACAAGAGTGCAAGTGAGTCTTTTTGAAGAAACCCTTTGCAGAAAAACTGAACTGGAAGTCGAAAAGATTATACTTTTCAGTTTCATTCAGTGCTTAAAGCAATACTGTGGTAACTGGCAACCAGATTTTCACTTGATTTTCATTTCTTCCCTTGAGTTTTCAACTTGGGGCAAATAAAAAGGAGAATTACTACTAACTTCAAAAGCTGAAACCTTAGTGGTGGTGGTGGTAGCAAAAGGAGACAGAAATCACTAACCCATCACTTATTTTCAATAACTAATTAGTAGCCAATTATTGCAAAAACAATAGCAAGTGCAGAATGCAGAATGCAGAATGCAGAATGCGATGAACTGACCTCTTTGGCGTCATTAGAAATGCCTGCGGCGTAAGAGAATGGTTGCATGACACAAGTTGTGTCCCCCATCGGTGAAACCTCGAAATGATCCAAACTTTTGATCTCCTTGGTTTTGTATCTATATGTACTACTTTACCAGTGTTTATGTAGTCCAGTCCAGTCCCCTCCCAAGTAAACCGTTTGAATTTGAATTTCAAATGGAAAAGGGCAACAATGCTGGGTCCATGCATGCCGTGAAAAAGCAGGCACAGGCAGCATCCAAACGAGAAAAAAAGAAAAAAGCTCGGTGCACCCTTCTTTTATTATTGTCTCCAGTGGGGTCTCCTAAAACCATGTATGGAAATTAGAAACGGTAAGAATCTTTTATTTCCCAACAACATGGTGTGGGGCCCACATTGAAGGCTTCAACGTCCTAAAACATGGCTAGTTTGAATTTGAGGTACAACAAGTAGGCTCTATGCTCTAGGTTTGGTCTCTGTGGATGTTTAAGGATTTGAAGGAGAATGGAAAAAAATCGAGCATCCATTGCATTCTTTTCGAGCAGCCCTGCTATGGGATAGGAGAGTGTAAATTTTGTCATCGACGACTAATCTCATCTGGGTGCGTTTGTTTACTTTCAGTTTTTGTGTTAATAGTGTAAAAAACATAATAAAATGTTTGGTAATATATTAAATTGTGTTTTATATTATGTAACTTGTTAAAAAATTGAATTTGAAACATAATTTTATAAAGTAATTTTTATATGTTTTTGTAATTAAATTTTATTAAATCTTGTTTGTTTTTGTGTTTAAAAAATATTTTTTAAAAAAATTAAAAAAAAAATATTTTTTTTTGTTTAAAATTAATATTTTTTTATGTTTTCAAATTATTTTGATGCACTAATATCAAAAATAATTTTTAAAAATAAAAAAATTTAGTTTAATATATTTTTAAATAAAAAATAATCGCAATTATATAACTACTAAATATCTTATACATGTTGTTTTTTTGTTGTTCATAACTTTAATCATAAATTTTACTAAATACATATTTAAATATAATTGAACCCAACTAATTATATTTTTTTAAATTTATAAATATAAAAACTATTTTAAAAACAAGCCAACCATGATGGGCCCAGTTTCGTCATCCAAAATATGATGGCCATGTCGTCTTTGCCTGTCAATTCTTCGTTACAATACAGTTGGGTTTTAGAAATTATGCAAAAATGGCTAGAAAGAAGAACATTCTATTTTGCTGCTCCAAGTTAAGCAATTGCTAGGAATTTTGGTCATTTATTTACGTTACGACGTATCTCTTGATAAACAGACAACATCGTCATCTCTCACTTCATCAAAGACAATTATATAATCTGAATTAAACGTTAAGTATTACAGAAATTATTTCAATCATTTAAATGATTTTTTATAAAAAAAAATTTCCCTTAGAGCTCTTATTGAATTTTCAAATTCAAATACTCTTTTACCACACTTAGATTTAAGGATGATAATCATATTTGATTTAATAGGTATTTTACTTTATATAATCTTTTGATTAGATTAAAGTCAAAACACCTGATTTGATTTCACTGACATTTAGCGAAATTTTCACTTAACTTGTACTCAACCTAGTATTTAGACTGTTTATATATATATAATCTTTAATTTTTAACTAAAAGTTTACTTTATAAATAGCAAAACTTTTTTTCTTATATCCTATAACTAAATTTATAATTTTACCCTATAATTAAAATTGAACTTATAATTATGAATATATGATAATTAATGATCATTAACTAAGAATACTTAATATTATTGTCTCTTAATATTATACATGGTATATTTATATTAATTACTAAATAATATATGATGTAAGTTGGGTAGTTTATGTATTTGTTTTCAAAGTATATGATTTAATAAATAATAAGCACATTATATACATTATTTTAAAACATAAAAGAGATCTTTAATAATTCATATAAGTAATTGTATTAATAACTAATGATTTACTAATTAATAAAAAAATAATGTTTGATGACATAAGAGGTTTTTGGACAGTGACATATATTATTTTTTAAAGTATTTTTTATATGGAAATATATTAAAATAATATTTTTTAAAAAAATTAAAATTTATTTTTAAGATCGACACATTAAAATAATCTAAAAATATAAAAAAAATAATAAATTAAAAATTAAATTTTTTAAAAAAAACATGATTATACACGCTTTCAAATAGCCCCATAATCTTTTAAAAAATCTTTCAAATAATAATTATGTATGTATTAGATTGTCAAGTTCATAATATATATATATATATATATATATATATATATATAATTTGACTATTCATTATAATTTCTGTGAGCAACCTCTTAACATGTGCCCCTAACAAAAATAACTGCATTATAAAAATAAAAAATAAGAAGGAACAATAAGTATCGCATGTCTTTTTCTTGCATTTTCTCCGTAACTTGTTAAAAGAAACAAAGATGAAGTTATGAACGCTTATATACCTTGTTGACCTTATGGCATAAAAGAGGTGCAGCAGCACTGTTTCCTGGCAAGAACTTTTCAGTTAGCTTTACATTAGAAAAGAAACTGACAATTTTTACAGTTTGCATCTCTTTCTCCTTCTTTTTTTTTTTTATCTATTTTATCATTATTAAATTTGCCCCTTATTTTTATTTTTCCATTAATGTATAAGCCAAATCCATAATCTTCATACTTGATTTAGATTTTAACCTAAAAAAAATCTGAATCACTAGGTCAACAACAAGCTATATTAGTAATTATCGACTAAGTTTACCCAAAAAAAAATTATAGCAGACTAAGTTTGAAGCCAACATATTTTCTTTATGTTTTTTTTTCTATTTTAAATTCCAACCTTCATTTTGTATGAATTTTAATTAATTCAAAATACAAATCATAATTTAAAGTCTTTAAAAGTTCTTAATCACAAACACAATTCAAATATACAAATATAAACCAAACTTAAAGTCTTAAAATATTTAAACGACAACAATCACAATCAATAGAGAAAATATACAAATTCCTTCATTTTCACTTAAACACACCCTACTTTTAAACACATTCAAATCTTGTTATCGGGTAAATTGAAAACCTTGCTCTCTTTTTTCTATACTAGGTTTCATTTTTATATTTTATAGGTCTGTACTGAAAATTCAACTGAATTTTCTTTATTTTTAAGCATATTAAGTTATTGATATCACAACAAATTCATATAATTAATCTCAAGTCATAGTTCAACTATCCTAAACCTTCACTGAATAACAACATAAACTATATTTTCTTTTATAATTCAAATATTTTTCAACATTAAAAATACTTCACTAAAATAAAGATACGATTAAATCATAAAGAAAAAAATAAGCAAATTGCGTATATTTCTCTCTTAACCTAATGAATACAAATAAATATCATACCAAATTCAAATTTAATATATTGAATTCAAAGGTTAAATTATAAGCAACTTAAATCTAATTTACTTTGCATTACAAGAATTAGTGACAACTTAATATTATAAAAGAGAATTTAAATAGTCCATGATTACATCGCTAGAACCTAACAAAAGAAAGTGTTAAGGCTAACCTAATGCTCCATGTAAGGCTAATTAAGATGTTGATGTATTTGAAAATTTTTGTAACATATAATATAAATGAACTATAGAATTAAATCATGTGATTTAAAATTAAAATTATTCTTTAATGTCATTCATTCAATTCTAGCTAAAGACTTATTATTATTAGTTTAATAATTTCATTTATGCCACGAGACTCATCGAAGTAGTTAATTAATTCATATATCTTGATCATCAATCTTGTTGATGTCACTAGTATTTTTTAGATAATTGATTAATAAAAACTCGATCGTCAAATAATCTGATACCACTAGCACCACCCTAGATATTATTTAACAAATTTTCTAATCCGTTACTAATATCATTCAATATATCAGTCAAACAAATTTCTCGGTCATCAGATAAATTGACATCAGTAGTATTATTTAAGATACTAGTCAAAAAGTCTTTCCATTAATCCAATCACTATTGATATATACATATATATATATATATATACATATATATATATACACATATATAAAAGACACATTTAAAGAAGACTACAATTGTTATATCATTAAGAATTCTATACTTTATAACAGGCAGTGATGCAAAGCATTTACTTAGTGTATCCGCTCAAGTAATGGTCCCCAGCTACTAGATGGATCTCGTGGCCTTTTTTATATCAATAAGCATTCAATCATCAACATTTATTTTAATCAAAATTTTAAACCAATACTCCTTTGAATATAAGTTTCAACCAAATAAGTTTTCTATTTTTTTTTTTTTGTAAGATTTGTAATTTTCTATATCTTCTTGATATCAAACATAATTTATCATCTAAAATTTTATGTCTATATGGGTGAGCTGTTAAAGTGCCATGTTAATATCATTTATTATATTCTCTGACCATGTCCAGAAAACTCTAATATTTCTTGACGAATTTCTATGATCACATGAAATATAGTTTATACCTATCGTCACTCTTAATACTGATGGGTGACGAATGGCTACCAAGCAGTTGCCAAAACACACAGGAAAAGTACATGTAGAGGGAGGTCCTGAAAGCCTTGGCTGCCGTTTAATTAGCGAAGAAGACTAATTTCCTCCCTGATACTCTGTCGGAGCATTCTCCCACCAAAGCAATGGTCATGTGGCTGATAAATAAGTATAATCTACAGCACCTTGTTAGAATGTTATCTGCCAGCACCAGCTGCTTGTAGTAAAAAATGACAGTCAATAATGTTAATTTATGTCATGAACACTAATCATCATCGGGACTCAACTGCCGCTGTTTAGATAATGAAAGATTCGCAAAGAAAAACACCCAGAAAAGGAGAGATTATTATTGATCACCGGCTAACTTCTGGAGCAGCTTTGGTGAGAGAGACTTACAGCAGCAAAAACACAGAGAGCAGCAAAAAAAAAAGAAAAAAGGGTTTATAGCCCTCGATTGTTTCTTCTATTACATTATTTTAACTCTTGAAGAAGAAGAATAGTTACAAGGTCTAAGTTACAGCTTGCAACATCAATGGAATGGTGGCCAAAACTTCGATCATTTTTTCTGTTGACATAACAATCTATACTGTTCTGTAATATCAGTTTTTCTGTTGACATGGTAAGTTCACGAAATTTCCTTGAGAAATGCTCTAGCATGACCATCTCAATAGATCATCACACCCCCGCCACAAAAGTTAAGGTTACAAAGATGCTTCAATATTGCGGAGAACCAGATCACAGCCATTCACATCCATGAATCCCGAGTAAGATTATCTTCTTCTGCTTCTATAAGTTTTACTCTTACTTCCCTTGCTTTTACGGCCTGAAAACACCATGAACATGACAGCCAAGAAACCCAAACCTGAAATCATCCATAGAGCAACAACCCAGAACCTCAAAGAACCAAATAGCCCATCTTTTGGAACAGGCGGAGATGTTTCCTCAGAGTTTTTTGTGGGCACAGGGTTGCTTCTTACAGCATTACTTCCATCAAACCTGCCAAATTTCCTTGAACTTGAATCTTCCTTTCCTGTATCATGTTTTGAGGTGGATAAGGAGTGGGGATCAGGGCAATTTCTCTTCTTATGATGCAGTTCTAGTGCGTCATTCAGTGTCTTTCCACATTCTATGCTAAGTAGGTCTCTTTGTAAGATGTCCTCATTAGACCGATCGAGTGTTAAAGGATCAGGTGGATCTGGAAACTTAGCCCAGCATTTGTTGACCACATCAGTATCTCTCCAGTTTGCCTTATCAAAACTCCAATTCCCAACTTTAAACTCCAAGCCATAGTGGAAAACTCTATACTTAACACCAGGCTCAGGGACATAACCTGGATATATTAAAATTTCGCTGTTTATGAGGTGCCGCAGTTTCAGCTGCAATTAAAAAGAACAAATGAGTAGAAGGCAACAGAATCCATCAGTCCAAGAAGAGCTGGAACAAAACAGGAGTATGGGAAACAGGAAAACATAATTCATTTGATGGTCGCATACTTTGAAACCAATGAAAAATAATTTATGGACACTGAGCGTGTATCCTTTTTTACTTTTAGAGAATTTCGCGGCATGCATCCTTGCCAGGATATCAAAGCCACTTCTCAGAAACTAAATAAACAAGTTTCTCCATGGTGTCTTCTCTGTAGAGCATACAAGGCCATAAAATAGGAAACAGAAGGGATTCAAAGGACTTGAAATACCTCTGCTGCCCCAAATGAGTAACCATACATCTCACTAATCCAGCCCGATGCATAAATATCTCCAGTGATATTTGTAGAGTAATGAGCTTTGTCAGCCCGCACCTCCTCGGTTTTATGCAACCATAGCAAGGCAAATTTTCTGAGATCATCTATATGCATGATGATCACACCCCCAACCTTGTCACAAGCATCTGGATGGCGTGTATGGAGTTTAGCAAGCTCATTGTCACAACCAATTAGGTAGCTAACATGCAGAAATTATAAGGTTTGTTAGCCATAAATATCAAGCCCCGTGCAACAGCAAGAACAGGTGAGCACAAGAACAAAGAGAAGGGGGAGAGATGCAGCAACAGTCAAGATCATTCATGACTTCTGTGTACACTTAAACCGCCAGGGACACAAATCATTGACTTACTCATAGGGAGTTGAAACCGGACGGCCACGTGCAGCTTTGAACTCCCATGGTGTAATTGGACCTCTCAAAATCATGTCAGCATCAAGAATAACTATAAACTCAGCATCAATATCTGCATGATTTAGCCAATGAAGGACTGCAGCTGGTTTATTAATTGCTGGATACCTGACATGGACAATGGCAGTGTTTATAATTGGCTGTGTACTTCCCAATATTACAAATATGCCCATGTGAAAGTGGGGTGTAATGGTACAATCTCAGGGAGGTGAGCACAAGGACACTGATTAAATCCTTGAGAGAAGCAACTACATGCTTGATTGCTGAAAAGTAGGAAAAGTCTAGATTGTAAATGCTTCAGCAGGTCTAGCCACTTGAAGAGGTGAATGAGCATTTATCGGTTTTATTAATGCAAACTTTCAATTGTTAACTTTAGAGGCAACTAGTCTATCTTTTCAGGTAAAGCAATCTCCTAGGAGAGGGTACGATCTTCAAATTTCTTACAAAGCAGAATTTGACATTAGCAGCAATTATATAAATGGCATGAACATGATGGGTAAGTTATGATAAGACTTGACACTGAAATGTACAAGTGCTGGAAACAGCCTAAAGTAACACAGAAAACTAACAATCAGAGGCAAGAGATAACAACTGTGAGGATAAGAATAATACCAATCGCCTGTTAGGGGATGCTGGCTCATGGAAGGAACATAATGGGTGGGAGCGAGATCATGGCCTGCATATTGTTTTAAGTCTTCATCCTTGCAGCTGAGAAGCCGTGTTATATTTCCAGGCTGGCCACTCAGGTGGAAACTGTGGACAAGGCCTACAGTCTGCCAATCAAAGTAAGGAGTGCATTCTGTGGAAAATATGGTGTGCATTTTTGGATGTGGTTTCTCAGGTTCATCAACGGCCTGCTCCTCGTTTCCACCTTGGTTTGCAGCCTCCTTGGTTTCTATGCTACCAGGAGCAAGAAATTTTGGCCGAGTTAGATCAGCAAAAGTTTTGCTCTTCAAAAAACTCAAGTATCTTGACCATTTAGGCTTAGAACATCCATTTGCAGCATGCTGTAACAAAAGTCCCTCATTCAAAGTGTTTATACACTCTAAATTTAAAAATAGGGTTCGCTTTTTATTAAGATCAGATGCCATCAACCGCACCTGCAAAAGAAGAGAATGGCATTATTTCATCTGCAATGTATCCCTCATATAGCACAGTGCTTCAACATATTATGAAGGAAACCTTGATACTTCAGCTGATGATAATGTAATGTGCTATGTAGTAAAACATTCAGCTGGTGATAATGTAATGTATATAATCAAAAACACATTCAGACTTTTAGTTTAGGGAAACATCATGTTAGGGCTTATCCAAAAAACAACCATAACAAGCTACTTATTATAGTTCCCTAAACTGAAAAGCCCTACAAAATATGTGATTTGGAAAGAACTGGGCAGGTTTCTTCTGAAAACACATAGTTTTGTTCATAATAAAATTATTTAGTTCTTCATTCACAAACCTCTCTAGGATAAGGAGGCTCGGGAAAGAGCCGACCACAATCATAGACGATATCATCTTCATGGTGATCCAATTTAGAAAAAGACCAATTCCCCACACTAAATGGCAAGCCATAGTGTATTAGAATAGGCTCAACGCCCTTTCGTGGAGTATAGCCTGGATAGATCATCAGGTCCTCACTGATCTTGTGCCGAAGTCCAACCTGGAAATATAAATATAACAAAACAGATCATATGATTGAATGTTTCAAGCACAACAGAAGCAGCAGAAAACATTTCTTGTATCTTGTTACAAAGCCATGCCAAAAAAGCAACTTACTTCAGCAGCACCAAATGAGTAGCCATACATCTCACTTATCCATCCTGTCCCGTAGATGTCGCCAGTAAAATTGGTTCCCCAATGAGTTCTATCTTCACGCACTTCTTCTGTCTTTGAAAGCCACAAGGGTGCTAATGCTCGAAGATCATCTATGTGCATGGCTAAAAGCCCACCAACCTTGTCACAGAGTTCAGGGTGCTTTGTGTGCAATTTAGCTAGAATATTGTCACATCCAACCAAGTATCTGAAAAGAAATGCATCATATAGCAACAATCACTAATATCAAGATAGACATCAAGATAAATACATGATCCATAACATTCGGAACACAAGGTTCAACTTCAGATCATCATCTAAAACTCAGATGAAAAATCACTTGAATTCCAAATTGATCATGTTCCTCTGAAAAGAGTGCCTTTTACAAGCCATGACAAGTGCAAACAGAGCAGTAAAATTTTTTCCACAAGAGCATTATCTGTAGGCAATAGCAACTTCAATATACCATGATATGAAGAGAGAGGATACGTATTTCCAGAAAAATAAATTTAATTGACAATGAAAGCTAGTACCCATAGTATGCAGCTACAGGCCTGCCTTTCTCTGCACCAAGTTCCCAAGGGATAATAGGACCTCTAATGATCATGTCTGCATCTAGAATGACAACCCAATCAACGTTATCTGCATCTTTACTATGTTTAAGCCAGTGGACTATTCCAGCGGGTTTGTTTATTGCAGGGTACCTGCAGAAACATAAAAAACATATTAATTTATGTTTCCTTTTTTATTCAGTATGAGGAGGCTCCAAAAGAGCTTCAGATTTTTCCTGAATAAGAAAAAACTAAAAGAAAGTACAATGGTAGAGCAAAAGGAGAAAAATAGTTAAGATATAACAAAATATACATGTTTGCATACATAATCGTAAAGTTCTATTCTTTATGTATGATAATATCAAAATGCTACAAAGAATGATAAAATTTGGAGCAGAATATAAGAAGGATTGATAATAACGCGTGTAGAAAATTAAGGAGAAGCTTAACTCACATGATAAATGAAAATCAACAGAAAGAAACTTGGAAAAGGGAACAGCGATTTGGTGCCACACATTTTCAAGTGAGCATTCATCTTAAGCCAGCTCATTATATGGTTAGCATAATGCTTGATTCAGAAAACTACAATCCATGTAGTTTTTTGGCAGTGGAACGGTGCATGAAGAAAAATGCATGCCTTTTTTTAATATCAGGTAAAATCAAACTTAATATGAAAAATAGTTTTCAGACAATCCAAAAAAAAAAAAAACAGTTAACAGTCGCAATCCTCATCACTACTCATGTTGTGCAGTTTTATTCCAGAATCTATAACAGCCTGTTATGCTGTCTAATGCAGAAATTTGGCAAATCATTGCAAGACAAGATCCTTTCTAGCCCCTTCACTTTTTCCCTGGAACATACTGATTTCCTATTTGTAGTTCTTCTTTTTTATAATTTTCTGTACAATTTTGATTATCTCAGGCAAGGCAAGTAAGAGTAGAAGAGGATATTGCTACATTGTTCAAATCAGCATTTGATAACAATAGGACAATAACATGCTGGTCCAACTCCTAATGCCAACTACTAACAATAAACAAGCTCCAGATTTGATGCAAGAAAAAGTAAGCATTGAAATGCTAAAGTACAGAAACAAACAAAATGATCACAGTTTAAGTAACCACAAAGAAAGACACAGAGAGAAATCCACAAGATCCAAACATTCTTTGAATCAACACAAGAAAAGAAGAAAAAAAATAAAAACTCACCAATCACCAGTTTTGGGGTGTTTACTCATAGAAGGAACTTCAAGAGTTGGTGCCAAATGCATCCCTCTATAATTCTTTTTCTCCTCATCCGTACAACTCAATAATCTGGTTACAGGTCCCGGTTGCTGGGCCTTCTTGAAACTATGCATAAGCCCCACAGTTTGCCAATCAAAGTAATTCTGGCACTCCACAGAGAACAAAGTATGGATCCTATACGGAGCCTCTTGCTCCAAACCCGACCCGCCATCAATCCAAAACAAAAAACCCACCAGCATCAATACCGTGAGTGTAGCCATGGGAGCTCTAATTCAAGCCTCGATTTCAAATGGGTTTTTCTCACAGATCTAAATTTCATTGATTATGTACCGAATTTGACAAGTCAGAAATTAAAAAAAAAAATCTCCTCTTTCTCCCTCATGTCTCAATGCAGGAGGAGTGGGTGGTGATGACATTGACCAGTGAATGGTGGCTAGCAGGAGTAGTTAATTTGTAATGTTAACGAAATGTATTAAATTATTACCTAATAATTAGTCAAAGTCAAAGCTTGATTGATTATTTGCATTAAATAATACTAATGGACATGAAATCTTCTATACACGACCTCATTTTTATAGCAAGCCCCTTCTAGCCAGGGATCTCAGTAAATTTAAGAAAAGGATATATGAATTAAAAAATAAATATAACTATATTAAGTAATCTTAATATCAAATAAAAATTAAATCCATTTTTTTACACGTAAAATTAATATTAGAATTATAATTAAATACAAATTCTCTAATTTAATACATGCAATTGATTTATTTTTATTTTATAATAAACAACACTGCATTTAGTTTTGATTGATTTTCAACATATTTTATAATACAAATTCTCTTTCAGTATTTTTAGTCCACAGTTATCAAGTTCTAGTGCTCCCATCTTTGAGCGATTCAAGCAGCAAGCAATACAACTTCCTTTTTAGTGTTTTTCAAATTAGGCAGCCTAGAGATTTTCTCATTGTTTTATGGTCTTTGGAAATATGTATTTTTTAAATCTGTTTATTTTTATATTTTAAAAATATTTTTGAAAAACAATAAATTTTTATTTACTTCAAATTAATATTTTTTATTATTTTTAAATTATTTTAATGTGCTAATATCAAAAATAATTTTTTTTAAAATAAAATAATATTATTTTAATATCTTTCCAAATAAAAAATATATTAAAAAATAACTACAATTAAATAAGCTCAATCACAAAGCTGAGAAAATGCTAATCATTTGCTCTTAGCAATTCGATTTTGATTTGTAGTTTTTTAGGGATCTTAATTTCTTGCATTTCCCATTAAACGAGATCAGTTTTACCTCCATGCAAAGAGAACCTATATATAATTACAAAGAGAAACAACTTTTATCTTGTTCTTGTTCTAAGAAAAAGCTCTATGATTTCGAGAAGATTTTTATTTTTTATAATTATATGAATAGAGAAGAGGACATGGAAATAGATGTGAACATATGTGACATGGAGCTTTTGGGTTGGGGTTGCGGTGTAAACCATGTTATATATTTTTTTAAAATTATTTTTTATATTTTCATATTATTTTAATGTATTGATGACAAAAATAATTTTAAAAAATAAATATAAATATAAATATAAATATAAATATTTTAATATATTTTAAAAAAAAAACACTTTAAAAATAATCATTACTATATTTCTAGACATCCTCGAAATACCCAACTATTTAAAAACACTGCATTTTGGTAAATGAAAGCTTTGAAAGTATCTTAGTTTAGGGGGGAAGAAAACTCTAGCTACAAAGCTAACTTTATTTGAAACAAGAGAGCATAAACCATTTAAGATATGGTTATATAACTTGGTATGGCTATACATGTATTTTATTTATATTACTGTAAAATTTATAAATGAAATAGTTCATAAATAAAATAAAATAGTTAAAGGTGGGTTACCATTATACTTTCTATAGTATTGAATTTTGTTTATGTTCCTAAGAAAATGAATTTGTTTGTTTTGCTAGGTACTAAAATAGTGTGAAAACAAATGAGAACTCTTAAAAGGAAATGAAAAGGAGATGTAACTCTAGTCCCTTCACAAATGGTAAGTTTTTGGCAAAAGGATTGATCCGTATTATCTTGATTTGGTTTTGATTTTTTTAATTTTTTTATAAGAATAAATTGAATCATGATTTAAGGATATCAAGTTGATGTTTTCTCTTACCTACTTGACTTTAGGTTTTTTTTTTTTTAAATTAACTTGATTTAACCCACTTAAAAATTTGTTTGATATTTAAATTAAAAAACAAAAGAGGATATCATTGACTTTATGAAAAAAATTAAATTGGGTTAACTTGGGTTATTAATAAGTTTAATAACTTTGATTTAAATTCTAATTAAAAAGAGATTTAATTTCAAAAAGTTAGTTTGAATAATACTTTTCTACTGTTAAAAAACTATTATTTAATAAATAAAAGATTTGTAATATTTCTTGTAGGATCAAATTGAAAAACTCTCTTGAAATCACTATATTTTAACCAAACTACACTACTTTATATATATTAACAAAACTATAAAAACACGTTGCTCTTTTCATGTAGTTTTTATTATAAACATAAAGACATTGCATTGTGGATTGTGGTACTATAATATCGGTTTTGTTCTTTCAAAAGGATTTTAGGTGCCCTAGTTATGGGATAATTGAGTCATTTTCAAAATATCAATATGTCATTAAAGGATTGTTAGGGATTATTATTATTTTTTTAAAAAATCAAATTTAATATGAAAAATAGTTTTCAAATAATCTAAAAAGAAGAAGAAAGAGAAGCAATGAATAGTAGCAATCCTCATCGCTACTCATGCAATGTATTACTTACTTGCTCCCAAGCTAAAAAAAATAAACAGAGTGTTTTATATCTTATTGTATTTTTAAGATTATTAAATGACTTTTATACCTTTATAATTGAAAAATACATGGAGTTCAGGCATAGGCAAGTGGGGTACATCCATGTTGTTTAGGTAGCCCCTACAGCGTGTCTTTGTGGTCAAGTATGTTGTTCTGCCATGTTATTAGAAGCGACACCTCACTTTCTCTCTCCTAGTGCCATGCGTGGTGGTGCTTGGTGAACAGTTTATCATCAATGGTCGTTTATTTGTTTTTCTTCATAATTTTCTCTCTCTCCCAACAAAAGTATAAGCTAGTCATCTTTTATGTTTGTGTCTTAATTTAAGTCCTTAGGGTTTTGATTGCTTATTATAGCCCTTGGCTTTTTGAGAAAGTTTTTTATATTTTTAATTTTATCCTCTAATTATAATTTGTCATATGTTATTGTTTGTAATTCGATCCTTATTCTTTTGATTTCTGATTTTTTTCCCTAATTTTTTTTGTTAAAGTTTTGTTATTTTCAATTTCATTCTTCAATCAAAGTTTATGTTATTTTATTTTTTTCAATTTAATATTCATTCTTTTGATTTTTTTTTCATTTAGTTAAAGTTTTTCTTTTCAATATATCCATCTGATGTTAGTTTTTTTTATAGCCTATGATTTATTTTTTATTTTGATTCTCATCTTTATTTTTTTAATTATAATTGTTTGCGTTATAGATTTTTTTATGAGGTTAGTGTGATTCATCTATAATATTTATTTTATATTTTATATAGATTGAACTTCTTTTTAAAAATAAAAAAAATATTTTTTTAATAATATTTTTAATATGTGCAGCCTTACATATAATTTATTTTTCCTTTAATTTCTTTCAATAAATTTTATGTGTGTGTTGATTTTTGTGACAGATTGATTTTCATAAATAAATTTATTAGACACTACTAGGTAAATAATACATATTGCGATGTTAAATATCTTAACCTATATATATTTTTTAATTTTTTAGTTTTTTTTTATTATTATAGTTAATGATTTTTTTTATGTTTGTTTACATAAATGATTATTGATTTATATAATTAGATGCTTACATGAATATTTTAATTTATATTTTAAATTTTAATTTGAAAATAGCCTTTACACCTAGGATTTTTTGAGAAAAAATTTATGATTAATGATAGCGAGTGGGTCAAATAACTAAATATATATATAACACAAATCGGGTCCACCTTGCAACAATTTCTGCTGTAAAAAAGTTTATGGTAAAGGAACATCATCTCTGTTATAACTACTTCGAGAAAATTGAGATGGTGTACAGAAACTTTGTTTAATATATTAGAGAATCCTTTTAAACCTTTTTTGCTCTGTATATTTTTCAACAAACTTAACCTAAAACATTTATTTTATCTCCATTACCTTTCCCTGCTAAAAATATCCGCTAACTTTATAGAATTTCACAATTTATATCAACAATATATATATTTTTTAAATTAAGCCTTTTTTTTTTCATTTCTCTTTTTTTTTTCCATTTAATTTCATCTTTTTTTTAATAGTTATTAGGGTTGTTTTTAAACCAACCAAGTTGATTGAATTATATTAAAATAGCTCTCATATGATTTAATTTTAAAATTAAATTTGATAAGGAATTAAGTTGAAAAGTGTTTTTTTTGGTCAATTTTATCTTTTTTCCTTTTAATTTCATCCTTTGTTTTTACCAACGAGGCAAATTATTTTTGGACTGGCCAAGTTGATAGGATTATGTCAGAATAATTCTGACACAATTTAATTTTAAACCTAGACTAAGTGAGAAGTTGGATCATGAGTTTTTTTTCTTGTAAATTTCATCCTTAAATTTTTTTAATTTTTAATTTTTCGGTTGGATTGTCTTTAGACTAATAAGTCAATTGAGTCATGATTGAGCAACTTTCACAAAATTTAATTTTAAATTTGAGTTAGATAAGTAATCGAATCGGAAAATTTTAAGGTTAAACTATTATGTTAAATTTAATAAAAATATTAAATAATTATTTATAGTCTAATATTTTTTTGTTATGTTCAAAAATCTTTTTATCGTATGGTATAGCAAGGCCTGCGAACTTTTTTTTTTTATTGGATAAAAGAAATTAACTTGGCAAAAAGTTTTGTTGGTCTCAGAAATAAGGTTGAAACTTGAAAGTGCCGTTTCATTTTAAAGAAGTTCGTAAATTCTTTAGTTTGGGAAAAAGCTCAAATTTAGATTTTAAACATTTTTAAGAACTTTTATATTGTTCCTTGGAAAGAATTATTAAATATGCTAGAAGTTGTACTTCTTCCTCTCATATAGAATTATCCATGAGTAATATTAATTATTACCTCATGGACACAAAAGGAGTGAGATAAATAAAAATATGAAAAATAAAATTACAATGTCTACTAATTTGAATATTTTTATCTAATTCCTTGACTCTCTCTCTTCTCCTTATATCTTTTTTTTTTCTTTCTCTCTCCTATATAGTAATATGAATTTAAAGTTTCAACGAATTAATATTAAAAAAAATTAAATTTTAGCATATTTATTGATAATATGGAAATTAATTTTCTTACATAAATAAACTTTACATCTGTTGTAAAGTTAATTTTCTATTTTGTATACATTCTTAAATTATACTTTATTTTCCATCTAACTATTTATTTTAAAAAAACTCACATGTAGAAGTATTTATGTGCAATTTTGTAAAATCAAACACAAGCTTTAAAATATTAACAATAAAATTTAAAACATTCACCTATGGATTTTTAAATTGTTTTACTTTAAAATAACAAAATACGTTTAATTAAGTTGTTACCATCTTCTTTACTCTCTAAAAACACCCCAAAACCTAATAGACCTAGTCTATTATGAAGCAATTGAAGAACCGAAAACACATTTTTATTTTTTTTATTTATCGTTTTAGATTTTTTTTTAATTCTGTGTCTATATGTCTAAATCCTGTTGTTGCGTGTTGATTATTTAAAGGTATTTGAAATATTATTTATATTATTTTTTAAAATATTTTTTATTATTCACATCTGTCCTAAAATAATCTTATATTAGTGATGTAGATGATTAACTTTTTAAATAATAGCTAAATATATATTTATGTGGGAGTAGTTGTTTTTTAATTTATTTTTAATTTATAAATATATATAAAAAATATTTTTATTTTTTACTTATCTAAAAATCTAAAATAACTATATCTCCTAATAC
Organism: Populus alba x Populus glandulosa; assembly: GCA_033617975.1. Lineage (NCBI taxonomy): Eukaryota > Viridiplantae > Streptophyta > Magnoliopsida > Malpighiales > Salicaceae > Populus > Populus alba x Populus glandulosa. Next base: position 34,872,951 of record CM066143.1, read on the forward strand.
CTAGATAAGGATATATCATGATTTATATTATTAACTATATTATTAATATATTGATCTATACCGATTATATAAATTAATAAAATTAAATTGTAGAATAGATATTTATATTTTTTTATCTTTTATAAGATAAATTAAATATAAAAAAGTTAAAATTTATTTTTGATATCTGCAAATTAAAACAATTTAAATATATATATAAAATATATTTTAAATACTATTAAAAGACATTACATATATTACTGGTGAATAATGTTCAAAATTCATATAATTAAAACTCAATTTTAATTACAGGTAGGAAGTTAAATGAAGACATTCAATAAATTTATGGTTAAGCGTGAGAATATCATGTTTTATCAATCACTAGCATTTCTTGGCTTCCCTACCTTCTTCTCCTTCGGGTTCATGCGCCAACCATTTGTTTGTAATGAATTTAAGCAGCTCAAACCTTCATAGCACTGTCAATATATCAATCAATTAACATTGAGAAGAAATGGGATTGACAAGAAAACAGCTTACTATTCTTTTTCTCTGTCTCTGCTTTCCAGTTTTTCTGCAACTGACCTCTGTTTCTTCTTCTGCTTCACCTCAGGTGCATAACAATATCATTTCACTTCTTCAATTTCCATCAAATAAAGACCCTTCCTTTTATTTTCTTCAAGTAAATCAGTTATTGATTCCTATGTTTTCATTTCTTCAGGGTCAAAAGGAAACTGCATCTTCAAGGTAATAAATATATCACTATTTCACTTAGATTGTTAGATGTCCAAAAACTAGCAGCTTTTTTGCTTCACATTCACTTCATTAGCTGAATTCTTGAATTGGGTTTCTTTAATTTTGCAAGATTTGAGATTTTAAGATCAAAATATAGTGCCTTGAATTTTCCACCTCTATACCTGGCTTTCTTTTTGTTTCAGTATTTGTTATAGAATTGCTGCTCTTTTTTTTATTAAACAATTCCAGTTAGTTATAGCTAACATCTGTGAAGTTGATAATCAGAAGTTTTGAGCATGAGAAAGAAGTGCATTGTTCAAGAGAAAGGAGTAGGGCAGCATGGAAAATAATCGACGAGGTATTGGAGAATTACCATTTTAATTTGAATTGCTTCATTTAGTGCTTTGATAGAGGAGCGAGTTCAATACATTGGTATCTGATGTTTGATGCAGTATTTGATGCCCTTTGTGGAGAAAGAACGATATAAGATCTCGAGTAGGTGCAGGCTTCATCCAGAGAATGACTTATACAGAGATCAAGAACAGCATAAGATGCATGTAGATATAAATGAATGGCGATGTGGATACTGTAAGAAGACATTTTATGAAGAGAAGTACCTTGATAAGCATTTTGATAACAGACATTACGATCTGTTGAATGTGGTAAGTGTTAATGGATAATTTTATCTTTATTGATTTGGATCTCATAACATGTCTGCAATTTTTTTGAAAACAGAATTTTGGTGGTCTATCCAAATTAAGCTTGGTTTCCTATTAGATGTCATGTTAAATGGAGCTGCATAGTTAAGATGTCCTGAATGTGTTTTGTAGTTAAGGAAAATAAGGTTCTTAGTAACGACATGCTCAACATTGCTAACTCATCTTGGAATGTTTCTCTGATGAGGATTGTATGTGGAAAGTGTCTTAGGAAAAATGCCAGTTGACTGGGTATGTGTTTTTGTATTTTTTGTTGGACAATTCTCTGGATTACATGTCGAAAAGATCATAGCCTAATATATTGTCACACCCTAAGTTGAGGAGTATCACATGTTTGACTATGAATTCGCCCAGCAAATTAGGCTCATGAAAATTGTGGGAAGTTCAATCCTTCACACCATTAGTATGAAGAAAGAACTTGTATAGAATATATTCTAAATCTAGATTGAGCTAGCTTATTCTGACTATGACACCCTGCTAAATCTGTAGTCAATAATCTGATGTTTTTCCACTTAACTTATGGAAAGCCATGAATCACAATTGTTCTGATCGCTTGGTTTGCTTAAACTCCTTTGTCATTGTTTCTACATAAGCTTATGTTTTCAGTGCTTCTGCCCAAGTTTGTATTTTTTCTTTAAGTTTTATGGCTTTAGTTTTACATCGCTATTCTTCTTATTGCGTGGAGAAATATGCATCTATTGGATATTGCCAGCCACAGTTTCACAATATATTTAAGGAATTGAAACACTGAACACTTGTGCTGAACCCAGAGTCATAGCAAGTGCTTGGCAGATGTATGTGGTGCATTGCATTGTGATCTTGTGCTGGATTCTGCACCACACAAGACCAAGTGCAATCCTGCTGCCACAGGACGGAATAAACATCTGTGTGAGGTGGCCTCTCAACTATACTTGTGTTTTATCTATTTAATTGGTCTTTATCTCACCAATATGACAATTGTGTCCAGAGTCTTGCTGATAGTTGTTTCCCAGTCAATGAGGGTCCTTCAGCTCTCCGTCTCAATGGTAATATTTCACTTTCTGTGTAATTGTGACGTTACTACATGTTCAGTAGCTTGGTGATCTTATAATATTTCTAGCTGACATTTTTTCAATTGGCAGAGTTCTTTTTGCGCCAATTTTGCGATGCCCACACTTGCTCTGGAGGTCGGAAGCCATTTTCTAAAGGGGGGAAGGTAAATTTCATGCCCTTTCTGTGCTTGCCTTTAGCTGTTGTACTTTGCTGAGTCTATCTGAGGTAGCATAAAAGCTTAGTCTTGTTGATTCAAGCGATGCAAAGCAATTGAGAGGTGGGGTTGAGATCCTATAATTGAAACTTGAACCTACAAAAAAGCAGACAAGTTGAGGAAATGGAAATCAAAATTTTCTGCATTCCTGGGCCCTTTTTAGCTTGCATTTTCTCTTTTTCTTTTTTCACCGTTTCCTCTTAGGTTAAAAATCTAGTAATAGAACCTCTGTTCAAATGATTCAAGTCGCTTTCTTTCAATGCAACTGGAGCCAGTTTATTGGTTTATCTTGAAATAGAAGATTTTATTGTGCCACCCATCCAGTATTTATTGCCATGTGTGCTTGCAGCCATCACATTAAGATTGTTGCATTATTGAGCATGTCACGAACTTAAAGTTCACTTTTTATTAAGGTTTGTTGATTGCGTTGTACATTATATCTCTGTTGTTTTGCTTGTGCAGAAGGAGACAAGCACACTATATGTTATAATTTCTGTTCTGGTTTTGATGCTTCTGGCACTTTTCTACATATTCATGTATTTGTACCAGAGGTATTTGCTATCTATATTCTAATCTTCACTCATTTATTTCTTGTACCATATATATTGCTTTACTGTGCTTATTTATGCTGTAGGGGAATAAAAAGGGGCTCCCAAGGGCTTAAGCACATCTCAAAAAGTGGACAGAAGAAAAGGTCTTGAGAACTGGTGCATACCTGTTTTTTTTATGTAATCATGGTTACAGTGCTTTAGTTTATACGTAGTTGTTCTGCACTACAGGTTGAGAGTGATATTGATGCACCCACCCTAAATTTTAGTGTAGAGAAGAAATGGAAAGTGCAAAATTAGTATGGTACATTTGCCATCATTTTCCTTCAATAAAACTGCTCTATAAATTGTTCTTTTTACGGGATATTTTACAGCACATCAATGTCCACTAGTTCGCTTCTGTTACGCATTTATATCCATGACTTTGTTGGTGATTCCTGCTTTAGGAATGGTAAAATACATCTATATGACCTTGTCGGTGGTTCTTGCTTTAGAAACGATGATAAGCAAGGCTGCATCTTTCATCTCTTTGCCTTCTCTATTCTCATATTTGATTAGGTGATTCAACAGCTGTACCAACCATAGCTCATGGGATTCCACTCTTTATCACCAGCATCTTCATCAGAATTACTCGACAGTAGTGCCTTTTTCAGGAACATTCTCTGCCTTCATTAATAGCATGTTTTCTTAGACCAACACCTTAACATCATTTTTTGTCATACCAGGAATATCAACCTCATCTTGTATTCCTTTTTGTCCATCATCTGTTGCACTGCCCTTGTAGTTGGAAGCTTATCCACAACCCTATAAGAAAATCATGGTTAGTCATTCTGGTCTGGCATCTTGCATGCCTTCTTAAGATCAAGGGAAGTGATTCTTACGTGCATGGGGTTCTTACCTGGAGGTGCAACTCCGGCTTCTCTTCATCTGAGAATGCTAATATATTGGGCAACCTCAGCAAGCCATCAAGATTGACCTTTTTCTCTGCAACAGCCTTTACACTCACAAAATGAGCAACCATTTCTGAACCGGGTAGAAACTTGGGAGTAGGAAAGTTTAGTATTCTCTCGGATGACGGCTGGAGTATAAATATTGAAAGTGTGATGCCATTTTATGAATGAAAATTTGGTTGTATTGAAGCAATGGCATAGGAACCAATAGAGTATGAATATCTAAATTTTTTATTCTATAGGTAATGAGTATAGTATAAATATAGTAATTACTCTTGATCCGTGAGCATTCATTACCATCCATAAATGGAAGTACCTAAGAAGCAAAAATCATTATTGGTCATTTGAGTTTGCTTTCTCTATCCATTCATGTTTATTGTTGGCTTTATTGAATTTGTGTTTTGGGTTAAATTATTCACAAAAATTATTAATGTTCGTAACTATCTACATCAGGAAATTAGAATGAAAACATTTTCACAACCATAAGATATAGAGATGTGGGATATTGTTAAAAATAGGTTTATTGAAGCAACTGTAATAGATGATGCAACGAAAAAAAGACACAATCTTGATACTAAAGCTAAAGATGCCTTGTTTAATGCTCTTCGTGGTAGTGAATGAATTTCTTAGGATAAGTGCATGTCAAACGGCAAGAGATGCATGGAGGTTATTGGATGTCACTAACGAAGGGAGAAATCTATTCAAAAAGTGAAAATTAATAATACAAAAAATTGAATAGATATTTTGTACCTCATGCCCTCTATTTTTTATGCCTTAAGTTGGAATTTATATACTAATGTTTGAGAGTAATATAAAATCAAAATTTAAAACCTCATCTTATAGTTTAAACTATTGGATTGAGATAATTTTTCTATATAAAATCAGAGTAGGTTATCACCAACTTGTCTCTTCACTTATTTGCTTAAGCTATGTTGAGGGAATGGATAACCTTGGTTATTCCTTCTTCATCAATCATTTTTTATATTAATACAAACCAACGTCTGTGATTAGCCTCCCGTTGAATAATTTCAATTATCTTCCTTGGTTTAGTAGTGTCATTAGCACTTGGAGGAAGATCTAAAATTGATTTTATTTACAAAAACAATGCTGCTCCTGATGCTAAGTTAACCCAATATAAATCTTTGTTTTCAAATGATTACATGATTCAATCATGGATGCTCAACATCATGGAACCACATATTGCAGTAATCTTCAACTACATAGAATATGTTGCATATCTATTGGAGAAAGTAAAGGAGATGTATTGGAATCAGAACATCGTTGCATATGTATTTCAGTTAAAAAAAGATATTTCATGTTTGCCACAAAAAGGTAAATCTTTTGTTCTATATCTTTGAAGCATGAAAAGCTTGTGGAATAAACTAGCAGTATATAGACCTCATATTACTAATCATACAACATTATTGAAATGAGTTGAATAAGGCAAGAATTTCTATCTTTTGGCCAATCCATCTCCAAACTATAAAGATCTCCAAAGTCATATACTTATGAATCCAGAACCTCCATCCTTTGCAAGTGTGTGTGCAACCATTCAATGAGAGGAAACTAGAAGAAGAGCTATGAATGTAAACACCAAACCTGACACATATGAAGTGAGTGTATATTTGTCTAACTCTAGATGTTCTGTAGACAAACAAAGTAAGGGAAGACAATCTAACTTGAAGTGCAACTATTATAATAATTTCAACCACTTTGCTGACCATTGTTGGGCTTTACATCCATTCCTGAAACAAAAATTTGCAAGAGGTACCTGGGCATGCTAGAAGAGGTATCAATCATTCGGATACAAGGCTAATATGGTGACCAATACAACAACAAATGGATTGTCCAATTTTACCTCTAGTGTTGTAACTCTCATCAATGAGTTTGCAGCATATCTTCAAGCAAAATAGACTAAAATGAAACTAAAAACTTCTTTGCATTGCTTGGAAAGTTTGCAGGATTTCTTACTACTAATAAAAGTGTTCTAATTGAAGAAATTTAAGGTATTTTGAATACCTTCACATCAACTCTCACAATAAGTAAAGTGCATGATTATTGGGTCATGGATTCTAGTGCCATTGATCACATATCTAAGGATCAAAATCTTGTACTTGACTTTAAAATTTTATCCCTATTATCTCAAATTTCAGCTGTCAATGATGACAGAACACCTGTTATTGGGTAATGGAAAGTGAAACTACTTTCTCAAACAATTTCATCTCTAGTCTTATTGTTCCTTCATTTCGTTTTAAGTTATTCTCAATCAAGAAAATAATCATAGTGATGAATTGTGTTCTTATTCTCTTCTTACAATGTTATGTTTCAAGATCGAAGCACCAAGAAGATAATTGGCGAGAGATTTTTCTTTCAAGGTCTTTATTATCTTTTAAAAGACCTTTGCCTTTCTAGGGAACTTCACGTCAATACTAGTGTAGATTTTGAACAAAAACTATGGCATCAACATTTGGCTTATCCTTTAAAACCTATTTTATCTAAATTATTTCCTTGTTTGAACAGTAATTCAATAAATCATGATGCCTATCATCTATCAAATTCTATTTATCTACCATTCCCTTATTTTACTTCTTGTTCTAATAAATCATTTGATATGATATATTATGATGTTTGGGGTCTAATTTTATGTTCTTTAATAGCTACAAGTATTTCGTTATATTTATTAATGATTACTCACAATTTACTTGGTTATATCTTCTGAAATTAGAAACCCTTAGTCGTCCAAAAACATAAGGATATAGGTAAAGAGGAATATTGTAGTGTTGAAGTGTATGAGCCTGATCTTGAGGATTTTAGTGACCTAGATGACGAGTATGTGCAAGAAGAGGGACCCAACACAATGAGTCCCAATGAGCTTGAAAATGAGGTTAAGAAAGAGTCTGATAGGCCTGCTTTAATGGTGGAGGAAATTTTAGGAAACTCTTTAGTGGAACCGCATATAGAGATAAGTATGGTCTTAGAAGAATCTCGTGATATTAGTCGTCCTGAATTACCTGATTCCTCATCCCACATGCTTGGTGCCCAGCACTTCATAAGTTTAGAGCAACATGTTGAGCTTTTTGACCTCTTACCACATGCACGTGATGAGAAAGATGAAGATAATCCTAGGTTACTTGATTGTGTCCAAACCATATCTACACATGTTTCAGACAATGCTTGTCTTATTCCACACCCTCAATCATTTAGTGTTCATAGTTACAAACCTAAGGAGTCGATAGAACACCTTCCCATATCTCCTCATGATAGGATGTCTAAGTTAGATGAGTCATTACAATGTAGAGTTCATAATTTGCATATTGAGATCATGAAACAAATTCAAGCAAGTAATGAACAATACAAATTTCGAGCTGATTTTTTTTAAATATCATGATGCACTTAATGTTGGAGATTATTTCATGATGCAGATTACACCTAAACGGTGTCCTTTGGAAACCGATCATAAATTGCAAGTAAATAATGCTAGACCATTCAAAGTGTTGCAAATGATTAAATCAAATAATTATGTCATTAAATTGCCATTAAACTTTGATATTAGCTCTACTTTGAACATGAAAGACCTCAATATTTATAAAATACAGCCTACCCTTGATGCTCCTTTTGATACCCCTACCTCATTATCCATATCTTCGGCACAAAAGGAACATATTAATGCTACTTTGAATGCACAAGTTGTTTTTACCAGGGATGGTGAACTTCAGCAAATCCTAGTATATGGACTCGACGACCAGATTCAGACTATACTTGGATTATCAGAGAGACATCACAACAACTTGATTCTTATCTTTAAGAGCATTATCGGAGCTGCCTTGACCTATACTTGACGGGGTCGAGTTCTTCCAACCCCGGGAGAATTGATGGGGACACCGAACCGGAAACATTATTTACACATGCGAATGATCATAGACGATGGAGGATAGCCCAAACAACTAAGAGATCGGGCTTTAACTTATGTTTTGGGCTTAATTTATATGAACTTTTAGATGAATTTTATTAATTTGTCTTTATTTGTTGGGCTTGATTTAATTATTGTTAAGTATTTTATTTAGTGGGCTATAAGCCCAATTGCTTATTGTAGTTAGGGTTTTAGTATAAATACCCTACTTTTCTAAATGTTAAGGGACTTTTGATGATTAATGAAAATTTGCAAGTTTTGCATATCTCCAATCTCCTCTCTTCCTCTTCTTTAGCTTCTTTCTTTTCTTGCTTTAATTCTTTTTATTTGTTGTCCCGCGTCACTAGGCAGGAATCAACCACTTTATATTGTATATTTGTTAGGGGAAGATCTAGTCTCATGAAAAAGTAAAAAAACAATTGTTTATTGCTCGCTCTAGTGCAGAAACAAAATATTGTGCTATGGTATCCACTGCTTTTAAACTTATATGGTTCAAGGCATTACTTGAAGATTTGTGTTTCTTATTTCCTTAGTCATTTTTTTTTGGTGTGATAATCAAGTTGTTATGCATATTGCGTCCAATCTAGTATTTTATGAGAAAACTAAGCATATCAAAGTTGATTGCTGTTATGTTCGAGAACAAGTTCAATATTAGATAATAGAAACTCATAACACTCGGAGTCACGAATTAACGTGCAGAAATATTTATCAAGCCTCTAGCTTCAACAAGATTTCATCAGTCTCAATCTTCTTGATCTAGCTTGAGGCTGGAAATGCATATTCACCAAGCCTTCGGCTTTAACAATATTTCATCTGTTACTTTCCAAGCTTGGATCACTCAATCTTCTTGATCCAGTTCTTGATCTAGCTTGAGGTTGGTTGGCAGTTGCAGATCACTTGGATAATTAGCAGATGTTGGCATATTGCTTGGCATAATTAGCAAATGCAAAATCAATAGATTTAATACGTTCTTCCTAAGTTTAAGAGATTTGAATATGTAATTACGTATCATTTGGCTTGATTCTAGACTAAGACCATAATGCAATCTGCTATATATATATACAACAACGTGTAATAATGTATGAAAGATTGACAACAATTCAATAATTTAAACTATAAATGAGATCCAAAGACATTTAATATATAATTTTATATTATTCTCTGATAAATAATTGCAAAATGAAGCCCGGTTTTCCAATTTTTGGCTACAGATTCTACGAGAGTTAATTATTATCGTGAAGATCACGATTAATACCTGAATTCTTCATTCCTTCCTGATCTACCTACTAAATTTCTCGAAAGGTGAAAAGATATTTTTTGTTCCTTTTCTTTGTGCTCGGAAAAACTTCATGTGGACTGAAATCCACAGCGCAAGCTATATATAATATGTTGGAAAGGTTATCTATTTGAAACTAATGCACCGGAAGCTTTTTCATTCAATTAAATGTTCTGTAATGTTTCTCTTAGCACTTGGAAATAAGGTGATTTTGCTAGTAATGTTTCTCCTAGCACTTTAGGATACACATATTCTGTAATTATGCATATAGATGTTAATCACAGTAATATTTACTCAGGCCTGCTGTTTAGTGAAAAGAACAACAAATATCCATGACAACACTGCAAGACATGGTCTGCGTGTAATACAGCTAAGAAGCCAACGAATAAAAACGTGTGATCCCCCAAAAGATTGCAAGACATGGTATGCGTGTAATACGCTTGCAATTTCTCTCAACCTTCCAAGAACTACTTTGATATTATCCAAACCCATAAAAAACCATCGCAACTCTCTCAGAGATTCTTATGTGTGTTGCAAGGGTTAGAGTTTAATTTTATGGCTTATGCCATGGTTATTAAACTAGCTTGGGGTTGATAAGTTAAGGGACCGGATTCTGGATTTTACGAGTCAACTTAAATAAATTTGATCAATCCAAAAAAATAAAATAAAAATAAAAATTTTAATATTTTTTATGAAAAAATTAAGAAAAAATTTATGTAAATATAAGCTATACATATTGTAAATAATAAAGTTTAAAAGAATATTTTAAAAAGATTTTTATCTCATATTAAAAAAATATTATGTTAAGCTTTTAAGTTAAAGTATTAAAATCAAAAAAGTTTTTTTTCTCACAATGAAAAAAACATAAATTTTTTCTTGGAAACATAGAGTATATATACTAATAAATTTCAAATCTTACATTGAAAAAAATAACTTTTTTCTTGGAAACAAAGAGTATATATTCTAATGGGTTTCAAATCCCACATTAAAAAGATACTATGTTATCATTTTAAGTTGAAGTATTTAAACCAAAAGGTTTTTTATCCTACATTAAAAAAACATATTTTTTTTGGGAACATAAACTATATATACTAATAGGTTTCAAATTCCATATTTAAAAAAAAAAAACACCGGGTCTCACCCAAGTCGAACTGGCCACGGGTTGACCCGCCGGGTCGTTGCACTGGCCGGTCTTTTGACAAACCCAAACCGATCCAGTGGGACAGGGTGCAAAAGGGCTTCTGACCTACACGACTTAGGATGTTCAATGGGACATTGTGTTATATCTCAAAAGTATCTCGTGGGTGTTACACAAACAAAATAAAATCATTCATGTTTCTAAACCTAAATTGATAGCATGTAAACAACATTTGCAACTGTTTGACCTGCTGCTGTGAAATCTGGTGTAATATTTGAACTTTACAGTTTCAGTGAGATAAAGGAAATCTTTGATCAAATTTGAGTCCCCTTCCAGCATATATCTCACCGCGGAGCACCAGTTACGAAACCAGCAAGGATGATCAACTAAAGCCACCATCATTTTCTTCTAGGTGGATCCCGGCTGAGGCCATGCTTCTTTAGTGTTTTGATGTAATTTCTCATCAGTGTAAACTTGTTGCCGCCAAGATTGTAGAAAAAATCCCATGTGTATATTCCAGTTTTATGCAAATCATCGAAAATCATCCTGAATCGTCCACCCAAATCACACCATCACCATATTTTACATTAAGAGCACGTTTGTGTGAGAAGTTTGCATCAGCATAAACTAAAATAAAGATACGAACACAAAGATTAAGCCTTAAGTACCTTACCCCATAGTTTCCTACAGGTTCAGCAGACATGATGCCAACATGGCGCCGCCCAACTATCACCTGGTTAATGAATATCAAGCATTCAGGCAACTTGCCATTTATGGATGAAAACTTATACAGTGTAGGAAGACAAATTGTTCATTCAGGAACATATGGTCTAGTGTACTAGTGAGATTCCAAACTCCATCGAAGTTTACTAAATTTTTACTTCACTATCCACGCCAATGCAGAAAACATATTTTTGTTTCTCCACTTTAACACGAGCAGGATTCAAAAAGATGGAATGGGATGGGATAAAAGGCAGAATAAATGAGCTCATATATTGCCAAAATATTTAGCTTTTGAAGTGCAAAACTTCAATGAAATCCAGCTCTTCTACCGTATCATTTAATAAATTGTTCTAATCACAAGCCACTCAAATGACTATAAAAAGCAACTCACAAAAAATGATCAATAATGTTGATTGTGGAACATACATGATCGGATTTCTTTTTTTGTAAGCATGCATGCATGTAAATCTGGGTAGAGCATCAATTTTATAACGAGGCAAAGATGAAATTTTTTTTTACCTTCTCACCCCCAACTGACCTAACTTTTCCATCAACAGCTGGACTATGTATTCTCAAGAACTCAGCTGACAGATTAAACTTGCTACCATTAGCATATTCCACCTCTACCTGGAGATTCAAAGAGAACATAAGCACAACTGAGCTATATGGTAGGCAAAATATAAGAAATGACATGGTCACAAAAAACCTTGAAAAAGATAACAGAAACATGATACTGAATATCATTACCAGCATTTAAACAAAAATTGAAGGATATTAAGTTAGTATTGAATTTAAATGTCCTTCAAATCAATATTTGATATTATGAAACATTTAACAAGGAAAGGAAACGAATAATGTGCCCTGTTTTCAAGAGACACTTGCACTACCTTAGGATTGTTTTAGAAATCCCCCACATACATAGCATGTCAGGCAATATGTATTCCCTCTATGCTACATTGGCTGCCATCCAGAATAAGTACCAAGTGCATATCTTGAAATGCACAGGTGACCAACGTGAACAAAGAAGACTTTACAAAACAAATCACCTAGGTAAGGATCAAACTTTACTTTCAGCCATGTTGTGGCTACGGCAACCAAATCGGACAATAGTGTTAAAGTTGGTCTTCAAATATCAGGAAACATGTAATAAAGTTAATAATAATGTCAGTTCAATGCATATTAAGTTAATTATTCCTCATCAATCAGAAAAACCGATTGCCACAAGATGCCCTCATAAAGCTCCTTTTCTTAACATCGAATGGTCGATTCGAATACCCTTTTTCCATACTTTGCCCTCCATTTTCATAAGCAAGCTCATAAGCTTAAACTATCATACAAACACCATATTGACTCCATAAAATTGACATTCAAACACATCTTGTAAGCATTTTTCTTCCTTGCAACATTCAAAATTTCCCTTTTCCCACGGTATTAAATAAACCCATCACAAATTTACCAAACACTTAAACGATACTAAAAAAACATAGAGAACCCAGTTTCCATAAACTACTCAATCTTATATCAACCTCAAGAAAATAACAGATGAATTTACTAAATCACATAAAAAGTTCCCAAAGGAATGGAAAAGAAAAGAAAAGGGTTTTTTTCTTACATATTTGGGTGCTTGGAGAGTGAATCTCGTGAGGCGTGGAGCATCCAGGCTTGTATGGACTCTCCTGATTGCTTTCTGTATTGCTAGCATTTCTTCTCTTCTTCTTCTTTGCTGCTCAAAAGGATCTCGAGTGCTCTCTTTCTGCTTATAACTGAATTGGGCCCAGACCTTGAATAGCTCTTTACTCGGCCCACTGAGCTTATGCTAGTTCATCTTGAACAAGGAATGCTTTCTTGGTAGTTAGAATATTAAAATTAAAGCACAATTTTATATGTTTTTTCCTTCTTTTTTTTTTTTGTAGTTTTTGCTTTATTTTTTAAAGTCAAATGGACAAACAAGGTTGATTTTTTAATATTATTCTCAGTGGAATTTATCAACCCAATTGATGAATTTCGACTTGATTCTCTCCGGTGAATCTTATGGAATCAAAATCTCAACTTTTTGTAAGATTTATTTATCCCTAATTACTATTATTATTCTCCAATAAACTACATAATTAAGGCAATTCTCCTATTTTCTCTACATATTGTTCATCACCCTCATCCCAAATGGATGTAACTGACATTGAATTACATGATTAAGACGTTGATTTCAGTAAACATTATTACCTAAAATTAATATTAAATCATAAGCTCTTCTGAGAATCTCCTTTGACACCCTGTAGCTTAATCCTTCTGTCACAGAATTAACTAAGCAACTTGCCTTTGAAATTATAAATTAACAACGCACTATATGTTATAAAAAAAATAATTATTATAAATAATGCCCATCGTCATTATCATCAACAACTTCCTCCTATGATATATATATTAATTAATTAGTTGCTCATAATGACTACAATTATCTTCCTAGTTTTCATGCTGTTAGGCAATGGTGATCATGGCGGTGACGATAATGGGAGGTAGAGTGATGACGGATGCCACGTGCCGTGCACAAATCTCATCAACATGTAATCAATATTTGACAGCTGCTAGAAGATTAATTTAACTAGATATATTTTAGTTAATTTGATATGATTGGGTCAAACCAGGGGAATCCATCCATCCATGTTCTGGCTAGTGTTGCTTAAGTAGAATTTGAGTTGACAAATTGAGCAGCAGAGCCTACTAAGCTAGACAATTAGTTAAACTTAATTCTTCTGTAATTAAGTCAAGTTGGTATTCGATTGCTTAATTTAGGTTCCTAGTACTGTTGATAAGACATTAAATTAACTGTTCGTTTTATAAAATTTTAAGTTTTTTTTATGTATTTTAAATCATTTTTATATGTTGATATTAAAAATAATATTTTTAAAAATAAAAAAATATATTATTTTGATACATTTCGATATGAAAAACATTTTAAAAAACAATAACAGCTATATTCCAAAACAGGCACAAGAGATTGGATAAAAGTGAGGTAAAAATTGTATTTTAAAGTGTTTTTTTTTAATTTATAAATGTATTAATTTTTTTTTAATATTAATCCATAAAAACAATTTAAAAACAAAAAAATTAATTTAAAAAAAATTAAATTTTAATAAAGAGCAGGTTCAACACCCCTAAACCGCAGTACCTGACTACCTGGTGGCAGTATCCAATTAACAATGTGTCCCGAGCGGGAATTAAATTATTTTGTATAGTTGCATTGCTCACACACCACGGGCGCAGATGAAGCCAAAACTATGACAAGTATGTATTATTAATCAAATGTGATAAAATTATGCCTCTTTTCTTATTATTTCTTTCGGTTTGATAAATCCTTTTATTATATATTAGGTTGAACTCGAGCTTTCTGCTTGGTTTAATTAATTACTAGTTGCCGATGAACCTAATTAATGAAGGGATATGCTGCTAGCTAGAGCTTAATTTGATATAATCCAAGTACGAGAAAATCATTAATTTGATTAGTTGACTCATCAAGTTCTTAATAATAAAATCCTATTATGAGACGGTGTTGTTCATGAAATTAAAATTGGAAGCTTATTCCTTTTATTTAATTAGGATCTTTTGCTACTAATAAATAACTTAATTCAGCAAATTATATTCGAAGTATTTGTGAGTTTTTTTTCTAGCTAGCCTACCTGCCTTTATTATCGGTTTTTTGTTCTTGTGTGGCTTGCTGCTGACTGCAATACGAGAGCATGGATGTTCGTTGGGTTTCTATTCTTTCTTTTATGTTCATTTTTTTTTATCTTAATTAACAAAAAGTAATTGGGGAGAACAAAAAATCATGAGTACTGTTTATTAGAACAGTAATTTGTTTCTCTTTTTCTTAAAAAAAATTTAAATTTAGTTTTTCTTTAACAATTTCATCTTTTAACATTGAAATAATTAGAAATTAAATTTCATAATTTATTTTGATTTATTTTGTAACAAGTTATCTCAGTCTCAAAACCTAGATCGTGAGTTTTGAGGTTAAATCAGTTGACTCGGGGTTTTTCAGGTTTTTTTTTTAATTTCATCTTCAACATTTTATGTTGATTATGAATTAAGTTTCATAATTTATTTTAGTTTGCTTTCTATTAAGTTATCTCAGCCTCATAACCCGAGTCTAGGGTTTGGTAGGTTAATATGGGCTGAGTTGGATTTTTTTGTTTTTTTAATTGATTTTTTTTAATTTTATCATTTAATATTGGATTGACTAGGAATCGAGGTTCATAATTTGTTTTGATTTTCTTTCTATTGGGTTATATGGGTCTCATGATGAAAAATAACCTGAGTTGACTTGGTTTTTTTTTTTTTAAAAAAAATTTCATTCTTTAATATTAGATTGATTGAGAATAGGGCTTGATATGTTTTTTATTTGCTTCCGATGAAGTTATTACAACCTCATGACTTAGATCTTGAATTTTATATATTAACTTGGGTTGACCCGAGTCAATCCAATATGTTGTCATTTCAATATTTTTTTTAAAAAAAATGTTGTTTTAAGTTTATTTTTGTCAAACTACATATTTTTTATTTTTCCTGGTTATCCAAGTCACCTTTAGACTTTTCAACTCGATCGAGTTATATCGGGTCAATTTCTATACAATTTAAAATTTTTTTCTTCTTGAAAATACATGAGTAATATTTAAATATTTTTTTAATATTTAAAAATTTTAATCTGACACGCAGTATAACTCATATAAATGATCTAGTATTATCTATAAACATTATATCTTTATTATAATCACATATGTTGGAGTCACTAAGGCCATTAAAAATTGACATATGTAATGTTCCTATTATTTGAGATTTTTATTGATATATATTTTTGTCCTTAATTTTTTTTTAATTGTTTTCCTGTTTTCCATGTATTTTACATAAAAAAAAATGTCCTTGATTGAAATTTTTTAGTTATCATATTTTACAATAAATATAACTTGGTCTCTAACAATATTTTTCAATTAAGTTTGTATATTTCAAATCATAAACTTTGTCAAAATTCTTTATATATATATATATATATATATATATATATTCAAACAAATCACAATAACATCAACTACAATCACAAAAAGTAATCACATCCATAATCAACTAATCCAATCAAACAAAAAGTATTAAGTAATTTAGAGACTAAGTTGTTAGGTAGAGATATAATCTATTTATAAAAGATGTGAATAAAAAATTTGTTTATTTTTGCGTTTCAAAAGAGTTTTTGAAAAGTTTTGAATTTTTTACTTTTCAAATTAATATTTTTTGGTGTTTTCATATCATTTTAATGTACTGATGTTAATTTTTTAAAAAATATATAAAAAAAATATTATTTCAATACATTTTTAAATAAAAAACTTGAGTTGACTCGGACCATATATATTTTTTTTTACCCTATGATCTCGTCCTTCAAAATATATATTGGTTAGAAATTGAGATGTATTGTTTCTCTTTCTTATAAAAAAGTTTTTTTTTAAAGTTGTCATGATCACTTTATTTTTATTTCATCCATTTGCTATTATTATTAATTTTTTTTTATCTTCTAATTAAAATAAATGTTTTTTTTTTAAAAAAACATGCATGCGTGACTTGAATAATATTCTTTACATAAAAAAATTCAGCCCTGTACCGTACATGGCATGGATCCACGTCTAGTTTTTAACTACGTAAGCAACACCAACTAATAGAAAGATATGGTGATGGAGAAAATGTAAAATACATGGATGACATTAAGCCACCAAACAGTAAAGAAACCCTTAAAGTATAAAAGAAAGACTAGAGGAATGGAGGACAGCAACGACTCGTTGTTCGTAACTTCCTTTAATTTGTGGCGGCCTTTTTAATTGTATTTGTATTTTCTTTCGCTTTTCTAATTTTTATTTTTTAATATACAAGTGAATCGTATAGTAAAGTAAAGGTTATAAGATTTGAATTCAAAACTTTCTCCAACCATTAATTAACTTCAGGAAATTTATCGGGAAATATTTCCGTTATGTTACGTTCACCTATAAATATGTATTGATAAATGTTGCGAGGATATAATTAGAAAGATTCATTATAATTTACAAATGAAAATATTTTATTAATATATTCGTTTATATTTGTTAATTTCTAGTAGTTCTAGTAGTGATATATAATTCAGTTTATTGTTTTAGTTTTACACCAAAAAATGCTTACTTGTAAATGGGAGGAATTATATAAAATTATTAAAGAATAACATAAATCATATTTTAAAGTTTTATCTAATCGTTTAAGTTATTGGGTTGAGAAAATTTTTTAATATTATATTAGAACCTTGATAAATAACTTGGTCACAAATTCGAATCTCATTATTTTTATTTATTTGATTAAAATTAAATAAAACATAATATGGATCTATTCAAATTTTAAATTTAAAAAACTTTCACTTGAGTTATTGGATTGAGATAAATTTTTTTTGATAAAAAAAAAAAATGTTTCATAATCTTCTAATGGAACTAAAACAAAAGCAAATATACTGAGATATTTTGTCTGTTCAATAATTGTACCAGATATCACAGCCTCTACTTGAAGAGACTTTCTAAAAGTCAGATTATTAGCCATTCGGAACTGCTAATTATAACTAAATCCAGGAAATATTAATTAGCACTCCTTGTTTTCTCCTTAACCTCTTAAGTTCTTGAGACAGAAAACAATGGAATCAAATTTATGATTAACTTAATCAATTATAAAGCTGGCCAGAGATCGTATCAGCATATAACGTGGGGCAGGCTCTTTTTCCCTCCAGAGGTAGATTTGATTTGCCAGATTCTATATATAAAATCCCTTGATCTCTAAGCATAGGATGCATGCACATGTTAGTCTCAAGAACACTTCAAGATCTTGCATGATTCAGTGCTCAGCACGATCTATTCTCCAGTTATCTTGGCCCCGACATGTTTACAAAGGTGAAACAACTAAAAATCACGTAGAAATTTGGTTCAGGCAGTTCAATTTGTTAATCTTAATTAGAGAAAGTCCACGAATTATTCTATTATTAGTAATTAAACTGGCTATAGTTTAGTGTATGGTGAAAACGATACATAAAAAACAAAGCATTACCATGCATCATGTATTAATGATTGATTTGATTCCTTCTATCTACTTGCCTATAAATATTTTCTGCGAAGATCAAGCCTTACAATGCTCAAGTAAGTCAAAAATAAAAACAAAAACTAGTTTTCATGACTCTCTTTTGAAACGGGACCGATTCTTTATATATATATTTTCTTCACATACGGCATCCACTAGCATGAATATAGGACCTACATGAGAAATTTACACAAGTTTTTAGAGGAATATGTATGGTATAAATTTTCCTTTTCAGAATGAAGAGGATTGTATATATCATGTTGCCATTAAATAAATTTTCTCACGTAGCAAGCAAGCTTTGAATTTATACCAAATATGAAAGTTTGCAGGGTTGCTTTCTATCGTAGTTGTGAACTCACAAATCTAACTTAGTTTAATTAGTTGCAAGAAATTATGTAATTAGACAAAGTAGAAGTCAAAGAATTATTGCTTCAACAAAAAAATTATTTATATAAATATATATTGTTAACAAATCTGACTTTGCTTTCGTTTTGTAGATGATAATGATAGGATTTTAAATTTAAAATTTTAAATGAACTCGAAAAGTCGACCCTTTTTACTATCAAGAAAAAGAAATCATGTCATGTATTGGGTTTAATTTTTTAATCTTAACATTAAGGTAATTTAAAATTAACTTTTTCTCGAGATTAAATCTCTTTTCAATTGGTTTTTAAGCAAACTATCCACGATGGGTTTGGTTATGAGGCTCAATAATAATCAATGTTAGGATGATAATCATTAAATCCAGCAAAAGAAGAATTTAATTCTAAAAAAAAAGGAAAGGTAATTAAATCCAACCCCATAGAAACTTTTAGAATTACATTTAATGAGAACTATATATGACTCCAATGATAGTTTTATTACAGTTGCATGCATGTATAGGAGACAAGAAAAAAGTAATTAACATAGCTTATAACAACTACGGTCAAGGATCAAGCTTTTTGCCTCACTAATCAGATGTGGCAAAGCTCAGATGTCCCTGTGACGGCGAAAGAACAAGAAAACAATAATGTACAGAACATATTGCACTAAATTTTTCATCATCAGAAAGAAGGAAAGGAAAAGGCAAAGAATAAGAACAACTTGAGTTGTTTAAAATAAATGGTTTTCATATTAAATAAAGAAGCACTCAAATCACTAACACCGTCTGATTAACTTTTATGGGTGTTAAATGCTTGAGTGATAATGGAATTAGAGGCGCTTGGGGACCGAATGCTTCATGTAATTACATTGGCTATTTTCCAGGAAGAAAAGATCTTCATCTAGATGAGTGAAGCTGTCCCATGAGAGAAAAGAGTCCACACTCTCAATCCATTGACTTACGGAGTGTTCTTGAATGGAATGGAATTCACCAGCTGAAAGGTTATTGGATTCTTGAGAACTATAAGAAGTAGATGTGTTGGTTTCTTGATTAATCCATGAGCCCACATCCAAGCTCCCACACAGCATTTCATAGCTCTTCAGAAGATCAGTTTCATCCAATATCTTAAATTCATCTTGCTCAAGTTTCTGATCTCTTTCTTGTACAAGATCACTCTTGGCTTGGTCACGATCCTCTGACTTGACTTCCAAGCTTTCCTCTTGTTCTTTTAGGGAAACAGATTCTTGAATTGTCTCGTCCTCCTCACCACTAACATCCTTCTCTGTCTGTTCGATGGGGTTGTGGGTCACGGGGTCTAAGCCAAGAACCTTCAATTTCTTCTTAATTCGAGTGTTCCAATGGTTCTTGATTTCATTGTCTGTGCGGCCCGGAAAATGTGAAGCAATCTTAGACCACCTACACAAAATTAAGTCCCCCCAAACGTCTTAGTAATTAAACAAGAAAATAGAAAAAATCCATCAACAAGTAACTGTCGTAATAATTAATTAGTGACCTTGCATTAAAGTTTCTTGAAAGTAAACTTGAGGGAAAGCGAAAAACAAGAAAGCATTAATGTTATACCTGTTGCCAAGACGTGAGTGAAGCTGGATAATCTGATTGTCTTCCATTTTTGTAAAACCACCTCTCTTTAGATCCGGCCGCAGATAATTAATCCATCTTAGTCTACAGCTTTTTCCACATCTTAGCAAACCTTCAAGAACCATGCCACCAAAATGCTACCATTTTAGTTAAAGCTATGATTAAGTTGGTAAATGCATCAGCGCTATGCTTGAAACAAAGAGAAGAAAAGGAAAGAGATTCACACCTGCAAGCTTAGGAACCATTCGCCAGCATTGAATACCATTGTTGAGGATAAAGTTCGTGAGCTTATGATCTTCCTCAATTGTCCATGGACCTCTTTTTAATCCAACCTTATCGCAGCAAGGTTGCCTTCCCATTTTTGCCAACCTGAAGTGATGATCAAGCTAAGCTAATTAAGCTAGGAAGCTAGTCTTGACGCTTGAGATATAACTCGAGAGCTAAAAAGTGAAAGGGACACCACCCTTTATAAATAGAAACTTATAATCCAAGAAAAGATGCTGCCAGTTCATTCAGACATAAAAAAAAGAAGGATGCTGTTTGAGGGGGGAGAGAAATGATTGAATGGAAAAGCATATAGGAGTTGAGAGCTCTTAAAAAGAATGGAGGGTGTGTATAATTATAAAATGGCCACCAGCGCCACCCTTATAGGAGACAATGGAAAGGGTCTTGATGAGCATGAAAAAACTGTACAGGAAAGAAGAACCAGACGTGGGTCGTCTTCGTTGACAAAATTAATTAATTTTGATGCTAAAGTCTTCTCATATTGGGTTTTAATTTGGTTAAGCCCTAAAAAATAACAAGACTTGAAGGATTCTCCGGCCCCTTAAAAGCTGGCCATTTTTTGTCGTTGGGGCAACTCATTTCATCTTAGAGAGAGAGAGAGAGAGAGAGAGAGAGAGAGATGCCTCCTCCTTAATGTGAAAGTGTCGTAAAATTCCATTGATGGATTCCTCGAGCTGCAACTTGCAACCTTGACCTTGACCAGTTTAGGTAGATTGGCAAACAAGACATGGTTACCTTCGGTGGTCAATGTTTGCTTGTTTTAAACTAATCTAATGAGAAAACTACGCAAGTGACAATAGTAATAAGACACTATATACTATATACAAGTCCATTGATTGAATCTTTAGTTATGTTTTGAGCTCTCCATACATAGTACTTAAGAACGAAGAACAACGACATTATTACCTTAATTTGATGCTTAATATATAGATCGCCTTTTAATATATTTAACAAGAAGTGGCAATATTATTCATGCCCAACACCTTCAACTTGAGAGCTGGATCTCTTGCTTGCATATCCAATTAGTTTTAAGGTTCTTTTGTACTGTGCCGAAATCCAGAAAAAAGGAAATCACAACCAATGGCAATTAGCCTATAAGTTGTCCAGTGATCATTACAAGTATCCAAGAGTGAAGAGTACGTCATGCATTTTAAGAAACTTATCTGTTTTCCATGAGAGAAAAAGGTTTGAGATTATAAATTCTGGATACAAAATCAAATTAATGATTTATAAAATTGATACAACTTAGCTAACTTTCACCTTAAAAATGGTTGAGAGTACTAGCATATATGTAGTTTCTTGAATACCAAATTCACCCTAACTAATACTTTGAGGTGATAATTCCATGGTCACTAATTTATTTTTTTTTTAAATTATTTTGGTATACAAATGATGAACATAAAAATATATAACTCTCGGGTTGGATAATTGCTTAATCAATTAATCATAGTAATTTCATTCATTCTCCTTAATCAAGGTGGTTGGTAGCTTATATTTTGTGTTTGTTAGGTTAAGGTGACTTGTGGCTAGTATTTGTAAAAGATCCTTTTTGGTGGAGATAATGATTTTCTGATGCTTAAATAAGTATTTTTTAGATAAAAAAAAATAATAATATTCTAGAGAGAGATACTCTAAAAATATATATGCAGTAGATAATAAAGATTTAAACTTTTATTTTGAAGATTTTATGGTGTATTTATAACCTATGAGTTTTGTTATTTTGTGGAGAAAATAGGTTGAAATGTAACTTTATTTTTGTGATTTTGAGTTGCATTGTAATCTATATTCCACTAATTTTATGCAGCTAAAAAATTAAAAAAAAAATAGTTATGAAAGACTTTAATACATCTAATGATCTTGATGGAATATAAACTTGTATAATTAACCTTATTTATTGAAAAAAAAAAGTTTCTCAATAAATTTATATAAAAATATATAGAATTGATAGTGTTATATCCAATTATCTTGAGTCTGGTCAACACCAAACCAAATGTGTCTAGGCTAGACATTCTGCCAAGCCCATTTGTGGTTGGATTTGGCCAGCGCCAGACCTAACACTTGAGATCGCGGCCGGGTTTGGTCAATGGCCAAACCCAATGCTAGGGGTTAAGCACACTACCAAGCACAAGAGTGGCTAAGTTTGGCCAACATCGGACCCAATATCCAGGGCTTGATACACCGTCGAACCCAATCATGGTTGATTCTAACTAGCATCATACTCAACATGTCTTCACTAGAGTGTTTATGTTCCAAAAAATTTATACCCGTAAGTTTTTCTTAATCTAATGTTTTTTTTTAGTAAAAGATATATTGATGAACTCATCAACAACCTAATACAAGTAAGTATACATGTTAATTAAGACTAAAGTATATACATTAATTAATGACGAGCCCTTGAGGGGATATAACTCAATTGACATCAATGTCTTTCTTCTTTCAAGATATCATTAGTCTGGGCTTTTTCTTTGCAATGAAAAAGAAAATAATGAAGGTTCCGCGGATAGAAATGGAGGAAGGCATTACAGGGGCAGGGCATACCTTCAATCATAAGTCTCCTAATTAAGTAGGAGACAGCATGGGTCACATATGATTCCGAGATACAAATCCCAAAGGCAAAAATCATGAAAGCGGGCGTTTCAGAACAACCTTTAGACACCAAGAAAGCAATCTTCAGCAAGAAGGAAATACTATATTACAAGGGGAAAAGGGCACGTTTTCTTTTGAATGTTCCATGTCAATTTATCTCTGCTTAAACAATTTGTAGACAAAAGTTTTGTCTCAACTCAATACAATGGTATCAATAATTGTTGATGAAATTCAATAATCACTAATTAATAAATATTAGAAAACAATGGAAGAGTTTCATTTCCATTGAACCTCCTGGTCGCAAGTATATAAAATGATGCGATGATGTATTTCCGACAATTTAAAAAGCATAGAATTGCGTTCTGGTTCATGTATATACATGCGATATGATAATATGTCTATTTCGGTCAGATTCGCAGAAACCAACTTCGATCTCCTTCTTGTCGGGGTGAAGAAAGCATCGTTTTTTTTTTCTTGATCCTAAATAATTAATATTTAAGTGGGACTATAGTACTGTGATTGAATTTGTGTTGCTAATTAAGTGTCCAAAGAATCTGTAGAAGAAGACCGCTAATGTCTAATTCAAAATTGTTATTGTTTCGTTATTATTGCAAGCTGGTCCATGCTAGACTTCTACCTCAAGTTTTATGATAGTTATAATATAAAAAAAAACATGAAAAAAAATCATTTTAATATATTTTTAATTTAAATATACTTTTTAAAATTATTTTGTATCATAATACCAAACACACGATAATTTAATAAAGACTTTCACGTAAAACTTATGACTTAATACAAACATAGCATTTTTATTTTTGATATATATATATATATAAATATATTATTAATGTGGGTATTCGAATTGACTTGCATGTACATCGACTAATTTTACAAACTCTGAAATGACCATGTAACCCTCTAGTGGCTTTGAGGTTTGTAGAACTTGAACTGATGATTTCCATGGAACAAATCTAAAACCTGACCAGTTAAGTTACATCTCTTATAATTACTTGTACCAAGAAAATAAGGCATGGATGTAATTATGTGCTTTGATTTAATTCACAAGTTTATATGTAAAAGTTTATTCTTAAATTCATAATTAGTTTATATGTAAAAGGTTATTCTCAAACTAAAAAATTACACGCAAAACTTGAACAAAAATTGTATACTTAAATTGGTTGTTTTGGAATACCTTAAGAGGAAGAAAAAAAAAAACTCTCAAACGTTTTGGCTTCTTAAAAAAAACAAATAAATATAAAGCTAACTTGATTATTCATAATTAACTCTCTCTCTCTCTCTCTCTCATATATATATATATATATATATATATATATATATGTTGAAGAATTAAAAACAAAGAAACAATATTTTCTATAATATATATACTTCCTCATCTGATGCTTTCCTTCTGAAATTTTCTAGACTTGTGACGTGCATGAAAAATAGAGAGAAAATAACCAATTATGGTATCATTACAGAAGTGAGCTGGGAGTCGAACCCATGACGTCTGGTCAAGTTTTTATTGGAGAATACTGGCTTTGGCATGGCAATAATATTCTTTAATTAACCCAACTTGTGTCAAGGTAGGTTAATTAAAGAATATTATTGTCATGCCTGCCCCAAGGTGGGTTTAACTAAAGAATATTATTGTAATGACAAAGACCAATTTTCTCCAAGAAAAATTGAACCTAGCTGCTCAGCACCTCCCTACCTGTGTTGTTAACATTATGCAATAAGACACAAGTATAAAAACAAATAAAACAGGCATAATGTTTCATCTATGTCTAGATTACTATGAATTGAAAAGTTAAAATAGGCAAAATAATCTTTTTAATAAGTTCAATTTGTTATTATCATATTAATTATGGATATATTGATCTTTTAA
Organism: Populus alba x Populus glandulosa; assembly: GCA_033617975.1. Taxonomy (NCBI): domain Eukaryota; kingdom Viridiplantae; phylum Streptophyta; class Magnoliopsida; order Malpighiales; family Salicaceae; genus Populus; species Populus alba x Populus glandulosa. Next base: position 34,898,007 of record CM066143.1, read on the forward strand.
CATTATAAATACATAATGAAATGATTTAAATATTTTTATAAGAAAAAAAATTAAAAATAAAATCCGTGGGATTTTTAGTCTTTTAATACTTTAATTATATAGTGAAATGATTACATTGCTCTTCAAAGCATAAAAAATAAATCATCTTGAGTTTTTTTTAGTATTTTTTCATGATGGTCTTTTAATTATAATCAATTTTATCCATCAATATTTTATTTTATTTTATTTTTATATTCAATTTGATTTTTATTTTTTTAATTTTTATTTTTTAAAATTATTATTTTTAATTTATTTTTGTTTTCAATTCCATCTTTTAATATTTTATTGCATTTAATCTTTGTGTCTAATTTTATCCTTATTTTTTTTTCTTTTTTTTTCTAATTATATATTTTAAAAACATTTCTTGATACTTTTCTATATTAAAAGAATAACTTGACTTTTAGCATGCATATTGCGGGCCACCAAATAGTTCTGTACTAAAAACAATATCCTGATCCAAAGAGTTTAATTTTATGACCAGTTAATCTCAATATTCTTCTGTACTCTTTGGGTGCTTTACCTCTGTTAATTTGTCTCGATTTATGTATAAAATTCCTGCTGGAAACGAATTTTCTTCTTGTCTAGTACTAGGAGCAGGAAGTGCTATGCAACCTAGCTCTTGCAACTTGGAAGTGCGAGACCAATCACGATCACTGTCATCCTTGATCGATAATATTGAGCAAAAAAAGTCAAGAACCAAGAACATTTGCAGCAGACAAAATTGCCGTCTTAAGAGCATGGAGGATCCCTGCTAATCACTTGCAGCGTGTTGAGATGATAAATGACAGATGACATATTGAAAGACTAGCCGAAAACTCCTATCAATTCCCAGAAGACAGAAAAATGATTGATGAAATACAGAGATAGCATTAAAAAAGAAGCTTATAGCCCACAGAAGTAAGGAGAAGAACCTTAATTTGTCTTGGTGTTCAAGTTGATGTCAAGTGAACCACATATTCAACTAGATTAATGTTTTTTTTTTCCTAATGGATGGAAGAATATTATTAATTATTGAGGTAGCTAGGGAAGAGTTGGAATCTAGGAAGATCATTTAGGACAAATTTGGCCAATAGCCTATAAAATAAAAAGAACAGGCGAATTAATATGAAAACAAAAAATTTTGATGAAATGGTATATTGTATTAGATTTCATGGTTTTGAATGGAGATATTTAATTGAAGTCACAGCTTATAAATATAATATTTAATTAAATATTATAGTTTAGAATCACAATATAAATTTAATTATATCATATTTCTAAACCACGATAAAATTTTAATTGATGTCACGGTGTGGAACCTCAACATCCATTAAATTCCAATAGCCTTTTTGTAATTAATTTCAACAACATCTAAATCTAACAAAAAAAAAGTATTTCTTAAAAGATTTATCATTTAGTTTGTTAACCTAACATCTAATTTAGTTAATGATATTAGAGAGTTAAAGAGTTATTTAATTTTCACAAAATTTAAGCATAGTTTCTCCTATATAAGAATTATATCCAAAATTTTATCTTGCTTAAAATAACCTGCGAAGAAACACAATTAACTAAACTCAACAAATTCTTACTTTTCATAATTACAAGTAGCCCTTGGAATGCAAATAAAAAAAATCATATATAGCACGACTAGATCTTGGCTCATCAATAGCACGACTAGATCTAGCTCTTGCCCTTGTTTAAATGGCCTCATCCTCTATTATGACATTATCAAAAGTTAACTTCTCCCAAAAGTATCAAGTCTAGTGCGAAAAATATTGAACCACTAGAATACATTGTATCCTTTATTTTCTTTGTCAATATTACAAAGCACAAATACAGCCTCTCGACCATCTCATATCATGAAGCCAACCTAATATTAATAAAAACATTAATGTTAAATTAAACTATCAATAAATAAAATCCAAGTTAACATATACTAATTATAGAAAGATTTGATTACTTACAGTATTTTGAATATGCTGAGTATGTATTCAGGTGAAGGAACCTGTTCGGATCCAAAATAATGACCCGACATGTGATACTCATGTATCAAATCAAATATTCTTCATCTGTAATCATATAATGCATCTTTGTAAATGTCACATTTCTTCAGGCATTCCACTTTAATATAAGTTTCATGATCATTTAACTGGTCGTCGTCATCATTTTTACCTTGATGATTTATGGCATGCAAAAACATTACCCATATCGATGTTCACTGAAATGTGTTGTTTGGAGTTGAACTGTTACATTATCTAATATGGGCAATATATACTATCCCCTTTAATTTAGAAAGGGGTTCCAATACAAATGATCATTTGCATAACTCAATCTAATTATGAACGCCGGTAGATGTGACTATTAGTCTATCAATAGGCAATTCAAGCAAAATCAATATATTTTGTATTGTTAGTATCATCTCTCTATGTCTAAGATGAAATGTGCGTGTCTCACATCTCCATCGCTCAATTAGTGCATAGATCAAGCTTGATATGGTCTAGATAACTAACATAAAAAAAAAAAAAAAAAACCTCCCTGAAACATATATGGCTGAACCTGCTCATATATTCTCTTACACTTAGGTGTACAACAATAAATCGTGATTTCATCCTTCATAACAATTTAAAATATAAGTACATAAATATATAATACCTTTAATGTTAAATACACTAAAAATATATTAAAATCAAATATTCTTACAATATCAATAAAAAATCCTTTAACGATGTTTATCTTGCAACCGCTGGCAGAAGTGTCAACGGGTCTGGTAGACATGTACTGTGATTCATGCTCTTCATGATCATAGTCATGCTTTCTACGGATGTCATTGTCATGATGTCCGTGAATATCATCATCATTATAATATGAAAGCTCAACATGAGCAAAGAATCCACCGCCTCGAATGCACAACATCCTATGTAATAATACTTATGTTTATGTGAAATTAGATAAGTTTAATATACTTTATAAAAATATCATAATGAAAATATATGTTTGGTCATACAATTGTATTATCATAAAAACATTGTCAATCATGACATGTTTTTCTATCATGGTCTCTATCATTGACTATGTCATACCTATAATATGCATGACCCTATCTTGCATCTATCTCGTTGTGCAAATGAGTAAACATTCGTCGGTCGTACCCAAATTTCCATCTAAATAAGCCTGGTTCATCTTAAGGTCTAATGTAATCACTCTATTCTAACTCATTTGGTAATGGACAAAATGACATGCCATATGTTGGTCCGTAGCTTTGAATCATGTAATGATTATCAACAAACTATGTAAAGTCTAAGTGATTCTCAACATAACATGCAAGAATATGTGAACATGAACGTTGAAATGTCTGTCAATTACCATATATGCATGTTCTATCATTCATTCTTATTATCATTTTGATTTATTTTACAACTCTTGGTTTAATAAAGGTATTGACCTGGAACACTTATTGATTAGAGTCAAACAAAAATGCAGTATGATCTTTTAATTTATCCTTACTCGTTATCAATTCAATTTGAATTATTTAAAACAAGATTACAGTATGATATCTAAAATAAATAAAAAAATTAGATTAGATAGATAACATATTTAAGTCCAAATTATTTCGTGTTGAATAAAATCATTAACTTCACATCTCTGCTAGACCTAATAACTATTACACCTATACAATGTCAATTGAACTAGAATTGAAATAGGAATTGCTGGAGCACTGGAGCACATGACGTAGCGAAAGCTTATTAAGTAAAAGGAACATCGTCCCTTTGTAGGTAATTGCTCGAGTCCACAAGCAGGAAATAGATTTCTCGATTCCACGAGTAAGAGATTGAAGTTCTGAATGAAATTCTTATTTCAATGAAAATTTGAAGTGCCTGTAACGAGGATTGGTTGCTTGTATTTATAGCTGCCAATCCTAATTCCAATTAGAACGTATTTGCAAAGATAATTAATAAAGACATACAATATTCCTACTTGAAAATGTAAACTAGAGTTCTAACTTGGAAACAATAATATCAGTAGCAGAGGGGCTCTTAAATAAGGAATTCGTGTGCGATAAGAAAAAGAACAGTAGTGGTAGAGTGTACTTCTAACTCTGAAGCTTGAATCCTAACGTGTTTATCCTTGCTGGCCTAGGATTCCATTTGGTCTAGAATTCTTTCATTATACGGTTCTACATCAGTCTCCCCTTCTTGAACAGAACACGTCCTCGTGTTGATCAGGTGAGAAGAACATTCATCGGGGGGATGATATTCAAACAAGTCAGCAACGTTGAAGGTGGGAGATATGATCATTTCTGCAGGGAGGTCCACAACATATGTGTTGTCATTAATCTTCTATAGGATTTGAAAAGGGCCATGCTTTTTATGGTTCAGTTTGATATACGTTCCTGCTGGTAGTCGCCCCTTACGTAGATATACCATCACAAGATTTTTTTTTTTATATATATAGTTGGGTCTTTTTTTGTATAGGTTCATGCCAAATTTCTGCAACTACATTCTTTATTCATGCATGTCTATCTAATTTTATACATATACATGTTATATCACTAGTAATGTATTTCTGTAATCAAAGAAAAATTCATCTCCAATTAAAATTATTTTCTTCATCAATAATTGAAAGCATTTATCACATTATATGCATCAAAAGCAATTGCAATCAATAACTTCCTATCATATCACCTATACAAATGTGTGTCATCAACACTGATAAGTGGTCCATAATACTTGAAATCTTTAATACCAAGTCCAAATGATTAAAAAGCTCTATAAAAAACAATTATACTATCATCAAGATTTTTTTTATACATCTAATCAATAACTATTCTAGGTTTTAATTCCTTTATTACCAACAACAACCTAGGTGATTTTTCAAAAGACTCTTTATGTGAACTAAAAAAATGCTCAAGCACCTTATATTTTGCAATCCATGCTTTGTCATCTGATATTTTATACTTGTAATGCAATTTTATTTCATCTTGTATGCTTACAATTATCATAGAAAGATTATTCATAACAATGATTGATATATCATTAATAATAAAATTTGCATCTAGCTGATGATAGTTTTTTTAAAAAAGATCAAAACACATGTGTATGGTTTTTTTAACTTTGCTATCTTAAATGAATCTAATCTTTTATGATATTCTCCATACAAATACCACTTACATGCAGGTTCTTTCACACATTATAAATGAACAAATATAGAGTTCAACCATTAGACCCAGTATTCAACTGAATGTGCAATGTATCACCATTTAACTGCATTAACTAATTTATTTTTATTGCTGACTATTTTTCCAACTTCCAAGTTAGACCCATATGTTATCACACACAACCAATATAAGATAACATTGTCATTCATCAATTTGACACCTCAAAGTTATTTCAACATCAATATTATTATAATTCCACCTAAATGTATGATAAATTGTTTCTTGTATTTTAACATATGACATGCCTATTACCATTTAATAACAAAATTTTCTCGTCATTGCATGTGATACTACTATTCACATCAAGAACAATAGTGTCACCAAAAATCAAATTTTGGTCAATTGGATGTAATTTTAACTAAATTACATTACCACAATCCTAATTGGCAGAATTTATACCAAATTCCCAAAATTTAATGCAAAATAAAACATTATTTATATTGATATTTTAATGCTCAATTGCATTATATCAAGCCCAAATTCATAACAAATTAAAATACTTTAAAGAAAATACCAAATTCATCAACTTATAAACAATCCAATACAACATGTAATTCATCACAATCCTATCACATTCATGCTCTATTGCATGAAATCATCAAGCGTACTTAAGTACATTATTAGTTGATTTCAGCAAACCACATAAAATCCTTAATTCAACAACTTATGCAAAATTAAATGCAACATATAATTAATATAAATAATTACTTCATAATTAATTTAACTTATATTCATGTTCAATTATATGAAATCAACCCTATTTGATGGTATTTATAAATAATTTATCATTGATTCAATAAAATCTAAATTCAACTTCAACAACTATTTCATTTCAACTAAACCAAACACAAATTTATAGCAATGTAATTTGTTTACCTTGCTTGTAAAACAAAAGAAAGGGTTATAGGGGCAGCGATAACAATAACAACAATTGATTTTGAACAAAAAAAAAACTTTTAAGAATGCATAGAGACTAGGATGAGTTCAAATTTTTTGGTGTTTTAAGGGCAAAAAAACAAGTGTTTGGTGAGTTTGTTTTAGATAGGTAATGGTTGAGGGCATCATTTTGGAGAGAGGGAGCTATTGCGTCTCTGTATTCTTCGATCTAGGGAGGCATTTAGATTTCACGACATGTCGCGCTTCAGAAACATGACATATTTAAATGTCGCTATTATAAAACATAACAACTATCTTGTTGCATTTAGGGATAATGACATTTAATAAACTCATGTTTCAAAAGCGCGACATGATGAAAGTATGTTATTTTATCAAATCCTTTTCAAATATTATAATTTTGCCAAAATTTTGAACTTCTTGTACTAAATTTTTATTTATAAAAAAACCGATGATTTATAGGAAGGTTCGTAACAAGTCCTATGTTTAAGGAAAAATACTGATAGCGTGGCCCCAACTATTATGGATTTGTTTGATTTTGCGTTTTAAAAGCGTTTTTGAAAAAATATAAATTTTTTATATTTTTTTTCTTTGCTTTAAATTAATATTTTTATGTTTTTAAATTATTTTGATGTGCTGATGTCAAAAATAATTTTTTAAAAAATTAAAAAATATATTATTTTGATGTATTTTCAAGCAAAAAGTAATGTAAAAAACAACGACTACCACACTCCCAAACACTACCATATTGATATGCTAAAATCACTTGCACATATAAAAAATTAACTTGGGAATATAAAAACATATATTCGAAATTAAGATGTAGATTATGAATTGAAATGTAACCTTTTTATTTAAATATTATTTATAAAATTTTAAAATTTATATGAAAAGACTAGTTTAATATCTTTCAATTTTGAAGGTTTCGTGGATTCCATTGGAATCTCTATTGATGAAGAGTGACTCAGGACTGCTAATAATTGTAGTTAATTTTGAATTTTCATAAATTCTTGTGTTTAAGTGTTTTTTCACAAGATAGATTTTTTTGATAAATAAAAAATATTAAACTCAATAATAAAGACACTTTTGAAACGTAATATCTTCTATGTGACAACTGATTCTTACACTCTAGAATATCACAAAATTGTCTCCCATATAATTATTTATATCAATTCCCATTCTCTAATTAATTCTCACTAAAAGTTAATCCATAAGCTATTACTATTAATTAATTTCATTTCTTTGAAATTTGATTCTTATTTCTCTGAATATTGATTTTAACCCTTTGAAATTTAGAACACACGCTTTAAAAGTAATTCTCATTTCTCCTCATACCCTCATTCTTACTACTAGCTAGTCTTTTTTATTATTGTATTATATATACAGATTGGATAATGCTAGAGCTGCTTGATGTTCTTACTATAATTTTTAACCAAGTGACGTGGCATCACCCAATTTGTGTTTTATTAATGATTCAATTTTATAATTATAATTATCCCAATTAAATATGGTAATTTAATATTTCATAATTTAAAATTCTTTCCTTGTCTCATGTTACTTAATAAGCAAAAGATTCCATAAATAACAAAGCTTAGCTCTTGATTTGTTGGGCAAAATCATGAAACGCGGTCCATTTCGAACCTTATTCCATGTGGGTTCTGCACCTAAACCCATTTTGGACCATTTCCGCAACAGCAGTAGCCTTGAGCTAGGCCCTATCCTGTCCAATCCGAATTATTATTATTATTATTTTTTTATATATATATATAACTTTCCAGTCTTTTAACGAGAAAGAACTCTTTATTCCTCTGTTTCTCGTTACCTCCATTAAGGTTTGAAATACCCTTTTGATAACTAGTGGAACTAGAAAATTTCTTTTGAGAGAGCCGAATTAAAACTAATATAATAAATATTTATGCACGAAACGCATCGTTTTTGCGGATTTTTTGATGTATTTTTTTGAAACACATGAGATGAAATAACGAAAGTTAATAATATTGAAACATTGCAAATTAGAGCAAGTTGAAAACATGTTAATCAAAGAATCGAAACTAATAATTTGATTAGTGATTTTATATATATATATATATATATATATATATATATATATATATATATATATATAACATTGTATAGCTTTGATAGCTTTTTATAGGTTTTAACTAAACTACATCATTTTTAGGGATGACAACTTTATCTAATCCATTAGACATAATTTATTTGATTTTGATTGAAGTGGTGAACAAAATTCATTCATATTTAATTGGTGCAGGTTCAACACCCACCCATCAACCCTATAATTTTTAACCTTATTTTAACTTATAGAATTGTAATTTTATTTCTCAGTATAATTTTCTAATTTTATTCTGATGATTGATTAAGCCTTTTATGAATTTATATATAGATTTAAAGTTTATTAACTATTTTATAGTTCCTTGATTTGTGAATGGAGATGTAATTCTTTTAGTCTTTGATTTTATTTTAAAAAAAATTGATTTCAAGAAAAACAATTAATCAAGTATCTAGATATTATCAAATTGAGAAAATTTTTTATTTTGCGAGATTAAAGACAGATGGAAGTAATAGAGTTAGATATTTTGGTATGGAATGGTAAAAATACCTCAGTTCAATCCTATTCATTATCATATAATATAGATGAAAACAATATAAAAATACTAATAAATATAAATAATACAAAATTCTACTGGATAAGGTTATTACCATAGTAACCTTATTTGAAATATTATTACTCATTATTTTTTTAATAAAAACATCTTTTTTATATTGCTTATATACTAAAATAAATATTAAATAAAGATAAAGATAAAGATAAATTATAACAGTTTTACACCAAATAGAAAAAAAAATCTTAAATGAATTAGGAAAATATGAAAAATCCTAAATAGTGATTTTGAAGCCTTATTTGAAGGCCTTCTTGATCTTAGATGCCTATAAAACTTTATTTTTATAGAAAATAAAGCCTCTAGAGACTTTTAGAAAACTTTCAGTTTGATGCAATGATTCTATTAAAATTACTTATGTTAACATAAGGCTACATGTTAAGAAATAAATCTTTTGCATTAATCTCTCTAAGTTGAAAAGAACTCATCTTCCAGTTCTGTACTATCTATCTATGCTCCTGCTATTGTCGGCCATTTGTAATGGTGTTAGTTCTCGTGCATTACATTGACATCTAGTGTACTGGCACTATATAGTTAAATGACTTAGATAAAGTAGATTAAGAATCAATTTCCAAAACATTCTCAGTTTTTAAAAAACTATTATTAGTAGTCAATGACTTCTTCCATACCTGCTTTTTTTTCACACCATATAGATTCTCCACAATCTTACTTTTTTATTCCTTTTATTCTTTCTTTATAAATTAAGATTAAAAAAAAATTATCATTGCTCTTAACAACTACTTTTCTCTTCTAGATGTTGACATTATGTGCTTTTCCTTTTTATTGAGAGTATATGTGTTACATTGCCCATCATGTATGAAATTCTTATTATATTAACATGACATACCTAATAATAGATGACACACATCCATAGAAACCACATCACACCAAATACTATCAAAATATTTCTTGTCTATAAAAAACAAAATACGACAACATTTGTCCATAATTACCTTGTTGTCTTAGTTTAGTAGATTTAGTTTGTAAAGCCTAAGATGTTTTTCTATGTTGAGTTACAACTTTTTTATCATCTCAATCGAGACCATATTCTCACATCTATCAATGTCGATGATCAAATTACAAATACTGTTCTTAATGGTACATGTTGAATAAAAGAAACTAACGTGTAGTCAATCGTTACCTGAATTACCTTTGGGAGCAACAAAGCTTTTTTAAATGACTAAAATAGCACCACAATTACCTTGCAAAACCTACTCACTACCATCTGAATCATAAATAAAAAAAAATATAACTTACCTTCTCATTATGTTCTTCTACCAATAGGTTTTTATGCAAATGACTCTTTAGCTTATGACACTCAGAAATTTGATGTCCTAACTCATTACATCTAAAACACTAAAATTAAAAACCAGAACCCTAACCTTGATTTGTTTAGCTATCAGTTCAGATTAAATGTATATATTTTATTCTCTAGCACACAACCCTATATTATTTTGGTTAGATTGAAAGTCACCTTTATTAATTATCTCATTAACCTGTAATTTCCCAGTAACTTGTTACTTCTTCACAGTTAAAGGCCTCTAATAGACTGTTAAAACTATCCATAAATATTACAATCACAACACTTCCTAAATGGAATACCATAATCCATTAGGCATATTTTATCTGATTGATTAAAGTCAAATTAAGAGAGTAAGATTTCATCGGTTTAACTAATGTCAGGGCTTAACTCCTACCCATAATTTTATTTTTAATTTATAGAATTGTGATTTTATTTCTTAATGTAATTTATGAGTTTTTATCCTATGATTCACTACGGGGTTTTTTTTATGATTTTATACATGGATTTGAAGTTTATACTCTATTTTATAGTTTCATGATTGGTGGATGAAGATGTAAATATTTTTAATCTTCGATTTTATTTTTTAAAAATCGATTTAAAGAAAAAAAAAATTTAGGTTACCTGCCAAATTGAGATATTTATTTACTTAACCATATCGGATGCAAATGAAAGTAATGGAGTTGGATATTTTAGTGAAAATAGATGGACAAAAACCCCACCCCAATCCTCCTTTTCATCATCATAAACAACTACTAAATAGGGTCATCACCATAAAACTCTAATTTAAAATTTTATTACTCGTTATTTGTCTAATAAAAATTCAATATTACATATCTTTTAGGCTATTTATATACTAGGAAAAACATCCTAAATATAAATAAAAAATAATAAAATAAAAATCAAATAGAAAAAAGAATCCTAAATCAACTAGAAAAATATGACAAATCTCAAATGTTAACTTGTGGGTCTTATTTGAAGGTCTTCTTGATTTCAGATGCCTATGAGATTTTAACTCTAAAGAAAATAAAACATCTAGAATCTCCTATAAAACTTTCGGTCTAACTTAGTAATCGGATCAAAATTTATTCTTCTCAACATAAGGTTACATGTTAGGAAAAAACCTCTTACATTGATCTACCCAGGTTTGAAAAAACTTTTCCTCGAGTTTTGTCCATTTATCCTCTTATGCTTTTATTATTGTTGATCATTAAAAGTGGTGTTAGTTCCCTTTCACTCCATTGACATCTGTTATGTTGGCACTATATAATTATCTAACTAAAATAAAGTAAGCCAAGAATAAATTTTGAAAACATTTTAAATTTTTACAAAACTATGATTAGTCATCAATGACAAATGTCAAACTATACTCTTTCTCACACCATTCTAATTCTCCACAATCTTTTTCTTCTCTTGCTTTTCTTTTTTCTCCATAAACTAAGATAAAAACTATAATTTTTTACCTTTACTCTCAACAATTGCCTTTCTCTCTTAAGTGCCAATATTATATGATTTTGCTTTATATTGAAAGTATATGTGTTATGTCACCCATCATGGAAGACTTTCTTATCAAATTAGCATGACATACCTAATAGTAGTTGATAAACATTTTGATACACTCATATTATTCTATTTTCTTAGTACCTTATTCTTAGTCTTTTATACATGTCTTATATCTTACAATAGTTTATTTAACTTATTTTATACTTAACAGTGTTATGAAAGCACAAAGTGTAAAAAGAAGCTAAATAAAGTAATTTTAGCATAATCTCAAGTAAAGGACTAGAAAAAGCATATTGACTAGAAAACTCAATAGTGTTATGTCCTAATTGCATTAGGAATCCAACTTGAATAAAAAATCTTAGTGGATTAGGATTGGTCAGGGCAAATCTGTCAAACTAGACCATTATGTAATATTTAAAATTATTGCACGTGTACAGCGTTGCGTTAATTATCCTCCTAAAATGGGATGTTTGTGGTGATGGGTGGAAAGAACAAGGAATTATTTCCCTTTATCATTAAAAAAAATGAAGTTGCCACAAACTATTTTGACTAATAAAAACCCTAACTGATCTCAAAGTTTGGTTTAGGGGATTGATTGTGTATAAAAATGATATATCACTCATAATATATCTTACTTAAGATAATTTACATTGTTTATTTATTTGATATAGATTAAGATATTGTTGTGTTTATTAATAATTGGCTTATTTATGGTTTAAAAAAAATCCTTATCGGTAAAGAGACTTTTATCTTATCAAGTTAAAAGCCAACAATTCTAATGTCAAAATATACTTTTATATTTTTTTAATATTAGGAATATGTCTTACATATAAGTTTGGAATCCTTTATATTCTAACAAGCTAAATAATATTTTTTGGCATTTTTAAACTGTAAGCCAACTTTTCATGAATCTCATAAACTGGTTATTAAATCTAAAAATACATGCAAAGTTTTCAAGAAAACTATTTTTCTTGAATTTTTATATTTATGGACGCTAAATCATGTCATGTATATTTTATTTATGAAAATATGATTTTTTTTAGTTTATTTTGAGAGACTTGGTCATTTGCACATAAATAAAAATGTAATTGTTTTTCATAGTTTTGAAAACATAAATATTTTTTTTTTATTTTTTGTATTTTTTATGAAATTTTGAAGTTAAGTAAGTATATTTAATATCGAGTCAGTATCTTACAATATAAGTCTATAGCCCTGATATTAAGTAAAATGGTTAGAAAAATATGTGAGAGACCTATAAATAATTTTAAAATGATCCTTGAATTTTTTTTCTCAAAATTGTTCGGGGTTTGTTTGACAAAAACACAAAAAATAAGAAAATAAAAATAGCTGGAAAATTAGTAAGGCGTGTTTACCAAACACGCTTTTAACCAGAAATCAGAGGCTTAAAAAATATCTTAAAATTGTGTTTGGAAAACACATCTTACGAACATTAAAAAAAAACATTTTTTTCCTTGACAAAAAATGATCTTGCTAAATACATCCTTATGAACAATGAACTCAGCCTAACTATATGAGTTGGGTTTCCTAGACCAAAGGTAATAAAAAGCCCATAAAAAGCCCAGAAATAATAATAAAAATTTAAAGATCAAATGAAACTTTAGCTTGAATCTGACGAAGAACATAAAAAACACAAAGATAAAACCTAGAAACGTGACTTCGAAAACAAAGCATATTATATCAAATCGATGGCACAAACATATGAGAAATCAAGATTCAAATAAGATTTTAGGGCTATATCATTACAATAATCAATCAAAAGCCAGAATTATTTGATTCTTATGCAAAAAGGAAACGACAAAAATGAAAATCAAAAGCCATTAAATCGATGCTTTTAAGTCGTAAAAGCCTTAAATTAAAGACCAATGAGCATGCATGAATATGTAAAACCATCAATCAAATAAACATTGAAACCAATAACCCAGGGCAAAGTTCATTTGAAAAACAGAAACCCAAAATGCCCATGAAAGCTTAAACCTAGAAAAAAGCATTTAAACCCAAAATAAATGACTAAAGCCTATTCATGCGAATCACATACACATACATCTACATACTTAAACCTTCAAAAGCATAAAAAAATATAAAACACATATATCAAAGTCTATAACCTATTGTCAACATTCAAACATGTATCAATCTAAAAGCTCATTTACCATCATAAGCAACATCAAAATAACCTACATGAACTCTTAAAACTGAACAAAAACTTTTAGAATGGACAAGCATTTTTATATGTTTTATTTTTGCAAATAACCATAGAACTATAAATAAGATGTCTATGCTTCAAAAACAAGTATTCAATCATCAAAACCATGTTATTAATCAACCATTAAACATCATAAAACAATCGATTAACAACAAAACAACTAATCATATCACAAACTTTTATTTAAAGAAAATTGAAAAAAAAATGCTAAAAACTAACCAAAACATAGTAGAATCATATCACAAACATCATGAACAATACTTGAATGAAAGAATCAAAGCTTGAAATGCATAGGGGATGGGTACTCTCAATGAGTTATACCTTTCCATCAAGTTGAATAACTTACCCTCAAATGATGATTGTGATTAGTTTTTGTTTTGTTTTTTCCTACTGGGTTTGAGCAAATTCAAATGGCATTTTCTAAGAGCTTCTAACCTCTTTCAACACAATATCCTTTTTTTCCTTTTATTTTCTCTGGTTTTTTTTTTTTACTATTGGATTGGTTTTTTTCTTAAGGTTTCTTCTCTTTTTATGGCTTTTCACTCTTCAAAATCTCCTCTTTCTTTTTCTGCTCTATGATTTATTCTCCATTAATAACCTTTAAAGGCAAGTTGTTATGAAATCACTTGTGGCTTTGAAGGTGGTTTTTTAAAACTAGATCATAAGAGATTTTTTCCTTTTGTTTTTTCCTTTGATATGTTAGGAGATGATTCTTATCTCTTCTTCTTCTTCTTCTATTTTCCTACTTCTTAATGTCTAACAAGCTCTTTAAGCTTCTAGAAAAAATTAGGAACTAATGGTTGATTGTGAGTGCACTTTTCATGGATTAATCATGGCAAACAGGAGCCTATTGAAGTTAAAAAATCATAGATCTTGTATAGGAGGTGTTATTTTTCAATCAGGATCAAACCATGATTGATTTGGTGGCTTGCAGCTTTCTCATCATCGATCTAAAGTTAGGTGTAACGTTGCCAAATTTTGCTGAATCAGACAAGGCTACCTTAGAACAAGAAGTTGAGGCCTGTTGTTTTAATTTACATAAAACTATTAATAGTTCAACACATCATATTCATTATTTAGTTGTGTAAATCTAGTAGTATTTCACTAATAAAAATTCAAAGATAAAAGCTACCCATGCTAGTATAATTATCTACCAATCATCATCTCTCGACAAATCTTTGATCTTTTTGGATTGGTTAGATAATTTTCATATTCATGTAGGGGGTTATTAGAAATTTATTTTTTTTAAAATGATTAATATACACATTTGAGACCTAAATAAAAATGGAGTACAATTACTTTCATCCTTATTGGAAATTACTTTCCAATAAAAGTTCTTTGAAATGAAATATTAACGTGATTAAAACAAATGATAGATGAATGAAAAATTGATCTCAAAGAACCCCAAATTAGCATATTGTTATGAAACCCAAAATTTTCAATCCCACATTGAAAAAATACAAGATTTTCTTATAGTTTAAATAGTGGGAAGTTGAAGAGTAAGAAAATAAGCCTAAAAAAAATAGACTTTGGGCTTAAGCCATATGCTTGCACTCATTTAATTCAGCATGGGCATAGGCATGATTTTGGATTTCTTGTAAAATAATTTTTTGGATCATAAAAAATTACTTTTTGCTAACCTTTTTTGGACTTGGGTTTGAGTTTGTTA
This sequence comes from Populus alba x Populus glandulosa, assembly GCA_033617975.1. Classification (NCBI taxonomy): domain Eukaryota; kingdom Viridiplantae; phylum Streptophyta; class Magnoliopsida; order Malpighiales; family Salicaceae; genus Populus; species Populus alba x Populus glandulosa. Next base: position 34,913,511 of record CM066143.1, read on the forward strand.
TGAAATAATTCTTTATCCCATAAAAAATTATTTTACTAGCTAATAGCTAGCTCATAAATGAATAGTCTGAATAATAACATTTTATTTTTGTAAAACAATGTTATTTCTACGTAAAAATATATGGTTTTTAAAATAATTTTCAATAAGGTTTTAACCATAAAAATAAGTGGACTCCATTTTTATTTAGGTGTCAAATGTGCCTATTAACTATTTTTAAAAAAATAAAATGAAAATTATCTAATCGGCCTAGATAGATAAAAGATTAATAGAGAGACAATTATTTGATGGATCATTATATTAGCATGGGTAGCTTTTGTCTTTGAAATTTTATTAGTGAAATACTATTGGATTTACACAGCTAAATAATAAATATTATGTGTTGAACTATTAATATTTTTATGTAAATTAAAATAATGGTGCTTATATAGTTCTCTCCCTAGATTTATTTTATCATTATGATTGTGTTCATTTTAGCTATGAACAACTTCTAATTTTATAAGTGCTTTAGATAATTTTTTTTTTAATTTTTAAAGAAATAAATACATTTCTCAATTATATAAGTGATCTATTATTAAAAAGATTATGCTATACTATACTTGGTATAATAAGATATGAAAATTTACTAAGAGAATAACTAATCTTTTATCAAGCTACAACTAACACCATTTCATTATAGAAATTGATGAAAAATAAAAATTTCAAGTACTACTTAAAATGTTATATAATATAGTTTTATTAATCATTATAAATCCTACAAACTCTTAATAAATTGTATTATTGAGAAGAAAAACTTAAAAATTTAGGTATATATAGGTAAAACAAAAATTATGTTAAAGTTGTTTCGGTAAAGATATGAAATGTGAAAGGAAAGAATTTTGAAATCTAACATTGTTGGGAAATAATCTTGTATTATTGTTATTTTATTTTTAAGTCATATTAATTAATCGTGTTCGATACATACTAGGGCTGAGCATTTTCGGTTCGGTCCGGTTTTGGACCAAAATAAATATTAGGGCTGAGCATGGGTAAAAACCGAACCGAACCAAACCGAATTTTTTTTTTTAAGTTTTGGAACCGAACCGAACCGAAAACCGGTTCAAACCGATTAATTTCGGTTCGGTTCGGTTCGGTTTTTACCCCTTCCAAACCGGTTCAAACCGAAACAGTGCCAAAAAATCATGTTGTTCATTTGTCCAAGGAAAACTTCGAGCCTGACTCTAGTTCCTGGCTGGCGGCTTGCAATGATATCCGGCGAGCACTTGAGGAATACAACTTCTTTGAAGTAGTATACAGTGAACCTTCAATGGAATTTTACAAGGAAATTATATCGGTGCTAGAGGAATTGTTCAACCTCCCTTATGAAACAAAAACCAGAAATACACATCCTAAGATCTGCCACGGTTACATGGGGAAAATCTCTGGCTTCCCTGAGGGCTTGGGGATCGAGTATGCAACAAAGAAAAATAAATGTCAAAAATTTACAAGCCTTATATGGCCCGATGGAAATGAAAGATTCTGGTAAAAGTGAGAGACAGAGAAGGGAGAAGGTGGGGGCGGGGGGAGAAAGGGAGAGGGTGAGAGTGAGAGACAGAGAAGGGAGAGGGTAGGGGCAGGGGGGGAAAGGGAGAGGGTGACAGTGAGAGACAGAGAAGGGAGAGGGTTGGGGGCGGGGTAGACAGGGAAGGGGGGGCGGCTAGGGTTAGAAAATGTTTATATTTATACTGTTTTTTTTTTTAAGTGTTGGTTGACCGAACCGGTTCGGTTCAATCGGTTTCAGATTTTAGAAACCGATACCGAACCGAACTGGAATTTTTTTGTGATTTTTTAATCGGTATTTTCGGTTTTTTTTTTCGGTTCGGTTTTTTCGGTTATTTTTTTTCCGGTTTTCTCGGTTTAATCGGTTTATCGGTTTTTTTGCTCACCCCTAATACATACGTTGTAAAGAGTATTGTATTATAATAAACAAGTTTAAAAGTACACTATGTAGTGAATTCAGGTTTCAAAATATTCTCGTATAGGAAAAAAAACTCAAAAGATAAGTATTACCTTAAAGTATTTTAATCTGGAGTTTTTCTTTTTTTACAGTAAGGCATTTTTTAAACTTTATTCCTGAAATAGGGTAGTTTTAATCTTATTTCCCAAATAAAAATGTTTTGTACCAGCACACATTTCAACATTTTAATATTTTTAGTAATTATTGTTAGTTTAATATTAGGTTAAACTAAATAGAAAAAAAAAATTGATCAAAACAACACTAATCTCTTTTTTTTTTCATGGCAAGCTACCATAGCCAATTTTTTTTTATCTTACTTTTATGCAAATATCTCCCCCCCCCCTTCTCATTCACACCTATAGCTATGATGTTAATTTTTTTTGTTCATAATTACTTGTCCCTTTCTCTTTGTCAAAATAAATAAATGACATAACAAGTTAACAAAACAACTAAAACAGATGGAGTTGTTTTCATTATTTATATGAATAATGAAAGTTTTTTTTTATTATTATTTACTTTTGAGCCTTTTCTTTCTTTTAATTAAATGCTTCAATAGCCTAATTAGAAGGAATTATAGTAAAAATTGAAAGATACGAGACTAAAATATAAAACAAAAAAAAATATATGGCTAACCATGTATTAACAAAACTCCTTGAGTTAAAAAGATGAGAAAGAAACTCTTCTGAAAACAGTAAAGAGAGAAGGTGGTTAGTTTGTCCACTTTTCATTGACTAAACTCATCATTCTTGTGTTAAAAGGTTCTATTTAATTAGAGGAGTTTGATTATTTTGGGTTTTGTCTATAACCAAGCCTCAAGAAGGAAACCGAGTTCCATTTTGATTATCTTGATTTGCTTGAACTTGGTTTTATTAGGCAATTGTAGGTTATTTTAGGGTTGTTAGATGATTTAGGGTAGTTTGTATGTTGTTTATTAGGTGATTTTTGGTGGGTTGAAATTTGAAGGGGTGGGTTTTTTGGGTTGTAATATGGATTTCAACCTAAAATTTCACATTGCTAATGTTGTTTTTTCTTTTTAAAAAAAGGATGGATGACATTGATAGCCCCTTTAAAAAACAAATAAACAAGGTCATAAAGTCTAATTGGATTTTTTTGTCTTTTGATTTTTATTCTTATTCTATCATTCAATGTTGAGTTTTTTTTTTTATCTTTTAATATTTGATTGATTTTGAATGGGTTTTTATATTTTTTTATCATATAATAAAAAATATTGAACTCAATGGAGTTCATGGCCTGGATTAACATGAGTTGTTTTTTGTTTTTTCTTTGGACATGTCAAAGTTGATAAGATCATGTTAAAGCAACTTTCACACCATTTAATTTAAAACTCGGGCTGGATAAAAAGTTGGGTTAAGAGTTTTTAAATTTGATTTGTTGTACCGAATTTAATGATAATATTGTTGTAAACCAAATTTTGACCCATTAGCTTTTAATTTAATTTTACGGAGTTTAAAATGTAAAATTAAAAATTTATTTTGATAAAAAAATATGATTTGATAGCCTGCGTGAAAATTAGAGACTACAATATGTTTTAATCATTCTATCCTTATCTTCAAAATAATGATAATTATCTGCTTTCGAATTTGATTCTTAATCAAATTCAACATTAAAGAAAAGAATGAGTTTGATTGAAACTTTATTTCTCATAAATGATAAAACTCTTGCACTATAAATAGATATATCAATATATGCCAAAAAAAAAAAAAGAGAGGCCATTACAAGAAACGTAGAGGGGGATTACAAGAAAACCTAGAGGGAGGCCATTATCAGAAACCCTATAAGAGTGAAACATAAAAAAGAAGAGAGGAGGGGGTGGCGAAACAACAGTGTTCGACATCAGTTACACCCCTGCATTTCCAGCAGCAACCTTCTTTTCTCAATAATGGTGTCCCAAGGGCGACGTCGTCTAGCGACGGCGAAGGCTCTTGTTAAGGGTTTTGGATTTAATTATAAAATTATGATTAAGGTTTAAGAGTCGCCACCTAGTATTATGGTCACTAGGAACCTATGGCCTACGAGAATCTGAGTAAGGACTGGTTGTGCAAGGAGAAAACGCATCACCCCCAGTACATCCTATCTAAGATAAGCTGCATTGTTGTTTGATTGTTTTTTTCTAAGTCGGGTTGGTCTTTTTTAAGGTTCAAGGCAGATCTCTCTTCATGAGAGAGTCTCTGCCTTATCAGGTTAAATCCTAACCATTCTAAAGTCTGAATTTTAGCATCGCATTTATTTACACCTTGTATATTTAATACCTGAAGATGTACTTTATCATGTAAATTTACACCCCATAAATATTAAAGTCTACATCTAAACCCTAAAAACAAAATAAAAAAATTTTTCTGACATATTTGCCAAATCCTAATGGATAATTATAAACTAATTACGATATCCATTTTTGGATTTTTTTTAAACATGAAAAAGATGCAATTTCATTTATTTTTTTATTTTTATGACAAAATATGCTTGGAAAAATTTAAGGAAATGGTCATACGCAATGAAATATTTTAAAAAAAAATTGATTTTTTTTAAAACATTTTAAAGAAAATCAGGTATTTTAATACTGGATTTGTATTTTATAGTGTAAATACACAACCCGATATTATACAAAATTGATAGAAAAATATTTGACAAAATCATAATTTTTAAAAAGGATTTTTGAAAGTTTTTTTGGATTTTTTTGGATTTTTTTGTTTTTTGTTTTTTTTTAAAAATAAATATATAATATAATATAATATATTAATTGAATATTATTAAAACATGAGGGCCGAGCTGGGCCAGATAACCGGGCCAGGCAGAAACCCAGAAAAAGGTTGGGTCGATCTCGGCCCAACTTATTTTCCTTCTCTCCTTTTTAGGGTCGGGCCAAACCCAGCCAATTGGGCTGGGCCATAACTAGCCCAGCCCAAAACCAATGCAAATTATTTGTAGAAACGTGAACAATTACTGTTCACATTCTACATGTAACCAAATGGTTGCAAAAGCTACACACGGGCGGGGGAGAAAGCTACCAGGGTTTGTGGTCACGGCCGTAATCATGAGATTGAGCTGATGGTCTGGGCGGCGGCGTTGCAAGGAACGGTGGAAGAGTTAGCGACCATAGGCAGAGGAAACAAAAGAAGAAGAAAAAAACGAGAGGGGCTGCAGAAAGGAGAAAGAAAGGTTCACGGTGGCTCTCAGTTGGCGGTTGGTGGCCTCCTATGGTGGAGCTAATTGTGGGAAGACCGGTGGTGACAATATTGGGGTCATTGAGGGATGGTGGAGAGAAAGAGTGAAGAGAGAGAGACGTTTCAAAAAAAACTAAGGAAGAGGCTGGTTTTTTCTGATTTTTGGACCCGATTTTTGCCCCCTTCAGGGCATCAACTCCGCTTCTATTTATAGGCGGTGGAAGAGGGTAATCTCGTCTGCACCGGGAAAAACTTTCAGCCCATGATTCGATTTGAAAGGATCCCAACCGTTGCTTAAAGTAGGCATCCTGAGTTGTGAATTCTGCAGAAAAAGCTGCTTTAGTAGGCATGTTTAGGCTGGCGCTGACGCCAAATGGTTGTCATTCAAACTGAAATAACATGGCGCTGTAGAGGAACTGCAGATGATCATTTTCGTACACGTTTAGTTAAATTTGGTGGACGTTAGGTGCATTAAATGCACCAACAAAGTAGGTACCAAGGCAATTTTTTTCGGGTAAAAAAAGAAGATAATGAATAGTGACCAGGCAACTTGTCGGCTGGTCCCCCCCTGTTTTTTTTCTTTGTTACGCAAAACGGCGCTGTTTTAGGTTGAATTAGGGATTTTAACTATTTTGCAATTTAGTCCCCCAGCTTTCAATTGGTTTTAATTAAACCCTTAAATGACCCTAAACATTTGCAATTAAGCCACTAGTAAACTTCAATTGCAACCCTATATTTAAGCGCCTTTTGCAATACGGTCCTTGGGCCCAGATTTTATCAAATTAACCCCTAATTGACCATAAAACTTTCATTTTCTTCAATTTCACCCTCGGTTTTTTGTCAATTTTACCCCTATCATTTGGCGCATTTTACAAAAACGTCATTGGCTATCAATTTCTTCAATTTAACTCCTAATTAACCCCAAAACTTCAATTTTCTTGCAATTTTGTCCCTGATTTCAATCAATTAACTTGGAAAAAATTAAATTTGGTCTCTTAAAATCTCAATCTTCTCAATTAAGTTTAAATTAAGCTCTCAAACTTAATTTTTCACCTATTAAGCCCCAAATAAAATTAATTTGACCCATTTAAAGTATAATTAAGTCCTTGTACTTAATTAAATCCTTCAATTGAACCTAAATTAATTCTTAAACATAATTAAAATTTAATTTGACCTATGATTAAATCAAATTGACCTATTAAAAATTTAATAATGTCTTTACACTTAATTTTTATGCAAATTCATCCAATAATTATTTAATTTGACCTTGAATTTGCATTTTTTTTCTTCATTTTTTGGCATAATAGGGTACAATTAGGCCTTGAATTTCCTCTAAAAATTGCAACTTGATTTCCCGGCCTGCTTTCTCCATGTTGCCAGCCTTTATTTTTATTTTTATTTTTTTAATTTTGAAAAAAAGTAAATTTTAGGGAATAACCTATAATTGGGTTATGATAAATGGAAGCACGAATTTCAATAACTTGAGCAACAGCCACCATGAGCAATAAAAGTTGTTTCTCCTCAACCATGGTTGTAGACATCCTTCCTAAGTACTAGCATAAAAGGAACCAGTAGAGAGAAAAGGAAAATGGACGAGCATAGTACATACAATGAGAGCACATAAATAAAACTAGGGGAAGAACGAAAGGAGAACTGAGGAGAAGAAAACGGTTTCAGTAGGCCAGCCCTTAATCACCGTTATCTTCATCTTCAAGTGCAGCAATAGTTTGGAACATCTCCTCCATAACAACACCCCGACTCCATCACGAGGAGGAGGTTGGATTGACAACCGCAAGCAGCGCCTAACCATCTCCCTCGACTTCGCCTCCAGCAGTGGCACGCCCAAGTAAGTTTCCTTCATTGCTTGCTAAAATAATTAATTAGTCACTGTTTAAATGCATCTATGAATAGTACACGCAGGCGTGCAATAGTGGCCAGCCGGGTCACTGGTTTGGACCAGTGATTTGATCTTTTTTTAAGTTTTGAGACCGAGCTGCATAAATAACAAAAAAATTGATAAAAAAGAAAAAAAATTTGTTTCTTTTAATACAAAATTTTCCATATTTATTTACTGGTGCCAGAGTTAGGAATACCATACTTTTTGGGTTGCGCAATATTTACCAATGCTAGAGTTTAAAATATTCATAGGTGAATATTCAACAATGCTAGAGTCATGAATATTATAAGATGACCATAAGAACAGAACAAAAATAAATATTTAGCAATTTAAAACAAAACCAGCAATGCAATTTGTTTCAAGTAGGACGTTTAAGGGGTGATAATATCTTTCTTTTCGCATAACCAGTCTCGTATCATATAATCTTTGTTGACCAGTTAGGGTTCCTAGTAACCATAATATTAGGTAGCAACTCTTTGAACAAGACCTTTCTTCTAAAAGAATAAGATGTTAGATATTTGTTATTTTTTTCAATCGAGTAATAATTTTTAAGCGGTCGCCACGATGTCAAGATGTGACAAATATGAAAAAGTTTTATATGGTCTAGATATTATTTTTTTAAGTTTGGAAATTTTTTGGTCCAACTCATAATATAGTGAGAGAAATAACCTAGTATTTCTTAACAAATTGATAATAACTCTTGACCAAAAAAATACTAAGCATGAAAGAAGATTTTCTATAATTAGAATAAAACAAATAAGAGGTACCATTTATTGGCCCATTAGAAGAAATTACACGGGGAAAGTACTATGGCAATAAACTAAATTGTGTATATATTAGTATAAATTAAATTATATTGGAAACATAGTGTGACAATGAATAGTATTTTCCCTATTTTGGCCCTTTAAAAAGCCATTAACCTAACAATTAAAGGATAATTCAATATTTACATAGAGACACATTAATTATTGGCATATTGATAAGGGACAAAAATAACTTTTGACTTCCATTATTAACAATGCAATGAATTAATTAGCCTTATAAAAAAAAAACATTAACTTAGGTGGAGGGGCCTTTTAGCCATTTTCATTTTCTAAGCTAAACTAATTTAGGAAGCCATAAAAAATAAACCTCCTTGCAATGGGCTTTTCTATCTTTTCGTTTTGGTTTTTTATTATAATCAAGTGAATTTAAAGACAATTTGATCTACTACAAATATAAAATATTAATAAAAGGAAGAAGTGGTTGGCCAAAATATAAGAGTGCTCTACTATTTATATTTCATATTTAATTTAGTCTATATTTTTTTTATTGCTATTTATTTTGTTTTTTTTATTTCCTTTTGATTGATTTTTTTCTTCAATTTCATCTTTAAATATTTAATTTTTGTGAAACTGGTCATCGTGCTTTTTTGTTTTCACTTTTCTTTCTATAAGATTATCCAAATTATATGTCCATGTTTGTGAGGTTGATAGGTTAACCCGAATTAACTTAGATTTTTTGTTGTTGTTTTTTTTTTAAAAAAAATTGTATAGTTTCATGCCTTATTTTTCTTAGAATTTTTCTTTTTTATTTTTTTGGTTTACCTTCAACGATGTTAGTCATAGTCTTATGACCACGACCACGAATTTTAAGAGTTAACATTGGTTGACTTTGATTTTTTTTATTATTATTTTTTTAAATTGTTTCATCTTTCAACATTTATTTATTTTAGAGTTGGTCTTTGTGTTTTTTTTTTCACTTTCTTTTTAATTGTTAGGTTACCGCAGTAACCCTGATTGACTCTTTTTTTATATATAATTTTTTTAGAATTATTTTGTCTTCAATTTCATGCCTCGAGATTATTTTTATTGATATTTTTTTTAGTTTGCTTTCTACACAATAAATCTCGACCTCATGATCATGATTATGAGTTTTGAAGATTAATATGTTGCTCATTTAATTTTTGGTCCTTTTTAAGATTTAATTTTTTTTTTCAATTTCATACTTTAACATTTATTTTTTTAGGAATTGGTCTTCGTGCTTGTTTTGTTTACTTTTCTTTCTATAGGGTTATCTCAATCATGTGCCCATAGTCATAGGGTTAACGGATTAACGCGGGTTGATCAAGATCTTATTTTCTTTTTAATTTTTTTTTTCAGTTTCATCAGTCATCATTGAGTTATTTTATAGTTGGGCTTTATAATTTGATTCAATTAGCTTTCTTTTGTGACTTTTTTTATACTCTTTATTGGCACATATAATAGTTTAACTAAATAAAAAATATTCTAAGAAACATAGTTATTAAGCACAAGTTAGTATATGACATGTATACGAGATCAAATATTTTAATGTTTTTCATCATTCAACATTTATTTATTTATTTTTAGAATTGGTCTTTGTGCTTTTTTTAGAAAAAAAAACTATTGGGTTATCTTAATTATGTGCCCATGGTTACAGGGTTAACATGTTTACACAAGTTGACTTAGATCTATTTTTTTCATTGTTTTTTTTTTTTTTCATAGTTTGTCATTCAACATAAGTTTGTTTTATGGATGAACTTCATAGTTTGATTTAGGTCACTTTCTTTTACAACTTTTTTTTACCTTTTATTGGTACATATGATTTTTTCATTCAATAAAACTAACATTATAAGGAACATAATTAATAAATAAAGTTAAGAACATGACTCGTGTTGCAAGATCAAATATCTTGATCTTAATTATCTCTTGATCAAATATCGGTTTAATTAATTAAATACAATTATAAACACTTTGATTTGTAATTGAGAAATTTTTATATCAGAAAATATATAAAAGAAACCTATATATTTATTTTTTAGCTTTCATTTTTTAATATTTAATTTTTTAGGAATTGGTTTTTATGCTTTTTTTTCACTTTTTTTATGCAAGATTATCCCAATTATGTGCCTTTAGTTACGGGATAAGCGAGTTAACACGGGTTAATCAAGATTTTATTTTATTTTTAATTATTTTTTTAATTTTATTTTTTAATATTAAATTATTTTATAATTAAACTTTATAGTTTGATTCAATTAGCTTTTTTTCGTCACTTATTTTTATACTTTTTATTGACACATATAATAGTTTAATTAAATTAAAAAATTTCATTTAATTCTAGATTAATATTAATATTTAAATTAACTTGAATATATTTTAATTAATATTATGAGTTCTAAATTAAAATTAAGAATGATGTAACCCTTCAGTAACATCAGGTTTGTGAGAAACATCTTGTAGTTCGAGGCAACCTGTCGACGCCCACAAGATCAGCCGAGAAGGATGGGACTGGACAGTGAATTCTTTCTTCTCTTGTTCCAGAGAAGCGTCTCAAAGACGACGGCATCATTTGCCAGCTAACATGACGTGGCACAATTTAGAGGCTGCGCGGCGCTTCCACATGGGACCCACGTGGGAAAAAGAAAGGGGGAGACGGGGAGTTGAATCAGTGGGGTAGGATGGTAATTGAATATCCTATCATATCTTTTATTTTCCAGATGTTAGCACTAATTAACACGGAAGGTATCAAACATCATTATATGCTGCAAAAGTATCCATCTTCTTCCATTCTACTACACCTAACCACGTTGCTCCCACCTCATCTGCTTGCCTTTACCGTTCTCTTTGCGCTTCCTAATGTTTTTTACTTTCAAATTTATAAAAATAATATATTTTTTAATTTTTTTCTTCACATCACAACAAAATAAAAATAATTTAATCTAAAGCTATTTTAAAAAAATATTATTAAACCATAAAACCATATTTTTTTAGTATAAAATTAAATATTTTCTAGTCAGGCTTTAAATTTATTTTCTAATAATCACGAATTTGAGTTCTTTCATGCTATTAAAGATTTACATAATATTAATTTTGGATTCGTGAAATTAGTTGATGTACACACAAATTAGTCTAAACACCTTTATTAATAAAATAAATTAATTATTTTTAACTTGTAATTTTCGTAAATAAAATGAATAACCAACATAAAAAAGCATAATGAAAAACTTAATTTACTTGTGGTATATATTTTTCTTTTAGAAGTACGAAAACATACAAGCTTTTGGTCTAGCAGTTGCCCTCACTGCAAATTATAACCGTTAGATATAGTAATTGTACAAATTAATAGGCAGAAATTGTTAGATCTTACAATTTCTTAAATACATTTTTTTTTTCTTTTGCCTTTTTATTCATTAGGGAAGCGGTGACCCACAACATCCATCCAATGTTCTTATGTAGATGGGCAGTTAATCAAGAAAATATGCCCAAAAAAGGATAGATTGCAATGACGTGGCAGCATGATATTGGCTGTTCATCTTCTAATGAAAAGGGAAGCGCAACAGTGGAAAGCACCCAGAAATGATGGTATTAACGACCGCAAAAAAACCGACATGAACGGTAGAAACGGCAAGGTCTTTAGATTAGAGAAGCAAGCCGTCTCTTTCTCTCCCCCATCATCGTGACTCACCCCCCTTTCATTATTTTCTCTCTCCCCACTTTCTCTCCCACAAAATAACTTTCCTATTACCTTTCAAGCACTGAGTTGAACACACACACACACCCATAAACCAAAACACTAGCCTCTTATTTATTTACATATACATATATCCATATGAATGAGCATAAGCAACGAGGTCAGGCTTTTCTTGGAGGACTTGTTTCGCAGCATCTTAGCTATTTCTACTGTTGTTGGTGGTTTCATGAGCAGCAACAGCAGAGTTTGCAGCGATGAAAGACCGTAGGAAACGAGATGTTGTTTCATGGAACAGGTTCTTTTGGTGCACTCTTTTTCTTGTCTTCTCTTGTGTTCTCTTCTCTGGCTTCACTTTCTCCACTTTTCGCTTCTTCTTCTTTGGAGGTAATAATCTTTTTTTCTTTCTTTCTTATTGAATATTTGAGTTATTACCTTACATATTTAATTATCTTGGGATTAGTTATTAAATTTTGATTTCTGGGATTTTTTTTTTGTTAAGATGTGTGTCGTTAGTTTCCTTCTGGGTCTCCCTTAAACCTTCCTAATTATTATAGCACATTGCCATCATTCATTTCTCAAAAAGGATTAAACTTTCCAAATAAAAACTGAACTTGCTAAGTTTAGTATATTACTTAGTAATAATTTGCTAACTATGTGTTAATTTTGATTAGTTTTTTTTAATATATTTGAAACAGAAAAGTTTCACCCGGAAATTGTCTCAGCATGGCGGACGCCGGCGATGGAGGCACTTTCCGGCGATTCTTCTGCGGTTACGGCACCATCAATTCGTGAAACAGTTATACTTCCAGACCAGGTTCTAGTTTTCCTAAAATACCCCCCATCGTCTCTGCTATTTACAAAAGAGGACCTCCTGTGCGTTTATCTCTCGGCTAATAAATCATCATCCCAGTCGCAGCGCAGGCTGCCCCCAAATCACATAGACGGTAAGGATGTCGATGACCAGATCGTACGGTGTCCGCTCATTCCACGTGGCTACACTGTTTCGCTAGCTTTGAAATCTGGCGGCTATATCCATCCGGGACCCACGCACAAGTGGGACTCGCTTGTCTATGAAGCCTTGATAGACCGTGATAATACTACAGTTGTTTTTGTCAAGGGGCTGAATCTACGGCCGGAGAAACTTTCTAACGCTTCAAGGTTTGAGTGTGTGTACGGCTGGGATTTTAGGAGACCCAAGTTTTTGCTACGATCCCAGGTCATATCAATGGCTCAAGAGATCGTACGGTGCAAAACCCCTTTGAGTGTCTTGGGTGCCCCACAAAGGGTCAACAGCCCCATCAAGGCATCCATTAGAGTGAAAGGTAGAGGAACATTACACTCCATAGCCCGCCCGGGGCTCCGGTCGAAGCCCCAACCTGGTCCACCGGAACGAAAACCACATGAAATGTGCATATGCACCATGCTACGCAATCAAGCTAGGTTCTTAAGAGAATGGGTCATGTACCATGCCCAAGTTGGAGTACAGAGTTGGTACATTTACGACAACAACAGTGATGATGACATTGAAGATGTTATGGAGTCACTGGTCCAGGCGGGTTTTAACATTTCTAGGCATGTTTGGCCATGGATCAAGACCCAGGAAGCAGGGTTCGCACACTGCGCGCTAAGGGCACGAGAGTCCTGCGAGTGGGTTGGCTTCATAGATGTAGATGAGTTTTTTTACTCTCCTCTGAGGTTAAGTTTGCATGATGTGATTAGCAATCAATCGGGGTCTGGAAATAACGTCGCTGAGATACGTACTTCGTGCTACAGTTTTGGGCCGTCGGGGCTCAAGCATCTTCCGCCACAAGGAGTGATGGTAGGGTATACGTGCCGGCTCGGAGCACCGGAGAGACACAAGAGTATAGTGAAACCTGAAGCATTGAATTCCACACTGGTCAACGTGGTGCACCATTTTCATTTAAGCGAGGGTTTTAGGTATGTAAATGCTGACAGGGGAGTTTTGGTTATTAACCACTACAAGTATCAAGTGTGGGAGGTGTTCAAAGAGAAGTTCTACAGGAGGGTAGCTACTTATGTGGCTGATTGGCAGAATGAGCAAAATGTTGGGTCCAAGGACCGAGCCCCGGGCTTGGGGACCAGAGCTGTTGAGCCACCAGATTGGTCTAGTAGGTTTTGTGAAGTGACAGACACTGGGCTCAGGAACCTGGTATTGCAGAAGTTTATGGACCCATTAACCAACCATTTGCCATGGGAGGAGCAAGGAAGAGGTTATGGAAATTAATGAACACGGTTTTCGTACAGCAAAACAGTACGAGGATGATGATTATGCCAAGGGGTAAAGGGTCTTCGTGACTTGTAAGAGAAATGGGACTTCTGATGTTAATTATGATGTACAAATACAGGGATGGGTTTGTAGATGGATTCTTTTTGTGCAGATATGCTTAAAAACAACGATAAGATGATGATGATACATGGAGAGGGACTGTGGATCGTATAGAATGTTGATAAATCATTGTTGCAATTATTTCTATTTTTCTTTGTAGGTTAGGGGACAGAAAAACAATGCGTGCTTGCTATTTTCAAGGCTTCTAAATGGACTCAAATTAGCATCGAAAGAAAATTCAATTGCCCAGATCCAATAATTTGATGTGCTCTACCACTGCAAATATATTGATTTTGAGTTGAGATTGAGTAAGTGAAATCTAGGTGACATGTCTTATGACATCATTGTTGTCATTAATCTAAGCGGTTGAATATTGTAATTATGAAATCACAAATTTATTTTTTATCTCAATAGACCCCATGTCTGTTAATCCTAGTATCCGGCTATTGGTGTTATTCAAAAGCTCATTTTGATCCAAAACATCTAAAAACATCCTATGAATTTTATTAAATCAATTTATGGTCTCTAAAAATGCAAAACACCACCTCGAAACTAGAAATCAACCAGAAACTAAAAAACTTCATGAGTTCAAATATGTTTTTTAGGTATTTTCAAGGGGAAAAAAACACATGATAGTAACCTCCTCATCATATAGAACATTTTGATACAAAAATAAACTATTTTGATGGTCTAAATCTTCCCAACAACAAATTTATCTCTTTAAGCCGGTGACCTCTTTTCTCTCCTCCATCCAGAAAAAATCTAAAAAGAAAAAAATGAAGTTTGGTATCAAAATTTATTTGTGTAAAATTATAAGGACCGGTAACCTAATATCTAAAAAAAATGAAAGATGAAAATGAACTTTTAAAACAAAATTCAAATCTATCATTTATACTCGTATTTTTCATTTTAGTCCCTTATCTTTTAATTCAACCCTCACCCAAAAACATATGCAATTGGGCTTCAATTTGAGCTTAAAAGGTCTTAATTGTATAAATGAAAAATTTAAAAACCAAATTAATTTTTTAAAAAATCTCACTATTACAATCAAGCAAGACAGAATAGTAAATGTGCCTATAATAAAAGAGCCACACCTTTTATATTATAGTAAATGGTTTCTAATATTTCCTTTTAATTTGATTTAGAATCATAAAAATTCAAATCAAAATGGAAAGGGTTTTGATATAATAGTTTATTTTTAATTAAATCTATGAAATTATTTTTAATACATCATAATTCATTCAAAAGTACTTTTAATTATTTAAGAATTCTATAAAAAAATCATAAAAATTAAAAAAAAATCGGATACTTTGGTTATCATAATTAGAAAACACAAATAAATATCTTTAAAATACTCATTAATAAACATAGCACATTACAATAATTCAATCGCAATACATTACAGTATAATAATATCAAACAAGATCCCAATTGCTATTTTGATTTCTATTTCTAGAATTTATTAATATAATTTATTCTTTTCTTCACTAAACTATATATCTTTCTTCTAAATTGATAATTACCTCAATTTTGTGTTATTTCCTTAAACTACATTGTACATTCTTATATTTGTATGATTATAATACAAATAAGGTATATTTTAACATATAAACAAAAACTCATATTTTATAAAAAGTATTGCATCATTTTTTTCTCTCTCCATCCTTAATGGACGGTGAGAGATTGCGGAATACAAAGACTCGTCTTAGGACACACACATGGTAGATTTGCCCCTTCATAAGCCCTTAATTATAGCCGTTGCAAAGGCCTCAATATCAAATGAGTTCAAACAAAATTTGACCGTTAGAAACAAATCACCCCTAAGCCTCCATCAGTCACCCACTCTCTCTCAAGAAAGGAAAGCGATTTTTCCCATTCTTTTCTCTCGATTCAAATCAAAAAACCAAGAAAGACTCCAAAATGGTGAGTGAAGAACAAAAGGAGAGTCCTAGAGTCCGGATGCAATCAAACCCAGTTGACAATAGCCAAAATATGGAGAATCTTTTCAGTCCCAGATTCAAATCCGTGGCTGCCATGGCTGGTTGGGACGAAGAATCTATCCTTTTCGCAAGCCTTATTGTTGAAGACACGCCAGAAAGACAGTTCAAAAATAAGAAACGCTCCGATTTGCACTTCAAGACTCCACCTTCAACCAATACAAGAAGGTACTATTTCCAACAAGACCCACCAAAAAGAAAGACATAATTTTCTTAAAGTTGTGCCCCCTTTTGTTCCTAAGAAGATTTTGATGAGAATAATCGAAACTTGGAAATCCTTGATTTCAAATACTTACTCATTTCTCTTATTTATTTTTTCAAAAAAAAAAATGAAAGGGGAAAAGCTTAGTATTTTCTTTGTCTGTTAGGAAGCGGAGGGATCAGAAGAAGAGTCCGATTTCAATTCCTGTACCTATTCTAAATCTTGACGAAGAGGAAGAACTTGTAATGAAAGGTACTTTCCCTTTTATCTTCTTGAAATTGGGTTATTGGTGCTTCCAAGTTTTCATGGCTAAGAATTGAGAAAGTTGAATTCTTTTGATGTTTTGGGTGAAAAGAAAGTGAGAAAAAGAAGACGGAGCCGAGAATTGCTGTAGATGAAGAAAATAAATTAGGAGGAGACAAATTAGCTAAAGACAACCCTGATGCTTCTTGCTCAAACTCAGCTCTTCCTTGCATGGATAAACTTAGAGAAGAGCTTTCTTGTGCTGTAAGAGTTTATATTTTTCTTGTATTGTTTTCTGTTTTGACTTTAGTCGACTGAAATACACAACTGTATTTTCTTTCTTCTTTCGTTATTACTTTTTTTTCAATTGAGGTTTAATGCTCTTGGTACTTTTGGCAGATTTGTTTGGAGATTTGCTTTGAACCTAGTACCACTTCTTGTGGACACAGGTAAAAGGAAAACACAACTTTGTACCTTTTGGCTTTCCTTGTAAGAATTGGATCTTCATTTAGCCATTGGATTTTGCCATAAGAGAGCAATTAAAGGGCATATTGCTTAATTTGATTCCGATGAGGGCTTAAAATATGGGATTCTGTAGTTGTGAGTTAGTTTGAACAGTTATGTTCATGCATATTGTGTACAGCAGGGATCGTTTCATTCTTATTCATGGAGTGGTTTCTCTTTGTTTGCAGTTTCTGTAAGAAATGTTTGCGATCTGCTGCTGATAAATGTGGGAAGAAATGCCCAAAGTGCAGGCAACTGATAGGGTGAATTCAATTACTATCTTCGAATTTATTAGTATCTAGGTTTCGTTATGGGGGATTTAGACAATTTGTTGACATTAACCTTGTTATATTGTGGGAATTGCAGCAATAGCAGATCCTGTACGGTGAATACAGTTCTTTGGAACACAATACAGCTTCTGTTTCCTCAAGAAGTTGAAGCAAAGAAGACATCGGGCAGGAAAAACCAGAAAGAGCATCAAAGCTCAGAAAGAAAAGCCAATAATGATTTAAGAAGCCGAAACGCTCGGCCTTCAAGAGTGTCATACAGAGACACAAGCGTTCAGCCTTCTACTAGAGTGTCAAACAGAGATGCAAGTACGAGTAGAGATATGTGGAACCAAGACGAGGAGGATACTCCATTGGTGCAAAGATTGCGAAGAAGAGAAGCTCTTGAGCGGCTAATAGTAAGCAGAGAAGCAAGTGGGAGGAGAAGAAGAGGAATACCAAGCCAAGATGACGATACTGCATTAGCTCTAAGGCTGCAGAGAGAAGAGTTTATGGAAGCTTTTGGGGGGACTCAAGAGCAATCAGGAATCTCTCTTTCATCAGCTAGAGCAAACTTGAGAGTCATGGCATCTAGAGCCGCCATTAGCATTCATTCTAGAGGCCGGCCTATATAGTTCTTGAATGTAGTTCCTTGACATTTTGATGTTTGGTTTGTATCACCAAATCCTTGATATTTTGAATGTAGTTCCTTGACATTTTGATGAACTCCAACTCACTACTGCTGGCAATTGTTCCACACCTAACTGCTCTCCTTCATTTGTTTGCCATAATAACATTGGCCTTGCTGTTACTCTTGCATTTGTGCCTTTTGATGTCCTTTGTGCATGTAAAATAAAGGGGGATGTTGAATCTGTAAGATTCATGGGACTGTGAACTCCCTGTCCCTTTGTTGTTGTCAACACTGTTTTGTTATTCATGATCTTAAAGGAACATTTGATAGATATATATCTGTTTTAAAATATCTTATAATTGATAGATATATATCTGTTTTAAAATATCTTATAATTGATAGATATCTTATTTCAAATATATGTTTGATTTTTACACATTTTCCAATTAGCTTCCTTTCTCTTTTTCTTTGTAAAGCATCAGTATGGGAAACATACTGACCTTAGAAACCAACTTTCTGGACAAAAGACTTGCTGGACCCAATTAAATAAGAAAAAAGCTTGAATAACAAATGTAACATTGGACAGGAAGTAGTATTCCATATGCTCTTTTAATGCGCCTATGATAATATGATGCATAATGATTTTGTAAAAAGTATTTTTTTTATTCAGAATATATCAAAATAATTATTTATTTATATATCAATGTATCAAAATCATCGAAAAATATTTAAGAAAACATCAATTTTAGACAAAAACAGAAAAGTTTGAAAAGCATTTTAAAAAATAAGTTAAACCACAAAAACAAATGCATCCTAATTAAATGGAGTACTTAGATAATTGTTAGAAATTCATTTTAAATGGAAATAATTAATAGGCATATTTGATACAAAATTAAAAGTAAGATCCACTCATTTTTAAATCTGAAATTTTGTTGAAAACTATTCTTTAATAAAAATACTTTAACATAAAACATTAACTTATTTTTTTTAAAAAAATTAAGAATGGATGAAAAATCAATTTCAAAAAATTCATGGTTTATATTTTTTATAAACATAAAAATCTTCAATTCCACATTGAAAGCTTATAAGACTCTTTTGTTGCTTATATAATAAGAAGTTGAAGAGTAAAAATTGAGCATCTAAAGCACCAAAATAGTTAAAGGAGAGAAACTGTATACCAAATGGGTTTTGGGCTTAAGCTATATGCTTGAGCTCGAGTTTGAATTTATTGTAAAGTAATTTTTTGACTCATAATTTTTTTTTTATTGAACTCTAACCTTCTTGGATAAACAATAACATTCCTTTTACTAAATAATTTTATTTTCTAAGTAAAAATATTTTGTTATTAAGAAATAAATTGTCAATTTTTATCTTTTATTATAGGTAATTAAGACAAAATAGTGAGAATTAATTCTGATAATTATTAAAATTAATTTTGCATCGATTTTGGTTAAAAAATCATAACAAAAAAGGATTAACATAAAACAATAACTCTTCAACCTTCTCTCCTTTGCTTTTCTCAATATTTTTGCTATGTTTTTCCTTTCATCATTAAATTCAAGTTTTTTCATAAAAAATATTTTTGATTATGTTTTCCTAGTTTGTGGGACTTGTTTAGTAGTGCAATTAATCAAAGTGTTACTATTGGAATCTTATGAGGTTAATTGCAATCAGTCTATTTGCACCAAATAACGTATAATAAAAATTTAAAGATAAATGATACATTCAATGATAGTAACGTGGTCTATATTTTTTTTTTATTCTAACCGCTTCAATAGGTTAGTATACTAACTAATCTTGAAAAATTACTTCGTTAAACAATCATATAACCCAAATCATGCATGCAATTATTATAAAAACATAGGTCATTTGATTTATGCATATTCTCTTAAGGACAAGAGTTATAATATGACTTGGATTCTAAAAGGAATTACCACTAACCACAAAGGATTCAAGAAGGTATGGGTATCAAAAGCTTCAGCTTGATTTTTATGTGTATAGGAATCAAAAGAATATGGGAAGTGGTTCTTGGATAGTGCTTGCTCAAGACACATGATCAGATGATTTTTTGTTCTCAAGCGTTACCAAGATTAACAGTGAAAAAATTATATTTAGAGACAACTCAAAAGGAAATATTAGTATAGTTAGAAATATTGGAGTTAAATCTTCTCCTTCCATAAAAAAAGGTTTTTCTTGTCAATAGCTTAAAGCATAATTTGCTTAGTATTAATCAATTATATAATAAAGGCTATAATATTGTTTTTAACTATGCATGTTGCTTAATCTTTGAAAATAACAAAGTTATATTTGTTGAAAATAAAAAAAAAACGTTTATAAAATTAATATTGATGCATGTATGAAGATAGAAAGTTTTGTTGTTGCTAACATATATAATAGTTTTCTTTGAAATAGAAGACTAGATCATATTAGTATGGACATTCTTTCTAAACTACTTAAGAATGAACTAGTCAAAGGTTTTTCTCATATTGTACTCAAGAAGAAAAAACTATATGATACTTGTCAAATAGGCAAACAAGTAAGAACTTTGTTTAAGAGCAAGAATCACATCTCAACTGAAAGACCTTTAGAATTGTTACGCATTGATCTTTTTGAACTAATAAATAAAAGATTAAGTGGTAATAGATATATGTTTGTGATGGTAGATGATTTTACAAGATATATATGAGTTCTGATTTTAAAATCAAAAGATAAATCTAATTTAGAAATCTGTAAAGTTTTCAAAGAAGGTTGAAAATGAAAAATGTTTTTCCATTATAAACATAAAGAGTGATCATGGTGGTAAATTTATAAGTGATTTTTTCGAATCATTTTGTGAAGAAAAAGGATACCAACATAACTTTTCAACACCTAAAACTCTCCAACAAAATAGAGTTGTGGAAAGAAAAAATTGATCTCTGTAATAAATAAAAAGAACAATGTTAAATGAATTTGATACACCAAAATATTTTTAAACATAAACTGTAAATATCTCTTATTATATTTTAAATCGTGTTATTTTGAGACTATAATTAAAAAGAGCTCCTTGAGAGCTTTGAAAAGAGAGGAAACTCAACATCTTGTATTTCAAGATTTTGATTGAAAATGTTTTATTCTTAATACTAAAGATAAATTATATAAATTTGATTCAAAATTCGACGTTAATTTTTTTTGTTTTAGTTATTCATCCTCCAGCAAAGCTTATAAAATTTATAATAATAGAATATTTTATTTTAAAGAATTTATACGTGTCACATTTGAGAAAACTTAAAAATAATAAAATTATTGAGATGTAGATGATATTAATAAAAGTGTTCGCCCCGAGTATGTTAAGATGGTGGTGAGTTGGTAAACTTGATAAAAGACATTGATACAAATGAAGGTACTTGATGCTGCTAGGAAAATTATCTTAAAGCAGGCATGTGGATTGTACCTTATTGCTTTATAAGTGAAGTAGACTAGAAGGTCTGGAACTTGTAACGAACAACTTGGTATAGCGGATTGAATATATATATATATATATATATATATAAAGAGAAAAGTATGACGAGTGACATCTACGATCCCTTCCTTACATTAAAATTGTATTGTCAAGTCAAAGACATTAATATTAAAATATATATATATATAAATGAGAAAAGTATTTTACTGTATATCTCATCTCAAAACAGTATAGTATTTTTTTTTCAATTTATATTTTTTTATTATTACAAGTATACTCTCTAATATTAGGTTTGTTGGGAATTGAGCTTTATAATATTTTTCAATTTACTTACTTAAAAAGTTATCTTAATCTTATAATTTATATTACAAATTTGATGAGTTGCCTCGGTTGACTTAATTTGTTTTTTTTTTAATTGATTTTTTTTTAATATTGAGATGATTGAAAATTAAGCTTTGTGATTTATTTTGGTTTATTTTTTATAAGGTTATCCATGTTTTATAACTCAAGTCACGATTTTGATAGGTTCACTTCGGTTGAATCGAGTAATTTTTTTATGTTATTTTTATTTTATTTTTATTTTATATTTCAATATTAAATTAATTGAAAATCAAACTTTATAATTTATTTTAATTTGTTTTATATTAGGTTATCCCGATCTCAAACTCAAGTCGTTAGTTTTACAAGTTGACTCGAGTTATTTTTTTTTCCTTTTTTAATTAATTTATTTTCAATTTAATCCTTCAACATTGAGTTTATTGAAAATTTAACTTTATAATTTATTTTGATTTTCTTTCTATAGGATTATCATGTTCTCATGACTTAGTATACAGATTTTCAGATTAACTCAGGATAACCTGAATCGATCCAATGCATTGATATTTATTAAAAACAAAATCTCATTTTAAATATATATTTTGAATCAAACTATGTTTTTAAACGTCATTCGAGTTATTTTTAGACTTATCTAATTAATTGGATCATATCAGGTTTATTCCCAAATGATTTTAAAAAAAAAATCCTATTAGAAAAAGCATTAGTAATGCATATATGTTTTTTACATTAAAAGTTTTTTTATTAGACCTACAGCGTAGCGCATGCTAATTATCACTATTCACTATGTCAGGATTAAAAGATAGTTTGGAATCATTTGAATTGATTTAATTAAGAGATTTTAATGAAATCTCATGTTTGAAATCATTTTGAAAGTAAAGAATTGAATTTTGCATACAATTCAATCTCTTAAAACAGTACAAAAGTAAAGAAGAGAAATTAACGTTAAAATTAGCTTCCCCAAAATACTCATATCTGTATTTTTTTAGAGATCTTTGAAACAATAAGATGAAGGTGATGAGTGTAATATAAGAAACAAAATGAATTGAATTCTCTCTTTTTTAAATATGTGAATTTAAATTATTTATCAATTGAATTCAAATTAAACTCTATAATTGAATTTAATTATAATAAAGAATTAATTCTAAACAAGAGAATTTTAGGGTCCATTCATTAATATAAAACTATTTATTTTATTTCTAGTTTTCTTTTTTTTTCAATAAAAAATGTGTTCATTTTTTGTAAACAAAAAAATAATGTTTTATAAAAAAAATGAAATATGCATCAAGATTATAATTATTTCTCATAAAAAATCAAGACCATAATTTATAATAATCATCTTAATATTTTTTATTCATGATAATTTTATTATATAATATTTATTTTATTTTATTCAAATTATAGTGTTAATTTAATAAAAAAAATATATTTATATTAGATTCATAATAAAAATTAAATTTATGATACTGATTAAATAATAAAATGTTAAAAAATAGTTTTAATACCTTGCATATGTAAAAAAAAAAATTGTATACCAGAGAAAAACACTATATTATTCCTTTCTCATTTTTATTTGGAAAATAGTAGAAACTTGTAAAGAAAAACTGAAAATTCTCTAAAATATGTTTTTAAAACTCAGAATAAATTTAGAAAATTAAAACACTAGTTTTTAAGGATAGAAAAATATTACATTTGAATAATAAACTCTAGTTTTCTTCACCAAGGACATTACCTCTCTGTCTTGTAGTGTGACTAAGGAGAATACAAAAACCTCCGGCTTGTTATTGCAACAAACTTCTACTTCAACATATTTCTTAGAGCAGTATAGTGAAGGCTGTATATATATATTTCTTGCAATTAAATTTAAATTTATATTTCTTGCAATTAAACCCTTGATTACACCAATTGGGCTTTTAAAAGTTTTTCAACCAAATCTCTTGTTATCCGGAAAGCATTTTTGGATTTAAAAAAAAAAAAAAAACTTTGAGGATCCAAAATTGGGTTATAACCCGCTTAATCCATATGTGATTACATTGATAAGACTATGTGGTCTTACATTTAGTCTTCAAAGCAGAATGGAAATGATGTTTATATAGTGACAGTGTAAGAAAAAAAAAAAGGTTGAGAGAGACTAAGCAATTTATTCGGTTTAAACCGCAACAACTTTACCTAGACCAAGCCATTCCATCCATGCTCGAAAGGCCTACATCATCATTCTAAATAGACTAGTACTCACATGTCCATGGGCTAGCCCAAACATATTTACTATAGGCTAACAACCACATCCACGACATCATGTGCCTTCTAACAATCATTTTTTAGGCTTGACCCATAAAAAGTCCAATCACTAGAACACATTATAATACATAGGGATGAGTTCCAAAAAAGTCAATATAGCATTGCATTCTCCTTAACTTATATGGCCCACCTTTCTATTTAACGATTATCTCCGTCTCCTCAAATGACACTTCCTCTCTTTTCAGTCACTCTTAAGTACTTATCTTTTCAATAAAACATAACAACCAACATACTTGCAATAAAAAGTAATTATTCTTTATTATTACACCACTCTCCACTAAATAAACTGGCATGACTAAGGTCTATAAATAAGTTAGCTTATCACATAAACAAATTCATTTAACAAATTCTTTTTAAAAAACATAAGTTTGTTCAATAATAAAAAACTACATTCAAAGCACCAGAGCATACCACACAAGGCTATAGAGTCACATTACTTTTCCCTTACTCGTATTCCCCTCTCCATATATTTTTCCTATTCCTCACATTATTTTTCTAATCAACATACTTATTTTCTCCTACATTTATTAACTTAAGTATCAAGTGGTCTTCTATTCTTATAGTAGACTTGTTTTTGTAGGTGGGTGTGAAAGTTGCCCTTTTAACCTATTAAGTAGTGGTTAAGTCAAGTCACGCTTGGTCACTTCATTAATCTAAGACAAAATCATAGAAAACCCAATCTAGTCTCAAGGTTTCATGACTTCATTATATAATTAACTAACATTAGATCACTCGATACAAAGACGATGGTGGACTTGGAATTTGTAAAGCTTAAAAACTAAATACAGCCTTGTTAGGCAAAATCAACATTGCATTAAAATCAAACAAGATAAGCAAGTCTTGAATGAAATCATCAAAATTATTAGTAGAGATTATTAGAATAAAAGTACAATATGATTTTGGTAGAGCAGATAGATGCAATATGTTTAAAGGCTTTAAAATCATACAACAATCTCTTAGACAAGTGGATAAAAAAAGTATCATTATACCTCTTTCTATTTTGAGTTTCGTTATATGTTGGTAGTTTGATCATAAGATCAGATTGGATAACTAGTCTTAGAAGCAAGATTTCTAGCCATTCTTTCTTCCTTTTAGAGGTTAAAAGAAAGCTATAATCTATAATTGATTGAATTTTTGTTCATAGGTTAGTTTCAAATAATCAGAGGAGAATAATAGAGAATCAACTAAAAAAATAAAAGAAATAAATAAAAAATAAAGTTGATGAAACTCATCTATCATAGGAAAAATTAGTAAGCTCTAAGTAACGTATAATGTATAAATGATGATGTCTTAAAATTCAATATGCTCAGGAGTAAGATTATTTGGTGTTTGGATAATGGTTAATTAAATGTTCAAGTCAATATTTTATTTTTCTTAATACAAGAAGTATATAATCGATGGTAAATATCCTGATACTTGTAAAATAGTCTCTCTTGATAGGATTTAGGATTTAGAAATCCTCCTTTGATAAAATCAGTAACTTTAAATGAAAATGATAATAAATGAAAGAAAGAGATTTAAACTTCAAGAACAAGAGTGTTTATTTTTATTTTTTTTATGATTAATACTCTTAAAGGTTAAGATATATAAACTTTGAAAGTAGAAAAAAAGTGAGCCTTTTACCTAAGTGGTTTCAGGGGGTATTTATACTCCTTGAACCTTTTCATTTTGATAGAGTGGATGGATTGGAGAATCATTTTTTCTTGATGACAATAATTAGAGATAAAGATCCCCTATATATCATTAATAAGGAACAAATACTAATTAGAGATAAAGATCTCTTAAATATCATTAACGATGGACAAATATTCCTTACACAACTAAAGGTGTAAAGAGATTATTATTTTTTACATGAATAAATCATGTCGATAATCTTAAGATAGAACCATATTGTCCTAACATGGATCTATAAGACCAATTAAATCTGCTGCGTAGCCAAATCTATGAAAGATGGGTCTGACAACTTGTTAGACTCACGATACGTTAGGCCCAACTTATGTTTGAACATATGTATATTAGGTCTGGCAAGTTGTCAAACCTCCAATGCCTTAAGCTTAGCTCATGGTTGAACCCATATATATTCGGTATGGAAACTTCTTAAATCCATGATGTCTTAGGCTCACCTCATGGATAAACAAGTATATTTGGTCTAGCACCAGACTTACATTGCCTTGAGCTCAGCTCACAACTAATTCTAAGTATATATGATTTTGCACCAGACCCACAGTGCCTTGAGTTTAACTCACGACTAATCTCAAGTATATTGGATCTGGTAACTTGTCAAACTCATAATGTCTTGAGCTTAGCTCACAATTAAATCTAAATGTATTGGGTTTGATATTTTACCAAACTCACGGTTCCTTTAGCTCAGTTCACGGTTGAACTCAAATACATTAGATCTGGTATTTTGTCAAACACATGGTTCTTTAGGATCTGCTCACTGTTGAACCCAGGTATATTTTGTTTAGCATTTTGCTATACCCATAATTTCTTAGACTCGGCTCATGGTTAAACTCAAGTATATTAAGTCTAGTATTTTGTGAGACCCACATTTGATTGAATTATCATCCTATTACGGGTTTGGACTTTATAAAACATAAAAATATTAAGTTTAAAATACTGACACGTCAATATTGGGTTTCCTTTGTTGGCAAATGAAGGTAATAATAAAATTGTGAAACATTTGAGACAATCTTCTTTCTTCTGTTTTTTTCCCCGAGGGGTAATGTTTTAAGGCAATCTACCAGAAAATAATTAATACATAATTTTTTGGGTGAAAAATATTCATTTTCTATTAAATAATCCTTAATTTGGAAGGTCTAATTAAAAACATTTGAGAAGTTGGGTTCCCCCAGCTCTTCCTAGTTATTCTGTCCACTTTTAAGAAATTGTTCACCTTTTAAAAATAAAACAAACTCCTCTCTGCCATTTTCTGCTTTACTCTTTTTACAAGAATCCTAAAGATGAATTAACAAGTTCAGTGTAGGCGAACCCCACACACAGTCCATCTGAATGACTTGTATTTGCAAGGATCGGCCTCTCCTCAAACTAGTAACCCCTTAACCAGTGATTCTCTTATCTTCCCTACAAAAGATGGAAAATATAAGATTTTATTATTATTTAAAATGAAAGCACGACAGTCATCGGGTTTGATAAATATCACGATATATAGTTGCATTTAATTTAACAGACAAGGAGATGGAGCTGTTGGGTGCAATTTCTTGCACCTGGCCTCTTTGTTCGAGGCTCATGCCTGGAACGAAAAAGATCATTTGCCAAGACACTACAAAAGGAGAGTGTTGCTAAACTGATGTTGTAGCCATTGATGTTAATTTATATAACTCAATTGATCAGTATATCAGAGATAAATATAAAGGAACTCGCAAAACAGATAAATTCAGAAAAACAAAATGCACTGATAAAAATCAAGTGAAAGAAAAGAAAATCTGTCTCGCACGCATCATTACAGTATCTAACTTAATGAGCCTCTATTCTCCACTCTGCTGCAGTTCTTCACGCCACTGATTCATCACCAGTAGTTTTTCTATTATACTCTTTAATACAGGCGCACTTACCCCACACTTCTGATCTGCAAAGCAGGATCTACCCTCTTCAGCAGCCTTGCAAAGCTGTGGATCCAATGGTACCTTCCCAAGAAAAGGTACTCCCATCTCCTGGCACATTTGCGTTGCACCACCACCGCTGCTATCAAATACTTCACTGCAGGCAATCAAGTCTAGCATTTCTGGAGCTTTCTCTCTCATGTACCCTAAAACTCTTTCTGTAATATCATTTTGTTCACCATTCTCCGTCAACTTTGCAAACCTAAAATCTGTCAATCGCTGGCACAAGCCACTCATGTTCTCAACAACCCCAAGAACCTCAACTCCAACTTTCTTGCAGAAACTCACTTCTTTTCGTACATCAATTAAAGAGACTTGTTGTGGTGTTGTGACAATAATTGCACCATCTATTCCGGTAGCCTGAAGGTATTGGACAATTGAAATGTGCTCATCAGAAGTCCCCGGCGGGGCATCAACCACAAGAAAATCAAGCTCCCCCCAATAAACATCCTTCAGAAATTGTTTGATAAGCCCATTTTTGCGGGGCCCCCTCCATATGACAGCTTCATCTGGGTTCGGAAGCATGAATCCAATGGACATGACCCCAAGGTTTGATTCAACATAGACGGGAGACCAGCCAAGGTTGCTTTGGTGAATTTCTTGACCTTCTAGGCCAAGCATCTTGGGGATACTTGGGCCACAGATGTCAATATCCATGAGCCCAACCTGGAAGTCCATAGCTGCTAGTGCGTATGACAGTTGAGCAGAGAACGTGCTCTTCCCGACTCCACCCTTGCCTGATAAAACCAATATCTTGTGCTTCACAGTAGCCATACGTTCAGCAATTGCAACCAAGTCTGCAGAAACCAATATATCAAATATTAAGTAAAGGGCCTAATTTTCAGTTGAGACAAAATATTTAAATCAAAGCAGAACTATCAGAACAGCTCTGTCCTACAATTTCACAGACATTCACTCCTTCGCTGACTAGGTTAGAGATAGGAAACACAATCAAGTCTTCAATTTAATGGGACAGGATAACCAATGGGATTCTAGAAGAAAGGGATTGCACTGTTTGAGTGGTCTATTGAAACCATTAGACTAATACATCCTCATCAAGGCAGTTCATGGACTTTGGCTTTTTACAGATTGAAAAGAAAAACTTCAACGTCATCTTTTAAGTTTCATGTGATTTCTTTCGTCCAGTGCAAATATTTTATATGAGTTGTCAACCAAAAGTGAAGATTCAGAATATCTCAACCAAAAGCCTAAATTTGAGCTGGAAAAACTCGCTGAATCAAACCCATTAAAAAAGGCTTTCTTCAATTTCATTTTGCCTACAAAAGTTCACTGAAACTAAATTTCAATTGCAAAAGTGACAAACACTGAGTTGAGTTTGAGGTCTCAAGCTTTCTCAAATCTCAACAGGCATCAGTCAAGATTATGAGACTATTAAGAGGAATGCCTCAGAGCTAATGGAATAAAATCACAGTTTGATAGTTTGTTTAGGGGCCATAATGGCTAGATCTTCCATCTGTCTTTGCCTATGTTTCTTCTGCTAATTTTTATTCTACTTTTTCTATACTTGATCTTCTCTCTCTTTCTTTGCGCTCACCATTCTCCTAACAAATCTCTTAGCAAATTCTCATAGTCCTAATTCCCCTTCGAAAAAAACCAGTTTCACAAAATCCTAACTGTTCTCCCATTAAAACTTTCTGGAAAGACAGTTGAACATCTCTGAAATTGGCATTGCTGTCCTCCATCATAGAGCAAAAACAACTGGTTTTAGAATATGCAATATACCTAGCAACCAACTTTTTCTTTGTATCTCTCATTCAATTGGGGTAAAACTTTAAACCAGGTGATGTATGCTATTTAATGAAGCTACAATATCATTCTTGTTTTCCTCGTTTTACATCAAGAGACCAATAATGTTGATTTTTTTTTTCTGATAAAAGAAAAAAATTATACTGGAAAGAGACAATCAACATATTCAAAGAGGATATAAGGCACCCTCCAGAATTAAAGAGAATCAAAAGAAAAGCACAATAGCCTGCCAATGTCACTGAATATCAACTAACAAGACACTTCTAAAGATTCCAGCAGCTGAAGTTCATGCTGATGCCGAAAGAAAACTATCCCATCAAATCCTAATTGCCTCGAGAGAGAATGATCGCTAAAAGACTTATTTTGTCTAAATATCCCAAGCAACACATCTCCATAGAGCCTTGCAATCTATCTTCCCTCAAATTCTCTCAAATACCTCGATAAACTCCATTATAATTAGGACCAATCATGCTTCATCAAGGAATCTATTCCTTGGATCCTAAGCTAGTACTCGTGCTTATCATATTAAATGAACATCTGGACAGAGGGACCTACAATGCTTCCTTACTAGCAACAACTATAAGTAAAGCCATCCAGATAGAAACTCAAACCCAGGATGATACGCTGGTTTTCCAAATACAGTTGTTAAGAAATAACTATAGAAAGTTAAAAAGAAAACAAATTAAAAGAAAAAATACTGAGCCCCTCTTACACCCTATAATTTGACATTGAAGTGAAATGAAAAGAATGAAGAATCCAAAGCTATGAAAGAAGATCCTGGGCCTATCATTTAGATTTCTAAAATAATCAAAACTTCAAGAAACTTTATCCCACCTCCGCATGGTAAAAACTATAAATTATTTCATTACTATACCAGAGAAACAATAAAAACGGGAAACAGTCAACAAATGGAACTCACACACCTCCAAGTCCTTCAATAAAAGAATTCAAGAACCACTACCAACTTAATGTTCAGTTACAAAACAACTTTTCAATGTTTAAGATTTCAATTTTTAGGATCTACCAAGACACCATCCAAGCAGTAATTAAGATTTTAATTCACTATAAAGGCACCAACATGTCTGTCGACATCGAACCTATCGCCAAAAGTACATCAGAAGTCCAATAACAGCTGTAAGACTAAGGTTCCACCACCTAAGAAACCAACTACATCGATGTCACCTATCCTGGACGACAACCAACATATGTACATGTATGTTAAAGATGGAAACTACGAAATTCAAGTGCTAATTCCATCCGTACAGTAACAGCAAAGGTTATTCAAGACAGTAGAACTCGAAATTAAGATGGGCCAATTTGAACCAAAGGAGTGCGTCAATTTCCTATGCTAGGCAATTTCAAGAAGTTGTTACTGCAAGTAATTCAAAGCAATATGTGTAGCAAGCAATATCACATGCACCAATCTTCAATTTTTAGCTGGAAAAAGGAGAGAAAGGAGAGAGACCAGGGTCAGGGCCTTTAGGGGCAGTAGCACAATCTTGTTGATTAGGGCATCCTTGACAAGAATCCGATTTCCCAGCTAAATCAGATTGAGGACCTGGGCAATCTAAACAAAACCAACACCATTTTTTTTCTGTTAAATCATTAAAAACCTAAACACAAATAATTAAAGACGAGAAAAAACACCTACGTTCATTGGCGTTTTCTGGGATTTCACCGTTCTCCATTGTTGTTGTTGGCTTTGATGTTGATGACGGTGCGAGTACTGTTGTCGGCTTGTTATATCATAAAAGCAAGGTTATATAACACGGCCTAAGATTCGACCGTGTGTTGGTGGCACTCGATTTCAAGATATTTTTTAAAAGATTAAAAAACAAATTCAATTTAGATTTTGATCCATTGATTAAAAATCGAGTCAGCTAATTTACAAGTATTTAATTTCACTGCATGCATATTTAAAAAGAAAAGGAAGGGACTAAGCCCAAGCACAAAGGTCCATTAAGATCTCTAACCAGCTCCATAAAAGGGCCGAAAAGCCCAGCCTCGTATATGTAAACCGGGGAAAGTTGTGGAGATGTTTGACCGCCGCTTGAATGGAAACAATGGTGTCTAGGGTTAGTGGTTTGATCATTGATGAACTATTTCTTTTATTATTATTATTAATTAGCCATAATAATATCTCAAGCTTCGATGTTTGAATTCTAAAATATAAAGTGTATACAGATATACATCTTAAGCTTTGGATGGATTATGATTTTCTTTTAATTATTATTAGTTAGGTGGTTTGCATTACGCTGCGGGTTGGGTTAAATTTTTTGTAGCATAAAAAAATAATATCAAGATGATGATATTAAAGTTAATTTGGGTTAATTTTATTAACATATATCTCAGAATATAAGATCGGGATAACTTTCAAAAATAAAAAAAAAATCACAAAGTTCAAAGCTGAATAACCTAATATCAAATGATGAAACAAAAAAAAATTATAAAATAACATTAAATAAAAAAACTTGAGTCAACTTGGGTTAACTCAACTAACTCACTACATGCGATATGAGATCGGGATAATAAGATTGAATTTTCAAAAGAAAAACCTAACAAAAAAATCAAAAAAAAAAAAAAACTTGAACTAATCTAGGTTAACTTGACTAATCCACACTCGAGATAATTTCACGAACAAAAAAGAGAGGGAAATGACAAAGTTCAAGAACTAATAATCTAATATTAAATAATAAATTTGAAAATACAATTCATAAAAAAATCAAGGAAAAAAACTCGAGTTAACCCACCACTTGCAATATGAGACCATGATAAAAATAAAAATAAAAATTAGACCTAAAACAAAAGACTTAGAAAAATACTAAAGTTAAATATCAAAATAAAAATAAAAATAATGTGAGCTAAAAAAAAGATAGGGTTAGTTTTTCAAAAACAAATATAAAAAAAAGACTAACTTGCATTCAGGATAACTCCACAAAAAAATCACAAAGCTCAAGGACTAATAATTTAATGTCAAGGGATAAAATTATTTTACAAAAATCAATTTCATTAAAAAAAATCAAGGAAAAAACACATGAGTCACTCTAAGTTTAGTTGACTAACTCATTATCTAAGACATGAGATTAGGATAGCCTAACATAAAAAAAAGTGGAACAAATAATAAAGCTCAAGATCTAATAACTAAATTTCAAATGATTAATTTGAAAATAAAAATAAAAAAACTAAAAAGGCATCAAATGATTTATGAAGGTTCTAAAATTCCAAGAGTTTAGGTCTCAGTATCTAGCGCACCAAAAATAAATCAAATTCATTTAAAAAAATCAAGGAAAAAAACAAGAGTCAATCTAAGTTAAATCGACTAACTTATTATCTAATACATGAGATTAGGAAAAGTAATAAAACCCAAGGTCTACTAACTAAATTTCAAATGATTAATTTGAAAATAAAAATAAAGAAACTAAAAAGGCATCAAATATTTTATAAAGGTTCTAAAATTCCAAGAGTTTAGTTCTCGATGGCCTGCGCACCCAATCCTTTATAACAAAGCATAAACTTGTGGATCTACAAGCCTAAGCCCATGCGCCTAAGCCTTGTATTTTTTTTTCTTTTTAAAAGCTAGGCAACCTATCAACCATGTCCCTCGTGCCTGTAGTTTGCCCTTTTTTTTTTTTTTTTTTTAAAGATGCAAATTATGAATTGTATGTCAGCTTAGACTACAGTCAATACTATAGTGGTTGGAAAGTCAATAAGACTATTTGTTTTTGTCTAAAAAATTATTTTCAACCTATTTTAATTTAAAAAACCTAATAAACACCCTTAGAATATATATATATATATATATATATATATATAAATTCAGTTTTTGAACCTGAAAATCCTAAGAACTAGTCCTAAAATAAAAAATCAAATTGGTAAAAAAATTTGCTCTCTCAACCTAGATTTATTTTTTTAGGTAAGATGAAGGTGTAAAAACATCTTAATAAAACTTATCTCGCCAAATCAACAAATTTTATTATTAAAATATGATTAACCAATAACTTTCTTTTTTATTTGTAATAAATCGATGACTTAATTTGTTTCTTCTCTCTTATATCTAGGGGCAGAAAAATAAAAATAACTTTTGGACAAAAAACTATAAGAAATGAAAAAGAAGAAAAAGGAAAATAAATAGACCAGCATGAATTGTTTTGGTGCAAATTTGAGTTTGGACAAGGTTATCTTTTTATTTTACACTTTGATTATAATTTTTTGAATTTTATTTTCTTAGCAGTTTTTAAAAAATTGATCATTAATTTGGATATAAAGGACTACAATTAAAAAAAAAGTTTAAAAATTAAATTTGAAAACATTTTTTTCCTGTTAATGTTAATTACTGAAATTTAGCATAGCCTTTTTAGTATATGTTGTAAGAAGTAGACATGGGTAGAGAAGATTTGGCTAATTCTAGTTATAAGCAAGTGCAGCGCAATGATAATTTGGGAGGTCAAATTTTTATTTCGTTTGATATTGTAATCATGATTATTTTATAAAGTATTATTTTATTTATAAATATATTAAAATAATAATGTTTATATTAAAATAATCAAAAAATACTAAAAAAGTAAATTTCTAATAAAAATAAATTTTATTTTTTAAAAAAATCATGATTGTACTATATAAACAAACATATCTTTAGTTGCATCAAAGGATTTTGGCACCATGAATATTATTACTATTAAAAATATATTTTACTCTCATAATAACTTAACTTATTTTAAAAAACTAATAAATTGTTTTTAATATTAATTTAAATTTAAATTTAACAAAAATTAAAAATAAAATAAAGCTAAAACAATCTATTAGATGGGCGTTGATGAAGTACTTTTGCTTGTATTTCATTTTATTTACTTTGGCTACATGCATGTCCTTTTAATGCAGGAGGATTTTTAAGGGAAGTTTATTTATTTATTTTTATTTTTATTTAATTTTAAAAAATATTGTTTGTGGTGTTTTTATTTTTTATATATATTTTTTATTTTCACTATTTATATGATTTTATTCAACGTATAATTATAATTAATATAAATAAAATTATTTAGTTTATATTTCAAAAAATTACCTAAAAAAATACATGACGATAGGATTTTAAGTTAGAAGTTGAGTTTTTAAATCCGGTATGGTCCAGGGTTCGGGTTTCTGATTTTGACCGAGTCATCGGATTGTTAGGGTCAATTCTGATGTTTTTTTTAAAAATCAAAATAATATCATTTTAATGAAAAAAAAGTTAATGGTTGCAACCAGATTTTTAACCGAATCTTGTTGGATTAACCTGTCAAATAATTTTTTTTTTTTTTTTAAACCTATTCCAGTTCTAACTGGATTTCAAAACTATGGTTAGAAATTTTATGTCATAATCTTAATCCGCGAAACTCTGTGTATTATTGTTTTTTGGATTGTTTCTTCTGCGTCACTTTTCTTCTTTATTTATTTGGTTGCGTGCATCTTGCAATTTGTAGGAGTAGGACCCAAATATTTTATTGTGCCAAGTCACCCCTCACCAACAATAGCGCCGGGGTTTTTTATAGGGAACTCAGAAAATAACCCGATCAAAAGTTAAGAGAGAGAGAGAGAGAGAGAGAGATGGCAGAAATGTACTGCTACAGGGAGGCGTTGCCCTTCGCAGCCATGGTGACCATGGAGTGTATCAACGTTGGCTTAAACACACTTTTCAAAGCAGCTACTGTGGCAGGGATGAGCTACCATGTTTTCGTTCCCTATGCTTATGCAGTAGCTGCTCTTGTTCTCCTTCCTGCTCCTTTCGTTTCCCACAGGTTAGTTAATTCCCTCTTAATTACCTACTAAAATATAGTAATTGCTACATATATTGCTGGTTTCTGACAGAAAATGCATGGATTAATTATCTGTGTCATGTTGCTTTGATTTTTATGCAGATCAAGAGTGCTTCCTCCACTGAGCTTCTCTATACTCAGTAAAATTGCTCTTCTCGGGCTTATAGGGTATGCATGTTCTTGACACAATATCTATCAACTGGAATTGAAGTTCATGTCTAGCCTTAAATTCGTTGCTTTTGGTGAGAATCAAGCGAGTAGTTTTCTCTGTTTCTTATATAATGATGATTTGTTGGGTTGATGATGGAGTAGGAGCTCGTCTCAGATCATGGGCTACACAGGTATCAATTATAGCTCGCCAGCTCTTGCTTCAGCCATCAGCAACCTCACGCCAGCTTTTACTTTCATATTTGCCATCATCTTCAGGTACTTTCCTCTTCTTTTAAGCTCTGGTTTTCTTTTATGTGGAGCTTAATCTCCCGAGCCAGTTCACAAACAAGTGTTCGTTTATTACAAGGATTTAGTTTTTATTGTTAGATTCTTGCTTTTCTTTGATTGGTTAGATCCCTCGGTCCCTCCTTGACCTAGCTCTCTTAACTTTTCCTTTATTTTTGTCTGATGCTCTTGGGATGGGTGGTAGGGTGAAAATAAGTAAATAAATGGAGGACGATCGATGCTTGATAATATGAACAACTTGATTTGAAAATATATTTATTGTCAAAATGAATAAATAAAATTCTGAACAATTCATTAAAAAGTGTTGCCAAATAGACACGCTACGCGCCCCCGCGCGCACACGAAAAGCAATCATGTTTTTTTCTCTCTCTCTCTCTCGTCATTATTTTCCATTTCATTGAAGTGACTCTCCTTTAAGGACCAATAAGTTTACTTTAATTATTTCATTTCAAGAAAATCAGATTTTATTATGCTTTTTACACTCCCCTTTTCATTTATGTTAAAAAAATTTCTATCGAGAGGTTATTTTTTCTCACTTGTATAATTAGTTCATGATTCTAATATAAAATCAAGCGAAACTATGATTATATATTTTTTTTAAATAGATCTTATTATATTATAAAGTTCTTCCTAGAGAAAATAGGAAATAGCGTGATACAATACATGAAAAACATGGAAGAATTCACCTGGTCATGTAAATCGAAGACGGCGTTTGCCATTGAGGTTTAACCTGCTTTTGGGAAAAATTTATTTTTTTTTTGCTAAAATTGAGTACGGTTTGTACTTTTTAGATCGTTTTGATGTGCTGATATCAAAAATAATTTTTAAAAAATAAAAAAAATATTATTGACATGCTTTTCGGCACGAAAAGCTATTAGAAAAGCAACCGCTACCACACTACCAAACACCCTCGAAGTAAGCTTAATTGTGCTTTTCTCAGTGTATTAGCACCTAGAATTAGAGTAAACTATTAATTCATCTTATTATTTTAAAAAAATATAACAGTTATTTTTCAAAGTATTTTTATTTAAAAATATATTAAAATAATATTTTTTTAAAAAATAATTTTTAATATTAATATGTTAAAACGATTAAAAAAAATTAATTTTAAATAAAAAAATCAAAATTTACCCAACTTCTATTTAAAAAATCTTGAAGCACATAGGATGAACTATAAACATGTGGGCCGCTAGTATTTTTTTTTCCCCGTCGAGATGTTTGCTGGGTTTTGGATTATATATATTAAGGAAGCTATCAAGTATATAATAATTGCTGGATGGTTTCAATTATTTTCGAAAGTTGAGAGATGAAAGTCGTTCAAGTTGGAACCAGAATTAAGGATGTAGACTTGAAAAAACAATAAAGTTCTGATTCTTTTACAAGTATTTTTACTTGAAAGAATATTTTTTTTTAAAATTATTTTTAATATTAATATGTTAAAACAATTTAAAAATAAAAAAAAAATTTAAATTAAAAAATTAAAATTTACCCAACTTTTATTTAAAAAATCTTGGAGCACATAGATGAACTATAAACATGTCGGGCCCCTAGTTTTTTTTTTTTCCCGTCAAGATGTTTGCTGGGTTTTGGATTTTATATATATATATATATATATAACAATCAAATAAATTAAGGAAGCTATCAAGTATATAATAATTGCTGGACGGTTTCCAGAGTCAAGGATGTAGACTTGAAAAAACAATAAAGTTCTGATTCTCTTACCAAGTCGTATCCTTTCAAGGACCTCTCAACACAACACACCTAGTTGTTCTTCTTTTTTATATTCACAATTATCTTCTCTCTTTATCAAATTGCTATCAAAGAATGGAAAGGGTTGCGTTACGAAGAACAAGCAGCCAGGCCAAACTCCTGGGCACCATCTTGTCAATAGCAGGTGCTTTTGTAGTGACCCTCTACAAGGGCCCGCCAATAATTATATCGCCGACCTCCTCCGTTCCGCTCAGTCAACATCTTCACTCGACAAACAGCAATTGGATAGTTGGTGGCCTGCTTCTCACTGGCGAGTATGTTCTAGTTCCGCTATGGTACATTCTTCAGGTATACTATACAGTATCACATCATTCCTTGATTTCTCTCGCTTGCTTCTGTGATTGCGTCAAGAATCTGGAATAATGTTTCTTGATTTACAGACACAGATAATGAAGGAGTACCCGGCAGAGTTGACGGTGGTCTTCTTTTACAATCTAACTGTTAGCATCACAGCGGCAATTGTAGCACTAATTACAGAAGGAACTTCGAGTGCTTGGTTAGTGCGGCCAAATATAGCACTAGCTTCCATTCTTTGCTCGGTGAGAGACCATTGAGAAACAGACAATTTGCTTTTATTTGCCGCATTATATATGCAGTTTCTAATCCCTAATCGGTCTTTTGTGTGTGTTTGCTGTGTAGGGGCTCTTGGGGTCATGTCTGAACAATACTGTTCACACATGGGCTCTGCACTTGAAGGGACCTGTCTTTGTAGCAATGTTCAAGCCCTTGTCGATTGCCATTGCTGTTGCGATGGGCGTCATGTTCCTCGGTGATACTCTTTATCTCGGAAGGTTTGTCAAATCTCTCAACCTGATTTATATACAGTAACACAGCTATAGCTTGCTCCACTCTAAGCTTCGTGATCGAGATGCGTGAAAATACATAAAAGAAAATTGATTTTTGATTGGTTTTGTTAAACTACAAACTAAATTATAATTAACTCCATAATCTCCATCAACTTTGAGATATATGCAAGAAACACACAAAGCTTCCTTATTTCGTGTGAATTTTTGCAAACTCTGTCCTGTATTTTGCAGTGTGATCGGAGCAACAATTATATCGATTGGATTTTACACCGTAATGTGGGGGAAAGCCAAAGAAGAGGTGGGTGATGATTGCAATGCTGCTAAGCCGGAATCCTCGAGTGCCCAGAAGGTCCCTCTATTACAAGGCTACAATGCTACGAAGCTACAAGATGAACAAGTGTAGGTAGGAGCAGACAGACTTTATATGTACATAAAATTAACGGCAAAAGCCAAATAGTTCAACAACCATCCAGTTCTTGGAAAAGAAAATGGCATCCATGGTCAGGCCTTGGTTTGTATATTGAGAATTGAGATCCTAAAACCCTCCCAGCTATAGTCAGGCACTTGCACAAGGTCGCCTTGCAGTTTTTTCGAGAAAACCTTTCTTTGAAGGCTACTCATAGATGCGGAACCCTAGGTTTTAAAGGATAATTTCTATGATACTTGGATACAACATAAAGAGGAGAGAAGCATGAACCAAAAAATTTAAAAACAATTTTTAACGGAAAAGAGAATTTTTATTATTTTTGTGGAATAAAATACGATTTTCTTTCTTTTCTGTGGCTATTTCTCTGCAACATTAATGTAAGTATATAGCTATGTTGTAGTATTTGATTACTGTTTTTGGATAGAAGAAAAGGAGACAATGAAGATAAAAAAATATAT
Source organism: Populus alba x Populus glandulosa (assembly GCA_033617975.1). Taxonomy (NCBI): domain Eukaryota; kingdom Viridiplantae; phylum Streptophyta; class Magnoliopsida; order Malpighiales; family Salicaceae; genus Populus; species Populus alba x Populus glandulosa. The sequence goes on from CM066143.1 coordinate 34,952,409, forward strand.
TTGGAAAGCATAATTTTTTTTTTTTGTTATTTCTCACATAATTTTATAATGAACTTCTATATTTTCAAAATATGAGATATAGAGAAAATATATCTCTAGAAATAATATTAATTATTTTTTATTTCTAAAATTTTCTTGTAAAAAACTTATAATTTCAAATCATTAAGACATATAAAAATAAAGTAATTATTATTATAATTTTAAAATTCAACTAAAGTTGATCTAAGTCAAGGCTAGGGTCATGGGTTGGAAAAGTAAACTCCGGTTAACTTGGGTCCAAAATAAAGTCAAAGGGTTTTTTACTCATGTTTTATCCTGGATCAATCGGATTACAAATTGACTCGGGTTTCTGATCGAGTTAAATTAGATCAATCCTTCCTCTATATTTTTTTAAATTGAGACTAGTCGAGGCCTTGGGTCAATCAGGTCTTGAGTTGACTTGCAGGGACAATCCATGTTTTATAATTAGGGATTATTATAATATTATTATTTTTAACACTCACTATAAAGTAAAGTGAAAAAAATAGTATCGAATTATTTATTTTAAATATGTAAATGTTTAAGTAATGCATATTAAAGGTAAAATAGACTTTGTTTTAATATTGTGTAAAACCCCGGTTAAAAAAATAATAAATAAATAAAAATATATATTTTCAATTAGAATTATTTTAAAGGCATATTAATGAGTGAATCAAACAATAAAAAAGTTTGGTGTAACATTTAAAATTGGTTAAAAGAATGAAGGGCCAAATTAAAGGATATTAAAATCCTTAGGGGCCAATTTATAAATAGACAAAATAAGGAGTATAAATACTCATTTTCCTCTCTCTATGGGCCGGTTGCATGGTAGAGAAAGGGAGTTAGGTTTTTTGAAAATCTTTTCCAAATTTCTTGATAAATTCCTTACAAAGTAATGGTTTTAAGAAATAAAAAAGGTTAGAGAGTGATTAGAGAGGAAAAGCAAGCGACTTAGAGGGTTTAGAAGATTTGAAAGAGAAACTTTGGTGTAGAGAAAGAGAAAACCAAAGGTAAAAGAAAGTTTGAATTCTCTTTCAAAATTCTATTTGATTCTTTGTTGTTTCAAGGTAATAACAACTTTTATTGTGTTTGGTTTTAAGAATTTTAGCATATTGAGGTTGAGGTTTATAATGATATTTATGTATTATGGAAAAGAATGAATTGTTATTGTTATGATGATTTTAAGAGTAATTGATGTTAGAATCAAGTTTAGAAGTATGAATAAATATTGACTAAGTGAGGAAATTTATAAATTTAAAATAAATCCTTCCCTTCTTTGGACACACATATTCAACTAGAGAGGGAGAGGTGGAGGGTGGATTTTGTTTGAAATTTTAATAAAATTGATGAGTTGTAGGGGTTTAATTGAACTAATTATTATTAAATTAGGTTGAAATCTAATGCCTAAGGGACGGAGTGGGGGGTCTTTAAGGCCAGCCAAGTGAAGAATTGAGAAAAAAGAATTGGAAAATTTGTAATGAACTCTATTAAAAGGGGTTAATTATTTTGTAGCATTATAGGTTATAATTGTTGGGAAAAGAATGATCAAATTTATAATAAGAAATGCGTGTTAGAATGAAATTATCCATTGAAAATTATTGAATATTTATGAGATAAAAAAAAAAGGGGCCAAACAAGGTCCCTAATTGTATTTATGAAAATGTTGATAATATTAGTTATGGTACAATGGGAGGCATGACTGTAAGAAGGCCATAAACAAGAGGCGTATGACCTTCGCGTGCAGAAAGTAAGTACAACGGTGCCTAAAATTAATAATTTAGTAGTGCATTTTATCTTTTGATTATTTATTGTCTTATTTTTATATTAATGTTAAGGGATTAAATTATAATAATTTAGCAAAAGAAAAGATTATAGAAGAAGGAAATTGGATTAGTCATCCAAGGAACTTGGAGACTAATGATAGTAGAGAAATTAATATCGGTCATAATGAATTCATCATGATAAAAGAAAATGATTTAAATGAAGGAAAGTGAAGAATGAATTGGTCATTTAAAATAAGAATGATAAATTATAATAGTATTATGATAAGTGGGAAAAATTGATTAGTCACTTAAGAAAAAAAGTGACTAATGATAACGATGAATTTCATTGTCGGCATGTATTAATTATCAAGCAAAGGTAATTAATAATATCAAAGAGATTGTTATCGACATAAATTGATACGTCACTCGATAAAAAAAAAAACTATTGACAACAATGAATATCATTGTTGGCATGGATTAATTATCAAGCATAGGTAATTAATGATATCAAATGTATTGATATGGTATAAATTGATTAGTCACTTGAGAAAGAAAGTAACTAATGATAATGATGAATATCGTTATCGACATAAATTAATTACCAAGTGGGGTAATTAATAATATCAAAAGTATTGATATTGGATTAAATTAAGTATTTATTTGAGGGATGGAGAAGTTGATAATGATAAATATACATGTTGGTAGGGGTAAATCACTAATTTGAATTATCAATATTATTATGAATATTTGGTATTGACAATCAAAGGATAATAAAAAAGGGTTTTTTTTTGTTGCAATGATAAATGAGATATTAATAGATTCTACTGAAAATTAAAAGGAAATACAATCATGATAGTAAATATTTTCTAATGCATATATTGTATCTTATTAATTATATATATTTTGTGTTATTGTTTGTTTCCAAACTCGTCTAGAATAGAGTGGATTGCGCTTGTAATTCACTTTTTCTATAGTTTAGGAAATAATATAACTCCATTTTCAATTAATGTATTAGGATTTAAAACTTAGTAACTTAATGGTGATGTTGAATGCTGAACTTATAAATAACTTTCTAGTTTGTGTGTGATGACATGTAATTTTATTAATTAACACTTTTTAATTAGTTGGAATGTGATGTTTTTATATTTCCTTTAATTATATAGTTATAATTTCTTTAATTTCATAAGATATTTAAAAAAACATTGTAAATATTTGTGTGTTATATAATTAGTATAAAGAGTATATGCAAATCAAAATAGTTTAAATGAGACTGTGATGATCAGTGAAAAAATGTCTATGATGATTGGACTGTGTGATAAAAGGATGTTTGACACAAGTATTGATGAAGTCAATAACTTGATAGTGTTACTGAATAGGAGAAATGCTGCCAAATTTTTTTTAAAATAAAATTTATGACAACGTTATTATTTAAGTGCATGTTGAATTTCACAAATAAAAAATTGAGGATGTTATAGACATTTATTTTATCTTGTATATAATTACCATACAATTCTGTCTTTGTCTTCTTTTCTGTCTTGTCTTCTCCATCTCCATCTTCATTGTCTTTATCTTTTTTATTTTAAGACAATAACCAAATGTTGCCTTATAGTTTAGTACTATGAAATTTTAAATGAACATTAGAAAAAAAAGATATTAACTCATTAAAACAAAAGCTAAAAAAGATCAGGAATTCATTATGCATGCACTCACAGTTTACTATGGATTTTCCTAGTAAAATCACCCTTTTACCCTCCATGATTGAAACCATATAACTTGTTTTCAAGGGAAAAATTGTCCTTTCCTTGAGATCCATTTGTTATTACAAGATTGAATGGGCATATAACGGTATTTTGACATTTTATTTGCATAGTGTAATGTCTAAAGTATCATTAAAAGTTCAGTTTCTTTAACTGTTTGAGCAAGAGCATTTTTAGCATTTTATCTTTTTTAGCACGGTGTAATACTAAGGTACTCTTAGAAGTAAAAAGATATATATATATATATATAGATTTGGTTAAGGGGTTTTTTTGTCATTTTGTTATGATTTTTTTTGTTAATATCATATAAGGTTAATGACACTTGGGTCTTTTAATAAATTAAATTAAAAGGAAAGGAAAGAGAAAAGTTATTGGCGCGTGTGGGAGGCGTCAATGCCCTTTAAGTAATGAGGTGATGCCTCCTAGAGGCCAAAAGCTGGTAATTGTTGTCTTAGCTGACAGTACACATGGAGGCGGGTCAATAAGAGCAGCACATGTAAGGCTTCTCATGGTGGTTAGGTAGCAGTTGAATTCCTCCCCTCCTTTTTTCCCTCTTCCTCTCGAAAAATGTGCAATCCTAACAAAAAATAAGAGTGGTCCTTTATTTTCTTCTTAATTTAATTGTGACATTCATTTTTTTAATTGCTCTTTATTTGTTTTAAATTTTATTTTTTTATTAATTTTTTTATTTTCATCCATTGGCATTTCATCCTATTTGATATTTATATCAAGTTTGGTCCTTATTCTTTTTATTATTTTTTTAATTCAATCCCTTCATCTTTTCAAAAACTCTTTTAAGGTTGAGTTCTCTTCAAAAAAAAATTTTAATTCTTTTTTAATAATTGAAAATGGTTTTTTTTGTTCATAAACCTTTGTTCATCTAGAGAGAAAACGCACTATTGATATCAATGTATACTTTGGTCTTTAAAGTTCAGGTTTTTATATATTTGATCCATTTTGTTTTTTATGATTATATTTTGATCCTAAGACTTTAATTTTCTCATGTTTAAGTCTCTAAAAGTTGAGAAAGAAGTGAGAAAGTTATTGAAAAGACTTACAATCGGCCATAATAAAAATCAACCTTGATATCAATAGGTTTGTGTTGAAAAAAGAAGTACGATAAAGATAGTTTGAGTATTTCATCATGCCAAAATAAGTATCCAAAAGATTTTTCTTATCTGATTCTGAGATTTTACACTAATTAAAACATGCTATGGGGTTGAAATAGGATTATTTAGGTTTATATGATATTGTTTAAGTGTTTATAGGTAAAAATATATTGAAATTTGAGTTTCGATGATTATAAAATCCAAACCCTAACTTTTAGTGACAAGAATTTATGTTGTATGTTATATATATATATAACAAAAAACAATAGGAAAGCTTGGGCTTTTATATTATAGGTCACGAGCACCTTGTATCTTTTCAAAAGCTAGGCATGAGACCCTGGCTTACAAGCCTAGGTGTACCAAAATCTTGATGCACATGGTTTTTTTATCTTTTTTAAATTTATTATTTTATATTTTATAATAAATTATTTCAATGATGTTTTAAAAAATAATGAATTATTTCATAATTCTAAAAAAAAAATAGAGTTTTATGGTAATATTAATATTACTTTATGAATATAAATATATGAATCTAATATATGAAAGTGTTTTTTTTAAATAGCTCATGATATAAGTTGATCTATTTTATTCAAACATGTGAATACTATCGAGACATGATTTTTCTTGTGCTTGGATTGAAACTTTTTTTTTTCTTATCATGATAAATTTATATTTAAAAAATTAATTTTTTTAATAATAAATATATAATCAGTCCTTTTATCCATACTTTAAGACTAATTAAGGTTTCCAATTAGCAAAATATTAGGTGATGATTACATTCTTTTCTTGAATGATAAGAAATAAGAATTTTTTACTCTTTTCACGCATCTCAAAGATCCCTGTCCGAGAGAATGATCGTTGTGACGCAACACACGTGTAAGTGTAACACCTTCCATCACTGTTCATTGCCATTTTTGTCCTTCTAAGTCCTTGATTATTATTTTTCTTATTGTATTTCGATCACTGAACCTTATTTATTTTCAATTTCATCCTCGAAAGTTATGTTACATGGTTTTATGTGTCATAAAATATTCAAATGTTAAATTAAAGTTTGATTTTATGAAATAGGATTTTAAGTTAATGTTAAATAAAAAATAAAAAAGGATCAAAATTAATAAAAACAACAACAACAACAACAACAATAACAACAAAAACATATTTATATTTCAAAAGGCATAGAAAACTTCAATTTCATCTTGCAAGTTTTAAAATATACATATTTGGCCCTGTTATTCTTGGTTTTTACATCTTAGTCTGAAAATTTGAATGTCAAGAGAAAAGAGAATCATCTAAAAAATGAGTGGAGAAATAAAGTATTTTACCTATCATATTTTGATCATAAAAAAACCAAACTTGGTAGGAATGAGTTTTTTTAAAAAAGAAAAGTTCAATGAAGAAACAAGCCAAAAAACTAAAACGAGTTCATTTTAATATTTTATTTTTGAGTTGATTAAAGGATTTTTGAATATTTAAAATGTATTTATTGATATTTTTAGACTATTTTCTTTATGTATTTTCATGTGAAAATAAATTAAAAATTTGTTTTTTGTGTCCAAAAACTTAGAAACTTTCGATCACTAGAGGTGATAAAAAAAACAATTCTTAAGTAAATGCTATGTCATCTATTAAATAATATAAAATAACTATAGCAAGCTACACATTGTCCACTCTTAAAAAACAAAAAACCTACACTATGTGCATGGACATGAGTTTTTTCATTTTTGGCCAACCACACGAGCTAACCTCTCACATTAAATTTCATTAATTATTTTTTAAATTTTAATTTTAATTAATATCATCTCTTTTATTTTAAAAAATTATATAGTTTGTTTTTAAAATAGTTATTAATCTTTTGAATTCTTTCTATAATTTAATAATACTTTAAATATATTATTGCAATTTATTATTAAACTTTTTTCTCTTAAATTTTAGATAAATAAGCTGTATTTGTATGACATATATTTTAAATTAAAATCATTTCTACATAGTGATCAAAACTAATCTCTAAGATAAAAAAACAAATGTATAAAATGAAAAAGATAGTCAAAGTATAATATTTACATGTATCTATCATTTTCTTCTTCCAAGAAAAATCAACTTCTTGCTTTAATATTTAATTAACATTAACCACTCTTTTTTTAATTTATTAATTCATATATTTTTCATTTCATTTTAATTAAGCATACATGTCATTTTTATTTTCTTCATTAAAACAATTATGATGACAAAAACCAAATATTATGGCAATGATTTTTTTTTTTTAGAAATTAACTTCAAATACTAGCCGTGACATAACATAGATGCACCAACTAGTTATATAAAAAAAAAAAAAACTAATCTCCTAACAAAGTTAGTACACGAAGAGAAAAAACAATATAAACTGGAATAATATAATTATCATTTTTACCTTCTCAAAAAAAAAAAAATTAATTAGCTACTAGGGGTGATATGATCTTTTTATCTTTTTAATTTTTCATCATAATAAAATGATTAAATTATCCTTAAAAATAAAAAATATATAACTGTTGTCAAGGATTTGTATTCATTTTCATCCGCGTTGACTTAGGAGAAATTTGTTCATTTAATAAATATAAATATTATTAAAAAAGTAGTTGACACGTGCTTTGCACTTGTTAATACATGGGTTGTTCCCGCACTCTTTGGGATTTTAGGGTGGTGTTCAAATCATCTCGACGACTTTTTCATTCTTAGGCAGCATGTGTGACCAACGAATTTCTAGTTTAACATCGACAACCCTTTTGTTTTTTGCTGTTTTTTTTCCTTTTTCTCCTCCTTGATTCTCATACTTAACCCTTTTAATTTTTGAAGTAACCATTCAATTTGTTTGTTTTTTTTTTAAGATTTGGTTCATGTTCTTTTGAATACTAATTGTTTTATTTGAAATAATTTATAAAATTAGATTTTTTTTTCAATTACATCCTTTAATGTTTTTTATTTATCACATTTAATCCCTGTTCTTTTTATTATAATTTTTTATTTGAAATAATTTTTAAAATTTAATTTTTTTACAATTTCATCGTCCTTCAATTTTTTTTCATATCAGATTTGATTATCATTCTTTTTATTTTTATTTTTATTTTTTTAGTTTGGAAAATTTTTTAAATTGATATATTTTTTCAATTTCATCATTCAACATTAAATTAATTGGGAATTGAGCTTCATAATTGAGCCGAAATCTAGGATTTATAAAGTTGCAAGTTTGGAAGATATATCCAGATTTAGAAGATTTATTCGAGTTTATTTAGTTTTTTTGTTCTTTTTTAAACTTATGTTTCTTTAGACTCGTCCTTCGACATTTATTTAATTATAGATTAAGTTTTTTATTTGCTTGCTTGCTTTTTATAGGATTTTCATTGGTATCTTGGATATTTTTATTTATTATTCTTTGTTAAGTTAAGATTTAAAAAAAAACTATTTTTTCGAGTTAAATTAGATTAATTGATTAGATATAAGCATAAGATGCTCACTTTATGATATTTTATTTGATTTGTTTTCCGGGTTGTTACTTTTACACTATGTGTGACATTTTTTGATGCCGTCTTGTTACGTTTTACAATGATGTTAAAACTGTCTTGGTGAGCTCTTTTTGGTGGTGAACTGGTATTCATGGCGGAGCGATAACGAGTCTCCAACAAATTTTTTTTTTCATCCCTCGAGTATTATATTTGTAACTTATTTTTATAGCTAATTATTGAGATTATTTTTCTCTTTTACTTGCTATTAGTGCTTCTTTCTCTTTTTTACCATATTATTAAATTAAATAACCTTATTTAACCTAAACAAGTTAATAATCTAGACCTTAAATTTTTTTCTTGTGTTGTGTAGACATTTTTTTTTTGTTGCCAATTTTTTTCTAGTTTATTTATTATCATTATATATATAAAATTTAAATTTATTAAATTCAATCCAGTTAATAACTCGAATTGTTTTTTTAGAAACAATTGTCTCCCCTTGTAATATTTTTTTACATTGAAAAAAACTCCGAACTGTCCAGCATGGGCAGGCTGTACAAACACATACAGTTTGAGATAGAAGAAGCAAGAAACACCAACATCGGACATGCATGGCAGTTGGCGAAAATAGAACGATGGCATTAACAAGAACAACCTGTGTTATGCTTTTGCCTAATCCCTAAACTAGTCACTCTTGTCTGATATTTTTTTTGTTCCGACTTTGCCTTCGAAAGCTCTGCATCCTTTAAAAACATGGCCAGCCAACTTGCAATCACCCATCAATTTCCAATCGCACTCAATCCCATGATTCCCTTTAAATTCCTTTAGTGATCTTCCTGAATTCATTTTACCAGGAAAGTGATTTATGGTCATTTTTTTGCCTTTTTATCTCTTATTTCACTGCACCTAGTCTACCTTTTGTTGTTGAGTGAAGAAAGCAAAGAGGATAAAGTCTAAATAAAGAAAATGGTGGAAGGGAGAAACGTTAGCAAATGTAAAGAAGACAAACCCAGTGACGTGGCGGACCACATTCTCCTCCACCACGCTTTTCTTTCTTTGATACTCCACGACGAAATGGAAAAGTGCTCTTGTCCATTACCTTGACTGCTGACCACAACAATCTCTCGCAAAGATTACCTCCCCCTGGAGGTTTCTTTGTAAGCAGCCACATTTATGTTTGAACATTCCCGTCACTGGGCGTGGCCACTTACAGGATATGCCGTGCAGGTGAGTTTCTTTGAGCTCTTCCTTGAAGGTAATTATGGTATGAGATGATTTCCTTACAATCTTGATTCCGTGAAGTCTTTACTAAACTCACCGACTCTTCTCTAGGGTTGCAACTTGAGTTATTGAATTTGCAGTGAAGGTGTCCGATGAAATGCTTAAGAGATGATTGGTAAAGGGCACATTAAATTGATAAAGTGAGAATGAGAAGCCCGAAAGTTTGCAGTTCTCAACACGTGGATAGACTCAGTAATTTGCCGAACCATATTATCCACCACATCCTCTCCTTCCTCGATGCCAAGTATGCGGTCCAAACCTCTGTGCTTGCTAAGGGATGGAGAAATCTTTGGACTAGTGTTCATGTGCTTCACTTGAACAGCAATTCCTTCCGTAGATTGAGACGTTTTAAGAGATTTGTGGTTGCTGTTTTGAATAAACTCAATCATAACTCTACTGCTGGCACATTTCTCTTCTCTTACCGAGGGAGAATAGATGATTATCTCAAGGAAAGGGTTATCTATTTTGCCAGTTTCCATGGCGTTGGTCATCTTGTTCTTGATTTGGGCTGCAAACGACCTCCTGTCTCGCAAGCACTTCTCAATTGCCAAACCTTTAAAACCATAAAACTCAAGAATGCTACTTTCACTACATCATTTGGTTTCTCTAAACTCACCACTTTGCATCTTAAACATTGTTTGTTTTCTCTCGTTAGCAATTGCTTTGATTTTTCAGACTGTCTTCCCAATTTGAGCAGCTTATCCCTGCTTGGTTGTGATTTTACTAGATTCAAGGTTCTTAAAATATCAGGACCCCAATTGCTCAATGTAACAATAAGATCGATGTGGTACTGTTATGGTGGTCTCTCCAAGGGTTGTAAGGTGGAAATCTCTGCGCCAAAACTTACATTTCTTAGCTACAAAGAATCTCACGTGGTCGATTTCTCAGTAATTAACCTCCCTTCTCTACAACATGCCGATGTTGATGTTTTCCTTTCATATGAAGAGGAAAACGATGACATTCAATATTTGCTTAAATTCTTCCAAGGCCTCTATAATGTGCAATCCGCCACACTATCTTATTCTACTATTCAGGTATGCCAGGATGACTATCATATATGCTGTGTGAGCGCCTCTTTCATTTGTGGTTTCAAATCATCATTTTGACTTGTTTTATATTTGATATATCCACACGGGAATTTTATTTTTTTTCTAACTAATGTAAGAAATTCTTGCTTCGGTGGCATCATGCTCAAAGAAGTTAAATGGAATGTGAAATGGAATTTTTTTGTAGCATCTAGTAAAATCACTAATTGTATGCTCTTAATTTGCTAAAAGTACATTCTAAGAGCAAACTTTTAGACTTTCTTGCTACTTTGACCATGCAATGTTATTGTCTCCCCATCTGTTTACATATTTAATTGATCGGTATTTCAATGGGATGTCAAATGACAAACATGTGTACTTGTAGAAAAAGGTGTTGCATCTCTCCCACTTTGGCAAATGGTTTTTAATTGAAAATGTCTCCCTGTAGTTGTGTAATGAGATGGTAATTTGTCCATATAACATTGTATTTCGATGTCTGATATATTTAGGCCTTAAATGGAGTGCCAGGACTAGAGCATCAACAAAGTCCTTTCAGTAGATTGTCTCTGAAACTAACACATCCCAGTGACTGCCCCTTTCCAATACCAGTAAAAGTGGCGAAGTACTTGTGTAATGGCTCCCCCACTCCAGATACTATTCTTGCCAAGTAGCCAAAGGTACTTTCTTTTTGGGATTTAGTTATATTCTATTGTTGAAAATATGAATTTATAGTCCTTAGAATTTGGTTTTATACTTTTTGGGAAAATATAATTCCATGTATCATGACTCGTGAGTTGAAAGTAGTTTGCTCTTACAAGGACTTTTGAGGTTCCTTGGGGCATTTCTTTTGAGGTGTTGTTTGATCATGCTTGTTTTTTTATTAGATATGACTAGCTTTGGCTATTATTTTCATACTTAGAGTCTGAGTAGGAGAGTATAGTATATAGTTTTTCGTTTGAAAATGTATTAAAATAATATTTTAAAAAAATATATTTTTGATATTTTCATATCAAAACAATTCAAAAATAAAAAACAAATTAATTTAAAACTAAAAAAATTTAAAAATATTTAAAAACACAACTAAACCGCAATGTCAAACATACATAGCCTTCACCTGCATAGCATGACTTTCAAGAAGTTAGTTTCTTGTCAATGTGGCATGATGATTGTACCACCTCCATCACGGAGGAGTTCGTTGCTTCTTTATGTTTGTGGGAACCTTCTGATCCGCGGCATGCATTTCTATTACTGGTGATCTTACATTTATGGATTGCTTCACATGAGCATTTGAAAGGTCTATCGTCTTGTGTGCTGAAAACAAATCTTCTCTACTTTTTATTTTTGTTTCACTTTGGTACAAATGCCATTTGTATGGGATAATTAAGTATGTTTATAATAATTACTTGGCCCAAAACATTCAAAAGACTAATTACAAAAAAAGAATCTACTATATATATATATATATAGTAATATACATGCAAAGCTGGAGTCTCAGGAAGTAAATCTCGGACATGTTATTAAATCAACGTGATTTTTTTAATCTGCAATTGCTTTGAATATGGTTGTATCAACTTGATTAAGGTCTGTTTTTTTTTTAATCATTTTAGATATTGATCCATTAAACCTGGATGATTTAATGGGTCACCCCATATCTATGTTGAGTTGACCAAACCCATGTGATAATTACACGAAATGAACATACAAGTAGTATTTAGCTGATCCTCTTCCCTACTTGAACCTCTCTGCCTTTATGTTTAAAAGTACAAGGTGTTCTTTATCGTTAAGGTTATATATATAACACATAAAACAATTATATTTTCGTTTAAATCACAAAATATCTTCAAATATCACTATAAATATAGCATTTTTTTTTCCAGATTATATAAACTGCAGTGAGAAATTATTAACTATTAAATTTCTTAATCATATAGGCTTCCTTCCTAAATGCAAGTCCATCCTTCTAAAAAAAACATTTCAAAATTATTATTTTTTTGGTGTTTTGTTTCATTTATTTTATTATTATCAAAAATAATTTGCGAACCATGCATATTAGGCTGTAAAATTTTTAATTAACATTATTATGATTATTTAAAATCTCATTTGACTATTTTATTCATAATTATGAAGTTTGTTTTTTCCTTACATTTCATTTTATTGGATTTGATCCCAATGCAAAAAGGTTATGTGTTTCTCTTTATATGCCAAATGGTATTTTTCTAATTTAACAATATATTTTAATTTTTTTAATAATTAACACATGTATGAGATGAGACGTGCACCACTGAAAAATCATGAAAGCATTTTAAAAGTAAAAATCAATTTTAGATAATATCCCAAATAATTAAATAGTTAGACAAATATATAAGGAAAAAAACTAAAATCTAAAAAAATGAAATTTAGTTAGTCTCCACGAGGCCCAGGAGCTCTTGTCTGACCCAAGGGCGAAATTATACACACTCACACACAATCGATAGCACTAGATCTGTGGGTTCACCCAATGTCACGGGTTGTTGTGTGTGTGTGTGTGTGTGTCTCTATGTGTGTGTGTGTGTGTGTGTCTCTATGTGTGTGTGTGTATATAAAAGTTAAAAAAAAATATTTAGATGAGACAAGCATATTTTAAAAAATCCAACTAAAAAAAACAAGTACAATCTAATTAAATAATAAAAAATAACAACAATTAATGGACTAATTTAAACAAAAAATAATAATGAAAACCTGTAAAAAAAAAAGTCATTAAAATGAAAAAAGTGACAAAGTAAAGATTTCAACTAATAACAAAAACTAAAAAAATGGGAAAAAAAACACATGAGATAAGAGACTAATTTAAACAAAAAATAATAATGAAAACCTATAAAAAAAAGTCATTAAAATGAAAAAACCGTCTAAGCAAAGATTTCAATCAATAACAAAAACTAAAAAAATGAGGAAAAAAAAAACCTGACATGAGATACAGCATGTCAAATATGCAAGCTAGGTTATGAGACCGAGATAAAATTGATAGAAAAAAAAAAAGACAGTCCACTTCTAAACAAGTCAAATGTAGAGAGATGCAATTGAAAATAAAAAAAAAATCAATTAAAAAAAATAAAAAATACAACCAACCAAGCCAACCAAACTTTACGACACATATCATGCAAATGAAATAATCTAATGGAAAGCAAACCGTAAAAGATCACGAAGCTCAATTCCAAAACAACTCAATATCAAGAATGAAACATAACAAATATTAAATCTAAAAACAAAAACAAATCTAAAAGAAAAAAAATCAGAATCAACTCAGACCAGCTCAATATTGAATGATGAATTGAAAAGAAAATTGAAAAACAAATCACAAAACTCAATATTGAAAGATAAATTGAAAAGAAAAATTAATTATAGCCAATCTAATATAGAAAGATAAAATAGGAAAAAAATATTAATTTAAAAATTTACCAAAGTAAATTCAAAAAAGAATGACAAGTAAAAATAATCGAGATAACTTGGATTATTTTTAAAATTAGTGATTATAGAAATAAAATAAATAAAAATAACAAAACTCATTCTTCAATTGAATAAACTGAAGTTTGAAACTAAAAAGATGAGTTAAAAAAAGGAAAGAAAAAAAAAAAGCAAATCCTAGCAAACCTCTTAAACCTAGGTTAATCTCTAAATTTTACAACCCTTGAAATATTAAATCCATGCTCAATTAAGAAATTTAATCAATTTAGTGTTGAATGATGAAATAAATAAAAAACTTTTAAATGACAAAATGAAAAAAAAATAGCAATCGAAATAATAATGACTAAATTTGATAGGACAAAAATATTAAGGATGATGAAATTATTAAAAAATTAATTTAAAATAAAATAAATAGTAATAAAATAAATAAATAATAAATCATTACAAATTTATAAATCATTCTAAATAAAATAAATAATAAAAAAAACATGAATCAAATTTAGGACGTGAAATAGGAAATGGGGGGGGGGGGTACTAACGCCAACATGCAAACCAAGATGATAACATTGTTATTGTGGAAGGCGACATTTAGTTACCCAACAACTCCACACTGACCGCTACAAGCTAACATGCAACATATGAGTTTTTTTTTTCTTTTGTTTTATTTCTTTATAATTTTTTTTAATCTTTGTTGTTTTTACTTTTTTAATATTAAGGTAGTTGAGAATTTAACTTTGTATTTTTTTAAAAAAAATACTATAAATTATTACAGTCATTCTCCACATGTTTTTTTTTGTTATGATTTTTTAAAAAATTATTTTTATTATTTTTATTTTTTTAATATTGAAAAATTATAACTATATATTTCTTTACAAAACACTATAAATTGCTACGTGTTTCCCTACATGATTTTTTTTTTAAATTATCTTTATAGTTTTTTTTTTTAAAACATTGTAGATTGCAAGTCTTTCTCCATATAAATTTTTTATATATATTTTTTTATAAATCCATGACAACGTACAGGTATGTCACAGGCCTGTGGTAACACACACGTAGGCATGACATCTAGTAGGATTCTAAATCTTATAATTTCTAATTAATTAAAAATGAAGGTTTCTAATTAATTTTAAAATTTGTAGAAAAAGATTTCAAAGGATACAGATTGGCAAGCTGATCAGGCCAAACAACATCTCTACCAACACCTATATCTAGCACATGTTCCAGCATTCTTTTTCATCAATTTAAAAGTGGGAATTAACAATGGTTGAAGGTTTTATTTAAAAAATGTCGAGACGATATATGACAGAAGGTTTTGATTTCCACAAGTTACGGTAAAGAGTGTTTTGTTTCTTACATGCATGAAATGCAAAGATCATCACAAGACTGCTACAAGAGCTTCTCAGGTCAATAGAGAGTACAAGATAGCCATGTATAGCATCAATATCGATAATGAACACACGCAGAGCAAACTCTGTGTTCCTAGACAACACGTTCGTCCCGCCAGATGATGTGTTTGTTGCTGCCATTAGAATTAGAATACATACTAAAAGTTGTTTTAATGTGTACTGTACCGTGCTGTTCATAATAACAAAATAAAATACTGATGTTTTAGTTTTTTTTTTAAGTTATTTTATTTTTTAACTATTTTTTTTAATGTTTTTTGGGATTTGTTTTTGCTTTTTTCTTTGTTTTTTTTTAACAAAAATTTTTATTGTTTAATTTAGTTTATTAATGTTTACTTTTTTTTATTTAGTTATCAGACTTTTATGACACATATCTTGGATTTAACAGGTTAATATGGTTAGACGAGTTAACCCAAAGTTTTTTTTGTTTTTTTTTAATTAATTTATTTTATTTAGTTTAGTTTGTTAACGTTCATTTTTTTATTATTTAGTTACCAAACATTCATGACACAGATCCCGAGTTTAACTGGTTAACCTGATTTGACGAGTTAATCTGAAATTTTTTTTTTCTTTTTTTTCTTTTTAATTATTTTTTTTGTTTTGTTTAGTTTGTTAATGTTAAATTTCTTTCTATTTGTTTTTTTCTTCTTAGAGGTTTTTTTCTTTTATTTTTTTAATTTATTTTATTTTATTAATTTATTTTATTAATATTAAATTTTTTTTCAATATAGTTCTCGGCTGATACTTTTAGTTTTTATTTTTGTTTTTGTGTTATTTTTATGCCTTAACTATGAATTGCATAATACAGTTCACAGTGAAAAGGCTGATGCCTTTTATTTTTAATTAATTTTTTTTGTTTAATTTAAATTGTTAATGTTTTTCTATTTAATTATCAAACTTTCATGACACGGATTCCAGGTTTGAGGTTAACTCATTAATTTATTTTTTTTCTATTTAGTTATCAAACTTTCACGACGTGAATCCAAGGTTTAACAGGTTAACCTGGTTTGATAGGTTAACTCTGTTAATTTATATATTTTTTTTTCATTAGTTTTTTTTCTTCCTGTTGGTTTTTTTCTTTGTTTTTTTTTAATTAATCTATTTAATTATCACTTTTATGACACGACCTTGCAGTCAGACCCACGTCCAATGCTATTTAGTCTGGTATTGCAGCCAAACCCATTTAAATTTAGATCATGCAAGTTTAATATTATTATTAATATTATAAATATTACTCTTGGATCAAGCATTGCAACCAAACCTAAAACTCTTGGGTATAATTTTACATAACGGCCTAACACATTTAGATCTTAGCTTTTTTTGAAATGCAAAACATAATTGACCCGCGGCATCGCACGGGTCATGTAACTAGTTAGTACTGAACCACATCAGGTTTAGCTTATAATAAACAAAACAAGGAGTATTATAGCCTTCACTAAAGCTAACACCCTCCAAATATGGTAGAGATAAAGATATCTCAACATTCCCTAATCATCGAAATTTAGAATTGAAGAAACTAAAACCTCATAATTCAAATTGCCAGATGCAATCTAAACAAACTTCCAGCCAAACCATATTATTTGATAGCAAGCAAAGCATACCACAATAATCTAGAAATGTTGTTCAAAGCTTTATGACGAGCATATCCTTCAATCAAATATAATGATAAGAAGTTTATAGAAAGCAACCACCATTATTTTCTCTACTGATGGCAAGTGGAAGGAGAATGCAATTCACAACAAGCATATATAATGCTTCCATACCATGATTGACAATACAGGTATGCACTTCTTGTAATTTGCAACGTCTCCCAACTTCGATGGTGAATCATCGACCATGTTTCTTCAAATGGACCAGATGGTCCATTACATACAGATGCTCTTCCACTCTTCCTGCTGAGACAGGAACCACTTGATGACATTTTATTAATAGGCACTCAAGTTGGACGATGATTTCATTAATGCTCCTGCCTTTTTTCCCCTTCTTATTCCACATCTTTTCCAATCGTTTTTTTTTTCACATCTATTTTTGTCCACCCTACCTAAAACAGCTGAGCTTGCTGAAGAATCCAAGCTAAAGTTGGTCAAATTCAACAGCCAAGCACAGACTGCAAAATTAGGCAGCAACTAGAGTCTGTCAAAATGCATTGATATTACAGCCAGGCAACAGAGCACGTGGTTGACACACCTTATTTGTAATATAATTGATGCACCCAAAGCATGCAAGGAGCTCAAAGACGTGCATCTGCGATATCTTCACTATTCACTGTAAAGGCAAAAATGATACCTCATCTCCTGGTGAGAAATTGTGTGCCCAGACGAGGAAGCACCACTTCTGGCTTCTCTTGACAATTAAACAGATGCTTCAAACAATCCAAACATAGAAAGTCTAGAGAAAAGGTCTCTTCATAATCACAATCCTTAATGCAACATCCACAATGTATACAACGAGCTATACACACAGTGCAAGCTCTGCATAGCTGATTAGCTTGATCTTTCCCTTGGCAGCTCTCTGATGGGCAATCATAAACTAGTTTCAGTTGCTGGCATTTGGGGCACATCTCAATATCAATTGTGCGTTCATCATCACAAGAAGGATACAACTGTCCAACACGATGGAACTGTGGGTTTTTTGCTCTTGGATGCATAAGGTCCATGCCAAGCAAGGACTTCAACTCTTCAAAATGATTTTCTTTTACACCAAAGAGCCCACCAATTCTTATGTGCTTTATTCTCAGGGTGCCTGCTGACTTGAGGACCCTTAAATTACACAAGATGCCGTCGATGGTGAGTCTCACACATCCTGGCACACAAAGCTGCATGAATGTATAAATTTGTCATCATATTACAATGGAAAGAAAAAAGAATCATAGAGAAATATCAGCTATAGTAAATTACAATGAACTTCCAAGACCTTAGGGTACTGTTAATATGAACACAGCCCGCATAGAAGTCAGTAACAATAGCAAGCTGAACACGTTATTTATTCCACTGCTAATTTCAACAAGCAAACCATCACAAATTCTGAAGCCAATATGTTTAGTGTTGGAGCAAGTCTACAAATATAGTAGCAGGTTCACAAAAAAGGTAACGGTAGGACAGGTTTGTTATAGGATGTAAGCTTAGGAAGCATCACAGACATAATTGTTGTAAAGTTGGTAATTCTCCGAAGAGATGTAAAGGCATAAAAGCTTTATATCTCATCTATACAGAATTGTTTTAGGAGCCAAGTTAATGCTTCACATAATTATTACAGAACAATTTAAGAAACTTCTCTCTAGAAGCTAACGGTTACAAATAATTAAATGACCAACCAAGAAAGCAACTGAATAGTTGACAGAGAACCTTGATACTTTGGACACGATATATGCTAGATAAGCACAAATTCATAATTCATTGAGACAGCACAGTGTCCCAATCCCTTCTCTGTTAATACTTCCATAACACATAATAGTTCTACACTTCTAACAGAATAAACATGCATGTAGTGGTTTGGATGGCCCCACAAAAGCTTTGAAAACTTCTAATAATACCCAAGTTTTTTTTAATGAAACTGTCTAATTTTGATTAAGTTTCTAAAGTAGTCTCATGGAATGGCACCCCCAAACTTTAAGGTTCCCAGTACACCCCCTCCCCTTCTTTGCACCTTATGAAGTATGGAGTCATCCCAGGTTAAACTCGTCTTCACCTCTTTTGTGCAGAGGGATGAATCCCAAATAGAAGATTAAAACTTCAAAGTTCAAATGCAAAACACAATAAATCTTTTCTTCCAAACTGTCCATAGATGGTGTGTATGCTAATTCCTTCATCGGTGTTTTAAAAAACTTAGCATAATCCAACTTAACATCTATCAAATAAATAGAATGTTTATTTAGAAAGGGACAATGTTGCTTCATTGTAATTTAGATGGCACACTACAGCTACCAAAACAAATAGAATGACACCGCCAATTCCAATCCTAGAAGTCTTTATTTTTATTCACGTGAATGATTGTAATAATTAATGTCAAAATATTATCACTTCTTGTTCAGATTAAACACCATCTATGATTACAAATGCAGAACATATTAGACTTGGTCAATATGCACACCATATACAAGAGCACAGTGAGACAAATTCATTTCCCTTGGCACAGAGAACAAAAGAGGCACACATGAAGACTAGAGAGCTATTGTTAGCCAAAAAAAAAAACCTCAATGTACAATGTATGAAGAACAAAATAGAAACTGACAGACGGTATGCTCATGCTATATCTAACAACCTGGACGACATGAAAGCATCACAAAAGGACAAGTTTTCATCAACGAGAGCCATAGAAGTGTACAAAAAGTGCATGTTAAAATAGCTGACGATATATATTGATCCAGGAACAGAATTACACAGTGATGCTGACCTTTGTTAAACTAGGATTGCTTTCAAGCACCTGCATCAACCCAGTATCAGTGATTCTTATGCACCCCACTAGACTCAAGCATTGCAGAGTACCTTGAGCCCTACTAGTGAACTTGACAAGAGCTTCATCAGTGATTTTCTCGCTTAAAGGTTGATCTATATGAATTCTCCTCCACAACAGAGGATCGCCTCTAACCGCATCACGCAAAGATCTGCATACCCTTTCGGCCATAAGGAGGTCTTTCACCCCTAAATAACCAAGAGCAAAAATCAATGCATCATGTGGTTCACCTCCCAATTCTTTCCCTTTCTTACAATCAACCCAATTGTGGACTTTGGTTTCCGAAGAAAAACCATCAGCACTCACCCCACAGTCAACCCCAAATCCACTAAAACTATGATCTGGAGTCGACACCTCATCACTGATATTCAAGTTGCCTTTTTGCGGCTGCAACCTCCAAGCACCATTAAAAAACAAATCGACATCCACAAAAAAGCCATCATCAACCATACTTTTTTCGTCTCCATTGACCCCAAGTTTAGCAAATGAAGACCCAAAATCCCCATCAAAATCTTGAAACAAAGCAGTGAGTCTTGAGAACTTGATATCCATGCCAGAAGGGCTATCAACAATATCATCAGAACCCACTCTAGCATCATTCCCCTCTGGTTCACTTTTTTTCATTCCGTGATAATGGTTTCTCTCCATATTCATTAAATATAAAAAACTAGAGAATGAATGAAAAAATCAAATCCAAAAGGATCGAAACAAAATAAATCAAGAGAAAACCCCAGATAAAAAATCAATCTTCTTTGCACATAAGAAGGGTTAGAATAAAACTGTATCTATGGGAGATAGGTAACAGCGGAAGGAGGGTTGTTTACAGTGAGGGGTAGAGGGCAGAGCAAAGATTCTCACATTAGATTGTTTCGCAAGGAGAAATCTAAAAAGGGTTTGACCTAATCCGTATTTAAGAAGCCTAGTAAGAATATATATATATATATATAAAAAGGAGAGAGAAAGAAAGAATGAGAAAGGAAGGAAGTTCTTTTCCGGACTGTGAGACAATAACGATTTTGCCCTTACTTGGTCTCTATTGATATGCCATCATGTCATTCACTCAACCTGCTTGTTGCACTCAGTCCTCTTATTATTATTATTATTAGCAATAGAATTTAAAGTTTTTTTTTTTTGTCAAGGAAAAAGAAAGGACGATAGAAAAATTAAACAAACTAATATCACAAAACAAAAGATATCAGATCTAAATATTTATTAAAAATTCTTTACCTAAATTTTGTATAATTTTTATAGCACTTTGTTCAATTTGGTATAAATGTTTAGATTTTTTTTATTGATTAAAATTAAATTTGAATTTAAAAAATTTCTATTCTAAAACACAAATAATACAATTTTTTAAAAATATATATATCAAATATATTTATTTTCTCAATACATATCAAAGTTGAGTTCCTAACTATTGTTGACTTTTAAAAAATTATTAATTACTGTTGGTTTCTGAAAGAAATATAATACATAATTTAACAATTATACTATCCTTCCTATTTAAGAAAACAATAGCTATACATAATTTAACCATAAAATTTTTTTTGAAAAATTTGAAATGTCTTGATATGGGTTGATCTAGTTTAAACAACACATCGTGTTATAAAAAAAATATTCAATATACATTCTGAATCAATTAATGAAATGGAGCTCTAATAATAACCGACGGTAATTGAAAATAATACAATAAAGATTGAAAGCTAAAAAGATAAAATTAAAAAAAAAAGGTTGTCACATATAATTCTAATTCATATTTTTATAACAAAAAAAATTACTATAATATAGCATGTCTTTTTAAAAGGTTTATCACTTCTTAAATAAGCTAACAAACTAACTTAAATAACTAGAAAACTTGAAAATAAAGAAAAATCAATAAAAAATCCAAATAAATTATGAAAAACTAAAATTACGAATCTTTTAAACTAAAAAATAATAACTAAGAAAAGTCATATCTCCTAAAAAAATCCCTCTACATTAATCTCTTCAGGTTAGAGAGAACTCATTCTTGAGTTTAAACTGCTCTTGTCTCGATCGTCCAACCTTTTATATACTTAACATTTCCATTTGAAACATCATATTTGTTAACAATATGCTTAGTCTCTTTAACAATGAAATTAATCTTATAGTTAGGAGGAGATTTGAAAATCTAATTCACAACTCTTATTTTAAATACATTAACATCAACTCTTATCAATTCCAAAATTCTAAGCATATATTTCATCAAAAATCACCTCTGAAATAACATCTAATTTTGTTACATTCTCATGGACATCACAAACCAAGAATTTTACATCTAAATCTTCTCCTTCAAAATCATCCTCATCAGATTTTGGTGGTTAATTTCAATCCATAAAAGAGTTAGAATCATCAAAACTTTCAGTTTTAACATCGTATTGATCTTGATCAAGAAGTTACTTTCTTTGATCATACTTCTGTAATGAGTTCTTAAAATTAGTTATGAATTTGTGATCACTCTTCTTATAATCTTTCTAAGATTCTCACCTCTGTCAATTGATAGGTTAATTTTTCAATTTATCTCCGCATATCTTCTATCACCAGTTCTTCAATTATGCAATTTGTCTTTGCTTGTCTTCTATCACTAGTTTTTGGACATCTCTTTCTCGAAGGGGAACCTCCTCATCTCCTCCTACATGAACTCAATATATTCTACTATATTTTTTTCAGCCATGGTTATTTTAGCACACTTCAAAGCAAATAACCATCGAGAGCATTGAGTTCGGGTATCAACTAACACAAATAAAAATAACACAAGAAAAAATCAAGTTAAAAAGACAAAATTGAAGCCGAATAAGGTTATCACATAAAACCCTAATTTGTATTTTTATTTCTAGATAAATAGCTCAAATGTAATTTGCCTCTCCAAAAAGTTTACACCTCCTTAAATAAGCAAAAAATCAACCTAAAAAAACCTTGAAAATAAAGGAAGATTAATAAAAGTCCTTAATAAACTAAAAATACAATAAAATTAACAATTCCTTAAACTAAATAATAATAACTAAGAAAATAATCTCCCCTTAAAAATTCTATTACATCACTTATGATATAAGCTTTCAATTTGATTGAATAAAAATAATTTATAATAAACTAATGTTAAAAAATAGTTGTTGTGATCACCGGTTAAAAATTTTATAGTGTTCAAGGAATATTGAAATTTCTAATTAGCGATAAATGGATATATAAAAAAATGTTGGTGGGAATCTTGGTTAAAAACCCAATAATGGTAATGTGAAACAAGAATAAACCATAAATGAATTTAAGGGTGAAAAAGTAAAGTAAATATATTATAGAATAAGATGATGGTCTTAAGAATTTAGTGGAATGATTAATACAATACATAGAACGATGAAACAAGAAATTTGGATTTTAGTGTAAAATCATCTCTCAACCAATTTTATGTTATTGAGCATAATTCTAATTCGATCATTGAACCAGGCTAACATATTACAAGGAATCTTATAACATATTGATTCATACCAGGGTAAAATTTTAGGGCAATTAGGTTTGGAAAGGTTGCGTGAAATATTGACAGCCTAACAGAAATTTAAAAGGGCTCATCAAGAGTAAAATAATTATTTGAATTTAAAAGTTGCAAAACTCAGCCTCTTCTTCTTCCTTACATTTTCAGCATAACTGGAAATAGAGAAGAGAAAGAGAGAAAATAATTGTGAGAGCTAAACACTAAAAAGTCTTGAGAAAAAAGTAGAAATTATGTAAGATTTATGAGTTATAAAGTGTAAATACCAACCAATCCATCAAGCAAAGATTTCAGAGGAAACTAAGTGAGGAAGAGTACAAAATTAGGGTTGTAACTCACAACAAAAAGGATGAAAATTGAATGAATGAAAAAAACTTTGACCAATTAGTTTTCGAAATCCATTTTATTACCGGGTACTGAGTTCTGCTTATGTAAACAATTTTGAATGAAAAGAAATGGATTTAAGGCATAACTTTTAGATTTTTGAATAAGGGTTCTTAGAAGAAAATTTAGGGAAAATATAAAATTGATGAAATTGTAAATAATAAATGATTGAAGAAAATAATTTGGTGTTTTAGAGAGACCCAGGATCGACCATTTTGAAAAAAAATGAGGAACATGGAAATTTAATAAATGTTTGTGTAGTTGTGTGTAATTAATAGTTGTTGATGTATATATGATGGATTGGAATGGATTTAATAAAATTATTTAGTTGTGATTACATATTTAATGAGCTTAAAATTATAAAGTAGAAGAATTTGGTGAGAGATATGCCAAAGATTACGAGTTGAATTATAGAAATGTGAAATAGATGTTGATGAGAAGTTTTAAGATGAAAATTGGATTTATCAATAAAAAGGAATAAGGTTTTTAGAACCATCGAACCATATTATGGATTTTTTTTATTATTATGGATAATAGTTTTAAAAGTTTTGATTGATATGTGATGGGTATAGAATTGTAAGTGTGAAGAATATGAGAATTAAAAGGATGACTTGATAAATAGAAATTAAGTTAGAAATATGCATGTTAAGTAAAGTAAATTAGAAAGTATAAATGCGAAACATAAATATTTTAATAATTTGAAAGGGTAAATAATTATGCAAGACTTTAGTATTGTGATTGAATGAGTATATATAGTTGAGAATTTCAAATATGTATGGAAAATAAAATTGACTTTTATTGTGAATGAATGACAAATGATACATTGTTCTTGCTGGTACAGGAGAGGCCGCAAGACTAACTCAACAACAATGGATTATTTCACACACTTAGACATTAGATAAGTGTTTGATACCTTAAAACTAGAGCATTATTTAATTGTGTTTGTAATTATTCTTTAAATGTATGGTAATCTTATATGATAAACAATAAATTGTTGAAGAAACTAGTTATCCTATTAAATGAGATTATTGCCCTGATTAATGAGTGGTTGAGAAACTAGTTACCCCGATTAATGGGCAAACAAAAATATTAATTCTCTAGTTAATGGAATTAATATCCTGGTTAATAAAAAGATAAAGATATTGATATCCTGGTTACTAGAACTAGTATCTTAGTTAATGGGCAATCAAAGAAATTCGTAATGTAGAAATGAAACAAGTGTTAGTTTGGCAAGACAAGATATTGCGTTATTAAATCATGCAACTTATGAATTGTGAATAATTACATATAAAAATAATAATAGTAAATATTATGTGTATAAACTAATTATGTTGAGTATTATATAAATTTAAGGTACTTTACAGTATCATGACAAATAATGTATATCGCATTTGTAATTTTATAAAAATTAATGCCATATTTTGTTATGTAATATAATTTTATAACCAAATAGCATATAAATATAAATTAAATATGGTTGATGTATCTTAATTAGTTTTTTTTTAACCCGTATGGCTGTGATTATGTAAACTAAAATTTTAAGTTCGATTTGTATTAATATGAATGTGTGTTAGTTTTATGTCATAACTAAGTTAATTGTCCCATTAATTGAAATATTTTGGAATAATAAAATAATTAATTTGCTTGAGGAAATATGAAAGAAAAAGAAGAAATTGTTTTTGTGTTGATGATAATATATAAATATTGAAGTCGTAGATGATAGGAATACGATGAAATTTTATTTACAAGTTGTGAAAATTAATTAAGTTGATAATAACTTGATATTAAAAAAATATAAAGAAAACTTTGAAAAAGATACAGGCCCTGTTTGTTTGCTGGAAAGTAGTTTCCTTTTGAAAAATAAATTCCAAGGAAAGTGAATTCCGAGAAAGTAAATTTCGAGAAAGTATTTTATAATGTTTGGTAGTGTAATGAAAAATAAGTTAGAAAACATTTTTCAATGTTTGGTTATATCATGGTAAATGAGTTGGAAAATAACTTATTAATATTTTATTTTTCTCAAGTTTATTAAAATAATGAGGAACAAATCTTACAAATTAAAAAATTAAATGAAAATGAAATTGAAAAAAATATAATTTCATAAACTATCTCAAATAAAATAAATAATAATCAAAATAATAGAGATCAAATTTAAAAAATAAAAAAAAATGAAAGATTAAGAAATTAAAATAATAATAATAAACATTTCATAAATTATTTCAAATAAAATAAGTAACAATCAAAAGAATAAGGACCAAATTTGATAGATAAAAAATTTCAATAAAAAAATGATAAGGAAAAAGCAAAAAGCAATTATAAAAATAAAGACCAAAGTTAATATAAAAATAAAATTTTAAGAGATGAAATTGAAAAATAAATATTCAAAAAAAAAAAATATATATATATATATATATATATATAGCAATTAAAAGTTTGAGAATCAAATTTGATATAATTAGCAAATAATGACATTTCTAAATTTTTCACTTCCGGAAAGTGTTTTCCGCCTAAATTTTCCAGGAAAACACTTTCCTGAAAAACAAGCCAAATTTTTCTTTTACTGAAAAGTGTTTTTAATTGACCAACTTTTCTAAAGGCAAACAAACACAAGAAAGTTTGGAAAGTGATTTCCCGGAAACCACTTTTCGGAAAACAAACAACTAAAGGAAAACACTTTCCTGAAAACCAAGTCAATTTTTTCTTTGACTGAAATATTTTCCGTTGACCGGAAAGTGTTTTCCGGTTGACTAAAAAGTGTTTTCCGTTTACCAGAAAGTGTTTTTTGTTGACCAAATTTTCTAATAGCAAACAAAATTTGAGACTATTACAATAGTGATTGAGATTATTACAATAGTGATTCAAAGCTTTTGAGTTGAAGATTTTTCTCATGAATTTTTTTCAGCTTCGTATCAATCTTTTAGTTTTTCTCTTTTACATGTTAATTTTTTAATACATGACAGTAGAATAGTGGTTAAAAAAGCATAAATAATATTACATGCATTATATAATTGATTAATTGATAATATTTATTGATTGACGATGGCCTAAGTACTGGCTAATCACAGCTTGCCACATTGAAAAACATAAGAGAATTTAAAATTATTAATAAAGCTCGAAGAGAGAATCTACAGTATCATTACACACTGGCAACGGCTTGAAGCAATTTTATTTCCTTATTTTCTCACGTAGACACGTGCTTATTATACACACCACAACAAACACATATTCCGAGTGGAGACTGCTCACACGCCATAGCAAGCCGCAGTACATAAAACACCTCAGGTAGTATTTCATAACTACAAATTATACTATTCTTAGGGAAACTGCACAGCCGCTTATTCCATCCAGACTACATTTCTACAATGTAGGAGGAATCCAGATATAGCCATGTGTTTGAACATAACCAGCTTTTGCCAGCAGCTCATCTGCTTCGACCGGACCCCGGCTGCCTGGTTGGTATTCCTTTGGCTTCAATTCACCATTGTCAATCCTGTGCAGAAGGGGTGTGAAGATCTCCCATGCTGCCTGGTGATTGAAATGGAGCAACCATCAGATTTTGATATCCCATTTCAGTCCAGATATTTTACGAAGCTGAAACAAAATTTACCTTCAATTCATCTCTGCGAACAAAATGCTGCTGATCGCCCCTAATTCTGCAAAACCAGAATCAATACTCGTTACCAGTTCTGTTATTTGTATCCTTGGTTCTTAGATAACGCTAAAGCTTCTAAGCTCATTGGACTTGATTCGAGTATCTTTATGAACTCTCACGACAAGAGTAGCACTAAAATATATTTTGTTGAAAAAATATGGCCAAAGGGCAGGAGTCATACGTGTCAAGAATCAGACGTTCATATGCCTCCGGGATGGGAACCCCTTGATAACGTTGCATATATGACAGGTCCAGTTCACTTTGAACAGTAGACATCTCGAGTCCAGGCTGCTTGACCTGCATGAGTGGCAGAGAGAAATTCAGAGGCAAGCACAGAGATACCTAAGATCTAGTGTATAATCTCTGGTTGAAGATTTATGATGTCTCGAGCATTCAGCTCACAACTAAAATTCAGGGAATGCATAGGATGATATTTCAGAGAAGTAATGCAGAATCTCTTTAGCTCTAATGTCCCATTTTACTGGACAAAACATTCATGCAATTTGACAAAGGAAAAGGCTTTGCATGCAATTACCAAATTAGACTCATACCGTAAGTTTCATGTACATGGCTTCTGAGGGTTGCAGGCGTATTACAAACTCATTCCTTCCTTGCTTTTGACCTACAAAATTAGACACAGGTCAAGCAATAAGATGCTTACAAGGACCAAACTAACGTATTTGGGAGCAGGAAATCAATTTTATACATAGGTAAACATTTTCTTTTTTTTTTATCAAAAAGAACCATTATAACTTCTAAAAAATGAGCCACAGAGGAATCAACATGGACCACAGAGGAAGTGATGATGCAGAACTCTAAAGTTCCAGAGTCATACATTGGAATATATCACCAGGAACGTCCTTAAATTGAACACGTATCTCTGCCTTGCTTGAATTTAATGCTTTTCCTGCCTTTAGTATGAAAGGAACCCCTGAGAAACAAAGTGTGGAAGCACCAATGAGAACAAACTATTTTGCTTCTTCGATCAATCTGATGTCTGAAGTATATCTAAGGTTCCAAAATAGGAGATTCAGAAATCATTTCCCCTGAACTGTGAAAATGTTCCATAAATAGCAGAGTAAATGGATCCTAAAGTAAATATACCTTCCCATCTTTCATTATGTATTCTCAGAACAACAGTAGCAAATGTTGGGGTATTTGATTGATCAGGAACTGTTGGGTCATCCCTGTAGCCTTCATACTGTCCAAGAACAACATCTTCATCTCTGATTGGAAGTACTGATTGAAGAACCTGAATGTCACTGAACAATAAGTATTTGAATTGAAAGGGTACTCTTAAGACTCAGAGCATCAACCTCTGAAGGAACAGATGACAGCACAGCAGAAAATTAATTTTAAACGCCATGCTTTGATCTAAATGGACTCCTAAGAGGTTCAATAATTAATGCTTTTCATCCCTCAGGGAACTAAC
Organism: Populus alba x Populus glandulosa; assembly: GCA_033617975.1. Classification (NCBI taxonomy): domain Eukaryota; kingdom Viridiplantae; phylum Streptophyta; class Magnoliopsida; order Malpighiales; family Salicaceae; genus Populus; species Populus alba x Populus glandulosa. The sequence continues at coordinate 34,981,098 of CM066143.1, forward strand.
AAATTGAAGCATTTTGGTTCATGATTATCATTAAAGGGTTCCAGATTATTAATCAGGAGATTATGAAATGAGAGAGTTGATGATCTGAAACTGATTGATGCTCACCTTCACTTTCTCATCCCGAATATATTCAGGTTTGAGAGAAACGGGCTTTTCCATGGCAACCAGACAAAGAATCTGTGATAAGTAGAACAATAGTTAGCCACAAATGAAACTCATTTCCTTTCTCATATTTTCTCTTGACCGGTGCTACTTGCTCATGATCCCAAGTTCAAATGAATACCTACAAGATATGTCCAAGTACAAGGCTGAGCTATTTCGATGAGAAAAAACAAATTCTAAAGTAGACAATATTTATAAATCTGAATGCTCCAGAAAAAATGATTCTCCTACATGCAGGGGTTTTATTAAGACTCCAAAAAAGATGACGAAGCATATAATAGTCCAGCTTAAACCCATTGCCCATACCTGTAATAAGTGATTTTGAATAATATCTCGAATAATCCTGCATCAGAAAAACTAGGTTACTGCTTGTGACTTCTTGATTTTGTAGTTACAAAACACCCAAAGAGCTCAACAATACAAATTAACATAAAACAAAAGTTTCCATAACCCTTGCATTTTCAAGAAAATATTTCCCTGCTAATTTGCAAGATATGAATCAAAAACTAGAAGAAAAACCAGCGTAAAGAAAGTAAAATTACGTATACTACTTGTTATTACAGTACGAACACTTTCCAAGAAAAAAAAGATGTGGTTTCTTGGTAAGAGATCCTGTTCTATGGACTGTACAAGAAACTGGTGTTTACTGAGCATACCCATATTCATCAAAATATCCACCACGACCTTCAGTTCCAAAATTTTCCCGAAACACAATCTGAAAAGGCAACAAAGGAGATGATGATTGACATATATGATGCACTGATGCTTTTAATTAACATAAGATACATTGGTGAAGAAGACTCATACTTTGATGTTTTGAGATGATCGTTGAAAGCCATAAATTCATAGCTAGGAAGTGTTTTCCAAACCATTAACTTATCAACTATAATTTCATATTCTTCATTAGCATTTATTTATTTTTTTGTCTGGCACACAATGACAAAAGATGCTCACCTGAACATTGGAAATGTTGTCGCGGTTCCAAAGAGGTAAAAAGAAGCGATTTGCAAAACGGAGAACTAGCTACAAAATCCAAGCAACAAAAAGGATTAAAAAGAGATACCAAAGTTGATGAACAATGAGCATTAAATATTTCTATGTATCTTACCAAGTTCTGCACCAATTCTTTTCCCAAGTAGTGATCGATACGAAAAAGCTGTGCTTCTTCAAACAACTCTCCAATATGGTGACTGAGATTTTCTGCAGATTCCAAATCTTTGCCAAAAGGTTTCTCAATGACAATTCTAGTCCATCCACCAAGATCAGCTGGAAAGGATTACAAGAACGGCAGTCAATAAGATAAACACAAGAAGTTCTGGTCTGCAGCAACACTGGAAAATTGACACAGCTACTTGAACGATGGCTTTGGGAAGTCTAGCACAATTTATCTAACCAAATCTGGATCAAATATAATGGCAAGTTCAATTAGCTTTCAAGGATAAATGAATCGATGTTATAATTGTAGCTACAAGAAAACAGCATCTCATTTAGGGGGATAAACTGAAACAAAAACATATGAAGATTCTCCACCATTAGCAGATCCAGTGATGGCTGTGCATAATACTGGGGCATCCAGTTACGCCAATCTGGAATGTAAGTTTTAAGACCCCCTGAAGAGACATTCTTAAGAAAATGCAAGGCGGTCAAAAAAGGTAATTTAATTGTCAGTGTCTGCACAAATAAGGCATTTCTCGCTTTCTATCTTTCTTTCTTTTATTTTGTTTTTTTCCATTCCAAAAGTGGCATTCAGGCAAATGAATTTCTTCTTGTACCTTTTCTTTTCTTCCAAGAAATACCAGATGTAAAAGAGGATATGGTAAAAGAGAGAGCGTCGGGCTTTGTAAAGTTAATGGCCAAAAAATGTTTCCATTCGATATTGGAAGCCACAAAAGCAAATTAGATCAGCAATTCTTACATTTATTCATGCAACATTTTCTGATCATCCTGCAGACACTTGGATACACTGAGGGGGGAAGTGCAAGATAAAATAGTCTTCGAGATGATCCTTCTGCACTGTTTTTTGATACTTCATGCTGTAAAACTTCCTTATCCAATAGCTGAAAGCCATCCTCAGTATCATAAGAACCACTTACATATTTGATCTGCAAAGTTAAAAAAGATTTTAGTGGTGCACGCCGGAACAGACTAATAAAAAAACAATGCATAGAAAGTGCTACACTAACCAGTTGCAAGAACTTTGATACAACTTCAGCTTCTTTGCCAAGATATCTGAAATGATTGTTCAATCCCAGTCATTTGCAATATTCATTATAATTATCAATAACCTTTAGCCAAAAAAAATGGCTGAAACATGGCCGCAGTCACAAAGTACATCTATGAACTATATGCTCCCTACTTTCTTCCTGGTATGAACTACACAAATCCCAGCACCTTGCCCATTATTTACTCTATCACAGTGAACCGGAGTAAAAAACGAACACATTTCATAGAGCACATGCACACAAGACAGAGGCTAGGCAAGATATCTCACCCACGGATTCGATCTCTAAGTTCATCATCTGAAATCTTAGTCCTTGCATATCCGAAAATGTGGACTTCATTTGAGTGCAGAAACCCCTGCCCAACATCCCATAAAAAAAAATCAATAAAACTTCTCTAAATTCACAAGAGACCGTATCTTTTATTAGCAAGCAAAAGGATTTCCCTTTAATTACCTGGCGATAAAGATGGTAGAGAGCAGGGAAAGTCTTCTTCTTGGCTAGATCACCAGAAGCACCAAGAACAATAATTGAAAGGCACCCACTTTCAGGCGCAGTCTCATGTTCGTTTAGAAACGAATCATTTTCTAAACCAGATCTCTTCTCTACCAACCATTGACCGGATCCCATGTCTTTGATATATCAAGATTTGCTTCCTTTCCCCAGCACCGCCTTTCCTGATCTGATTCAGTGACACAAAAATATTGGCTACAAAATCGAGATACTAAAAACTTGTTTCTCAGAGGCCCTGTAACCGAGGTTATTGGTTTTGACCAAACACAAAAGCGCTAAAATTCAGTCCCTTTAGTTTTATCGAAGATAAAACGTAGTTGCAATATAAAAGAAATGAAACAAAAGCTTTAACTACCAAAACAAAAAATAATAATCAAGCAAACCAATATTAGACACAAACTCTCAAGTGATCTTCAATAAAAAGAAACGCAAACCTGAAATATGGGAATTGGGAAATGAGTCGAATCTGATGAGACGCTAAAGAGCAACAAGTGACAAATTTGAGCCCAGAATGTGGAGTAAACTTTTCTGCCGAGATTTCAAGGAGTTGGTGAGAAGATATTTATATCATAATTCATAAGGGGACAGAGAGAGAGAGAGTGTCTTTTTGTGCTTATACTATAAATCTTTTGAATAGTTAAAAAGAGTGCATGGTATTACAAGGAGTGCGGTGCCCACCAAATTGTTGAAAGCCGCCGTAGTGTATTCAGACCTGTACCCAGTTTTTCTCTGTATTAAGACCTGTACCCAGTTTTACACAAATCATTTCAATTATGTCCTTGTTTTTATCCTAGTGGTACATTAAATAAACAAAGGATTGGATCATGATCTTGAGAGCTCATGTTTTAGTATGTTTTTGATCCAAGATACTGGCAGGTGGAGAATATATCAAAAACCACGTGTTATTGGTGGTATATATATGGAATCTACCACTGGGCGTTGAGAATGTTTGGTGTGAGCAACATGCTCATGTGAAGTATTAAATATAATTACATATTCATATGATTTATAAAATATCTTTTATATCTCTTATAAAACTTGAATCCTTAAAGAAAGAGCATGGGGGATCAACCCCCGAAAGTGAAATCTAGAAAGGTGAGTGACTGGTATGAAAATACAATACTATACGAACTGTAGACATTACAAAAATACAATACTATACGAACTGTAGACATTACAAGAATACGGTCTACCTGACAAATTTAGGCGTCGGTCAGCTTCGAGACTTTCTGGTTCACGCTGTAGGAGTGGAATCAACCCTTCAATGATGAATAGCTAAGGCAAAAACATTGATTTCAAAATAGATTAGCAAAATTGAGGACCTGATTGGTCAAAGAATAACCGCCTAACAATGCCATTAACTAAAGCTTTGACCACGGGCCACTATTTGCGGCTGTGGTTCCTGGTTTGAGGAGATTTTTATAATTTTATTTGAAAAGAAGCCATAGTTTTTCACTCGGTGAGGGTGCCGGTCCGATCCATCCAAGTTAATTTAACAAAAATTTTAAAAAATATATTTAAAATTTTAATATTTTATATGAAAAAAATTAAAAAATAATTCATGCAAATATAAATTACACATGTTATAAATAATAAAATTTTAAAATTTATTTTAAAATGTGTTTTATTCCACGTTGAAAAGATATTATATTAGTATGTTATTCTTAGATTGAAGTATTTAAATAAAAAAAAAAAATTTATCCCGCATTGAAAAAACATAATTTTTTTATTGTGAACATAGAGTATATATATTAAAAGGTTTCAAATCTCACACTGAAAAAATAATTTTTTTCTTGTGAACATAGAGTATATATACTAAAGAATTTCAAATCTCACATTAAAAAAATAAAATATTTTTCTAGTATTTATATAATGAACTTTGAAAATGGTTAATAATCAACTGAAAAAACAAAAACAAAAAAGTCTATGGCTAGGAGAAAAAAGACATTTGAAGAAGGAAAAAAAAAAGGTCTAAGTTAGATTTTGCTAGGTCGACCAGGTCACAGGTCAAACGAGTTTTTGCTTATCCTAATCTTTTGCCTTACTAGGATCGGCTAGCCACCAAGTTGACAGGGTTTTGGGTCGACTAGATCACAAATCCATCGAGTTTTGCCGGGTTTTGTTTATCCTGGTCTTTTGGATCGATCCCGAGTCGACCTACCAGATCGGTTCGGGTTTAATAACTATATTTTTAGCAGGATTGTACACCATTGGTGCTTTCTCAATTTTTATTATTCCAATATTTATATGAATAATGCATTTTTTACTTTTATTTTTTACAATTTTATCCTTTCAAGATTTGTTAGGTTTTGTATGCTTATATTTATTCTAATTTGATTCCTCTTCCATACACTAAATGTCATTAAATTTTTGAAAATAAATTAGAAATTAATTTTGCAAAACTAGGTTTAATTGTAATTGAAAATAAAAAGTAAGAGCGAGGGGCCAACTTTAACAAAGATTGCCAAAACAGACCCTATTAGATTTTAGCATAGAAATCTCTTCAATTTGATTCCTAAAGTTTTAGTTATCTATCATTTAATCTCTATTATTTTAGCAATTCATGTTTGGTACCAAACTTCATTTTTTTCATGTTTTATTTTTTAGATATTGAGAAATGAGAAAGAAAGTCACTAAAAAATTATGAGGAGAAAAAAAAAGTGCCTAAAAAGCTACATTTCTCCCATAAAAGATTTGATATTTGTTCCGAAGGGTTCGTCTTCTCCAAAAAAGAGTTCAAAGAAAGTTGAGTTTTTATATAACCATAATGGAAAAGGTAGATTTGAGAACATATAATAGAAATTAAAATGTATATATATATATATATATATATAAATAAAACAGTCAATATAGAATATTTGCATATGCATCAGTATATACAAATGCAGACGCATATACTTAATTAGCATTAATAACAATTTATCAATTCATATAATTTTTAATTTATTTTATTAAGCATATATAACATATTTTCATTTCTCAATTAAAAAAAACCAAGATACCTAAAAATATATCCAAAATGAAGGCACTTCTTTTTTCGATATTAGAAATTAACTTTGAAATCCTACCAGTAAGGTAATGCGGGTAAAGAATTGGTTATTCAATAAAATAATTGTTACTTTTACTTTAGCAGTTGTTACTTTAGTCCATAAAAATTTTTAAAAGTTCGACTGGATCCCTCATATTTTTCAATTCTTTATTTTCATCCATGTAGTTTTAAGTATTTCCATTTTGGTCATAAAATTCACAACAGTTCAATCAATAAAATTTCAATCTAGTCTCTAGTGTTTTAAAAATAATTCAATTTGGTCCTTTAATTTTTTAAATTATATACTTTTTGACTTTGTAGTTTTAGATGTTTATATTTTGCTCTTCAAATTCCATTTTCCTCTCATTTCATTCTGTTGGATGTTGACAAAAATGCAATTGAGTTCTTAAAGTTTGGTAAAAGTTCAATTTTATTCCTAAAGTTTTTATATGTATATTTTGGTCCTTGTAATTTAGATGTCTATTATTTGACCTAAGCTTTAATTTAAATTTGGTCCATGAAGTTCTAAAATTTTACATTTTTAGTCCATGTAGTTTTAGGTTCTTATGATTTGGTCCTAAAACTTCATTTATCTTGTTTTTTAATCCTTGAATGTTGAGACAAGAGAGAAATATTTAGGGAAAAAAGAGTTAAGAGAGAGATTCTTATTTTCCACGTTGCAACAACAAAATGTTAATTTTAGTGTTAACGAGTTTGTTTTGGAGAAAGAAGTTCAATGAAGGTGTTTTTCCCTACAATAATGTAAAAAAAAAAAAGTATATAGTGATCTATAAAGTGTTTTTTATTTTTAATTTTTAGACTGATTAAAAGTTTTTGAGGTTGGAAATTGAGTTATCTTGTTTTCAAAAATAGAAAAAAAAAATTCACAACTAAGAAATGAGGATTTTGACAAAATAAATACATTTTTTCTCTAAAAACTTTGACTTTTCAAACTCTTTTGAATATTTATTTTAATCACCACATAATTAGATAAAAGTTTTCATTGAAAATGATTCCACTATAAGCTCTTTTCTCTTTTCAGCAAATTATTAAATACATGTTACCTTTACCATTAACCAATAGGACTCTTTGTAGCTTACACTTATAAATTATTTGAATGTACCTCTATTTTTGACTTCTTATTAAGAAGATCAATTTTCAATTTTGATAATTAATTAGCATCCATATTCTTTTTAAGATTTATCAAAAACAATAATATATATTGCATTAAACACATGCATGATCTTTTAATTTTTCAAATAACAAATTTTTTGATATTATAAAAAGCTTATGTAATGATGTTTCTTCTCTAACATCAATGTAGTGTTTTTTTACCTTTTTTGTTTTTGTTAGTTTTGTTTTCAGTTTTACTCTTCATTAAATTATTAATTTTCCAATGTCATCTTTTAATATTAAATTATTTTATGAGTCACATTTTTTTTTATAGGGTTACATATTAGTCTCATAGATTCATTCGGTTATTCATTTCAACTTTCAACATTGGATCTATTGGAAGTAGAGTTTCATGTTTTTTTTTTATTTCTTTTTTATAAATCTATCTAAATCTCATTACCCAAGTTGTGGGCTTAACAAGTTAACCAAGGTTGACTCGGGTTTTTTTTTTATCACCTTTTCTATTTAATTTTTCTATTTCATTCCTTAACATTGGGTTGATTAAAAATTGAGCTTTATAATATATATATTTTTTATTTTTTTTATATAAAGTTATTCAGATCTCATAACTTGGATCACAGGTTTGATAGGTTGACCTAAGTTAATTATGTTTATTTTTTTTTCTTTTTAATTGAATTTATTTTTATTTGGGACTTATAATTTTTTTTCAATTTATTTACTACGAGGTTATTTTAATTTCATGACTTGAGTAGCGAATTTAGTAGGTTAAGCCGAGTTGACTTGGTTCATCTTTTTAGATCTTTTTTTATTTAGTTTTTTTTATCAATCACATCATTCAATATTACAATATTTGAGAATTGAGCTTCATATTATTTTTTAATTTTCTTTTTATAAAGTTGCCTCATTGTAGTAGATTTAGTTTTTTTCTTACCATTTTCAACTTTTAATATTATGTTTGTTGGAAATGAAGCTTTGTAATTATATTTATTTCCTTTTTATGAAGTTATGCTGGACTCATCACCTAAATTGCAGGTTTAACAGGTTAGCATATGTTGACTTTGAGTGTTTTTTTTTGTTCTGTTATTTATTTATTTTTTATCCATTCATTCAATATTGAGTTGGTTAGAAATTAGACTTTGTATTTTTTTTTATATTTGTTTTCCATGAGATTATCTCGATCTCATGACTCAGGTTCCCGATTTAACAAATTAACTTAGGTTGACTCTTTTATATTTTAATTTAATATTTTTTTTTTCAATTTCATCATTCTTCAACATTAAATTAAATAGGAATTGACCTTTATAATTTATTTTGATTTATTTTTTTATAAAATTATCATAATCTCATAATCAAAATTAAAGATTTAATAAGTTAACTAGACTAATTATATATATTATCATTTTAATATTTTAAAAATAAAAATTATATAATATATATCTATATCAATATTTTATTTAGCACTATGTAAATATGTTTCTTCTCGCCCATAGTATTATTGAAATTAATCACAATCATGTCCCTTTTCGACCTGTTTCTAACTTTCTAACATTATACTAACAATATAAACAAAGATACTGATGCAGTTGCCTTTGCTTGACTACGTGGCCATTATCAGTTTCAAATAAGTGTTTGCATTCGTTTGGTTATTTCCTTTAATTGTCAATAACTGCCCATTATCCTTATTAATTTTCATTTACGACTGTTTTGCTATTTCTTTTAATATGTCCATTAAAGTGAGTGGAACATGGGGTATTGTTTATGTAACAGATAATTAATTGCTTAATTATCAATTTCATTTCCTTTAATTTTCAGTTATTTGTAATTTGGCTATTTAAAGCCTCGTTCTAATTAGTAAAGGGCAGATTAAGTTTTATGAAATTCTTGTTGATTATTTGGAGAGATTCCAAATGAGTTTTCAGATATTGGTGAGATTCTAATTTCTGAGAGCTAAATTGTTTTGTAATTTTATTGCAACACCAAAGTGGTATCAGAGCAGGTTTTGATTTTCAAAACTTCCTTATGCCAAAAACCAGAAGTGGTCATTCGTATAACATCATGGATCAAGTTCCAATTTTCCCATCTCTTCAAATCCCAACCCAAACACCGACACTTTACAAGCCTCATCAAGTTTTCAACAACAACTTGATCAATTGTCTCAAACTTTGAACGTGATGATGCATCGTCTGGATGTAATTGACGAACACAGCAATAGAGAAGTAGGACGACCACAGAGGGAAGCCAGACGTGTGCCAAGAAGACGAGAGGGGGTTGGGGACAACGAAGATGAAATTGAGGAAGTGCAACTGGGCGGGGTCAGACAAAGGGCTGTACATGGACAACCACGTGATACAGATGTTCAAAAAAACATCTGGGATGAATTAACCAGACGCATGAAGGTGGAAGTAGCAGATTTCTATGGCAAACTCAATCCGGAAGCATTTTTTGATTGGATTACTTCACTGGAAGATTATTTTGATTGGTTCTCAGTACCTGAAGAACGCAAGGTTCAGTTTGTCAAGTTAAAACTGAAAGGATCAGCCTGTGCTTGGGGGAGTAGTGTGGAAGAGAGACTTAGGCGAACTCGGCAAGCCACTATGACAGAGTGGGAAGACATGAAGGCATGGTTAGAAGCAAAATACTTACCCATAAACTATGAACAACTCATCTATGAAGACATGCTTCAATGGAATCAAAATCACAGAACTACGGTGGACCAGTATACAGAGCGATTTCACGAACTAACAGTGAGGAGGAGGACCAACGAAACCGAGTCTCAGGTATTAGCTCGGTATTTGAAGGGATTGAAACCTGAAATTCGCAAAGACATGTTGACGGCCCGACTGTACAATGTTGAGGAAGCTTACCAGCTGGCTTTACAATTTGAGAGACAGACCTCAAGTAACACACGACGTTTTTATTCTGCTGACTCTGGTAATTTTCGTTTCCCAGTCTCTACCAGTGCAAAGCCAACAATCGAATCAACAAGGGGAAATGTGAATGGCGATGTTAAAGGAAAAGAAAAGGCTTTCGGAGAGGGACCCCAATGTTACAAATGCAAAGGGCGTGGACACTTTGCGGTGGTATGTCCCACTCGAGATCAAAGAGTGGCGTATATATGTGAGAAGGACCTGGTGTTTGATGATGATGAAAGTAACCATGATGAAAACCATATCCAGGAAGAAACTGATCCCAAGGAAGAACGATTACAAGCCACTGATCTACCTATTTGTGTGATGCAACATGTTTTAACAGGGCATCAAACTAAAGAAGATGTGGACCATGACTGGAGGAGAACCAATATCTTCCACACAAGGGTTGCATACGGAGACAAAGCTCTGAATGTTATCATCGACAACGGTAGCAGCATGAATGTGGTGGCTAAGGAAATAGTTGAGCGTCTTGGTCTCGCCCAAAAGACACATCCCACGCCATATCGGGTGAGTTGGATTAATGATAATAATTCAATTTTGGTTCAAAGGTGTTGCCTTGTGAAATTTTCATTTGGCAAGAAGTAGGAAGACCAAGTTTGTGTGATGTATTACCAATGACTGTTTGTCATCTGTTATTGGGGAGGCCATGGATGTATGATAGGCATGTCAATTATGATGGTCTGGAGAATACCTATTCGTTCAAAATGCATGATCGAAAGGTGGTATTGGAACCACTCCATATCTCTGCGTTTGAAGGCCCTAAGAACTCCAACCAGATGTTGACGATGCGACAAGTTAAAGAAGCCATGCAGGATGGGAACATTCTTCTCTTCTTAGTAGGACGCGAGTCCAAACAACTATCTGGTAAAGTCCCTGAAAGTGTTAAATTCCTCCTCCAGGAATTTGAAGACTTGATGCCAGAAAACCTGCCTCAACAGTTACCACCATTACGAGACATTCAACATGCCATCGATTTTGTTCCAGGTTCGTCTCTTCCTAATTTACCTCATTATAGGATGAGCCCAACTGAGCATGCTGAATTCCAAAGGCAGGTACATGAATTATTGACTAAAGGATTCATCCGCGAAAGTTTAAGCCCCTGCGATGTACCTGCATTACTCACCCTAAAAAAAGATGGTAGCTGGCGGATGTGTATCGACAGTCGAGCGGTGAATAAAATCACAGTGAAGTATCGATTTCCAATTCCACGCTTGGATGACATGTTGGACCAACTGGGTGGTGCCATGATCTTCAGTAAGATTGATTTGCGGAGTGGTTACCACCAAATCCGAGTAAGGCCTGGGGATGAATGGAAAACCGCGTTCAAGACAAAAGAAAGGCTTTATGAATGGTTAGTTATGTCATTTGGCCTCACTAATGCTCCAAGCACATTTATGCGTGTCATGACGCAAGCACTTCGACCTTTCCTTGGAAAGTTTGTTGTAGTATATTTCGATGATATACTTATTTTTAGCAAGTCTGTTACAGTACATTTAGAACACTTACGCCAGGTTTTGGAGACGCTAAGAACAGAACATCTTTACATCAACAAGGGTAAATGCTCCTTTCTTGAACAAAAGACCAATTTTTTAGGTTTCATTGTATCACACAAAGGCGTTGAAGCTGACTCCTCAAAGGTCCAAGCAATTCGTGAATGGCCTGAACCTCACTCCTTTTTTGACATACGCAGCTTCTTGGGTTTGGCAACATTTTATTGCAGATTTGTCCAAGGGTTTAGCACTATTACAGCCCCTATTACTGAATGCCTAAAGTCCAAGACTTTCAAGTGGACGCCTGCAGCTGCCAAGGCATTTGAAGAAATAAAACAAAAGATGTCTTCTGCCCCGGTTTTGAAGCTTCCTGACTTTTCAAAGGTATTTGAAATTGCTTGTGATGCCTCTAATGTTGGTATTGGTGGAGTATTGAGCCAAGAAGGACATCCTATTGCTTTTTTTAGCGAAAAACTCAACGAGTCCCGGCGCAAATACTCAGCCTACGAAGTGGAGTTTTATGCTTTGGTTCAGACTTTGAAGCATTGGTGCCCTTACTTGGTACATCGTGAATTCATTTTATTTACTGACCATGACTCCTTGAGACACCTCAACTCTCAAAACAGGTTAAATGCCAAGCACGCAAGATGGTTTGATTACTTACAACAATTCAGCTTCACTATTCGACACACCGCTGGTCGTGAGAATAAGGTGGCAGATGCCCTCAGTCGACGACCGCATATCCTAACCACATTCACTGTTAATGCTGCCAGTTTCAAAGCCATGAAGGACGACTATGCAACAGACAAACATTTCAAGGATATCTGGGCAGCACTACAGTCCAACACAACAGCCAACATTGACTTTTCCATATCAGGTGGATACCTCATAAAAAATGGTCGAGTTTGTGTTCCAGGTGGTTCAATACGTGATTTCATCATTATGGAATTACATGGAGGGGGATTAGCCGGCCATTTCGGGATTGATAAAACATATTTGTTGGTGGCTGATCGTTTCTTTTGGCCACATATGCGACGTGATGTGCACACGATAATCTCCAGGTGTCGAATCTGCTAAATTAACAAAGGTACAAAACAAAACACTGGTCTCTACACTCCTTTGCCAATTCCTCATCACCCTTGGGTTGATATCAGCATGGATTTTGTTCTCGGTTTACCTCGCACTCAACGTCACAACGACTTTGTCATGGTGGTGGTAGATCGTTTCTCTAAAATGGCTCATTTTGTTCCCTGCCGTAAAACGTATGATGCCTCTAACGTTGCTTCCTTATTTTTAAAAGAAATTGTGAGGCTGCACGGCCTCCCTACTACTATTGTCTCCGATCGTGATGTGAAGTTTATTAGTTATTTCTGGAAAACATTATGGGCGAAAGTAGGCACCAAATTGGCTTTCTCCAGCGCATTCCACCCACAAACTGACGGGCAAACTGAAGTTGTCAACCGAAGCTTAGGGAATTTGTTGCGCTGTCTAATTGATGACCACGCAACTAGTTGGGACATAATTCTTCCGCAAGCTGAATTTGCCTACAATAATTCAGTCAATCGCACCACGGGTAGCTCTCCATTCCAGCTGGTTTATGGTATGACTCCACGTACACCTTTGGACATTGTCTCATTACCCTTACCGCAAAGGACGAGTGAAGCAGGGTTAGATTTTGCTGCTCACATGATGTCTGTCCATGAGGAAGTTTGGAAAAAAATTGCCCTGCAGACAGAAGTTTATGCTCAACATGCCAATTTACGGAAACGGGATAAACAATTTGAGGTTGGTGATCAAGTACTGATTCGATTACGTTCAGAACGTTTTCCTCCTGGCAGCTACAACAAACTCCATGCTCGTCGTGCAGGACCCTTCACAGTTCTGAAAAAGCTTGGACCTAATGCCTATGTTATTGACTTACCTCCTACTTATGCTATTAGTCCGGTTTTTAATATTGAAGACTTGACTGCATTCACCGGTCAAAACGACTTTACATCACCTTCAGATGACACCCCAATCCGGGTTCCAGCGACTCCTTGTCCATCCGATGTTATCCTTGCTGTGATAGATCATCAGTTTGTCTCTACTCGTCGGGGTGGTTATTATAAATTTTTGGTTCAGTGGGCACACAAGCCTCTTTCGGACTCTGTTTGGCTCCAAGGAGATGAGGTACACCGTCTCGCTCCTGAAGTGTATCGCAACTATATCCAGCAATACTTGCCGGAGGCAAGTTCTTTGGGAGGGTGGCAATGATGCCGTTGCCTTTGCTTGACTACGTGGCCATTATCAGTTTCAAATAAGTGTTTGCATCCGTTTGGTTATTTCCATTAATTGTCAATAACTACCCATTATCTTTATTAATTTTCATTTACGACTGTTTTGCTATTTCTTTTAATATGTCCATTAAAGTGAGTGGAACATGGGGTATTGTTTATGTAACAGATAATTAATTGCTTAATTATCAATTTCATTTCCTTTAATTTTCAGTTATTTGTAATTTGGCTATTTAAAGCCTTGTTCTAATTAGTAAAGGGCAGATTAAGTTTTATGAAATTCTTGTTGATTATTTGGAGAGATTCCAAATGAGTTTTCAGATATTGATGAGATTCTAATTTCTGAGAGCTAAATTGTTTTGTAATTTTATTGCAACACCAGGTAGTCTTAGGAGGTATTTAGAAATATGTATACGGTTATTTTTTATTTAAAAATATATTATGATAATATTTTTTTATTTTTAAAAAATTATTTTTGTTATCAACACATCAAAATAATATAATATATTTAAAAAAAAATATTAATTTAAAATAAAAAAATAAAAATATATTAAAAAATTTTAAAATCCTGAAACAGCTAGCACTCCAAACTGACATGATTTTGTGGTAGTTGAACGCATTTTTTTCATACATGTTATTAAGACAGCCATTCAATTCCGATCACATGGTGACACGTCACTAGAAATTAAGAAGTTTTTTATCAGATCTACACGGTAAGAAGACACTTCACGGTGAAGATAACTTTTAAATTACCGAAAAAGAAAATGATGAAACTGATTGTAATATAAAAACTTAGATTCTAATTTTTCAATTACCGAAAATGATTGTAAGAGATGATAACTTATATATATATATATATATGAGTCGACATGTGTTGGGATTTTTGGGTTTTTATGTTAGGATGGGTTGAAAATTAAAAAAAAAAAAATTTGGTTGAAATACATAGCATCAATTTTGTAGTTATCTTGATGGTGATCGAAATCCAGAAAAGTAGATAGTGTGCGCGGTCTATGTCACTCTTTCTTTAAAAAACAAATGAGAGGACAAAATGCAAAAAGATAAAAAAAAAATAAAAAATAAATAAGACCCATGTGCGTGGCCTTTCTCCAAGCCCTCGCGTTGGGATTTTTAAAAGGTTCAGGGGCGCTGGGTCGCCTAGAGTCCCATGCGTTTATAGTTGCGTGCTTGGTTTATTTTTTTTTATTTTTTTTTAATTAAATTTATTTTTTTCAAAAAAAAATTAATATTTTTTCAATAATATCATTCCATATTTTATTGATTTTTATACTTAGTTTTTATAATTTATTTTGTTTTTTTATATATATAAATTTATTGTATTCTCGAGTAAATATATGATATTTAGTATATATTTGATTCTGCGGGTACCTATTTTTATTGTTGTATAATTAATTAAAAACTAGTTTTGAAAAAAATAAAGTTATTAAATCATGTGAAGTGCATGATCCATGTTGTGAATTTAACGGATCAACTTGGGCTAATTAAGAATTTAACTTTTTGATTCCTTTTGTTTTGTGTTTTTATCAGGTTATGTGATCGCAAACAAACATCCTAATATGAAGTTTATTTTTGGTTTTATGATTATTTATTTTTGTTATTATATAATTTAATAAAAATAAAATTATTAAATTTAGTGGAGTTTATAATATGGATCGTATAGTTTAACGAGTTAAACCGTGAAATATAAGTTAATCTAATATAATGTTGTCTCAATATTAAAAACAAAATATCACTTTTTAATTAATAATCCGAATAATTCTTGGACTTATAAAGTTGCCTAGATTATATTAAAACAATAATTATGTAATTTAATTTAAAACTTAAATTAAAAAGCAAATTAAATTATAAGACTTCAAAATTAACCCGGCATGCTAGTTTTGATCGAAGTTACAGTGTGAGGGGACTGAAATATCTAATAATATCTATGTATGGTACAAAATGGGAAATGGAAGGAAGGAATAAAAGTAAGTTGTGTAAGATTTTTTTTTTTAAAAAATATATATATATGGATAATTACAAGAAAACCTTATAAGGTCTGGTCGGTACTTCACTTTCTTGCAGTAGTTTGAAAAATTAAATTTTATATCCTAAACTTTATGCTTATTACGTACACTAGCAATTGATATTCTTTAAAGAAAAATTCAACAAAAAATATTTAATTATTTAAAATTTTATTATTATATTTATTTTAATAACTAAAGAGTAATTAGAGACTCAAAATATCGAAATTGTCATCCTTCAATCATTGGTGCCGACCAGCCTTTAGGTGACACTCAAGCTCACATCTCGGGAACCAATCAAGCAAGCAATGCCGATTGGGATGAAGACAATGGCAATAAACACGAAGGCAATCACCACCTGCACAAAGAGATATATTCAAAGTATAAATCACCCGATTCTTATCAATTTTAAAATCACTAAAATTTTATATAATTATTAATTTTAAAATTATAAAATTAATCAAAATATATACAAGTTAGTTTTTACATCCATTTTACTATAAGCTTGACAACTTCTACCAGAATCATCGGAGGCATGTCATCAACCTCTTGTGCTCTATCAGCATACAATTATGTTTGGTGCTTACCAAACATAATTTTGGCTTTATTTGTTTGTTTATCGCCATGGCCAGGAGCCATGAGGAGGGCTACTTTCTGACATTATACTAACGATATAAACAAAGAAATAAGTAGTTTAATCCTTAATTAGCTAGCTCTCCAAACTACCATGATTTTGGTGGTAGTTGAACGCATTTCACAACTATAATTGTGGATAGGTGAGACCTAACAACTTTGATTAAGAGATATTTTATTTTTTTTGTAAGTGATTGAGATGGCCGTTCAATTCCGATGAAATAGAAATTAAGAAGTGTATGATGGAATCCAGACAGGGTAAGAAGACACTTTACCCAACTTGAACGAATCACAGGCAACCTAAATGCAAGATATAGCAGCAAATGAAGAAACTTTTGAAAAAATAAAGAAAAGTTATAATGGTCCCGTGACTTTTAGATTTCGTGGATGGGTTTTAAATTGTTTTTTTTTATTAGATTTCGTGGGTGGGTGTTAAATTGGTTTTGTTAAATTGTCTATGGGTATTTACCACCTAATGATATCCTAAAAAATTATAGTGTTTTAGAAATGGGGCTATTGGGTTAGATAATTGGTTAATTAATTGGTTCTAGCAATCTTATTCATTCTCTCTAATCAAAATGGTTAATACCTTATACTTAGTGTTTGTTAAGTCAAAGTAGTTTGTGACTAGTATCTATAAAAGATCTTATTTAGTAGAGATGAAGATTTTTCGATGCTTACATAATTATTTTTTTAGAGAGAAAAGATACAATCATATTCTAAAAATAGATGTTATGAAAATATATGTGCAGTAGAGAATAGAGATTATAAATTTGACTTGAAAAATTCATGGTGTATTTATAACTCATAAATCTTGTTTTTTTATAAAAATAAAGGCCTGGAATGTAATTTCACTCTTGTGATATTATGAGTTATATTTTACTCAAAATAACACGTACTGAATCAATATAAAATACTGAGAGTGAATAAGCATCGGGTTTCTTACCCAAGCCCATGCTTCTTAGGTGTCTTTTGAATTTATTTATTTTAAAAGGATATTTTTTGGTCCATTTAGAGGATTTTTTTAGTTTATTTTATTTGAATTCATTAATTCTACCCATGTGTTGTTTAATGTGATAGCACACTCCAAGATCAAAATTGAGCCGATATTCGAAGTCAAATTATTGGATTTGTCCGTTCAAATAATGCCTTTCAAAGGTAAATGAGTGCAAGCGGGGCTTTGCAATTTATAATGCCATTCAAAAGTAAATAATTGCAAGGGGGAATTTGTAAATGCATGTGCAAAGCTTGTTCTTGTGGCAAGTAACCATAAAAATCTAAAAATAAATAAATAAGTAAATAATATTTGTATTTAACAGCGGTGGTGTCCCCTTCCAAGACTTCAACAACGTAATGTTTTTCACTTCATTTATTGTATGTTTATATTTCCAGTATAAACAGTGCTTTCAAAAATTCTGAATTTTTTTCTTGAAATTATTAATTTTTATATTTTAAAATTATTTTAATATACTTATATTAAAAATATTTTTTTAAAAAAATATTTTTTTAATATATTTTCAAAGAAAAACTACACTGTAAAACAATCATTTAATCTGTATAATGGTTCCTTCCCTTCTTGGCTAGGCATTTTCTTTTCTTTAAATGCGGCATGTGTTTGGTCAAGAAAAGAGCAAAACTAAAATTAAGCAGCCAAGTTCATACTAATGACTTGTAATTAGTAGTGAAATCATCCATTTTTGGTATACCTAATAATTTCTCAATGGGCATTCCAGTTCTTAAAATGGACAGGCAAAGCCTCTCTCAAGCCCATGCCCTATTAGCCTAGTGTACTTCCCGAGGGATGCAAAACTGTTCCACCAAATTTTTGTTGCCACGTAGACCCCGTGCCTCTCGGCCCAAACTAATGGGCCTATCATTCCTACTTCAGCCCACAACTTTTCCTTTAGCACTAACTAAGTCACTTGGTCCGTCTCCAATTTTTTTTCAAAGAAAAAAAGATGATGCATGTGTTTAATAAGACATTGGTAATGTATTTTAACTATATAAAAAAACAATTATTTGCAAATCAAAACATGATCATGCATGTGTTTAATAAAATAAATTGTAAATTATATATATTAATAAATATTTAAAACTTTTATGACTAATAAAAAATTGAGCAAGTACATTAAGAAAAAAGTAAATATTAAGATATATAACGTATTATGCAAAGAGATCGTCAATTTTTTTATTTAATTATATAAAATAATTTTTTTATATAAAAAAGTCTATTGACAAAAAAACAAATTATAGTATAATTCTTCTTTACCTATTAACATTTTTCCCAATAATTTTGTTTTTGCGTTCTTGGTATGATAAGAAAATTATAAGTACTTAGAATCAACAAAAAAGTAAAGGTAATATGACATAAGGATTAATAATAATAAAAAGGGTTTCCATTTAGTTAAAACCATGTTACATTGATAGAAAAAAAAAGAAAAGTAATAGGACAATAAATGCAAGTTTCAATAAAAATATATATTTTAGTATTTTTGATATGCATGTATTGAAAAAGAAAAGAATGATACCTGAGAAACATTTTGAAATCTTTTTTTAACTAATTATACTATTATAAAAAAAATATTCACATGAAAACCAACAAATAAAATCATATAGGAAAAATATTTTTTTTCTTCAAAATCTTCTTTTACTATTCATGTAATATTCTCCCCTTTAAAAAATATATAAAAGCATATTTCATTGATAGAAAAGTGAAAGAAATTCAACAAAAAATATTTATGATAACTATAATGACCTGAAATTTATTTTCATAAAATATTCACGATAAAAAATATAAAAGCAAATCTGCATGGTAAATTCACATAGAATTACTAACGAAATGATTGCTAACCTTATAAAAAGAAGCAAAGGATCTTATTTGAATATAAAAAATAAATGTTAAAGTGATTGATATATAATTAAATAATATCTCAAATATGATACCATTGATTCAATCATAATTAATTTTAATTAAACTTTAAGAAAAATATTTAAAAAAATCAAGAAAGGCATAACAAAAAAAGTGCCCTTTAATATCATAAAAAATATCAAAAACAAATTCAAAAACATTTTTAGCTATTTTATTTTAATGAAACTCAAGCAAGCAGAATTAAAAAAAAAAAATCACTCATCAACTAATGTAGATATTTTATTTTGATAACACATAAAGCGTAAAACAACAAATCAAAATAAATTATTAATCTCATTTTCACTCCAACACAACGCACACAATGGAAAAGAGCTAAATTAAAAGAAAAATAATGACAGTGGAAAAACTTTTACTGGGCAAAAACAAAAAATCATTCTGCCTACCTTTGAGAGTGCAGGCACTGTTTTTAACACACCCTTTAAATTCCTTCTAAATAAAGCATCTTCCTTGAAGCATATAATGTGACGAGCTCAGACTATGTAGCTGGGAAGATTGAAGGGATGGGTAAAAAACGCAGGACAACGAAAAAAAATATACAGGACATGATCAACGATGGAAAACCTAACCCGTGAAGCAAGCGCATGGCACTCAGAAGAACAATGGCATGGCAGAATTATGAGCAGTATTTACAAGATTGTCAGTGTGAAGAGCTCTTACAAAAGTCACTTTCTCGTTAATGTTACAAACAACCCTTCTATTATGGATTGTAGGAGTGTTGAGGCCACAATTCGGATGATCATCTGCAGCAAAAACAGAGCCAGGATTTCGAATGAATCATTATAGAAGAATTTGTAATTGCATCATGTTCTTGGCCAAAATGGCTCAAAGGGGTTTTTTGTTTTCTCACCAGGCTTGGGCTCTTGAGGAAAAGGGGAGAGAGTTGCTGACTGAACAGGTTGCTGATTCAGAAATGACATTCAAACCTTTCAAAGCCATGGTTTCTTCTCGGAGAAAAGGACCGGAATAGATAGCTGCGGAATCATCTCCTAAATATCACACCGGAAAAGATTGATAATGATCAGACAAAAGAAACCCAGTTATATATTATACCAGAGCAGGCACTCAACTTTCAAAAGTGCACGTATACACTTGGAGATCAAACATGACATGTCAAGAAAAAGTCGAGAAATAACCTCCATTAACTATTGTTATGATTTCATTAATGGCAAGAACATCATTTCAAGAACCAGCTTTCTTTGAAACTTTAATTAGTCTCCATGCCAAGATCACTTTAGAATCCTTGAGCTTTGGACCTTGATACAGGTGCGGTGGGGTTCTTCCAGATAGGTGAAGGAATTGTGAAGGAAATGTATTTTGCCGATAATTTGGGATAACCTACCTACCTCTCATTTCTATGAAACCGACAGTAATTAGGCTACT
Organism: Populus alba x Populus glandulosa; assembly: GCA_033617975.1. Classification (NCBI taxonomy): domain Eukaryota; kingdom Viridiplantae; phylum Streptophyta; class Magnoliopsida; order Malpighiales; family Salicaceae; genus Populus; species Populus alba x Populus glandulosa. Next base: position 35,001,807 of record CM066143.1, read on the forward strand.
CAACAGTTTACTACTCAATCAATATTATTTCTTTTTGTTCCAAGGTGTTATTTGAAATTGTGTTTTAAATAGTATTTTAAAAAAATAAAAATAATAATTAAGATGTAAAAAAATGACAACACTTTATTAGTCAATTACTATTACTCCATTGTTAAATTGGATTTTTTTTTTATCAACTATAAAACTACTATACTCTTGACAAGCATAATTATTAAACCCGAATCGGTTCGATGGGTGGACCCGAGACCTGGACTGGTTCGGGTTTATTAAAAGACCAGCTAGTACAACAACACGGCAAAACTCGGTCGACCCGGCGGGTCAACCCATGATCTGGATGAGCCCGAATGAGACCCGGTGTTTTTTTTCCCTTTTCAAATGTGGTTTCTATCCTTCGGCTTCCCTTCTTATTTCATCATCTTCTCTACAATGAGTTGTTGTTAGCAGCAGCATAGAGGAAAGGAGAGTGAGGGACGCTGCCGTTGGAGGCTGGGTCTCGGTTTAGCAGAGATGGGAGAAGCTAGAGACGATGTTTGTCGGGCTGGTCTCCTGTGTCAATGGGCGGCGGCTCTAGTTTGACCAAGAGACAGAGGCGGCTGGGGAAGAAGAAGGAGGGGCTCTCTAGTTTTGGCCAAAAGACCGTAGGGATGACAAAGAGAGGGATGAGGGAAGTTGTGGTCGGGGTCTTCATCCCATGTTACTTGACAGAATACCTTCTAGAATGAGAGTGAAGAAAGAAGGGAAGAGAATCTCTTTTATCTTCCAATTTTTTATAGTCAGTCGTGCATGGCAATTGCTTTGGCCATGCAAAAAGGGAAGCTTTGGCTGGTTTTGGGAGAGAAAATCTAAAGCCAGGGGGAGGGCGGCATGTTGTTTTATTTGGTAGAGATAGGGAAAAGTTTAGGGCTTTTTGTGTGCCTTTCCTTAAAAAAATTTGGTTGACCAGGAAATATATTAAATTGCAATGTGGGGCATTCCCGTAGCTTCTGGAGCCATTTGGTTAGGAAATATGGAAACATATTTTACTGAAAAGAGAAGGTAAATTACAAAGTTGTGAGAATAATAATTTTTTTAGGTGTTGAAGCTGTTGTCAACAGCTTTCAAAAGAAAGAAAAAGGAGTGATTTTTCGGGTTGATCCAAGTTAACCAGGGTTGACCCATAAAACCCAAGACTCGAACCTTTAATTGGATCAATCTCGGACCGGGTTTAATAACTATGTCAACAAGTAGTCATTTATAATTTAGCTTTTATATCATCTTGAAATTGTTTAATTAGTCATTATAGCTTAAAATTAATTAAATGATGCTCTAATCGGTCTTTTGCCCATGCATTTCAAGTGGTGAATATATTTATTATGATATTTTAATATTGTTTTTAGAAAAATAATTATATTTTAACAATTTAAATATATATATTTAATAATTACTTTGGTTGCACATATATATTATGTTATGTATTTTGTTATAGATATTTTTTAAGGAAAACCAAATTAGCAATTCAAATATCTAATGTAATAAAATTTAAAACAAATTATTTTAAACTTCTTTGTGCTTATATATTTACATTTTCTCTTATAAGTTTTTTTTTATGAAAATGTCACTCGCTTCACCAATATTTTTTTAAAAAAGAATTTTTTAAAAATAATAATTAAAAAACTTGAAAACTCTATAAATAAAAATATTATATAAAACCCTTAAAAGGTCAATATATAAAACAATAATAAAAAGTTAGACGAGCGGGTCTAACTTGGATGGCAGAGCACACCTAAACCTTTTAAAAAAAAGTATAAGCTCACTTATTTGAGATTTTATTTTTTTGTAAAGAATTGGATGACTTGTCGTATGTTATTTATTTGTTTTTTATTTTTAAATAATAGATAATGCATTGCTTACTATAGCAAATGATATATTATTGATGGATTATAATTCATATTCAAGTCACCATTATGGTAATTGAAAACATATAAAAAAGGATATTTAGATTAAAAAAAAACCTCAAAACACTTTCAAAAACATGATTTACTCTTATTTGTTAGATAAAATAATTTCTTATAAAATTCATACATGATGAGAAATCTAAGGGTACTTCAAGAATAATTATTCTGTATATTATTGATACTATAAAAATCAAACATGAAAAGTATCATTCACATACCAGATTTGAAGTAGTTATTGATAGAGTCCCATAAAATTGAATGATATATACCTAAAAAACAACCATACATAAGGTGGTGAAGGTAATTATCATTTTTAATACTAGAGCTTTTATGGAAAGTATAAAAAAAAATTGATTTTAAAAAAAGAATTCAAAATATGAATTTATTGTTTATTAAAAATTAAAATAGAAATTATTGATCTTTTGTTAACTAAAATAAATAACCTTAGTCATGATATTTTGCTTGAGTTTTTTTTTATACACTTTGTTTCTAGAAATTTCAGAAAAATCTGGAAGTCAATATAGTTTTGTTTTGGTAATGAGTCATTTTAACTGGAGGTTCTAAAAACATTATAAAAACTGGTTATAAATTATTTACCAACATCAAAACACCTAAAATTAACCAAAATATCAAGACATTTATGAATATTTAGAGAAAGAGAAAAACCATCATTAATTTTTTCTTGTCAAATGGAACCCAATAATACAAAGAGCATGAATTTCATTGTCAAAAAGTGGTTAAACTTATGCTTATTTCTTTTCTTGTTGTTTTCATATGGCTTTATCTCTCATTTCTCAAAGATAAAGAATAAAAAATAAATAAAATAAAATTTTAGATTAAAATAGAAATTATCAAAAATCTAGGATTAAGTATTTTATTCTCATTGTGTTTTATCTTTTAATTTTATATATATTTACCCCAATTTCAAGCCTAATTTCATCTAATTAAACCATAAAAAATTAAAAAAAATCTAAACCGCCCCAAAAAAACCCTCGAGTAGCTTCACTATTCAGTAAAGCTCCATCTGAAAACTCAAATATGTCCTAGATACTTGAATAAAAAATCATGAAGAAAGTGACAACGCAAAAACGCCTCTCAATTGCGATTGATTTAAGCTTATGGAGCACATAAAGAGGCCAAGTTAATTGGCTGGCCGGCTCCGGACATCATTACGTGGGGAAAAAAGAAGAAGAGGCGATAAAAGAATATGATATGTCCGATAATTTAAAGTCCCACATGAACAGCAACATCCCCACCAAACATCCCTTCTTTTTACTCCTCCACTTTCCTTCTCTTGTAATAGCTTGTGGCGATTATTTGGCGCCTAAGCAAAGCTGATATTTCCATTTCAAGGGTCATCACGCCCACATATACCGACTGAATGTGTGTGTGTGTATATATATATATATATATATATCAAAGTTAAAAAAAATTAATTTTAAATATTTTTAGAAAACTTGAAAAAACTAGAACAGGCCCAGAAAAATAAACCACTAGAATATAGAACACAAAATAAAACTTTGAAAGAACGAAACTTAAAAAGAGAACCAACTAGTAAAATCTAGAAAATTAAAGCTGAGCTGAAAAAATGCACTAAAATATTTTTCAAAGTTTTTTTTACCCCAATTTCCTAAAGAATTAAAGCATTACTATTTTTCTGGATAACCCTTAACTTTTTTCTTTTTTTTTATTAGAAAAAAAAAACAGGTCAAAGGTGCACTGATTGTCCAGCCAATCAGGTTTGGATGGGTTTTACCGGTTTTGATCGGTCCTAACAAAGTTCCTTGAGTGTCCAATCATTGACATCAGCCCCAGCTAGCTGGGTGGTTAGATTATTTGGTTTCGATTAGACCGGCAGCCCCCCCTCTATTAATATTTATTTTTTAATATATTTTATATTCTATATATATTTATTTTTAATTTATTTTTTACTTTATTTTTTTTAAAGTATAAATATTTTATTTTATACAACAACTAGTTGTGTAGTTTCACAACTTGCTGTTTTAAATTAGAAAAACATAAGAAATATAAATTTATTATAACTAGAAATCTTATCTATTTTTCAAAAATTTTATGTAAAAGGCTTATTATGCTAAAAAAAATTAAATCATCCAAAAATATTTTACATAAAATAAGTTATTTCGTGTTTGTTTTTAATGATAAAAATATTTATATATCTTTATAAAATATATTTATTTTTAATTTATTTTTTACTTCAATTATAATTTTTGTTTTGAAAGTATAAGTATTTTATTTTATACTAGTACTAGTTACTACCATATAGTTTCACAACTTGATGCTTTAAATTAGGTAAACATAAGGAAAAAAAATTGTTCTCTAGCTTTATAATAACTAAAAATCTTATCTAATTTTGAGAAATTCTAAGTAAAAAAACTCGGTATATTAAAGAAAAAAATTAAATCACCCTAAAATATTCCACCGAAGGTAAAATATTTTATGTTTATTTTTAATTATAAAAATATCAATTATATGTTTATTTTTAATTATAAAAATATCAATTATGCTTATGTACCATGAGTTTGCCTAAACTAATACACGTGTATGTGTATGTAAAGGTAACTAATTATTAAGCCTCGGGATAATGATTTTGAATCTAAGTTTAAAATCAAAGTCTAATTGGTATAGCAAGATCCGAGAGAGCTGTAATTGGTAAATTAGGATTTTTTTTCCCCTTTTTTTTTGATTACATAATCTATATTTTTATTTTAGAAGAACACAATTTTATTTATGTATTTTTCAAAGAAAAGCAAAGTTATGCTTGATATATTTTTTTTGCAGACAAAACTCAACTTTCCGGGAACACAACTCTTTTAATTAAACAAAATTTTATAACCATGTCCTTTTTTAAGGAAATCACAATCTTCGGACAACAAAGTTTAAATGCCCGGGACATAACCTTTTAAAGATTATACCATCTCCAAGTCCATAAGTAACCAACATACATTAGACAATAAAATCCATGTAAACTCCATTACAATGCAAGTTTCAATGTAGTCCCATGAATATGTCCATGCGCAAAGAAGAATAGAATATTTATTACAAATAACTCCACACAACCTATCTAGCACAAACAAGTATAGTTCAAGCAAAAATAGCACACATAGTAAATACAACGAACGACATACAAAACCAAACACGAATTCATGAGTCAAAAAGTAACAAATAGGTTATAAATTTTGCTCAAATCAATAAATCATACATTGGGATTCAAAATTGACCAACAAGAGTCAAGTGAGTTGGCTGGAATTAGACCAAAGTTACTAGAACAAAGATAAAAAATGTCAGTGTGTAAGCTGCACGAGTTGAAGAATATGTTGGATTGCAGGCGTCGTTTGTATATGCTGGCAAGTTAGGTAGGTGCGTCGACCTACAAACCGACCACTCATATTCTCCTTATTTCTTCCTTCACCAACAATATAGATCAACTCCTCATGTACTGAGAAATCAGGGCTACGAAAGATGGTTGTTGCTCTTCCTCTTTCACATTACACTAATTTTTCAAGGTTGTTAATTTATGTTGTGTGGTCATTGTTGTTGTCGTTGTTGTTGCTGGTCTGACAATGCTAAATGTGGAAAGAAAAATAGTAGGTGGTTCGACACTTGTGGAGAGATTATTGGTCAGAATCCAACAACGACAATGAGTGGCAGTGAGTGTTGGTGTAGTTTGTAAATGAGTAAAGAAAGAAAAGAAGTATATTCCACATCGAAAAGAAACACTCCCTCCTAATATTTATAAGCATGAGTTTATATTGTGTAGTAAATTAAGTCATGGTGGAAGAACTCTTTTAGTAGGCTTTCTAATGTTATTATATAGATATTTATAATATCAAAAGATGTCACTTGAAACTTGGAACTTAATACGTTGGTGAGATTAATTTGTGATTGTTGAGATAAAACTGAATAACAACTATTCAGTTTAATTTAAAGTATAACTCTTTTATGAACAGTCATACTATTTTATGTATAGTCATATTGTTTAATAAAAAGTCATATCGTTTCAAGTCTATAAAAACCTGTTACTACATAGAAAACTAAATACAATAAAAACATATATTCTTTTCCTGGTCTTATCTTCTCATTCTTTTAAAGGGCTTGTATCTTGGAGGTATTGTTTTTATATGGGACAAATAAACATCTTAAAGATAGTATTTTTATGTCTCTAAGCTGACTCTATATTTGTTTCCTTCCTAAATACTTTCTTACAGTGAGGATGTTGATAATTTTGGTGAATCTAGGAGGTTAGGATGCGTGTTTTGTTTTTTCTCTTTGTTGTTCTTGATTAATGCTTTTGCTATAGTCTCTCTCGTCATCTCTGTTTGTGTAGATACTTATAGTGTTTGTGCTCTAGTTTATTTATAATGCTTGAGATATTTTGTAAAATATAAAAAACTAAACCAAAAAATAATGTTAGAAAGTTTTCTATAATTTTCTTCTTTATTCTAGATTTCTAATTAATTAAAAAAAATTTCTTCATAATATGTAGGATTTCTTTTTTCAAATTTCTTTTTTATATATATTTATTTTTATTTTTCTCTTTTGTATAACCTCTATTATTATTTTATACTTCCTCATCATCTTAGTACCCCCCCTTTTTCTTTCTTTCCTCTTATTCCATCCAATATACATATCTTTTTATTATCTTTATTTTCATTTATCTATCTTATCACACAAAACAAAATGAACATTATTTAAAAAAAAACAACAACAATTGATTGAACTCATTGATGATATATTTTTAAAATTTTTTATTTTTGAAAATATATGAAAAAATCATAGGTCAAGAAAATTAGTAATGACAATGTTGAAATTAAAACTAGATATACCACTCTAAATGGAGTTATAAGACATAGATTTTCTCTAGTGAATCCAAATTCTTTATTGAGATGAATAACTGTGAGTTTGGTTATATGATGCAAATTGTTTTCGTAAAAATGTTTTTAAATAAAAATGCATTAAAAAAATAATTTTTTTTCAAAATTTTTATTTAATTTTTAACATTAACATATCAAATTAGTATGAAAAGTACTTTAAAAACAAATGGAACCACAAAAATAAATATATAGTTAGGAATTCACTATTGTCCAACCCCTTGTTTACATCTAAAGTTAACATTAACAATGATTCAAAAGGTATAATTATAATTATGGTAGTAATTGTTTTTTAAAGTGTTTTTGTTTATAAATGCATCAAAGTAATATTTTTTATTTTTAACATCAATACATTAAAATAATCTAAAATTTTAAAAATAATTCAAATTCAAAAATATTTTTTGAGTAAAAAATATACTGGCTCTTTTTTTTTTTAATTGAACTTCAAAACCTCAATTTCTCCCCTTAATCAATTAAGATGGTGTTTGGATATGCTGGTGTGGTTGCGGTTGAAAGTAAAAGCAGTTTAACAAATGTTTGGTTACCACCAACCACAGTTTTTTTTTACGTGGGTCCCAATTCAAACAAAGGTTGAACTCCAATCTGTGAAAAGCAATTACGCATTGCTTTTCTTGTGTTTTCTCCTTTCTCTCATCACCAACAATTTTCCATTACTTTCCTAATTGTCCCAATTAATTTCCCAACAGTCACCCTCAAACACCATCTCACAACAAATTGTTCACATAAGCTTGTAGATCAATGTTACCATTGATCTAAACTCTCATTTTCTACCTTCCCCACACTGTTCCTTCGTGTGTTTTACCTCTCTCTCACCACCGACACTTTCCCATTACCACGGTTAATTACGGTCCTCTACCCTCCCAAATTTTTTCTGTTACAGTTGTAGATCAATGTTACCTTTGATCTACTAAACTCCAATTTCCTTCCCAAAATTGTTCCCCTATCTCGTCTCTTTCTACAACAACCCTGTTTCATTTTAACCCAAAAACCACCAAAGCACAGGACGACGCTAGAGCAAGCTTCTTCCCCTCTGTCCCTTCTTCTTTCTAAACGAAGGTCGAAAACACAAACCTTCACCGATCTGTCCCTTTATTGTTACCATTGCAGAAAAACCAAATAGATTCATGCTAGGAAAGGTCCATGAGCGAGAGACCCGTAAGTATTGTGCGTTACCCTTGTCAATTTTGTTTAAAATATAGCTCAAAATCTAATTTCTGTTATGGGTCTCCATTGTTTCTGTTTGCAGAATAAAGCTGTAGAACCATGCTGGTTTGGACTAAAGAGAGAGACTAAGGTAAGTTCCTGCCTTATCTCCATCTTTATTTTCATTTTTTTAGATGAAAAATTGCATGTCTATGTTGATGCATGATCGATTACTGTTAACACTGCATTTGTTAAATTGATCTACAAATTTCATTAATGTTACTACTTGTCTTGTGTTTACTGTGCCTTCATCAAATTTTTTGAATTTATAGCAAATTTCATTGCTTCTCTGTATTGCTTTTCATAACCCGTACTATGTGTTTTTTTTTTTTTACTTGAGTTAAACCTACATTTTTGTGTTGCTTCATGGTTTGTATATTATGCGTTACTCATGTCGATTTTGTTTAAAATGTAGCTCAAAATCTAATTTTTGTTTTGGGTCTCCATTGTATCTGTTTGCAGAACAAAGCTACAGAACCGAGCTGGTTTGGACACCTAAAGAGAGAGATTGAGGAAAGTTCCTACTTTATCTCCAACTTCATTTTTGTTCTTTTAGATGAAAAATTGCATGTCTGTGTAGCTGCATGATCAATTACTATGTGTTCTGCAATTGTTGAATTGATCTACAAATTTTATGGTTGTTGTTGTTGTTTGTCTTCTGTTTACCGTGCCTTCGTCAATTGTTTTGAATTTATAGCAAATTTCATTGCTTCTCTATACTGCTTTTCATGACTTGTACTGTGTGTTCTTAATTTTTTTTTTACTCAAGCTAGACTTACATTTCTGTGTTACTTCATGGTTTGTGTACTGTGTGTAATTAATGTTTTTCTTTGTTTAAATCTGGTTTGGTTTTTGATGTCTACTACCAGCTGACAATGCTGCTGCTGGATTATTTGTTTACTATAAACAATATGATGATTAGTTGTTCTTCATGGTCTGATAAGTTAACCGTGCACATTGATGTTGTTTCTATTTGAGCAACCGTAGATTTTTTTACTGTGCATGTGTTTATAGTAATCGTAATGAGTGCCTTGTTCACATGTCGTGTAGGATTACTTTTATTTCTACTTTTGAAGTCAAAATCAAAACTTTGAGTTTGCATTTGTGTGTTTGCATGCTGTGAAAGAAAGCTGTGTTACTTTGAATGTAGAAATAAATTCTTGACTTTTTGTTTTTTTTCCCTTTGTTTTTAGCATCCAAACAACATGATGATAATGAAGTGTTGCTTGATAATTCAAATATTATATCATGGCTAAAACTGAGTTTTCTGAACAGTTGAAAATTAATGGGTTTCAATTAGTTTTCATTACAAATTAACGGGAATATTCTCATTTAAATAAATGCATGATCAATGTTTGTTGCTAACCACACAGCTTTTATAAATGCCGAACATTGAGTGTTTTATTATTGGTTAAGTCCACGGTTTATATATGTGCCATAATGTAATTGATATCATTGATTTATTTTAAACTTTTGTTAAATGTGTTAAAAGATATCATGGAAGTTCTTGAATCTTTCGATAAGGCTGCTTGGATAAAGGAAATGTTGCATATATTTTGTGATATATGTATTAAGGCAATTGATATGAGAATGAGACCTAATACTCATTTCGATAAAACGGGGTGGAAATTTCTTATATCATCATTCAAAGAATAAATTGGTCATACATTCACTAAAACACAATTGAAAAACAAATGGGATGGAAGCAAAAAGGATTGGAGGATATGGAATAAGCTGGTTTCTGAAACTAATATTGGCTGGAATAGTAAATTATGCATAATTTTAGATAGCGATAATGGTGGAAACAAAAAATTCAGGTACATTCCTTGTCATCCTAACAATTTTTTTTATTATTGTCAAATTCCAACACCAAAATTTTACTGGTCTTGATCCTTCAATACTTGATTTTATTTATATGCAGGAAATTAGAGGAGCCAAAAAATTCAGACATGTTGGTATTGAGTCGTCTTTGAAGAATAAATTTGACCGAATGTATTCCAACATTGTTGCAACTGGAGCGTTTGCATGGGTTTTTTTTATCAAGAGTACCTGCTTGCAGTGATATCAATCCTGGTACAAGCAATGCTGGCATTGATCGTGATGGTTTGGAAGAAGGAAGCGATGATTCGGAGGAAGATGTGATTCCAGATTTCCAGACTGACATGGCTCAAATGATTGGAGGGATAAATATGTCTAGCAGCAATAACACAAAAAGTGGTGGCAAAAGAAAAGAACAAGATCCTTATAAGGTGCGAGGTAAAAAGAAGAAAACGTCTGGAATTGGTGTTCAGCTGCTATCAAGGTGCAATCAACTACTTGGGAGTATGTCGACTAAAAGTGATTCCACGTTTGTTAATATGGATCGCGAAGGCTGTAATATTCACGAGGTGATGGCTGAACTACACTTAATTCCTAGAGTTTTAATTGAAGATGAGTTCCACGACTTTGCTACGAAGTATCTGAGTTTAATAAGGAAAAGAGAAATATGGGCTAGTATGGGTGATAAGGAGCAGAAGTTGTGATGGTTGCAACAAATGTATGCACGCACTAAACATGCTTAGTTGTCATGGTATTATTTTGTTTTCGTAACTGTTAATCAATTAACTATGTTCACTTGCTTAATGTATTTATACAAGTTTATTTTATTGTTGCAGAATAATAGGATGCTGGTTTCTAAAAAGAGTTCTTTCCAATTGCCGAAGTTTATCCGAGTCATTGTATTCTTCCACATTTCGTGTTGAGATATATGAGTATTTCCATTTGTGGTAATTTGTTTACTGTTGTATTTGTATTAAACTGCTTTTCGGGAGCTAATATACTTGTATGAGAATATTGCTGGTTTTTAATGTTGTATTTTATCGATGAATTAAAACTGTCACTTCGGTTTTTATTAATGTTAAATGGGTGACCCTTGGATTAAATTGGTTGGTAATTTTCCTTCACTGTGTTGTTCCCTTAAGGTCTTGAATCTTGAGTGTTACTGTTAAAATGCTTGTTTTATTGTAATATACCATGTGCAACCTTATTTCTTTTCTTTTTTGCAATGAGGTGATGGGAGCTATTGCCTTGTGTGTTCAGCTGTAATTGTAAGATACCATGTGTAGCTACTATGTGAATATTTGTTGGTTTTCTTTTCTTCCATTAGGTGATGAGAGTTACAGCCTTGTGTGTGAAGTTGTATTCATTAATATACCATGTGCAGCTATTGTGTGAATATTGGTTTATTTTCTTTTTATGCCATAAGGTGATGGGAGCTGCAACCTTGTTTGTCAAGCTGGAATTAATTGATATAACATATGCTTGTGAGGTGTAAAATATGCATTTGTTTTCTTTTCTGTCTTGAGCATTGATGGAAGTTGCTGCCTTATTTATTAATGTTGTTAATGCTATTCATTGCTGTTAAAATGATTGTTTCAACTACTATGTTCAAGTGAGTTGTGAATATTGTTTCAGCTACTGTGTGCATAGAAGCCAGTGTATGAAATATATGTATGTGCTATTGTAATTGTTGTTTGAGCTACTGGATTTGTCACCGATTCAATTGGAATATATGCTCTTTTTGGTACAGTTGTTGTTGGAGTTCATATATATAAATTGTGTTTATTTTATGAGGTGTCAATTGAATCTCAATTACTGTTGTTTTTAGATGATTTCGGTACATGTTTTTAGGTTTGCACTGTCATGGTCTGTCTATCATGGTGATAAGTAAAGAAAAAAAAGTGGGCCAAGGAATCTTGAATAATAGAATGAGAACACAAAATAAAAAAATACATGTCAAAATGTTGTCCATGTATGAGCTGTAAAATTAACATTATATGTTACTTTTACAGTCTATACATGTGATAATGTACTTATGTTGAAAGCTAAATAACTTGTAAAAGAGACGTAAACAACATTGAGTTTTTTCCATATAAAGAGGAATGTTTGTAAGCCAACTTTCAAAGAACTATTTTACTTCATAACAAACCTCTCAAACCTCAACTGCATTTTATACAAGCAAGTGGAACTCTATGTTTTTATTAGCTTTACAGGTATGAAAAAACTTATGTCGCACCAACTTTTTTATAGTTCTTTTTTATTGAATGATATTTAATTATTTAAATATTTTTATTAATAACATATAATTTTTTTTTGTATACATGTAATTGAAGTTATGGATGATTCACTGTTTAATGATATATTTAATGGGGATTTTGATGGCAATTATGATAATGTAATGAACCACATTGTAGACCACATTAATTATCCTAGTTGTGAAGGTAATGGTGCCTCATTTGCTGGTGCCAGAGATGACGGTGATGGAAACGACGCCGATGACAGTAATGATGATGGTGACGATGACAGTGAATTTATTTTAAGGAGGCATTTTGATATGAAAAAATTAATTATATGCACAACTGGAGCTATAAACATGTATTATATTAATTATATATATATAAAGAACCATGTATGGTTTCGTATAACATAGGGATGCGTTGGTTCACAGAGGTTTTAAGAAGTCATTGGAAACGAAGTGTTAACATGTTCAAGATGGACGCAACAACTTTGTTGAGTCTATGCACTGAATTAGAAATGCACCATGGCTTAAAACCATAAAAAATAATGAGCGTTATTGAAAAGGTGGCAATGTTTTTATTTACAATAGCAGTTAGGGTGTCAAATAAACAAGTGTAGGAAAGATTTCAGCATTCAGGCAAAACTATTAGTAGATGTTTTAAAGAAGTGCTTAAATCATCATGTTTGTTTGCCATGGAAGTCATAAAACCAGTAGATCCACAATTTAGGAGCACACCAAGAGAAATTGCTATGAATCCAAGATTTATGCCACATTTCAAGGTAAGATGAATTTTTGTTTAATTAAATAATTTAATTAAGTTGTTTAAATGCGTATGAAATATGTTATAAATGTTTATGAGTACTTAATGTTTTTGTGGCCTGTAGAATTGTGTCGGTGCAATTGATGGAACACATGTTTGTGCATGCATATCATCTGAAAATCAAATTCCATTTATTGAAAGAAAAGGTGTACCAACACAAAATGTCATGGATGCTTGTGGTTTCGACATGCAATTCATGTTCGTGTGGACAGGATAGGAAGGCAGTGCACACGATACACATATTTTTCTTGAGGCTATTGACAATAGCAATATCAAATTTCCAAAACCTCTAGAAGGTTGTGATTTTGACCAAATTGAAGATATAGTAATTGAAGGAATATAATATTTTTTGTAACTTTTGTTATTAATTATCATGTTGTTATTATTTGCAGGAAAATACTATTTGGTTAATGCCGGATATCCAAACAAGTCTGGATATTTGGGTCACTACAAAGGCGAGAGGTATTACTTTCAAGAATTTAGGCTTCGTGGACAACCAAGTGGTCAGAAAGAAGTGTTTAATCGTGCACACTCATCATTACGTAACGTGATTAAACGTTCTTTTGGGGTATGGAAACAAAGGTGGAAAATTTTGCAAAACATGTTTGCTTATCCATACAAAACACAAGTTGAGATTGTAGTTGCATCAATAGCACTACATAACTATATTAGAAGGAGATCACAAGACAATGCGGTTTTTTCTTAGTATGATCGTTATCCCAATTTTATTCCGGATGACTTTTTACCTGATATTGTTCATCGCTAAACCGTTCAAGGATCACAGAGGCCTTCACGTATGGATTTTGTACGTGATGAAATTATAAATAATTTGATGAAACAATAAAGGAGTACATTAATGTATAAGGATTTTTCATTTCGTTATGTAATCATAATTATAAAACACCTATCTTTTGTAATTATATTTATGTGTATATATATCCTTTTAAGTAATTCTAAAATCAAATCTAAAACACAAAGCATATTAACCAAACACAAAAAAATATTTTTTTTACCATAATTTCAACCATAGTTTTAACTAAACATAATTTTTTTTTCCACCACAATTTCAATCACAGTTTTTAATCAAATACAAGAAATTGATTTTTTTAAAATCATAACTTCACTCAGAGTTTTAACCAAATACCAACTTTTTTTAAAATCAATCTCATAAAAAATACTTTTTATCAAATTATTTATTTTAAACTACAACTATAAAAGTTATTACAATACCATACACACCCTAAAATCAGGACAATAACTATCTGAAGAGGGTGTTCGAGAATGCGGTGCAAACCGTGTTCGCATAAAATTCAAACTTTTTTTTTTTGTTAAAATTTAATGTGGTATGTATGTTTTGGATCGTTTTGATGTGCTGATGTCAAAAATAATTTTTAAAAAATAAAAAAAATTATTAATATTTATTTTAACATAAAAAATTATTTAAAAAATAAGCTTCCAAACAAACTAAAAAATAGCCGGCCAAGACCTCAAAGACGCAGCATCACTTTAATAATTAATTAATCAGCGGACGTCAGCCTCCTCTCCCCTCAAGCTCTGTCCAAACTCTCTCTAACGTGACCTCCTTTATCTCTCCGGGTCCCCTTTTCAAAAAAATGAAAACAAAAATCTCAAACAACCCTTTCACTTTTCCTAAATTTGCAACATTTCCCCTTCCCCTCACTTCCTTTTCGTGAATAAACAACTCCTCAAGGACCTTCAGTTCAAAAAAGAAAACTCTCAGTCGAAAAAACAAATAATAAAAGTTCTAATTTTTTAAAAACCAAAAAACCAACCAGAAAGAAATCGAAGAGAGAGGGGGGAGGGAGGGAGGGAGAGAGAGGGAGAGAGAGAGAGAGAGATTGTAGCTTGTAGCTTGTAGATGACGATGGACAGAGAGAAGGAGAGAGAGATAGAGTTGGAGAGTGCAATGTATACAAACTGTTTATTATTAGGTCTGGATCCGAGTATAATCGGACTCGGACCTTCATCAAATGGCACTCCGCGGGTCGGACTTTTCCGTCACTCCAACCCTAAACTCGGTGAACAGCTTCTTTACTTCATCCTCTCCTCGCTTCGCGGTCCTGCTCAATCCGCCAAAGTAATATTTTCATTTTCTCCTTTTTAGATATAATGTTCCTTCCTTGTATACAAGTGTTGATAATTTCTTTTTGCGATCGATCTTGTCAGGATTTTGATAAGGTGTGGCCGATTTTTGATTCCGCTCAGTCACGTGATTTTCGTAAGGTTAGTAACTTGATTAGTTGTGATTTCGTTGAATTTTCCGCAAAGCTTAGATTTTATTTTTGTGTTTTATTTTTGCTTTTGTTCTTTTGTTGTTTGTTGTGGTTGAAATGTTAGGTTGTGCAAGGGATAATCAGTGAGCTTGAATCGCAAGGGGCACTTCCAAGGAGCAATTCAAGGGTTTCTTCCCTTGCTACTTGTTGTGGACCGAGGTAGTTTTTTTTATATTTGGTCAATTTTTTTTTAAAATTTTGAAAAGTGAATTTTGAATTATAGAAATGAAACTAGAGATAAACCAAATGTGTTCATCTTGCAGTGCTCTCAACTTAGCCAAATAGTTGGGTCAAGTTAAATTCAGTATTGGTTTTAATTTCTGCTGTCTTATGAGAATCTGGGTTTCTTAGTAAAATGGATGCTTTCTGTTCATATATAGGTGCGCTAGAGGATAATGTGTGTCTGTCATAAGCAAGTTGATGACTTGGAACGCTTGTTTCCTAGTGAGAACTCATATGCTTTGGCATGTTCTTGAGTGCATATATTCTGAATGGGTTTTGTATCTTTGTGAAATAATCAAGAAAATTTACTTGCACAAGTTGCTACAATTGTAATTGGTTCATAATGCTGCAGAATTTTTCCTTTTAAAACGACTTTCAAGGCATCCATTTAGAGCATAGAATTGTGTAGAACTTTAGTGATATTTTTTTTTGGCTTAATGCAAAAGTTTCTCATGTATGTGCAGATTTGTTGAACTCTTGTGGCAACTTTCTTTGCATGCTTTGAGAGAGGTTCACAGACGGACATTTGCTGCTGATGTTGCTTCAAACCCACTTCCTGCTTCATTAACAGACGTAGCCTTCCAACATGCAGCTACATTGCTTCCTGTGACGAAGGTAATACTATTTTCATGGTCTTTATCAATGTATAAAGTTATCAAAGCTCAGGTCGTTCTCAGTCAAAGGCAATGCGATATTTGAAATTGTGATCAAGGTGTATAAATCCACTTATAAAGTCTTTCAATCAGGCAATACATGCATAGCTATTGTTCTTTCATTTGTATATAGATCCTAAATGCACTGACATCAAATAACACTTCTGTAAAGGTTGAAACGTCTGTTGTTAAACTGTAACTATAAGTGGGTCATAATTTGGAAAGGATTTTTTAAGAAGCCTCTTACAGAAGTCCTATGGGTCTCAGTTTTTTTTTTAAATGCGTCAAAGAGTTGAGATCTCATATGGTTCTCTCACTCAGTATACAATAGAAACTTTCTTGGATGTGGATCTCAAATGTGGACACAAAGTAAAAAGACAACATAATTGACAATTTCCAAGTTACATATTTTTTCTCCTTTTAGAATGATCTGTATTCGTATTATAATTGCAGTTTTGGATAGAAATGGGAAGACAATATTCATTTTTCTGCAGTTTCATTTCTTTGTTTCCTTTTTGGGTGAATTACCATTATCATAAGTTATAATCCATATGAACTATTCAAGGTTGCTTTTCTAAACTTTGCATGTTTGTGAACAATTCAAATGCTGGAAAGGTTTTAAGAAAGGAGTACTCTGTTTTCTGGTCTTTTGCCCTAGTTTCTCTTTTGACACATTTCATTTACAACTATACTTCAATTTTGGTAGCAGTGATTTGAAAATCTCCCCTTAAACAGGCAAGAATAGCTCTCGAAAGAAGGAGGTTTCTTAAAAATGCAGAAACAGCAGTACAGAGACAGGCTATGTGGTCAAATTTGGCTCATGAGATGACTGCTGAGTTTCGTGGTCTTTGTGCAGAAGAGGTAATGGGAAACTCATTTACTTTCTTGTAAAGGATTTAGGATGCAGCTGCCTGTTTTCCTCACACTTCCTTTTGAAAACTTGAATGTCAGGCTTATTTGCAGCAAGAGTTAGAAAAGCTACATGACTTGCGGAACAAAGTGAAGTTAGAAGGTGAACTGTGGGATGATCTAGTGTCAAGTTCTAGCCAGAATTCACATTTAGTTTTAAAGGCTACTCGCTTGTGGGATTCTATACTTGCTCGAAAAGGTAAGTCAAAATTAACAAAGTTTACTTTTTTATTTCCTTACAAAAGCTGAACCATTTTATTTGTTTGAATATATAAACTAGGATTTTCTTGGAATAATGCCATAATTGAGATGGTCATTTGGTTTCTTCTGAAATAAGTTTTTTTTAATGAAGTTCTTCCGTTTGTTTACAAGAGTAGTTACCATCTAAGTAAGTTGTTTCCATTTGATGGTGAGTTTAGTTGATTTAACAAATGGTCAATGTTCATATTTTTTCTGTACCTCTCTGTTATCATGATGGTACTCAGTACTTACATTTTAATGCATACCACGATGATATGTAGTTACCATGGACATGGTACTTGTGCTTTGAAACATGTATGGTCGAGCTTGTCATTCCTTTAGGGCTTGACCTGCAGATTTTTTGGTAAATAAATAGACTTCTAGATTATCTAAATCTACTCTTAATTGATTTTGAGGCTTGCTTTCTGAAACTATTCTTTCTTCTAGTAGTTTTGTGGAAGGTCAGAAAGGATGGAAATACGCTTTTGGAGTTTATATCTTCTTATTTTGGACATTTTACTTAAAGAGTAATTTATCCATGTCTACTAGCCATAACTTGTACTTCTTAAAAAGATTTTTACCTTTCATTTTTTGTAAATTTCTAATCTTAATCTTTTCTATGTTGATTTCAACAGTCTGTTTACATGGTTTTCTCCTATAATCTAATTGCCAATTCTTGATTACCATGGGCATTTTCAAAAACATATGTAAAAGGCAGAGAAAACATTGCTGGGATGGATCCAACCTCAGATACCTTAACTGTATATGAATACTGCTCCCTTCATTTGCCTATGTTTGACTGTCACAGACAGTTTGATCCAAACTGTTTATGCTCTCATTGTCATGATTGGATATCAGTTTCAATCAAAGGAAATTATCATTGACTTTGTTACACTTGCTTTCACTTTATATGCACATGAAAATATTTTTTAGCTTGCTTATGTTACTTTTAATCACTTATTACCCAAAAAAATGTGTGGCCTCTTGATTAAAATTTCTGTGACATTAATTAGATGCTTCTTAAAATTTGATGCTAATATCTGCTTAAACTGTACATATACTGCTACTTTACTGCTATTCCCGTAACTTTTTAAGTACCTTTATTTACAGGTCAACATGAAGTTCTTGCTTCAGGGCCAATTGAGGACCTGATAGCTCATCGGGAGCATAGGTAATTAAGATCAGATATTGTGCTAGGTTCTGAAGATGTCATTTATCTTATTCCTCTTCTTGCGTGATATTCTTTTACAGATACCGCATCTCTGGATCATCTTTGCTCTCTGCTATGGATCAGAGCTCTCAGGTTTCTTATTCAGATGAACATTCAGATGACAAAGAACATAGTGATGAATCTTATGTTAATGGAAATAGGGAAAAGTCGAAGAACAGTTTGGATTCATCCCATCTACAAGTAAATGATGAGATGCATTCTCGAGTGGATGATAGAGGTGGAAGAGTCCAGCCCACTGTTGATGTAGCAGAAATTATAAGGCGTTGGACACACGCATTGCAACGTATTCATAAACAGTCACTTCTTCTGGTATTCTATTTCTTTGTCTGGTCATGAGCTCCTTTATTTAATTGGTAATTTGTAAAAATAGATGCCTTCTGCATACCAAGCCAAGGCCTTCATTACTTCCTAATGATTAACTGCTATATGGCATATGATTAAAAGTGTGTTGCAAAATTGAGATTATATATATCTATTAAAAGTTTGGTATTGCAAAGTTTTGAGGTTGTAGATATTTGTGCAATACTAAGTTTGAGTTTACTAGGTGAAAACAAGACATGTTTGATGTTTGTTCTTAGCAATCTTATGTTGATTTTCTTTACAACATGGACACAACCTGATTATTCTGTGATTTACTTGCACTCTATTTATCAAGGTGTTTTGTTTTGAGTGGGTTGGAAGAGCATGTAGATCTGGAAAAGAACACAATTTGTCATTCTTGGATGGCATTATCATAAGTGAGTCTCAGATTTTGGAGATTTTGCTCTAGATGACTCATATATGCTGGAGATTTTGCTCTGGATGACTCATACATGGAAGCAATTTGTTATTAGATGATGCTTTTATTTTATTTTTTTTTAAACAGGAATATTCTCTTATTTGCTTGTAGATCATATACTTATATTATACAGAACAGTGTCTTTTTGTGTGAGAACTTGACTCTATGGCGTACTATTTTTACTTTGGAAGCAGATGTGCAAAGTATATTGTTGAGTACTTCCTCCACTCTTTTGTTGAGTATTCCTAATGTTTATTTGCTTTGTTTTTCCAGATATTATGTGAGAATTCGACAAAATTGTCTTTGATAAGAATATCACTGTAGAGAAAGAAAGTGGTTGTTATGGAAAATGATTATTAAAATCAATTTTTTCTCATTAAAATGTCTTAATACAAGAGAAGTATAAAACAGATGTGCAACGGTAGTATAGATGAATTAGAGAAGTCTATGAATTTTCAATCCAAGAACTTACAAGTTGATTGGATTTTGCTTGTCAATTATCATTGATGATGTAGTGAACTGCTATTGGGCAACAATTGCTTTGTAGGCAAAAGCTAATGATGGAGAAGGTCCAGATATATTAAGAAGCGCACTTGATGGTGGTACTAGTGGCCATGCTGAATCTTTAGCTGCAACTCTTGCAGAACATCAGCAACACCTGAGTAGTTTTCAGGTATGAAATAATCTTTGTGAACTGAGCGAGCTTTGAGTAAGCTCTGAAGTACTGCAAATTTGACTTTCAATTTAACAATTGCAGTTTCAGCTTGATGATGGCTTAATGCCACTGGACATGTTGGGTATTTGCGTGCCTGTGTTTTATTTTCTTGTGATGTGCATTGATAACAAGATAGTTGCTTATACTTCCTTAAATGTCCTCTTTCATTCACAGAATGAGCATGCATCATAATGATAAGTACCCCATTCAGGTATCCATAACCCGGACCCAACTTGATCAGGTTTCGAGTACCCATCATGTAACCATAACCTGAACTCGAATACTAAAATTTTCAACTGTTTAGTACATAATTAGTTTGGTATACAATACAGATGTAATTTTTTAAAACTTTAAAGTTATTTATTTGTTTTGGGTCGGTCAGACCAATATCCATACCTAGCCCAAAACCCGACCACCTGATCGGGTTTAAAAATTTCCTACCCATTCAGGTCAGTATCCATTGGGTCTGGGTGAAATTGCCATCCCCATTAATGACTCATAGAGTTTGTGGTCATGCCATAATAACTTAGAAGATGGAAATAATCAAGTGTTATGGATACTCCTTGTTGCAGACATCAGTGAGTAGTGAGTTACAGTAGTTGTCATTGTTCATTTTTTTGATTTCCATCCCCATTAATTTTTTGCAGCAAAGGAGAGGACCAATCCTTGCTTTTTCAAAGTGTTGAAACTTACTAGACTGTGCACAAAACCTTTCCCTGATGCAAAACCTCAACCATGAGTATTCACCCCTTAAAATGATGAATAGCAACACATGTCCTTTATATAAATGAAATTGGCATAGATTTGCTGAATTACTGATGTTAAGAACCCTATTGTCTTAATGGGATGATACTAGATTGCGTTTTTATCATTTGTGAGCACTTGCATCATGTTCTTGAGATCACAAGGCTTTCCTACTTACTGGAGGCCATCTTGAATAATTTTTCCACTCTAATACTTTTTTCCACAGGGGCTTATTGACCAACTTAATGAAGTTGTTCCAACAATACAAAATTCAATATCAGAGTGTACAGAGAAAGTAAATAATATTTCTTCCAGCCAGCCACCAATGGCCAAGCATCGTGGAACCTCACCTATACAAGCTCAAAGCAGTGGAAGGACCTTGGTAATTTTTATGAATGATAAGTTCATGCAAAATAAAATGCCCAATGTTGAATAACTCATCATGTAAAGCTGAGTTCTCTTTCTCCCCCCCCCCCCCCCTGGAACTGTTAGGAAACTAGCTCCGATAATGTTGCAGAGGTGACTTCAAAAATTTCCACAGTTCAGCTTGACAAGGTATCTGCTAGCCCCCCTGCTTTGAAGCTACCCCAGTTATTCAGTTTGACCCCAAACTCT
Source organism: Populus alba x Populus glandulosa (assembly GCA_033617975.1). NCBI lineage: Eukaryota > Viridiplantae > Streptophyta > Magnoliopsida > Malpighiales > Salicaceae > Populus > Populus alba x Populus glandulosa. The sequence continues at coordinate 35,023,132 of CM066143.1, forward strand.
TCTGGAAAAGGTGCAAATTTGCAAAAGAGACAAATGTTAGCTCCCCAAACCATCCAAATGGAAAATCTATCTGAAAGAAACTCTCTGGACCAGCCTTTATCAAATAATCGCTTAGATAATCCATCGCAAGGTTTGCTAATTCTCTCTGCCACCTGCTTTATCCCTTATGCATATGTTATCACACTTATTGGCATGCTGAAGGCGCCCTTGCATTTATCAATTAAAAGAATTTCGGTTTTTGAAAGCTTTAGTTGGAGAGTTTGATTCTTGATTTTGTGTACTTGTAGATGGAGATTATTTTGTTCAAAACTTAAAGAGATCTGTAAGAGAAGCTGCTCTGTCAATGCAATCTTGCAACTCAGAATCATCTCACGACAGTCAGTCTGATGAAAGTTCTGAGCACTTCTTTTTACCTCTTTCATCGCCTGGATTTTCTTTTGTCCCAGAAAAAAAAGCAGTCTCAACAAGAAGTAAAAGATTTTCAGTATCTCAAATGAACACTGATTTGCTTGAGAAACATGCTCGAGATGGCCATGCTGGAAGCAAGTACAAAGAATTACCGGAAATTTTAAATGATTTGGGTTCACTTACTGACTATGACCACATAAATGGCTTCCTCACAGCTGCTGGATCAAATGGTGTGATATCTGATGGTCAGAGCTTATTCAATGACATTGAGGAACCCCATGATCAAGTTTTCTCACCTCCTTTCCTGTTAGATACATCCCTTGTACCAGATTTGTACGAGGACTTACTTGGTACGTTGCTGTGGGTGAAACACTTGTGTTATAGGCATTTATATGTTTGTTAATTATCTGGTTATGAGTTATTGTTGAATGATTTTCTAGATGCAGTTTGTGTTCAATATGCCATCAACTATGAAAATTTCAGATCTTCAATCTCAAAATATGCCATCAATTTGCTGTAATTAAGCTAGCATGTGTCACATTGCTGCATGGTCAGCAATCCATTATTCCAGTCTTGCTTTATTTTTAACGTCCAAGATTAATTATGCTTAGACAAAACAACTACTATAATTATTTTGTGGTAGAGTTCTGTTTGAATCTAGGTAAAATTATGTAAATGAGGATTTATCAACTGGAGACCCTCATTTTCTCAGAAAGGTTTAGAGATCCTTTTACAAATATTCCCTCTTTTTTTTTTTTTGCCTTTTCTTGTTTCATATTTTTTAATTTCATGTTGGATCTTTTTCCCAACTGGGACATGTTATTGATTTGAAGTTTGTTTAAATTTGTTGCAGCTCCACTTTCAGAAACTGAAACGGCCTTGATGGAGCTTTGAGTCAGAATTTTCAGCATTGTTCTTTATGTATGTGATAGATTTGTATAACAACGGATTTGATTGTGTATTAGAGCAGGAACTAGTAATCATTATGCGAGTTTTCCTATCTCATTTACTGTTTTTTATTGGATATGTTTTTTTTTTTTTTTGAGGATTCAACTGTGGAGTATCCAAGGCTGCTGAAGTCCCTCCCATTTGTGCCTGTCCACGATAATTAAGAGGTTTGCACCCGACAGACTCTGAATTTCTAGCCTTCAGCTATACCATCCTGTTTGTTGAAATGCATGATATTCTGTTTTTGGAACTCTTTACTGTTGGAGATGCTTCTTTGCAATCATCTATTGTATAGAGAATACCAGTACTGCTAGGGTACCTGGAACATCTTACAATGTCTTTGGTACTAAATTATATGGAATTTGTTGTCCGGAAAAAGTATTTTAATTTATGGAATGTGATTTTCATAGCATCTTTTAGGTGAAAATTTGTTGTAAATATACAAGTGGTCCCTGCATTATTCATGAAGTTATGCCAATGAAGTTGACGTCTCTTCGATTGCGGATATCCTTGTTTTTCATCTCTTGGATTATCATATACAAGTCTCCTCGTCTTCATTTTTTTTTTTTCATCTTTGTTCTTGAACCATTTTTTTTTTTATTTTATGATTGCATTCTTTATTGACAAAGTTATAATTGAATCAAATTTATCCAAGTAGAAAATTAAAGATGAAAGGCTGAAGTTGAAAAGACTATAAATAACTGATGGTTTCAATGTTTTTATACAAAGTTTATTTTAGTCCTAAATTTTAATATATTTTACCTATTGAATCCCTTAATATTTTTGCAATTCAATTTGGATAAAAAAATTTATTTTTCTTATTTTTTTATTCAAAATAGAGATCATTATATTTCAGCGGTAAAAAAAGAGAATGGTTTTGACATTGATTCCGATCATTAAAATAATTGATTTTAATGTTAATAAGTTTTTTTTGTTGAGGATAGTTTTACTTGGATATTTTTTTATTTTGAAAATGTTTTAAAAAATGTTGATTTTGTATTGATTTGGAATTTGTAGTTTTCAAGGTCATCCATTTAGTATTTGAGGTTTTTTGGGTTGAAAAAACATTGATCTTATTTTTCTGGTCATTAGTGGTTGAATTTATGAGAAAACTAGAAGTGTAATCTACAACTTTTTAAAAAATAAATATTAGGAAAGACAACATTTGCATTAAAAAAATAAGCGTATGTGCACAGGCCTTTTCTAATGGGGGGGCATTGGCTTGGCCTCTTTGTTTTCTATTTGTTTTTTTTTTAAGTTTGTTTTTTTAAAAAAAATCATGTTTTTTCTATATATATTTTAAATGATTTTATTATTTATATTTAAATTAATATCATTTCTCTCTGGTTTTTTTTTTAGCTTGTTATAAATTGTGATTGTTATTTTAATTATTTTATTTAATATTTTAAAAGATTATTCCACTTCATCTATAATTTTTATTTTTATATATTTAAAATTTATTTTTAACATTATTTATAATAAGTGTAGAGATATGTTTTTACCACTTTGATTTTATTCAATTAATTTTAGATGTCTAATTTTATTATCATTTGAGTAAAAAAAATTGATATTGATAAACAAAGTCATTGAATACAATCAAGTAAATTATATATATTATGATATTAAATATTTTAGTTTTATTTATTTTTTTTCAAATAGATATTTAGTTATGTTAATGATTTTTTTATTTAATATCAATTTAAAATAAAGGTACAATCAACAGGAAGAGATTTTCAAACCAAAAGCACCAGTCACCACACAAAAAGAAGTGTAAAAGCAAACTTGAGCAGAAGTTGCTGAAAGAAAGGAAGGAATTCGACAACAGTGCTGCTGCAGCAAATGAAACGACAAAAAGAATTCCTCGCACGTGTATAGATGCGAGCTGATCAATAGAGCTTCGTCATTGTCCCTGCATTTGAGTTTCGTAACAGTCAGCTAGCTGTGTGAATACCAACTAAAATTAAAACAAAATTAAATTAAATTAAATAAAAAATGAGATATGAACTGCCAAAGTTGACATTCATGGAGGGCAATGCACAGCACTAGAAGTAAACCAAAACAATCCAATCGAAATAGAGCAAACATAAGAAATTAACACAGGGGAGATGAAAATAGAGGCATGTACAAAACAGAGGCATCAGTTTCGAATTTCCTTTTTTCCGATGGTTCTAAGCTAGCTCAGCTTTGAACGTTCAAAGTCAACAAGCCAGGTTATAGCAAAGAGCTAGCACAACAATATTCTATGGCTTCACACATCAAGAGCTCAAAGTAAGGACGAAGTAACATCATATTTATGCTTTAATAATAAATAAATAAAACAATTTGATAGCATATTCGATAGTGGTTCTGATTACTTTTTAAAGTGTTTTTCACGCAGAAAAATATACTAATAATATTTTTTTATTTTTTTAAAAATATTTTTGAAATCAGCACATCAAAAATATATTAATTTAAAGCAAAAAATAATTAATTTTTTTTCAAAAACGTTTTACAAACATAATGCTAAATGCCCAATGCATATATACGGGACTCTATAAGTTGATCTATGTAATAGAAATTAAGGAAGTGTTTGGGAACGCTGTTGAAACCGTGTTCCCATAAAATTCAAAAAATATTTTTCTAAAATTTAATACGGTTTGTATGTTTTGGATCGTTTTGATGTGCTGATGTCAAAAATAATTTTTAAAAAATAAAAAAAATCATTGGTATGCATTTCGGTACAAAAAGTTATTTAAAAAGTAACCGCTACCACACTGCCAAACATACTCTAAAACATAAATGCAATCTTTGAGCAAATTGTCTAAACATTAATCATTCTGAAAGGTTTTAAAGGATGAATATGCAAAAGCAATATCCAAGAAACCTAAAAAAAGAGTATCACTTTATTCGATCAAGCCTGAACAAAGACATGGGTAGGGGTGAGCAAAAAAACTGAAAAACCGATTAAAGCGAGAAAACCAAAAAAAAAATAACCGAAAAAACCAAATCGTAAAAAAAACCGATTAGAAAAATTAAAAAACAAGTCAGTTCGGTTCAGTTTTGGTTTTAAAAAGTTGAAACCGAATAAATCAAACCAAACCAGTTTAAATAAAAAAAATCAATAGTACTATAAATACCTACTTTTTAGCTTTTCCCTTCTCCTTTTTAAACCCTAGCCGCCTCCCATGTTTCACAATCTTCACCTCTCAACACAGCCCCCACCCTTATCTTCACTCTCAACCTTTCTCGCCCATATTTCTCAATCTTCATCTCTCATCATAGCCCCCCCTCCCATCTTCATCTCTCATCCCTCAACGTTTCTCACAGCCCCTCATCTTCATCTCTTATCTCTCAACCTTTCTCACAACCCCCCCTCAACATCTTCATCTCTCATCTCTCCCAACCTTTTCTTAAGGCTTTAAGCACAACCCCCCTCCTCCCCCAAAGTAGATCTGGTGAACAAACCATCATTATCTCTCATCTCTCAATTTTTTTGTTCTTTTCTTTAAGCATAGTCGACTAAGTTCATGGATTAACAACCAAATAGCAGCTCTGAAGCCCCTTTCTCTTCAATCTTTATCTCTTAATTTTTGTCCCTATTTACTTCTTTTTTTTTTTTTTTATTCCTGTAGATCTATTATGTATTCATTTTCTATATTTATTTACAAGATTGTTGATTTGCCATTCATGTTGCGATTACTGTAATGAATGTTGTGATAATTATTTTTTTCAAATTTTCATTTGAATCTTGTTCTTTCTGGCTTCATGATTCAGAAAACCTGCTCGATATGTTTGGCCAAGATGAAATTTGTTTTTTCTGATTTTTCTTTTCAATTAACTGAACCGAACCAAAATTAGTCGGTTTGAACCGGTTTCTGTTTAGTTTTGATTTTGATTTAAAAATGAATAAATAAATTGGTTTGATTAGTTTTTTAGGTGAAAACTGGATCGAACCGGAAATGCTCACCACTAGGCATGGGATCAAAGGAGGTAATAATAGTCTTTAAAAAAAAACGAAAAAGAAAAGAAAAACCGAAAAGTTATGTATTTGAGCGAAAAGTTCCTTTAGCGGAATATGCAAAACCAAAGCAGTTGCTAAAAATCTTTAGCGGATGGGCATTATAACCTCTTCTTTCGAGGACGCTAATGTTTGCTGCCTCTTCCATGCTGGAAGTCTTCGGATCATGCTCTCAAAGACTTTCTACCATTGGGATGATGTCATGCTGACCTTCAGTAGTGGAGGGAATAACACCACACATAAGCAAACATCAAGAATGTGGTTCACGTCGTGGTCAAGCGCACAAAAACTAAACAAAAAATGTGCGTAAATTCCACCATATTTGACCCGCTGATCTATTCTCTTTGGATTCACAACCAGCTATCATTGAAATCTAAAGCATGAAGGAAGTAAAAAATATGTTTTCTTATAAGTTCTTATATCTTGTATTGTGTGAACGCTAGAGCAATTACGATAGAAATAATAATAATAAAAAAAACAGAAAAGAAAAAAGGATGCAAAGTTGTCCTTCAATGTTTCAGAATCGAAAGCTAGCTTCTGTTTTGTTTGAGTTCCGTGGATCATGCACGCGTCAGCTGAAACAAAAGATGCTGACACAAGCAAGGACTTAGAAATCAATGTTTGCGATGGTTCTACGAGTGTGTTTGGTATTGCGGTAGCTTTTGTGGTTGTGATTTGAAAAAAATTGTTTTATAAAAAGTACTTTTAGTTGAGGTTGGTTTGAAAAAATAAGTGTTTGGTTAAAACTGTGGTTGAAATTGAGGTCGAAGAAAAAATAGTTTAATGTGTTTGGATAAAAACAAATGCTTTTCAAATTGAGGTTATAAAATAATTAAAAAATATATATATTAATATTAATGATTTTAATTTAAATATTGTAAATTTAACTACTGTTATTACATCATGAAATAAATAATATTGATATCAAATATTTTTTATTATTCTATTACACTATGTGCAATGTCATCACATACGAAATCTATCCAACAAGGATTATATTTTTCATGGTTTCTTAAGCGCGCAACAACAAAAACTGAATCTTTTATTACATCATCAAGTGATTTCCTTTTAATTTTTTGAATAGAACACAATTAAAATAAAAATAAAAACTGAATTTTTTTTAACTGGGCCGGACCCGGCAATAATATAATTGGAATTGCGATCAAATTTCACAAATGCTACATCATTATAATTTTTTAAAAAACAATAAAAAAAATTTAAACTCATTTTCATGATTTTTTTTTTAAAAAAAACCTGTAAACATTAACTGTGCGAGTGAAAAAAAACCAACCTACATGAATTAAAACAGTAACATGAACAGTGGAGTTCACTCTCCACTGTTTATGTTACTGAACAGTGGAGAGTGAAAACTCTCCACTGCGTTCCACATGTTTGCGCCTTTGCGGAAAGCAGCTCTCAGCTGCTTTCCGCAAACCTGCGGTTTTAATTTATTTTAGCTGGCCTCACATGAACAGTTAGCATGGTTTTTATGTTGCCAAACGCTTAACAGCGGAAATAAACACCCACTACGGCTTGCTCGTGGTGAAGTCAAAGATGTTGAAATGTCTTCAGAGGGCATGGTCAATTGCTGAACCTGACAGAAGAGCTGCTAGAGTTTGGTGAGCTGGGCTACCATGAACTTCATGAGATATGTCTTCAAAGGGATTAGCGACGTCCATGAGATCGTAGCAGTTCACACAAGATTTGAAAGCTCCAAAACTGAGTTGGAAGATTTTGATTTTGCTAAGCTTGGCTGTCATGGCAACAGACCTTATGATCGTAAGGGTTCGTATAGAAATTTCCTTTATCATCCTACATTTCTCGTTGATATGTTCTTCCATAATCATTATAGCGTGTGAAGTTTGAAAGATGTTGAATCTACATCGAGATATCTCCAAAGCTGAAAAGAAAATATTAAAGATATGCCGAAGGTAATAGTCTAAGCTTCCATGTTCAAAGAAATCTAAAAAAAGAAAGAAAGGATGACTCGTAAATCAGTACATGCTCGCATTAACTTGCAACGGAGTAGACACTTGTTTTTTTTTTTTTTTTTAAGTAAAGAAAATCAAGAATAATTTTTTTTATTGGTCAAGTTATGCATATTGGATTAATCTTTACATGTCCTTAAATTAATAACTAGATAAATCTTTAATAATTATTCATATTAATAATTATAAAACTCAAATAAAAATAAAAAAAACAAATTTTTTAATTTTAAATTCTTACCTATAACACTACTGAATGGTTAAAAAACAAAAGACTGACATGTAAAGAAAATCAAGAAATTTGAAAGAATGGAAAGCTGCATCTCACGCTCACATTGATTTCCCAAGCACTTGCCATATTGTAAATAAAAGGATTGCCAAGAAAAAATAAAAATGCAAAGCATGTTTTGTCAACGTGCCTATACTTAGCTCAATGGCTAGAGAAACAACTGCTTGACAATATGCTGTCAATAAACAATAGTGACAGCACGATGTGACAATTAACAAAAACAATAAAATTCGTAGCAAAAATACTGTGCAAAACACTGTACATACAGATTGAAATCATTATTCATTGCTATACTGCATTGAATTCTTTACCCTTCAAGAGAAAATTGAGAAGCCCGTCATTGAAGATTTGGATTGGGGTGAATATGACTTTTTCAAATTTATATGAATAATAAAATAACTCAGTTACTTTTTGTATCAAAATATTTAAATTTTTATTTAAGGGTGGTTTAATCTTTTGATTTTTTAAAATATAGTTAGAATACAATTTTTTCCTTGGAATCAATAAAAAATAAATTATGTGTCCAAAAGCTTTTTGATCTAGGTTTTTTTTTTATATATTAATTCTAGAACCATAAAGAATAATTTGGTTATTTTATTTGATTAATTAATATTTAAATAGCAAAAAGTAAAGTCATTAGCGAGTTCTATTTATGTGCCAATACATGGGAGGTGTCTATATTTTTTAGATGCCGTGTGTGGCTCTAATCAATGACAAAAATTGCCCTTTCACCATATTGTTGAATGCATTGATGCGTCCTTTTCTTGGTGATGTAGCGCATGTTAGTGGAGTAGTGATGATTTGTTGTCGATGAGTCTTTCTTTCTTCTTCTTCTCCCCAACATTTGTTAGTTAGCCCTCTTCAACTTCATTCGATATTTTTTTTATTTTTATTTTTTGTTCTTGTTTATTTTATAAAAAAAATTATCTCTTTTTAATTTTATCTTTCAATCCCAATTTTCATATATTATTCCTTTTTATTTCTATTTTTGTTTCCTTGGTTTTTTTGTTAAAGTCTTACTGGTTTTCAATTTTATCCTTCTATCTAATTTATGGTATATTGTTTTTTTTAATTTGATCCTAATTTTTTGAGTTTTTCTTCTTTTCAGTTTAACCATCAGATAAAAAAATTGTTATTACCCTCGAATTTAATTTTTATTTCAATTTTCACACTCATTATTTTAATTGTTATTGTTTTTAATTGATTTATTTTGTTGATTTTATCCTTAAATATTTGATCTGCTGGGATTAGGTTTTGCAGTTTTTTCCTGGTCATAGATTTGAAAAGTTTAACGCGGATTGACATATTTTTTGGCTTATTTTCTTTTTGATTTTGATGTTTAGCATTTGTTTTTAAATGGCCTTTTATGGTCTCAATCTCGTGATCAAGGTCATATGTTTTGAAGGTTGAAACGAGTTGATTTTGATTTTCTTTTTAGATCTTTTTATAAAATTGATTTATTTTTAATTTTATCATTCAATATTTTTAATTTTTTTGGGATTGGTTCTTGTGCTTTTTTATTTTTCATTTCCTGAAAACCATGATCGCGGGGTTAACAAGTTAACTCAGGTTGACTCGAATTTTTTTTTTCTCTTTGCTTTTTTTTATTATTATTATTTTAGTTTTATCCCTTAATATTTTTTTGTTGAGAATTTTGCTTTGTTGTTTTTTTTTTGTTTGTCTTTTATGTTGTCGGTCTCAATTTCATGACCACAATCACAAGTTTCAATGATTTATTTAGGTGGACTTTGGTCTTTTAGATCTTTTTAATTTTTTACATTTGACATTTATTTTTAAAAAAAATTGATTTTCATTCTTTTTTTTTTCACTTTCCGTTTACATTTGATTTTTTTATTAAATTAAATATTTTAATTTTAGTTATCTCTTGATTAAATATTGATTTATCTAATTAGATGTATGTATAAACATTTTAATTTATGATTGAATTTTTTTTTATTTGCAAAGACACAATGAAAAAGGTTGTTTATTGTTTTTATTGAAAAAGAATATTCAACATGGTATTATAAATAAGAGAAGAATTCCACTTTAAAATTTGTTGCAAGCCACGCATTAATTGGAAAAAAAGGGAGAGAGAATGATTTGACAAGGTTTATTTAAATTGAAAATGCCACCGTGTATCCTTTAAATACTTTTAAATTATTTCAATTTTAGTACGTAATATTATAATAACTATTTGATGATTTAGAAAAAATAAAAAATAAAATTAGGAAAATAATAAACTTTATTAAGGAGCGATATTATTTTAAACTTTAAACTGCATTATATATAATATAAATGCAATATCTATGAATTCATGTGCTTGTTGTCTGTGTGTGTATATATCATTTTTTTATTATTATTAATGTGGGTATTTGGACTAGTTTGCGCGTACTCTAAATAATTTAATGAGCTCTGAAATTAATGACCATATAAGCCTCCAGTAACCATCATATGAGTAACCACATGGTTCGAACCTGAGGCCATAGAGAGAGCAAATCTCTTAATCCTAAACTCTTACCACTCAGTTACCTCCTGAATAGTTACACACACACATATATATTCACTACAATACTATAATTATGTTTTTCACGTTTCCAAAATATTCAAATACCTTGGTGTCCGGAGTATTCCAGTTTTTTTATACGACCATTAGCTATTAAAAGATTCATCGAGAATATAAGTATTTGTTTATTTTTTAAGCATAATAAAATCACTTAATAATTCTTTGAGTAAAAAAATAATTAGCAAAGAAGGGTATTTTTGTATTTTTAATACAGTAAAACAAGTTTATCCTTGAAATAAAAATAAATAAATCATGTGTCGATAGGCCTCTTGATCCTTTTTCTTTTGTTTCTTGTTTTTTTTGTTATTGTTGTTACTCAATTTTTGACCCACTTTTTTAATAATTTTTTTGAAAAATCCAAAAATAGTGAAAAAACAACAAAATTTCAAAAAAATATGTTTTTAATATATTTGCAATGTTTTTAGCATTTTCAACGTCTTCTAAAAAGAATTTTAAATTTCAATTGTTTTTTTCGAACGCGTTTGACTTTTCACGCGTCATTTTAAAATCATTATTTTTCTCATAGAATTGATGTTGATTTTGCTCATTTTTAAAAAAAAACAAGAAAAATCAAATTAAAAAAAAGAAGAAGTTGAGGGATCAATTTGGAGGCTTGAACAAACTTTTACTTATAAATATAGGTTGAAAACTCAAAGCAAAAGGGGGGGGGGAATTTTGATATTTTTGAGGGGAGAGACAACACAAAAACAAAACCCTAAAATCTATCTCTACCAAGCCGGCCATCACACTGTTCCCCCTTCTTGGTTTTGGCTTTTCCAGCCAACAACACATAGCTGCCTCTCCTCCCCGGTTTTAGATTTTTTAAGACCCAAACCAGGCCGGATTTCCTCCTCCTTAACCCAGCCACCGGTCATCAACACACCGCCTTCATTTACCAGCTCTCCCAAAACCAGAGGCCACGGCTAATCTCTCCTCCCCGGCTTGATTTTTTTTAATCCCCCCGCTGGAATTTTTGCTCCGACAGACCCAACCACCCTCTCCCCCTTCATCACCATTTCTCTTCTTCTTCTTCCCCAACAGGCAGCACCACCGAACCAGCCTCACCCGGAGCCATCAACAGTTGCTCACTCTCCCCTCACCCACGGGCAAGCCCTCTTCCTCAGCCGAACAGCAGCAACGACTGCTCCCCTCCGGTTTTCTTCCCCAGCGGTGGCTGAACAGCAGCCGTGCCGCCCGCACTCCCTCGGCTGGCTACAGACAGCAACAGAGAAGCAGCTCCACAGAGCCGTTCCCCTACGTAGATCGGCCACCAGCAGCAGCACAGCCGCCGCCAGACCTGCCTTCTCCACCCAACAAACAAAGCCGGCCACCGCAAGATCTTCAACCAGCCAGCTACCCATAGCAGAGGGGAGGGCGAGAAAACCCATTGAAGAACATATCTGCAATGAAGCAGATCTAAAGGAGAAGATAGAGTGAGATGAGGCAGATCCGAAAACAGGAAGAAAAATGCTTAAAATCAACTGCCATTGTTGTGTTTTTTTTGGATTTTGCAGGGGACGGGGTCCTCACGGGCGGTAGGAAAGTGAAGATGGGAGGAAGGGATTACAGCACCTCCACGCTGTTGGATTTCACGGCGGCGCGTGAACCCACGCGCCCCCAGTGGCGGTGGCGCGTGGGCAAACGCGCCACCACTGTTCAGGCAGGCCGATAATGCTTCCCAAAATTGTTTTCAAAGCTTTAGGGCTATTTTTGTAAATTTTTAATTGATTAATGTAATTTTTGTTTAGTTGTTTTGAGTTTATGTAAATGTGGATGTAAAAGAAGGACAAGAAAAAAGAAAAGAAAGAAATAATAGTAATAAAAAAAAGAGATGTGTGTGTGTTTGCTTGTAATTTTTTGTATGTTATTGAATAAAAAAAAATGAATTTAATTTATATGCACAAATATCTAAAGGACAGATAAAAATCATGTTGTATTTTCCATAAAAATGTAGAACATGCATCTATATATATTCTGGGAATTAATAACTGATTTATCAAAGCTTAAGAATTGAGCTAAAATTTTATTTTTAAAATCACATCAAGTCCACGAAGCTTGAAAGTGAATGTGATGTGTATTTTTGTTTATGAATGATTTTTTATTATTATTATTATTATGATAAAATTGCAAGAATAAAGAAGAATTTAATATTCTGATTTGTTCACGGATAAAGAATTATGAACTTACATGTAAGTTGTATTTTCTAAAATTCGATGAATGAACCAAATTTTAAAACTTCTTTGACACTTCAAATCTACGAAGCAGCTTACCTCAGGTAGGGTGCGTTAGGGGTGCTAATACCTTCCCTAACCACAATCAGTCCCTTACCCGTGATCTCTGACAAGACCAGTACATCAGGTTTCCTAGTAGCCCTCAATGAATTACTAGGTGGCGACTCCAACGAACGAATTCAAGGCAAACGCAACATACGAGAAAAATCGCCTGCCGATGACGCGCGCCAGGATTTTTTTTGGGGTGCGACAGAATGGCGACTCCACTGGGGACGATATTGTTTTCAACATTATTGGACTAAGCTTTGTATATTTGATGTGTTTATGTTTTTGCATTTTTGTCTTATTTTATTTTTGTTTTATCCATGGATTTTGTAGAATTATCTCATGCATCACATAATTAATTTTTTTTAAAAGCACACACAAGCTTCAGGTTAGGAGGGGGACTATCAGCTTACCTTACGACTTTTAGTCAAGGTTTAAGTTTGTGTAAACCCCAACTCTTCGTTGAGTGCTTAGATTGGTAACGGTTGGTACACGTGCCATCTCATTGCCTAAAAGCCCCCATATTGCCTCCATGAGGACGATCATTGGGACAACGAGAGACCCTTTTTAGAGACCAAATAGTAAACCTACCTTTTGTCTCACTTAAAAAGATTAGAACCTGTCTTTAGGATGTATGGTCCGTATACATTGTTTTGCATTCGAGCAAGCTCTTCTTGAAGCATCTTGAACTCCAGACTTATGGGTGACACAATGACCGTCGCTCAAAAAATTTTCATTGTAGAGTTTGAGCAAGAATCAAGATTCTTATTTCATCATACAAGAGTTGCAACCATATGTCACCCCTCGAAGGGCAAGTTCGTCATATAGATTACATATTCATACATTTATCATGCATGTACCGGGTTGAAAGGTAGGTCCCCTGCACAAGCTGTGCTGCACGTGATTGAAAAAAGATGATGGAAGTGAAGAAAGGTGTCGGATAGAGGCTCATTATCAGATTAAGGTTGAGAGCATCAAAGGTGAAACAACTAGACTCAGATTTGCTTGAACAAGTGTTGAGTATTTAAATGGAAAGAGAATGTCTGCACAGTCTTCTGTGGGAACACTGCTTGTCCACGTCCAATTGAAGCTGCCTCTCCTTTTCAGTCATGAACAACAACAACAATGCCTTCAGTCATCAACTAATGACAACTATAGTTCCTTTCCAGTTGCACTGTTAAGTATTCATCGCCTCCACATCATCTAATGGAACCAAACGACTACTAGCCTCCTGTACATGGTGCATTAGTCTGCTTTGAAGTTACCCCAATTATGAGCTCAATTACAGTTCAGCAGCACAAGATGTTGGTCTAAAAAAACCATGATTAGACACTGAACTTCTACGTGGTAAAGCTCTCTCTATAGAGATTTATTTGTGAATCTGCCAATGGGAAATGCAAAAGGGGATGTATTAATTTCATATGCTTTGAAACTTTTTTCCCACTAGTGGCACGAGCAAAACATTGTAATAGGTAGAGGAGTCAGGTCTGGTCTGAAAATATGAGTAGTCGTCGAACTTCAACGTGACAGAGCTCTCTACAAAAATATGTTCATGATGCTGCAAGTTGAGAGTGCAAGAGAGGATTTACTAATTGCATATGCTACAAATATTTCTCTCATCAGTTTTAGCACGAAGAAACTGTAGCATGTTGAAAAGCCAGATTTGGTTTGAAAAACATGGAGCAGACATCAAACTTCAACGTTGTAGAGATCTCTCGACAGGAATCTATTTGTGGATCTGTAAATGGGAAATCCAAGAAGGGATGCAGTGGGTTCAGATTGTCCACAATTTTCTCCTACCAGTATTGGCATTAAAACGCAAAAGTGGCTATTTGCTGCACCGTCAGTGAGGAATCAAAGAGGAAATAGAGGAGTTGTGGATTCATCAGTTTCTCTTCCAATTTTGACAATATATGATTCCATACGTTTGTGTTTTTGCGCATTGCCAGAATTACCTAGATATTGAGAGGTTTCCAACAGTCCTAAAACAACAACAACAACAACATTGGAAGATTGAAATGATGTTGTGAGGATTTGCTGAAGAATTGAACAAGCTATGAAGAGAGGAAAGATTGAAGGATCTGCCATGGATTCCAGAACAATGATGAGAGGTGAATTAGGAGATGACTTTGACAGTGTGAAACCTTAATTATGTGGTCTAGCCAGGTCTCACGGTAGCATCAATTGCTCAAATGTCTTTGCCAAGATTGACATTCCTCTGCCACTTAAGTTTGTCGACCAGAATCTGCCAGATTCTAGATTGTTGCTAGACTCCGACAAATCCCATGCAACTACCATTTTTTGGGTGATTTAATCCAGACAAGAGATGTGATGTCATGATGGGGTCCTCAACCATTTCAAGTGAACAGTTTCATGAATTGCAAGAATTGAGTCCTGAAGTTGGAGAGCAAGAGACAAGTATAGTCTGTGAAGGATGGTGTCATTGGCTATATTGTTCCCCGAACATCTTCAGAATGACATGTGATCGAAAATGCTTGGCAAAGCACAGATATTGCCAGAAAAGCTGATTCAAGAATGGTGATGAACAGTCAATCATATTGTTATGGAATTCTGCATTTTGTTTTGGGATCACATCTCATCCTTCAACGAAACATGCCTTGTTTTTGTCTCTTTGTTGTTTTGAAATCAATAGATGTTTAGCATTTTATTCTGACAAAATATTTTGATCAAACTCCAACATGCAATAAAGGTTAATTAAGCCGGAAGATTAAAAATGTTTTGATTACAGAAATGACTTGATGCTTGAAAATAACATGAGGTGACTAAACAATTTTGAACTCATACCTCCTGAAATTGAACCACAAATCATATAGCTAAGTTTTAACAGTATGCATAATGACATGCAGTGGATTCGGTAGTTATGGACTCGTGAATCATGATTCTTACAAGTCCCAATTATTACACTGGATGAGGTCAAAATTTATTGGTTATAACCGACCTTGCTTGAAATGAGAAAAGGTCATCTTTGATATTCCCTTCACTTTCTAAAGATTATATCCCTTGTAGTCCCATTTTGAGCTGGATAGAATATTTTTTTCATGAAAACCCTGACTAGGATCATACCCCACACTGGGGGCAGATGAGAGATATGCTGGAGACATTGATATAATTAATGGATAAAGAGGAAGGCTTAGAACAAAAGTCCAATGATTGAGAGAGAGCTAGAAGAAGACACATAGACTAGGGGCATATAAGAAAATTTTGAGGAAGGCTATGAAAAAAAAAAGAATGAAAAAAAAGGGAAGTTGAAATTGCCCTCACTTAAATACAAGTCAAAGATAAAGGATGGAGAACGCCTATCATGTCTATGAAAAGCAAAAGAAATTTCAATCAAGGGGGGACACAACAAAAGTCAATACTAGCAAAAAAAAAAAACTAAGCTATAAACGTGACTTTTGGTTTCTATTATAAAGCCTACGATGTTATCAAATGATTGAGATTGGTTATTCATCAAGAAAAGGGGGATTTGCATTATGACTTATGATTAAGAAAAGTCTGAACTTTGAGGTTAACAAGGTTATATGTCGTCTCCTCTACAAAGACAACAATAAAAAACAAGTTGATGAATAGTTGATGTTGATCCTAGGTCTTTGAAACCCTTAAACACCTTTTGAGCCTTTGAAATTCCTTTCTTTCATAGCCATGAACCATAGCCTGCATTACATGCTTTTAAAAGCCCTTTTTAATCAAGCAAGCAATTTGAACCGATAAATGACGCTCTCAAAATTTGAAGAGTTTTTCCATAAGGGTCGTGACTTCATGAATTAATCTATTGGTTATTATGCATGCTAATAAAATAAGCTATAAGAAAAGAAACAACCTTTCTTGATAAAGCCTGAGCATCTTGTTTTTGAAATTCATAAAAATGTGACCTCATCACAGACCATCAAAAGATATACCCAAAATCAGAGTTTAAAGTGGATAAAAAGAACCATGGGAAAAACCATTTTAATCTTACAACGAGTCGATTTTTGTTTTCAAAATACGAGACAATCAAAGGACTGTGTATTTTGAATAACGTGTGTTGGGTCTTTGATCAAAAGCTTGATTTCAAAAGATTTTCAAAAAGGACATCTCTGATTTCATTTCAACAAACTAGACTTTGAATAGACATGATCTTTGAAATATGAGAGTTGATTCCAGAACAAGGAAGATTATCAAACACAGAAGAACATTGATTGAGTATGCAAAATCGTTGATAGAAATGACATTGAAGTCCTCGACACTCCTTGAAAAGTTGAGCAGCTGGAGGCAATACAGTAGACCTTGAAAAGAAAAAAAGCAATGCTTATATCAACTATGAAGCAATGATTAAATGATGAATAAGTGAACTGAAGACAATGATGTTCAAAGAAAGATAATCAATGAACGAGCACATTCAGATCATACTGGGGCAATGTCATTCCAAAATGGCCCATGCTCCGGTGAACCCTGCCGGCAATGGAGAAACAAGGATGTACTTGAAGGACACTTTCATATCATCATCTTTTGAAACATGGTTAGCAATCGATGAAGATACACAGATGAATGTAATTGAATGGTAAAAAGATGCACACCACTAAGACTGACTGTGGAACAATGCTGCACTTAAAGGACAATCTCATATTGTCATTCTTTGAAACATGGTTATAGACAGATGTTATCACGCAACTGCATTGAATGAATGTCAGAAAGGCACCCACCCCGAAGACTGACTGTGTGGGACAATTTGTTTTGAAGCTAGATGAGCACTTCACCGCATGACTATGGGTGATAAAAGCAGCATCATTGATGAGGCCGGGACATTTCTTTTCACAAACTGATTAAATGAGTTGAAGTGAATCTATTAAGAAGAACACTGAGCATACAACCATGAGCCTTTGTACTGCAAGCTATGAGATGCATGTCTGGACGACTGGATGATTTCCAAGAAGGCTGATGATAACATGTACTTGAAGAGTACTGTTTCAACTGGAGGCAAGATCATGACTGATTGACAATTTTAATGGGCGTTGGCACGCACAACCAATCAAAGGACAATTCTTGAGAGAATATAGGAGATGAATGATTTGTTCCATTCCTTCAGGATGAATCGAGCAACACCATACTTACAAGCAGGGTCAAACTTGATGAACGATGCGAGCAGTAATTGTCGAAGACAGCCCAGGATGGGTACTGCATTTACAGCTGAGTGAATGGCTAGCACATGAATGAGCCAATACATCGAAAGAACAAAGAAAGGTTTGGGATACAAACAAGGGCACCCTATGACGATGGAGCATCAAAGAGGGGGGGACCTATATTTCAAATCAGGTAAGGATGCATGCATGTCATCTAACCTCAAAAAAAAAAATTGCACATATTTTTTAATTGTTACAGGAAAATCCTTAATGAGGTCCAGCAAGATGTTGGAAAAGGAAAGAAGCATTGTGGTGATGATAATAAGGAATCGATTTTGATCATGGAATAAAAGGACGATGGGATGAACCCTACCATTAGGAAAATCCCAAAGAAATGAAGAGATCAACTTTGCAATCGTGAAGCCTCGAGTTTTCAACTCTTGCAGTCAGGAAACCCCGAGTTGTCAAATCCTATGATAGGGAATTATCAGGAAGCACCAAGTTTTCCAGCCCTTTTTCTGTCATCCCCTCAAAGACTTCGCCAGGTAAGTACTATTTTTCACACTTGTCATATCACATCTTCCATTTAGGTTGGTCACCCATGACAATGAGACCGCGCTTTCCACATTTTTTTTCCATCCGGGAAGGTCACCCATGACAATAAGACCGCCCTTCATCAAAATTTTTCCATCCGGGTAGGTCACCCATTACAATGAGACCATACTTCATATTTTTTTCCCCCTGGGTAGGTCACCCATAAGAATGAGACCACTTTTTACACATTCTTTTGTTCCAGTTGAATGAGGTCGCCAGATGGGATCTCATGTAGCTTTGGTTAAAGGGAATTGCCATATGGAATTTCAGGTTGACCGAGCTACACACAGGATTTTTGGTTCTGGTTAGAGGGGATTGCCGTAAGGAATCTCAGTCTATCCCAACCACACACAGGATTCTTGGTTCTGGTTAGAGGGGATTGCCGAAAGGAATCTCAGTCTGTCCCAACCACACCCAGGATTTTGGTTCTGGTTAGAGGGGATTGCCGAAAGGAATCTCAGTCTAGCCCAACCATACACAGGATTTTGGTTCTGGTTAGAGGGGATTGCCGAAAGGAATCTCAGTCTAGCCCAACCATACAAAGGACCTTGGTTCTGGTTGAAGGGGATCGGCGAAGGGATCTCAGTTCAGCCCAACCACACAAACCTTGGTTATGGTTAAAGGGGACCAGCGAAGGAGTCTCAGTTTAACCTAATTGGAAAGGATTTTGGTTCTGGTTGAAGGGGATCGGCGAAGGGATCTCAGTTCAAGCCCAACCACACAGACCTTGGTTATGGTTAAAGGGGATCGGCGAAGGAATCTCAGTTTAACCTAATTGGAAAGGATTTTGGTTCTGGTTAGAGGGGATTGCCGAAAGGAATCTCAGTCTAGCCCAACCCTACACATTCCTTGGTTATGGTTAAAGGGGATCGGCGAAGGAATCTCAGTTTAACCTAATTGGAAAAGATTTTGGTTCTGGTTAGAGGGGATTGCCGAAAGGAATCTCAGTCTAGCCCAACCCTACACATTCCTTGGTTATGGTTAAAAGGGGATCGACGAAGGGATCTCAGTTTAACCTAATTGGAAAGGATTTTGGTTCTGGTTAGAGGGGATTGCCGAAAGGAATCTCAGTCTAGCCCAACCCTACACATTCCTTGGTTATGGTTAAAGGGGATCGACGAAGGGATCTCAGTTTAACCTAATTGGAAAGGATTTTGGTTCTGGTTGAAGGGGATCGGCGAAGGGATCTCAGTTCAGTCTAACTACACATTCCTTGGTTATGGTTAAAGAGGATCGGCAAAAGGATCTCAGTTTAACCTAATTAGAAAGGATTTTGGTTCTGGTTAGAGGGGATTGCCAAAAGGAATCTCAGTCTAGCCCAACCCTACACATTCCTTGGTTATGGTTAAAGGGGATCGACGAAGGGATCTCAGTTTAACCTAATTGGAAAGGATTTTGGTTCTGGTTGAAGGGGACCGGCGAAGGGATCTCAGTTTAACCTAATTGGAAAGGATTTTGGTTCTGGTTGAAGGGGATCGGCGAAGGGATCTCAGTTCAGTCTAACCACACAGACCTTGGTTATGGTTAAAGGGGATCGGCGAAGGGATCTCAGTTTAGCCTAATCACGCAGAATCACTAGATGGGATTTCAGGTTGATCGAGCTACACACTGATTTTTGTTCTTGTTAGATCGCCAGATGGGATCTCAGGTAAACCCAATCAAAAGGGAAGGTCGCCCGTGAAAATAGACCAGTGTGAGTGTGTGGGCAGGTCGCCCCTGAAAACAGACCAGTGTGAGAGTGTGGGTCGGTCGCCCCTAAAAAGAGACCAGTGTGAGTGTGTGGGCAGGTCGCCCCTGAAAATAGACCAGTGTGAGAGTGTGGGTCGGTTGCCCCTGAAAATAGACCAGAGTGAGTATGTGTGGGCAGGTCGCCCGTGAAAGTAGATCAGTGTGATTGTGTGGGCCGGTCGCCCCTGAAAATAGACCACTTTTCTTCAAAAGGGGCATGTCGCCCAAGATAATAAGATCATTTTCTTTTTCTGTTCTTTACAAAGCTTACTATGCAAAACATTGAGGAGTTTTGCTTCGTAAGCATTGTAAAGAGGGGGCATCTGTTGTTACTCAATTTTTGACCCACTTTTTTAATAAATTTTTTGAAAAATCCAAAAATAGTGAAAAAACAACAAAAATCCAAAAAAATATGTTTTTAATATATTTGCAATGTTTTTAGCATTTTCAACGTCTTCTAAAAAGAATTTTAAATTTCAATTGTTTTTTTCGAACGCGTTCGACTTTTCACGCGTCATTTTAAAATCAATATTTTTCTCATAGAATTGATGTTGATTTTGCTCATTTTTAAAAAATACAAGAAAAAAAACAAGAAAAATCAAATTAAAAAAAAAAGAAGTTGAGGGATCAATTTGGAGGCTTGAACAAACTTTTACTTATAAATATAGGTTGAAAACTCAAAGCAAAAGGGGGGGGGGGATTTTGATATTTTTGAGGGGAGAGACAACACAAAAACAAAACCCTAAAATCTATCTCTACCAAGCCGGCCATCACACTGTTCCCCCTTCTTGGTTTTGGCTTTTCCAGCCAACAACACATAGCTGCCTCTCCTCCCCAGTTTTAGATTTTTTAAGACCCAAACCAGGCCGGATTTCCTCCTCCTTAACCCAGCCACCGGTCATCAACACACCGCCTTCATTTACCAGCTCTCCCAAAACCAGAGGCCACGGCTAATCTCTCCTCCCCGGCTTGATTTTTTTTAATCCCCCCGCTGGAATTTTTGCTCCGACAGACCCAACCACCCTCTCCCCCTTCATCACCATTTCTCTTCTTCTTCTTCCCCAACAGGCAGCACCACCGAACCAGCCTCACCCGGAGCCATCAACAGTTGCTCACTCTCCCCTCACCCACGGGCAAGCCCTCTTCCTCAGCCGAACAGCAGCAACGACTGCTCCCCCTCCGGTTTTCTTCCCCAGCGGTGGCTGAACAGCAGCCGTGCCGCCCGCACTCCCTCGGCTGGCTACAGACAGCAACAGAGAAGCAGCTCCACAGAGCCGTTCCCCTACGTAGATCGGCCACCAGCAGCAGCACAGCCGCCGCCAGACCTGCCTTCTCCACCCAACAAACAAAGCCGGCCACCGCAAGATCTTCAACCAGCCAGCTACCCGTAGCAGAGGGGAGGGCGAGAAAACCCATTGAAGAACATATCTGCAATGAAGCAGATCTAAAGGAGAAGATAGAGTGAGATGAGGCAGATCCGAAAACAGGAAGAAAAATGCTTAAAATCAACTGCCATTGTTGTGTTTTTTTTGGATTTTGCAGGGGACGGGGTCCTCACGGGCGGTAGGAAAGTGAAGATGGGAGGAAGGGATTACAGCGCCTCCACGCTGTTGGATTTCACGGCGGCGCGTGAACCCACGCGCCCCCAGTGGCGGTGGCGCGTGGGCAAACGCGCCACCACTGTTCAGGCAGGCCGATAATGCTTCCCAAAATTGTTTTCAGAGCTTTAGGGCTATTTTTGTAAATTTTTAATTGATTAATGTAATTTTTGTTTAGTTGTTTTGAGTTTATGTAAATGTGGATGTAAAAGAAAAGGACAAGAAAAAAGAAAAGAAAGAAATAATAGTAATAAAAAAAAGAGATGTGTGTGTGTTTGCTTGTAATTTTTTGTATGTTATTGAATAAAAAAAATGAATTTAATTTATATGCACAAATATCTAAAGGACAGATAAAAATCATGTTGTATTTTCCATAAAAATGTAGAACATGCATCTACATATATTCTGGGAACTAATAACTGATTTATCAAAGCTTAAGAATTGAGCTAAAATTTTATTTTTAAAATCACATCAAGTCCACGAAGCTTGAAAGTGAATGTGGTGTGTATTTTTGTTTATGAATGATTTTTTTTATTATTATTATTATGATAAAATTGCAAGAATAAAGAAGAATTTAATATTCTGATTTGTTCACGGATAAAGAATTATGAACTTATATGTAAGTTGTATTTTCTAAAATTCGATGAATGAACCAAATTTTAAAACTTCTTTGACACATCAAATCTACGAAGCAGCTTACCTCAGGTAGGGTGCGTTAGGGGTGCTAATACCTTCCCTAACCACAATCAGTCCCTTACCCGTGATCTCTGACAAGACCAGTACATCAGGTTTCCTAGTAGCCCTCAATGAATTACTAGGTGGCGACTCCAACGAACGAATTCAAGGCAAACGCAACATACGAGAAAAATCGCCTGCCGATGACGCGCGCCAGGATTTTTTTTGGGGTGCGATAGAATGGCGACTCCACTGGGGACGATATTGTTTTCAACATTATTGGACTAAGCTTTGTATATTTGATGTGTTTATGTTTTTGCATTTTTGTCTTATTTTATTTTTGTGTTTATCCATGGATTTTGTAGAATTATCTCATGCATCACATAATTAATTTTTTTTAAAAGCACACACAAGCTTCAAGTTAGGAGGGGGACTAGCAGCTTACCTTACGACTTTTAGTCAACGTTTAAGTTTGTGTAAACCCCAACTCTTCGTTGAGTGCTTAGACTGGTAACGGTTGGTACACGTGCCATCTCATTGCCTAAAAGCCCCCATATTGCCTCCATGAGGGCGATCATTGGGACAACGAGAGACCCTTTTTAGAGACCAAATAGTAAACCTACCTTTTGTCTCACTTAAAAAGATTAGAACCTGTCTTTAGGATGTATGGTCCGTATACATTGTTTTGCATTTGAGCAAGCTCTTCTTGAAGCATCTTGAACTCCAGACTTATGGGTGACACAATGACCGTCACTCAAAAAATCGCCTGCCGATGACGCGCGCCAGGATTTTTTTTGGGGTGCGACAGTTATCATCAAGTTCATTAAGGGCAATTTAATCACTTGCTAATGATTAACTATTATTTAAATGAAAAAAGTTGTTGGCACATCACATGCACTAAAATATAGGAGGCACATGCACGTTTAGGATGGCGCATGTGATGTCTTCTGGTGGAAAAAAAATATCATTCCACTATGTTGCATTATATGTAGTATAAATGCAATATCTATGAATTCATGTGCTTGTTGTCTGTGTGTGTGTGTGTATATCGTTTTTTATTATTATTAATATGGGTGTCATAACCCAAATTTTGATCATTTTTATTTTAATTATTATTATTATTTTATTTACTAAAAAGGATAAAAAATGATGATAAAAAATAAATAATAATGATGATGAAAACAAGTAAAATGAAATAAATGAAGAATGAATTAAAATTTGGGTTAAGGGCAACATGATTGGAAGTTTTGAGGTTTAATTAAACTTTGAAATTAATCTAATTAATCCAATCAAGGGCTTAATTGGTGAGTTGATAAATTTTGAGACTTAATTAAGCTTGAAATTAATTTAGTTTATCCAATCAAGGGTTTAATTGGAGAATTGATAAGTTTTGAGACTTAATTAAGCTTGAAATTAATTTAATTAATCCAATCAGGGGCTTAATTGGAGAATTGATAAGTTTTAGACTTAATTGAACTTTGGATTTAATTGAATTAATGGAATCAGGGACTTAATCGAAAAAGTATCAAAGTTTGGAGTTTAATTGGGGTCTAAATTGTAAAAATTAGAGTCCAAGGACTATTTTGTAAACATACGCTGAAATGCTGAGGTCCAATTAAAGTTTATCCAGGGGCTTGATTACAAAAAATTCAAAACTTCAAGGACCGAATCATAAATAGCAGTTGAATGGAAAACGTAGCCGTTTCTTGGATACAACTGTTCACTGTCTTCTACCTCCGTTTCATTAGTTTCCAGCCAACACTTAAGTTTGACCATTGAAGGCGTTTAAAGGGTCGGTTACAGTCATAGGCGGAGGAATGCCAAAGGCTAGGGTGGGCTTTAGCCTAGGTCAAGATTTCATCAATATTTTTTTAACTAGTTTATGTAAAAAAAATTTATAATTCTCAATTAAGTTATTAAAAAATTCCGAAAATTTACGTGGAGCCTTCTAATATGATGTTTTAGCTTGGGTTAAAATTTCAGAATTTTTAGAGAAATTTAGAAATTTGATGAAAAATCACAATTTGATCAGTTTTACGTTATTAGATGTAATTTTCAATCCGACCATCAGATCGAGTTGAAATTTTACGAGGGATCTTAAAATATATTGAATAAAATCTAGTTAAGAGTTTAGGATGAACGAAGCTTAGTAGTGCTAACAAAAAAAAAATCATCAAATAAAAGCAAAATGACTCATTAAGAGTAAAATGGTTATTTGCCATTAAAAAATAAAGAAAATCAGCTCTTCCTACCTTTTATATGTTGCAGACTGAGCAGAAGCAGAATAGAAGAAGAAAAAAAAGAAAAGGCGAGAGAGAAATAGAAAAAAGTAAGGGAAAAACATTAAAAAATTCCAAGGAAAAAAATAAGAAGTGAGAAAATAACCTTATAAACTAACAAAGTCCAATTTATAAAATACTAATCTAGGGAAGAATCAAGTGAATGAAGAAGGAATTAAAAGAGAGAAAAAATTTAATTACTTTGTTTTTCAGTTGACATGAGATTGTTATTTTATCCCTGTTGAGGGGTTGTTACAATATCGATTCAGATTCAATTATAGATGAATTATATTCCACAAAACATCGAAGGATGTAACTTTAATAGTGAGTTTATTTTTATTTTTGCTTTAATTTTATGTATTTTTAAATTTATTTTTTAATATTTTGGATAGTGTATTTGAATTAAAACTTTATTATTAATTTTAAAAATTTATATACATAAATTAATAATCGATCTTAAAAAATATTTTTATATTTATTTATAGTTCAGGATAAAAAATATTCCTAGCTCTGCCGTTGGTTACAGTGCATTTAAGAGGCCAGCCGTCACCACCGATTTTGGCCTTATAAAAGGAGAGGGAGTCGCAGCCAAGAGGAGGGGGATTTTTGGACTGAAAAGGGGACGAAAAACCAGAGAAAAACAGGGAAGCATAGAGGAGGAAAAAGCCATGCACGGCAGGGGAAAGAGACAGAACTGAGGGGGAAGAAATCACAGAACCGGGGAGGGAGATTATACAGAGGAGAGAGCAAATTTTGGCCAGCCACTGCACCTTCATCATCGTCTTCTTCCAGACCAGTGCTAGCCGCGACTCCGGTTGCACCCCCTTTCCCCCGAAGACCGACGCGAAGGAAAAGAAGAGGACGAAGACAGAGAAGAAAAAGGGAACCAGGGGGGTGAAGACAGACGAAACGCAGAAAAAAGGAACGAAGAAAAACAGAGAACACGAACAGAGCAGCAACAAAAACAAATACAGAAGAACACGGAGGAAAGAAACAGAGGTGGAGGGGAAGTTTTTGTCAGCCACCAAATCTTCATATATCATCATCTTCGTCTGTCTCCCAGCAAGCACAGAGGAACAGAAAATCAAGAGGGAGACAGGGAATCAAGGAGAACTGACAAACGAACCACACCAGCAGCAAAATCAAAAGAAAGCCAGAGAACAAGAAAGAAAAGGCTAGACGAAGGGAAATCAAGAAGAGGCTAGTCAATCAGCAACCGCACTCCTTCGCCTTTAGCTACCGGGTAAGTTCTTCCTTCTCCCTGCTTTGCAAATATAGAATTTTGAAACTGTGCAGGTAATATAATTACCTTCTAACTGTTGCAAGCATGCGTGAGTAATTCACGCATGCCTGCAACAGAGCCCAGCTGGTCACTGGCTTGGGCCAGTGACCTGGCCGGGCTGGCTGGGTCAAGCCCAGCCCATGTGGGCTGAGCTGGGCCCAGCCTAGCCCAAAATAAAAAAGGTAGAAAAAAAATAAAAAATAAAAAATGTGAATACACGAATAAAAATAATGTAAATTTATTGGTTTATTCACTGACGCCAGAGTCCGAAATAAAAATACCGGTTTAAATTTATATTATTTTTATTCGTTGTATTTTATTTAGCTAGAAAAATAAAAAGATTGTGCATGCGTAAAAATAAATTTATTTTATTTGTTTATTCACTGACGCCAGAGTCAGGAATATAAAAATATGAATTTAAATTTATTTTTGTTTTATAGCTACATAATATTTACCAATGCCAGAATTGAAAGTACCTGTAGTTAAATATTCACTGGCGCCAGAGTCAGGAATATTATAAGCAAATCATCATAGCGTAAACTAATAAACATTTAGCAATTTAAGATGAAACAAACAATGCAGCTTACCTTAGGCAGAACGTTTAAGGGGTGATAATATCTTCCCTTTTTACGTAACCAGTCCCGAACCATAGAATCTTTGTTGACCAGTTAGGGTTCCTAGTTACCATAATATCAGGTGGCGATTCCTTAAACAATAATACCCCCCATCAAAGAATAGGATGCCATAAATTCGTTCTTTCTAAGATAATAATATTTTTAAGGCTGCCGCGATGTCGGGTGCGACAGAATGACGACTCCACTGGGGACTAATGGACTAAGCTTTGCCTTTTGTTTGTCAATTGCTATAATGTTTGTTATGTTGTGTTTATTTGTTTATTTTTCTTCCATTTATTGCTTTAGCATGCATCCTTGTTTATATTGTCATGCATCACGTTAAGAGCACACACTTTACATCTTAAGATAAGTGGGGAAGTAACGGTACCCCAATGGCTTTAGCCTGGGTAAGACTCGTGAAACCATCCAATTCTCGCTTGATTGTTTACTTGGAAGTGATTGATATGCCAAACTGATATTACTCAGGGCCTCTATTTTCACACTACTTGTAAGTCTCATATCGACCTTTCATGGACGATCACTGAGCATGCGAGAGACCCTTTAAAACTAGATAATGACCAACCCTTTGATGCACTCAATAATTAGGATCTTCCTAATAGGTTGTCATCCCGTGTAGGGCAAGTCCGCATTTCATACGCATTTTTTTTAATTGCTTCAGCATTTTGCATAATTGCATGATTTACATTTAGCAGGTTGAAATATAGGTTCCTCATTGAAACCCATCTATAACACTCGTTAGACAAATGGAAAACGAAGAAAGAGCCTAGTTGGAAGCCCAGCATAAAAAAGAGATGGACAATCTTAAGGAAGAAGTCACAAGGCTTACTAGTCTACTTGAGTAGGCCTTGAGAGATAAATCCAGAAAAGCAACACTTATAGCTCAGCCTGAACCTATGCTCGTAAATCCCTTCAATCCACATAATTTGGGGGCAAATGGGTTGTCATCTGATTTTCAACAAGCCATGTGTTTTCAACCAGCATACCCCACAAGAATGGCGTTTACCATTGATTCTACAGAGAAGGAATCTCAAAAGGGCAAGAGGGTAAAAGAAGATGGTATGAACAAATTAGTTGCCCTAGAGCAAAGATTGAGAGCATTGGAGGGAATTCACCTATATGATCCTATAAAGGCTGCTAAGATGTGTTTGGTGCACAACATTCTCAAAAAGTTTAGAGTGCCAGAATTTGTCAAATATATAGGAACTCAATGCCCTATAACTCATCTTAAAGCATACTGCAACAAAATGGCCGAGGTGGTTGATGATGAGAAACTGCTGATTCATTTCTTCCAAGATAGCTTAAGTGACGCTGCCCTCACTTGGTATATGTGGATGGACAATACCAAGGTTAAAAAATGGAAGGACTTAGTTGATGCCTTCATGAGACAATATAAGTTCAATATAGACGTGGGCCCTGATCGGTTAAGCTTGCAAGCTATAGAGAAGAACAACAAAGAGTCCATAAGAGAATACGCCCGAAGATGAAGTGAGGTAGCTACACAAGTTAATCCTCTCATGTTGAAAAAAGAGATGATCAGTTTATTTTCCAACACCTTTAAAGCTTCGTACTTTGAATACTTGGTTAGAAGCTCTGCACAACATTTCACTGACCTGGTTGTTATAGCTGAGAGGATTGAACAAGCCATTGGGTTAGGTAAGATCGCTAACCCAACTGAGAAGAACGGTTTCACTGAAAAAGGAAAGGACACTGAAGGTGGTTGTCAAGGCACTTATCATTCCTACAACTAATTACTTCACGCCAACTCCCAGAAATCAACTATCTTGAAGATAAAGCTATGGTGATATTAGGTCGAGAATGATCTACATATGACTTCAATTGACTATTGAAAAGATGCCCTTGTTAAGGAGAATGAATGATTCCATAAATTCCAATTAATAATTGCTAAATGTTTAGCCCCTTTATATGTTATCATGCTAATATTCATAGCCCAAGATGTTGTCATAAGTTCTTTGTTGTTGAACTTATTTTCCAAAGTTTCAATGAAAATAATGAGTTTGTCATTCAATTGTGTTTACGACCAAGCATTATCATTTTTCTGAGAGAGTTTTCGTATAAAGACTTACAAACATATATTTGAAGCCTTGTGCGATCTCATAGACGCAATTCGTCTCTTTTACCAAAATCAGTTTCCCTATTGGAGTTTTGAAAAAAATTGATCTTGCATTTTTATTCCAAAAATAATTTGATGTTTATTCAAAAACCATATTTTTAACATTCTACTTGTAGAATGACAAGTGAATCAAGTAACTCCTTCATAGAGGTGACCAAACTCTAAAAAGAAAAAGAAAAAAAGAGAAATGAATAAATACCCTTACCCCATAACTCTTGAATCATATGAGTAACGACAAGGTTCGAACCTGAGACCATAAAGGAAGCAAACCTCTTAATCCTAAGTTCTTACCACTGAGCCACCTCCTGAATGGTCACACACACACACACACACACACACACACACACATATATATATATATATATATATATTACTATTCACTACAATACTATAATTATGTTTTTCACGTTTCCAAAATATTCAAATGCCTTGGTTTCCGATGTATTCCAGTTTTTTTGTATGACCATTAGCTATTAAAGGATTCATCGAGAATATAAGTATCTATTTATTTTTTAAGCATAATAAAATCACTTAATAATTCTTTGATTAAAAAATAATTAGCAAGGAAGGGTATTTTTGTATTTTTAACACAATAAAACAAGTTTATCCTTGAAATAAAAATAAATAAATCATGTGTCGATGGGCCACTTGATCCTTTCACTTTTGTTTTTTTGTTACTATCAAGTTCATTAAGGGCAATTTAATCACTTGTTAATGGTTAATTATTATTTAAATGAAAAAACTATTAGCGCATCACATGCACTAAAATATAGGAGGCACCTGCACGTTTAGGATGGCGCATGTGATGTCTTCTGGTGGAAAAAAATTGTCATTCCACTATGTTGTTGGAAGCGCCATCATATCTTCTTTTTATTGGTGCGACTCATTTTGACAATGGTGAAGTAGTTTGTCTTTGGTGGTGTTTCTCTCTCTCTCTCTCTCTCTCTCTCTTTTTTTTATCCTTTTTTTTTTTTTAATTTAGTTCCTGGCCCTTTTGTAAAACAATATTTATTTTTGATTTCATTATTCAATTCTAATTTTTCATATGTTATTTTTTCTGTTTTGATCCTTACTATTTTGATTTCTAGTTTTTTTCCTTGGTAAATTTTGTAAAAGTTTTATTAGTTTTCAGTTTTATCCTTCAAACTAGTTTATCATATATATATTTTTTCAATTTGGTCCTTATTTTTTTGATTTTTTTCCTTTTTTTATACTTATTTTTCTTTTCAATTTAACTTTTTGATTAAAAAAGTATAGTTGTCCTTTAATTTATTCTTTATTTTTTTTATTTATATCCATATTCTTTTAATTGCTATTTTTTTTCTGATTTTATCGCTTAGTGTTTGATTTGTTAGGGATTGAGGTTCTCGTTTTTTCCGTGTATTGTGTTTCTAGTCTAATAACTCGGGTCACATATTTTAAAAAGTTAATGGGTGTTGATATTTTTTTTTGACTTATTTTCTTTTTCGACGTTATTGAATGAGATTAGTTTTTTTTTTTTTTAAATTGGCTTTGTTTTTTTCCCTGATTTTTTTTAATTAGGTTATCATGATCTCATGATTTAAGACACGAGTTTGGTGGGTTAATCTGGGTAACCTCACCTCTTATTGCTTAGGTTACATGTTTATAATGCCAACTAAGATTGACTCCCACTTATTTTTTTAATATTTTTTTTATCCAATTTATTATTTCATATTTAATTAGCTAAAAATTGAACATTATCATGTTTTTATTCACTTATGGAAAAGTGTTTTTTTTCCTATTTTACTATGATCCTTTTTTTTTTAAATTTGTTTTTGTTTATTTATTATTTTTGTTTTATTTATATAAGTAAAATAAAATTAGCTTATTTACTCGGTGAGGACTGTAACTTTAATTAATTAATTATATATATATATATTTAAATATATTTGTGATATCTAAATATTATTTTTAAAAAATTAATGCAGACCCGTGTCTAGTTTATACGAATACTAGTTACTTGTATTAGTTAATTCCACGTAGTTTTCGCAACTTGGGAAATTGAATATATTTACTGGATAAGTTAGTGGTGATTAGTTGATTCAATTGAAACAAATTATGGGTTGTTTACTACTGCGGTGTGGTTGCGCTTTTTTAAAAATAACCTGTTATATTAATATTAAAAATAAATTTTAAATTTATTTTTAAATAAAAACATTTTAAAAACAATTATTACTATTACTATTATTTTAAGTTAATTTATATTTGGTTTTAAATTGATATATATATATATATATATATATATATATATATATATATATATATATATATATATATATGAAAAATACAACTCGAAAACACCCGATGTCAAAATATTTTAAAATCAAAACATGCTATTCCAATTAAAAAATCGAAACACTAACTGAAACAAAAATCAAAACACTAACTGAAACAAGATTGACCAAAACTTCAATTTGTTCCCTTAGTCAATTAAACAAGGCAACGAAATGATGACACTAACGATTTAAAGTTGATCGGTAAAGAGTCCAGGCAAAAGCTATTTAAATAACTAGTTAGGGATATTCATTTTACGTTACGTTACGGGTAAGATTCCAAAAAAAACATTGCAATAACTGAGAACATAACAATTTTTTTTTTCATCGATAACATGTAAATAAAAGTGAGCAAAAAATATAAAAAAAATAATTAAACTGGTAAAATAAAAAAAAAACAATAAAAAAAACCGAACCATGAAAAAAATCAATTAAAATTTTTAAAAAACTGACCGGTTCGGTTTTATATGCCCGAAACAGAAAAAAATCGAACCGAACCCAAGCAGAGCCAAACCGGAAAAAACCAAGTCAAACCGGTTTGAACTGGTTTTTATTCTAAAAAAGCAAATTGAACTGAAATCGGTCGGTTTGAATTAATTTCAGTTTTTTTTAATAAATTCAATTTGATTATTTGTTTTGATAAATATTGAATTGAACTCAACATGATCACCTGGATGTAAATCAATGTAGTTGATACCAATAAAATTTTGTTAACATAATTTGTGAGGATGTAATTAAAAATAAATAAAGTTCGGCTATCAAAATGAAAATATAACAAAAAAAGGAGCTCCATTTGTTTCTTTTCATCGATATGAGATGAACAGAAAAAAAAAAACCACACGCAGATCAATGTAGATGTTAATAACTTGTAAGGACTTAATTGAAAATAAATATAGTTAAGTAATTAAATTAAAAATGTAAAAAAAGAAAGTAGCTCCAATTTTTTTGTTCTTCGTGAACATAAAAAAAAAACGAAATCTTATAGTTCATTAGATGATAATAAACAGCTGACGTCAGCGTCCTTTTCAAATTGTCCAATTGAAATTTTCTCCCCTCCAGCATTGTCCATTTCAAATTCTCTCCCGAACGTGACCACCTTTATCACTCCGGGTCCCATTCAAAAAAAAAAAAAAAACGAAAAAACAATTAACCCTTTCACTTTCTCTACATTACAAAATTTCCCCGTTTTCTCCCTTCTTTTCGTAAATAAACAACTCCTCAGGGACCTTCAATTCAAAAAAAGAAAAAAGAAAACTCTCTCAGTCGAAACAATAATAAAATACTGATTTTTTAAAAAGCGAAAACCAACCAGAAAGAAATCGAAGGGGGAGAGGTTGTAGTTTGTAGATGACGATGGACAGAGAGAAGGAGAGAGAGATAGAGTTGGAGAGTGCAATGTATACAAACTGTTTATTATTAGGTCTGGATCCGAGTATAATCGGACTAGGACCTTCATCAAATGGCACTCCTCGGGTCGGACTTTTTCGTCACTCCAACCCTAAACTCGGTGAACAGCTTCTTTACTTCATCCTCTCCTCGCTTCGCGGTCCTGGTCAATCCGCCAAAGTAATATTTTCATTTTCTCCTTTTTAGATACAATGTTCCTTCCTTGTATGGAAGTGTTGATAATTTCTTTTTGCGATCGATCTTGTCAGGATTTTGATAAGGTGTGGCCGATTTTTGATTCCGCTCAGTCACGTGATTTTCGTAAGGTTAGTAACTTGATTAGTTGTGATTTCGTTGAATTTTCCGCAAAGCTTAGATTTTATTTTTGTGTTTTATTTTTGCTTTTGTTCTTTTGTTGTTTGTTGTGGTTGAAATGTTAGGTTGTGCAAGGGATAATCAGTGAGCTTGAATCGCAAGGGGCACTTCCAAGGAGCAATTCAAGGGTTTCTTCCCTTGCTACTTGTTGTGGACCGAGGTAGTTTTTTTGATATTTGGTCAATTTTTTTTAAAATTTTGAAAAGTGAATTTTGAATTATAGAAACGAAACTAGAGATAAACCAAATGTGTTCATCTTGCAGTGCTCTCAACTTGGCCAAATAGTTGGGTCAAGTTAAATTCAGTATTGGTTTTAAGTTCTGCTGTCTTATGAAAATCTCGGTTTCTTAGTAAAATGGATGCTTTCTGTTCATATATAGGAGCGCTAGAGGGTAATGTGTGTCTGTCATAAGCAAGTTGATGACTTGGAACGCTTGTTTCCTAGTGAGAACTCATATGATTTGGCATGTTCGTGAGTGAATATATTCTGAATGGGTTTTGTATCTTTGTGAAATAATCAAGAAAATTTACTTGCACAAGTTGCTACAATTGTAATTGGTTCATAATGCATGCAGATTTTTGTATTTTAAAATGACCTTCGAGGCATCCATTTAGAGCATAGAATTGTATGGAAGTCAATGATATTTATTTTTGGCTTAATGCTAAAGTTTCTCACGTATGTGCAGATTTGTTGAACTCTTGTGGCAGCTTTCCTTGCATGCTTTGAGAGAGGTTCACAGACGGACATTTGCAGCTGATGTTGCTTCAAACCCACTTCCTGCTTCATTAACTGATGTAGCCTTCCAACATGCAGCTACATTGCTTCCTGTGACAAAGGTAATACTATATTCACGGTCCTTGTTATCTATGTATAAAGTTATCTAACCACAGGTCGTTCTCATGGCAAGTGGATATTTGAAATTGTGATCAAATTTTCTAAATCCACCTATAAAGTCTTTCAATCAGGCAATGCATGCATGGCTATTGCGCTTTCATTTTTATGGAGATTCTAAATGCACTGACATCAAAGAACACTTCTGAAAAGGTTGAAACGTCCTTTGTTAAACTGTAACTATAAGTGGATCATAATTTGGAAAGGATTTTCTAATACAATATTCGTTTCTTCAGTTTCATGTATTTGTTTACTCTGTGGATGAATTACCAGTATCATAAGTTATTATCCATATGAACTATTCAAGGTTGCTTTTCTAAACTTTGCATGTTAGTGAGCAATTCAAATGCTGGAAAGGTTTTAAGAAAGGAACGCTGTTTTTTCTGGTCTTTTTTCACTATTCTCTCTTTTGACGCTTTTTAATTACAACTATGCTTCAATTTTGGTAGCAGTGATTTGAAACTCTCTCCTTAAACAGGCAAGGATAGCCCTTGAAAGAAGGAGGTTTCTTAAAAATGCTGAAACTGCTGTTCAGAGACAAGCTATGTGGTCAAATTTGGCTCATGAGATGACAGCTGAGTTCCGTGGTCTTTGTGCAGAAGAGGTAATGGGAAACTCATTTACTCTTTTTGTGATGCATTTAGGATGCAGCTGCCTGTTTTCCTCACACTTCCCTATTGAAAACTCGGATGTCAGGCTTATTTGCAGCAAGAGTTGGAAAAACTACATGACTTGCGGAACAAAGTGAAGCTAGAAGGTGAACTGTGGGATGATCTTGTGTCGAGTTCTAGCCAGAATTCACATTTAGTTTCAAAGGCAACTCGCTTGTGGGATTCTATACTTGCTCGAAAAAGTAAGTCTTAATTATGGAAGTTTTCTTTTTTATTTTCTTACAAAATCCAACTATTTAATTTGTTTGAATAAATAAATTAGGTTTTCTTGGAAATAATACCATAATTGAGGGATCAATTGTTTTCTCTTGAAACAAATTTCCTTCTATTAGTTTCCTTCATTCGCTTACAAGAGTAATTACTATAAGTTGTTTCCATTTGATGACAAGTTTAGTTGATATAACAAATGGTCACTTTTCATATTTTTTCTGTACTTCTCTGTTATCATGATGGTACTCAGTACTTACATTTGGATGCATACCGCTATGATATGTAGTTACCATGGACATGATACTTGTGCTTTGAAACGTGTACGGTTGAGCTTGTCATTCCTCTAGGGCTTGACCTGCATATTTTTAGGTAAATAAATAGACTGCCTGATTATCTCAATCTACTCCTAGTTGATTTTAAGGCTTGCTTTCTGAATCTATTCTTTATGCTAGTAGTTTTCGGGATGATCAGAAAGGATGGCAATACGCCTTTGGAATTTGTATCTTCTTGTCCTCGACATTTTGTTTCAAAAGTAATTTATCCATGTCTTTGGGGCATAACTTGTACTTCCAAATTTTTTTTCCCCTTTTTTCTGGTAAATTTCTAATATTCTTAATCTTTTTTGTGTTGATTTCAATGGTCTGTTTACTTGTTTTCCTCCTATGTTCTAATTGCTGATTCTTGATTATCATGGGCATTCTCAATAACATAGTCCAATATGTAAAAGGCATAGAAAAAGTTGTAGGGATGGGATCCGACCTCATATACCCTAGCTGTATATGAATGCTGTCCCCTTCATTACCTATGTTTGATTGTCACAGACAGATAGATCCGAAGGGTTCATGCTCTCATTCTCATGATTGGACATCATTTTCAACTCATTCTCATGGGATCCGACCTCATATACCCTAACTGTATATGAATGCTGTTCCCTTCATTACCTATGTTTGATTGTCACAGACAGATAGATCTGAAGGGTTCATGCTCTGATTCTCGTGATTGGATATCATTTTCAACTCATTCTCATGATTGGATATCATTTTCAACCAAGGAAATTATCAATTGTGTTGTTACACTTGCTTTCACTTTATATGCACATGAAAATATTCTTTTGCTTGCTTATATTACTTATAATCTCTTATTACCCAAAAAAAATGCGTGGCCTCTTGATGAAAATTTCTGTGACTATCAATTTGCATGCTTCTTAAAATTTTGGCACGAATATCTGCTCCTATTAAATAGTACATATACTGCTACTTTTCTGTTATTCCAGTAACTTTGTTAACTTGTCATTGTTTTTACCTTTATTTACAGGTCAACATGAAGTTCTTGCTTCAGGGCCAATTGAGGACCTGATAGCTCATCGGGAGCATAGGTAATTAAGATTGTATATTGTGCTAGATTCTGAAGATGTCAATTTATCTTATTCCTCTTCGTGCGTAATATTCCTTTACAGATATCGCATCTCTGGATCATCTTTGCTCTCTGCTATGGATCAGAGCTATCAGGTTTCTTATTCAGATAAACATTCGGATGACAAGGAACATAGTGATGGATCTTATGTTAATGGAAATGGGGAAAAGTCAAATAGTAGTATGGATTCGTCCCATCTACAAGTAAATGATGAGATGCATTCTCGAGTGGATGATAGAGGTGGAAGAGTCCAGCCTACTGTTGATGTAGCAGAAATTATAAGGCGTTGGACACATGCATTGCAACGCATTCATAAACAGTCACTTCTTCTGGTATTCTATTTCTTTGTCTGGTCATGAGCTCCTTTATTTAATTGGTAATTTGTAAAAATAGATTCCTTCTGTATACCAAGCCAAGGCCTTCATTACTTACATGCTAATGATTAACTGCTATATGGCATATGATTAAAAGTGTGTTGGTGCAAAATTGAGGTTATAGATATCTATTAAAAGTTTGATATTGCAAAGTTTTGAGGTTGTAGATATTTGTGCAATATGAAGTTTGAGTTTACTAGGTGAAAACAAGACATATTTGATGTTTGTTCTTTGCAATCTTGTGTTGATTTTCTTTACAACATGGACACAACCTGATTATTCTGTGATTTACTTCTACTCTACTTATCAAGGTGCTTGGTTTTGAGCGTGTTGGAAGAGCATGGAGATCTGGAAAAGAATACAAAATGTCATTCTTGATGTCATTATCATCAGTGAATCTCGGATTTTGGAAACTTTGCTCTGGATGACTCATTTATGCTAGCGATTTGTCATTAGATCTTAGTTTTGTTTTTTTTTCATGATTTTTTTTAAAAGGAATGTTCTCTTTTTTGTTTGTAGATCAAATACTTTTATTATACTGAACTGTGTCTTTTTGTGTGAGAACTTGCCTCTAATGGCATACTATTTTTGCTTTGGAAGCAGATGTGCAAAGTATATTGTTGAGTGTTTCCTCTACTCTTTTTTTAGTATTCCTAATGTTTGTCTGCTTTGTTTTTCCAGATATTATTTGAGAATTCAAAAAATGCTCTTTGATAAGAATGTCACTATAAAGAAAGAAAGTAGTTTGTTATGGAAAATGATTATTAAAATTAATTTATCCCATTAAAATGTCTTAATACAGGAGAAGGATAAAACAGGTGTGACAGTAGTATTAATGAATTAGAGAAGCCCATGCATTTTCAATCCAAGAACTTATAAGTTGATTGGATTTTGCTTGACAATTGTCATTGATGATGTAGTGAACTGCTATTGTGCAACATTTGCTTTGTAGGCAAAAGCTAATGATGGAGAAGGTCCAGATATATTAAGAAGTGCACTCGATGGTGGTACTAGTGGCCATGCTGAATCTTTAGCTGCAACTCTTGCAGAACATCAGCAACACCTGAGTAGTTTTCAGGTAATGAAATAATCTTTGGGCACCAGATGTGAACTTCCAGTAAGCTCTTGGCTTTCGATTTAACAATTTCAGTGTCAGCTTGATGTTGGCTTAATTCCTCTGGACATATTGAGTATTTGTGTGCATGTGTTCTATTCTCTTGTGATGTGCATTGACAACAAGATAGTTGTTTATACGTCCTTAAATGTCTTATTTTGTTCACAGAATGAGCTTGCATCATAATGATCTTGACCCCTTCATAATCAGGCTCAAGTTCTGAGGAGTTGATGCTTGTTGCACACAGATTAAGGAGTTTATAGTAGATTAACTTTTGAAAACCTGAAACCATGGATGCAGCTGCTTCCCTGTATTTGTCACTTTAAGACCCAGAATTTGTGGTTCTGATATAATAACTTGGAAGTGGGATAGTCAAGCTTTATGAATACTCCTTGTAGCAGACATCAGTGAGTTACTGTAATTGTCATTGTTCATTTTTTTTATGAGTGACCTTTGAGTTTCTAGTCATGCTTGTGCAGCAATTGAGAGGACTGATCCTTGCTTTTTCCAAGTGTTAGAACTTACTGGACTGTACACGAAACCTTTCCCTAATGCAAACCTCAACCATGTGTATTCACCCATTAAAATGATGAATAGCAACACATGTACCTTATATAAATGAAATTGGCATAGATTTGCTGAATTACTGATGTTATGAACCCAATTGTCTTAATGAAATGATATTAGATTACCTTATTTATTTATTATTTTTATTTTTATTATTTTTTTTCATTTATGAGTACTTGCATGATGTTCTTCAGGTCACTAGGCTTTCCTACTTACCGGAGGCTATGTTGAGGATTTTTTCCAGTCTAATACGTTTTTTTTTATAGGGACTTATTGACCAACTTAATGAAGTTGTTCCATCAATACAAAATTCAATATCAGAGTGTACAGAGAAAGTAAATAATATTTCTTCCAGCCAGCCACCAATGGCCAAGCATCATGGTCGCGCAACCTCACCTATACAAGCTCAAAGCAGTGGAAGGACCTTGGTAATTTTTATGAATGACAAGTTCATGCAAAATATTATGCCCAATGTTGAATAACTCGTCATGTAAAACTGAGTGTTTATTTTTTTTTTCCTGTTAGGAAACTAGCTCTGATAATGTTGCAGAGGTGACTTCAAAAATTTCCACAGTTCAGCTTGACAAGGTATCTGCTAGCCCCCCTGCTTTGAAGCTACCACAGCTATTCAGTTTGACCCCAAATTCTTCTGGAAAAGGTGCAAACTTGCAAAAGAGACAAATGTTAGCTCCCCAAACCATCCAAATGGAAAATCTTTCTGAAAGAAACTCTCTGGACCAACCTTTATCAAATGATTGCTTAGATAATCCATTGCAAGGTTTGCTAATTCTCTCTGCCACCTGCTTTATCCATTCTGCATAGGTATCACACTTATTGGCTTGCTGAAAGTCCTTGCAGTTTATCAATTAAAGAATTTCTGATTTTGAAAGCTTTAGTTGGAGAGTTTGATTTTGTGTGTTTGTAGATGGAGAAAATTTTGTTCAAAACTTAAAGAGATCCGTAAGAGAAGCTGCACTGTCTATGCAATCTTGCAATTCAGAATCATCTCGTAACAGCCAGTCTGATGAAAGTTCTGAACACTTCTTTTTACCTCTTTCATTGCCTGGATTTTCTATGGTCCCAGAAAACAAAGTAGTCTCAACAAGAAGTAAAAGATTTTCTGCATCTCAAATGAACACTGCTTTGCTTGAGAAACATGCTCGAGATGGCCATGCTGGAAGCAAGTACAAAGAATTACCAGAAATTCTAAATGACTTGGGTCCACTTACTGACTATGATCATGTAAATGGCTTCCTCTCAGTCGCTGGTTCAAATGGTGCAATATCTGATGGTCAGAAGTCCTTCAATGATGTTGAGGAACCTTATGCTCAAGTATTCTCCCCTCCTTTGCTGTTGGATACGTCCCTTTTACCAGATTCATACGAGGACTTACTTGGTATGTTGCTTTGGGTGAAATGCTCCCTCCTGTTATAGGCATCTATATATGTTTGTTAGTTATCTGCGTATTCAGTTATTGTTCAATGATTTACTAGATGCAGTATGTGTTCATTGTGCCATCAACTATGAAAATTTCAGATCTTCAAGCTCAAAATATGCCATAATTAAGCTAGCATGTGTCACATTGCTGCATGGTCGGCAATCCATTATTCTAGTTTTGCTTTATTTTTTACGTCCAAGATTAATTATGCTTAGACAAACAACTACTATAATTCTTTTGTGGTAGAGTTCAGTTTGAATCTAGGTAAAACTTATGTTGTTAATGAGGATTTATCAACCGGAGACCCTCATTTTCACCTTTTTTTTAGCGTGGCTGCTCTCTCTAAGAATGAAAGGTTGCATATTTTGATCATGGGTACAGCCGCGACATTGCTAATTATGGGGAATAGCAGTTTACTTACAGTTGCATCATCCCCCTCAATCTGCTAGCTTTTTCTTTTTTGCCTTTTCTTGTTTCATATTTGTTTAATTTCATGTTGGATCTTTTTCCCAACTGGGACATGTTATTGATTTGAAGTTTGTTTAAATTTGTTGCAGCTCCACTTTCAGAAACTGAAACGGCCTTGATGGAGCTTTGAGTCAGAATTTTCAGCATTGTTCTTTATGTATGTGATAGATTTGTATAACGGATTTGATTGTGTATTAGAGCAGGAACTAGTAATCTTTATGCGATTTTTCTTTTCTCATTCACAGTTTTATTGGATATGTTTTTTTTGAGGATTCAACTGTGGAGTATCCAAGGTTGCCGAAGTCCCTCCCATTTGTGCCTTTCCGCGATAATTAAGAGGTTTGCACCCGACAGACTGAATTTCGAGTCCTCAGCTATATCATCCTGTTTGTTGAAATGCATGATATTCTTTACTGTTTGAGATTCTTCTTTGCAATCATCTAATGTATAGAATACCAGTACTGCTAGGTGCTTGGAACACCCCACAATGTCTTTGGTACTAAATTAAATGGCATTTGTTGTACGGAAAAAAAGTAATTTAATTTATGGAATGTAAATATACAAGTGGTCCCTGCATTATTCATAAAGTTTATGCCAGTGAAGTTTAAGTCTGTCTTCGATTGCTGATACCCTTGTTTTAGATCTCCAAAAAAGTCTTCCACTTTCCTACCCAATCTCTCTTAATACTAACATATAAATGAAGGGATCGCAGAGATTATGTTCATCAAGAAATGACCCGAAATTGGATCTTGCTCTACTTGAGATTGTTGCTTTTAATAGTAATCAAACATGTTTCTATGATTTCGTTTCTTTTCTCTCTGGTATTATTATTATTATTATTATTAATTAGCCCATGTTTTTGTTGTATCCATGATGAATCCGCCCGTCATAAATGTTAGGATATAAATCTATATGATACTATAACAGTCTCATTGATCTCGACGAATCATATCATACAAAATGTAGACCATGAAAATATTGAAGGGTGATACTAGATATTAAAGACCACAATCAAGAACCGGTCTTGTTAGTGCAATTTATACAAGTACTTGAGTAAGTGCGCCATAACATTTAAGAATTTTATTTCAATTGCAATTTTATATTCCCAAAAAGGTATTACGCCTATTTTTATGGTAATTACTAGTGAGGATATCCGGGCTTGTCATAGGCTACATGAGTTTTTTTTTTTTCCCGCTAAAAAATAATGTGGGCACTGTCAACATGTTTGTTAATATTAATAATTTTTTTAACATTAATTTTTTTAATTATGAATAAGAAGTCGTGTATGTTTAATATAATAAATTGATAATTAGATGCACTAATAAATGTTTAAAAAAATTGTTAATGCCAACAAAAGATAAAATTGAAAAATTGAGAGATATATATAATTTATAAATTAAGATATCTCATTTTGAATCATAGCTTTTTAAATTTTTTTTATTTAATTATATGGCAATTGATTTTCTTTTATTTTTAAAAGAAGATTACTAAATTGAAATATTGAAACAAAATAATTTTCTAATATAATTTCCTCTTTTCTTTTTAATATGTTTTTTTTTAACAAAAAAATATAGCATTTCAAGCTATGTTTGTTCAATAAAAATTGAAAACAAATAGAATAAATTTATATAAAAAGATGAACGATTTAAAATAAGAATAAAAATATATATCTTTAATTAAGACCTTATCATCTTATTAATGCAATTCTTTTTCTTGTTTTATGGTTTTTACTAGAATTTGTTTTTTAATAACAACTTGTCAAAACCATAAA
This sequence comes from Populus alba x Populus glandulosa, assembly GCA_033617975.1. Classification (NCBI taxonomy): domain Eukaryota; kingdom Viridiplantae; phylum Streptophyta; class Magnoliopsida; order Malpighiales; family Salicaceae; genus Populus; species Populus alba x Populus glandulosa. Next base: position 35,064,613 of record CM066143.1, read on the forward strand.
AGCAATTTTTAGTAAAAAATAAAAAAAATCTTTTGATAATTTTAACATGAATGTATTAGAAAAGAAATAAATAACATATTGATTGAGTGTTGTCATGTGTAAATTTTCAAAATCTATTTTGAATCAATTATACAATAGTGAAAAAACATATTCACAGGAGAGACAAAAATTAAAATGATGGGTAAAAAATGAATTTCTTTTCGTCAAAACCTTCGTTTTTGATTCATATCATTTTTGATGATTTGAAAAAAAAAAAAAAATTATAAGAAGAAAATTTCATTACATAAAAAGTAAAAATTTTGAAAAAAAAATATTTGCACAGCTATAAATACTAAACTTCATTTTTATAGGATATTTGAGACCATAAACATAGAAAAAACAAAATCTACATAGCAGGTTCAAATGTAATAATAATAATAAAAAGGAAGAATCTTAATTGAAAACAAATGTCAAATCAAATAATATATAATGAAAAAAATATATTAAATATAATTTTAATAATTTAATCATAGGTAATCTTAATTAAACTTTTAGAAGAAAAACAATAATCATGCAAGTTTAGTTTCTTCATTTCAATACATTTTAATTGTTTATTATTTTTTATATTTGGTCAAATATCAAATTTCTCCTCAAATGACATTATAATAACAAAAATAATATATTAAAAATACAAAAAATACCCCTTAACTCTAAGTTTACTTTTTTTTTTACTTTCAAGAATATTTTGATCGTTTCACCATGTAATTGAAATGGAAAAAGATATATTTTTCCTTGGTTTATTTTTTAATGACTGTCATAACCTATTTTTAGGTTTCCCCTTAAAATTTACCTTTTTTTTTCTTAAAAATAAAATAAAATAAAATAAAATAATAATAATAATAACAAAAAGATTGACAACATGGTAAAAGCAGGCTGAGAAATGTTTGAAGTGTATAAAGGAATTAAGCGGGAAATTTGAACAAAATTAGGATCCCAATTGTGCTCCATGGTATCTAAAATTAAAAAGATAATACAAATTCAAGGTCAAATTAAATAATTATTAGACGAACCTGTATACAAATTAAGCCTAGGGATTTAAATAGATTTTTAATTGACCAATTTGATTTAATCATAGGCCTAATTAAAAGGCTTAATTATGTTTAAGAATTAATTTGGGTCAAATTAAAATATTTAATTAGATGCAAAGACTAAGTATACTTTTAATGGGTCAAATTAATTTTATTAGGGATTTAGTTATTGAAAAAATTAAGTTTGGAAGCTCAATTTGAGTTTAATCGAGAAGATTGAAATTTTAAAGGACCAAATTTATTTTTTACAAAGTCAATTGATTGAAATCATGGATAAAATTGTAAGAATATTAAAGTTTATGGTCAATTAAGGGTCAAATTGAAGAAATTAATAAGCAAGGACCTTTTTGAAAATGACGTTAAACTTCAAGAACTTAATTTGGTTGAAAACAACGGTGAGTTTGAAGCAAATTGAAAGTTAAATGGTGAATTATGTATTAATTTGTATAAATCCAAAACCAAGGTTCAAAATGAAAAGGCGTTGAACTTCAAGGTTGATATTTGAGTTTGATAAGGTAAAATTACATAAAATTAAAAGTTTGAAGTCAATTAGGGATGTAATTAGAAAAACAAAAAAACAAAGGACTAAATTGAATTTTAGTCAAATATGTAATTAAAACTCTAGAGTATCAAAATGACGCCATTTCATTTAAATGAAACGATGTGTTTTGACTAAAACGGTTTGTTTTGGTATAAAATGATGCCATTTTGACCAACATTAAAAAAAAAAACAGAGTGTTAGGTGACTTGTCGTCTGACCATTGTTCATAATCTTCAACCTTTTGTATCAAAAAAGGTGCTCGGGTGACTACTTTTTAAAGGCATTAAATGCAAATGTCTTATTTGTCCTACTTGGTGGAGAGATAAGGCATTAAATGCCTTTAAAAAGTTGTCACCATATAACACCCCAATGTGATTCTTGCTGACTAGTCACCTCTGTAGTTGCTGCGGTGCTGCCCCAAAGATGTTGACCGGATCAATATTTGCATCTAAATTTCACAGTTTGTAATGGTGCCTTTTGGCGAACGGTTGAGATCCTTTTGTTTGAATTAAAGGCCAATATTTTTTCTTAATAAATATCAGATACCCCTATTTTATCCCTTATAAATAGAGGTGAATTTCGTGCAAAAATAAAAGAAGAAATCAAAGTGAAAAGAGAGTAAAAAAACCATCCTTTACACCGTTTTTTTGTCCCTCTCATCTTAACCTCCCTACATCTCCTCTCCACCTTCAAATCATCTCCCTGCTGTATTTGCCTTCACCAACACGAGCTTCCTATAGCAACAACTGTGCATCTTCTTCACCAGCTTCTTTCCTCCATTTAATCCGCGAACAACAATAGTAGAGGAGCTTCTTCTCTAGACCAGCATCAAGAGCACCAATTATCTCTCCAACCATCAGCTCTTCCACCACCACCACCCTTATGCCGGACCTCTCAGCAACGACAACCAATCAACACCTCTGACTCAGGTACCCGCTCTTCTCCTTCTTTCAGCTATAGCTAGCATGCTTTGAAAGTAAAACATGCAAAACATGAATATTAGTTCATGTTCTACATGTTACGAAATTTACATGGTCACTGGGGTTGGGCTAGTGATCATGTATGCTGGCCTGGACCCTCAGTCCAACCCATCTTTTTTTGTTTTAAAATAAAAATAAATTATTGAGCCTTTAGTCGGCACAACCCAACTAGACTGAGCTTAGGTCTTGGGCCTAACCAGCCTAGCCCCTTACACTAAGGGTGAGTTTGCCTGACACACTCTAATGCCTTTCCTTTAGTTTTTAATTTATCTTTATTTTAATATTTAGCTAAACAAACCTAGTAAAAAGCCAAGAAAACTTCTAAAAAATTTCAAGGACCATATTAACATCATTTGTGGGTCCGTCGTTTGTTTTTCTAACAATTTAGCCTAATATCAAGCAGTAAACTTACACTGTAATATACAAACTTGATATTAAAAATATATGGTTTTTCACTGAAATTTCAAAAAATCCAAAAAAACTTAAAAAAGCCCCTCATTTTAAAACACATTTTTTTTTCCTGTGTGTATGGTCATATTCTAAAAATTTTTCATGCATACTTTTTGAAAAAGCAGAATGCATTTATATCATGTTTTAAAAATAAAAAATAAATATCGTAACCAGTTTATGATTATCATTTATGGCTTGGCCAAAATATCAAAAATCCTTCAATAATTATTTTGTTTAATTAATATACAATGTTAGGATTTAGTTGTAGACTTTAATATTTATGGGTATAAAATTACATTGTAAGATATAAATTCAGGTATTAAAGATACAAAATAGAAAATAAATGCGATGTTAAATCTGGTCCTTGAAAGGGTTATGATTTAACTCAATAAAGTAGAGACTTCCTCATGAAGGGAGATCGACCTTGAACTTTAGATAAGACTAATATATAAAAACATGACATAGTAAAATAAATAATTAATAATGTATTTTACCTTAAACGAGGTGTACTGGAAGTGATATATTTTCTCTTTGTATAACTAATCCCCTTATCCAAATTATTATATATCATTATTTTTTTTAATGATCATAATATTAGATAATAATTTCTAAATTTTATAATTATAATTTCATATTAAATTCAAAATCCTTTCAATTTAATAAGATACAATAGGTATATGGGACTAAAACCCCCCTTCTATTGTGATTAAACCCTATAATCACAAAAGTTCCTGGATTTGTGAGTGACAACGATGACATGGCAAGGAACCGGGCAGTCCACATGGCAGGACTTCCACGCTGGTTGCGGCAGCATGTGGAGGTCACACATGGGGTATATGCCGAGGTGGGGCAGGAGGTAAGACTGAGCAGCAAGGAATCACCGTCCACAGCATAAGGGATGTTGCCATGTGTCATGAACTGAGCACTTATTTACATTTGATTAACCGGTTTTTTGAGCTCAACGTGTCCTTTTAGAGCAACGACAAAGAAGGTTCTGAACAGGCATCAGATAGAGAACTTTAGATGCAGACGAGATGAGAAACTTAGTAGCTAGGAAAATGTAAAGGGAAAAATTGTGCATAGCGTTCTCCAAAATCAATTGCTATTTTTGTAGAGATATAGATTTCAAACCATTTTTTGTATCCCAAAGTAATTAAAAGGAAAGCAACACCCAATTGCATGAGTGGCAACACTACTCAAATATTTTAATCTTCTTTTACTTAATTCAATCACAATGTTGGGATTAAATAATGAGAGTAAGTCCTATTCCAAAATAGCTTGGTGGGACTATATTTTTAAGTTATTAAAAACATGTTTGAAAATATAGTTATTATTTTTTAAAATATTTTTCACTTGAAAATACATCAAAATATTTATTAATTTTAAAGGTTTTTTACACATAAAAACATAGGGTATATATTTAAAGAGTAGCTTAGCCATTCAAGTTTATACATAAAGCATAAGGGATAACTTAGCCAGTTAAGTTTTGGATTTATTTTTTAATGGTCATAAATTCATGTTTTTTTTAAAAGATTATTGAAAGCTTATATGTTCATTAATTTTTAGATCCATAAAATTATTCGAAGTACACATAAATTGATACAATCATGTTAATAATAATAATAAAAATTTATCAAACATAAATGATCATCATATATATATATATATATATATATATTGTTAAGAGAGATCACAGAGAATCTCAATCTTGCTAATCAACCAAACACTTGGTGATTGCTTGTGATACAGGTATTTTGATTCTTTAAACTGTATGCATGGTGGTGATGTTGTAACATTAGAGACAAGCCACTCCTCTGACCATCAAGGATCGATGCTTGATATTTGACTAGAACTATAACGTGGAACACACCATCTGGTACCGCTGGCAACAAAAGGCCCAACGGAGTGTTACGTGTCATGGACATGATATTCCAAACTTTGATGGGACAGTGGAAGCCGAGAGGATGAAGTTGTAATTCTGAAGGGAAAAAAAATAAAAGAAGAGTAAAAGAAATAGAAGGCATATTGAGAACAAATCGGATCACTATCATAGACATGTTCCTCACCAAGAAGGCCTCACCAAGAAGTGAATTTGACCACGCTTCTAATGACACAACATTGAAATATTTTTGGATGCTAGTAAACACTGCACGGCGCCACTTAAAAGGTATATTTGTATTTTTTTTTATTTAGTCAAATACGAAAGTGCTCCGAGCTAATATTATAATTATTAAAATATCATTGTGAAAAGACCAAGAACACCCTTGACTCCAGGTTTAAATTTTTAACTTTTAATGGTATTTTCTTCATTTTATTGTGAATTATAATTGTTTATTATTTTTATATTTGGTTAAATATTAAATTGCTCCTCAAATAACATTATAATAGCAAAAAAAACATTTTAAAAATACAAAAATACCCTTGACATCAAATATAGTTTTTTTTTTGTATTTTTAAGAGTATTTTAATTGTTTTACTATGTAATTTAACATGAGAAAAAAAATATTTTTTCTTCGGTTAATTTTATAACAACAAACCGACCAATAAAAAGACTTTAATATCATTGAAAGTCAATGATATGTTTTTTTTTTTTGAAGTGGATAGGTAAAAGACAGCACAATGTTGTAGTGAACCATGCTTTTCAGTGTTTTAGCTTCTTTTAATACGGCTCTTTAGCTTGTTTCAGGTCTAAAAGTTGAAACTCATTTGAAGAACAGAATGATGGGCGTTCATCTCAGAAGCTAGATAACGGGTCTTCTGTACTATTTATGGCTGGAAGTCATGGCCTAAATGATAAGAAAAGATCCTTTGAAGAGCTTGACATGGCCGATCGCCGGCATCGATGACAAGGGAAAACATAAAACAATGACACAGAACTAGGTCGTGCCCGCACAGGAGGAGGAATTCCACAGAGGTTAACAGATTTATGCCCACTTTCTCTTTATTTGCAGTATCCAAAACATGACCAATGTTCTCCTTGCTTAACTAAATCCAGTTATAATTATGCCTAGTATCTCAAGACTGTAAATAAGAAACATTTCATTTCATGATTTAGGATTCATTATATTATTGTTTTTATTAAGAACTTTCAATGAGTTTTAATGCTTTTTTCCCCTTTTTTACGACTTCATTTATATTGGGTATTAGTTAACATATTCTACTAGAGAAATTATTAATGTAATATGGATTTTAGTACATTTTGGATTAGTATTTGAGTAATTAATGGATTTTTATGAAAATAGCCTTCGAATTATCTAGAATCAGTTGCTAGATTATGCAGACATGCCGATGTCTGATTTTCTTTTAGGTTTTTAGGTATAACACGTAATATATATAAAAAATATTATTTTGTAACAAATGAAATGTATTGTTTGGAAACGCGTTACAAACCGTGTTTTAGATCGTTTTGATACGTTGAATTTGAAAATAAAAAATATTATTTTAATATATTTTAATTCAAAAAACATTTTAAAAAACAATTATAATCACATTTTTACGCAGAAACTTCGTGTCTATATATAAATAGCTAGGTTTTTCTTGGTCAACAATTATGACTTTTTATTTTTCAAGTGGTTATTTTTTTAAAATATACTCAGGGTCTTTTTATATATAAATATTTATAACAATGTTCACGTTTAACAATATTCGGTGGAGAAAAAAATGAATGGCTGTAGGTCATCATCATTACATGAGAATTCGATGAGGATAAGGTTAGCTCCAAAAGAATTGACACATAATATTTTTATTAAAAAGATTCATTAATTCTATATATCTGTCAAAAAAAGTCTTAGATATTAAAAAAAATTATTTAAATATTTTAAAAAGTAAAAATATTAAGAGTTGTTAAAATGTTTTTTTTATTTTTTTCATTGAAGTGCATATAAAAAAACTTTTTTAAATGATTTTATCACAGGGAAAGAAAATTCACAGCTCACTACTTCTCATATACCGGAGGTAGTACCAACAAATCCATGGTCACAAGTCTTCTGTAATTACGCGTCATCCGTTCCCAAGGTCACGTTGCATGCCTCCCACGAGAAAGAGACAGTTTTTTTTTTGTTTTGTTACATAAAGGGACAATTAACATGTAAAAGTCGCTTAAATTTTTTGCCAGTATTTTTTACGAATATATAAACAACAATATAAAGTTTTTATTTTATTTTATTTTATTTTATTTTATTCATAAAGAGACTTGTTAGATCTTATAATATATAATGAGGAATGGTGCTTCTCCATTTCATAATATAAATTAACTGAAAGCACTTCAAAGACTCGAAATTACGTTTTTGGAGAAAACTATCAAATTCACCACAGCAAGAACGCTATCAAATACACTTACAGAAGTTGGGCTATAATCTTGTAAGAAAAAGCTGATAATCATATGGTTCAACCGCAAAGCAAATATCCTAGCTAGCTAGACGCATGCTTAGCTTATTTTACAATTTTGCATTTTTATTTTATAAATAATATTAGCATGGCCTTAATTTGGGAGACCAAAAACCAAAGATTTTGCGTTTTCCATAACATAAAATTAGGGCCACAACGTACTGAAGGCCAGAATTGTTGGAGTTGTTCTTTCCGGTATGAACACATGGTGTTGCCACATAAGATACACCGTTGGTTTCCAAAACATAAAATTAGGGCCACAACGTATCTTATGTGGCCAAAACGTAATTCAATTTCGTCAACGTAATTCAATTCAGTTGACGAAATTGAATTACGTTGTGGCCACATAAGATACAAAATTGAATTACGTACGACAAAGCCACCGTTGACGACATTGTTCTGGTCAGATAAGTAACCGAGGAAACTTGAAAGCAACATCGTGGTGTTGCTACAGTGTTCCGTCACGTAAGTAAAATGTATAAAGCCTCACTCCCCTCACTTGTGAGCTGTGTTATTCCCACTAAACGATTACCTGAAAACTGTCAAAAAACTACCCAAAGTTTTCCCATTAACAAAGCAAACCATGTCTCCTCTCCAATCCAACCTTCCATGCTGTTCTAGTTACAGATTGTTCGATGAGCTTCAATGGGTCACTAACACCCGTCGAACAATAGAAGCAGATCACCTTGAAGACGATAGTGAAACTTCCATATCCATCTTTAATGTCCCCAAAGCCCTAACGTCTACTGACCCACACTCTTACGCTCCACAACAACTTTCACTTGGTCCATACCATTTTTCACGTCTTGAGCTACATGATATGGATACATACAAGTTCTCCGCGGCAAAAAGAAGTCAAGATCTGCTCCAAAGTCTTAAATTTCAAGATCTTGTTGAACAATTAATGAAGCTGGAATCCAAGATTCGTGCATGCTACAACAAGTACTTAAACCTCAATAGTGAAACACTAGCATGGATGATGGCCGTTGATGCATCATTCTTGCTTGAGTTCCTACAAGTCTATGCTCTCCGTGGCCCTAAAATGCTATCCGAAGTTTCCTCAGGAATGCCTCATTTTCTTGAATATTCCTATAGGAAATCAAGCTGTAATGCAATTCTTCGAGATATAGTGATGTTGGAGAATCAAATTCCACTATTCACATTGAGGAAGGTGCTAGAATTTCGATTTCTGTCATTAGAATCCGCCGACGACATGTTGTATTCCTTGTTAATGGGATCATGTAAAGAGCTTTCTCCATTCAAGACATTGGTGAGATTGCCCGTTGCTAGAGTTTTGGAACATGCCCACTTGCTAGACTTTTTGTACCACATCATCGTGCCCAAGGTTGAAGAATCTGTCAATATACCTGAAGAAGTTAAGGATCATACCAAAGCCACACAAGAAAACGAAGAGCCTTCAGTTGGATCTACTTACATGAAGCAACTACTGATTGAGATTTGGAATCTGTTTTCAAGTCTAAACATAAGGTTCCTCAAAAAATTGCTAGAATCAGCACCTGTTGCAGTGATACTCAAATTGCCTTGGTCAATCCTCTCCAATGTTCTTGGGTTTGGATCCGCGAAACAACCTGACGCTTTCTCTGAATCTCAAAGTGTTTGTTCAAGCATTGACCGACCACCTCTGGTTGAAGAAATCACAATTCCTTCCGTCACTCAGCTCTCCAAATGCGGGGTGCGTTTTGTGCCTAGTAAAGGCAGCATCTCAACCATCAACTTTGACAAGAAGACATGTACATTTTACCTCCCGACTGTGAGTTTGGATGTCAATAGTGATGTAGTCTTAAGAAACTTGGTAGCATATGAAGCATCAAACGCATCAGGTCCGATGGTTTTTACACGTTACACAGAATTGATGAATGGGATTATCGATACCAAGGAGGATGCAAAAATACTTAGAGAAAGAGGCATTATTTTGAATCATCTGAAGAACGATGAAGAGGTGGCCAACATGTGGAATGGGATGAGCAGGTCTATTAGATTGACAAAAGTTCCATTCTTGGATAAGGCGATTGAAGATGTTAACAAGTATCATGATGGGCTGTTTAAAGTTAAGGTTGAAAAGTTCATGAAGCAGAATATATTTAGTTCATGGAAGCTTCTCACACTGTTAGCTTCCATCTTGCTCTTGCTGTTAGCATGCCTGCAAGCATTGTGCTCAGTTTATGACTGTGCTCGCTTGTTTCACATCCACTACTAGCTAGTCTTTGGAGTCTACTAAAGTACTATCGCATTACCATAAAAGGCTGGACCAATTGTTGCTCAACATGTAAGGTGTTGCTTGTCTTTCTTCCTTTTATATTTTTTGAAAGACAAGTAGGGGGAGACATTTGCATTTTTTTTTCTGTGGAAGTCTTCCCCCCCACCCCCCTTTTCTGAGATTCGATAAGATAAGATATATAATTATAGAGATTTATTAATGTGATGATTAAATTTTATGATCAAGGAAATATTAATTTCTTGGTGTAAAAATTTTGTGGATTTTGAGATAGATGATCCTTAAACCAGCTAGCACTGCAAGACTAGCAAGAAAGACTAATACTCTCACTGATCACCACGAACTCTCTATGATGAAACTGCAAGATTACAGGAGAATCATTTATAATTACTCTTATAATCAAGCTTCTATAAGCCTTGTTAATTAAATTCCAACAATTTCTTTTTTCTCTTGAAAGATCGATAGGCTGAAGTAGCTGAGATGGAATAGGTAAATAGAAAACTAGCTTACAGTGATATTATTGATATTATGGAATGAGTCGTTTTAGGGTTTTAGTACTATAACGAGTAACTACTTCAACAAAGATTAACTAGTTTATATATTGAGTCAAAATGGTCAAGAAAAATATTGTTTTTGTCAAAATATTGTTTGTTTAAAATTTTCTTGCATTGTTTATGTATTTATTTCTTTGTTTTTTTAAATGTCTTTTTTATTCATGGTTTGGTTTTTTGGATAATGATTTATTATGATTTTAATAGCAAGTTTCAATCAAAAAATAAAAGAAATATCTTGATAATTCTTATACCATTATATAAAAAATAAATAAAGGAATAGTTATTTTGAGAAAATTGTATAAAAAATCCGTTGTTAAAAAAATAAAAAATGTATTATATTCTTATTAAATATCCATGAACAATTACTTTAAAAAAACTCTAATGTTATTTTAAAAGTATGGTGTTACAAGTGATTTTTTAAGTATCATTGTAATTATCTTATAGTGAAATGTTTTTATATTAATATATTTTTTTTTTCAAAATACTTTGTTTCTTTATATATTTTTCTTTCAAATGAATTTTTAATCATTTGGATTCTTCAAAGATTTTTATATTGACGAAGTTTATTTCACTCGAAGTGTGAGTTTTTCAAAATAATTTTTATACTAATATGAATTATCTTTCCAATCGTTGTTAATTTTTTAAAATATATTTTTGAAACAATATGGTTCATTCCACTCTAACATGTGTGGAATTTTTAAAATGATTTTCAATTCAATAAACATTATCTCTCCATTAATTGCGTTTGGAGTTTTCAAATATTTTCAAAATAAATGTTGTCAATGCAATTTATTCCACTTGATGTATGTGATTTTTTTTCTATATTGTATTTTTATTATTTTCAAAAACATTATAGATAATTATTGCAACCCATATTACATTGTGTCTTTTTTTTTTATATTGTATTTTTAATATTTTTTATCTTATGTTTAAGATTTCAAATACCGCTTCATGATTTAATATCTATTGCCAACCTCAAATTTCGTTTTTCAATTAGGCAATCAACGAACAGGTTAATTAAAAGTCACTTTGTGTTCACTGTTCACAACAACGATATACCAGAGATCATATGTGAGATGAAGACTTTAACCGGTCTAATAAAAAAAAACATTTAAAAATTATTTCTTTATTTTAAAATTATTTTAATGTTCGGATATTAAAAATAATTTTTTAAAATAAAAAGTATTATTTTAATATATTAAAAATAATATTTTTAAAAATAACCATTAATATTATATACACTTTCAAAAACTCCTAAGCTTGAATCCAGCCACGGAATTTAAATACCATGGAATGAAAATTCCCTCCATCAATAGACCCACAAAGGAATATTATTGGTCACTTGTCAATTTATTTACGAGTAATTACGCGTTATCAGATTCTGGATTCACATCGTGAATCTAATGTGAGATTTCCAGTGTGGAATTTTCCTTGCAGCTAGAATCCCATAAAAAGGTTCGGGGCCCTTGCACTCCACAAAAGGTCAAAATGTCCACAAGAAAGACCTTTTACAAGTATTTCTCCTCCTTTGTCTTTTAAGACCACCAAGATTTTTTAATCTCTTTCTCCACACTGGAATTCTCACAAAACTTTTTTCTTTAACTTGTAATCATCGATTTCACAAAAAATTTTGGCATTTCAAATCCAATTATTTTTTTAAATATTTTTTTGATCTCTATTCAAAACTAAAAATCAAATGGTCAATAACAACTATATTTTGAATTGAATGAGTTTACATCAATATATGATTTTCGCATGGTTTTGCGATCCAGAAAAAAATGAAGAAAGGTAGCAGTTCAGGATTAATAAAGTGATTAAAATTGGAATGAATTTATGAAAAAAAGACCCAAACATCACGTCTTGTTTCAAATTTCATCTCAATTCTTTTAGTATTGTATTTAATATTTTAAAAAATTAAAACAAGAAAAAAAAATTAAAAGAGAATAAAACTAAAATAAAAAACCAAAATTTTATTATTAATTTAAAAAATATTATTGAATACAATTTATCTAGTGGAAAAAAGTTGAAAGAGGAGGGAGATCTTCACTGGGACCAAGTGGGGGACGAGGTAAACAACATATACCAATGAGGTTTGACAACAATTTATCGTACAATCACCTAAGTTTAGTCATCTTGGATCTAAGTTAGGCCATCTCAACACTAAGTTGGGTAATCTAAACTTCAATTTGTTCTCGTACAATCTCCTTGATGCCCAAAGATTGGCAGTTCAAACCGAATTATGAGAAACCAACAGTTGATACACTACAACTTGTCTGCATTTCTTGGGTTGTAGTATTTGAGATACTATAAACCTTATTTTTATCAAGTCCACCAAATAATCCAGCCTCTAACCACAAATCTAGATCGAGTTCCAGATGTATCAAAAGATCATCCTCATATCTCTTCTACAATCAGGTGTTATATGTTTATTGAAAAATAAAAAATAAAATTTGAATATTTTAAAAAATAGAAAATTTTGAATTCAATCTTTACCTAATGGCATTGTGATTCTCCCATACTCTCCTAACAATAACATTGTTAGCCTCACCCTAGTAAATTTTTTTCTTTGCACGCCAATTTCATAAAATAATTATTTTATTAAAAATATAAAAAATTGACTGAATTTAATAATAAAAAAATTGTTTTTGTATATAGTAACCTTGAACTTTCTAAACCAAGCATCAACTACAGGCTTCCATTAGAATTTTTGAAAAGTTGACTCCTTAAAACAAAAGCACTTCCATTGATGATTTCATCACCGATGTTATTGTGCAAGTAACCTCCACATTTGTAAACATGAAATTTTATTCGTTCATTGAAATTAATTATTAAAAAAATTATCCATTGTTGTTTATTTTTTAATCGTGTAGGAAAGGAAAACAAACTTATATGTTGTGATTGGGCTTCCACTAAGCATAGATCATGCTCAGAAGGTGCACCCTTTTTATGAGGCGACATCGCACTTGACAAGTCTACATCGAGAGAGGGTGTTTGTGCATTAGGTGTTTGGTCATAGTCATCAACTAGCGACTCATGGCCATTAGAAGCACTGCCAAGAGAACTATTAGTGCTCCTATTCGTATTACTCATTAATAACCTTGTCTTCATCATATATAAAAAATTAAAGCATAAAAAGGTAATAACATTATCATTGTATCCTATTTTTTATTAAAAAAATTTCAGCAGCATCTTCTTTATACAAGAGACTACCTAAAATTTTATTACCTATAAATAGGTATCAATAAATAAAGACACAAACCAGTTGATTTTATTTTTAAGACTAATATTAACTTATTTTCACCTTTTCAAACACAAACCATAATTGCCTAAATTTGAAAGTAACTCAACTATTGGGAAAAATAGTAAACAAAATATTTAAAGTTGTTTGAATTTTTGACAAATAATTAAATATTTATTGATTTTTATAGTCTATAGATAATTTTATTGGTAATTAAAACTTAAAATTTTCAATAAAACCTAAAATTTCCCAAACCCCCCCCTAAATTTCTCTGATGAAATTTTGTCCCATCGATAATTTCATCGGTGATGTGGAATTATCAGTGGCAAAATCATGTAATTTTTTCCTAACTCTCTAGAACTTTCTAAAGAACTTAATTCATCAGTAATTGTGTATGTAATTGTTAGTAGCAAAGTCATGTACTTTTTTCTCAACTCTTTAAAAAATTTTGAGGGGCTTAGTCCGTCAATAATTATATTGGTATTTATACTTCATCGGTAATTCCATTAATATAAAACAATTTCTTTATCCAAAAGTTCTTGTTTTCCTTATCTATCCAACCTACAACTACAGTAAAATCATAACACAGTCACAACATTTTTTTTAATAACATAATAATATAATCACAACAATAAATGTTTCATCGATGTTAGCAATAATTCATTATAAAGAAACAATTAGAAAGATTACATTAAAGTCACTTTCATTACACATCGATGTTTTATAATTAAAATCAGTTCAAAATCAATTTAATCAAAATTGTCTTCTTCTTCTTCTTTTTTAATTTCATCATCATCGTGCCCATCATAATCTTGCTCATCATAATCTTCTTCATTGAATTGTAGCTTGTCAATATCATTATCTTTATTGACTTTTGTATGTCCACTAGTTCTTAACATATCATTTAACTCCTAAACATCAACATCATAAAAAATATTCATATCTACATGAAAATTTGAATTCTCTTTTAAGTTAGTAGATTGATCAAATTAACTCATCAATTTGAAAGATATTATTTCTTATATCTACTTTATCATTACCATCCTGAACAACTTAGATACGAACCTTGAGTTTGATTTTTACTATGGATAACCAATCAATCCTAAAACAATCCTTTCAAAAGGAAGTAGTGTACGTGTAGTAAACTTGTTGGCATTGTTTGAATAAAACAAAAACATTGTTGACATTGTGAAGTCTAGCCTATGCATTAATTTTGACCAAACCTTGGTAAAGATATGCTCTAATTCCTCTATTGATATCATAACAATAGAATTTGAATAAAAAAGCTCTATTTTGCTCATTATAATATTGCAATTCAATCACCTATTCTAACTTCCTATAATAATCATCTTCAAACTCATTACAGGTAGATCCCTTAACATAAACTCCACTATTATAGATCATTCTATCTTGACCATGCTTTTCAGTATGAAAGACATCTATTGATGAATTGCCCGTTATAGCACTGATCTTTCTTTCAAGACCTAAATATAATAAATTCAAACTACCACTAGCATGCCCTATTAATTGATAAAGCTCATATAAAATTACAATCAATAATAGTTTAATAGAAATGTTTAATGAAATTAAATATTATGAGAGATAAGAATTATTATGTAGTACTTACATATGTTCTGAACCATTAAATTTGAGATTTAATCAAATGTGAATTTCAAGATAGTAAGAAATGACAATGTTGCTTACAAGGAATTTTTTAATCTACCATTTTATAAGGGTATAAGAGAAAAAGTGTTTAAAAATAACATGTTAAAATTGCACTTACTAAATAAAAGGTCTTCATTTATTGTAATTAAATCACATATAATTATTGTCATGACCTAATTTTGACCCATTTTTTCTTGATTTTTTTAAAATCATACAAAACAAATGGCAAAAAACAACAAAAAAATCCAAAAAATATTTTTTTGATGTATTTGTGTCATTTTTGCTATTTTCAGCATCTTTTCAAAAGAATTCAACATTTAAAATTTTTCTTTCAACACGTTCAATTTCTAACACGCTCATTTCGAAATCATTGATTTATCTTTCTCATTGAATCAACGTTGACATTGCATTTTAAAAAAAAATATTTGGACAAGGGACTAAAATACAAGAAAAGAAAAGAAAAGAAAATGAGGGACCAAAGTGATTTTGGGTTCCTTGGTCACCAAGTTTGCTTGGGGACCACGTAATTATGAGGAAAAAGACAAATTATTTTGCCTATAACTAACAAGGGAATCTCACACATAAAAATGGGGGATTTTATGGAGAGCATCGAGCAAAAAAAAAAAAGCCAAAAACATGACCCTCACAACCATCTCCCCCTCAAAAAGCCAAACAATAAAAATATGGCTCTCACTTTACTATCTAACTTTTCCCCATACATATATTAACACATTATATACACTAATCCAATTCTTGAATAGACAAAAAAACACAAAAAGATAAGGTGACCCTCCCCTTAAAAACCTTCACTATCATCATCAAATAAAGAAAAATATGAGCCTTCTCAAACCAATCATCTCCATCAATGTTACTAATAGTGCCACCTTCTCCTCCTAGCAATGGTGTCCTAAACCACAACACTACTATCAATAGCCTAGCTAAACCACAACACCACCATTATAGTCCACAAGCTTTAGTTTCGATTGCCAAACCAACAACAATCACCTACTACCAACATGAAAAGCATTGCTACCAACCAACCTTTCTTCCCCAACCAATAAATTCTTCTTCAACCTCATCAATCTCCTCCATCAAGACTAACTTCAAATGCCACCTATCATTTCCAAATCCATAAAAGAATCCAAACTGAGTTTTTTCTTCTAAAAAGACCATGAAAACCTTCATTCTCTCTTTTTCTCATTATCAATTACAATCGTGACCTCCATCAACGCTAACAAAACAACAACCATCCAAACTCTATTGATCCAAATTGAACAATCACCTCCTCTTGAACCTATTAGACCCTGATACGAACCAAGTTAGGTTCAAATTTGGTCTTAAAATGTTTGTTGACCAGTTTTGAGAGATCAGGCATATCTCTCAAATCGTACATCGAAATGAGCTAAAATTTTACAGCGAGACACGAGACACATGGAAATATATTTGGTAAAGTTTTAGGTCAAATGAGGTTCGGGAACATAAGTAGAGAGTTGAAGCTACTAGATAAATCTTGTCAAATATGTCAAACTAGACTTTTGTGTATTGTTTGAAACATTTCTGGAGCTACAAGTGGAATTTGTATATGATTCAAGTTGGCATAGAAACTAGAAATTTCAATATTTCCAACCATATATGATAGGCCCAATAATTCATCAATATAAGAGAGAATGCATGTTTTAAGTCACGCTTGAAAATCTGCCAAAAATATGTAAAAATTGGAAATTCAGGCTACATAGAGGAATTTTGACATGGAGACTTTGTTTTTATTGTCCTACTTTATTTATTTCTTTATTTTTTAATAATTATTTTAATTTAGATTTTTTTTGGCTAATTAAACATTGTTTAGGGGTTTATTTCATTATTAGACTTATGTTAGTTGATAATTATTTGAGGCCCACTAGCTTGCTACCCAAAAAGGGTTCATTAGGGTTAGTTAGAGGAGACTATATTATGTTTTTTTTTCTGCAAAATTTAGTAGCAAATTGGAGAATAAATGTGAGATTTTTTCATTTGTTTGTGGCAAAAACAATTTTTATTTGTAGGAACAAATATCGTACACTAACTTATCGAAGATTAATTAGCTTCATGATATCATTCACATACTTAGGGTTTTTAGATACAAGGATATCTCTAGGTCCAAGTCTTTTTCCAATACCTTTGGTTCTTAGGTATAGAGTTACCTCTGGGTCAAAGTTCTATCAAACCTGATTTTTGGCTTTCCAGGTTTTTATCTACTTTGTTTGGGTTGCTTGACTACGTAATCAAGAGGTTTACATCAGTTGGTATTAAAGCTAGGCTCCAAAAACCAGGTTATATCCTTTACTTTCTTCTTGTTAGTTCAAACTTCCTTAACTTTAGTTGTCTTTGATTAAGTTTTCAATTATTTCATGTTTAAAGTTTAGTAGTTTGCATTCAGGGTTCCTAAAAAAAAAGGTTTTATTTTTTTGTTTGTTGTCGTCTTATAATATATCAGTAGCATAAAGAGTAAAACAAAAGGAAAAAAATGTCTAAAAATCACTTATTTAGAAAAATTTATATAATGGTTCTAGGTGTCCTAATCACACCCCACACCCCATATAAAATTGAGATTATTTAGAGATTGTTTGCTATAGTAACTAAGGTCGGGATTAAAACTTGTCATAACAAGTCAGATTCGTATCAAAATGGAATCTTATATCAACAAAATTTAAAAAGTTCTCAAATTTTATTTACTAGATTTCTAGGTTCTAATCGCACCCTATATACAATTTAAGGCTATTTGGAGTTCTTTTGCTATAGTAACTAATTTTGGGATTGCAACTTGTCATAACGGGTCTAATTCTCGTCAATAATTCAAATGATAGTATAATAACATCATAATTGATATACTTTGGTGTCATCTAAATTTTATTTATATAACCTTTGCATCTTTTTTCTTTCATGTCTTCAAAAACATCCATTTTTCATACAAATTTACTTGTTTCTCGCAAAATTATAATCATACTTTTGTCTTTGCTTGTTTTCATATTTTTCTTGATTTTTAAGTCATATTAAAATATTTAGATACACTATTATAACCGTTATATTTGGTGTTAATTTCAGTTCCGTAAAAGTCAAAGAAATGTGAGATGAGAGGAAAAATGTGTAGCAAGTATATTTGAGTGAAAAGCTTATATTTAAGGGAAACATGAGAGAAGTGTAAGGGAGTGGGTAATGAATATATATTTCTTGTTAACTAACCAATTTTCAGATTCAATGATGTTTAAGGCAAGCAACAATATAGTACCATAGAGAGGAGACAATGAAATTGTAACTCAGTTACGTATTATGAATCAAAAAATGGATTGAATGACCAATGAATTTAGAGATAAATTGGATAGGTTGGAGAGGCAACATGTTAATGATCATGATAAGGTTCAAAGTAGGCCTAGGTGAAGAGAATTTAATGTTTAGGAGTGTTGTTAGGCAAGTTAACACTAATGTAGATAAGTTTGTGGTTAATAATACAAACATGAGTGATGTTGATTTTGAATATATGTCTATGGGACATGGGAAATGCTTTGGACAATAGCAAAATTATCAGTTTGTAGGGAAAATATATGGTGATGATATTGGCCAGAGGTGTAATTATAGGTAGTAGAACCATAATACTGAGTTAGGTAGAGATTTGGGTACAATTAAGCTAAAAATATCGGTTTTTCAAAGGAATAATGATCCTAAAGTTTATTTAGAATGGGAGAAGGAGGAGTGGATTTTTTAGTGTCACAATTATTCAGAGCCCAAGAAAGTCAAGCTTGTTGTAATTATTATTAGTGACTATGTCATTGCATGACGTGATTAATTAGTGACAAACCACATGAGAAATTATAAAATGCAAGTTGATACTTGGGATGAGATGAAATGCTTTATGAGGAGACGATTAATACCTATCCACTTTTATAGAGAATTGTATTAAAGGTTGTAGAGTTTGAGTCAAGGTACAAAGAATGTTAATAAGTACTTATAGGAGATAAAACTTGTTATGATTTGATCTAATGTTAAGGAGGATACCATGGCTAGATTTATGAATGTCATTAATCATGATATATCTCATATTATAGAGTATCATTATATGAAGTTAGAGGAGATGGTGCATATAGCCATGAAAGTGAAGAAACAACTTAAATGAAAAGGTACCATTCGGCAAAGCTAACCATTAACCCTTTAAAACCTTGAAAACCTAATTGGAAGGCTAACACTGAGGGTGATGCATCACAACAAAATAAGGAAGGCAAAGCTGAATACCCTAGAGAGAAGAAAAATACCTCGGTTATTGTTAAAGGTAACAATGTTACTTCTATTTCTTGTAACTGTACATTAAATGTTTTTGTTATTTGAGTTTTGATCATGTTGCTTTATAGTATCCAAACAAAATAGTCATGGTTATGAAATCTAATAATGAGGTTAAGACCAATAGACAAGATGAAGAGGACAAGATGCCAGATCAAGTGAAAATCTAATCACACAACTCTTATCCGTATGGTCTTGTTCAACTATCTTTATCCTTGCCTAGGGTGGATTGCTTTGAATAGCCCTACTAGGGGAGTAGGCATTTTTGGTCTTTTCTTTTCCTGTGAATTACTCCGATCTTTTCTTTTCGTTCTACTCGGGTTGGTGTTTATTGTCTTATCCCTGTTATTACTTGCTTTTTCCTATTGCTGACTTGTCGGTCAAAAGTCCTTGATCTCTAACATAGGGGTCTTTGAGTTCGCTAAGAGATTCTTTGTGTGATTAGAGGATACTGATGATATTTGTGCTGAGTATACGATTGATAATTCAGGACATCAGAGGGAGAACATATTTCACATAATATACCATGTTTATAATAAGGTATGTAGCTTAATTATAGATGGTCACAGTTGTACTAATATAGGTAGTACTTAATTGGTAAAAAAGTTGAACTTGCACACAACCAAACATTCCATACCTTATAAATTATAGTGGTTAAATGATGGTGGTGAAGTAAAAGTGAATAAGCAGGTTTTGGTTGCCTTTTCTATTGGTAAATATTATGATGAGGTGTTATGTGATGTTGGGTGCCAATACAAGATAGTCACTTATTGCATAGTAAATCTTGGCAATATGATAAAAGTGTTATGTATAATGGAGTGAAAAATAGGTATTTCTTTGAGATGAATGGAAGATCTATAACTCTTGTATCTTTGACACCTAAACAAATATATGAGGATCAACTAAAATTGAAGAAGTAAAAAATGGTTGAAAATGAGAGTTGTTATATCAAGGGGACCTTCTTTGCGAACAGGGTTTTTCTTTTTTTTTAATAATGATGTTATTCTTCAGCTTGGTACTTTTTTTTTTACCTTACATGATTTTTTTCATGGTACATATTTGAGATCGAATCTTTTTAAAGAAAGGGAGGGTGATACAAACCAAGTTAGATCTGAATTTTACCTTAAAATATCTACTGACTAGTTTTACAAGATCAATCATATCTATCAAACCATACATTAGAACGAGCTAAAATTTTACGTAGTGATACTAGACACACGAAACTATATTTTATTAAATTTACAGGTTAAATAGAGTTTAAGAACATATTATTGAAGAGGGTCAAAGTTACAAGATAAATTTTGTCAAATCTGCCATATTAGACCATTGTGTATTGTTTAGGATATATCTGAAGCTACAGGTGGAGTTTTGTTTTTCTATTCAAGTTGGTATGAAAAATATACATCTCAATATTTCCAACTATATATGATAGACCTAGTAATTCATTCATATGAGAGAGAACAACGTGTTTAAAGTTAGGACTGAAAATCTACCAAGAATATGCAAAAATTAAAACTTCGAGCAGCATGGAGGAATTTTGGTAGCAAGACTTTGTTTTTATTATAATATTTTATTTATTTATTTAATACTAAATAATCATTTTAAATTTGAGTTTATTCTAGCCCATTAGATATTATTTAGGGGTTTATTTTATTATTGAACTTATATTAGTTGATTACTAGTTTAGGACCACTAGCTTGCAACCCAAAAAGGGTTCATTAGGGTTAGTTATAAGAGAATATATTGTGTTTTTTTAGCTGTAAATTTTAGCAGTAAGTTTTTTATTTGTTTGTTTGTGATAAAAACAACCTTTCTTTATGGGGACAAAGATCGTACACTGACTTATCAAAGATTAATTGGCTTTGTGACATCATTCACATACTTATAATTCTTAGATACAAGGTTATCTCTAGGTCCAAGTATTTATTTCAATACCTTTGGTTCTTAGGTATAGAGATACTTTTGGGTCAAGATTCTATCAAACCTGATTTTTAGCTTTCCGAGTTGTTATCTATTTTGTTGGGGGTTGCTTGACCACATGATTAAGAGGTTCACATCAAACCCTCTTACTCTTCTGCATAAACAGCTAGCCATGACTTTCCCCATATCTTCTGACGCTGCCTCATTATAGCAACAATGAAACACCCATCACACCTTTAGCTTTGCTCATGGAGAAGAAGATTGAAACAATAAAAAAATAATATAAACTAAGATAATAAAAGAAGAGAAAAGGAGAAAATAAAATCTACTGCTTTGTGTGGTTTTTCTTTATTTTATAGGTAACAACAGACATTGTCATGTGAATCCACATGCTGGTAATGGTGGTGGCGCCAAGTACATGCATCACCATTGTTCTAGTGGTCTTTTAGTGTTGATTTCAGTATATCCTTAACACATCAAACACCTCAAAAGGTTGATTTATAACCTCAAATTATTTTTTTGGACAGATTGTCAATCTATATCCTTGACAAAATGCTCATTATTGTGCATAAATTTTGGATTGTTTGGACATTATTTTACTTGGATTAATGTGTTTTAAATTATGAGTTTATTTTAGGATTGTGATTGTTAATTGAATATTAAATGTTGGTTCATGACTTATGTTTGGGTTTACGTTGATTTGAACATTAAATAATGATTCGTGAATTATGTTTGGATCTATATTGATTTGGCATGACATTTGAATTATGTTCTTGAATTTAATAAGATTTGTGTGGATTTTTTATGTTGCTTGTTTTTAAGTTGATGAACATTCAGCTAGCATTGAGTTAATATTCTAATTAAAGTAGTTGACATTTTTACTTTATGTTTTGTTTGTTTTGCATGTTGCCAAACATGTCATTGGTCTTAGTTTTAATAAATTGTCAAATTTTTTAAAAATCATTGAATTTCTTATTTTTTTTATCCTTTCATATTTAATATTTGAAATTGTGACTTACACGCGAGGTGCTTTTTTGATATTTAATAAATCAGTTTCCTTCCAAAAAAAAAAAACTAAAATCTTTCTTTAAAGAATACAACTTTATTTTAAATTTCTTATGGCTAACACTCTCAAAATAAAAATAAAAATTATATTTTAATAAATAAAAAAAATACATGTTTTAGCATTTTTTAAATACCAAAATTCAAGAAAAATAATTTTATTGATATTTTTGCATGCATTGTTGGATTTAATAACCAGTTTATGAAATCCATGAGAGCTTGGCCTACATTTTAAATATATATATATATATATATATATATATATAAAAAAACAATTATAATTATAACTACTTTTATCTTTACATTGACCTGGATCAGTGGTTAACCCAATACATGGACTTGGGCTTTACCTCAAGTCGATCTCTTAGTCAAGTTTTGAAACTATAATAATAATTACTTTTATATTTATATTGATTCAAATCAATTGGGGTTAACCTTGTGCAAAGAATTAGACAAACTTGTCTTACTTTTTTTATTGGAAGAAAAATTTAGCCACTAGAACAACCTTGAATAAGATAAAAAAATAATTTTTATATTGTCCAAAAATACACCAAACTACTATATAAAAAAACAATCATGATGTAACATCCATTTTTTCCCAGCATACCACACATTGGCTTAGATAGACAAAAATTGCATTACATTGAAGATGTTAAAAAGTATCGTGTTGGAGTGTTTAGTTCATGGAATCTTCTCGCACTGTTAGCTTTCATCTTGTTCTTGCTTTTAACATAGCTGCAAGCATTTTGCTCAGTTTATGGCTGTTCTTGCTTGTTTTATATATATATTTTTTATTAAAAGTTGCTTTTATGATGATAATAAATTTTTATTTAAAAAACATCAATGCTTCTAAAAACAAATTAAATACATAAATAAGAAAATAGAGTTTTTGATTAGAAATATATATATATATATATATATATATATAATTTAATTCAAGTCATTAGAGTTTTTATAAACACTATTTTTTTTAATTACCCATTAATTCTTATTAAATAAACAATGTTGCTAATTAAAAAAAAACATATATTAATGTTGAAACAAAATAAATACTACAATATTGAGTGAAGATAATGTTGACTAAAACAAGATATTTTTCTTTTAGAATTTAATCAATGGTTTTTTTACAAATATTTATTTTAATTCTTATATAATGAAATAAAAATAGATTTTAAAAAAATGCTGGATATCGTACGTAGCAGCGTACGCGTGTTTAGTGTGTTTCAGTTTTAACATTGGAGAGGTAAGAAAGAACGAAGACTCAAGCTATAAGCAAGAACCCTACCGACCAAACTGAAATTTCGTTTGTCAATTAGGCAGTCAACCAACCAGTTAATTCAAAGGCAGCTTGTGTTCGCAACAACGAAACACCAGAAGTCATATGATCCATCCATGGTCTTCAGTCAATTTATTTACTGCAATTACGCGTTATCAAATTCTGGGTTCTCATCGTGCATGAATCTTCAGAGAGTTGCTCGGTGTGGAATTTCCTTGCAGCTACGAGTGATTCTTTCAGTGATCATGTCAGATTGCCACTTCAGAAAGTCTCCCATAATTCCATAAAATGAAAGTTCTGTGCTCCTGCAAACCACAAGACCATGATGTCGATCTTAGCTCTATTTCACACGAGAAAAAACTACCATTCTAGACCTAATTACAAGTCTAGTAGTAAACTGAAACCAATTGTTTTTCCTTCTTCTTTTAAGATCACTACATTTTCTTAATATCTTTCTCCTCCCTTGTAGGGCACAACTTTTTTCTTCAACTTGTAATCAGTTGATTAATTTCACAAAGCTTTTAATTTGGAATTCCAGAATGCAATTGTTTCTTAAACCATCATGAGGTCTCTACCCAGGAACTAAAAACCAATAAATGAATTTTGCATCTTCTTGTAATCTATTAGAGAATAATATAAATTATATTTTAAAATTTTATCTAATAACTTAAGTTATTGGGTTAAAATGATCATTTAATATGATATTAAAATCTTGATGATCAAGCGGTTACAAGTTTGAATTTCATCATTCTCATTTATTTGATAAAAATTAAGTATAAGGTAATATGAGTCTGTGTAAATTTCAAGTCTAAAAAGCTTTTATCTAAATAATATATTAAAAAATAATATAAATTATATATTAAAATTTTACCTAACTTAACTTATTTAATTGAATTGACCTTTAAAAATAATTGCATTTTGATTTGATAAAATGGCCGGCGATGGTTGAGGTGGGAGAAAATAAGGTAAAATATTTAGACTTGGAGATAGGAAATGAGGGGGTCACAATTGTGGGGCAGAAAAGTAGGCAATTCTGTGTATTATTTAATTTGTATGTTTGCACGACGACAAACGTAGTCAACATGGCAACCCTGCATTGTCAAGATTCTTATGTAGACAAACTTCTCTTTTGAAACGTAAGTAGGGACTGTAATATTTTTATATTTTCTTAAATATGGAATTCAGCTACAATTATAGGAGAGAAACATACACCAAAAAAAAAAAAAAAAGAGATAAGTGATCGAAAATTATATCTACTCTTTCTTATTTCCTTAACTTCCTCATTCTATTTTTCTTCTAATATGTAAATATTATTAATTATGTAGCTTGACATCATAAAATTTATTAACACACTAAAGAAAAAACTAAATTGAAAAAAATAAAATAAAACCTGCACCCAAAACGAGAAACCATATAAAAGCATACATCCCCCCATCCATGAAGCCACCAAATTGAACTGCACAACACCTGACGCCGAACAACTGCGCTCCGTGACTGTTTTGCTAGCAAAAAGTTTTTATAACAAAAGCAAACTATGTCTTCTCTCCAACCCACCCTGTCATCTTGTTCCAGTCTAATCTTCGATGAGCTACAATGGGTTAATACAATCCGTCGAACAATCGAAGACGAGGTTGAAGATGACAGTAATATTCCCATATGCATTTTTAATGTCCCCAAAGCCCTAATGTCTAGTGACCCAGATTCTTATACTCCACAACAACTTTCACTTGGTCCATACCATTACTCACGTCTTGAGCTACATGAGATGGATAGATATAAGCTATCAGCGGCAAAAAGAAGTCAAAAGCTGCTTCAAAGTCTTAAATTTCGAGATCTTGTTGAGCAATTAATGAAGCTCGAATCCAAGATTCGTGCATGCTACCACAAGTACTTAAACTTCAACGGTGAAACTCTAGCATGGATGATGGCCATTGATGCATCATTCTTGCTTGAGTTCCTACAAGTCTATGATCTCCGTGGCCCTAAAATGCTATCCGAAGTTTCCTCAGGAATGCCTCATTTTCTTGAATATTCCTATAGGAAATCAAGCTGTAATGCAATTCTTCGAGATATAGTGATGTTGGAGAATCAAATTCCACTATTCACATTGAGGAAGGTGCTAGAATTTCGATTTCTGTCATTAGAGTCCGCCGACGACATGTTGTATTCCATGTTAATGGGATCATGTAAAGAGCTTTCTCCGTTCAAGACAATGGTGGGGTTGCCAGTAGCAAGAGTTTCGGAACATGCCCACTTGCTAGACTTTTTGTACCACAACATCGTGCCCAAGGTTGAAGCATCTGTCAATATACCTGAAGAAGTTAAGGATCATACCAAAGCCACACAAGAAAACGAAGAGCCTTCAGTTGGATCTACTTACATGAAGCAACTACTGATTGAGATTTGGAATCTGTTTTCAAGTCTAAACATAAGGTTCCTCAACAAATTGCTAGAATCAGCACCTGTTGCAGTGATACTCAAATTGCCTTGGTCAATCCTCTCCAATGTTCTTGGGTTTGGATCCGCGAAACAACCTGACGCTTTCTCTGAATCTCAAAGTGTTTGTTCCAGCATTGACCAACCACCTCTGGTTGAAGAAATCACAATTCCTTCCGTCACTCAGCTCTCCAAATGCGGGGTGCGTTTTGTGCCTAGTAAAGGCAGCATCTCAACCATCAACTTTGACAAGAAGACAGGTACATTTTACCTCCCGACTATCAGTTTGGATGTGAATAGTGATGTAGTCTTAAGAAACTTGGTAGCATATGAAGCATCAAACGCATCGGGTCCGATGGTTTTTACACGTTACACAGAATTGATGAATGGGATTATCGATACCGAGGAGGATGCAAAAATACTTAGAGAAAGAGGCATTATTTTGAATCATTTGAAGAACGATGAAGAGGTGGCCAACATGTGGAATGGGATGAGCAGGTCTATTAGATTGACAAAAGTTCCATTCTTGGATAAGGCGATTGAAGATGTTAACAAGTATCATGATGGACTGTTT
This sequence comes from Populus alba x Populus glandulosa, assembly GCA_033617975.1. Classification (NCBI taxonomy): domain Eukaryota; kingdom Viridiplantae; phylum Streptophyta; class Magnoliopsida; order Malpighiales; family Salicaceae; genus Populus; species Populus alba x Populus glandulosa. The sequence continues at coordinate 35,091,306 of CM066143.1, forward strand.
AAAGTTAAGGTTGAAAAGTTCATGAAGCAGCATGTATTTAGTTCATGGAAGCTTCTCACACTGTTAGCTTCCATCTTGCTCTTGCTCATAACATCGCTGCAAGCGTTTTGCTCAGTTTATGACTGTGCTCGCTTGTTTCACATCCACTACTAGCTAGTCTTTGGAGTCTCCTAAAGTACTATCGCATTACCATAAAAGGCTGGACCAATTGTTGCTCAACATGCAAGGTGTTGCTTGTCTTTCTTCCTTTTATATTTTTTGAAAGACAAGTAGGGGGGGTACATTTGCATATTTTTTCTGCCAAGTAATTTTTTTTTTGGTTTCCTTTTCTGAGACGAGATAAGATAAGATAAGATTAAGATAAGATGTATAACTATCTCTCCATTAATTGCGTTTGGAGTTTTTAAATATTTTCAAAATAAATATTGTGAATGCGATTTATTCCACTTGATGTATGTGAATTTTTTTTCTATATTGTATTTTTAATATTTTCAAAGAAATTATAGATATCTATTGCAACCCATTGTGTCTTTTTTCTATATTGTATTTTTATTATTTTTTTTAATATATTTTATCTTGTGTTTAAGATTTCAAATACCGCTTCATGATTTAATATCTATTGCCAACCTACTCAAATTTTGTTTGTCAATTAGGCAATTAACCAAGGTTAATTAAAAGTTATTTTGTATTCGCAACAACGATATACCAGAGATCATATATAAGATGAAGACTTTAACCGGTCTAATAAAAAAATTAAAAATTATTTTTTATTTTAAAATTATTTTAATGTCATGATATTAGAAATAATATTTCAAAAAAATATATTATTTTAATATATTAAAAATAATATTTTTAAAAATAACAGACAAGAAAAAAATTCCCTCCGTCAATAGACCCACAAAAGGAATATTATTGGTCACTTGTCAATTTATTTACCAGTAATTACGCGTTATCAGATTCTGGATTCACATCATGAATCTAATGTGAGATTTCCAGTGTGAAATTTTTCTTGCAGCTAGAATCCCATAAAAAAATTCGTGGCCCTTGCACTCCACAAAAGGTCAAAATGTCCACAAGAAAGACCTTTTACAAGTATTTCTCATCCTTGTCTTTTAAGATCACCAAGATTTTTTAATCTCTTTCTCCTCCCTTGTAGGGCACAACTTTTTTCTTTAACTTGTAATCACTGATTTCACAAAACTTTTTGACATTCCAAATCCAATTATTTTTTTAAATATTTTTTGATCTCTATCCAAAACTAAAAATCAAATGGTAAATATCAACTATGAATGAGTTTACATCAATGTATGATTTTCGCATGGTTTTGCAAGCCAGAAAAAAATGGAGAAAGGTAGGAGTTCAGGATTAATAAAGTAATTCAAATATGGAATGACTTTTATGAAAAAAAGACCAAAATATCATGTCTTGTTTCGAATTTCATCGCAATTCTTTTAGTATTGTATTTAATATTTTAAAAAAATAAAATAAACAAAACAAGAAAAAAATTAAAAGAGAATAAAACTAAAATTAAAAACCAAATTTTTTTTATTAATTTAAAATATATTATTAAATACAATTTATCTAGTGGACAAAAATTGAAAGAGGAGGGAGAGAAAGGAGATCTTCACCAGGATCAAGTAGGGGACGAGATAGACCACATGTACTAATGAGGTTTGATAAAAACATATTCTCGTACAATCACCTAACTTTAATCATTTTGGATCTAAGTTGGGTCATCTCAACACTAAGTTGGGTAATCTAAACTTCAATTTGTTCTCATACAATCTCCCGGATGCCCAAAGATTGAGAGTTCAAACCCGATTATGAGAAACCAACAATTGATACACTACAACCTGTCTGCATATCTTGGATCGTAGTATTTGAGATACTGTAAACCTTATTTTTATTAGGTCCACCAGATAATCTAACCTCTAACCACAAATCTAGATCGAGTTCCAGATGGATCGAAAGATCGTCCTCATATCTCTCCTACAATCAAGTGTTATATGTTTCTTGAAAAATAAAAAATAGTCATCAAATTTAAAAAATAATAACTTAAGAGAAAAATTGTTAAAATCTAACTTACGATGAACTTCTACACTCGGTTATCAATGAGTTACTACACCTCTTTCTGATGGTCCTCATTTCACATGCGAGTTTCAATAAAAAACTTCATCGATCTTGGATCATGGCCAAGAACCATAACTTATATAAAAAAGTTATTATTAGCTAAACATTTTCATATAAAATAACAATGTTTTTTTTATATATATAAAAAATGTATGTGATAAAACAAAATGTTACCATCTGCTTCGCATATGAAATGAACATAATGGATATGCTAGTGTGAGTGGTAATTAAACCATAAATCTACGCCATTTGTATATTTTTTAAACTAATGTTTTTTTGTTGAAATCTATGACTTGTTTTTTTTTTTTTGGAACAATTATTGTGTCAAATATAGAGAGGATCCTTCAACCCTTCCGAAATACAATTCAGAGTTATGGTGGGTGGTAGAAGCAACTAGTGGACCTAATAAGAATCGAGTTTATAATATCTCTGTAACTACAACCCGAGATATAAGGTTAGGTTGTAATGCAGGGCCATAAATACCCTATAATCTGGTCTAAGGCAATCAACACCAACCATTGAAGAATTGTCTCAAGAATAAATGTTTGCTCTAAGAGATGAAATGGAGGCAAAGTTTTGAAAACAAAGTTGGAAGCAATTGCAGGAGATGATGACATATTTATCCGGTCTTATCCAATTTTTACGAGGATTATTCTCCTTCTTTCCCTCGATTTTGGCTCCAACTTTTTTTAATGTATATAGATATTTATAATTAATTTTTACAATTAAATTAATAATTGATTTTTATAGTGAAATTAATAATATAAAATATATTCTATAATTTAATTTAGTTATTTAATATTTTTTAATGTCAAATTATTTGACCTAAGTTATTATGTATTAAAAAAGAAAACAAAATACTGAAAACGGACATAAAAACTTTGTCATTACCAGGAAAAAGTAATTTCACGCATGCTGTTCTCATTCCCAGAGTCAAAGGGCGATGTCAGATTTTTGACCTATGAGCTCATGTAAGGGACTCCTTGCCTCTTTATTTGATGTACGGAAAGTGTCTCAATGCTAATTTAGAAATATGAAGAGAGCAGCTAGCTAGTGTCGGGCATAGCTATTATCAGAGTCGTAGTAGGCTTGTATCTTCCATCTATTTTCTGCTGACAACAATCCTTTGTCTGCAAATGCCTCTGTTTCTTCTACTAATAATATTGTTGACATACTGAGGATTTACTGAAGTTGAATCAAGGCAGCAGATTAACATTGGTAAGGAAACAAACAAAAAAAAAAAAACATTGGTATGGGCTCTGTTATGTTGATTCCAAGTACAAAAAGCAGGTGTGCCGGACAGGATTTCAGAGATTCTTAGGGTGCGTGGCACTACTAGGGATGGTCGGTGTCTTGGCTTGTTGGGAAAATTGGCTTTTATATGGTTAAAGGGAAATTCTGAAGTCCTCATAAAGTGGGATAGATCAGTGTTTTTTGGGTTATAATTTTATATATATATATATCCTTTATTTCTCGTCAAAAAGATTGAAATTTCTTTATCTCTTCCACGTTCTATATAAAGGTATTTGTTGGTTTATTGAAATATTCTAAGAACTTCTTTCGAAATTTTTTGTTTTTTTACTTTCATCTTTTGTGTTAATTCTAACACTATTAGATTTAATAATTTTATCGATGAAAATTTTTGTCAATATTTACACTAGCAATCCATCGGTACATACGTTACCAACGAATTCACCGATGGAACAATCCGTCAGAAAAACTCTTGTCGGCAATTTATGGACTGTCAATAGTAAATATACCGATATATTTACAAACGGACAACGCGCTTTAAAAAAAATTATCCTCTTTATTCTTTTGGTATATTTATCGGTAAATATAATATATCACCGATAGAATACTATTTGTAATTATGTTGGTACATTAATAGTAGTAGTGATATTTGCAGTAATTTTTTTTTGACTCTTTAGAATATATCAACGGTCTAGTTCCGTCGGTAACCCCGTCAGTAATATTTTAAAAACATATATTTAACAGAAGTAGAAAAATAATTAAAATAAAATAAATTAGTATAAAAACCAAATATTTACTACAAATTTAAACATTTGTATGTTCAATACAATAAATATAAAAATAGAGGCAGCGCTGAAGGAAGGGGAGAATGCTAGTCATCGTCAAGACATAATGGCCAATTAAAGGGTGCACATACTCATCTATAACCTTATCTTCGTTACCAATCGGAGAAGTTCTTCATAATTAGCAGTGAGCCATTCATATTTATCATTAAAATGGACCGTCCGATCTTGTACCCGTGTGTCTAATATCACCACAAACTCTAAAGGTTGAACATTTGGAATTGATTATGAGCATCGTGCCAAAAATCAAATCTTTAATCAAAATTTTGTATAAAATTTTTATTTTTTATGTGATAATATTTTTAATCATAAATTTACAAAACATTATTCAAAATTTTCAAAAATTCAAAATAATAATTAAAATTAATCCTACACATTTACTTGAAATTGAAGAACAAAATTGAAAAAGAAAACAACTAAAATTCAACAAAATAATGCAAACATTATTACAATAACAATTAAAATTTAACATAATTATTTATAAGTGATAATATTTTTAATCCTAATTTTTTTTTAAATATTCTAAATGGAATAAATACTAAATAATAATTAAAATTAATCCTAAATATTTAATTGAATTTGAAAAAACAAATAACTAAAATTCAACAAAATAATGCAACAATTATTTCAATAACAACTAAAATTCATGTCATTTATTAATTCATAAAATTATTAAGAACACAAAATTGAACAAAAATAATCACAAAAAAAAAAAACAAAAATAATGCAAAAAGAACACAAAAAATGTAAACACCCAAAGGAAAAAAAAAATATATATATATATATAGAGAGAGAGAGAGAGAGATGATGATGAAAGCAGTTTTCGCTGCCGATGCAGAAATCGGCAGCGACGTAGTTTTCGCTGCCGATTCTGGACTTGGCAGCGACGCAGCCTTCACTACCGATACAGAAATCGGTAGCGAAACAGTTTTTCGCTGCCCATTTCTTGATCGGCAGCGACGCAGTTTCTGCTGCCGATTTCTGGATAGGCAGCGACGCAGTTTTCGCTGCCAAGGCAGAAATCGGCAGCGATGCAGTTTTCGCTGCCGATTTCTCAATCAACAGTGACGTAGAGCTGGGAGGGAGGGGTAAAACTGGTTTTAGATAAACCAAACAAGGATAAGGACACACCTAAACCAACCCCCAAACAACCCATTTCATTTGATGGGTAGTATAAATACAAACAGGGGAGAGAGAATGACCCATCTTCTTCCCAAACCAGCAGCTGCATGCCATTCTTCCCTTCCCCTTTCACAACAGAAACGTGAATCAAACCAGCAGAGATTGCCTTGTGAGCTTGTGAGGGAGAGATGAGACCTTGAGAGAGGAGTGGGCAGCTGCATAGAGGAGAGGAAAAAGAGAGCTGGAAAACGTGAGAGGAAGAAGAAGGAGGAGAACCAGCAGCTGAAGAGAAAAGAATAGTGTCAAACCTTCCTCAAACTTAGTTAAATTCAGAAGGTATGGGTCATGAAACTCCCTTCCTCTCCCCCTTAAGATCAAAAACAAAAATGAAGAAGAAAAACCCTAAGAAAAATTGATCTAAGACCTAAGCCAGCTATGAAGGAAACTGAAATTAACTAGGAGAACTAGCAAACATAAGTGAAATAAAGTCAATTTCAGAACATCTAACAAATCATGGTAAAGGGTTGGCTTTAACTATGGGGTAGGCCAGCATGCATGTGTGTGTGTGTTCTGCTGTGATGAAATTAATGTGTTCTGCTGTGATGTTGTTGCTGAAATTAATGTGTTCTGTTGTGATGTTGTTGCTGAAATTAATGTATTCTGCTGTGATGTTGTTGTGCTGAAATTAATGTGTTCTGCTGGAATTTATTGAAAGATCATATGCTGTAATTGATGGTTTTCCATGCGTGTGTTCTGCTGGAATTTTGTTGAAGAATTATGTGCTGAAATTGATGGTTCCGATTGATGTGTTGGGCAGCGAAATTCTATTTCGCTGCCGAAACCGAACCTCCTGCAGCGAATTAATATTCGCTGCCGATTTGTGTGTTGGGCAGCAAAATTCTATTTCGCTGCCGAAACTGAACCTCCTGCAGCGAATTAATATTCGCTACCGATTTGCGTGTTGCGCAGCGGAATTCTGTTTCGCTGCCGAAACTGAGCCTCCTGCAGCGAATCAATATTCGTTACCGATTTGTGTGTTGCGCAGCGAAACTCTGTTTCGCTGCCGAAACTGAGCCTTCTGCAGCGAATCGATATTCGCTGCCGATTTGCGTATTGTGCAGCAGAATTCTATTTCACTGCCGAAACTGAGCCTTCTGCAGCGAATAAATATTCGCTGCCGATTTGTGTATTGTGCAGCGAAATTATGTTTCGCTGCCGAAACTGAGCCTCCTGCAGCGAATTGATATTCGCTGCCGATTTGTGTATTGTGCAGCGAAATTATGTTTCGCTGCCGCAACCGAACCTCCTACAGCGAATCGATATTCGCTGCCGATTTGTGTGTTGTGCAGCGAAATTCTGTTTCGCTGCCGAAACTGAACTTCCTGCAGCGAATTGATATTCACTGCCGAGTTGTGCGATGTGCAGCGAAACTGTGGCACCAACAGCGATGCAGTTTTCGTTGCCGAACTGGCAGCTTGCGGTGAACCAGTTCTCGCTGCCGATTTCTACAATAAGCCTCCTAGGCCGGAATGACTTAAATGCTAGTAACAATTTCATGATATGATGGTGTAAAATATAGAACACTTGAATGTGAACATATGAACTCTTGAAATAAGTGTGATGATGAATATGATTCAAAAATAAAATAAATACAATTGTGTTGATTTGTGACCATTGATGTCTTAGGTGGTGCGGTCGGGATTGGACCATCATCAAGACAGGAACAACCCACATGTGGAGCAGGTAGGTGACTTGCACCTTTCTTTTTCATACGTTGAATCTTGAAATATTTTAACTTGAGTACTACCATATTGTTAGAACCGATATTAAATTGTCGAACGCTTAATTGTTGATTAAAGATTGATTAGCTTCGGCTAATGGCATCCGAGCGGATGGCCGGGACAAAGAATGATTAGCTTTGGCTAATGGCGTCCGAATGGATGGCCGAGATGAAAGAGTGATTAGCTTTGGCTAATGGCATCCGAGCGGATGGCCGGGACAAAGAATGATTAGCTTTGGCTAATGGCGTCCGAATGGATGGCCGGGATGAAGGACTGATTAGCTTCGACTAATGGCATCCAAACGGATGGCCGGGATGAAGGACTGATTAGCTTCGGCTAATGGCATCCAAACGGATGGCCGGGATAAAGGGATGATTTCGATGCCGATGCAGAAATCGGCAGCGACGCAGTTCCGCTGCCGATTCTGGATCGGCAGCGACGCAGTCTTCGCTGCCGATACAGAAATCGGTAGCGACCCAGTTTCGCTACCGATACAGAAATCGACAGCGACACAGTTTTCGCTGCCGATTCCTTGATCGGCAGCGATGTAGTTTCTGCTGCTGATTTTGGATCGGCAGCGACGCAACTATCATTATGGAATCCAGATGGATGGCCGGGACAAATGAATGACTAGTTTCGGTGAATGGCATCCGAAAACTTGTGCATCTATATGTACTACTAGCTATTACATCAAATACATGAAGAAATTATAAATAATGCTTTATTTAATTGCCAGACCGTTAGTTACCATTATTATTATTATTAAGTATTTGCATTCTCTTAAATGTTTGTACTGCTGCAGGGACTTCACACCAATGAGATGTCTAGGATACCCGATACATGGGAACCTATTGCAAGGAATTAAGTAGATGCATTCTAAATCACAATGTATTTTGTAGGGATCAATGTACTGAATTATAACTTTTATTAGATCCTTTTTGTTTAAAATATGTGATGGCTATTAGTAGTATAAGAATGCAAACTCATGTCTATGTATATATTTTTAATATGAACTTCAAATCATGCAACCTTAATATTATGTGTTTGTGTAAGATTCGCTTTTGAATGAAATGTTGATTGTATGGATTGTATTTTGATGATGTGAGGATTCAAGTTCTTGATTACCGGCACCATGTGTATTAAATATATATATATAAAAAAAAATTACTGTTGTTTGGGGCTTGGAAAGCCGGGTCGTTACAGTTGGTATCAGAGCACTTGGTATGGATCCTAAGGATCATTAATAAATGTGTTGTTGCGATGAATTTCAGAATGGTACGCACCCGACAAGGGACACGAACTGAGTCGCCCTCCTTAGAAAGGAGGGGCATGAACCGAGGTGCTCAAGGTTGGCAAGACGAAGATCCCTTGGATGATACGGCATCTCATGCTCCGATAATACCACCCGAAACCTTGCAGGGGGAAGATACAGTGGCAGGGGAAGGCCCGAGGCCTCATCAGACAGAGGGAACACCCCCAGTCGCAACAGAGCAACAAGAAAGATCAGAAGCACAACCATCTACTGTTCCAACTGGTGTGCCCCCACAATATGTAGATGCGGGACTCCTGGTACAAATAGTTAAAGCAGTGATGGAAGGCATGGCTAGTTCAGCGGCACAAACAACTCCCACCACGCAGATTCCACCAGTAGCCCCTACGACTAGCATGACCATGGATAATGTGGTACCACTGGTGCGACTAGTCAAGAGTATGAGGGAAATGGGTTGTGAACCGTATATGGGGGAACAAGATGCAGAGATAGCTGGAAGATGGATCAGGAAGGTAGAAAAGACAATGATTCAAATAAGCATACCCGAGGGTTTGAGGGTAAATTGTGCATCCCAGTTACTGTCTGATAGGGCCATGACATGGTGGGAAACAGTTCAGCTGAGGCGTGCGACTGAGACACTAACTTGGAGTGATTTCAAGACAGAGTTTGAGAATCAGTTTTATTCCAAGTATCATCGCAAGGTGAAAGAACAAGAGTTCTTGGCATTAAGACAGGGTGATATGTCAGTATTGGAGTACGAAAGGAGATTCCATGACCTCTCATTGTTCGCCCCACACTATGTGCCGACAGAGGAACATATGATTGAAAAGTTGAGAGATGGTTTACGACAGGATTTGAGACAAGGATTGATCGCCTTGCGATTTAAATCGGTGAGGGAGTTGATTGAGGTTGCACAAGCTCTGGAGGCATGTATTGGAGAAAGCCAAGGGGGGTATCAGGGTTCAAGCAAAAAGAGAGATGGGGACTATTTCAGTGGCAGACCACCGCACCCGAAGAAAGGAAAAGTGGAGTGTTTGAGCAGTATAGAAAAAAGGGGAGTTTGATATTACCGCCTCACCAGCAGTCAAGTGGGAGAGTGATGGTTGGACAGTCGCACTCGAGGGCAAGCTCTTCTACTGGGACCGGTGACCGCAAGGGTGTTGACTATCCTTTTTGTGTAAAGTGTGGACAAAAACACCCTGGGGATTTCTCAGTTTCCCCTGGGCGATGTTTTGTGTGCAAAAGAGAGGGCCATAGGTGGAGGAACTGCCAGTATCTTAATCAAGGGTGTCATTACTGTGGTGGAAGAGGTCATTACAAGAGGGATTGCCCCAAAAGGAACACCGGACAAGAACAGAGCTACAGACAGCCCAGTCAGAGCCACCAGCAGTCAGTCACCGTTAATAGGCCAGTGAGATCTTCTCAATCAGGGGCAAACTCTAGTCGAGGGAAGCCGAGGGCACAAAATGATCGGACCTCGGGGAGGGTCTTCCACCTGACATAGGAGGAGGCCAGGGCTGCATTAGATGTGGTGGCAGGTACACTACTATTGAATGGTTTTAATGTGCATGTGTTGTTTGATCCGGGTGCCACCCACTCATTCATTGCTAAGAGAATTGTCACTAAATTGAGAAAGAAAGTAAAAATGGTAGAGAAGGGGTTTGTAATTGGAACTCCAATGGGAAACATGGTTGAAACAAATATTGTATATGTGGATGTGAGGGTTAGTTTATCCAGGTATGAAACAGAAGTAGACTTGATTCCCTTAGAGCTGCATGATTTTGACATAATACTAGGCATGAATTGGTTGAGTAAATACAAGGCACTAATAGATTGTTATGCTAAAACTGTTACTCTCCAAACACCTAAGGGCGAGAAAATGACTTTTGAAGGAGAGAGATTTCTCAAACTAAATGCTTTAATATCGGTGGTAACAGCCCAAAAACTTTTAAGAAAGGGATGTATGGGATACCTCGCATACATCTTAAACTCTGATGATGAAGGTCCACGATTGAAGGATATTCTTGTGGTGAAGGATTTCCCAGATATGTTTTCAGAAGAACTACCAGGACTACCCCCGGAGCGAGAGGTAGAGGTGTCTATAGACACTTTTCCTAGAGTCCCACCCATAGCCCAACAACCGTATCGGATGGCTCCAGCAGAACTGAACGAGTTAAAGACTCAATTACAGGAATTATTAGACAAGGGGTTCATACGGCCCAGTAATTCTCCTTGGGGAGCACCGGTCCTATTTGTAAGAAAGAAAGATGGAACCCATAGGCTTTGTATTGACTATCGACAGTTAAACAAAATAACAATGAAAAACAAGTATCCGTTACCTCGGATAGATGATTTGTTCGACCAATTAAAGGGAGCGAGGGCATTCTCGAAGATAGATCTGAGATTAGGGTACTATCAGATGAAGATTAAAGAAGTGGATGTAGCAAATACCGTATTTAGAACTCGTTACGGACACTATGAATTTTTGGTGTTACCGTTCGGGTTGACGAACGCCCCAGCCCTCTTCATGGATTTGATGAATCGGGTTTTCCAACCATACCTGGATAAGTTTGTGGTGGTATTCATTGATGATATACTGGTGTACTCGAATTCTTTCAAGGAGCACGAAGAACACTTGAGATAAACCTTACAAACCTTGAGAGATCACCAGCTATATGCAAAACTGAGTAAATGTGAATTTTGGCTGAAAAGAGTGACGTTTTTGGGACATGTCATTTCAGCCGAAGGTGTTTTTGTCGACCCTCAAAAAGTCGAAGCAGTCTTGAAATGGGAAAGACCGACTTTGGTCACTGAAATACGTAGTTTCCTGGGACTTGCAGGATACTATCAGAGATTTATCGAAGGTTTTTCCCTAATTGCAACCCCTTTAACCCAGCTAACTAGGAAGGATAAGAAATGGGTGTGGTCGGAAGAATGTGAGGCAAGCTTCCAAGAATTGAAGAGGAGGCTCACCACTGCTCCAGTGTTAACTCTCCCCTCAGGGACTGAGGGTTTTGTGGTATATAGTGATGCCTCGGGGAAGGGATTGGGGTGTGTTTTGATGCAACATGGGAAGGTGATCGCCTATGCATCAAGGCAATTAAAGACTCGTGAGGTGAACTACCTGGTGCACGACCTGGAGTTGGCAGTTGTAGTATTTGCCTTGAGGATATGGAGACACTATTTGTATGGGTCTCGAACCCAAATTTTTATTGATCATAAGAGCCTGAAGTATCTGATGTCGCAAAAAGAGTTGAACATGCGGCAAAGAAGGTGGATAAAGCTCATTAAGGATTATGATTGCACCATAGAATACCACCCGGGGAAAGCAAATGTGGTGGCAGATGCCTTCAGTCGCAAAAATAAAGCCTGATTGGGAAGCTTAACAGTGGGAAAGGAGCGGCAATTGGCAGAATTAAAAGAGTTGGGTGCAGATTTGGGAATTGATGCAAGAGGTGGGTTAGTAGCCCAATTAGTGGTGCGACCAGCGTATCGAGAACAGATACTACATGCCCAATTCCATGACAAGGTGGGGTCCAAGATTAGGAAGAATGTGGAGGCTGGGGTAGAAATGAAATTCCGAGTAGCGGATGATGGATCCTTGATGATGGGACAATGGTTGTACATGCCTGATGACGAAACAGTCAAACGTATGGTTCTACAAGAAGCACATGAGTCCAAATTCTCCATACATCCTGGCAGCACTAAGATGTATCGAGACCTGAAACACCTCTATTGGTGGCCTAATATGAAAAGGTAAATAGCTGAGTATGTGTCAAAGTGTGGGATATGTCAACAAGTCAAGGTTGAACACCAAAGGCCTGCGGGACCATTACAACCATTACAAATTCCAGAATGGAAGTGGGAGATGATCACCATGGATTTCGTGTCAGGATTTCCCAAAGGGAGAAAAGGAAAGGATGCGATATGGGTCATTGTAGATCGGTTGATGACATCCGCACTATTCTTGCCTGTAAAGATGACTGACTCGGTGGACAAGCTTGCCAAGATCTACATAAATGAGGTGGTACGACTTCATGGGATTCCGATGTCCATTGTATCGGATCGAGATCCCAGGTTCACCTCTCAACTTTGGCTGAGCATACAACATGCCTTGGGGACAAGATTGGACATGAGCACTGCGTTTCACCCTCAAACGGATGGCCAATCGGAAAGAGTCATCCAAGTCTTGGAAGACCTATTACGGGCCTGTGTGCTAGAATTTGGAGGAAACTAGGAGGAACACATGGCATTGGTGGAGTTCACATATAACAATAGTCATCAAGCCACAATAAAGATGGCCCCATATGAAGCCTTGTATGGTAGGAGGTGCAGAACTCCTTTGTGTTGGGAGGAAATTGGGGACCGGAAGTTATATGGCGCAGAGTTGGTCCAAGTCACCACGGAGAAAGTGAGAACTATCAAGGATCGCATCAAAGCCGCACAGGATAGACAGAAGAAGTATGCCGATGTGAGGAGAAGACCTCTCGAGTTCAGTACGGGGGACCAGGTGTTCCTGAAGGTAGCCCCATGGAAGAACATGTTACGGTTTGGATTGAAAGGGAAGTTAACTCCCCGTTTCATCGGACCCTTCAAAATCTTACAACGAGTTGGACCAATAGCCTACAAGGTGGATTTGCCCCCACAGTTAGCCAGGGTCCATGATGTGTTCCATGTCTCCTTGTTAAGGAAGGCTGACGTAGACCCCGCCCGAGTTCTACCCCAGGTCCTAGTAGAAGTCAAGGAAGACTTAACACTGGAATTGAGGCCCATAAGGATACTAGATCAAGAAGTGAAGGAGTTACGGAGCAAAAAGATCCCCATCGTCAGAATCTTATGGCGAAATGCTCAAGTAGAAGAGGAAACTTGGGAGAGGGAGGCTGAGATGAGAAAAAAGTAGCCCAATTTATTTGATCTATCAGGTATGGAGTGTGAAACTTCTTAAATTTCGAGGACGAAATTCATATTTAGGAGGGGAGAATGTAAACACCCAAAGGAAAATATATATATATATATATATATATATATATATATATATATATATATATTTAGAGAGAGAGAGAGAGGGAGAAATGATGATGAATGTAGTTTTCGTTGCCGATGCAGAAATCGGCAACGACGCAGTTTTCGCTGCCGATGCAGAAATCGACAGCGATGCAGTTTTCGCTGCCGATTCTAGACTTGGCAGCGACGCAGCCTTCACTACCGATACAGAAATCGGTAGCGACACAGTTTTTCGCTGCCCATTTCTTGATCGGTAGCGACGCAGTTTCTGCCGCCTATTTCTGGATCGGCAGCGACGCAGTTTTCGCTATCGAGGCAGAAATCGACAGCGATGCAGTTTTCGCTGCCGATTTCTCAATCAACAGTGACGCAGAGCTGGGAGGGAGGGGTAAAACTGGTTTTAGATAAACCAAACAAGGATAAGGACACACCTAAACCAACCCCCAAACAACCCATTTCATTTGATGGGTAGTATAAATACAAACAAGGGAGAGAGAATGACCCATCTTCTTCCCAAACCAGCAGCTGCATGCCATTCTTCCCTTCCCCTTTCACAACAGAAACGTGAATTAAACCAATAGAGATTGCCTTGTGAGCTTGTGAAGGAGAGATGAGACCTTGAGAGAGGAGTAGGCAGCTGCATAGAGGAGAGGAAAAAGAGAGCTGGAAAACATGAGAGGAAGAAGAAGTAGGAGAACCAGCAGTTGAAGAGAAAAGAATAGTGTCAAACCTTCCTCAAAATTAGTTAAATTCAGAAGGTATGGGTCATGAAACTCCCTTCCTCTCCCCCTTAAGATCAAAAACAAAAATGAAGAAGAAAAACCCTAAGAAAAATTGATCTAAGACCTAAGCCAGCTATGAAGGAAACTGAAATTAACTAGGAGAACTAGCAAACATAAGTGAAATAAAGTCAATTTCAAAACATCTAACAAATCATGGTAGAGGGCTGGCTTTAACTATGGGGTAGGCCAGCATGCATGTGTGTGTGTTATGCTGTGATGTTGTTGCTGAAATTAATGTGTTCTGTTGTGATGAAATTAATGTGTTCTGTTGTGATGTTGTTGCTGAAATTAATGTGTTCTGTTGTGATGTTGTTGCTGAAATTAATGTATTCTACTGTGATGTTGTTGTGCTGAAATTAATGTGTTCTGCTGGAATTTATTGAAAGATCATATGCTATAATTGATGGTTTTCCATGTGTGTGTTCTGCTGGAATTTTGTTGAAGAATTATGTGCTGAAATTGATGGTTCCGATTGGTGTGTTGGGCAGCGAAATTCTATTTCGCTGCCGAAACCGAACCTCCTACAGCGAATTAATATTCGCTGCCGATTTGTGTGTTGCGCAACGAAATTCTGTTTCGCTGCCGAAACTGAACCTCCTGCAGCGAATCGATATTCGCTGCCGATTTGTGTGTTGCGCAACGAAACTCTGTTTCACTGCTGAAACTGAGCCTTCTGCAGCGAATAAATATTCGCTGCCGATTTGCGTATTGTGCAGCGGAATTCTATTTCGTTGCCGAAACTGAGCCTTCTGCAGCGAATAAATATTGGCTGCCGATTTGTGTATTGTGCAGCGAAATTCTGTTTCGCTGCCGCAACTGAGCCTCCTGCAGCGAATTGATATTCACTACCGATTTGTGTGTTGCGCAACGAAATTCTGTTTCGCTGCCGAAACCGAACCTCCTACAGCGAATCGATATTCGCTGCTGATTTTTGTGTTGTGCAGCGAAATTCTGTTTCGCTACCGCATCTGAACCTCCTGCAGCGAATTGATATTCGCTGTCGATTTGTGTGTTGTGCAGCGAAATTCTGTTTCGCTGCCGAAACTGAACTTCCTGCAGCGAATTGATATTCACTGCCGAGTTGTGCGTTGTGTAGCGAAACTGTGGCACCAACAGCGATGCAGTTTTCGCTGCCGAACTAGCTGCCGGCAGCGAAACAGTTGTCACTGCCGAACTGGCAGCTTGCGGCGAACCAGTTCTCGCTGCCGATTTATACAATAAGCCTCCTAGGCCGGAATGACATAAATGCTAGTAACAATTTCATGATATGATGGTGTAAAATATGGAACACTTGAATGTGAACATATGAACTCTTGAAATAAGTGTGATGATGAATATGATTCAAAAATAAAATAAATACAATTGTGCTGATTTGTGACCATTGATGTCTTAGGTGGTGCGGTCGGGATTGGACCATCATCAAGACAGGAACAACCCACATGTGGAGCAGGTAGGTGACTTGCACCTTTCTTTTTCATACGTTGAATCTTGAAATATTTTAACTTGAGTACTACCATATTGTTAGAACCGATATTAAATTGTTGAACGCGTAATTGTTGATTAAAGATTGATTAGCTTCGGCTAATGGCATCCGAATGGATGGCCGGGACAAAGAGTGATTAGCTTCCGCTAATGGCATCCGAGCGGATGGCTGGGACAAAGAATGATTAGCTTTGGCTAATGGCGTCCGAATGGATGGCCGGGATGAAAGAGTGATTAGCTTCGGCTAATGGCATCCGAGCGGATGGTCGGGACAAAGAATGATTAGCTTTGGCTAATGGCATTTGAATGGATGGCCGGGATGAAGGACTGATTAGCTTCGGCTAATGGCATTCAAACGGATGGCCGGGACAAAAAATGATTAGCTTTGGCTAATGGCGTCCAAATGGATGGCCGGGATAAAGGGATGATTTCGATGCCGATGCAGAAATCGGCAGCGACGTAGTTCCGTTGCCGATTCTAGATCGGTAGCGACGCAGTCTTCGCTGCCGATACAGAAATCGGTAGCGACCCAGTTTCGCTGCCGATACAGAAATCGACAGCGACACAGTTTTCGCTGCCGATTCCTTGATCGGCAGCGATGTAGTTTCTGCTGCCGATTTTGGATCGGCAGCGACGCAGCTATCATTATGGAATTCGGATGGATGGCCGGGACAAATGAATGACTAGTTTCGGCGAATGGCATCCGAAAACTTGTGCATCTATATGTACTACTAGTTGTTACATCAAATACATGAAGAAATTATAAATGTTAATGCTTTATTTAATTGCCAGACCGTTAGTTACCATTATTATTATTATTATTAAGTATTTGCATTCTCTTAAATGTTTGTACTGCTGCAGGGACGTCACACCAACGAGATGTCTAGGATACTCGATACATGGGAACCTAATTTTGCAAGGAATTAAGTAGATGCATTCTAAATCACAATGTATTTTGTAGGGATCAATGTACTGAATTATAACTTTTATTAGATCCTTTTTGTTTAAAATTTTTTATGGCTATTAGTAGTATAAGAATGCAAACTCATGTCTATGTATATATTTTTAATATGAACTTCAAATCATGCAACCTTAATATTATGTGTTTGTGTAAGATTCGCTTTTGAATGAAATGTTGATTATATGGATTGTATTTTGATGATGTGAGGATTCAAGTTCTAGATTACCGGTACCATGTGTATTAAATATATATATATATATATATATATATATATATATATAAATTACTGTTGTTTTGGGCTTGGAAAGCCGGGTCGTTACAGTTGGTATCAGAGCACTTGGTATGGATCCTGAGGATCATTAATAAATGTGTTGTTGCAATGAATTTCAGAATGGTACGCACCCGACAAGGGACACGAACTGAGCCGCCCTCCTTAGAAAGGAGGGGCATGAACCGAGGTGCCCAAGGTTGGCAAGACGAAGATCCCTTGGATGAAGATGAAGCCTTAATCTATCATGATTCTAGTAATTTATTTTAGTTTTCACCAAAAGGATTACTGACGGGCAATTAAATTTTAATATTTTTAATATTTTTATTGGTGATTTTGTTTATAAAGTCTAATGAAAATTTTCAACTTGCACAAAACTTTTCAGAAAGCCCCTCCAAATATTGTTGATGGCTTTTCATTCCATCGGTGACTTCGTTGGGAAAAAAAAAATAAACAATCAAAAGATTATTAATTATCACTACATTGAGAAGTGAACAGTTCTCAATGTCTCCAGAATATACTAACGGACACATTCTGTCGGTATACCGATATCTAATGAACATTGTGAATAATGTCGTTAAGAAGTCAACAATTCTTATTATCTTTGTAATAAACTGATGGACTCATTTCGTCGGTATACTCGTATGTAATGAACACTATGAACATTATCAAGGAGAAGTGGAGTAGTTCCCATTGTCTCTAGAATATACCGATGGATACATTTTGTCGATATACTTGTATGTAATGAACACCATGAACAATGTTAGGGTGAAAAAGAACAATTCTTATAGTCTTTAGAATATACCGACAAATATGTTTCGTCAGTATACCGGTATATAATGTACAATCTGTCGGTATTTCTATCGGTACAAAACGTGTCTAATGCCAAATTTTATATGTATTCACTATCTATCCATCCTGCAAATACTTAAATTCACAGCTTTACCACAACACAATAACACTAGTTCACATAACAATAATAGAATAAATATTTCATTGTCATTCAATAATAAATTAACATCATTGTCATTACATTAAAGTGAATTTCGTCTATAAATATTACATTATAGTTTATGGCATTACACATTCATGTTGTGAAAATTAATAAAAATTCTCTTCTTCTTTGTCAATTGACTCGTCCTCATCTCTATCACAATCTTGTATATTGATTTCATCGTTATCATCTTCATCGACTTGTGTATGTCCGTTGGAGCTCAAAACATCATTTAACTCCTCAGCGTCAATATCAATAAAAATATTCTTGGATATGCACAAATTTGAAGTTTCTTCTAAGTCATTAGATGGAGCAATTTGATATGGATCAACTAACTCACCATGTTAAAAGACATCATCTCTCACAGTTAATTCATCATTTCCATCCTGAAAAACCTTAACATAACCTCTAGGTTTGGTTTTCACTACGCATAACCAATCATTTCTTGAACGATTCTTTCTAAAGGAAGGATTGTATATGTAATAAACTTGTTGTCATTATTGGCGAAAACAAAGACATCGTTAACATTATAGAATTTAGCCTTTAAATCAATTTCGACCAAACCATGATGAGGATATAATCTAATTTCTTTGCCAGTGGTGTGATACCAATAGCATTTGAATAAAAATACTTTATTCTGCTCGCTGTGATACTACAATTCAATAACCTTTTCCAACTTTCCATAGTAGTCAACTTCAAACTCATTAGAAGTTGATCCCTTAACACAAACCTCACTGCTACATGTCTTTCTACCTTGCCTATATTATTTAGTATGAAACATATGTCCATTAATGAACAATTAACGAGAAATATGTAATGAAATTAAGTATCTCAAGATATAACAATACTTATATATGTTCTAAATCACATGAAAAATTATTCATCTTATAATCAAAAGATTTGAGATTTAATCAGCTGTGAGTTTTGCAACAGTAAAGATTGACAATGTAGCCTACAAGGAATTCAATAATGTATCATTTGTGATATTATAAGAGATAAATTATTAAAAAATAATGACATGTTAAGTAGTCTACTTACTAAATAAAAGGTCTTAGTTCATCACAATTAAATAGCACATAATTATATGCTTGTCTGAATTCTATTTATGAAAAATATCTTTCCCTTACAACATTTTTTGGTATGGATCGTCCAGGATGGGAGAATATTGATAAGTTCCCACTCAAAGGCACTTCCCTACCATTGTCATGCCTTGGAACACAGTTGATTCTTATTATCAATTAAGGCTTAAAATAGTGTGAGATAAATGCTAAGATTTCTTTAATAATATAGGTCTCGCATATCGAAGCCTCAATATATGCCTTTTTTTTACCTTTATCTTTAAGGTTGAACAAGTACCTACATGGAATTAAATGAATGCTTTGAAATATGCAAAAAAAAAAAGATAATAAAATCTTAATTGTGATGCATGTGTAAACCCTAAGCTCTAAAGAAGTGATTGATTTCTGTGAGCACATCTCATGTCCTCTTTGGCAATAAATCCAAATAAACTAATGGAATGAATGTTTGCATAAACACGTGGTAGTCACGTCTTTTTATTCCATACAATCTGCAATCCTCTAAATTCATCAACCTTGATATGTTTGAGTTATGTCCATTATGAAAACGCAGACTTTTAAGCCATTAGTAGACAAGTAACTGTGCATTCTTGTCTAAGGCGAAGCTACCTTTGGGCTTTGTAACCTGTGATCCAACTTAAACCAACTGCATATTTTTACGGTAAAAAAATAAAGTTATATCCATTCTAGTCTTGATATTGTCCTTTATCTTCCCTTCACGTCTATAATTGTGTTGAAAATATTCTCAAACATTTTATTTTCTATGTGCATGATAACAAGGTTATGGAGGAAAATATTAGTCTTCCAATAAGAAAGCTCCTAAAAAATACTTCGCTTTACCCAATTATGGGTCAAACCAAAATCAGGAAATTTCTTTTTACTAGATTAAAAATCAAACACAATATCACCGTACTCTGATACCACGTTATACAATTCTTTACCTGAACTAAGTGGCAATGTAACATCACTCTACCAATAAAGAAGTCTTTTATGTTCTTTCTAAACTTGTGATTTATTGGCAAGAACCGTCGGTGGTAGGAAAAAAAACATTTTACCATCATTTATTAGTGTGAATGCCTCATTATTTTCTATACAATATGGACATGTTAGTTTTTCATGCATGCTCCAACTAGACACCATTCCATAAGCTAGAAAATCATTGATAGTACACATTTAAGCTGCCTTTATAAAAAAAAAATCTCCTCGATACATCATAAGTCAAAGCTCTAGATGACTACAACTACTCTAACTCATCAATTAATGGTTAAGACAAACATCTATATTCTAACCTGGACTATTAGGATCGGGTATGACTGTAGATAAAAACATGAACTTCAACCTCATACACATCCCTGATGGAAAGTTGTAAATTGTAAATATCACCAGTCAACAAGAATAAAGAGCAACAAATGACCTAAATGGATTGAATCCATTTGTACATAACCCAAGATGCATGTTCATTGTCTCTTCTAAAAATTGAGGATGCACATTGTTAAAGTGTTTTCAGGCTTCATCATCAAAAGGATGTATCATCACTCCATCCATGCATCATGTGATTGGTGTCATATCATGTGCTCAGTAGTCTTTGGTGACATGAATAACCTCTATAGTCTAGGCGTGATTGGAAAGTATCTAAGTTCTCTATGTACAAAAAGAGTCCTTCCCCTGCTAGTTATAGGTTTATAATAAGAATGCCCATATATTTTATACTCGGTCAACTCTGCGTTTTTAAAATAGTATAACACGCAGAAGTTTAGACATATGTCAAATTTTTGGTTTCCTAGATTGAGGGGTTTCATCATGGACTTAGCAACATAGAATTTCTTTTTCAGTCTATTCCCTTTGGGTAAAATGCTTTTCTTTCATTCAACAATTCTGTCATAATCGGCCTTATTCAACTCATGATTTAACTTGATGTAACTTGATGTCAAACATCTATGCAACAACAAATAATTTAATGTGATTTATGCAACCATTCTATAATGTTTCATCATAATCTTTTAAAATTTTAAAAAACCTAATCGCGTTTATATTAGATTTATTTTATCTACAATTGGACATTGACCATCATGACCCTAATTCATTCACATCGTATTCATAACCATATTCCTATAGAGATTATTATTGTCATCTATAACTCCATGCACGTTGCTAGAACTAGAAGTTAACCCAACCATCATTTCTACCATGGTATCTTTAGGAACATATGGTTCTCTGTGTGCGTATTTCTTCATAAACCCTTTTTATAGAAGATGCATCGTTACAACAACTGGATCATGAACTTTTTATTTTTACACCTCTAGTATAGACATCTAATATCCCCTCCACTAATATTTCTTGGATTAGATAGTACGCACGTAATTAATAAAACCTTGAATTCCATTATAATAAGGCATCCCCCGCAACCCTTAGGGTGAATCTCTATACATCAATGAACGATCATTCATTACTTATATCAAACATGTATAAAATAATGATGATATCATGTATTAATTAATTACGTTAACTAAATAATTTGAATAATATTGATTTAGCTCAAACTT
This sequence comes from Populus alba x Populus glandulosa, assembly GCA_033617975.1. NCBI lineage: Eukaryota > Viridiplantae > Streptophyta > Magnoliopsida > Malpighiales > Salicaceae > Populus > Populus alba x Populus glandulosa. Next base: position 35,112,812 of record CM066143.1, read on the forward strand.
ATTCAACATATTTGATTAGAATCAAAGCAAATTTTAGAGAAACAAAATCATTGGAAGAAAATCACACATGAAAGGAAAATAGAGGCCAATATGGATGTGTCGGTCATAAAGCTCAAAGTCTCAAAGAGGTGTCTACTAAATCCAGTTACTTTAGTCCTAAAGAAAATAGCTTGACTAAATAATCTTTAAAAATAAAAGCAAAATCATCATTCAATCATGTTATGATTTCTTTATGAGCTTAGTTGAGAATTCATTAATGATATTAGAACTTATGACATTCAAATAACACCACCATAAAAAATATTTTAGTCCTATAAATATGAAAATTATGTTTGCAATAGACAGCCCCCAAATCACTGATTTTAAAACATGAAGATGCAGGCATATTAGAATTGTCAAAGCAAAGCATAATGCTACCAACATAGAAAGCCCCTAAATCCCCCCTCACTTAACATGGACATTGTCCTTAATGACTATACTAAAGAAAGATGGGGAAGTAAAGAAAATTGCCCTGAATGTATTTTGTTTTGAGCAATGTTGTATTGTTGAATCATTGAAGGTTGATTTTGCAACTAAAATGCAATATGTCCTTCGGTGTCCTCCGCAATTCCAACTAAGGGAATATAAAATATGAAGAAAATATGGTGGGAAAAGTTCAAATTAATCAATATTGAAAATAGAGAAAGCAATAAAATGAACTAAACAAAATATATATATATATATATATTGGTTATGGTGTAACACCATGGTTGGGTTGCCTCTCAAAAGTACCTTTCTTTGTTGTCTTTGGTTAGACAACTCTCAATAGTTTTTCTTCTCAAACATTGGTTAGATCATTTGCAATAATCACTCTTAGGGTTTTATCATCTTCCAATTACACATACTTTAAATGTTTGGATAAAGATTCAATTCTAGCTTTGAGGCCTATTTAACAGAAGGTAAAACACTTCCATAAGAATTTGGTAGTTGTAAAGGAAAGTTAACTAACATGTTTAGCATTTCAAGTAGTGAATGCAAAGACATAATTGTTTTTTTCATATCCTTATTATTCTTCAACTTTATATCTATATTTGTCTTGTTATATCGTAATACGAAGTTCAACTCATCTTTCAAGAAATCATGCTCATAATCATCTTGCATAATGGGTTAATTACATGAACATGAAAAAACAGATTCAGAGTATTCTGGATATTTCATAGCATCAAAAATATGAAATGTTACTATTTTTCCATCAAACTCAAAAGATAAAGTACCTTTATGCGCATCGATCGTAGCTCTTGTCATTTTCATAAATGGTATTCCTAACAATATATGAGTTGGATTTAAAGAAAACTTATCATCCATGTCAATAATGTAAAAATCCACAGGAAAAATCAGTTCATTTGCTCTAATTAGAAAATCCTCAATAATGTCTACAGGGTATAAATTAGACATATTTGTTAATTGAATTATTATCTTTATTTCTTTAAAAGGTCCTAAATTCAAAGTTTCAAACCCATGTAAATTGATAGTGGCACAAGATTAATCGATGCTCTTAAATCAAGCGTAGCCATTTCCAACTTATGATTGCCAATCACATAGGGTATAGTAAACATACATGGATCCTTGTATTCTAGTATCATTGTGGATATTTTCTCTCCCACTCTAATTTTCTCTTCAGTTTTTAGCTTTTTTTTGTTGGTGCATAACTCCTTGAGAAATCTAGCATATTGTGGAATTTGCTTAGTCGCATCTAACAATGGAATATTGAATTGCTCCTTATGAATTTTTCCAATCTTAGAAGCTGGAAAGAATTTTTCCAGGAACTTTCTCTTTAAGGCAATCCATGTTCTTATTAATCCTAAAAAAAGGAACTAAAGCCAATCCTTTGCTTTGTCAGCTAATAAGAATGGGAAAGCTCTCAATTTAATTTGTTCCTCCATCACTCCTTGTGGCTTCATGGTTGAGCAAACAACATGGAATTCTTTCAAGTGCTTATGGGGCCCTCACCTGTAAGACCTTAGAAAGTAAGTACTATATGAATCAAACTAGATTTTAACTCAAAGGCTACATCAATATTTGGAAATTTAATGCACAAAGGTTATTGGTTCACGGTAGGAGTTACTAACTCCATTGATGTTCTATGTTCTGCAATGTTATAGAGACTTCTGCTTCTCTTTCACTTTTCAAATTACTGGTTGAAAGTGTTAAGGTTAACAGGTTCTCCTCTTGTCTTTTTTCCTTCCTATTTGCTCTTGCAGTTCTCTCAACTTCTGGATTAAAAACTAGTTCACTTGTATAAGAAGATCTTGTCATAAATAAGTTCAATATTTAAAGGAAAATTAGATAAAAACTTCCTTAGCAACGACGCTAAAATTTGGTTCGTCGTCAAAACCTCCAAAATATAATTTTGACTTTACTATCACAAACAAAATAAATTCATAGTATAATTGTAAAAACCAGGTTAAACATAAGGAAAGTTTCATTTAATCTTCCTACAATATACTGAAATAAAAAGGAACAGAGATTTGAATTAAAAATTAAAGAAAAAATTATGAAATAAAATAAATTGATACGTTCCAAATTAGTTCAAAGGTCTAAACATCAATTCCTATAAATTTATTGATCGTCAAAGTAAAATAAATATTCTTTCAATTGAAGCAAATAAATTTAAAGTCCCTTAAAACTAAGGGGAGTCGAGGAGATTTGAGTAAATTAATTAGATAATGCTATCTAGTCAATTTGTTACCTTCAAGAGAATTTAATATTAAAAAGCATTTTTAATTCAGTGAGTAGTAGCCTTAGGAGTAAAGTCTGTAAAATTTGTTCTAAGCAATCGTTCAAAAGCTTGAGCAATGTAACTTAGTTTATTCCTCCATAATAAATTAAAGTAATTGTTGCGCCAATCAAGTTAACTCCTTTGTTTTTTATTATAGTCCTTAAAAACAATTACGGATTGAAAGAAACTAGAAAGCACATATATACCATCTCAAAACAATTCAATAAGCATGAACATAAATCAATAACATTATTCAAAAATAAGGATAAGTAAGTAATTGAATATGAAAGAATTACAATGATAACATTACTTCTTATAACTTAATAATAAAGATGGTTTTTATTTCCCTTAAACCAAAATTAGGAATTAGTTCATAGTTGTTGTAAAATTGACATAAACAAAAAAGAAAAGAATGTTGTAGAGCTTCTATTTCAGCCATGTTTTGCTCTATTTATTCTCTTCAATGGCTGCCGAATTTATTTAGGATTCGTAAGCTAATTAGAAGTCCTTATGATACTTAATTCATTCATTCTTTATCTGGTCCTTAAAGTTAGTTAAATCCTTTAGAATTTGTGTTGAAAACTGACTCTGTTGTAAATTAGATTCTGCTACAACTTAGACTTTGTTTTTGAATTAGTTTTTTGCAATATCCGACCATTTCAGCTTTATTCTTTTCATTCATGAAATGTTATAGGATTGATTTACACCATTCTTAGATCTTAAGTCCCATCGTTTCTATGTCAGACTCTCAGCCGTAGTAGAATGCTCTGCACCGTTAGTTTTCTCATCAAAATTAGGAGACCAATCTCGTACTTTAGATTGCATCCAGATTTTCACCTTCAAAATGATTTTATCTAACCTAGAATCCTTCATAAACGTTGTAGTCCTAGATGTATAGATGATTTTAGGCTTTTGAATTGCATGATTGCAGTGTTTAAGGCTCAAGATATACCCATTTTAATTTGTAAAGTGAAAGTAAGGAATCCTGCTGCAAATAGGATTTCAACTTGATTTTGCAAGTTTGATTAAAGGTCCAAACGAATTTGGATTTCTGCCCAAATTTCTTTTTGGAAATCTTGATATGTGTACTTTCACTTTGAATAAGCCCACCTTCACATCCTAAAATTATAACATGGTGAAAAACTTGTCACAGAAGCAAGGTTTGAAACATAAAATGTAGAAATTCTTATCTTTTAGCAATTAATTCACACAAAGTCTCTTTGGCATGCCAAACTCATAAAATAACTTCCAATAAGCTCAAAACACATTAATAGCATAGTGTAAAAGAAATAAAAAAATATGTATATTTTGCACTTACTAATATGACCCTCAAATATAAGATATACCTTAGACTATATGATACACTATATTAGGTATCTGATGGTACTTCAAGGATATTGTGATGTGAATTGGATATTCAATAATAAAGATTCAAAATCTACTACTAGATAGGTTTTCATGTTCGGTAGAGCATTTATATCTTGAAAGTCCTCTAAGCAAACATACTTTATAAGATCCATAATGGAATCAAATAATGTTATTCTAGATAAAGCTAAAGAAAAAGTCGAGTGGCTTTAAAATTTCTTAAAGGATGTTCCATATTGGACAAAGCTAGTGTAGTGATATTTGTCCATTGTGATAGCTAGTCAAAAATTAAGAAGGCATAAAATAGTATATCTAATGGTAAGTCTAGACATATACATTGTAGATATAATATTGTTAAACATTTTCTTTTGAATAAAATTATTTTCATTAACTATGTAAGCTCAAAGAAAAATATTACAAATACGCTTACTAAAGATTTAACAAGATAAATTCATATATAGTTTATCAAGGTAATGTGTTTAAAGCCTTAATGATAAAATGTTATCTTGATGACAACTCTATATAGTTGATTGAAGATCCTAAAATCTAGGTTTAAAGGAAAAGCTAAGTCATATGGCACTCTCGATAGCATTAGAAAGTAAAGGAAAAACTAAGAGTATAGAAAGTTGTAATTTTATATATATGTTTCAATAACGAAAAGAGTGTTGGTTTTAGAGTGACAAGGGTAAGTTGTGCTCTTATGATTCTTTTATCTTGGTTTATCAAATGGAGTAGCGAGTAACTACTGAAAGTATCTAAGTTGTAAGCCCATCTTAAGATTAGTACTCTTTTATTTTAACTTTCCTATAGCCTCTAGTAATATAGCCAAGACAATGATAAGTTATTTTCCTTTACGACGATAAATAGACACAAGTTTTAAGAATTTAAAAGAAGATCATAGTGAGACGATCCGTTTATCATTATGATTGGTGTCAAGTGGAATTTTAGTGATGTATATAGTTGAGGCATCATTAAAACAAAGGGTGCCAGAATACTCTGAATGAGAGATTATCTATATGAGTTAGAAATATAGTTGTTTTTATAAGAATTCATTAATGATAAATTATTTAAAGTACTTAAGAAACTAAGAGTTATGTAGGGCCATGATGAATACAATTATGAGAACTAAAGAAAAATCTAAGAAGAGAACTATATGAATATTATTGTTTTAGTTTATATATATATATATATATATATATATATATATATATATATAAAATGATTAGTTTAAGATATTACATTCACTAATTAGCTGAGTAAATCGGACAATATTGAACTAGAGAAGGTTTTAAGCCAAAAGGTTACCTATTTTGATATAATGACCTACCAATTCACTCTCTCTCATTTTAAATTTGCATGTCTTTGTATATTGGTCAGTCAATTTCCATTCACATGGGGAATTATTGAAAATTAACTTCTACAAATAGTTAATGGGCATATTTGATGCCTAATTAAAATGATATACAACCACTTATTGAGGTTAAAATGTTTTTGAAAAATATTCTCTAAAATGAGTACTATTACATGAAATATTAATATATTTAAAACTAATTATGGATAAATGGCAAATTGACCTCAAAAAACCCTTTTTTAAGTTGGCAAAAAAAAATCCCAACCATAAAGCTTTTTCCTACATCAAATAAAAATGCTTACTTCCTTTTCTAAATCTTGTGTGTATGGGTGTTTATAGCCTTTTTCCTATATTAAGAAGATTGAAATTCTTCTTCTCTTTTAAGTTCTATATATAAAGGTTTTCAAATCAACAAAAAGAAATTATTCTTTTGGAATAATTTTTTCTTTATTTTTATTTTTTGTGTTTATTATGATTTTGACGTAAAGAAAAAGTGAGTCAATTTTCTTAAGTTCACTTATGCTTAGTGTTAAAGTGCACAACACTATGTAGTATTATTGTTAATGTTAGTGTATATAGTTTGTAGCCAATCAGGTGGTTACGTGTGGTACTAACTTTATTCATGTAAAACATGTATTCTTATTTATAAAGGCATTATTTATATTTAATATTCATTTAAAGTTTATTAATGATTCTAGAGTAAAAATAAAGTTCTTAGGACAAAAATATTTTGTAAATAGCATATTTGAGGCTTAATTAAAATAACATCCTTTCAAATTTAGTCCCTGTTCTTTTAATTACAATTTTTTATTTTAAAAAACTATTTCAAATCGAGAATTATTTTCAATTTTATCCTTCTTTAATTTATTCATCTCTTGGATTTAGTCCTCATTCTTTTGATTGATATTATTTTAGATGATTTCTAAAAACTTTATGATTTCATCCTCTTTTATTTTTTCTATCAAACTTGATCCTCGTTTTTTTTATTGCTATTTTTTTTCTTTGATAATTTTTTTAGATTGACTTTTTTTATCTTTTAATATTAAATTGGTTGGGAATTGGAGTTGTTGATTGAGCCCAGGTTTGAGATTTCATGAGTTATGATTTTGGAAGATTAACTCAGGTACAAGAGATTCGCCTTGGTATTCTTGGTTTTTCATATTATTAAATTAGGGTTGCCTTTTTATATTATTAAATTAACAAAACCTATTAAACCTAGTCGACTTAATGACTTGAGTCTCAATTGTTTTTTTTTTACTTTTATGGAAATCCTAGCATTACTTGAACTTTTTTCTTCATAACTTGTGGTGTTTCATCGACCATTGATATAGTTTACTTGAGTCATTTTTTTTTATGTCCTTTTTGTTAGCCTTATGACTATGATAATGATTTTTTGATAATAACATAAACATTGATATATATATATATATATATATATATATATATATATATATATATATATATATTACGATATTGATTTCATTGATCAAGAATTTGTAATAGGATTTTGTCAAATAACATTAGAATTGTTTAGGACACCTTATAATATCCACACAACCTAAACAAATCCAAAAAAACCAAATAAAAGACTAAAACACAAAAAATGGGATAAATTTGGACAATAGCTAAAATAATCCAACTATTTTGAGGAACGGTCATACCGTTTGTTTCTCAAAATGGCTAGTCCATTTCTTGAGAATTTCCAAAAATTCTTAGGGTTCTTCAAAAATAGTCTGACTAATTATAAAATGGTTTAACCAATTCTACCAACAGGTAGAAAACTTTGTCTAACGATTAGTTTCTTTTATAAACCTATAAATAGCAATTTCCTTACCCAAAACAAGTGTGGAACTCTTAAGAAAAAAATCTAAGCATACTCCTTCTCAAAAACAACTTATAACACCCTTGTTTCACTTATAATCATTCAAAAACAAGGTTAGAAGTGAATTGATAAAATCCTCCTTAAGAGCTTAATTGTTATTCCAATCAACTCGACTAAAAGAGTATATCATGGAAAGTGTAAGTAACACTCTAAATACTTGAGAAAGTCTCTCAAAGACAAAATAGTGAGTGGTTTAATACTTGTTCTTTAACAAGCATTGATGCAATGTTTTATAGTCTTTACCCTATAAAAAGATTAGGGATAACAGTTTGATCATAATCCTGCAAAAAGGTTGGGTTTGATCTTGCACCCGCAAAAAGATCATGTAATGATTTGGTCTCACCTTAAGAAAATCGATGTGTGATAGTGAAACTCTTGAATGAAAGTCTAAGTAAATGAGTAGGCAATTTGTCAAACTTTTAGAGTCTTGGTGCAATATCTCTAAACTCTCACTTTTTAATTATCGTATTTATATTGTTTATTGCTTCCATATTTGGTTGAGTATTTAGAATTGCATATCATTAGGTAAAGAACTTTTAATTTATAATTTAACCTTGCATACCTAATTCACCATCTCTTAGGTGTTTGTGTTTCCTTAATTCTAGAAGAACACTTTTTTTAAATCTAAGTTTTTCTTATCTCCATGTTAGCCTTGAATAATTGGTTCATTATAATTAGGCTTCCTAATTTGTTTCGATATATATTCAATGGTTTTATCACAGTCTCATACCTTAGATTGCGAGTTTCATAAAGGATATACCTTTAAAACCATTTTAAAATAAATTTAATCTCAGTTCAAGATATCCTATTTTGATTTTTCTCAAACCAATATTTATTATTTAGTTTAATTCTTTATTAATTTATTTCATTTTATTTCATTTTACTAAGACAATATTAAAATAATTATAATTATGAAACAATTAAAAGATTTGAGTGTTTTGAACATTGATTTACATTGTTCACACATATACATTAGCATATCCTTGCTGCTCTTCATAACCATTTCTTTCCTTTTTTTGGTCCCTCAATTTTATTTTATTTTACTATTTGGTTACTAATGTTTATTTATTTAATTTTTTGTTCTTGCAAGTTATGATGGAACATTTTATTTACCGGGGTTTGTTTTGCTTTACATAAGTTACCATATACGCTATGAAAAACAATTATTTTTAGGTTATATTAAAGGTTGCAATCATGGGAAGCAATTATTGGGTTCAACTTAAATATATATCTTAAAGTATAGGGACCAAAATTAATATGAAAAAAAAAGTTTTATTTTTTTTAATTTACTATTTAAAAGGAGCATCTTTCTACTTTAGTCTTTGTTTTGTTTTTCAAAGTTTACATTTTAATTATTAAACTTCATTTATTTTACATTTCAATCTCTAATAATTGAGAGATAAGAGAAAAAATCAACAAGAAATGAGAGAATGAAAGCTTTTGATTAGTCATATTTCTTCAATAAAAAGACCAAACTTGATGTAAATTAATCTTAACGAGGGAAGTTAAATAAATTTAGTTTTGATCTTTAATCATTAAAAAAATAAACTTCAGCGTCTAAAAAGTTTGATTTGATTATATTTGATTTTAAGTTGTTAGCCTAAGTAAAGTGTGTTTTGACCATGGAAACGAGTTTATTAATGTTCGAAGAGTGTTTTTGGAGTATTCTTAGGTAGGGGTGAACATTTTTTATTTAGTTCAGTTTGATTTTTATTAAATAAACAACCAACATGATTTTTTTTTCTCTAGGATTTAAAACCGATACCGAACCAAAAATGGTTTAAAATGTTATTTCTAGTTTGGTTATTTAAGGTTCAAAACCTGAAAAAATTGATAAATAAAGATGCTTCCACAAAGAGACAAAATGGTTCAACAATGGGGTTAGCTTTACCGGCCTTTGTTTCTCTTCCAGATACAACTACCAATAAAAGTGTAAAAAGAACTAACAAGAGAAGGTGGCTAAGAAGTCATCAAGGGGTTTAATGGGGGTGGGGGGGGAGCATGGTCACTCAATGATTCAACTTTTTATGATGATACATTGCACACATAACTCAATGTTTCTTAGGCCACCTAACACTCCCTATAAAAGGGTGAATAGAGAAGACCAGTAAACCTGAGATCGAGAAACTGAGAGATTGAGAGAACCAGAGAGTTTGAAGGAGCAGCTTTGATTTAAAGAAGAGAGATTGAAAGATGAAGATATCGATTTAGGGATTGAGAATGTGATTGTGATTGTGGTGGGGGCGGTTTGTTGCTAATTGTTAAGGTTAGAATGCAATTCTTTTTATTTATAGCACCCTGATTTTTTTGTAATTTTTAGATCAGTTCGGTTCAGTCTGGTTAATTCGATTTTAGCCTTTGGAAACCGAAACTGAATTGAACTGAATTTTTTTAAAGTTTTTCTAATTGGTTTAATCAGTTTTTTTTCATAGTTCAGTTTTTTAGTTTTTTTTTATTTAATCGATTTTTTGATTTTTTTTGCTCATTTCTATTTTTAGGTAAACAAAGGTTAAACATTGGGTATTATGTTTTTGCATAATTATGTATTTATTATGCAAGGTCAAATTAAATACCCCTTTTTTCTTTTTCATCGAGCCTTAATAATAGTAATTTTAATAATAAAAACATACATGAAATATCAAGTCACTAGACACTTGACCCGCGCGATGCCGCGAGTCATTTTTTTGCATAAAAAATATTACAAAAAATAATAATTTAAGAATCTTGGGTTTTTCTGTAAAGTTATACCCAAGAATCTTAAGTTTGGCTATAACGCCTGACCTAAAAGTAATATTTATAATAAAATTAAACTTGCATGATCCAAGTTTAAGTGAGTCTGACTGCAACACCGAACCCAAGAATATTGGATGTGGGTCTGGCTATAAGATCGTGTCACAAAAGTGTGATAATTAAATAGATTAATTAAAAAAAACAAAGAAAAAAAATCAACATGAAGGAAAAAACCAATGAAGAAAAAGAAAAATAATTGAATTACTTGGGCTAACCTTTTAAACCAGGTTATCCCATAAAACCTGAGATTCGTGTCATGAACGTTTGATAACTAAATAGAAAAAAAAATGACGGGTTTACCCTGAATTAATCGGGTTAACTAATTAAACCAAGTTAATCCGTCAAACCCAAGATACGTGTCATAAAAGTATGGAAATCTGATAATTAAATAGAAAGAAAATTAACTTTAAAAAACTAAACTAAATGAAAAAAATAACACGTCAAATCAGGTTAACCCATTAAATATTAACAAACTAAATTAAATAAAAAAAATTAAAAAGAAAAAAAAAAGAAAAAAGCAGTTATATAATATAATATAATACAATACAATATAATTATAATTATAATTATAATGAAAAAACATGGGGAAAATTTAAAGAAACGAAAAAAAATACATGGGGAAAGCTAAAGCTAAAGCTAAATTCTCAACCAACTCAATATTGAAAAAATAAATTCAACAAAGATAATTTAAAAAACAACATGTGGGGGAAACACTGCAGCCAAACAAAAACCATGTAAGGGAAACAATGTAGTAATCCATATTTTTTTTTTTTTGAAAAAAAATACAAAGCTAAGTTCTCAACAAGCTCAATATATAAAACAAACCGACAAAGGCTATTTAAAAAAAAAAAAAAAGAAGTCAATTTTGGGTAAAAGAAAAGAAAAAAAACAACATGTAAAAAAAAGGAAACAAAAGCGAAAAAAAAAAACAACCGTGGGGAAAGCTATAGTGTTTTAAAGAAAAAAAATACTTTTTTAAAAAAAAAAGTCAATTTTGGGTAAAAGAAATGAAAAAAATAAACATGTAAAAAAAAGGAAACAAAAGCGGAAAAAAAAAACACGTGGGGAAACCTAAAGCTAGATTATCAGCTAGCTCAATATTAAAAAAATAAATTTGATAAAGATAATTTAAAAAAAAAACATGTGGAGAAATACTATAGCAATCCATATTGTTTTTTTTTAAAACAAAAAAATACAAAGTTAAATTTTCAACCAACTTAATAAAAAAAAAATCTACAAAGACCATTTTGAAAAAGAAAAAGAAATAAAGAAATCATAAAATGAAATATGAGAATATTATAGCAATCCACAATGTTTTAAAGAAAAAAAAAATTACATGGTTAAATTTTCAACCAGCTCAATATTAAAAAAAAAATTAGTAAAGATAATTTTGAAACAAAAAAATTAAAAAAAAAAGAAACAAAAAAAAGAAGAAATGAATTTTGGGTAAAAAAAAAAACCTGTAAAAAAAAACAAAAACGTAAAAAAAAAAAAAAACTACAGTAGCTGCTACAGTAAAAACACCACGCGTTTTAGAGTTCTTTAATAACTTTGAAGTAATTTTGCATGGATGAAACAAAAACAAATTTTACAAAAAAATAAATATTAATAGATGTGGCTATTCAATAGGCTTTTAAAAACTAAGTTTAAAGTATGGAGCATTTGTTTGGAAAATGATTAAAAATCAATTAATGAATTATTGTTTTTTTATGGTATAAAAAAGGATTATAAGTGATCTTTGGCTACTGTTTCTACAACAAAAGAGATAATATTTATTATTTTTTGTTATTAAAACATCCTTGTAAAAAGCTTTCAATTTCAAATTGTTTAAGGAAAAAATATAATGATAAAAATGGTTATTATCATAATTTTAAAATTTAACTCGAAGGTTGATCCAGGGTAAAACGCAAGTCACTAGTTAAGGTTCAGGTTAAGGGTTGGGTTGACAAGGGTTGACCGAGTTAGCATAAGAATAAAAGAAGTTATTATCATATTTTAAAACCCGATTCAAAGGTCGACCGAGGCAAGGGCCGAGTCACTAGTGGGGTTGACCATTGACTCAAGTCAACATAAAAACAAAAGTGGTTATTATTTTAGCTTTAAAATTGACTCAGGATTGACCTGATATAAGGCCCGAGTCACGTATTAGAAGGGTTAGCCCGAGTTAATCGGGTCAATATAAAATAAAATTGGTTGTTATTATAATTTTAAAACTTAATTTAGAGGTTAACCCAGAGTAAGGCTCGAGACACAGATCATGAGGGTTAACTTGGGTTGACTCGGGTCAATGTAACAATAAAATTTATTATTATTATTATAGTTTTAAAACTCGACTCGAGGTTCAACCGGGGTAAGGCCAAGTTCACAGGTCAGAAGGGTCAGTATGGGTTAACCAAGTCAACTTATGGAAGTCTGGCAATAATACATATTAAAGTTAAATAGATTATTTTATACTTTATTTTGTCTTGTTCACTATAACCAAACAGAATACAAAGACAATTATTTTGTCACGTATATCACTACCACACATAATTTTATCTTCGTCTTATTTTTTTATCTTGTCTTCTTTATCTCTATTGTCTTTGTCTTTTCTGTTCTGAAATAGTAACTAAAATATTACCTAAAGGTCCAAAAAATTAAAAATAGAACTAGTCGAAACACATTATATAACATGTCGTTTTAAAGGAGTAAAGTATGAAAGAGTTTATCTAATTTTACAAAATAATTAAATAGTCACTCTAGTTTTATAAATTAATTCATTAATCTTTATATTTTTAAATCTACTTGTAACTTTATCACTTTTGCCTTTTCATTTTATTTTCCTTTTTTTTTTTTACTTTAAGAAATAGAAAAAGGAAAAAAAATATAAAATTATTGATTAAAAAAGAAGATATATTTTAAACAACTAAATATTAAATTAAACATGACCAACACTAATCAAATGTTTTTAAAATGAAAACAACTATTTTAAATTATTATGAAAAACTAGAGGAACTAATTTATAATTTACTCCACATAACAAATATATAAGTATAGAAAAGGAACTAAAGGAAAAAAAAACAACTCCTAACTCCGAACCAACTCTCATATTAGCTAATCAATCTATACATATGAAAAGAATTAAGTAAGTTATAATATTTAATGTTTTTGGATTAATAGCATATATTTTTTTCCTTCACTTTTGACATTTTTTTTAATGTGGCTTTTTTTATGAGATTCCATGTAAGTTTTTAGTAACAAATGATAAGTGACATGACACGTCTAATAAAAATGGTTGCATTACAATATGGGCTACCTCCTAAATTGTGTAGCAAAATTTAGTTATCAAGGTCAAAACCATTTTCTAGTTTAAGATCTAATAAAACATCTAAGACAACATAATGGTTGCAAGATTTGTGCAAGATTTGTTATATCCTTGTCTAGAAGGTTTCTGAGCTCTTAATATGTAATGTCTCAAAGATACAAGAATTTGTTGTCTGAAAGGTTTCTAAAAAATTGCCTTAAGAGGGCGAGGGCGAGGACAAGACCTAGAAAAACAAACACCAACAAGAAGTGGAGGGAAACATGGACAAATGTAAACATTAATAAATAGTAGCATTCCTGAAAACATGATCCAAATTATTAAAATCCCAATTTACCAATATATAATCTTAGAGAAACAATTAAAACATCATGATTTTAAAATGCAATTGACCTTAAATTGATATTAGTATGATGGCAACCATCAGAAGAAGAAAAAAGGCAAGTAGAAATAGAAGAAAGAAGAGTCCACTTCGATGAATTTCATCATGCATGTAGGGTTATATATAAAAATAAATGAAAATCTTTATTCTTAAAAGAAACATTTTTAAACTTACAATGCAAATAAAAAAAAATGAAGAAGATTGATTTTTAAGGTTATAATTTTTGGAGATGAATTAGAAGATAGACAAATAGTAGTTATAATTTCTTGCCACATTGGACATACTAAATACGCAACTAATCCAGAATATCATGTCGACAAGATGGCATGTTAGTCTTAAAATCATATATTATACAAATACAAAGGAATTGTAATAACTGCCTGACTGTAAAGTGAATATTATAAGATTATAGTTCAAACATCTCCACCCTTCTAACCTCAATGAAATCTCTAATAAACTTGTCCAAACCAAATGTATTAACATTTTTTTAAAAAATAGAAAATAATAAACTTTACAATATCAGGGAAACTCGGAATCAATATAAACCAAGAACATATTATTTCATGTAATCAAGCAAGAAACTTTATAGAGCAATGGATGTCACCCCAACTAATGATAGAATAAATGTTCCAAAACTCTCTACTAGTTAAAATATAGTAGAGGATTAAACTATAACATTAAGAGTACAGAGTAATCATTCTTTCAACATGCGATGAAAGAAAAATAATATAAAAAATGTACTTTATCAAAGTAGAGGCAAAAAAACAGTATATTAATATGTCAAGTAACATCATCATAAGACATACCTAAAACTTTACCTTAATTGACTCTTATACCAATATTGTAAAAAAGGTTTAGAAGCAAATAAAAAGGTTTTTAATGTAAACAAAGGCAAAAAAAAATTCCTAATCTAAAAGAAATACTCGTCATATGTTGCTTCTACACAATCCAAAATGAGCACTCTCGTAATCGTCAAATGTTGCTTCTACACAATCCAACATGAGCACTCTCATAATCAGTAAAATTAATTGACTTTATAGCGAAAAAAATAATCAGCATAGATGATAGAAAAAAAATAAGGACCTTTAATATCTTATAAATACAAAATGTTAGGCAAATATTGCTTGCATTATAAATTATAGAAACATGCAATAAATGCAATTAGAATGGAAATCTTCTTTATTAAAATTTGTTGGCATAAAAATTTTAATAGTATAAGCTCTCATATAGATACACCTGGGTCATTGATATTGTAATAATGGAAAAAAAACCCCAAGAAAAAAAAGGTACGAATTGTCATTGATGATATCCTTTAAAGATGAACACATTCATTTAATAATAAACAAAGAGAGTTTGTTAGAATATGAAATAATCACATATAAGCACATTCATTTACCAACATCAAATAACAAAACATAAAACAAAGAGGTATGATTGAAATGAAGTCATTACCTTGAAGCTAGAGATGTCATATCCTACAACTACTCTTTATATTTTTTTTTTCCAACTTTAAACTTTTATTTTATTAACGTGGGTGTCTGGGCCAACTTGCGCGCACCTTGGCTAATCTCACGGGCTCTGAAGTTAATAACCATGTAAGCCTCTAAAGGCTCTAAGGGGACTCAAACTCGTGATCATTGGGGAGCAAATCCAATACCTGACCAGTTGAGCTACCCCTTGTTGCTACCCAATTTTTTACCCATATTTTTGATAAATTTTTAGAAAAATCAAAAATAGCAAAAAAACAACGAAAAACCCAAAAAAAATGCATTTTGATATATTTGCATCGGTTTTAGCATTTTCAATGCCATCTCAAAAGAATTTAAATTTTCAAAGGTATTTTCAATGCGTTCAACTTTTAACGTGTAAATTTTATAATCACTAATTTTCCTTGTTAAGTCAACGTTGATATTGCTCACTTTTAAAAATACAAAAAAATATAAGAAAAACCAAAATTTACAGAAAAAAGAAAGAACATAAAGAAAAAAGAAAAGCTGAGGGACCAATGTGATTTTGGCCAAGCCACACTTCTCCTATAAATACATGTTACAGTGAAAAAAAATGGAGGAGAAAACAACGGGGGAGAAAAATTGAGAGGCATGAGGAGGAGAAAAAAAGGAAGAGGATTTGAAAAGGGGAACACAAATAAACCCTAAAAACTTTACTCATCTAGAGGTGGGGCCGCCCCCATCTTCTGTGATTTTTCTTCTCCCAAAACGCCACAAAACACAGCCCCCCCTCCCCTGGCAAAAAAAAAAAAAAAACCAAAGACAAGCCGCCGACCCCTCTCCCTTTGAGGCTGGGAACCAGAAAAACCTAAAGAAACCATTTTTTCTTCTTCGTTGGCGGCTCCCCTCTCCAAACCACCACAACTTAGCCATAGTTGTCGTTTCCCCCCTCTTGTGGTTTTCAGACCCTCTCATGGTCCCCGTCTCTCGGCCTTACCAGAGCTGCCTTACATTTAGCTCCTGCCCTGACCAGACCTCACAGATCATCCCTCTCCATCACCAGCAGTCCTCTACTGCCTCAACGCCAGCTAAAAGAGAAAGAGAGGAGAAGGGACCGAGCTTAATATGGTTCATTCCCCCTCTTTAGACCCTTGCTTGCCTCATTGCTGACCAAAGAAGAAGGAGGGGTCGACGATCTACCCGATCCAGCGGGTATCCTACCGCGCGAGTTGTCGGTGAGCCACTCCTCACTCCATAGCAAGTCGGCCACCGGAGAAGAAGGAAGAACAACATATGGAAAATAAAACAAAAGCAGATCCGAAAACAGTGAAAGAAAAAGCTAAAACAGACTTGCTTGTGTGCTTTTTTGAGTGTTTTACAGGTAACAGCGTTGTTCACAACTAGCAGGAGGGTGAAGAGGGAAGGAAGCCATTTTGGATCTCCCCTATCGCCGGTCTTTTTTGAGACGGTGCATAATTCCACGCGCCGCTGCTCCTACAGTTCCAGAGGGCCTCTACAGTTCCTAGACTTTTTAGGGACCTTTTTGTAATTTTTACATGTTTGAATATGTATTTAAATTACTGTTAGCTTTTTTGTTTAATTTATATTATTTTGTAAATATGGGTGTATATAAAAAAAACATAATGGAAAAGAGGTGTGTGAGTTTGAATTTTTATTTATGTTATTGAATTATAAAAAATCAAAAAAAAGATAAAAAGAATTAAGTGTTTAATTTGAATATGGGCAAATATCTCAAGGATAAATAAAATCATGTTATATCTTCCATGAAAATATAAGAACATGTTTCTACAAATATTCTGGGATTTAATAACTGATTTATTAAAACCTTAGAATTTGATTAATATTTCAAAATTTTAAATCACATCAAACCGCAAAAGCAGATTACCACATGTAGGGTGCGCTAGGGGTGCTAATACCTTCCCTAGCCACAACTAGTCTCTTACCCTTGAATTTCTGGCAAAGACCAGTA
The DNA here is from genome assembly GCA_033617975.1 of Populus alba x Populus glandulosa. Taxonomy (NCBI): domain Eukaryota; kingdom Viridiplantae; phylum Streptophyta; class Magnoliopsida; order Malpighiales; family Salicaceae; genus Populus; species Populus alba x Populus glandulosa. Next base: position 35,130,079 of record CM066143.1, read on the forward strand.
TATATGGGTTTCTAGTAGCCCTCAATCAAATACTAGGTGGCAACTCCCAACGAACCAAACCCAAGCAAAATGAGAAACGAAAAAATCACCAGCCGACACCGCGCGGGTGACGTGCGACACCCCTCAGGGTTAACTTTAAACTTAAGTTTACATGTTGTTTCCCTCTACATATCCGTGACTTTCTCATCACTATCATACTAAAAGGTCTAAAGTTCAACACTAATTATAGCAACGGGCTTAAAACTAAGTTTTTTAAGCTTAAAGTAATCAGGGTTTTGGATATTTTAAGGTTTTCACATGCCTTTATAATATGGGCTATCAATTAAAGGAGCATGACTCTTTTTTTTATCATAAGCAAGATTTCTCTTCATTGACCTCCTCCACTTAAAGAGAAATAAAGGTAGAAATAAAAAATTGGTTATTTCAAAACATAAAAGAATGTAACATGCATATTTGAATAGTGCAAAACTAAAACAGTAGGCTTAGACATGCAAATAAGTGTATTTATGGACGATCCTTAATTGTATGCGCAATTCATAATAGCCAACAAAAAATAAACCATATACAAATCAATTGAGGTTGTACAGGAACAAAGGACTAGTAAAAATACCATTAAATGTAGGGATCAAAGAAAAAAAATCATTTAGCATAAAACATCCATCTAGGACATTAGCAACAATCGAGCCCTTTGTTTTACCTTGATAGCTCTTCTCCTCCTGTCAACCTTGGTTTACCTTTTATGGCAAGAAAGAAATAACCACCTATTCAGCAACCACTTCCAACCTCCTTAGACTATCAATAATGACATATATCATCTCATCAGAACACACCTAATGAATATGAAACACAAATGCACCATCCCAACTATATTTTGTGACAATTGGGGTCTCTAGGAACATTAGTTATCTCTTTCAAAAAGATTCCAGCTAATGGGGTTATGGATCATTCTTATATCCTATTATCTATTATGTTGAGATGAGTTAAGTAGACGTTTGCTTGTGAGGGTTATTAGATATTATAGTAGCCTCCCTCTAATTATTCGATTTTTTTGCTTATTTTGTATTGGTTTTTCTTTTATGTTTCCCTCCCTTTGTTTTCCCGAAAGGTATGCCTCTCGTTCACCTGTACATTTTTTGGATTAATTAATCTTAACATTTTCCAAAAAAAAAAAAACAATCAAGCCCTTTTCCACAACTATTTAAGAAAAACAAACAATTGAACCTAAAATAATAATTCATACTCTTCAATTGAAACTGATAAAAAAAACCTTAAAACCTAAATATTCCTAACTTTTTAACCTAAACTTTAGAATCTTATGAATCCCCTAATTAGTTGCAATAGTTCATTTTCAATTTTTTCCATGACTCCATTATTACATTCTCGTATCTTTTTATTCATGTTCTTTACTTATATAATCACCATCATTATCTCTGTCATCTCGCTTCCTTGCTTTTATTTTTACCAATATGGAATACTCCTTAAATTTTATTGTCAAGGTTTTAGAATTATGGTTTTTATGGATGAATAAATGATGGGCTTATAATAATTTGGTATTTGATTGAGTGAATTATTACTAAGTCTATTTAATTAATTTGAATTGAGGTTTTATATATGAATAAAATGAAAATTAGAGATTTTTGTATTTTAAAGGTTCAATTTTATTACAAGTAATACAAATATGAAAATGCATACATTTAAATCCTTAGAAAATAAAAAGGAGTTTACACAATTGGACTCTTAAAATTCTTTAAGATCTAAAAACTCACAAGCAAGATTGACATAATCCTGAAAAGCTAAAAATCAAATTTAAGATAGAACCTTAACCCGAAGATAACCATGTATTAGAGAACAAAAAGTATTAGAAGTGAATTAGACCCGTTGATTATGGAGAATTAGAAACTCAAAGTATGCGAAGAACACCACAAAGTCATTTATACTTTGATAAGTTCAATTGTTCTTTGTTTAATAAAGAAAAAATATTTTGCACTAAGCAAACCAACAATTTTATTCAATAATCCATGGCTGCACAAATTTGACAACAATAAATAATTTAAATAGATTTAAAAAACAACCTTAATAACCCTGATGGATTATATATCAACCCCCCCCCCCCAAAAAAAAAAAAAAAAACTAAAGCCCAACATACGTAATAAACCATAAACAATGACTAATAGGTTGTCATGAACCCAATTTAAAGTAAAAGTCCAAATTGAAACTGAAACAAGTCTGAAATAATAAAAATAACATAAAATCTAAATAATAAATATAGTTCTTCATGAAACAAGCTTAAATAGCCCAAAACAATTGCTTTTCTTATTTAGAATCCTCTATGGTTGAATTTAACATCCTAGAAGGCTTAGGTTAGTTGTAGCCACCCCTTAATGTCTCAAATTAGCTAGGACAGCTCTTATTTTAATTGCTAAATTAGATCCATTATTCTACCACCCTTTAACTTCCTTATATATCATAAAATCCTTGCAATTCATGGAAAGAGAATGACACATTAATTATCTTTATTGTCGCCTCTTTTAATCTCCTTTTTGAATAAGAAAATTGCCCAAAATAAGCAAAGTAATTTGCTATTAAATAGCACCATCCATCCTTTTCTTGCATAGATAGGATAAATAAGAAATTCTTGTAAGAAAATGATTTTTAAACATTATAAGAATCTTTGTCACACTTGAAAACTATATTGTTGTCCATTAAAGATCCTAGTAGAACTAGAAAACTATAAAAAAAATAAGTTGTTGGATATTCTTGTATCATTATGAATCATTTTCTAAACTGGTTTGAAATAGCCAAAGGTAAAAGCAAAATTTTTGGAATATTATAAGAAGTTCACAAGTCAAAAGATAACAAATAACAAAATCCAAACAACACCTTTTAGCCTTTATCATGATGTCTTTCTAAATTCCAATTAACTTAAAATTTTAACCCAATATAGAACAATACCTTTGCAAATTTCTGGTAATTTTTTTTTTTGACCAGATTGTCAAATTGAGAATTATGCATGTTAGCGTATAATTGGATAAGAGGTAACATTATGCTAAAATTCAAATTTGATTGTTCAACCCTTGCATAAATAGTATTACTAGGTCTATTTATTTTTAAGAAAGTTTTAATGATTAATTTGAATTGAAGTTAGAGATTTTTATAATTTGAAGGTTCAATTTGATTAGAAATAATACAAACATTAGAAGGCATGGATTTAAATCCTTAGAAAAGAGGAGTTTACACAATTGGACTTTTAAAGTTCCATGAGAATTCTCTCATCTTCATTATAGGAATTTAAAACTTGATAATAGTAAAATACATGGTTTTGCATCATTCAAAGATAATGACCAGAAGTTAAGAGATTATTTCAAATATGTGTAAAATAGTAGTTTAAATCTTAAAAATATTTGAATGTAAGATTTTATATGAAAAAAGAGGAGAAAATAGGTGTGGATTGTTGTATGTTTTAGGGATGTAGGTGATTTGTTGTATATTATATTTATTTCATTTTTTCTTGATATTAATTGATATTTTTCTAGATTTGAGTTTAAAATCATAATAAATATGTTAAAGGGAATAATGATATCTTATTTGTTATTTATTAAGCTTTACTTTAAAGAAATGGATAGATATAAGTAGGAAATAAATCATAGGTAAATATTTTTTTTTATTTTTGATTGGTCATAACTTTTTTTTTTCTCTAATTATGTCAATTTCTTTTTTTAAAGTAAACTCCGAAAAGTAACTACTAGTTATAACTTAAGGCCTTGTTTGTTTCAAGGAAACTGAATTCCAGGAATTCAGTTTCCTCATTTTCCAGTGTTTGGCAACCATCCGGAAAGTTAGTCAAAGGAAAGTTAATTCCAGTCAAAGGAAAATGTTAAGTTTAACATAAGGAAAGTGTTTTCCGTTTTTAATTCTCGGAAAACACTTTCCTGAGCCAATGCTGCGTGTTTTTCTGTAACTGTTCATGGTAATTGCACTGTTAATTGAACAGTGCAATTAACATGAACAGTGTATTGCATACACTGTTCACTAAAAAAGAGTGAACAGTGCAGTTTTAGTGCACTGTTCCTTTTTTTTTATTTATTATTATTAATATAAGTGTGCTATTTTTTTAACATTAAAAAAAAATAGTTTAGAGTGAATTTTATACCTTAATATTTTATCCAATTTTATTACATGCTAAAAATATTATTAAAACTATAGTTTTTGTCGGATGTATTTCGTACGTAATGAAATTATAAATGGTTTCATAGAATAGTAAAAAATATTTCACAAGCTTATTTCTTTATAATATGATATGATATATATAATTATATTTTATAAAATAAGCTATGTATGAATATAGAATATAATAAAAAAAAAATTCATCATTATACATTTTAGATTTTATTTTTTTTATTGTAAGTGATTAAATATTTTATATTAAATATTTTATATATATTAGATAAATTTGAAAAAAAAATTAATTTATTAATAAATTATTTTCCAATTCATTTTTCATAACACAACCAAACACTGGAAAGCGTTTTACATAACACTACCAAACATCGGAAAATACTTTCCCGGAATTCACTTTCCAGGAATTCACTTTTCCCGGAATTCATTTTCCAAAAGGAATTCACTTTCCTGCAAACAAACGGGGCCTAAGTACCATAAAATTTTTCAGGGTGGTTAAGGTAAAATTTTTATCCTTTAAATTTTTTTTCATTTTTATTTTATTAATTTATACAAATTTCTCTGATTTTTCAAAATTTAAGTTTTTCCCACATGTCGATCTTACCTCTCATGACATGCAACTTTACGAGAAAATTGGACAGAATCTCATTGGAGGGATCAAATTAAGAAAATGTCTAGAATAGAGGGATGTAATAAATAATAAAAAGTAAAGAGGTCGCATTAAGAAAATCTCAAGAGTAGAGGGATGCTCATAAAACTGTATACCTACAACTCAGCTCGCAGCCTCGCAGTGCCAGTGTAGTTTAATTCAACCATCTTTTAGCGTAGTACTTTATCTGCTCTTCCACTTTCCATCAGCACATCACTACCGTATTTAGCATCTTTCCGGTGGGTGCATCTCCCTCCGATCACCCTCCCATTCCAAATCAGATCAGCTAAATATATTATAATTTGGGAAACCTCAAATATGAAAAGATGATGGAAGGATTGAGATCCAAAATCAGAGTAGCAATAGTAGTTATAGTATCAGCATGGATCGGAATCCTTGCTTTGTACGGTTTATTAAAGCCGATCTCCAATGGCTGCATAATGACTTACATGTATCCTACTTACGTTCCTATTTCTACAAATGGCGGCGTGTCGTCTGCTAAGTATGGATTGTATTTATACCATGAAGGTTGGAAGAAGATTGATTTTAATCAGCATCTTAAGCAGCTTAGTGGAATTCCTCTTCTTTTTATTCCTGGAAATGGTGGCAGTTACAAACAGGTAAGCTATCCTTTTTATTTATTTATTTTTGGATTCGCTGTTGTTTAATTGTTTTTCTTTTTTATTTCAATTTCTTTTAAAGAGATCTTTCTATTTATTTATTTATTAAGAGATCTTGTAATTAGTAATTCCAGCTCGCATTAGTTAAATGAGACCTTGCTCTTTTATTTTTTTCTTTATTTATTAAGAGATCTTGCAATGAGTAATTCCAGCTCGCATTAATTTAATGAGATCTTGAACTACTTTTTTTTATATAAAAAAAAATTAGATCTAGGGTTATGTAAATTCTGCGTGTTCTTATTTTATCTGTGTGATTGTTTGTGTTCTGAAACAATATAAATGGGTTTTAAGTTTTTTTATTTTTTGACTATCGGATTCAATTATGGTCACGTTGAGTTGTTGAGATGGGGTTTTAGTTTCTTGCCTTGCCGTACTTAGATAATGTTGATTACGAGTGGAAGATTCTGGTCTAAAATCCGTTTTTGGTCATCGGATGTTAAATGAATGTCCTACCTAGCAAGGATAGAAAAATCTTGAACCTGTTGGATTATATGTAAATCAACAAGTTGTAAAAATGGGTTAACAATTGGTCGATTGAGTTTCTTTATGGTACCTTTCTTTTTGGCGCATATTCTATAACCTATAGAAATGGAAGTGGAAAGATTAGATGTATATCATACACGACAGCCCCATTTATTTGGTGTAAGAAGGATTGTTTGCACTGCACATTCAAATACTTGAAATATTGAGCTATAGTTTTATGCTGGTCTCTTCACAGGTTAGATCCCTGGCTGCAGAATGTGATAGGGCGTATCAGGGAGGTCCACTTGAACAGGCATTTTATCAAGAGGCTTCCCTGACTCCCGAGGAGGGAGGGGAAGATATGGATATAGCTGGCTTCCAGTTACCTAATCAATATAGTAGAAGGCTGGATTGGTTTGCTGTAGACCTTGAAGGTGAACATTCTGCAATGGATGGTCGGATACTGGAAGAGCACACAGAATATGTTGTTTATGCCATCCACAGGGTATTGCTTATTGTGTTTACATTTTGATCTGCAAATAGCACACCGAATTAGTTTAATCATCCAGCTGTTTCTTCTTTACAACCTGCTGAACTTCCATCAATTTATGCCGTTGATGCATTTAAGTACCTTTTGATCAATCTTGAAGGTTTTAGTTTCACTAACTGTTCCTTGTTTAGGTTCTCTTTCTACATCCTTACTTATACTTGAACTTCATCAATCATACCTTGGTTATGTTATCTTACGATACCCAGCTTTGGTTCTGTTATCTTACAATACCCTGCTTTCTCGCAATTAGAAACCTCAATTCCTCAATTTCTTATTAAGTGGTTGCACATGCAGATTCTGGATCAATATGAAGAATCTCGTGCTGCCCGAGAAAAAGAAGGTGCTGCTGCCTATGGTAGTTTGCCAAAAAGTGTCATATTAGTTGGACATTCAATGGGTGGTTTTGTTGCTAGAGCTGCACTCATCCACCCTCGTTTAAGGAAGGCGGCTGTCGAGACTGTTCTTACTCTTTCAACACCACACCAGTGAGCTTTGCAGCCATTTCATTCATGTATCTGTATGAAATTTCATTCATCGATTAGTTTTTCACTTAATTCACCTGTTTATCCAGATCACCTCCTGTGGCATTGCAGCCATCATTGGGTCACTATTTTTCCCAGGTAAATGAGGAATGGAGAAAGGGATATGAGGTCCAAACCACTCAGACAGGACATTATGTGTCTGATCCATTACTCTCTCGTGTAGTTGTTGTCTCCATCTCCGGTGGCTATAATGATTATCAGGTATAATCACACTCCCTTTGCTCCATAGAGTGTTTGGGTTTCTATGTTTTGTTTTTCTTTTAAAATGGTGGCCTAGTGAGCTACCACTCCGGGGCCGAGAGCAACTTGGGTAGGGTCCCCTCTCTGAGGGTTGTTTTTCACAAGCTGGAATTTGAACCTGAGACCTCCTATTACCAGGACAATCTCAGCAGCGTTTACCCCACTTGCAAGCCTAGCTTGCTTCAGCCAGACCAAACCCACTTGGGTTCTGGGTTTCTATGTTGGTTTGTCTCAAAATGCATGTCCTGTCAAATAATTAATCGCTTTATTTCATACTATCCCCTCATTTGGAAAAGACTTTAACCACCCATTCAGCGTTAACAGAATAAATGATTTGTTTGGGAAAAAAAGGTGGGCAAAAAATGTGAGTTGGCATGATATTTATTGAGTTTTCTTAATTTGTGTGAAGTTACACAGAACGTTACAGGAGCATTTATTTTATTTCTTTGAAGGGGTGGGAGTATTTAAATTGAACAAGGATTGTCAGGTGTTTTCTTTGAGCACTTTATCTGTTTTTGCTGATGTTGATGCAAAACCCGTCATACATCCACTAAACTAAATTATGACAGCTAAAGAATGTCAAATTGATGTGAAGTTTCATATGTATGATTATTGTTGTTTATCCCTATGTTCTGCATATGGTACAAGTCCCCAGTAATTCTCAAATATAGTTATCAAACTTAACACCTGAAAAATTGAACTTTGCTCTACTTTTTTATCACATACAATACATCAATCATTTGCGTTGGACATAATTCTTACTTTTTTGTTATGCTCTTACTTTTTCATCATATGGTAAAACCTTTTACATTTTGACTTTCAGGTTAGAACGAAGTTAGAGTCCCTCGATGGTATTGTGCCACCCACCAATGGTTTTTTGATAAGTACTACAGGAATGAAAAATGTTTGGTTGTCAATGGAACATCAGGCTATTTTGTGGTGCAACCAGTTAGTTGTGCAAGTAAGTGTGCGGTCTCTACCAGAATACATGCCTGTACCACAAACATTGCTGAAATGTACATGTTCCATGTAGGTGTCACATACTCTCCTTAGTCTGATAGACTCCAAAACAGGCCAGCCATTTCCTGAAGCTAATAAGAGACTTGCAGTATTTGCAAGGATGCTTCGTAGTGGGATACCACAGAGTTTCAACTGGATGTCATCTCATAGATCAACATATGTTCCCTTAAAGGATGTGAAAAATGCAACTGGTATTGTCTATCTTGACTCTTATCTTTTATCAGCTGACATCTATTGAAGTTTATAATTTCTGTAAGAAAGCTCGCTGAAGAAAATAAATGATTGTGTTTTATGAACTACTTTCAAACTCTGTGAAATCATTTAGGTAATGTATAAATATTTGTGACATGCAGTAGCGAGAAATTTGATGGATTAAAATGTTCAATTTTTTTCCTGTTCACTGAGATGATAAAGAAATAAAGAATTAACTAGAAAGAGAAAGAATTCACGAGTGCAAATATATTAGCAACAATGACAAGTGAATGATTAATTAAAGAATCAATAGTTAGATATATGCCTGTTGTTAGTACTGTAGTAAAGGGAGATGATATCACATCCACATTGTGCTGTCATCACCTTCACAGCCACTGATGCCGTCACCTTTACATATACCCTACTGATGCCATCTTTTGTTAGTGATTGTGCTTTGTTTTCTTTTTTTCTTGTACCATGTTAGAGGTGGTGTTTTGCACTACGAGTACTAACCAAGCATTTGAGTTCGGGAAAATTAAAGGATGGGTGCCATCTTCGAAACAGGTTTTCAAAGGGCAAGGAAAAAGAAATGAAAAACTTCTTTAAACCAGCGTTATGTTTTCCAGATAAATTCCATAAGTGTGATTTGGAACCTGTTAGATCCTTGGGTTTCTTCCATGTTGTTTGACCACTGGATGACAGTCAAGCAGTTTAAAAGTGGCTTATCATGTGAAATACAGCTGGAAGGCAGAATAAGTAGTATAAGAACAAGGAGAGTGTGTGCGCTTGGTTTTGGGATTATAGCTGGCAGGACTCTTTCTTAGGTTGCATAATGTGGACAACAATGTTTTTCTTATAACTAAATGACTTTATTTTTCAAACTGTCAATGATTTATTTTGACTAATTATGAATTTGAAGCGACAGTCCATGTTGTATTTGCAGGTTCTCAAGTGCATCCTTTTTCCAGTTGCCCCAACAATGTTCACTGGAATGATGATGGCCTTGATAGGGATTTATATATCCAGACAACTACCATGACTGTTTTGGCAATGGATGGGAGGAGACGATGGTTGGATATACATAAATTGGTTAGCTTCGTTAAAGCTTCTCATTAGTAGTTCCAAAACGTTTTAATCTATATTTTTTCTCTTCAACCTGACTCCTACATGTAAATGTTTTAATTGCTGATTCTCAAGAGTTGATTTAAGCCTTACCTCCCATTTTAAGTCAGGTTGGCACCTGGTTATATTTCTCCTTTCATTTTCATTTAAATTTGGTATGTAAATGAGCCTCAATACATGTCCAACTTAACTGTCCTGGAATTTGGTAAATAATCTACAAATGTTGAATAATGTTCCAGGCTTTGTAGTTCAAGCTTCTGAATTTGTGCATTTATAGATAGGTCCGTGGTTTTAAATATTCGACTTTTTCTTTCTGATAGACCGCTCTAAAAAATCTGGAGTTACTTGTCTGCAATTTATGTGCATAGGGGTCAGATGGAAAAGGACACTTCATGTTTGTAACAAATCTCGCTCCATGTTTTGGGATTAGACTTCATTTATGGCCTGATAAGGGGAAATCTGCTTCAGAAATGGCTGCAAGTAAAAGGGTTCTAGAGGTTACAGCAAAATTGGTGCAGATTCCATCAGGACCAGCACCAAGACAGGTACTAAATATGTTTATTGCATTCTTTCATGTAAATATATTTACCATAATTATATTTGGTGCTGCCTGTCATTTATATTCCCTCTGTGTCTTGTATTAGGGAAATTTATGATATGTTATGAGGCCTAGTTTCTCTAGCTATTAGAGATTAGCTGGACTGTTATTTCTCAAGTGTGTGATAGACTTGCTCTTATTTCTGAATATGCTCTCTCTCTCTCTCTCTCTTTTAATCAGATTGAACCCGGAAGTCAGACCGAGCAAGCACCTCCATCTGCTGTACTCTGGTTGAGTCCTGAAGATATGCATGGTTTCAGATTCTTGACTGTCTCGGTTGCTCCTCGTCCGGTATTGTTGGCCATTCTTGCTTCTTTTCCTTTTCCATGAATGGTTTCGGCATCAAATTAGTCTGCATCTTTTTACTTTTCTCTCAAAGTTCTATTCCTCGCATTGATTATTTTTTAGGAGCATGTGTTCAACATCATTGCCTTGCCTTGTTTTGTCAAATTAGTGATAGCTGTAAACATAAACTTTGGAGGAAGGGAAATAACTCTGGGCTGCAACTACACCAAGCTGTACACGAACAGCTCAGGATTTGCTTAGTAACAGGATTGTGAATTAACCTCGATCAAATCTTAGTTGCATGTCCACTGAAAACTCCTGCCAGTTCAACAGAAGAGTGATTATGAATTAGCTTGGCAAATAAATTTGTAATATAATAATAGTTTCATCTACTATTGTGTTTGACACAACAACAACGATCAAGCACCAATCCTGAACTAGTTGGGGCTGGCTATATGGATCCTTTGTGCCATTCCATGTGATCATGTATCGAATCTGCCTCAAAATTGGGAGATTTTAAATCCTCCAACACTACTTACTTTCACGTTAACTTAGGTCCCCCTCTTCCCCCTTACTACTGACAACTTATCACTCCTTCCAACGATGCCCTCTTGTGTCCTACTTTTGTGTCTCCAACAGGTTTCTTAATCCATATACACGTGCTCTTTCGAGTAAATATTGGAGAACCTAAAAAATATCTCACACCAATAATGGTTCAACTAATATGTAAATCACATGCTTTGATTTTTGGCAATTCAGAGTATGGTCTCCACCAGTACTTCAATCACCAAAAGAGCTGAGTTACTGCTTCTTATATTAGGTTGTTTGTATTAGACTTTTCTCATCTCTGCATTCTTTTGAATGGTGCTTTTATGCTTTTGTTCACTGATGCTTTGAAATGGTGGTAATTGATGTGATTAATTCTGATGGTCAGACAATTTCAGGCAGGCCTCCACCAGCAGCTTCCATGGCAGTTGGTCAGTTCTTTAACCCAGATGATGGAAAGAGAGATTTATCTGCTCAGTTTATGCTTCTATCTAGCCATTCTCAGAAGGTTAATGTTTTTTTATATATGCATACTTCTTAGGGTTGTAAGACATGGAATCTTAAAATAATGGGTTAGTTAAACCATGCCTTTTCAGACAACTGGCCTTGAAAGTTTCATAACTTCTATTTGTGCAGGAATTACTTTTGAAGGAGGATCATCCCCTCGCTCTCAATTTATCATTCACTGTTAGCTTAGGCCTTCTGCCCATTTCTTTATCTTTGACGACCACAGGGTGTGGGATACAAAGGTCTGGCCTTCTGGCAGAAGAGGTTGGAGACATGGAAAACAGTAGTAAGGAATTTTATTTATTTCTAGTCAGCCAATTGTTTAATATTTATGAATCTACATGTAATCCTCTTGTTCTCAAGCATGCATAATTGCTACAAATCTGTCTTGAGGCGTTCTATAAGATATCATGGATTTCCCCACTGCTTCATTTTCACTGCCCAAATTAGTTTCACTGATGGATTTATCAATACTGCACTTTGAACTGTGGGTTTCGACTCTTGTGAACTCATTCCATTCCCATTTCAGTAATTTGATTTTGACTTGGATACAAATCCCTTTGGTTAGATGATATAAACCTGTAGACAGCTATCATGTATCACATTCCATGTGGATTTATTTACAATTGAAGGTTCTCCTACACGTGTCATTTTTCCACTAAGTTAGCTTTCCTGGTATTCAGGGCTTTGTAAACTGCGGTGTTTTCCACCAGTAGCGCTTGCCTGGGATCATACATCAGGTCTTCACATCCTTCCAAATTTGTTCAGTGAAACTATTATGGTTGATTCCTCACCTGCCCTATGGAGTTCTACCCAGGGGTCTGAAAAAACCACCATTATGTTACTGGTATGATGGTGTTTACATGTGTGTGTGTGTGAACTCTTATGACAGTGGTTGCATGTGTACTCTTATACTGTAGATATATAGATGTAATGTTTTAGCTTTAATTGTTAACCAGTAGAGGTCTTTATCTCGTATGCTTCTTCAGGTTGATCCTCATTGTTCGTATAAAGCAAGAATTGCTGTTTCAGAAACTGCAGCTGCTAGCAGATTTTTGCTTTTGTATAGCTCACAGGTGATTCTAGAGCCTCCTGTGAATTTTCTGCATAATATCAATTTTATATTTTTTTACTTTAAATGTTAATTTTGGAAAGTGCCTTTGTTTTCTTGCATTTTCTTATAATTTGCTATTTTTTTGACTGCTTCTCTTTGAAACATGTCATTTAAAGGCAATTCCTTAAGCATGCAATTGTGGTTAGATATTGTTGGGCCTTTTGGTATGATTTAAATCAATGAAGAGTTACCAGAGTAATAAAATGAAAATTCAGACCTGAGTTTAGGAGGAGGATGTGGTGTAATGTTTACAACCTTCTGTGTTGCAATGGTGTTGTGGTACCTTTTGCTTTAAAACACAAGGCCAAAAGAAAAGAATTGCAGTTGCAGGATTAATATGGAATGCAGAGGTAGAAAGAATTACTTTTAAGTCATCCAAAGGTCCTTAAGATGGGAGTATCTAACCATGAGAAACACCTAAATTGGATAGAGACATGGATGCATTATTATTTTCCTTCGTGGTTAATTTATCCATATAGACATTGAGCCTTTACATATATGGGATTATGTCTTGTTGGAGACATGCTTGCATGGGTTTATTTGTTAAAGGAAAAAAGAAAAGTAGTGATTTGTCAAATCAGATGCCCCAAGAGATGGGAATGGCTTAATGCTGTTATGATGACTTTCTCATATTAATGATTCTTAGTGTTACTTCTTGGGAAACCAAAGTTATATCATGTCATGAATTTTCTTTAATGCAGATAGTTGGCTTCTCCATTGCGGTTATCTTTTTTGCTCTGATGCGACAAGCACATGCATGGGATCTTGATCTGCCCATGCCTTCAATGCTGGTGGCTGTTGAGTCCAATTTGAGAATTCCATGGCCATTTTTACTTCTAGGCTTCGTACCCATTTTGTTTTCCTTGTTCATTTCCTTGCTAAAGTCTCAACCACTTCCACCATTGGCAAGCTTCGTATTTGTATCAACGATTTGCTATGTTTTTGCAAATGGATCTGTGATTCTTCTGGTACTGGTTTCACAATTGGTTTTCTATGGGGTTGCAATCATACATGTTTTCATCAAGTCAAGGTTGGTATGCTTGTCCTCTCTTTGCTCCATACTATGTGGATATGGATGACATGTTTACCAATGTTTCAACTGTCTTAGCCAAAGAACCCCCTGGGGAAGGAGGGGCGGCATGCAAGGGAGAGAGTGAAAACAAAAGAAAATTGCTGTTTTTATCATTCCATATCTGATTGGTTATTATTTTGCTTAAATAAAGCAAGAAGGTCTCACAATTTTTCAAGTGCATTTGGAAACATTTTGAGAAGTGACCTTCCTATTAAAGAATATATTATATGCCCATAACTAACTTCTTTTGCATAATTAAATTTATTTTGACCATCACCATCCACAATCTTACCCTAGAGGTGTCTGCAGATTATCAATGGGAACTGATAATCATGTGATGCACACAGGATCTAAGATGGGATTCCTTTCTTTCTTTTTTCTCTCTCTCTTTATCATAGCATAATGGAGCTCCTACTTTCTTTCCTGTACCTCAAATGAGTTATCCATTTGGTATTAATATGTTAAAGTATCACATTTGATGCTGAACAGCAAGAGTATATACTTTGCAGGTGGCAAGAATGTGAAGGAAATATTTGCTTGGCATTTCTTCATTGGTTTATTAATTTATCCTCTGGTTTCTTTTCATTAAAGGTAAGGTACACTGGGATAAATCGTTGTGTAATCTCCGTTTTCGATGTAAAATGGCATAATCAGCTGCATAACAAAAGTTTAAGGCCCTGTTTGGCATTGCAGTCTAACCGTGCTTTTGAAAATTCTTGAATTCTTTTTTTTAGCTTCAAATTTTTTTTGGTGTTTTTAGATATTTTTGATGTTCTAATATAAAAAATAAAATTTTAAAAATAAAAAAAATATATTATTTTGATACATTTCCGAGCGAAAAACACTTTGAAAAGTAACCTCTACTGTACTTCCACACAGGCCTTAAGTAGTCCTTCGGACTGGAAACCACTCCAGTTTACAGAAAGCCGGGAGAACTTTGTTCGGTAGTCTATTTGTGCTGATTTCTCCTTATTCTCTCATGGTCACGGGGCATATTTATCTCCTTTTATATTTGTTTTCCCCAAATTTATGGGCACAAGTTGTGCTTTAGCTTGCTCACCCGATCTAATTTGTTCATAAAGCAGGTTGTGAGGGTTCTTAGAGTCAATCCGTTACTTGTTACTGCACTGACTGCTATTACCTTGGGGTGCTTTGTCCAACCAGCACTGGGTTTATTCATATTGATCTTGTCTCATGCTTTATGCTGTCATAATGCATTGTGCAGGTACTTTTCAAGTTTGAATTCCTTGTACTTATCATTGTTGCGCATTCACTTCATTTTCAGAACAAGTGATACCCGTCCTAAGCATTTCTCCATGTTTGTGTAACAGTTTTTTTACGGCTTCCTTTCGCAGCCATTCACGAATGAAAGAGTTGCTTGATTTTAAAGATGTTGGGAATGAAAGATCTCAGCAATTTGCATCTAAACATGATGCTGGACTCGACCAGAATTTCCAGCTGGAAGAGAACAGCTCCAGTAGTCCTGACTCTTCAAGAAGTTTTGGGGACACCCAATTAGAGATATTCCATCACCGGCATGGTTTATTGATTCTGCATCTTCTTGCAGCGCTAATGTTTGTCCCCGCTTTTGTGGCTTGGTTGCAGGTATGAATAACGTGTTCTTTCCTCTATTGGCCTTGAGTATTTAATGTATCACTTCTGCAACGACTTAGTTTGACCATCTGCTTTGCATTTATGTGTTGGCACATAGCCAATATAACCCATAGATCTGGCAACTCAAGCTGAGACATAATTTAAGGACCACTATAAGCTGCGTCCAAATTTCCAAGTTTAGAAATGAATGGTATAATTGTTTAAAAGCTCCCCTCCCCTTCCCCCCTTTTTCCCACTCTCTCCATCTCCCGCTCCCTCCCTCCCTCTCTCATGCATGGTTTCAAATGAAATATATTGCTCCTCAATGATATGTTAGATTTGTTTGCTTCTCAGTAAAAAATAAAATATCTAATGTGCTTCACATGAATTTAGAAATAGTTTATGGATGTGTAGTTATGTGGTTACTGTTGCACAATATTCAATCTACAGTGTTTGCATATTCTGTGTGTGCTTGCATAATATCGTACCTTGCATAAATTCATCTCTAGTTCACAAGGATACTAAAGCACCAAGATCTTCATAGTGTATGCACTGTGCTTCTTGCACTTCTGGTTGAACATGATCTGCCCTTAATAGCAGAACTTGTGTGACTGCAGAGAATAGGCATGGGTCATAGCTTTCCATGGTTCCTTGATTCAGCTCTTTGCATTGGTGTCATTCTTCATGGTATCCTCAACTCAAAGCCTGAGTTCAACTCCATGTTTTCCTTCCCAGAAATATTTGGGAAGGAAGTGAGATTGGACTTCATCTACTTGCTCGCCGGCTACTATTCCTATGTTGCTGGTTTGGGCTTGGTGCCATACAGAGTATTTTATGCCATGGCTGCTATAGGTTTCATATCTTGTGCCATGAGGATCTTATATAGGAGGAGCAGGGAGAAGGGAGAGCCACGTTTTGGCAGAAAAAAGCGTTCTCATAGACATTGAGGACATGTAAAAAGCATCAGAATCTTAGAAGACATCTTGTACAAGCATTTGTGATGGGAGGTGGCTTGAAATGAGCAATCAGTTTCTGCAGATAATAAGCCTGCAATCTTTGAAGGGAAGTGATCTTGCTAACAGGTGAAGGGTAATACAGAAACAAAGAAGGAAATTTTGTTGTTGTACCATTAGGCCGATTTTTTTTTACTTTGCATTTTTGTTTGTATATGAGCATTTTGTTTTGAGATCATAGGAGAGAAGGGACTTGCTTTTGCGATTGAAAAGATATCCTGCATTTGGCATAAAACAAGGCCATTGTTGGTGCAAAGCAAGGTGATCCTTCAAGAGTTTACTTGCTGAAGATTTGGTCTCTTTGGTTTTATTTATGATTTTTGTTAGATTATTACCTTAATCTGAAATTGCATCAAGCTAGGAATTAACTATGTTCTCTAGATCTTATGGCTAGCCTGTTAGATCAACTAACGGCAGACGATGGGATTTAACAGGTGGAAGCGGTCTGGGGTTTGAGGTGCTTGTTAGAGCTAATGGTATGGGACTAACTCATCTTTTTATTCATAGCTGAATGAATGCCTATAGCTAATGCAGGCAGCAAGAATGAAGCTTCCGCTGAACTCTGGACGATAAGTTACTGGCTGAGGACATTAAAGAGCATCGATTTTCTTTGGGCAAACCTAAAAAAAGTCTCCAGTCTATAGGGACATCATCGATAGGACCAGAACCAATTTTTTCTCCTTGATCAAGTCCCCTTCCATGCAGATTATACTCAATCATTTCTTCAAAGATGGGCAACGAGGGCTTCTACCAGGACCCCCCATTCTCTAACATGACCCTCTTGGATATCATAGCAATTGGATTGGGAGGTAGAAGTGCCAAGGATCATAGGCTCCATGAGATTGTTGAACCGATCAATAATTTGAATATTCCTCATGTATCCAGCTTTTCCAAAGCCTTCTCGAGGAAAATAACCACTTCCCATTTCAGTAGTTGTGTGGTGTCCACCTGTTTTTGAGTTTACAATCACACCTCCCCAATCTAGCATCGGAGCGCTGTCCTTCAAGTGCGAGAAAGGGTGGTGGCCTGTATCCAAGTACAGGACCGCAATGGTGATGGTGGCCTGGTTGTGTTGATTGAAGACTAAAAAGAATTTCCAGTATTAATGGGTCAGTGGGTTTCGACTGAGGGTTTGTGAGGGAGGATGGTGGTCTTTTTTGGTTGTTGATGGTGATATGGTGGTTAGATTTTTCAGGTGGTAGAAGGAAGAGATGGGAAAGGCTGATATGATGGTTATTTGTGAATTGTTTCATGGTTGCTGGATTCGGCGGTGTATAGGGAGGGAATGAATTGATGATCCTTAAATTGGTTTAGACCCCTAGATTTAGCCACCTTCATCCCTAGTTCTCAAAATAATGCAATTATAACTTCTCTAACTCTTCATTTTGACCTTTTCTCTTCCATTAATTTTAAATAAATTATTTCTTAAATCCTTTTTCTTCAATTTCTCTTTAATTAAACCTCATAATGACCCAAACTCCTCAATTGTTTACCCGTAATACTCGATGATTGTTGGTCTAATTTCAACTTTAATTATATTTTTATTTTTATCTTTTTAATTTTTTTGCACTTTTTGTATTTTTGTATTATTTATTTTTTAACACACAAAAATTAAATGAAAATAACAACATGATTAAAATTTACTGAAAATACATATTTTTTAAAAAAAATCTATTTTTTTAAAAAATATATATATATATACAAAAATGAGATTCAAATTTGAGTTATGACAATAATTATTTGGACTTGGAAAATTAACAAACTACTAAAAAAATATGAAGAAATTATTAAGTATCTATCTATCAAGTATATGGTCATAAAAAAGAAGTTGTTTTGTATGTGATCCACAAAATATTCTCACAAAAAATGCAAACATATTAGAGAATTCTTAGATAAAAGTTATGTATTCAATCTGGTGTTCTTAATTTTATAACTCAGTAGTTTAATATTTCAACATTCAAGAACAACGATAAGCTCACCAACTTAAAAAACAGCTTTCTATCATAGGAAAATGAACAATTTCTTCAAAATAAGATAATTTATCTTTTATTTTCTTTGAAAATGAGAGGAAATTTTGGTTCAAATTTAAATGTGATGGGCGTAAGATAAGGTGAAGGATAGCATTTAATACATGATCATATCATGTATTACAACCTTGATTCAACATGATGTTGGTCCAACAAGAATCCATCGTCACAAAAACTCGTATATAAACACGGCCATCTTCTTCTTCATTATATTATGTATTGATATTATCATAACCAGCACCGAAGCTTTTAACGTCATAATCCAAGTCTATAATTTCTTGAAATCTTCAAGTGTGAATCAATATCTCCCCTCACGACGTCCCCTCCAATGTGAAAGCGCCCGCCCAAATAGCCAGGATCAAATTATTACCAGAATACTTCATCGTCAGTAGCCAATTGGTCTAGCACCGCCGTCGCAGAAAACCCAGAAAATTCAAATGCGGCACCCCAAGTCATGACCCTATCCTGTGACTTTACCTTATGGGATCCCTTGATCTTGTCCTTGGACTTGGAAGGTGGGTGTATGGGACACCCTGTGCACCGTCGCTTAGAGCATTTTCCTGCGAACTTGGAGTGGTTTGTGGGCTTTGATGGGACCTTGGTGAACAATCCGGCTGTTGGAGGTGCATCGAACTTGTTGAATTTTTTGTCTGAAGGCTTAGAGTTCCATGGAGACGGCAAGATCGTGTGGGTCTTAACCATTCCATGTGGGCGTCCCTCTCTCTTCATCTTGCCTGCTTCAGATTGCGGGCTTGAATTTGGAAGAAAAAAAAGTAAAAAACTGTGTTGATGATGAAAGGCAAGGTGTTGCCTGTCTCCATTTATAGGAAGTTGAGTTGGTGATAGGAACTTGGGGAGCAAGGAATATTTTGTATCAGAAAGAAAACTAGGCAGCAAGGTGTTTAGGTCGGTGAGTAATTATATAGATGATCGTGTTGACCAAGCTAATTATATAGATGACTTTGTTATTAAATTAAATTAAAGGAAATGATTTTCATCCCTTTGATCATTTTGAAATCTAATCTAAACCGTTGGCCCCAATACGAAACACAACGCCCAAATTAAAGCATGAAATCCCCACGTTCTTAAATGTACTGAATTCAAAATATTCCTCTCTCTCCTTGGCGGAGGAGAGGTTCCGAGTGGCCGGCCAGAGAGAGCATTATTATGCAATATTTTAGGTTTGTTTTTTTATATAATACTTTACTTTTCAATTATACAGTAAAGCACTTCTTTTTATTTTTTTTAAATTTCATCCTAAATTAATTTTTTATTTAATCTTTTTATGGTCCAATTTCATGATATAAAATTTTAAATTACAAGAGAATAACAAAATTAAAAGTAAAAGGACCACAATATAAAACATGGAAGAAATACTCAATCACAAAGTTTTTTAGAAATTTTATTATAGTCCAAAAGCTTATTTTGTTTATGTTTCACTCATTGAGTTTGAAAGATAAGAAAACAAGTCATAAAAAAAAAAAATGGGAGAAAAAGTTGTTATTTAACCACAATCTAGTCACTAAAAAAAATATATTTGTGTTAATAGAATCTATTCAACGAGAAAAGTTCAATAAATGTGATTTTTTATTATAAATATTAGAAGTGATCATTTCCAGTTCGGTTTGGTTTTTACCTAAAAAATAATCAAACCGAATTATTTAAAGAAAACAAAACAAAACCGAAACTAGTTCAAACTGACCGGTTTTGGTTCGGTTCAGTTATTTTAGAACAAATCTGAAACTCAACCGATTGGTTTTGGTTTGGTTTGGTTCAGTTTCGGTTTGATTCGGTTATTTTATATGAAAAAAAAACTATATTGTTTTTTAGGGGTTTTTTTTTAATAATTTCTAATAGGTTTAGTTTTCGATTTGGCATGATTTTTTATGAATTTTGGTTCGGTTCAGTTTTTTGGTTTTAGGTTTGTGAAATCAAAACTAAACCAAACCGGTCAGTTTTTTAAAATATTATAATCGGTTTTATCAGTTTTTTTTCACGGTTCGGTTTTTTTTTATTTTTTTTCGATTTTCTCTGTTTTTTTGTTCACTCCTAATAACACATGATGAGGAAATTAGATTGGAGTTGATTTTGATTTTGATTTTCTTGATTTCATTGATTTTATTTATTTATTTTGTTGATTTTTATTTTTTAAGTAATTTTTGGGTATTTTAAGGTTGAGAATTGATTTATAAAAGTTTTTGATGTTTTTAAATAAAAATATGTGAAAAATAGATTTTTAGGTAGAACCGTCTCCACCCGCCACCCCTGATTTTCCAATCATAATTTTGAGCAACAGCCTAGCAAGAGATAGGTTGTCTGCCACTACATTCGACTTATTACCCATTAAAATAAAAAACTCAAAAACAAAAAACGACGTTGATTAGTTCAAACTTCCAAGCCTATTAATTCAACTCACGCCCATGTGTTTGGCCTGTTTAGGTTGTTTTTTTTTTTAATTTAAATTTATTTTTTAAAACTAATTGATTTAAAATTTATTAGATTAATTAAGAATATAGTTTTTTTTTCTTATAATATTAGCATTTTTTTATTTTTATATATGGTTGCTTTTCTGATAGCATGTATTTTATTGTCATATAACTAAAAATAATTATTTCAAAAAAAAAATATTATTAAATCTAATTTGATTCATGACCCGAGTTTCAGGTTTGATAAGTTAGTTCGGATTAGATTAGATAGATCAAAATTTATTAGATTAATCAAGAATAAAGTTTTTTTTTCTTATAATACTAGCATTTTTATTTTTATATGGTTGCTTTTTTTTATAGCATATATTTTATTTTCATATATCTAAAAATATTATTTCAAAAAACAAATATTATTAAATTCATTCAATTCATGGCGTGAATTTTAAGTTTAACAAGTTAGTTCAGATTAGATCTAGTCGATCAAGGATGTTATTATATCAATATTTTTTTTATAAAAATAACTTTTTATGTATTAAGTTTTGAATTTATAATTAAAATTTCAATTGCAAATTAAAAAAGTATTACCAAATCATTCATATATATATATATATATATATATATATATTAAATTATCTGATATACAACAAAGTGCAGATCAAGGGCCTCGTTTAGTCTAACCGAACAGTGAAGTTAATGAATAATTGTTTTGGGTGGTGGTGTTCTCATCCAAATTTTTATTATTTTTAAGTCATTTTATATTACGGAGATAAAACTAATATTTATTAATGTGTTTTGTAGATTTTAATTTAAATCTTAATATAACAAATTTCGAAATGACCATTATTTATTCTTAAGAAAATATATACAAGAAAAAAATAGATTGTGCCTAAATACCCATTACTTTATTTTTCAAAATACAAGTCATGTAACAAAAAAGAAAAAGGAAGAAAAAATCACGTAGCTTGTCCACGGTGTCACATTAGGAGATCTATAGTGCATTGTGCACAATGCGGGGCGTTTAAGGTTTTTTTTGTTAGTAGTTAATGAGCTATGAGACGGGAAATATCTTATATTAAAGAGGTTGTGTATGTTTTTTTGCTTTAAATATAGATATAACATGTTTGGTTAAGGAAAAAAAACAGTTTATTATTCATAGATTCCATGGCAATTTGCGTTTGAAACATAGGGGAAGGAAAGCATCCTCTTATTGCTTCTTGCGTGAATGAAGTTCACTGAACAGTTTAATATACCTCCAATATTCACGTGAATAGTCGATGTATGCTTCATTGTTCCGGTCAGACCGAGTCCGATCCAAAACTTAAAATGCATTGAATCGGGTCCGACCCAGTAAAATAAAAAAAATATTTTTTAATTTTTTAATTGTTTTTTATTCGAAAAACTAGTGTTTAACATTATTCAATGATTGTAACATAAATTAGACGGGAAATCGCTTGATGACGTAGCATTTGCAAAATTTAATGACAATCTCAATTTTGTTTTTAATTATATTTTAACTGATGTTGTTGCGCGCTTGAAAAACCAAAAAAACTGTAGTCTTTGTCGGATATATTTCATACGTGATGGAATTGTAGTAGTTTAATGGAATGATAAAAAATATTTTATATAAAGTATTATTTATTTTATGATGTAATAGAAATAGTTAAATCTACAATATTTAAATTAAAAACCATCAATATATATATATATATAAATAATTTCATAATTTTAATTTTAAAAATATTATTAATCAAAAACATTAAATTTTTTTTTTTTCAATCTTAATTTTAACCAAAGATACATAACATTTCCAAACAAAAAAGATTGACTTAGAAGAGAATCTGCACCGAAAGAACGGACTTGGGAGTTAGAAAAAGCAATCCAATTTCCTGCTTGCTCTGATGACCTGTCAATGGGAAGAAAGCAGGTGAAGAATAAAGCGAGAGTATTTATAATGATAACACAAGTGAGTTTTTATTCTTACATGTAACCTTTTTGTTTGGCTTGTGTTTTTTCCAACGAATCGAAAAAATATGTTCTTATACGCTGAGCCAATTTCAAGCTAATTGGATCGATTCCTTACATCCCTATCAATTAAGATCAAAATTGACCAGAACTTAAAAACTAGGGTGATATTGTCGGTTGTTTACACATATAGGGACCAAATAAAAAAGGCGTCATCTAAAACAAAACGGTCCAATTTTTCAATCTCCCTGCTTCTCCAAAGTCGATGCCCTAAACCCTAACCAGAAATCACAGTTCCATTTCCAGCTGAAGAATCAAATGGCAACTTCACTAATAGCCAAAACCCTAAACTCAATCAAAAACCCTCAACTCTTGAGACCACTTACCCGCCAATTCGCCTCAATCGCCACCGTCCAATCCGAAAACCCGTCTTCCTCTTTCACTTTCGCTGACTCCGACAGCAATAGCAGTAGCAGTTGTAATGACAGCAATATATACATGAGGAAGGGACCTCCAAATTGTAATGTGAAAGGCGAAAAGGATTCATCTTCGGTGACAACGCCGATGTCATCAATGACAGGGTCAATTGTGGGCAAGAGGTTTTATAAGCAAGTGACAACAAGAGAAGCCGATGATGGGAATGGATGGAATGTGATGCTTGATTATAGAACTCTTAAAACTCCTTCTAAAAGGCCTCTCAAGTTGCCCACTCTAGCTCTTGCTAAGGCTATTGCTGCTGAATGGGATTATCAGGTTTGCTTTATTTCAATTGAGTGTTGTTGGATTTGTAAGAGCTGAATTGGGTTTCTTTTTTATTTCTTGACTTGTGGATTATAGTAGTTCAAAAGGGCTTCTTTTTATTGATTCGATTTGGAGTCCTGATATTCATTTTCAATTGGGTTTTTAGCAAGATTCAATTTCCAGCCTTTGATTTTTGGGGTTTATTCAATCTTATTGAATTGTTTTTGGATATGAAATATGTTCCTTTCATTTGGGATTCTGCTGTGTCGTTTGGCAGCAAAAGTCAAATGGAAACGATTCAAAAGTTGCATTTCTTTTCCCTCTTTGATTTTGTGATGTGTGAATGATTGGATGAAGTAATGAAATGTTACTTGTTGTAGCAAACAGATGGGATCAGGCCTTTTACAATGCCTCTCATGAAACTTGCATGCACTGCATTGGACAGAGTCCCACTCACCCGGCCGAAGATTATTGAACACTTGATGAAGAAATTTAGTCAGGATTTAGTATTCTGTCGTGCTCCTGAGGATAATGTTCTCACTAGTGGTGTCTATGGTATGTTATTCATCCACAAGTCTGATGCTATATTCAGTTTTGATTCATCATTTGATTGTTTGTGCTTTTTCTTTGAATTGGTCTCTTCAATTTCCTGTAGGTGACATGTTCTTTCATGAAATGTAAGTTTTTTTTTTTTTTTTTAGAGCTCCATCTCTTGTCATATGTTTTCCTTTTCAATTGAATGTAAGTAGATATTCCACCATCACAGAGTAACTTAACGGTTTCATTATTGCTGTAATTCTTTATGGATAGAGTTGTTGTCTGTGCTTCTATTTAGTACTTTCTGCTAATGTTTAATAACCTGCTCCATTTTGTTCAACATCAATAGCATGGATGTATATATCTTAGTTTGTTTCAAAACATCAAAATGAAAATCCTATTGTTCTTTTGCTGTTTCCAGTACTGTCTAGGAAGATATTTTTGCTGAAGTTTCTCAAGAAAATACATCCTAAAATTAATTTTAATGTGTTCAGTGAAATGCTTATGAATCATGGAGCTTTTATTTTTGGCATAAAGCGCAACTATCCGTGATCCAGAAAGTACTTTTAGAGTTGAATTGGTGCAATCGTCATCCTATTTCTGCTCCACCTAATGCATTCTTGACTTATTGTAAACAGTAGTAATCTTATGCATGGATATTTGTTTAATCTAAATAACACTAAATATCTGTAACAACTTGCTTTTCTGTTTTTTTTTTCTTTGTCAGAACGGCAGGTGGAGAAATTTGATCCCTTAATTGGTTGGATAAAATCAGAATTTGGCTTTAAGCCTGTTGTGTACTCGTGTCTTTTTGGTGGCAAGCAGGAGGAAGGTCTAGTGAAAGCAATAGAAAACCTTCTAAAACAAACCGATGATTGTCAATTGGCGGTTATTGATGCAATTGCATCTGCAGCACACTCTTTAATAATTGCTGTTGGAATTGTTAAGGGGAAATTGGATATTGAGGAAGCTATTGAGCTTATCAGACTTGAAGAAGATTTTCAGGTTCTCGTTCTTTATCTCTCCTCTTCATCCTCCCCTCTTTTCTCACACAGAGAAAAGCACTTGAGAAACTTTATGGATTTCTCCTTGTTTTTTGCTTTGCAGGTTGACACATGGGGTTTGGTTGAAGGTGGCCATGACATTGATATTGCTGATCTAAGGGTACAAATCTCCTCTGCTGCTGTTTTCCTGGGCCTTTCCAGGAAATGACCTCTGTACACTGTTGATATTTTTCAACTCAATTGTTAGTTTCAGTGCTGCTACTTTTATCTTTAGCTGTAGATCTCAAAGATCTACATTTAACTCTCAAGGTTTTGTAAGAACTTTTGTTGTGATTTTGCTGAGATGTAGTTGATGCAATAATTGTGTCGTTTGCTTATGCAATCAAGAGAACTGATGATGCTAATAATATAATACTACTATTTATCATGGTCAACAAGAATGAAGTTTTGCTTATACAATCACTACTATTCTGCCTTCTTCAGTAGCCATTGACTTATGAAATTTATCATATGCTTTCCATAGTTGACAATATTAGCAGCAGATCTGTGAAAGGCCTCACGGAATCATGGTTTTGGCTCTGTTGTGAGAACCAGAAAGTTGACTTTAGAGTTCAAGTGCTTTTAAATGTAATCGCTGGCAATTCCCTTTGTATCTGTTCCTGGCATTCAACGTATTCATGTGATTCTCTGTGCTCTATCCAGCTGCTTCCCTGTTTGATGTGTGGTTTTTTGATGGTTGAAATATTTGAACAGGACAAGTTCCACCGTTAATAGTAGAGATACAAAGTACAAACACTCTGAAAACTGGGAAGTTAATTTGGGAAGTTAATTTACTGTAAGTTGATGCTGAAGGAACCACCACGCCAGTATCTTTTCCTAAGTAAATATAAATAAAATCCGGTAGAAATAGGGGTAGCACATGGAAGGCTGCAGACGTGTCGGAGAACAAAAACAGAAAAGACAGATGTGAAATTATAATTTTCATATGGTCTGGTTTTATTACTCCCTGAATAGGCCGCAAACTTAACTTTACAAGCTAAAAGAATCAGAATACTAAATAGAAAAAGAAACCCAATATAAAATTTGAAATTATGCTAAAAATAAAAGGAAAAAATGATTTAAATATCATTAAGATTAGGACTGGTGACATCTATTCAAGTTGTTCTTGGAGGGTAGGGTCTTTCCTTTTCTTTCTTTCCTTTTTTGTGGCAATCAATTCCACTTTTGTCTATTAATCTTTTCTTTTTATGCTGTTAATTAGGTTGTAAGATCCTCTTCCATATTAACAAAATATTAAAGTTAAATAAAACTAGAACTAATTAACAAATTCCAAGCTTCACAAACAGATTTCTCAGCATCATCAGTGCTAGCTTCTAATATCGGATTGCAAGGTTCTAACTGAGTTCAACGTCGAGTGAATAATTTAAAAAAAAAAAAAAAAGTCGTATGAGCATAAAATCCATATTGGTGAAAGATCTTTCCCTCCAGTCATGGTAAATGAAGGCACACCATGACAGCTTGAGGATAGTAGAGGTAAGATTTCTCATTTGCACGCTCTACTATGGCTAATCTTAATCTCCTTGGAAGCATAAGATTTGCATTTGTACAACTGTTTAAACAAAAAAATCCTGACAGGGTTTGGTTGTCTGCTTCAATTCCTGGGGCAACAGCAACACGTATCTTCGAGCAGCATTAAGGGTCTTCTTGGCAGCATTGCACACACAGAGGCGGCTGTTTCTTGATGTCACAATTGCAACAAGCAGTATCACAGTCATTGTTACATCCTGCAGAAGAATCAAGTCCATTATTAGCAGCCTGTTTCGAACTTTAGAAACTCAATATCTCTAAACGTTTACATCCTGTTAGTTCCTTAAGAAGAACATTCAAGATCTACGTCTTATTTCTGTCAATTAAAGCAAACATCTTTCCATTTTTACACGATTCACATGCCAGCTCTTACTTGTTGGACTCGAGTCGGAGTGTTTCAGGGAGAGTAGAAAGAAGGACCTTAAACTAAGACATCAATTACCTGCTACAGTTACAAACTGTGGTGTTGGCGGCCCAAGGTCGACGGAGCTGAGGAGAAGCGAGATGCGAGAGCTTGCTTGGACAAAGTCTGCACTCGGAATCATTATGAAGACTAATATCCAAGTTATTCCCAAGACCTCCATTGATGCAATAATGATCCGCAGAAGATTAGCTGCTTAGTAGATGAGGTTCTCTGATTTACAAGGTTTATATAGGCCTATGATCTGCAGTTCAAGTTGAGGCATGAGAGACCTAACCTATTATGATATGACTTGGAAGCCATGAATATTTCTTGTATACAAGTGTTTCCGAATATATGAACAGATCACTCCATAACTGTGTTGATTATAAAAGCTATATTTTGTTCTGCGTCCACATCTACATTTCCTTTCCAGAGATAGAAAATGAATCATGACAATCGTGCGTGACTAGCAGACTTTTTAATGTATCTTTATTATCTTAATAAAGCAAAAACCATTAGAGGACCTGACAATCTTTCTCTTGTTAAAATGTTGTCATGCCACCTAATCGTTGGCATCATGTTTTTCATAGCTGTGGTTCTCTCCCTGCCACGTTTACCCAATGTCCGCCACCATTTGTACATGTTGAGGGAATATAGAAGCGTCTGCAGGAAAATTCATGATGCTAGGAAGTTTCCGTTCAGAAATTGGACATCTAGCACTTATCAGGTGTCCATCCAAGTAAAAAAGCAAGTATGAGCTCTATAATTCTATAATTATCTGAGGTTTTTTTTTTTATGGTAATTCACTGTTATTTGTTTAAACCACTTGATAATAAAAAAAAATTTTATTAAGAGTGTACATACTATTTCGAAAAAAAATTTAGTTTTTTTTTCTTTATTTTTTTTACTCTAAATATATTTGAATTTTTATTTTGTTTACTAATTGGTATGTATATGACATGAAAATAATGATGATGATAATAAATTGTTCATGAAAATTTAATTCAAATCATTTTTATTTTAAAATTTTAAAATAGATTTTGAATATAATTTTATTATATTTATGATTTTTTTAGTTTTCAATCACAAATAAAACATGGACATATTATTTTCAATATTTTTTTGGTTAACTTATTATAAAAATTACAAAATGTTTTTTAGAAAGCAAAAAAAAAAATTCCAATTAAAAACCTTGTGTTTGATATGTTAATAAGAAAAATTATTATGATGAGAAAAATTCAAAACAATTGTATTTTTAAATTTAATAATAATATAAAAAAAATTTCTAAGATTTAAATTTTTTTTTTTCAGGTTTAAATTTTTTTTGATTCCTTTCTATATAGCGCATAGAAACTAGTTATTATATAATAGATCTAGAGTTTTATGATGCCTTACTGTTCATAAACATTGTAAATTATTTCAAAAATATATATATGCTCCCATGAAAACGAGTCTCTTTCCGGATGTCTTCCTTGTATCTATAAGGGTATTTAAATCAACACCAAATTTATTTAAACTTAATTAGTTATAATTAATCATCTTAATCATCAACCATTTCTTATACCAAATTTCATGTTCATGCCACTTTGTTTCCCAATTTCTCAATTATTCATATTATAACGCATCATTATCCAATTTCCATGCTTTCGATTGGAGTTTAATCATACTTAAATTCTTGAATTTATGTTCTCACTACCAAATTAATGACCAATCACGAAATTCATATAACCATGCACATTAACATCCCTAATTTACACAAGAATCACGGGGTTTACACAAATATATTGGGGTTTATTGTTATCATTTAATTAAATTACAAAAATATATTATTGACCTTAATTGAGTTGATGACTTGAGTTATGAGTTTAGCAAGTTAATTTAAATTAATCTAATATATGTTTATCTTAATATTAAAAAAATATCAATTTGAGATATTTTTTAAGGTTAAATCATGGTCTTACTGATCGTCCATGTTATCTTTAGACTTGCACATATGGACTTTATTTGTTGGTTATTTGTTTTTTTTTAGATTATTTTTTTATTATTTAGACCTGTCAAGTTAACGAGGTAATACTAAAACATCTCCCATTTAATTTAAAATCTAAGTTAGATAAAAAAATCAAGTTTAGAGTTTTTAAATTTCACCCACTAGGTTTAATGACCAAGCCTATCATTTAATTTTATCATTTAACGTTTCATTTTTTAAGGATTAAGCTTTATAGTTTTTTCATGTATGATACTTTTAGTTTGATAACCCGGGTCATGGATTAAAAAAGTTAATAAGGGTTGACATCATTTTTTTGGTTTAATTTGTTTTCTAGTTTTTTCGTTCAACATTGCATTTAAAAAAAAATTAATTTGTGATTTTTTTTATATTGGGTTATCTCAGTTTTATAATTTAAAATACGAGTTTAACATGTTTGTCACGACCCGAATCCCGGATCCATGACCGGCACATAGGCAAGGTTCCCCTCCAAGGTTCCAAACCTATGCGAACCCAAACTTACATACAATCCTTTACACAACTCAATCAGAGTTTAACGCAGAATTAACAACAAACAAACTTCATAAGATAATGTAATTGTCTTAATACAAGATTTAATATCATTTCATAGTTTTGGAGCACTAACTTGACACAAAAAGAAGGTACAAATTACAACCAAAAGGCAGGTTCGGAAGGTTCAACAAAAGTAACCTGCTATCAAGCTATAAGCCTGAAAAGGATAAATAATGAGAGGGTGAGTTCAACAACTCAGTGAGTAGATAATGTTCAATATACACACACGAGGTAATATAACAATGAGAAATATATATACAAGTATGGCTTTAGTTCTTATACGAAGGTTTATCAAATAGGCCATAACAAGAATATCATATGGTAAAACTCGTCAGAAAATCAAAATGCAATGAGCATGAGGCTCCGTACTGTGGGATGATCAGTCCACACAGGTTGGTGACTCCCCCGACCAACTAGGGTTCAGATACGATGTGCACAAAGACTAACACTACCCTGTTAGCATGGGTATTCTGACTGACATACCATAGGTTCATAATCATAATCAAACAAACATATTCATATCTCAAAGCTCAACTCATGACATCCATCAAATGAGGAGCTATCAATTCAGAAGTCAAATCATATTGGTTCATATCAAGAAATTAGATTCAATAATTGATCATGCTTTATCATATCAAGGATAATAATCAGCATATATATTATCAAGAAGCATGATCCAATTCGTATTAACAAATCAAATATTTATAATATTTCTCATGCATATGGAAAATTATCCACTCACCTGACTCAAAAGCAAACAGCACACACAAGCTGAAACCGAAGGAAATTCTACTGACGTCCTGCCGGTAGAATATCAGGATTATCTGAATACAAAGGAGACATATTCAAAAACGACTCGAAAGAACATTTAACCTATTTAATACACTTAACTAAGGGTGTCTTCCGTAACCCTATATATTTTTGAACTAACTAGCCAATTTTCTTAAAAACCCAAAATCTAACGGTTTTCCCGAAATCTAATCCATAATAAAAACAACTAATAAAATTGGTAATAATTCACTAAATAACCCTTAATTATTCATCAAACTAATCTGAAAAAGCTAATATTACAGCTAGGGACTAATCTGGATTTTCTTCCATATTTTTAGGGCCAAATTGTAACTTTTGTCAAATGGAGGACCAAACTGAAATTTGTCATAAATCCATGAATATACTGAAATTCTGACCTTAATTAATCCTCAATTCTGTCCAGGATGTATCATTATGCTTCAGGGATCATTCTGGAATTTTACTAAATTTTTAGGGTCAAATCGTACTTTTTGTCAAATTGGAGGACTAAATTGAAAGTGTTAAATTCTCTTATCTATACAGTAATTATGTCCATAATTCATATGTTATTCTGTTCAGAATCTCGGAATATGCTCCAGGGACCAATTTGTAATTTTTCCAAAGTTCGGGGACTAAACTGTAATTTTCGGAAATTGAGGGACCAAATTGAATTTTCGTCATCTTCAACCTCCAGTCCAGATTTTAACAGAAACCCCACTGTTCTCCCCTGATTTCTAACTCAATTTTCACCATTTACACAATTCTATAACTCAAAATCATCATAATCTTCCATAATCAACTAAATCATCAATTAAACACAACAATCAACCCCTAACCTTCAATTTAATTCATCAATTTAAATCAAACACAAATTCTCAAAACCCTAACATTCATAAAAACTGAAATTAAAGCTTAATTAACATATTATACACATTAAACAACCTAAATCTTACCTTTTTCACTTATTTCCTCCAAATTTCTTCCTTTTTCCCTTATTTTCCCTCTTTTCTCTTCTTCTTCTTTCCTTTCTCACTTCTGCCGATTCTTTTCCTCTCAAAATCAGATTTCTATTTTTTTTTTTTTCCTATTTATATTTATCAACTATTTATCCAATTACTACTATACCCTTATTTAATTTATTCCTACATCTAAGCCTTCAAGGGCTTTATTGTAAAATCCTATCTTATTAATTTCAAAACATTACAATCTCCCCACCTTATAAAAGTTTCGTCCTCGAAACTTAATATAAAAGATTGAGCACTTACCGAGATTATCGAAAAGATGAGGATACTCCTCACGCATCTTATCCTCGAGCTCCCATGTCGCTTCCTCACGTGAATGGCCTTTCCATTTCACTTTCACTGAAGATATGTCCTTCGACCTAAGCTTCCTCACTTGTCGGTCGACTATAGCTTCCGGTTGCACCTCATAAACCATATCATCCCTCAAGTCAATAGGATGAACCTCTAACACATGCGATGGATCTGACATATATTTCCTTAACATGGAAACATGAAATACCGGATGAATAGCAGACAAGTTTGGTGGTAATGCTAACCGATAAGCAACTGCCCCAACTCTCTCCAGAATCTCATACGGTCCAATGAATCGAGGACTCAACTTGCCTTTCTTCCCAAACCTGAATACTCCTTTTGTAGGTGATACTTTTAAGAACACACAATCACCCACTGAAAACTCTAAGTCACGCCTTCTTCTATCTGCGTAACTTTTATGTCTACTCTGAGCTGTTTGAAGCTTCTTTCTAATTACCTCAATCTTCTCTGAGGTAATCTGAATCAACTCTGGTCCCATTAGCCTCTCCTCACCAACCTCAAACCAACAAACCGGTGATCTACACTTCCGACCATATAAAGCCTCATAAGGTGCCATCTCTATGCTAGCCTGATAACTATTGTTGTAAGCAAATTCCACTAATGGTAGGAACTTACTCCAACCAACTCCAAAATCCATAACACAAGCCCTTAACATATCCTCCAAGGTCTGAATAGTCCTCTCAGACTGACCATCTGTTTGAGGGTGAAAAGCTGTACTCAACTGCACCTTAGTACCCATAGCTTCTTGAAATTTCACCCAAAACCGCGATGTAAACTGTGGACCTCTATCAGACACTATCGAGATTGGCACTCCATGCAACCGTACAATCTCACTAATAAACAATTCCGCCAACTTTGCATATCCATAAGTAATCTTAACTGGCAGAAAATGGGCTGATTTTGTCAACCTGTCAACAATCACCCATATCGAATCATAACCCTCCTGACTCCTAGGCAATCCTGTCACAAAGTCCATTGTGATCCTTTCCCACTTCCATTCTGGAATCAACAATGGTTGTAACAATCCAGGAGGTTTCTGGTGTTCACCCTTTACCCTCTGACAGGTCAAACACCTAGAAACAAAATCTGCTACATCAGCCTTCATCCTATTCCACCAATAACACACCTTAAGGTCTTTATACATCTTGGTGGAACCTGGATGCATTGTGTAAACTGTCTGATGTGCCTCTATCATCAATTCTCTCCTCAGATCATCAACATCAGGTACACAAAGCCTATCCCTATATCTCAACACATCATCATCACCAATCACAAAACTTGCAGCCTTACCCTGCTCAACCTCATTTCTAATCCTGAGTAGTGAATCATCTTTCTTCTGAGCTGCTTTTATCTTATCAAACAAATCTGACTTAACCTGAAAATGAGCAATCATTGCTCCAGCTTCACTAAGATCAAATCTGACTCCTTCATCCACTAACTCATGCAGCTCCCTAATCAGAGGTCTTCGTACCTCCTGAATATGAGCTAAGCTCCCTGATGATTTTCTACTCAAAGCATCGGCAACTACATTTGCCTTACCCGGGTGGTACTGTATGGTACAATCATAATCCTTCAGTAGTTCCATCCATCTCCTCTGTCTCAGGTTTAGATCCCTTTGCTGAAAGATGTATTTCAAACTCTTATGATCTGTAAAGATCTCACAAGTTTCACCATACAAGTAGTGCCTCCAAATCTTCAAAGCAAAAATTACAGCCGCCATCTCTAAATCATGTGTAGGATAGTTCTGTTCATGCTTCTTCAACTGCCGTGAAGCATAGGCAATAACCTTGCCATGTTGCATTAGAACACATCCTAACCCCACTCTCGAAGCATCACAATACACTGTGTAACCACCAGAACCTGATGGTACTGCTAGAATAGGCGCTGTAGTCAATCTCTCCTTCAACTCTAAGAAACTTTTCTCACAAGCTTCAGACCACTGAAACTTAACATTTTTCTGCGTTAACTTAGTCAATGGTGCAGAAATTCGAGAAAAGTTCTCCACAAACCTCCGATAGTAGCCGG
The DNA here is from genome assembly GCA_033617975.1 of Populus alba x Populus glandulosa. Classification (NCBI taxonomy): domain Eukaryota; kingdom Viridiplantae; phylum Streptophyta; class Magnoliopsida; order Malpighiales; family Salicaceae; genus Populus; species Populus alba x Populus glandulosa. The sequence continues at coordinate 35,163,832 of CM066143.1, forward strand.
CCAAACCTAAGAAACTTCTAATCTCTGTCGCCGAAGTAGGCCTAAGCCACTGCTTAACTGCTTCAATCTTTTGAGGATCAACCTCAATCCCATTCCTTGACACTACATGCCCAAGAAATGCTACACTCTCCAACCAAAACTCACTCTTTGAGAACTTGCCATACAACTGATGATCTCGCAGAGTTTGAAGCACCATTCTCAAATGTTGTTCATGCTCCTCTCTAGACCTCGAATACACCAAAATATCATCAATAAAAACTATCACAAATCGATCAATAAATTGGCCAAACACTCTATTCATCAAGTCCATAAAAGCTGCTGGTGCATTCGTCAACCCAAAAGACATCACTAAAAACTCATAATGACCATACCGAGTTCTAAAAGCTGTCTTTGAAATGTCCTCCTCCCTAATCCTCAACTGATGATACCCAGATCGAAGATCGATCTTAGAAAAGAATTGAGCTCCCTGTAACTGATCAAACAGATCATCTATACGAGGGAGTGGGTATCTATTTCGAACTGTCACCCGATTCAATTGCCTATAATCTATACACAACCTCAATGACCCATCTTTCTTCTTCACAAACAACACCGGAGCTCCCCAAGGGGACACACTTGGTCGGATAAACTTTTTATCCAATAAATCCTGCAGCTGCTCCTTTAACTCTCTCAATTCTGCTGGCGCCATTCTATATGGTGCCATTGATATTGGTTCAGTGCCCGGAACCAAATCAATACAAAACTCAATCTCCCTATACGGAGGCAATCCAGGTAAGTCATCAGGAAAGACATCAATAAACTCTCTAACTATAGGGACTTCCTCTAACTGGGGAACTTCTTTCTCTACATCCACTATATATGCTAGGTAGCACTGTACCCCTTTTCGGGCCATTTTCCTCGAGATAGCCGACAACATAATTGATGGAGACCCAATCGTATCTCCTTGAAATACCAACCCAACTTCTTGATCTAGATCAAACATTATTTTCTTACCCCAACAATTTACCGAAGCCCTATGCTTAGCCAACCAATCCATTCTCAAAATCACATCAAAATCAACCATATCTAATACATTTAAGTCTCCCATAAAGATCTTATCTCCAATCTCTATTTCACAATCCAAATACATATACTTTACTAATATTAACTCATCTAAGGGAGTGGAGACTGAAATGGGCAATCTTAATAAAGTTGGTTGCTTATCTATCCTCGTGCCAAACATATAAGGACACAAATGAATGGATTGCACCCGTATCAAACAAAACTTTTGCTTCAAAAGAGCAAACAGGAAGAATACCTGAAACAACTATGTTGGATGCCTGAGCATCCTGCTGAGTCAAGGCAAAAACTCTGGCATGCCCCTGACCCTGCTGTATCTGACCTCTATCACCTGTACCCCGACCTTTTTGACCACGGCCACCAAAACCTCTACCCCCATGAGCCACAGACTGGCTCGTCGATGGTGCCTGAATAGGCTGCTGGACTGAAGCAGATAACCCCGAAGTGGACAACTGTCTCCTCGGGCACTCTCTAATCTTATGACCTATCTGGCCACAACTAAAACAAGCCCCAGTCCTTCTGTAGCACTCTGCACTGTTATGACCTCCTCCACAGTGCTGACACAAAGAACTATCCCCAGATGAAACAAATGAACTACGAGGTACAGATGTACTGCCCTATATCCTATACCTTGCATTTCTAAACTACACAATAAGGACATCATCCTGATCATCATCTACCCTAATAGTATCAGTTGTTTGTCTATTCCTCGGCATTTCCTAAAATAAAAGTGAGATCACTTAAGTCATGCTAGAACAATAGCATGATAATTATCTCAGAATTATAAGAAAGCATATCTATCACAAGAAAGAGACATGCTTGATGAGAATTTAAAATCTCAAAAACAACAAACAAGACGATACGGATCCTAATGCTCCACTTATTATGAAATTAATTATATTATTTTTTTCTTTAACCTAAAGCTCTGATACCAAGTTTGTCACGACCCGAATCCCGGATCCATGACCGGCACATAGGCAAGGTTCCCCTCCAAGGTTCCAAACCTATGCGAACCCAAACTTACATACAATCCTTTACACAACTCAATCAGAGTTTAACGCAGAATTAACAACAAACAAACTTCATAAGATAATGTAATTGTCTTAATACAAGATTTAATATCATTTCATAGTTTTGGAGCACTAACTTGACACAAAAAGAAGGTACAAATTACAACCAAAAGGCAGGTTCGGAAGGTTCAACAAAAGTAACCTGCTATCAAGCTATAAGGGTGTCTTCCGTAACCCTATATATTTTTGAACTAACTAGCCAATTTTCTTAAAAACCCAAAATCTAACGGTTTTCCCGAAATCTAATCCATAATAAAAACAACTAATAAAATTGGTAATAATTCACTAAATAACCCTTAATTATTCATCAAACTAATCTGCAAAAGCTAATATTACAGCTAGGGACTAATCTGGATTTTCTTCCATATTTTTAGGGCCAAATTGTAACTTTTGTCAAATGGAGGACCAAACTGAAATTTGTCATAAATCCATGAATATACTGAAATTCTGACCTTAATTAATCCTCAATTCTGTCCAGGATGTATCATTATGCTTCAGGGATCATTCTGGAATTTTACTAAATTTTTAGGGTCAAATCGTACTTTTTGTCAAATTGGAGGACTAAATTGAAAGTGTTAAATTCTCTTATCTATACAGTAATTATGTCCATAATTCATATGTTATTCTGTTCAGAATCTCGGAATATGCTCCAGGGACCAATTTGTAATTTTTCCAAAGTTCGGGGACTAAACTGTAATTTTCGGAAATTGAGGGACCAAATTGAATTTTCGTCATCTTCAACCTCCAGTCCAGATTTTAACAGAAACCCCACTGTTCTCCCCTGATTTCTAACTCAATTTTCACCATTTACACAATTCTATAACTCAAAATCATCATAATCTTCCATAATCAACTAAATCATCAATTAAACACAACAATCAACCCCTAACCTTCAATTTAATTCATCAATTTAAATCAAACACAAATTCTCAAAACCCTAACATTCATAAAAACTGAAATTAAAGCTTAATTAACATATTATACACATTAAACAACCTAAATCTTACCTTTTTCACTTATTTCCTCCAAATTTCTTCCTTTTTCCCTTATTTTCCCTCTTTTCTCTTCTTCTTCTTTCCTTTCTCACTTCTGCCGATTCTTTTCCTCTCAAAATCAGATTTCTATTTTTTTTTTTTCCTATTTATATTTATCAACTATTTATCCAATTACTACTATACCCTTATTTAATTTATTCCTACATCTAAGCCTTCAAGGGCTTTATTGTAAAATCCTATCTTATTAATTTCAAAACATTACAATGTTAATCAAAATTGGCTTGCACTTTAAACCCCAAATTACATATATCTACTGTGCTAGCTAGGTTGAGTCACATTAATTTTTGCCTTTTATATATATATATATATATATATATATATATTTAATTGGTTAAAAATTAAATATCATTATTTACTGCTCTCGTATTAAGGGTTTTTTCTATGGTTATTGTTGTAAATGATATGCACAATCCAACAAATACAAGCTGATCTGTTCAGCTTGTAAACCGGCAACAAGAATTCAAAAGAGTATCTCACCTTTTATCCTTAGCTGATGCAACAAACTTTCCGTAGCTGATGCAACAAAACCCTGTAATCTGCAGTTAATGCAAACCGTATACTATGTATTTAAACAGCACCAAGAATATAGAATAAAGTATCAAATTCTATTATCTCAATTGATCTACTTCTTTATGGTATCAGAGCTTTTGCTCTAACGAGATTAATTCTATTCCTTTTCTTTCTTCACTTTTCTTCTTTTTCATTTTTTCTCCATGGCTGAACCCAACAATTTCACAACAGCAACCCCTACGCTTACCACTTCACTCCCTGATTCTCCCACTCCTCTTATTTCTCTTACCAGTGGTCAACTCCCTCTTAAACTTACTCATTTGAACTATCCTTCATGGCGTGCTCAATTTAATTCTCTTCTTTTCGGATATGATCTGCAAGGCTTTCTTGATGGAACCAATCCTTGTCCTGATCGCACCTCTGCCATCTTTTCACCATGGATGCGTCAAGATCAACTTTTACTACATGCTATCCGTATTTCAGTCTCTGACTCTATTGCTCCTCTAATTGCATCAGCTAAAGCCTCAAAAGAGGCATGGGACAAGCTTAATCGTCTTTATGCCAGCCGCTCTAGATCACGTGTCATGAGCCTTAAAGAACGACTTGTTCGTCCTCGTGATTCAAGTTCTCTCAATGAATATCTCCTTTCCATTAAAACAGTTGCTGATGAATTAGCCCTTATTGACACCCCTATATCAGATGATGATATCACAATTGCTATTCTTAATGGTGTTGGTCCTGAATTCAAAGAACTCACAGCAGGTATTCGTGCTCGGGAACACCCTATCTCCTATGAAGAACTTCATGATAAATTAATTGATTATGAGGCATATCTTAAAAGAGAGGATTTAAGATCCACTCCATCAGTTTTGTCAGCTAACTCTACTCAGCGTTTTAATTCTAATCGTGGTTATCAGTCCACATGGTCTTCAAATCGCAAAGCTCCACAACGCTTTAATTCTCAATCCTCGTGGTCCACTCCACGTTAGTTTCATTCTCCCAACCAGGCTTCTCCCTGGCAATCTCATCACAACACCTATCAGCGACGTGGCTACAAAGGAATTTGCCAATTCTGTGACCAACAAGGTCATAGTGCAAAACAATGTCCCCGAACCAAGGGTCTCCTTGGTCCCTCACCTGCTGTTCACTGCACCACCACAAACACTGCCACTAGACAACCTTGGCTACTGGACTCTGCTGCCACCAACCATGTCACTGCTGATCTTCAAAATCTATCCCTCCAATCACCTTATGATGGCCCTGATTCTATTCTCATTGGTGACGGTACAGGTTTGAGTATTACTCATTCTGGTTCCACTCAGATTGATCCCTTCACTATCTCAAATGTTCTCTGTGTTCCTTCAATACAGAAAAATCTAGTGTCTGTGTCTCAATTTTGCAAACAGCATCTGACTTCTATTGAATTTTTTTCTTCTCATTTTTCTGTGAAGGACCTCCGCACAGGGCAGATTCTTCTTCAAGGCCCGAATAAGAATGATGTTTATGAATGGCCTCTAACTCTGCATGTGCAACCGTCTGCTATGGTTGGTGTTAAAACATCAGTGAGTGAGTGGCATAAAAGGCTTGGTCACCCATCTTCCCGTACTCTTCAATCTTTACTTCAGCAATTTTCCTTACCAATTTCATCCAAAAAAAATCTGTGTTCCACGTTACGTTCCTCTTATCAATACAATAAAAGTCACAAGCTTCCCTTTACAGTGTCATCTCTTAAAAGTCATGGTCCTCTTGAAATTATTTATATTGATGTATGGGGTCCTGCCTCTGTTGACTCAATTGATCAAAACAAATATTTCATTATTTTTGTCGATCATTTCACTAAATACATTTGGCTTTATCCAATTAAATACAAATCTGATGTCTATACTATTTTTCCAACATTCAAAAATCTTGTTGAAAACTATTTCAAAGCCAAAATCATTTCCATTTATTCTGACGGCGGGGGTGAGTTTCAAAAACTCAAACCTATTTTTGCAAAATTTGGCATCTCTCATCTCATGACACCACCTCATACACCTCAACACAATGGTATTGCCGAACGGCGACATCGTCATATTGTTGAGACAGGTCTAACTCTTCTTCATCAGTCAAATCTTCCTCTTAAATTCTGGTCTCATGCCTTCCAAACAGCAACTTACCTTATCAATCGCCTTCCCACACCTATTTTAAATAATCGATCCCCGTTTCACGCTCTTTTTAGTGAAATTCCAAACTATTCCAAGCTTCGAATTTTTGGTTGTCTATGTTATCCTTGGTTACGTCCATATAACAATCACAAGCTTGAACCTCGTTCTCGACCTTGTGTTTTTCTCGGTTATTCCCTCAACCAAAGTGCATACAAATGCTTTGACCCATCAACAAATCGTATTTTTATATCGCGTCATGTGGTCTTTGATGAAACTATTTTTCCATACCTCTCCTCCAATCAACAACCCCCTTCCACGACACAAAATTCTTCTCCTCCGTCAGATAATTTATCTCCAATTTTTTTCCCGCTCCTTACTGGTTCCACGCAGCACCAACCATCGCAACTTCCAACAATAATACCATGCACAGTTCCAAGGTCTCTAGACATATCTTCTTCTTCGGGCACTGAAGATACTGCCCCAGCGGTTTCTCACAATCCTCCGTCCCCACCTGTTCCCTTTACTGCCCCATCATCTCACCCCCACAGAGCACATCCCATGGTAACCCGTTCCCAACATGGCATTGTCAAACCAAACCGTAACCTTAATGCCACCACCAGACATACCCTCCCTACCACAGACGAACCCTCATGTGCATCACAAGCTCTTCGTGACCCGAAATGGCGTGCTGCCATGTCAGATGAATTCAATGCCTTACTACGTAATGGCACATGGGACCTTGTTCCTCCATCTTCCTCAATCAACTTGGTTGGCTGTAAGTGGGTGTTCAGAATCAAAAGAAACTCAGATGGCACAGTAAGCCGTTACAAGGCACGTTTGGTTGCAAAGGGATTTCACCAGCGGCCGGGCATTGATTATACCGAAACTTTCAGTCCTGTCATCAAGCCCACGACTATCCGAATTGTTCTTAGCCTTGTTGTTACCAATGGCTGGCCACTTCGTCAACTGGATATTAATAACGCTTTTCTTCATGGAACGTTGTCTGAAGCAGTGTATATGTCTCAGCCTCCAGGATTTATTGATTCCCAGTTTCCGACTCATATCTGTCAACTTCGTAAAGCACTCTATGGTCTTCGAGAAGCCCCCAGGGCCTGGTATCATGAACTTCGATCCTTCTTGCTATCTTATGGTTTTACAAATGTTGTCTCAGATCCTTCTCTGTTTATATATCGTCATCATGCACAGCTCATATATTTTCTGGTATATGTTGATGACTTAATTGTAACTGGCAATGATTCCTCTTTTGTCAAAAGCTTCATCACAGCTCTGTCAACAAAATTCTCAGTTAAGGATCTCGGCTTACTCCACTACTTCCTAGGTCTGTTTCTTTCACAGCATAAATATATACATGACCTATTGGTTCGCACGGGCATGGAAGGGGCTAAAGAAGTTGGCACTCCCCTAATTACCACTGGCTCTCTTGTCCTTAAAGATGGATCACCACTTGCCAATGCCAGTGAATATAGGAGTGTCATTGGGGCATTGCAATATTTAAACCTCACTCGCCCAGATATATCATTTGTTGTAAATAAACTTTCTCAATTCATGCATTGCCCCACTGAAAACCACTGGACAGCCACCAAACGTCTGCTGTGATATCTTAAAGGCACCATCTTTCACGGTCTCCATCTTCGCAGGCATCGCACTCCTTCATTGCATGCCTTTTCTGATGCTGATTGGGCTGGCAACGTAGATGACCGAACCTCAACAACAGCTTATGTAATATTTCTTGGTGGTAATCCTGTCTCATGGAGTTCAAGGAAACAAAAATCAGTTGCAAGATCTTCCACAGAGGCTGAGTACAGAGCCATTGCTACCACTGCTGCAGAACTTGCATGGATACAATCTCTCCTGGCAGAACTCCATTTTACTGTCTCATGCACACCAATAATATATTGTGATAATATAGGTGCTAATTATGTTTGTGCTAATCCGGTATTTCACTCTCGCATGAAGCATATTGCCATTGATTTCCACTTTGTCCGTGACAAGGTAGCTACTGGCTCTCTACGTGTATCTCATGTTGCCACAGCTGATCAGCTAGCCGATGCTTTGACTAAGCCTCTGTCCAGACAACGCCTCTCTCTTTTATTGTCCAAGATTGGTATCTCCAATGGGAGCACCATCTTGCGGGGGTGTGTAAATGATATGCACAATCCAACAAATACAAGCTGATCTGTTCAGCTTGTAAACCGGCAACAAGAATTCAAAAGAGTATCTCACCTTTTATCCTTAGCTGATGCAACAAACTTTCCGTAGCTGATGCAACAAAACTCTGTAATCTGCAGTTAATGCAAACCGTATGCTAAGAATACATAATAAAGTATCAAATTCTATTATCTCAATTGATCTACTTCTTTAATTGTCTTCACTTTTTTTATATAAAAAAAATTATCCATTTGTTGTTAGTCTCTGTTTTTTTTTAATCAAATAAAATCGTCTGACACAATAGTTATGGAACGAGTAGAAAACTCAAAAAAGCAATCTGAATCCATAGTTATCGTAAACATCTGAATGCATAGCTATGGTTAGTTTTTAAAATATATTAAAATAATATAAAATTATTAAAAAAATATTAATTTAAAATAAATAAAAAATTCAAACTTTTTTTTTTTAACATTTTTAAAATTCAAAAACAATATTTACCTAAAAACTATGTGCAATAGCATTAATCTCCCAACAGTTCTAAAGCTTCTGGCCTGTCAACCAACCGTATAACGTCAAAAATCTCTAACAAGCAAAGCAATGAACACTTCATTTGCCAAATAAAAGCCATCTGTTGCACAGAGCTTAACAAAATTGAAATCCATAGCCCCATACATAAAACCAAGACGTTCTAAAGACATTTATTTTAAACAACACGCTTCATTCCAAGTATAAACGCAAAAATGAACAATACAATTAGTGCATGTCTTTATTAATCAAAGCACAATGTTTATCGGTCCCTAGAAGAATATTTCAGAATAACTTGGTCAGATGCGCACATCCTCAAGCTTCTTCAATCAGGACACTTGTGCACCACCTCCTAGCTCCGTTCAAGCTTCTTGATATTTTGGATCTGCTTCCCAGGGTTCAATCCCTTGGGGCAGGCACGGGCACAATTCAATATGGTATGGCAACGATAGAGCTTAAACTCATCATTGACTGCGTCCAGGCGCTCCTTGGTATATTCATCACGGCTATCCATGATCCACCTGCATGTACCAGCAGAATTACAGCAGAAGTCAGCACTTTCCTACTGTCTTGGTATAAGATAGTTTTCCTTGTAAGCATGCCCGTTAAGTTGCATCCACACTTAAATAACACAGTTCACAATCAGTGGAACAGATAGCGACAAGTTCATTTATTTCAGATTTTGGTGAACAAGAATAAGTTTGAATGAAGTCATCAGACATCATCACTTCAACTCACAGTTAGAACATAGTCACGAATCACACTTAGAGTTAAGAACAGAAGTAAGAATTTTAATTGGGCCTACTAGTTACTAGCATGTTTGCAAACAATATATTTGAAGCAGGCATAGGGCATCAGCTCATGATTACCAGCCAGTCAGTCAGCATGACACCAGTTTCTACTAGTGTTCTCCAAGAATTAAGTTTTCATATTATGTTCTTACAAATATATTCCATCTTTGACCGACTCAAGTTCATACAAGGGTTTAGATGGTCTTTATTATAGAGGAGCCATTTCAAGTTTCCTTTCTAATGCTCAACTTATTTGTTGCACATCAACACTTGAAGATAGCATTTACACAACCACCGATTCCTTTGAAGAATGAGAATAAAGAAACATCAAGGGTAACAAATAAAGACGTTCAGCAAGCAATAAAGAAATGACTCATGATTGGAGGTTTTCCAAGCACAGAACAGAATCTATGAATGCAACTACTGTTGTGCAGAGACTGAATACACAATGACATAAAATCGATCATAATGAGTGTGTCAAGTTAAGAAAAAAAATCTATTAGAGAAATTGTTTCTAAAGCAAATGGAGAGGCAAACAAAAAGCAGGCATGTAAAAAATTCTATAACACAACCCTCCATTCCAGGTTGTAGCATGGTAAATTATGCATGCTCGACAAAATAATTCCTCTAGAAAAAACAAACCAAATCTTGAATAAAACTAAATGCATGCATCCATATTAAAATCCATATTGATAGCTGCAGAGTCTCCATCTTCAAACACCTTGATATCTCAATTACTAAAAATCCATCCTTAAATTCTGAAGGAACTCAACCAAATTTCCGCACTTTAAATCATCAAAGATAAAGTTTTATTAATTCCCATTTCTTGCTAAAAAAAAAGCAATATACTTGCTAATCCACAATGGTATTCTCATCGTTCCCTCATTACTCCAAAACAGTTTCATTTACCATTTAAATTAGCATCCCTCAATTTAACAAAACACTCAATCCCCAAAATCTCAATCCTATTCCTTAATATACGAAACCAATAACTTAAATAAATAAGTAAATTCTAAAGTGAACACAAGTGCTAATCCACAAAAATCAACCACTCAAAAAAAATAAGATAGCTAAGAGCAAATAACACCCAAAACAGACAGAATCCGAAACACAACACAAAATAGTGATCACCAATCACTATTCAATTGGAACAAGAAAATTCAGATTTAAGCGTGCCCATAATGCAAACAAATCAAAGTCACCAGAAAAAAACACATAAACCCAACAAATTAATAAAGAAAACACATATAAAAGCACAATCAAAGAAAAAGGAACCGATAAAATCTAAGGAAAAAAAGAGAAATTACCTATTAGCATGAAGCAAAGCAGCAGGGCCCAAATAAGACTCAGGATTCCACCAATAACTAGGGCAAGAAGTACTACAACAAGCACACAAAATACACTCGTACATCCCATCAAGCTTAGCCCTATCTTTCTTAGTCTGCGGAATCTCCTTCCCTTCAACAGGTGGTGGATTCTTCCTCTTCAACCAAGGCTCAATACTCTTATACTGATTATAAAAATTAGTCATATCCACAACCAGATCTTTGATCACAAACATGTGTGGCAACGGATTGATCATACTAGGTGGTCCAGATTTATCAATCTTTGTCAAGCAAGCAAGCCCATTACACCCATCCATATTCATTGCACAGGACCCACAAATTCCTTCACGACATGATCGACGAAATGTCAGCGTTGGGTCGATCTCGTTTTTTATCTTGATCAAAGCATCTAGCACCATCGGACCGCACTTGTTCAGGTCTATTTCGTAGTTTTGGAGCTCTGGTTTGGTTGGGTTGTCTGGGTTCCATCGGTAGATTTGGAATGTTTTCAGATGTTGTGGTTTAGTAGGGTTTGTTGGCTGCTCAACTGGTTTGGCTTCTGTCACCGCCGCCGCCGCCGTGGCTTGGAGACGAGATGGTATAAATCTTGAGGTTAATGATGAGATCTTAGCCGTTGAAATGGCTCCTCTCTTGAGCAACCCAGTCGCCATTTTGCTCTTTTTTTTTCCCTGCTGCGAGATTGTTACCGGGTAAATGAAACACCTGCTTGTCTATCGGATGGGAATATATTAGAGAAGGGTAGTTTAGGGATTGAGAAAGTGGGAGATTAGAGGTTAATAATTTTACTTAGTAAACACTTCATATCAGCCATCAAATTATATATATTTCCTCGATTAAGTCCCTCACAAACGGACTTGCCATCCTTATACCCTTATCCGTCGGATCCTTCTGCAAAGTAATTGAAGACGATATTAAGAATATATTAAGTTGTTGTTTGAAACCTCAAAAAAATTAGGATTAATTAGGAAATTACATAGAGTGACAAATGCATTGTTTTAAAAGTTGTCTTGTCTTAATTACTTACTTGAAGAGAAGGGAGATTAAGGAGATGGTGCATGAAGATGAGGGATACAATTGATACAAGTCATGAGTTTGGGGACTTAATTGAGAAATAATATATAGTGGGGACTAATCTGAGGCTTACCTCTTTCCTTAATCTGGTGTCGTGGATTAGCTGGACTTTTCAACTAAGGTGATGATGTGGCGAGTTATGAGCCGGTGATTAGTGGCGAGTATGGGCCGGTGATTAATGGCGTGACGTGGTTTTGTTGCGGAGCAGTCATTTGGTTTTGTGCCTAGAAAAGGGAATGGAGAAGCCAAATTTGCATTGCGTATATGATTTGCTGAGGCGTGTGCTCACCATAATGCTTCCACCTGTAATAGCAATTTGCAACCGCTGGAGAGGGGCTCAAATCATTTTGGAATTTCAATGCCAAACAAAAAGTGCAGTTTCAGTCCACGAGGCAAAAACAATTATTAAAGCCTCTTTTTTGGGGCTCAAATTTATATGTGAAAGCCTATAATTTTTTTTAAAAAACTAACATAATTAAAAAAAGAAGTTAAGAGTAAATAACATACATTAAAAAGTTATGAGAAAATAATATAGATTTTGCATGGCTACAATTCTGAATCGCCTTTTATTTAGAATAACAGTTATTTTATAAATTATGATTTAGAATAATGGTTACGATGAATATAAAAGCAAAACTCTTTTTCTTTATCGTCATCGCTTTTTTTAAAAAAAATATTGTAAGTTTTTTCGTGCAAGAAGATCAAGTATGAGCCACAACACAATGAATTTAAAATTTTAAAATGTTGTGTATTTGTTATTTTTTCATAGGCTTTGATAAAATTATTGTATTTTATTTATAAATTAATAATTTCTATTTGCTATATATTAGGTTGGATAATTTCTACATGATGATCGACGTGCTACGGTTGATTTTCATGATCTTTCTGATGATGATAGATTTGCTCGTTATTATGCATCTTCCTAACTTGAAACATGTCATACTACACTTGACTTGTTAAGAGAGATATTAAATCTAAATGATGTTATTTTGAAGGATGAGACTATGAGGACAAGTAAACAATCGTGTTATTGATGAAGTTGGTCCATCCACTTGTCATTACAGAAGACATAGATAAACTCAAATGTATTATTATGTTGTGTTATTTTTCTAGTTAAGAGTTATTTTTATTATTACTAGTTTTATAATATTATTTCTGTTAATTGTCATATTGATTTTAAAATTAAAATACATATTATGCATTTTCAAACTTGGTTTACATAAGCATGATTTAATATCATCAAAAAACAAATAAATATATAATCAGGTTGTTTAAAATTTTAAAACATTTATTAACAACTTAAAAGATGCAAAAATAAAAACAATGTTTAAAAAACACATATAACCTAGGATTATAATTAACAAATAAAAATAATGTTAAAATATCACACTTTGAATTATGGGTTTGAGGTTTAATAATTTATAGATCTTGTTTGACATTTTGTTGAAAATAGGTCTGGGCACAACCACTATTCTCAGTAGCGGTTCTAAACGATCACTAATGGCAATAGCGGTTGTTTAAAAAAACACTAATAAGAATAGTGTTTGTTTACAACAACTATTATTATTAACAGTTGTTAATAAAATCATGTTTTTGAATAGCAATTGAGTCAGAACTATGTTATTTTTCAAATACTTTTCTTTCCTGTGCTATTTTCCAAAAATTTCTATATAATTATGCTAGTTTGATAAAATACCCCAAGCTTACTATTATTTTCTTGTTGATTACTAGCATATCAAAGTTCATTATATAAATAATTGAAGAATATTTTATCTTTCTAATGTGAGATTGGAAACCTGTTAATATATATATATATATATATATATATATATATATATATATTATGTTCACAAGAAGAATATTGTGGTTTTTTTTAATGTGAGATAAAAAAAACTTTTTTGTTTAAATAGAACTTAAAAATAAAAGATAATGTCTTTCTAATATGAAATAGAAAACCTTTAGAAATAATTTTTTAAACTTCATTCTCCAATTGAGGTATTAAAACCTCAAGCATCTTATTTTTTAATTTTTTTGGGTTGACTCGTTTGAACCAAATCTAGCTTCTTGGTTGAGTCAATCCTAAACTGGGTTTAATAACTATGATTTTAATCTATGTTATTTTATTTTTATTTTCTCAGTTTATATCACTAACTTCGTTGAAAAATAAAAATATCAAATATAATAAAAATATTTATTACAATAATTAGGTAGATTTAAATAGGTATACTCATTTAAATTCTGTAGACGTATATGATAATAATTTTGGACTCCATTATAAAATAATATTCACAAATCCTATCTATATATAAAAAGAAAAGGCACATTCTCAATATATTAAATTAAATAATTCCTCTAAAACATATACATATATGTGTACAAAATCCTTAACCACCATGTCAATTTCTCCTTTTGACTTAAGTTTTTTTTTTTTTTTGAGAATTTAACATCAATAATACAAATTATGGTGCAAGTGTATAGCTCTAAAATATGATGTTCATGTTGTTTTTAATATATATATATATATATATATATAACTTGGAATTAGTTTATATACCAACCATCAAGATCAATGGATATTAAATGGTAAAAAACTGAACCTACGCGGTTTGTGAGGTGTAATTAAGGATGAATGAGGTAGCTCAACAGGCAACAATGGGCTATTACTAATATCCGTTCATGTCTATCAAAATCTGCCTTAATACTCGCTATATCTCCTCCTCATCCTCACCCTCATCTTTCTCTCTCTCTCTCTCATTTTTGGCTTGTCCTCATCCTTTTTCCTTTTCTCCCTTTCTCATTGATTCCTGAAATATTTAGGCTCTTTTCTTGGACCAATTGCCATTAGATTTTGATGTCGTCGGTAAGTTTAATCCCATCTCTGCTCTACCTTTAATCCATTCCAATTAATGTTTTCTTCGTTTTTGTTCTTCCAAATTTGTCTGGATTTGTCAATGCTTTGTTTTGTAATTCATGTTATTCTTTTGTATGAATTATGTGCTATCTAAATCTCTTTTTTAATTTCCTATATATTTCTTTCTTATTGTTACAAATTTATCTGCCAAAGCTCAGGCTAGTTTTAATTTCTGGTAGCTGAGTATTAGTCAATTGTTTGATCAACCATATATATATATATACACACGCAATTCAAATCATGAATCCATGCAAATTTAAACTTTCTAGGCATTTAAACATGTACCAGTTGATCTAGTTCCTATGCATGGTGATAAAAATTTTGTTGTTAAGAAAATGGTGGTAAAGAAAATTTGTGATTATCAGAGCATGCAATAGGTTGTGGCTAAAACAGCAAGCTCGAAAAGCAAATTTGACGTTAAACCAGGCATGCTTATGTCTTACAATATTTTTTGTAAGCAGCAAGACCAGGGAAGGCCACTGCCAAAGTTTGGCGAGTGGGACGTGAACAATCCTGCGTCTGCAGAAGGATTTACTGTCATCTTTAGCAAAGCCAGAGATGAAAAGAAATCGGGTGCTGCAGCCGGGGCTGGTGCTGCTTCGCAAAGGAAAACTAATTCATCTCAAGCAAATAGTCAGTATCCCCCACCGGTATGTAACCCTGTAATCTGCCATCACAGAATTTCAATCAATATTAGAGACACACACACACACACGCATATTTCTTAACTTTTTCATGCTCTACGATTTCTGGTTGCAGAAGAAAAGGTTTTGCTGTTTCTGAGACCAATGGTGGCTTTGGGGGGTAATCAGGTCGTGCAATTTGATCATCATGCTATGGAAGTTCTTCTAAGTTTGCATTTCAGGTTGACTGTGGGGAATGAGTGCCTGCTGTTCCCTTTCTCTCCACTGCTGCCCCTTGCTCGCTTATGTACGTATTTTAGGAGAAAACATTGATGATAACACAACGACTTCAGCTGTAGTTTCTTATTTTCATCTATTTCCATACAACTTTTGCTGATGAATCAGCTATCTGTCAACCTTAAAGAATGAGTTTCACTAATGTTGGAGATTCATAGAAAAGTATTCTATATATATATATATATATATGGCTTCTCATTCTCAGTTAAATAATTCTGTATGAGCATTTACTTTCGAAACTCTTAGGACCAGGCACTCTTTTGATGTTGATCTCCGGTCCAACAGGATTTTCATGCCTTGATACTCCAAGGAAAAAAAAATATAATGCTGCTGCCTGTTGAACAAGAATGGATAGAGTAGTAACATGTATCTAACAAAGAAACTCACTTTTCCTGTCAAGTAAATCTTATAACAGCATTCATGTGATGCGCTATGCTCCTGCTAAATTTTTTGAAATAGAAATGTTGACTGCACAGAATCATGGGAGGCCTACCTAGTTTAGCTGCCAACCAGGTAATTATCAGTCAGATTATCAACTTCTTAACCATTCAAACAAAAACAAAAAAAGAAGGAAAGAAATAAAGACTATTAATCATAGGACTAGATATACTATGAACTAAAAGGACTAACCCATCCACATTTGCTAGGAAAGGTCCATCCGATGCACAAAAAGCCTCTCTGCTGACCTTAATAGAAAAGGTTAAAAACATGTTTCTTAGCAAGGAATGAAGCTGCTGATATCTTGACCAGGACCCGGAATTCCAGGCAAATTGCTGGAGTAGACAATACCATTTCAACGGTCAGCCAAGCTATTCC
Source organism: Populus alba x Populus glandulosa (assembly GCA_033617975.1). NCBI lineage: Eukaryota > Viridiplantae > Streptophyta > Magnoliopsida > Malpighiales > Salicaceae > Populus > Populus alba x Populus glandulosa. Next base: position 35,180,219 of record CM066143.1, read on the forward strand.
CACTATACTAATTTGCTGGCTGATGAAGGCTCTGGAAAAGCGTCCAACTGGAAAGCTGATGAACTGTAGTTTTCTGGATGGTCATACAAACACCTCGGGCCAAACTTACATATGCCAAACTGCTCATAATGCCGGCAGATTCTTTTATCCTGAACAACAAAAACATTCAAGGCATGTTAATGGTCATCATACAGGGTCATAATAATCAATAGTGAACGCATGAACTAGCTAATTTGCCTGTCGATAATGTAACCGAGCTGATATTAGCAATGTTGGCATTTGTAAGTGCACGCATATACCATAGAGGACCATGCCTTCACTAGGCAAAATGCGTTAAGAACTTACAGGTCTAGGAGGCAGGCCCTTGCTGTTGAGAGTGCAGACATGAGATTTTGAAGAAAAGTCCTTTGGATGGTGATACCTACAAGAAGATTTTTATTTGCAATTCCCAGTAATCGTGAAATAACTGCACTCTGGTTGGCCCAGTCGATGAGGGAATTCTTCACATTGAATCTGTTCTAGATTGTTTGTAGAGACATCTGCTGTCTTCATCTAATTTTTCCCCAAAGGAAGACAAGTTAGGATGCGTGTCTTTTCCTGTGGATAAGTGTTCATATGCAGAAGATCAAACAGATCAAAAGAAGCTACAATGAGGGACAACTAGAAATAAAAGAAGTTAAGAACAATGGCAGGTCAGGTAAATTATAAGGACACCCAAAGTGAAACAAATACTTCTTTCTCCGGAGAGAAATAAAGAGACAATCACATCAGGAAGAATGTTATCTGGCAAGCTCCTATAAATCAAATCAAACACCATTTGGAAAGAATTAAAGCAAATGAGGATTCTCATTTGGTTTGAGGTTGGGAAGGGATTCAGAATCGAAGAGACTAAATTTTATCAGAAAGGGAGCGAGACAGGAATAAATGAACAGTGGCTAAAATCATAATTATCACATCTCTACTAGTTGGATCTAACATCAAAGTTACCGGTTGATGAAGTATTTGTTCTTGATGCGAATACGCCCCGAGAGCATGAGATGAATGATTACCCAAGCGAGGAACAGTTTTAAAATATATCCTATCTGAAGAAAATGGTGCTGCATTGGGCACTGATGACTTCTTTGGCTGTGAAAGCCAGACAGAAACAAATGAGTAACAACAGCTGTATTATAATTATCACATTTATACTGATTGGATCAAACAGCAAAGTTACCAGCTGACAACTCCATTTAGGTTTTAGAGGTGTTTGTTCTGGAAGCGGATGCATCCTAGGAGCCTGAGATGAGTGATTACTCAAGCAGGAAACAGTTTTGAGAGATATCTTATCTGAAGACACTGATGGCCGCTTTGACTGTGCAGTAAAGGATTCGAAATTATGATTTCCCAGAGAATGGCCTCTCATATACGCACCACTACAAGTTGAATTGAAAGGTTTGGACACTTCAGCAGCTACAGGAACGGGATGATGGAATCTACAAGTAACTCCCTCCATATCCACAGGAGCCTGTGCGCATGTAAAATTCACACTCTTTCTCTCCCTGAAATAGTGAAATGACCGGCCCGGGTTAGGAGAAAACCGGTAAATGTAAAAAACCGGAAAGACCCGGTCGACCCGGGTGAACCCGGGCGAGACCCGGCATATATATATATATATATAAACTTTACTAACAGTTTTCTGCCCTAATTTTGTTCGAGTAGAAGAAGAAAGCCAAACTGCCAAAGCCGTTCAGAGGTGAATCGGTAGATCATAGATGTCTGCTTCTGGTCTCATCCAACTTCTACAAGCGGAGAATTAACGAAATTTTCAAGCCAAGGTAAGAATCATAGATCTTCCTTGCCCCTGCAGTTTTCCTGTCTAGTTCAGGTCATTTAAATCTTTCTTGCCCCTGCAATTTTCAAGACTCTGCCTAGTTGATATAAAACTATGAATTAACTGAACAACTTGGTTGTTAGGGTTCAAATACGAAACGGAGCTTGGGCTAATCCATATTTGTTCTTACGTTAGGAGAATTAAGAGCATAAAGCTAGAAATAAGTAAATAAGCCCACTACAAATAATTGTAGAGAATAACCATTAGCTAGTTTATTTGATAAGAGCACCTGGCATTTTTGAGATGGAAGAACTGGCTTAATTTCTGGACAATTTCTTAGCATGTAAGTATAATATTTATCTTTTATTATTAAAAAAAAACTCAAAAAAGCTTAATTTATGTAGTATATTGCTTTACAGTGATTTTTATTTTTTTCCTAGTATAATAAGCCCTTATCTAAAACATTTGAACACCAGTTAAGAATGCTAGTTTACGAATTATTCATTTTTCTTATTGTACTCTAATCAAATTTCACCATCCAGCGTATTGAGAATTAAGAATGCTAGTTAAGAATGCTAATTTATGCTGGTTTTTCTTCTGGCCTTGGGAATGAAGTTGTCTTCTTTACGAGTTCTTGTTAGGAAGGCATTGTAAGTCAGGCTGACATCTACCGTCCAGCGTCCAGTATTTATAGATGAAAATGTTCCTTCGAGATATTTTGAGAAGGCTTTTAAAGGATATCTGTTTTCCAACATTTGTTTGCATAAAGTAGAATCTAAATTTGTGTTCCTGACCATGCCTATCTTCCTTTCCTTGGTGCATAATCAATCTATTTGGGATTGTTAACCAAGAATGAATCTGTTTCGAGGAATATATACAAGATTTAGGGAAGCAAATCTAGAATCCTATATACAAGATTTTCTGAACTCGGATATTCAAAATACATTAAAATAATATTTTTTAAAATTTATTTTTAATATCACCACAGCAAAATAATCAGAAAATATAAAGATTAATTTGATACAAAAACAAAATATTTGTTTTCAAAAATGTTTTTTGACTGCAAAAACAAACACGCTAAGCTATATAATCAACCCATGAGTTAAGGTTCATTAATAATCATAACCAATTATTCAAGACCATACAATTAAATGAGTATATGATCACACAAGAAAGTGAAATCCCACAAAGAAAAGGCTGTAAAATCTTAAAATTTAAGGCGAAAAAAATGCCATGTCTGAAATTATCCAAAGAAAAATGGTTTACACAGTTGCATCTGGCCAAAGCATATATTTCTCATATTAAAAATCAAATACAGAGATGACAAATGAAAACTTTCAAAGTCACAAATACATAGTATATTTTATGAACGGAGCATATCAAAACTATCCCATATTGATTGATTGCTTTAAGGGAGTAGATTGTCCATCCTTACGCGCATCATTTTATTCTCCTTTAGCCAACATTATAGACACAAATCTAACCATCTAGGAAATTAAAATGGCAAAGCAATGCATAAGGAAAAGAAATCAAAAGCAAATGGAGAAACCTTCATAGTTTTAAAACCCGGCCAGGCGGGTCGACCTAGAACCTGATCTACATCTAGACCCTAAAAAAAAGATTTGGAAAAAAGTTTTTTGATATTTCAGCCAAACCCTAATGGATGATCATAAACTGGTTATGATATCCATTTTTCTTGGATTTTCAAAACATGAGAAAGATGCATTTTTATGAAAATATGCTTGGAAAACACTTTAGGATTTGAGATTATAAAGATTTTTGTATTTTAATACCAGGTCAGTATCTTACAGTGTAAGTATACAAATCCGATATTATGCAAAATTAGTGGAAAAATACGCGATAAAATCATATTTTTTTTGAAAATATTTTAGGAATTTTTTAATATTTAATATTATAATATATAATTAAATATTATTAATACATGTGGGCTGGGTCGGCCCTGCTGCCTGGGTTGAGATGATCTCAGCCTAGTGGAGTATGGGCCGAGATTGGCCCAGAAAGGAGCCCGATCAGGTTGGGTTTGATTTATGCCCGGTCGGGTATAAAATCTAGGATCGGGTTCGGGTTTGGATATTGCAATACCTGACCCATGGATATCCATTGCTATCCCTACCCATCTCTCTAACAAAATTGAACAGCAGGGGAGTTCACTCAGAATTTTAGGGTTTTTCCTTCACTTTAAGAAAGAAAAAACCACTTTATAGGGTTTTAGTTGTCTCTCTCAATCAATTTTGATGTTTTGCAGCTCCTAATTATTCACTGAGCTGAGCTGAGCTAAGTTGAGTCACTTGAGATGTCGAATCGGCCAGAGCTACTAGCTCCACCTGAGATTTTTTATGATGATTCAGAGGCTCGTAAATACACTTCCTCTTCTCGTATTATCGATATTCAGGTGCTCTTTTTTTTTTTTTTTAATTTTTAAGAAAAATGCTTTAATTCTTATTGAATGGTTTGTTACCTGATGATGATGTGTGGTTGGTTAATAGGCTAGGCTATCAGAAAGAGCATTGGAGCTTCTTGCTTTGCCTGTTGATGGAATTCCTAGATTACTCCTTGATATTGGTATGTTGCATTTTACATTTCCATCACAATTACATTATGAAGCCACTCTCTCTTCTCCGTTTGTAAATGTGCTTAATTTATGGCTTATGATTTGTTTACTAGTTAGAAAATAGCTACTCCATTGGTTTTGTTAATTGTTTTAGAATTCTGATTGTGTTGGAATTGAACATCGCACCAGTAAGACTTAAAATGGAATTAACTATGGAATTAGAAATTTATTTTGTAGATGTGGTGTTTGTCCTTTCAATATGCATGTGTGGGACATTAGCTATTTACACATCAAACTTTTGTTGTTGCAAACCTTGAATTTCTGATACTTGTTATATAATTTTTTTTTGTTAATTATTCTGTCTCTGTGTGCAGAATTCAATTCTAAAGTTTTTAAATGCTTACAGTACTTGTTCTGGCATTTTCAGGCTGTGGATCAGGACTTAGTGGGGAGACATTAACTGAAAATGGTCACCAATGGATCGGCTTAGATGTTTCGCAATCAATGCTTAGTATGTCTGCTTGAGTTTGTTCAATTTTGTAATATTTCATCAAAGGTTCATGTTAGGTTACTTTGAATATAGGAACTTTTAACATTTTTCTTTCTTATCAAATCCAGATATTGCTTTGGAGCGGGAGGTTGAGGGTGATCTTTTACTTGGTGATATGGGTCAGGTATCCAACTAAGATTCAGTTTTAGTTTATATGCTCCACGACACAATAATAATAATAATAATAATAAACAAAAGGAGAATCAAGGTTGTGGGGAAAATACAATTTCTTGGCCAATATGATTTTTTTAAAAAAATTTATTTAGCAGGATGATGAGCTAAACATTAATTACTGATTCAAGGTTATGCAATCTTCTAGTTTATTTCACTTTTAACCAAATATTCTGTGTCTTATGACACTTAAGGTTTAATACTTAATGCTCTGTGCAGTTATCATAGGTGAATGTTTGTATTTTTGGAAGCTATTTCAGTACAAGTCCTTTTTTCGTTGTTATTACTATAGAATATGCAATTAAACTTGCAAAATAGGTTTTCAGTTATTAGTTATCGCTGAAATGCTTTAGCTTATGTTGCAGGGCCTAGCACTTCGACCGGGAATTATTGATGGTGCCATCAGTATTTCAGCTGTTCAGGTTTTACTCTCTTGTATGCTGTAGACATCTATGCATCTCTGCATGTATGCAAGTTTTTTGTGTTAGAAGAAGTCCAAAAAGTTCTGTTTTTTCCTGTAGTTATTTTCAATGAATCTCTTTTAATTCTTACTCTGCTTCTACCTTCTGATGTTCCCGCCTATTTGAATTATTTCAGTTAAGGCTTGCCTGCGTTTTCCTTGTGTCCTTGTGTTCTTTGACGAACATGTCTTTTATTAAAGGAAACAAAAATGTCTATTTATGAATTACTTTTTCCCCATCTTGATTGTTCTCTCTCTTTCCACAACCTTCCCATCTTGATTGTGCTCTCTCTTTCTACAACCTTCCCTTTATAAACAGAAGATTGCCGGTTTTCAAGGCAAAAGGTTTAATGGACAATTAAATTTGCATTTTGGTTGTAAGGTCTGAACTTATCTTTCTTCCCTGACCCGACCCATTCATTACTTCAGCTAAGGCCTGGTAAAGCTTGCTTACATGTTAGCTTTTCCTTGTACCAAGATCTTTATAGAAACAGTGAATTAACCTAGAGAGGTGGACCTTTCTAGATGACAGGAAATTTTTAACCAGACGGACAATTAACAATTAATCTTTTTGAAGTTAGATGAGCAAAAAAGAGATTTCAGAGAGGATGCTTTAGAAATGTTATGATATTGAGATTAGGGGTCAATGGTTTTCATGCCAAAATTACTAACCAAATTTGTTTTTCTGCTTTACTTTTTAATTTTCTAATATATAAACCTCGACATCTTTTTCCAATTGAAATGTCAAACTTCACACAGTTGCTTTCCTTGTTCTCTTTTCTTTTCATTCTGGAGCCTGTAACTTGGTCTAAGTGTTGCTTGTTCTTCCTAGCCTCATAAATTTCCATCTTTTCTTTCATATCCTTTGTAGGGGTTGATTCTTAAATGTTAAGTTGTATAACACTTTAGTGAGTGCTTTTTTCTCACTTTATTCTTTTGATTTGGATCCCAGTGGCTATGCAATGCAGATAAGTCCTCCCATGAACCAAGACTAAGATTGAAGTAAGTTCCTTCCCTTTTCTTTTCTGCTTTAGGTTTATGTAGTCCGTCAACACTCAATCTGTTTTGGGATTCAGTTCTGGGCTTGGTTTCTTCTGAATGTTTTTTTTCCAAGAAAAACTGGTTTTCATTAATGAAAAGCATTAAAGCTTAATACATCCATAACAGATTACTCAGAAGTAGGGTTGGGAATGTTGTAGATAAGAGACTTCTCTTGGCACACTGATGTATTGTGAACTAGGTAACGAGCTAAGTTTCATAACCTGTCGAGGATTGAAGCTGAAAGTTGAGTCCTGAAAGTGTGAGCTGATGCCTCTAATATCTGTAATGTTCTGATTCACAAGAAACTTAAATACTCAATTTGACTAAACCCGCTATTTTGAACAAATTTTGTTGCAATCTATTAGATTTCTATCAACACTAGATAGTGATCAAAATTAGCCATCTGATATTACTCTAGTGTATTTGAATCACTGATGTGTATTTTTCTCGTTGTAAATTGATTGACAATTTGGTGGCAGGGCTTTCTTTGGATCATTATATAGATGCTTGGCAAGAGGAGCAAGAGCAGTGTTTCAGGTGTATCCTGAAAACATAGCCCAGCGTGAATTAATTTTGAGATCTGCAATGCATGCTGGATTTGCTGGTGGTGTTGTTATTGATTACCCACACAGGTATGCTAGGCTTCTAATTAGAAATCTTATGCTCAGATTTTCTTGACTGGTATTTGTTGTATATGTGTTTTTTGCTTGGCTTCAATAGCACCTGCCCTTTTCAACCCTTTAATCTGAATGTTCTGGTTGGGAATAAAAGCTTGCACATAAAAGGTTGCAAGCTTTTCAAGAATCTGAACCTTGAGAGCTTGATGTGCTAGATGCTCTGTTTGCTAATTCTTTGTTTCATTATGCAAGTATATTCACCCTGTTATCTCTTTATCAATCAAGTCCTTCCGATATGTAATTTCCTTCGGAGCTAAAAAAAAGAAATCTTGCTATTAATTATCCTCTGGTTTCATATTCCTCTTCAGAGTTTCATCATTCACTGATTGAACTAATTTTCTGTCACAGTGCCAAGAGTAGAAAAGAATACCTCGTGCTTACTTGTGGACCACCATCTTTAAGCACTGCTGTTCCCAGGGGGGAAGGCGAAGATGGAGAAAGCTGCTCTGAAGATGAAAATAGTGAAGAAAATCAGATGGTGGGTTGCTTTGTCTTGCGTTTTTCTTTTCTTTTCAAGCTTTAACCGTGTTGTTTGTAAGCATGGTATCCATTTCTTTTCAATTTGGATTCTGCAAGTCACTAATTATTATTATTATATATGCATGTACCTTGAGAATGCAGGTTTGCATTTCAGACAGGAACAGACCTAAGAAAAAACAGAAAATAACTAGGAAAGGGAAGGGCAGAGATTGGATATTTAAAAAGAAAGAGCAACTGAGACGAAAAGGAAACGCAGTGCCTCCTGACACAAGATACACTGGTCGAAAACGGAAGGCTCGATTTTGATCTTTACATGTGCAGCCAACCTTTTGGAAAATTAGACATATAAATCGTTTTGCTGTTGCTGCAACTTGGTGAAATCGATGTTGAAGATTCTTAGTCATGCAAGTGTGAAATCAGATGGCAAAAGATGATTATTACAAGAAACTCGGTCATTTTACAGGCTTTGTGTTCTTGGGAAATCAAATTGAAACGATTGATCCTAGAATGAGATTTTGTTTTGATCCTAGAATGAGATTTTGTTTTGTTTAGTTGGAACAAGCCAATAACCTTTATCCAATCAAGGCCAAGCTAAGAAAGATAATGAAGCATTACCTCAAATTCTTTGGTTGGACTTTTCAAGTCAGCGTCTTTAACTCTCATCATAAATTTCCCACCTTTAGGCATCAAAGAACCTAAATGAAAGAAAATCCAAGAAAGCCATTGAATTTGCAAATAAATAATTAAATTACAAAAAAATATAAACCAAAGTATAAACCTTCATGCTTAGTCATGGCATATGTGCTTGCACCACACCCAAACTCTAAAAGATGAAAGCAACAGTTATGCAAGCTTTGGATACAGGGGTTTAGGTTTCAGGTTCAGGGTTTGTTTTTGGGGTTTAGGGTTTTTTAGGTTTATGTTTTAAGATCTTTGGTTTTTTAGGGTTTTTAGTTTCGGTCCTAAGTTCAGGTTTGGAGTTTAGAGTTTTTGAGGTTTAGGTTTTTTAATTTTGGATTTTTAAAGGATTTTTAGAGTTTTTAAAGTGTGGTTTATTATATATAAAAACAATAATATTTAATTATTCGAATTTATGGTTTCATGATCCTAAGAAATATTTTTCAAGGGAATAACTAGATTTTGATTATTCATGCCTTGGTTATATATTTTCAAGAGAAGATGGATTAATTGATGACTGAATGTTCATAAAAATGTGCTATCACCCATCATGAAAAGATCTAAAATTAATCAATGAACAGCATAAAATCATACTAATTTCAAAAACAAATCCCACGTTCAAACAGACAGAGAAATCTGACCAGACCACAGACCTGAAAGAAACCTAAAACCCACCAAAACAACAAACATGTTTACTGGTAAATAACTATTGAATTAGTAGAAGACATATGAAGCAACGTAGGACATTGCAAGTTGAGATAACAGCGCTTTAAAGACACCGGAGGATAACACTGCTGCAGAAGGAGAAGCAGAAGATTTTTCGCCACCAGAATTAGTCTCTTGGTCACTTGAAATAACCTTGATGATCATCCTCTGTCCCCTCTCACAGTGTCCAGAAACCCCACTCATGAAGTAGAAATACCCTGAATGGTTAAGATGGTAAACAGTGTTGCCAGTGTTGGAGAAGAAGTTGGGGTGACTGGAGTTGCACTTCTTGTAATCCTCTACACTGACCTCCATGACGGAGTCCTTCCTGTACTTGAAACCTGCACAAGAAACGGTGATGAACACCAGGGAAATTAAAGGAAAAGGTAAAATTTCATTTCTTTGCGTGCGAACTTACGAATTGTATCATCAACTTGGAATCGGTTCTCTGAGGCCCAGTCATTGTAGATTCTGGTATCATTGGCGGGAGGGACAACCCAACCTTTGTTAGCACCAATTTCGTATTCAAAGGAAGAGACCGACAAGTATAGAAGAGAAGAGAGAATGGTCATCAACAACAGCGACATTTGCTTGGAAGAACTCATGGCGTAACAGGAACCAGTTGCTACAGAAACTATCTTGCTGTGAACTGAAACTACAGGAAAATGAATATACTGAACAGAAGGGAGAACTTGGTGGTTTATATGTGAATGTGTCTTGGGAGTTGCGCTTGGAGCTCTAGTAATGGGATTCGTGGGGGTGGTGGAGATGGGCAAGAATTAGTTACTAAAGATGGAGATTGAGGTAGTGGGAGGTAACTGTTTAGAAATGTATACTTGACGTGGTCAGCTCGTCTAATCCATACATCAGAGTCAGCTTTTTCGGTTAAAATCATGAAACAAATCCATATATATTTTAATTGCTGATGAGTTTCCGATAGAAATTTATTATGAGGATTGTTATTTTGTTGATATTTTAATTTTCAATGAAACCTATAGTTAGCAAGTTTTTCATCGGGGATTATCATTCAGCCTGTAATTCCAATACCGATGGAATACTGACAAATTATTCATAATAAAACAAAAGATTACTGTTTATTTTCAGTTGGCAAGTCCATCAAAAATTAATTTCCAATGGAATTTTTAGTTGCCGATTCCATTAAAAATACCCAAACCTTATGTAATTTAATTTTCAACAAAATGGGTGCAAAATTGCAATAAGAAATGCTGATCGAATGGACCACTTTATTGCCGATTCCGTTGTTGTTTTCATTATTTTTTTAGTATTTATAATCTCCAAGCCAATCTAATATCTTACACAATTTTAGTTTTATTACATAATAAAACATCAAATCTAAATCAATTAAACACCTTTTAATTAGAATCACCCTCTTTATTTTTTTCATCATCATGATCAACATTATCTTCTTCATTGAATTTAAGGTCGATCTCATCATCATCTACTTTTCAATATTCATTGGTGCTCAATATTAAATTTAACTCGTTAACATTAACATCAACATCAACATCAACATCAACATAAGTATTCTCAATGATATGAATATTTGAATTTTCTAACTCAGAATATGAATTAACTCGATATGAATCAACTAATTTATCTATTTGAAAGCTATCGTCTCCCCTAATTAAATCATTGTTACTACCTTTAACAATTTGGACGTAACTCCTAGATTTGGTTTTCATAACGGATAACCAATTAACTTTATTATGATATTTTTCAAAGGAAGGAGTGTATGTATAATACATTTACTGACATTGTTTGGTAAAAATAAAAATATTGTTGATGTTGTGAAGTCTACTTCTTTTATTTATTTTAACCAAACCATAGTGGGAATCTACTCTAATTTCTCTATTATACCAATAACATTTGAATAAAAACATTGTATCTTGCGATCTATGATATCACAATTCAATAATCTCTTGTAACTTGTTGTAATAATCAACTTTTAAACTCATTGGAAGTTAAACCATTTACACATACCCTATTATTATAGGCCTTTTTACCCTCATCAAATTGCTCAGTATAAAAGATATATCCATTAATAAAATATCCATTATAACACTAGGCCTTTTATTCAGGATCTAAAAATAGAAATTCTAATCTACCAATATCGATTCTCATGTTGAACACCTAGTTAAAGTTAAAAACCATTAACAGTCAGAGAAAAAACATAACGAACTTTAAACTTAAAAGATACAAATTAATAAATTATTACATGTGTTTTAAACCATGTGGTAAATTGTTCATCTTATAACTAGAAAATTTGAGATTCACTAATATTTGAAATTTGAGATAACAATAATTGATAATGTTGTCAACAAGGAAGTTAACTGAATTTAGTTTATAAGATAATATAAGAGAAAATATTTTAAAATATATAATTGTAAAAATTTACTTGCTGAACAAAAGTGTTAATTCATCTCAGTTAAATAACATATAATTATGTGCTTGTTTGAATTCGATGTTTATCAAATACCTTATCCTCACTATATTCTTGGATTATGGTGTTTGAGATGACCAAATATTGACAAATTATTAGTCAAAGGCAATTCACTATCATCATCATTTCTTGTAATGCAGTTGATTTTTGTTTTCAAGTGAGGCTTAACATAATATGAGGTAAATGTTGAAATCTCTTCAATAATAAATCTTTTCAACAACATAAGTCTCGTATATCAAAGCCTCAACATGCGTTTTATTTTTAACTTTTTTCTTAAGGCCGAGCAAGTTCATGCATGCAAGTAATTAAACATGAATAACTGAATGTTTTAAAAAAGACAAGTGGACAATTATTTAGGATGTATGTAATCGCAATCTCTCGAATGGATACATCCATTTATACTATACATGACCTCTAACGTTTACTTCATACGTTAAATGAATGGAAAAATGATTTATTGAGTCAAAGAATGAGAGAGAAAAGATCATTTTAAGTTTACAAATTATCTTAATGATATTTATTTCAAGTTGCTCTATGTGTTAGGTATGCAACTTGCTTGAAAAAATTTATCTAAAAAGTGACTAATTTTTGTTGGTGCTTCATCATCGAAAAGGTGCACCATAATTTCATTCATCTTATAATATGAATGGTGCCATGTCATATGCTTAATCATCTTTGGAGATAAAAATAACATTTGCAATCTATGAGGGATTGTGAAGTATTTCAATTTTTTGTATAAGATAAGTGTCCTTTATTTACCACTATTGGTTTATATCGAGAATAATGATAGGTTTTGCACTCAATAAAACTTATATATTCATTGTAGTTTAATATGCAAAAGTTTGGACACATAACATGTTTTTGATATCCTAAACCAAGAGGTTTCATCATGTATTTTGCAGCCTATAATTATCATTCAGCCTATTCCCTTTAGGTAAAATGCTTTTTGTTCATTCAAAGATCTTATTATAATAGGCTTCACTCAACCTATAATTTGACTTGATGGTAAATATTTGTGCAATGATCATCAATATACTGTAAGTTGTTCACCTATCCCTTAAAGATTTATTAGAATATTTCAAAAGTTAAAAACAAAAAAACCTAGTTATAATATCCATATTTGATTCTTCATCTAAAAAGATGTCATGTGAATCCTCATCTAAATAATCCTAATCAGTTCTTGTTGCATCCATCACCATACTCCTATACGGATTACTATTACTATCTACAAACTCTTGTATGTTGCTAGAAATTGAAGTTGAGCCAATTATCCTTTCTAACATGATTTTATAAGAAACATAGGGTTTTTCATGTATAAGCTACCATAAGTATTTCTCGACAAACTTTTTTTAAATAGATGCATCGTCACAACATCTTTATAGTAAAACTTTTTATTTTTACACTTCACATATAAACATCTAATTTCACCCCACTAATATTTTTTGGATTAAAAGGTATGAAATTAATAAAACTCCGGACCCTTTAAAATAATATTTCTTATACAACCATTCTTTTGAATCTCGATATATTCAAGAGTAATCATTTATTACTTATAAAATCTATAAAAAATATTGATGCCAACTTTTTATTAAAAATGAATTTGCAACTAGTTATAAATTCAACACAAATTCCATTTTTTGTCAAAATGTAAAATAAACAATAAAATTAACAAAAATAATTGGTACCCAACTAATTATCCATCTTTTTTTTTTCAATTCCAACTTATTCAACGTAAATTAGAACATTTTAATTATTATCAATTCCATAAAAATCAATTTTCTTCAAATCTTTAACTTAACAATAAAATTAACAAAATATAATCGGCACCCATTAAATTACCTATTATTTCTTTAATTATAATACACTCAAGTTACAAAATCAAACTCAATTGCATCAAATGACAAAAAAATCAATTTCCCCCAAATCTCAAGCAAACCTTAACATGCAAATCATGCATTAATACAACAAAATTATCTAGGGAAAAGATGTAAAACTCTTAAATATACAAGCAAACAACAAGTACTATAAACAAACTTCAATAAATGAACTTAAAACATAAATGAGTTACTAAAACAAATGGGTGGGTTTACTAACTTAGTAGTGTGAAACTTGATAATAAATGGAACCAAGAGACGAAAGCTAATGCTATTGACAAATATCAATCAACATAGGTAGGTTGGAAGGTTGGATTTGCAAGAGGGCTAACATAATTTAAAGAGGGAGCTTTTGCTGGGGTTTTTTAAGACAAGAAAATGAAGAGATGGGGGGCGCAATAGAACTATCGAGTTTTAATTCATTTAAAATCATCGATGAAAATTTCATCAGCATTATTAACATGTCAAATTACCATTGGGATTTTAATTGTTTTTTTTTATTTTTTTCATTCCATCAAAAATTACAAACAAAAAATATTATGTCTATTTCTGTTGAAAATTAGCAACAAAATAATTTTTATTGGTGTTTCTGTTACTATTTGTCAATCATCTATTAGTATATACTAGATAGATAACTCATGCTTCACTGCAGGACGAACAAATTTTTTGGTAACATAAAAAAACGATGCTCAAATGTTATTATTGTATTTTAAAGAACGAAAAAAAATCCACGACCCAAGATCATAGAAAGAGAACTAAAAAATATAATGATTATCAATCCTCAAGAATCAAAATGCAGAAGGATGAAATCGAGAAAAAAATCAATGAAAAAAAATACTAAAAAACAAAGCACCAGCAAAACTAAGTGAGGTTATCAAAACCTGCAAGTATTATCATGTAGACAAGATAATCCAATAGAAGGTAAAACAAAAAAACAAAAGTTTAATTTTAAAAAGAATCAAATTTTGAATGACAAAATAAAAAAGGATAACAAAGTGACTTAAAAAAAAAAAACCTAAGTCATTCGGATAAACCTCTCACCTCGATCATAAGATAAGGATAACCAAATTGAAAAGAAAATGAAGAAAATAATGAAGCTTCTTTTTTAAAATAAACAACTTCAAATGATGTAGTCGAGAAAGAAAACAACATCAACTCATGTAAACTTTTTAAACTCATGACCCTAGGTATTAATTAAACTGGAAACATCACATTTGGAAAGAAACTATTTTAAAACTTGGCTTGACTAAGCTGAGTTTCAAAAGAAATTGGGGGAGAATTAATTAAGTATAAGACGGTCTAAAACTCGGGTTGACCCATGTTTTGGTTAACCCAGGGAAAATCTAATCAAAACTCGTTGAAAATTTTTCTTTATTTTTTCCTTTCAAAATGGTATCATTTTGATTTAAAAAAAAACCAAAAGAATATGGTTGACTTAGGTTAACTCGAGTCAACCCATTCGATTTGTGACTCAATAATTGTCCCAAATTGAATCCTGTGTAGGGCTTATAAACAATGAAAAAACCTAGGAGACTAAATCCTAATAAATAAAATGTTAAATATTGAAATGAAAAAAAAATCAAGGATAAAAAAATAACAATTAAGAAAATAATGACCTCATTTGAAAGAAAACAATTGAGAGGACAAACCAAAAATATGAATTGTAGGGCACAACTACAAAAAAATCAAATTAACAAATGAATCAAAAAAAAAACAAAGAATACCAATTTCCAACGAATTCAATGATGATGAATGAGATTTTAAATAAATAATAAAAAATGATTGAAGCTAACCCGACCTAATTTTCAGAAGGATCACAAGATGAAAGTCAAACCTGAAAAAATAATAATGTAAAATTCCTAACCAACCAAAATAATCATGGATAAACTTGAAAAAAAAATAATTTGAAAAATATAGATTTAAAAAGAAAGAGAACCAAATTTGACACAAAAATAAAAACAAAACCAAATCATAAGGGATGAAATTGAAAAACAATTTTAGTCAAGAAAAGGATAAGAACACCTACAAATAATAATCAAAAGAATAAGGACCATATTTGATATAAAAATAAAATGTCAATAGATAAAATTTAAAGACAAATTAATTCAATAAAAGATTCAAAACCAAATACATCACAATTAAAATAATGTGTATCAATTCTAATATAAAAATCAAGTGTAAATGGATGAATTTGAAAGAAAAAAAACGTGATAAATGATTCAAGATCAAATACATTGTAATTAAAATAATGATGATCAAATTTTATATAAAAATCAAGTGTGAAGGGATGAAATTTAAAAAACAAATTAACTCAATAAATGATTTAAGGCCAAATACATTGCAATTAAAAAAATGAGAACCTAATTTGACTTAACAAACAAATTGATAGACTTTCTTATTTTTTTTGCAATGGCCAGCATGATTTTCTAAGAGGAGAGAGAAGAAAGATGGAGAGAGGGAAAAACCTTTGGTTGAAACTCCTCTATGTGTTGTCTCGGCACATACGCCTCACCACTATGATGAGGTTGTGAGGCTCATCAAACACCGCTCCGAAAGGCGTCATTCAGTGTTGTTTGGGCATCGCACATGCCATTTAAAGGGTGCAGACGACACCCACTTTCTAGTACGTGCAAAGCACACGGTGATCATTTTTTACCCTGACCTCAATTGAGATTTACAACAAAACCATATATATATATATATATATATATATATATATATATATATATATATATATAAAAACACCCTGGTATGTAGCCTTAATTTTTTTTTTCAAAACTCAAAGGTAATTTTGTATTTGTATTGTTCAATAAAAGAAAAGGATAGAGAAGCCCCTCAATACAAGCATATTTTTTTCCCTCCCAAAGGCATGGCCCTAACTTGACTCTTCTTTTTTTTTTTTTGGAAAAACAAAAGAAGCCCTCACTTAAAAGATTTAAATTATAGGACTTGAAAAGCAAATTAATATTTATAGTGTAGTAAAAAAATCGAACAGATTATTTTATCCCAATTATTTTTTTATTAGCAAATATATCCCGTTAAAAAAAAATCATATCCTCAATTGCATGTTTAATTAGTTTTTTTAGTAAGAACAAATTCGTCTTTATATTATTCCAATCCATAGTAACATATCTTGATATACAGTAAAAGTCCAACAACTTTTATTTTTTTATTTTTTTGTAAATGATATGGATTTTGAAGAAAATACCCTACTGCTTTCATCAAAACAAAATTTCCCCTCCTGATATGCATGCATACCAGCTCGTTTGCCTTTACATCATGCTTCACGGGCCATTTTCCCCTCTGGTCAAAATTCAACTGACCAGTTAATCGGGGTGAAAAGAAAAATCAGAATCCCTCTTGTTAGGTCTCACCCTTTCCCTTCAGGAATTAACCCAGGTTGAGGTTGCATTTAGTTAGTGGACTGGAC
The DNA here is from genome assembly GCA_033617975.1 of Populus alba x Populus glandulosa. Taxonomy (NCBI): domain Eukaryota; kingdom Viridiplantae; phylum Streptophyta; class Magnoliopsida; order Malpighiales; family Salicaceae; genus Populus; species Populus alba x Populus glandulosa. The sequence goes on from CM066143.1 coordinate 35,197,128, forward strand.
AGCAAAGAGAAATGGAAAAGAAAAAAAAAATCGTATTTGGTTAAAAAAAATAAGAATTTGTATCTAAAATAGTTTTGAATGAAATTTTATATTTTTAAAATGATAAAAAAAAAAAAACATATCCCTCCTATCCTCGTTGTCTTTGTATTTTTTAATCCAGAAACATTAACCAAACACTGCAAAATAAACTTAGATAGAGTTACTAGAATTGTATAAAGATGAGAAAACATAAAAGAGAGAATTTTATTTACATTTGCTAATTCATAATTAGTATCTTGTACATGGGACTTTATTTTCCTGCCAGCCTATCTACAAACGGGGCACTTCAATGGTTAGAAATGATGATTTCTAATGAGGTCTGGAATAATAATTTTTGGGAAGACGACCCAGTATGATGAATATATGTTTTTCAAAACAAAATACCTCTCGGGTGTCAGCAATGACAAGGCAAAGATATGAACGTAACGTAGGAAGATAAAGCTAAGATCAACTATGCACTCTCCCGTTGCTAAAAATGGAAACAATACAACAGCTTTACATCCAACATCACTCATCATACAATTTCCACATTCCTTGCGGAAATTGATTCTGTCTCTTGATCAGAAGAACCATGATAGCTTGTTTTCTTTTTAAAAGAGTTCTGGCTAAACATCCTGGCAAAGGCGCTTTTTGATCTCGGAATTGCGGTGATTGCTTTGGTCTCACCATTCTTCTTAGCTAGATTTTCTGATAAGTTCTTGACAAGATGGTCAAAGTTACGTCTTGAAGTAGGATACCTCGAGACAGATTTGGTAATCCCTTGAAGCCTTAATAATGAAATAGAAGTGGTTCAGATAATTAAATAAACCAGATATTGGAAAGGGGTATAGTAAGAAAATTAACCAGTCATTCAAGTCGATGCTTGAACAAAATTTATGCAGCTTTACCTTCGAGCTAGTGCATCGAGTTCAGCACGTTTTCGTTCAGACTCAGGTGGTGGACCAGTATTTAAACTTTTCAACTTTGTGGGATCACCATTCAACAATACTAATCTGCCGAGAAATTCCTCTTCTTCCTCAGAAAGGTTTTCTGCTTTAATCTGGTCTTTGATGATCAAAAAGGGGTTAAGAAACCACTCATAGAAGGTATCTTTCGGTCTGTTTGTGCTAGTTATCTCGGTGACATTGTCGCCTGCATCATTGAAACACGTAAAGGTGTTTTTTATTTTATGTTCAGAACCTTGAGACTGTTGGAAATGAGTAGCAAGGAAGAAAAACTAAAATTATCTGAATGAAAAGCATTCCCTTACTCAACAAAATTCCCACAGAATTGGCCTTTACAGAGCGCAACAGTGCCTGAAGAATGCAATAAGCTGGTAAACCAATGCTAATCACTCTGCTACCCTTGCCAGACTTGGCATCGTCAATGTCTTGTTGTGTAATTAGTCCTTCCGAAACAAAAATCTCACCATGGAGTTGACACTCTTTAAATATGCGATCAAGTAGCTAGACAAGGTGGGAAGAAAATTTACAATCAGTACTTTAGCTATTAACTGAGGCATGGAAATAATCTATAGAAACCATAACTGTATTTGCACAGCAAGCACCATTTTATTCACAACAGGCCAGATGGAGGAGGGGTGTGCATAACATACCTCAAGTGGCTTAAGATCAACCATAGGGTGATTGAATGAAACTCCGCGGGAAAGAGGATTTCGAACAGAAGTGGACCCTGAAAAAGAAGCTGCACGAGAGGTGGCCTTTGTCAGCTTGGGATCCTTTTGGTATTTGGGCCTGTCAATGTCGGAAATTAACAATCAGAGTTCAGAAGCTCCGTATCACAACCATTAAGGATTAGTGGGCTGAATACAACCTTGGAAAGCAAGATCCTTCTGGCATGTCAAGAATGTCGTTGCTGTACTCATCATAAATGGCCAAGGATGCAACAATATAGCAAAGCCCGAACCAAAAAGAGGACTCCTGCAATTAAAAGCCCCGCAAGATCAAATTTTATTTTGCTGGCAGATATGGTTGACAGAAATTGACATGACTCTATACCTGGCATGATCTCAAGGTAGCTGAAATATGAATAAAATGACAGAATCAACGCAGCAGGAATTGCATGAAATGGATTGACATGGAAGCTTAAGGTCCATCTCACAAGGAAGAAAGCAAGATGGCTAGAAATTAAACTCAAACATTAACAATACAATAGCGGATATAATCTTGTACGATTGATACAGGATGTAGAAACCATGAAAGATTTAAGTGGATATCCTCTTCATGAAAAGTACACAAAGCATGTAAGTTTCCTGAAATAATATAACAATAAAAGGAAGCCATTGCCAGAACATGTAATGGAAAACAAGATAGACAATAAACTGTTACTACATTGAAAGAAACATCCAAAAATATGGAAAATTTCATATTATCGAAAGGTTCGATATGCCTGGTTATAAATTTGATGTTGGAAACTAATAATAGATTTGTAGGGCAGAAAAGAACTAGCAAACTGAGCGTAAGATTCATACCTGATAAACAACCACACCTGCATAAGCACCAAGGAAGATACTTGATACCATGGAACCCAAAACAGCCCCAACAACAGCCAATGGCCAGAGGAGGATAGCAAGGCCTGCAAAAGGTACACATATCGTCTCCAAGAAAGGGCCTTCACGCCCTATGAGGTCATGAAACAATCGATGCCACCCCTTAAAAAGCATGTATGGGCTCTTGCAGATGGCAATAAGTGAGACCAGCGGAAAGTCAAAAACGATACCAAGTGAACCAGCAACAATAGCACCGGGAAGAGGAAGCAATCTGAAAAATTTTAATATAAAGTTGAATGCAAAACAAAATCCATCACTGACAAGAGTAAAGCAAATCTTTGATTAGCTACTCCACCACATGACCAATTCATTGGTTACTATGCTAGGCAAACTGTCTTCATCATCAGGTATCTGTTTTTCAGCTTCATTTTCCATCATCCTCCCAAAGAGAAAGAAACAAGAGAAGAAAACCAAAGAGCACAAGAGAAGTTATGTGGTTCAGCCACATCAACCTATGTCCACAAGGTAAGTGATGCACAACCTGCACTCTGAAAAGGGATTTGACAACAAATATGTGCTCTCTCAAACCCTGTTCCCAACTTGTTTCTCACCAGCATACTCAACTTGATTTTTCCAAAACCTACACTTTTCTGGTACAAGAAAGATTTATTTGACAAAACAGGTCAAACTGGAGTTTCTTAATTAATCAACTGATCCAAATAGTTCAAATAAAAGTTCCACTAACTAGAAAGCTTCGGAATTCTATATATAATCAACAAGGGGTGTGTTGGGCATGTAACTGTAACTGATAACCAGAATCATTCTGATGCATTGGCATTTATAAGTCAAAATATCAAAGGCTGGCAACTTTCTCTGACACTCAAAAGCATATAGGTCTCACAAAGCAGCCAGATTTGGTGGCAAGGGGCCTCTTGTGGAAGCAAACTCTTTTCACCCAGAATGCAAGGATAGAGTTTCTGGAAGATTTCTATCATTTCTATGACTGCTACAATAATTGACTACGGACTATTAAGCTTATAGTTTACAGAGGCTGAAAATGTCAAATTTCCATGTACGAGTACTTAGACTCATTAGAGAAGTCGAGTTAACCCCACCCAGACTAGAAGAATGGTTTTCAAGGCTGTTATTCTTATAATGTTGCTGGGTACTATCCAGCCATGTTACTTGGTTGTCATGAAGGATTTCCAGGGCAAGAAATGGATGATAAAATAGAGATGAGCTGAATCAAGGATTGTATCATTTTCAGAAAAAACAAAAAGCAAACCTGATTTCATAATATTTCACATCTGGGGCCCCTTGCCGCAGGTCATCCAAAAGTGAGAAGTAAGAATGATAACAAACATCTCCAAAGTCTCTGACAACGGTGAAACTGCCTTTTACAGTGTCCCAAGTTCCATCCTGCAAATATAGAACAGTGAAATCTATCTCATGAAAGAATAGATAGGATAAAGTGCAGAAAACACAATGACCAAGACTTGTTATTTAAGGCATACATAAAAACAATGGTAAAGCATATTAGTCTTCCTTTCTCCAACAGCATCAAAAGTGGCAAATATTGGTGAAAGAAGCCCATAGAGTGCTCCACCTATGATACTCCCAACAATGCCAAGAACTAGCCACAGAATCAGGGCAACTGGTAGGCATATACATAGCACAATCTTCAGAACTGGCCCTATATGTTTAGTTCTGCCAATTAGCAAATAAGAGAAATCACTGTAAGTTGACTGAGTATCAGGGACAAGAGAAAAGAAAAGTTTAAGGTCAAAGAAAGAACCTCAAAATTGAATAATACGTCTTGACAATATGCAGTGGCCAAAGACCCAGTATTATAGCAGAGTTTCCAACGGTCATGATAAGCCATACCAACGGGCAGAAAACAACACCTGAGAATAAAGTTTTGGCATATGACAGGTTCACAATTAACCTATATTCCAAATCTAAATGTGTGCATTCGATAATTAGAATCACCTTTGTATTTTCTGAAAATTACAAATTTCATCAAGGCATAGAAACTCAATGTAAGTTAGGTGTTTCGCATCAGCCAAACACCTAACTAGGAAACTTCCTGCTAGAGGAAAATAATAATGGAATAAAAAGGAAATACAACTTTATACCATTTTAACTGTTCAGTTGCTTATCAATTAGAAACGAACCAGGTTCATTTCTTCACAATGAACTAGCCACCAGAACATTAACATTTAAATTTATACACAAAGTAATAAATAATCCCAATTACGCTAATTATTCAGATAGAAAATAAACCAGTTGAAAAGTACAATCTGTATGCTGCTAGATGCTGTTTGACATTCAATCATAATACACAAATTCTTTAATTTCTCAATATCATAGTTTCCCTTAATTAATGTCCTTCAGTTACCACAACAAGAAAGCAAAATTAACCAGGAAAAAAATTTGAAAGCACTCACCTTTAATGGTCCCAAGAACCAGAAGCCCAAAGAAGAAAGGCAGAAACTTAATAAAGTTCCATAAAGAAGACAAAATCTCCGTCGGGGGTTCCATATCTCTTCACACTCGAAAACCACCTAGATCTTCACAATTCCACTATAAACTCATCTCAGAAACAGTCCCGCCTCCTTCCTGCAAGAAAACCAAACACCCCCCCATCTTTAACCACTTCAAGTCACAAAACGAACATCCACACACAAGCAACGAAACCAAGAAAAGGAAAGAGAAAAGGACAGACAAATCCAGAACCAACTTGCTGCAAATCCCACTTCTCAGATTCACCAAAAGAATGATTTCGCTCTCCTACTGCCACCAAATGACTAAAAAAACAGATAAAAGCAAGGTGGGGGTGTTTTATCGATGGTTTTTCTGAAAGAGTTAATAAAAATTTAAAGATTTTATCACTTGAAAAGGCTTGTTGCTTGAGGAAACGGATAGCAGTTAAACAACCGTTCTTTTGAGGCCTAGAAAAAATAAAAAGAAAGAAGAAGACTGTTGTGGACAAATTGGTTACTGTCCTTGCACTGCATTCACTTAAAATTTGGTACAAAAAAAAATTATTTTTAAAATAACATAATTTAAGCTAATTAATAAAAATGTATGAATGGACAAAGTTTTGCTGTTTATGCTTCAACTAAAAGCAAAGCATATATCAGATAATCTATAAAACCAGCCGTGTCTACTTTTTGTGAGAGAAAGAATCCAGCTCTGATTTGCGTGTTCATGTTTTTTTCTCACAACGTTTTGCTGTTGTCATAAATCATCTTGCTTCTTCCAAGACTTGTTTCACTCGCTACTCTATGAGACCACGTTTATCAATGTGACTGTGATAAGCTTTGCAGAGGCGAGTGTAATGAGTATAAGTTATCTGCGCGTGACCTTATAAGTCCGGGTTCCAGCTTGTGATATTACAGTTGGTTTTCGGGCCGTGGTGGACTTGTCTGTCTCTTTCCAGATATTTTCTTATATATAAACTAGCGACTTCCCAAAAAAACAATTTTGATGTGATAGATCGGCAATTAGCATGCTAGGTTTTTTATTTTTATTTTTACAAATAGTTTATTAATATAGTAATAATTTTATTTTGATATAATATTTTTTTTATATGCTACATAGAGCTTGTTTGACAATGTAATTGTGATTATTTTTTAAATAATTTTTTATATCAAAATATATATTAATGATATTTTTTTATTTTTAAAAAATTATTTTTGACATCAACACATCAAAATGATTTAAAAACACTAAAAATATATTAATTTAAAATTAAAAAAAAAATTAAAAATTTTCAAATTATTTTAAAAATATTTTTAAAACACAGAAAAATATAGACCTAATAATCTTAAGTTTTAATTAAATATTGTGTTTTTAGAATTGCAATATTAAGTAAATGTTATTGTCATGAACTACATCAAACTTTGTAATGATGTTATCATAGTCATGATATAAATTAAATTCAAAATTAATTGGTTGATTGATTGATAATAATTAGTTAAATTAATGAATCGGTTCATAAAAAAATTACAAAATTAACAAAATTAAAACTTTTGGATAAGATTTTTAAAATCTAAAGATCTGAGGTCAGAATAACGATTTTATAGTTGCTTTAAAAAAAACAACTTTCAAAAAATTCTGTAAAAAATTAAACACAACCCAATTCCTGGATTAAAAGTTACAATTCTTTCGAGTCATTATATTGGTCTGACGCGGTAATATTTTCTCTTTGGTTTAGACTTGTTCAACTGATTTATAAATGTATCTGCTAGACTATTCATATAATCTTTCTAGAGTAGATTTTCATCTAGTTATGGTAGACCTAACTACTTAAAATCACTTGTTATCATAAATTTGACTAAATCATTAATACTGAAAAATAAATGACAACCACTAAATGAATAGTAATTTGGTGAATAAGATTTAGAGAAAACATTAAGCTATTTTTTTTCTCATTTAAACAATAAAATAGTTTTGTATATTGTAAAGAACAAGACATGTTAAAATGCTGAAAAACATATTTTGTCATTTGATATGTATTATTATCAAATTTGATATGTTTTATACAATAATTAGAAATTATTTTTTATTTTAATTTATATTAAGTATTGAAATTTTATTTTAGCTAATTTAAAATATTGACTTCATGGGAAAACAATATAATTAAATTATGATTTCTTTAGTTATTAAAGTATTTTACTAAATATATATAATGATTGATAAATCATATGTCATATAAAATATTTAAACCATCATAAGTTGCAGCTTTGATTTATTCTGAAATGCAAATGAAATAAAATATATTGCCAGATAGCTCTTCACTTATTGCTGTTATTTATTTTGTTTCCCTTCTTGATAATTATTTAAGTTGGAGAGAAATTCTAAACATTGGGTAGTTTTAACTTTTAAAGCAAACCGTGTAAACTAAACGTTTATTAATATTAAAAATGCAATTTATTGTTCGGTGGGACCCATAAATTATTTTTTCAAACCACTATTTCACACATAATAGCTGAGAGCTATTTCTCATGTTAATAGACACTTCTTTAAGTGAATAGTGCCCACGCCAGGTGAATTATAATTCACCTGCAATAGTGCTTGATGAATTTCACGTTGCACTGTTCACGTAATCAATGTTTTATTGGACCGCACTTGATCCGGTAAAAAAAATTTAGTTTTTTTAAAATTGTGTTTTACTCGAAAAATTCATGTTTAATATTATTTAATAACACAACAAAAATTAGAAAAACATCACATGATAATGTAGTATTTGTGAAATTTGATCGCAATTCCAATTTTGTTTCTAATGATATTTTACCTGATTTTGTTACACGTTCAAAAAACCATAAAAACTATAGTCCTTATCAGATGAATTTCATACGTGATGAAATTGTAGATAAATTAATAGAATAATAATAAAATATTTGATATGAAATATTATTTATTTAATGATGTAATAATAGTAGTTAAATCTACAATATTGAATTAAAAACCATCAATATTAATATTAATATATATATATATATTAGTTATTTTATAACCTTAATTTGATAAATATGTTTAACCAAACATATTAAAATATTTTTTATTCAACCGCAATTTCAACCACAGTTTTAACCAAACATATATAAATACCAAACCAACTTCAACAAAAAATGCATTTTATAAAACAACTTTTTTCAAATCACAACTACAAAAGCTACTATAACTTTTTTCAACCTCACCTTGCTGCCCTGCAAAATGGCCAATAAACAGAGCAGAGCAGTATCTGGAACATAATTTGTACCATGTTCTTTTAAATTTAAAATTTTATTTTGTATGAAATAAAATATTTTTTGTGTTTTTTTAATCATTTTGATATATTAATATTAAAAATGATTTATTAAAAATAAAAAATATATTTTATTATATTTCTAGATAAAATATACTTAAAATTATTATCATTATTACAATCTCAAACCCACCCTTAAAAAAACGTATGTTTACATCTCATGATATGACAACCAAACCAGCTGAAAGAATTGCCTATCCACCCAAGGCATTTCTTTACCACCACGCCATAAACTAAAATTAAAAAAAATAATTAAAAATAATTAAAAATTAAAAATTAAAAATTAAAAAAAAAAACCTTAATTTCGTAGAATCTTCTTTGAAAAAAATTCATGTCGATCTGCACTTTACTGGATAAATTATACAATTGGCTTATAAAATATAAATAAATGGTAGATTAACGTAGTAGAAAAGAATCTGGGGAAATAATATATTTTTAAGATGTCACAATTTAAAATCATAATAATCGCAGCGTGTGGAAAACAAAGGTTTTTTTATTTAATTAATGGTGTCTAGAATTTTTTTACAGTATTGATGGTGTCGTTATTTAAGTTTTGATGTGACTTTGAAATGTTTTGCTTGTTTTATTTTTTTGTCTTTTCACTCTTTTCTCTCTTTTTTTTTTCTTCATTGTAATTTGTGACGAGCCATTTAACAATTTAAAAGAGTCACTAATGATATATGCGACTCGCGAATCATGTCATATAGGACACTTTTAACTGAGTGTTTTCTTTAAATATTTTTTTTATTGTGTTATTTTTTAAATTTTTTAATGTGCTAAATTCCAAAAAAATCTCAATGACTCTCATCACTGTCTAACTCAAAGCAATAAAAAGAAGTATAAGTTAGTAATTAAAAACTTTTACAAGAATATTTTTGGCAAAAATAATGATATATTGTCTCTCTAGAGATATATTTCTCACGTCTTTCATGTTTTGAGACAAAAATTAATCAAAATTGTCTAGAGATAAATTTATTTATATGTCTCTTTAATCAAACATGTTTTTTTGTCATTTATGTACTTGTCTCTTCAATCTTGAAACACTAATCAAATCTAATCAAACCATATTTGTTTGCCGGAAAGTAGTTTTTTTTTTTTGAATAGTGCTTTCCATGACAACTGAATTTATGAAAAGTAAATTATTTTTTTATATTTGGTAGTGTCATAGAAAATGAGTTGGAAAAACACTTTATAGTGTTTGGCTATATCATAAAAAATAATCTATAAAATAACTTATTAATGTTTTATTGTTTTTTCAAGTTTATTAAAAGAATGAAAATCAAATCTGACAGGTAAGAAATTTGAAGGAGGATGAGATTGAAAAAAAATATATATAATTTCATGAATTATTTTAAATAAAACAAATAACAATCAAAATAATGGAGACTAAATTTGACAGATAAAAAAATTGAAAGAGGATAAAATTAAAAAACAAAATCAATTAATAAAAGGATAAGAGAAAAAAAATAACAATTAAAAGAATAAGTACTAAAATTGGTATAAAAATCAAATTCTAAGGGATGAAATTGATAAAAAAAAATCAAAACAAAATATATAGTAATCAAAAGATTGAAAACCAAATTTGTTATAATTAACAAATAACAAGATATTTTTAAATTACTTACAACTTCTGAAAAATATTTTTCACACAAAATAAAAGAAAAATACTTTTATGGAAACCAACTCAATTTTTTCTTTGACTAAAAAGTATTTTCTATTGACTAACTTTTTTAATGGTAAACAAACATGAATAAATAAAAGTAATAAATAAATAATAGAAATAATCAATATTCAAACTCAAATATCATATTTAATAATAACAAATAAGAAACCATAAAACAAAGCTAGGCTCTACCCGATATAGTAAATATACTTGTATCAAAGGTGTGTATCATATTTATTGCTAAAAATATTAATAATAAATATACTTGTATCAAAGGTGTGTATCATATTTATTGCTAAAAATATTAATAATGTCAACATAACTAATGTTTAGGACTTGATAACCACCTGAAAAAAATAAATCTTTATAACTAACACTCTCAAATTTAAGAGTCGGTGGTAATATTTTCTTTAATGATGGTAGATTAAACAACTTGTTTTTAATTTAAAAGTGAAGAACTGTTATTTTTATTATCAGTTATATATAGACACTAAAGACAATAATGGTAAAATAAACCACTATTTTTATCAGTGATTTTTTTAATAAAACTATGATTTTTATTAGTGGTTAAGTTAAAAAATGCTATTTTTTCAATACTGTTCTATCTTGTGGTATATCCTAAATATTTTTAGATAAGTTATTTACGGCCATTAATAACAATAGTGGTTGAATAAACCACTATTTCTATTAGTAATTTTTAATTAAACTATAATTTTTATTAGCGATTGAGTAAAAATATGCTATTTTCTCAATGTTTTTCTATCTTGTAATATATCCTAAATGTTTTTAGCAAAATATGCTAGTTTGATAAAAGACCTTCATTTGTCCATAGGATCTTAAATTTTGGACATGAAAAACAAAAATCCACTCAGTCAACAAGCAACTTAAAAGAGTAATTCTAGTCTGACTTCATTTGTGGACAATGGACAACTAGTGCATGACCCAAATTTGACTATCTCATTTATTAAATTTCATTTGTGCAATTAGAATCTAAAATCAATAACAAGGCAATATTTTTCTTTTATCTATAGAAGGCTCATTAGACTTTGAATAGATTTTTATTTCTTATCAAGTCATTGCATTTTGCCTATTAAATTAGCGGTTAGCCAGTTTTCAAGTTTGCATAATTCCTAATAGTAGAAAGATTAGTATATTTTTAAGGATTGAAACTAAAACATTGTAGTATCACGGTTACCTATGAAGCCAAATGTACAAAGGCTTGGAAATAATACATTATCAACCTATTATATGGTGGTACACACCCATCATCTCCTTCCAACCATGATCAATAAATTTCTCTTTTTTATTTTATAAAAGAGGAAAACTTTATTACTATCTTTTATAGCCATTATAAATTGCCTAAACAAAATGAGAAAAAAAAAAAGACAATAAACAAAGTATCAAATACTTTACAAATAAAACATGAACCGGATTTAAAAAAAAAAAAACTTCCCTTTTAACCCACAAAACTAAACATAATTAAAACTATGAAATTAAAGAAAAAAAAAACTAAATCCATGCAACTAAATCTGTCTCTCTATATACTCAGTGCTTGGCAAAATAATCTGCGACTTGATTTCTCTCTCTAAAAATATAAGTAAATTTCTCAACAGAAAATACCTTTTAAGCATTATAGTCTTATGATATTATTAAATGACATGCTTCTCCATATAACATCAACCAAGTTACATAATTAAGTCAAAGTCTTCCAAAATTGAACTCTTTTTTTTTTTTTTGTCTGGTGGCCAAGGTCTTAAAACACTTGTGTCAATAGTAGCCCTTACAAGTATAAAAAGAATGCATAACTGTGTCATTAGCTTTCAGAGAGAGTTTAAGGCTCTCATTTTGAGCCCTCAAATATAAATCTTATACAAGTTTTGTTTGCCATCCATTGCAAGAACCTCATACGTGATTTCATTTGGTGAGATGTTTTGGACTTTTAGAGCATCTCCAATGTAAGAGGTAAAAAAAATAAATTTCAAACCCAAATATCTATCATTTTAGCTTTTTTCTCCTCTTTTAGCGACTCCAACAAGATAGCTTAAACAATATCCAAAATCCATTTTCTCTTACCAAAATGTTATTCCTACGTATATTTGATAGAAAAAGTTAAAAGCATGTAGGAAGTTGATATGGTTGTTGGCCAATGGCTCTTTCATCCCCTTTCTCACACCTTCTATGTTTTTATTCACAATATAGGGCTATGATGCAACCATATTATTCGATAGTTTTATCCATATTTACCTAGTATTTTGCCTATGTTTTATATATAAAATGCCTTGGTATTCTTTGTTTTATGTTTTGAAGGCACTTTTGGATGAAATATTCAAAAAGAAGTAAATTGGAGATAATTGACAGATTTGACCTCCAATCGATGTTTTGTGCAGAGCTTGAGCTCTAGAGGTCGAAATGAAGTGATTCTAGTGGAATTACAAAGCTAACATGCATAATGTTCTATAAATATATGGCAAGAAAAATAAAAAGAGAAAGAATATGGAAATCTTAACCTTCAAAGATAAATATTGCATTTTGTCAATGTTGCTCTTCAGCCATTCCAACTTAAATAACTTGAGCAAGAGAAGTCCATTTAATGCAAACTTAATTTATTTGGATTCCAGACTCGAAGACCTATCAGAACACCAAATTTCAGTAGAAAAGAAGCTCATATGAGAGAGATATGAGTTTTTTTAATATGACACATGAATTTTATCAGCAAGCAGGTTTTGTGAAGAAATAAGTCCAAAGTACTTCTCAAAGCATCGAAACCAACATCTAAGTCTTTATTTTGACAATTTAGCTCCTCTAAGTCAAAATTCAAAGCTTGAAGATTTTATGCAAAGCTATTTTTTTTTTTTAGGAAAATAATTATTAAAATACTTAAATGTAAATTGTCTATATAAAAAAGGACTATTTTATAGGAAATGGGGATTACGGTTTCCTATTAAATAAAAAGAAAGAGAGAAAGGAAAAAGGGCAGCCTGAACAGAGAAGAAAAATACATTTTTTCCTCTAAAAACACGAAACCATACATTCTTCTTTCTTTTTGATTAGTTGTTCAATAGACATGCAAGGCTAAATTTTTTTTCTTGGTTGCAAGGACATAGAAACCTTCGGATTTCAAGAACTGTGAGATTTATTTCACCTTTTCTTTTCAGTTTATATGAAAAATATGCTTGTTTTTCTCATAGTTATTAAATCCGGTCCAGGGGTTGACCCGACCAAGGGGCTGGGTCTCGGGTTTCATGGGTCAACCCGGGTTGACCCGTAATAATTAAAAAAAATTAATATTTCATATGAAAAAATTCATGTAAATATAGATTATACATATTATAAATAGTGAAGTTTAAAATAATATTTTAAAAAGTTTTTTATCCCACATTAAAAAGATATTATGTTAAGCTTTTAAGTTGAAGTATTTAAATTAAAAACGTTTTTTATCCTACATTGAAAAAACATAATTTTTTTCATGGGAACATAGAGTATATATATGAAAGGGCTTCAAATCCCACATTGAAAAGATACTATGTTATCCCTTTAAGTTGAAGTATTTAAACCAAAAGGTTTTTTATCCCGCATTGAAAAAACATGATTTTTTCCTTGGGAACATAGAGTATATATACTAATGGGTTTCAAATCCCACATTGAAAAAACATAACTTTTTTCATGGAAACATAGAGTATATATATGAAAGGGCTTTAAATTCCACATTGAAAAGATACTATGTTATCCCTTTAAGTTGAAGTATTTAAACCAAAAGGTTTTTTATCCCACATTGAAAAAACATGATTTTTTCCTTGGGAACATAGAGTATATATATGAAAGGGCTTCAAATCCAACATTGAAAAGATACTATGTTATCCCTTTAAGTTGAAGTATTTAAACCAAAAGGTTTTTTATCCCACGTTGAAAAAACATGATTTTTTCCTTGGGAACATAGAGTATATATACTAATGGGTCTCAAATCCCACATTGAAAAAAATATAATTTTTTTCATGTGAACATAGAGTATATATATGAAAGGGCTTCAAACCCCACATTGAAAAGATACTATATTATCATTTTAAGTTGAAATATTTAAACCAATTTTTTTTTTATCCCACATTTTTTAAAAAAAAAAAAACCAGGTCTCGTCCGGGTTTGCACGGGTCACCCGGGTCCCGGGTCGACCCGCCGAGTCGCCCGGGTTTGGCCGGGCTGTTGCCACAGCCTGTCTTTTATTAAACCCGAACCGGTCCAGCCACCGGGTCGACCCGCGGGGCCGGGTTTAATAACTATGGTTGTTCTATGCTTATTTACTATAATTGTTTATTTTAATTGCTATAACGGACTCTAAATTATTATTGGAAACAATTTAGTGCTAAGTTTGTTATCAAAACCAGAATTTTGGTATATAAACTTGTGAAGCAACTGAGATTAATAGTTGTGGCGGATCTAAGTTATTAATCTTAGGGAAAACATTTGGTCAAATCAAACATGGATTACGAACAATTATGTTTTCTAGATTAATCAACTTATCTAGTTCTTAAGGCTACCATTGAATTAAATTACTAGTGCGGATATTGTGGTTGTTTGATGATTAGAGTTAGTTATACAACGAATTTGTTAACTAACCAATATTAATAATCAAAATATAAGATGTATCATTTCAATTACCGATTCTGATTTCCATAGGTGTATGTCTATTTGAAACCAATGTCTATTCTTTTGATAGTTTTCTAATTTATTTAATTTAGCTTAATTATTTTATTCTGCTATAGCTTAGATAATCTCAAAATTCCCACCAATTAGATATCGTATAGCATAAAAATCTGAACTAAACCTTTCTCGTGAGATCAACTCCTTACTTTCTCTATACTATATTGTTTATTTAAGATAGGGTAATTCATTTGTGTGACTGCGACACATCACAATAGGCTATTGGATCAATAATGTTATAAACCACACCTAATTTAGTGATGAATTCTTTGTCCAAACAACCTCTTTTGTCTCCTCAAACACATATGTGTATTAAACTTTAGTTGTAAAATCTATTTTAGTCTTCTATTTCAGACTCTTTCAACTTACAACACCATTATTTAAAGTAAAATATAATTAGACTTGATTTTTTTTTCAATATCTTATTGAAAACTACCATCCAAATAATCATGAACTACTAACTCATCTCTTACATAAACCAAAACAACATTATTAATTATTTATAAGTATTTAAGAATATTTTTAACTATTTTCTAGTGACTCTCACCTGGATTAGATTGATATTTACTCATTATGCTTAAATCATAAGATACATTTGGTCTTGTACGTTGAATCACATATATTATGGATCTTATATCCAAGTATATGGAATCATTTCCAACCTATCTCTCTCAAATTTTGTTTTAGGGCATGCATCATTGGAGAGAGTATCATATGCAAAATAGATAAGTATCATCTTTTGAATTTTTTTCATGTTAAATGATTTCAGCATCTTATCTATGTACATGAATTGAAACAATACAAGTAACCTTTTATATCTATCTTTATAGATCTTTATTCCTAGTATATCTTTTATGGAGAAATTCTTAGACAACCAGATTTTTACTAACCATAGTAAAGAAATGTCATTTTCTATAAATACTATGTTGTCTGCATAAAATATTAGAGAACCAACTCCACTCCCATTAACCTTTTTATAAACACAAGTCTCATCCATATTTTTCCCAAATTCAAATTGTTTAATTATCTCATTAAAATGAATATTTCAACTTCTTGAACCTTACTTAAGTTCATAAATAGATTTTTATAACTTGCATACTTTATTGACAAATTCCTTAGATTCAAAACTTTCAAGTTGTGTTACATATACATTTTTTTGAAAATTCTCATTCAAAAATACAGTTTTGTCATCCATTTATCAAATTTCATAATCATGGTATGCAACTATAGCATGCAAAATCCTTATAAATTTTAACATAGTTATCGATAAGAAAGTTTCATCAAAGTCAACCTATTTATCTTTGTTTGTATCCTTTGACTACTAATCTAGCTTCGCATGTTTGTACATTTTCATTCATGACAGTTGTTGTAATCCATTTTTGGGTCCCCACAAAAAATACTAAATACAAAAAAAAAAAAAAAACAGAGAAAGCTCAAAACGGTGCCGTTTTGAAACGGCACCATCGTCTTCTTCCCCTGGACGCGCAGAGAACAGGGGAGAAGAATTTTTTTTTTCTTCTCTTTTCGCCTACTTTTTTTCCCGGCTTTGGCGCAATAAGACGCCCACAATTCACCCACTTGCCTGACGTTGTTATCCGTTGAAGGTAGTGGAGGGGGCGGCCAACGGTAGCCGCCCCAACACGTTCTCCCTCCCCTGTTTTCCTATAAATACAGGGGAGGGCTACTGAAAAGAAAGAAAGAAGAGACCCGAGAGAGGGGGAAGAGAAGAGAAGGGAGAGCAAAGAGAGGGGAAAAGAGAGAAAAGGGAGAACACAGAAGAAGAAGAAGAAGAAGGAGCAGCAGAGGAGAGAACAAAAAACACAGAGGAGACAGAGAAGGAAAACGCAGAGCAACCCCGGCCACCCCACTGTCAGCACCGCTTCCTGTCGCCACCAGCAACTCCGCCATCGACGACAGCCACCACAGGTCAGCCCTCAACCCCTTATCTCGTTTTACTGTTCATCTTCTTGCATGCAGAACGTGCACTATGCACGTTCTGCAAACCATGAATTAATTGCTCGGTTACTGTGCATGTGCATAGTAACCAGCCATTTGGGCCTGGGCTGGGGCGTCAGCCAGCCCATGTAAATGGGCCAGGTTTGGCCCAGCCCATGCAATTGGGCCTGATCCGGCCCATTTTTATTTATTTGTTTATTTTTTTAAAAAAAAATATTATTGTTTTAAAAAATATTTATGATGTTTCCATTTTTTATTTATGTTATTTTTATTAATATCGGGTAGTATTTTTATGTCGAAAAAAATACAAATCGGGTATTAAAATACCCGATTTTTTTGTCACAAACTTTCAAAAAACTACAAAAAAATTAAAAAAAAAACATTTTTGTGCATACGGCCAAGTGTCTCAAATATAAAATATCATATCGTATTTTTCATGTCAAAAAACAATATTTTAGCATGCATTTTGGATTTTAGTATAAAGGATTATGAATTTATACGTAAATCGTATTCCTGATAAAAATAATAATAATAATAAAAAAATATATTTTCTTTTAACGACTTCGAATAGTTAGTTTTTTACCCGATAAAGATAAGGATCTCCTTACAGAGGAGGACTTTTCTTAAACCGTAAACGAACCAATAATTCAAAAACCACAACACGATTTTAGATTTTATCAGACATTAAAACAATGCAGCCTACCTTAGGTAGGGCGTAGTTGGGGTGCTAATACCTTCCCTTTACGCAACCAGTCTCCGTACCCGATCTCTAACGACCAGTTAAGGTTCCTAGTAACCAGAATACTAGGTGGCGACTCCCAGTCCATATTTTCACTTATAGAGACAAGAATTCCTTGTCTCTCCTTATTTTGCCAGGAATAAATTATTCCGATTTTTCCTTGAGGGTGGACGATCGCCGCGCCGCCGCACACGTGCGACAACAGTCTTTATCTTAAAGACTCATTGATATCCAGTGAGTTTTATCCCTTCAATTGGATTAACTAAGGTTCATACTTGATTGTTGTACATGGAATTCATTTTAGATTTCATGTTCTCAAGCTGTTTTTTTATAATCAATATCAAATACTAGTTTTATGTAATTGGTAAGCTTATCAAGTATGAGCAACTTGTTATTTTTAGCTTTTATGAAAATTTCAAATCTCATTGGTGCATGACATATTCTACTAAATCTACAGAGTTTTATGTTTCTTAAGCTTCAGGCTCAAAATCCAATGCTATAGCCTTAGGCTTAAGTTCCGTTTGGATGTCAGTTTTTTATTCTTGAACTTCTTCAAGTTCTATTTTCCTCTCACTCCTCCTTTCAAGAATATATTTTTTTTTTAGAAAAGTAGCATATTTTAAGACAAATTGTTTTTCTCAACGGAATGATATAAATAATATCCAATAGTTGTTTTTGGATATCCCACAAACTTATATTTATTTGACTTAGCTTTTAACTTTTTTAGATAAAATACGCTTCATATAAACGTCACATCTCAAATCTTTTAATATAATAAGATTGGTCTCTTACCATTTCATATCTCATATGAATTCTTATCAATAGATTTTAATGGAACCCTATTTAATAAGAAAGTAGTAGTTTGTAAGGCATAACCCTATAATAAATGTGAAAGGTCTGTATAGCTTATCATGGACTACATTATATCTAATAAAATGGAATTGATCCTTTCAAAAGGTGTCCATTATAAGAGAATCTCATTCTCTTAAAGATAATCTTGAAAATCTTGGTTGAAGTATACTAATACTCTTTCTAGTTTGTTTCTTAACTTTATTTTTGAATTCTTTGAACCTTTCAAATTATTCAAACTTTCATGAAATACACATGACCATATCCAATATGGTCATCAATGATGAAAAATGTATATCCATTTATGGCATGAATCATTTTTAGTCCACATACATCTATATGAATTAAACCTAATAATTCATTAGATCTTTCACTCTTTCAGTAAAGGGTGTTTTGGTCATTTTACCTAATAAACAAGCTTTATAAATTTCATATGATTCATAATCAAGAGGATCTAATATCCTTCTTTATAGAACTTAATATTCTTGTTTCATTGATATGACCTGGTCTATAATGCCATAAATAATATGGATTTTGATTATCTAATTTGTTCTTCTTGCAATTTATATTAAACCTGAGCATTTCAAGATTAGATATATACAAATAATTTGTATAAGTATTAGATTCATATTAAATATCATTATTATAAAAGGAAAAATATTTTCCCTAAATAATAATTTTAAATCCATTAAAAAGTGGATACGATGTTTCTAGAAAGTATTATAACAAAAAAACAATTATCAAGTTCTAATGACAACTCACTTGGCAAAGTTAATGTAACAACCTTTGATTTATTACCAATACGTAGGTCCGTTTTACGTTTATTCAAGCATAAACTCACATAAAGTAGAAGCTTTAATAAGCCTTTTAGCCTTCATGGTTGCAAGACAATCTTTGTAGTTCCTCTTATAGTGACTTTCTTGGCCACAATGATGATAAGTTCCCATGTTATTCTTCATTCTCCAAGTAGGCTTTTATGCTCGGATTGCAAGATCAAGTCAATGTCTAACTTATGGTCCATTAAAATAGCCAATCATCCTCAACATATGAGTGTTCATCGAGGAACCCTTTGTCATCTTGCAATGGAACAATTCTTTAAAAGTCTCATACCTCTCAGTCCTACTAGTCACATTAAGTAACTCTTTGAGATGCATAATTATTATATGGGCATCCATATTCCCATGCTACATTTGAAATTCAAGTGATGTGATGGATAACATCACATATGTAGTCTCCTCATCATCATCAATATGATATTGATATTTAGTCTTAACTACATTATCAATGTTCTCATTAAGGATAAGAGGAATTAGATTTTCAAAAACATACAACCTTTTTTTTTGTTTAAAAACAATTCTCACATTTCGATACTGGTCCAAAAGGTTTGGCTTAATTAACTTATTAGCATTAAGTATGCAACGTAGGGATATATTTATTTCACTCATGGTAATATATCAATCTATTAATGTAAAGATAGATAGTTTTGGATTCATGCATAAATATGTATAACCAAATTTATATAATGTCTTTAATTATAATTTGCTCTCATTATTAATTTAGGAAATCTCACTTAAATCTTATAGTGGATTAGGATCTCATTTAATTCATATGACCTTAAGTAACTCAATAAATTAAACTAGGTAGATAATATAGCTTATCAATCATATTTTTATATGACACCCAAATCAATTAGGTGACAACTATTGTCTAAACATATCATATATGTTTGGTCTAACTACCCTCTCTAATATTATATAATCATAAGTAACTCATCCGATTAACGATAACATTGAGTAACTCAACAAGTTATCCATGAATAAAACTATGGTTTTATGGATATAAAATCAAAAGCCAACAAATCATGTTTTCAACATGAACATACTATATTAATGAGAGATTTATTATTTTAATTAAGTTTCATTCCATGAAATTAGTGATATATCATACTTAATAATTATATATAAGCATATACTCCTAACATGTCATTCTAATTAGATGATTATGAATATATCTAAACTAATTCCCTCAAGCCATCAAAAGAAATTAGATGGTTAAAACATAGGTAGCTGTTGCAAAGATTGATAAGTTCTTTCTTCATATTGGATTGCAAAATAGTTTTCTTATCTAAATTTCTATATATCTAAATTACATAACATTTATATAATTAAATAATAAACCTCGATTTATATTCTATATGAATTACATGAGAAAAGAATTTTACAACTCATAATTAAAATAGAGATAATTAAAATAGAGAAAAGGAAGGACAAGCATGCTCTATTTAATATTACAATCAATCAATCACTCAGTCATAAAAACAAAATCACATTGGTTTTTAAATATTCATAACTATCCATCATGCATAAGAGCATATTAATATGCATAATTAAATGCATTGCATGCCTCAATTCTAATTATTGGTTTTATGTGCAATTTTAAAATAATATTTCTAATACTTAGAAATATTAAATCAATTCCAATTTGATAATTTCTCAAGCACAATAAATCTTATTTAATATAATTTTTCTATGAAAAATATTTTTCAAAATGTAATAAATAAATTAATCATATTGAAATTCTTATTAACATCCTAAACTATTTTAGGATCATTTAAATAAAATTTCTAGTTTTTTCTTAAAAATATTTTATTTAGAAAAACTATTTTTTAAAACTATTTTATTTAAACAATTTAATTAAATCCTAATCTAGTTAGGATAACAAAAGTTTTTTGAATTAAACATTTTAATTCAATCATAATCCTATTAGAAAAATTAATTCTATAATTAATTTAATTTAGGTTTTAGTTTTAAGATATAAAATCAACATTTTATATAAGAAGGGGGTATAATGAGAATCCTATCACATATACCATATTGTGATAGGGAATAAGTTGCATGAGTAAATGCATTGGATTACACCAAAAAACAATAATGTAATAAGTTATAAGGTGTAGGGGTATAATTGTAATTTTACCCCTAAAAGTAATATAATAAAAGATGGAGGGGTCGAATCATAATTCTACCCCTTATCTTCTTCTCTTCCATCTAACGCTGGCAGTGCTAGCAGTGACAACTAAGGGTGTCACAACTTATAATAGAGTTAGCAGCAGTAGCCAAGGTTGTCGCCGCTCTTACCAAGCAAGAAGCAGCCCTTGTGCTGTCTCCAATGAAACGCGAGATTGTGCCATAAGCAATGCTAGCTTGTTGGTGCTACTATGGCAAGGAAGCAACCCTTGGTTGTTGTCCGTCCTATGACAACAACTTGGCCATCGCTGGTTCTTTTTCCCACCAATATATAAATATATATTTTTTTTAATTTCAATGGTGGATTTTGACCAGATTTGATGGGAACAATAAGTGAGGGAATTTTTTTTCTTTTTAAAGGAATGAGAAAAATAATAATTTTGTACACAAATTTAATTGTCATTTAATGTCAATAATAATTAAAATATGAAATCAAAAAATTTAATTGTCTAATAATGGCTCTAATACCACTATCGGGTTTCCTGAAACATATCAATGCAACGGAAATTGTACAATTTAAATTTTTTTTGGGACTCCCAAGAATCCTGTTAGATAGATCTAGGGTTGTTTAGCATTTATATGAAGATTATCTGAAGATCCAATTTTCTTTTAAGTTTTGAATAATTTTTTTTTATCAAAAAGTAAGTGTATTAATAGATCAAAATGAAATAGCGCTGGAAACCAACAGGTCAATTGTACAAGCATATATAAAAAAACAGGGAACAAACTCCCTGGAGACATAATCCCAAAATAAACAACCTAATCTATAGCAGAACATAACTTGCAGATAGATAAGGCATATACAAAAACATGAAACAAACTCCCTAGAAACATAAATCTCATCATAAACAATCCTAAACCATAGCAAAGCATAATCTGCAACTAGAAACCCCAAAATGCCAGCATGGCCAAACACGAAGAAACAGCCCGCATAGCTCCACTAGGAAGAGGCTGACACACCAGGAAACACCTTGCGGCACCCCAAGCCAAAGAAGAACTCAACCAACACACCATAAAAAACCACAGAAGCTCCAAACCAGAACAATTAGCCAATATCCAATTCAAGCTAGACATCCCAGCTCATCAACCTAGAACCACAATATAGAAACAAAACACATATTAATGACAGTCAATACCAGCAATAGGTGGATAACTAACTATCTTCAAGCGATATTTCCTTCGACTCTTACCCGATAGGATACCATGGCCAATATCAGAAGGCAAGCCTTTGCTTCACATCATATAATTACGCTTAGCAACAAGAGCAGGTTTGCCATTTCCAATTGTGTCAGACCCAGAAGAATCGTTAGAAAGTGTGATAACATTACCACCCGAAGCATGGTGTGTTGCCTACTGATGAGGAAGCTCCCTACAAGTAGTGTCACATTTCTCAATAACCTCCCTATTGAGGACAATGTGCACTATAACAGCTAGTTCAAAGGAACCAATATCATTATATTCATGCTGGGGTGATATATTGTGATGGGGAGATAGCTTGGGCTTCCCCCCCTTCTAAATAGCTTTTCGACTCCCAAATACTGCCCCTATAAGATTAGGGCAACAATCCCCTGAGGGTTGACCATTATCTTCAGCAGAAGAACTAGAGGGAGAGGTAGATGCTCGTTTTATCATCCCAAAAGCAGAAGTATCCTCAGCGGCAGAGTTAAGCTTCCAACATACATTGTTGGTATGACCAGGCATACAACAAACAGACAAAATCGAGGCTTGTATTCATAGATGACCCTTTGCTTAATAATAGTTCCATCTGGCATGGAGAGGCTGATAGAACGAGGCAAGTTTGCAGACAGATTTAATTTTATCATGACTCAGGCAAAGGACACCCGAGACATGAAGAGAGTGAGGTCATCACATCGAATAAGTTTGCCAATAACACTGCTTATTTTTGACAAGCACATCGATGACCAACATTCCAGTGGAAGGTTTGGGAGACGGCCCCAGACCTGCACAGACGACATATCTGGTTTGCCAAAATCAAAGTAAGGAGACATCGGCTTATTGACTAGCAGTTTACCTTAAACAGAGTAAGGGCCTCTGCAAAGCACTCTGTCGATATTAGCTGCAGAAGAGAAATGGAAGACCAGCCAGCCTGAATCATGGATGTGCAGAGTGGCATTGCATTTCCATACATTTGCCATGAATTTCCCATTAATAGTATAACCATGAGTTTTACCAATTGAATATCCAATTAAACATAATTTTCAAATGTCTCTAAGTTCACCGAAATCTTTAGGTAACAGAGAACATAGATCAGAATTATGAAATGAACAAACATGAGTAAGGTCAGGGTCAAAGGCAGTGGTGGGCAATGTAGTGACCCTAGGGCAATCTTTATCAAAAGAGATAGAGCAATACCTGGGAGGGAGCCAGAGGGGGGCGAACCCTATCCAGAACCACCAGGGAGAAGGATGTTAGAAGAATGCCCATTGACTCCACCAGCCAATGGCAATTGAAAATTTGACATAAACCATAAGTCGTCCAAGTGTTTAGCCTCTCATGATAATCCACACAAATTGTTAGTAAGAAATCTTTGAATCTCTTAAAAAAAAAAAAAGGATTGTTATACCTTTGTGTGCTAACTTTTTTCTTTTATGTTTTAGGTATTTCTATAGTATACTTATTTCATAGAAAATAAAAGGCATAACTTTCTATTTATAGAAAAACTTAAGAACCCTATAAATGATAAAATATCAATTTACCTCTTATATAATATCACACATATTATTTTAGGTTAATTTTAGACATTTATTCAATCAAATCCTTACTTCATTGTTTTTAGGTATATAATTGTAATTTATTGTATTAATTATATTTTAGTCCTCAATTTCTAAAATTTATTTATAATTAAATCACACTTTATTAATTATCATATTTTAATTTCTAACCAATGTTTTTTATATATGTGACCCATTAGATTCCCTAATAAGTTGACCCAGATATAAATCATAATCCTAAATAAAATATGATTAAATAAATTAAGCAAATTAATTTATTGTCAATTCAATAATTGATTGATTTATATTTAAAGATTCAATATAATGTCTAGCAACCTGTTATGATCCCCTAGATATTAGAAAAGTTGTAAGTGGTTTGACTTCACATTTTAATGACCAGTTTCTCAAAGTAATTATTATTCTTTTATCAATAATATTTCGATTTAGATATTGTAGCATGGAGTTGTTTACTATGTTAAATCGTGTTTGTTCTCAACACCATAGTCATTTTTTTATATATATATATGATTTGAAACTCTTTTCACATCTCATTCCACCTTGCACAAGGATTTACAATCAATACTATTTAAGAACAAATGTAACATATTTTCTAATTTACCTAAGATGATGAATGCTCTCCTGATTACTTAAATACTTTTATATAGTTCATGTTATATCCAATATAAATTCATTTGCTACCCTTGATTAGGACCACGTGTAATAGGATCAAAACATAATACTTCCTATATAAGATAACTTAGTGATTTGAAGTCTAAAGATCACTTACACAACTGTCATGTAAGTCTCTCCATAAATACAAATGATCTCTCCATATGAAATTCTCATGCAAGTTAGTTTAGTGTATATGTCTTCTAACAAGCACTTACATATTAGTTCTAGGTATTCCTTATACCTCAGCTTATAAGAACAACTAATTTCTTTTATAAAGGAAAGAACATACTATGTATCAGTGTCAATAACTCTAATTAATGTCTAATCTTAATAAAGCATTGACCAAGAATAATTAGGAACAATTTTTTGATAAAATATGAATCCTGTAATTATAATAACTTTTAACTTTTTTTTCAAAGTATTTTTGTTTCAAAAACTTTATCTTTTAGTCTAGATTCATTAAACAAATATTATATTCATTTATAAAATATTTGACGAACATTAAAAACAAATAAGTTTCTATTAATAAATTACATATATTTATATGAATAAAATCAATGTGACATATAACCAACGGAGATAATCTCGTAATTCAGTTTACCCTTTTCAAAGGCTCTAAGACAATATTTGGGAATACAATTGAAACCGTGTTTCCTAAAAATTTGATATTTTTTAAAAGTTAATTTTTTTTATGTTTTTAAATCATTTTAATATATTAATGTTAAAAAAATTTAAAAAATATTATTTTAATATATTTTCAAACAAAAAACACATTTCTAAACCATAACGATTATTATATTTTTAAACACGATGCTAGAAGAACTGCTCTTCATTCCCTACTTCTTGGCTGTAGGCCTTTCTCTTCCATCTTTTATAGCAACCGGACACCCCGTTTCCAATTGGCTTGACCCTTGCCTAACGAACCCTTGTGTGTGTGTGTGTGTGTATCGCCCAAGGCAGCCCAGCACTTCTTAGCCCTTCCCATCGACAAAATCACATGGTTGCAGACTGTAAGCTTATATCAGAGCACCTTTTCTCTAATCCTTATGACTAATGTACAATTCTTTCGCTACGAAATAGTGTTCTTAACGGGTACAAGCCCATACAAGGCGCTCATGATCTGCCTGACCAGGTTGAAGACCGGCCTTTATCCATATCTGTCAATAGCTTCAACACATTGTGTTCAAGTTTTCATGCCTCGCAACGCCTCGTAACCTAGCAGCAAGCACAAATTGTAAAGTTTTCAAGTTTTACATATTCCTTTTCCCAATCTTCGTCAGCATCCTTTCCAATTTCCCTTTTCAAATGCTTCTCTTTTAATTCTACAAAGAACTTGAGAGCTCCATTCCCGCCTTCCTTTTTTCGATAAGTCAACAAAGCAGAACACTGTGATGCAGCGGATGGGGAAAAACCCTTCATACGCATCTCTTCAAGAACATCAAGGATCATTTTAGCTTGTCCTTGCTTGACATGGATAACCATCAAAATGCTACAAGTTACCACATTTGGACCAACCCATCCTTTGTTCCAAGATTTTCTCCATTTCTTCATATTCACTGCACTCAATAGATTCCATTTTCTTGTCGCAGCCGCCAAAACCTCTAATCATGGGCGAGTACGCTTGAACTGGCAATTCACATCCTTAAGTTTCTTAAGGAGACTCTTCTATATCATCCACAGTTTTCGTGAAGTGTAAGCTCCAAGCGAGCGCAAGAACATCAATCTTTCTATCCTGTTCTTCCCCAACTTCTCCCTCACTTTCACTTCCCTATTCCCCCCCCCCCCCCTCATCACTACTATCATCATTTCTTTCTAAATCATTATCACTATTATCTCTCTCATGTTTCAAGGATGACCGATCATCTAAACTTGGGATTGCTCTATGGAACGCATCCCCAATCTCTTGTTGCCCCAATGTCGAAGCCAAAGCCAGTGATGAACCAAAAGAGCCTTCCTTTGGCTCACAAAAACGAACAAATTTAATCTTTGAATACTCGGAGAAAAACCCACTTTTCACACCAAATTCCAAGCTTCCACAACAAGTCCCACTTAAATCATACCACGAATTGTTTTAAACCGTAAAGAAAACAGAGCTGGCACCATGAAAAAGAGTGTCAATAATACCGAGGCATGGCAAAGACTGAGATGGGTTTTACAGGGTGTTTGGCATTGAGGTTCAACTTGCTTTAGAAAAAAATTCAAATTTGTTTTTTTTTTTTGTTAAAATTGAGTGTGGTTTATACTTTTTAGATCGTTTTGATGTGCTGATATCATAAATGATTTTTAAAAAATAAAAAAACATTATTGGCATGCTTTTCGGCACGAAAAGTTATTTGAAAAGTAACCGCTACCACACTCTCAAACACCCTCTTAGTCTAGGTCAAGATTTTATCAATATTTTTTAATTAATTTTATATAAAAAAAATTATAATTCTCAATTAAGTTATCAAAAAATTCTGAAAATTTGCGTGGAGTCTTCTAATATAATGCTTTAGCTTGGGCTAAAATTTCAGAATTTTTGGAGAAATTTAGAAATTTGATGAAAAATCATAATTTGATCAATTTTACGTTATTAGGCGTAATTTTTAATCCGACTATCAAATCGAGTTGAAATTTTATGAGGGATCTTAAAATATATTGAATAAAATCTAGTTAAGAGTTTAGGATGAACGGAGCTTAGTAGTGCTAACAAAAAAAAAAAGAACAGTCAAATAAAAGCAAAATTACTCATTAAGAGTAAAATGGTTATTTGCCATTAAAAAATAAAACAAATCAGCTCCTCCTTCCTTTTATATGTTGCCAACTGAGCAGAAGCATAATAGAAAGAAGAAAAATATAAGGCAAGAGATAAATAGAAAAAAATAAGGGGAAAACATAAAAAAAATTCCACAGAAAAAAATAAAAAATGAGAGAATAACCTTGTAAACTTACAAAGTCCAACTTATAAAACACTAATTTAGGGAAGAATCAAGTGAAGGAAGAAGGAATTAAAAGAGGGAAAAAAAATTAATTACTTTATTTTCCAGTTGGCATAAGATTGTTATTTAATCCTGGTTGAAGGGTTTTTATAATATTGATTCAGATTCGATTATAGATGAATTATATTTCACAAAACATCGAAGGATGTAACTTTAATAATGAGTTTAATTTTACTTTCGCTTTAATTTTATGTACTTTCAAATTTATTTTTTAATATATTGAATAGTATATTTGAATTAAAACTTTACTATTAATTTCAAAAATTCATGTACATAAATTAATAATTAATTTTAAAAAATATTTATATATTTATTTAATAACCCAGGAAACAAAATTCGTGGCTCCGCCCTTAACCCCTCTCTTGGTATCAGTTGGTTAAGGTGCTCGTTCATCCTCGATGAGACCTTGGGTTCGAACCATCCCAACTTGCCCTTGCTGAGGAGATATATCTACATCTCAAAACCCCGCTCGTGGAGATCCTCTTAGCTTCGGCTCCGACATAGGTGCGGTGGGGGTCCCTCCAGATATGTGTGGGATAATGGGCACAATATTCCCTACCAGGTATGAGGTCAACCCATCTTTATACCCATTTTTTTCACAGAAAAAAGAACCACATTTCTTTCTCCTTCTTCTAGCACTTAAAAGACAAGAAGAATCAACCTCAAACTCCAAATGGCGCACTACACATTAGCCACCGCTCAACGGCAAAACACTCAAAGCTTGCATTTTGAGAGAAACTTTAGCAATGAACAAAAAAACCTAGAATAGAAAATAATAATTAAAGAACAAGAAAATATGATATCCACTTCTCAGGGATGCTTCCAATAATGGTTTCGGATGGTACAAAAAATATATATAATTAATTTGTTGCGGTTTGAGCCGTTATAAAAAATATCTCATGTGAAGAGATTCATTAATCATTAGAACAATATTATTCTATTTTAAGTCTCTAGAAGTTGTTATGCTTTGGTCAATCAATTTTTTTAAAAAATTTGATTATTTGATATTGTTTTAATTTTTTAATTTATGATTGATGTTGATGATTTGTTTCCATGTGGGCACATGTACTGAAATGCTCGGTTAATTCTTGATTTTGCAAGATAAAATTCATTCTCGTTAATTTTAAAAAATTAGAACTTCAAGTACCAAATTAAAAGGTTGAAAGAATTTTCAACCCCTTTTTTCCAGCTTCAAGGACTTTTTTTCATAGTCAAGGAGAGCTAAAGGCCATATTTACAATTTGTTCCTTGAACTTTCTTTTTCAATTTGATCCCTGCATATTTGTTTTATTTGAGATTTGATTTGGTGTTTTATTTTTTCTTCTTTGATACAGGGATATTGCAATAGCAAGAGAATTTTTTTTTGGTGCTTCATTGTTACTCCATTTTGCAAAATAAAACACAATTAGACTAATTTAAATATATTAAGTGTTGAGGGTGTAAACCTCTGGCCTAAATTTTTAGTATTAATGAAAATTCAAATTTAACCTAAGAATATAGTGGGTTAATTAGAAAATAAAATAAGAAGATATTGAATAAATTGAAATCAGTTTGAAAGATTAAAATAAATAAATAAATATAGAAAAATATAGAAACACAAATAAAAATTTAATGGAAAGGATACACAAGGAAAAAAAAAGGTATTGGGATATAATTCAATGAAACTTGAAACGGTTCAACCTAAATAGTATAAACAAGTGATAGAATCTAAAAAACATTACTCGAGAGACATAAAAAAAATGTAAAAGAGAGATATATTGTGAATTAAAAAATTTATGTGTGTGTGCGCGCGCGCGCATTTGTGTTTCCTACCTTTAATGGAAAGAAGGAGGGAATGAAAGTTCATTTTCTTAAGCCTAATCTTGTGAAAACCTAGGGAAAACTAAAGATTTAAGGGGGAAGTGTGAGATTTTACTAGAATAAACATTCAATCACTTGAAATTAGAAAGATTTAGTGAGAGGAAAGTAAGGTATTAGAATAAAAAGTTAGGGAGGTGAAGGAAAAAGAAGAAAGCTTGAAGAAATTCTAACTAGTTAGCTTTCAAAGTGCATATTATTGTGTGATAAAGTGCTCCAAGCTTATTTTAACCAATTATCAAAAAGTTTAATTGATTTTCTAGATTGTATTCTTTCTTATGTGAGAATTGAAGGTTTTGTGAAATCTTTATGTGGTGATGTTGTTCGAGTGGAAAAACATTGAAATGATTTCAAATCATAAATAATTGAACAAAAAAATTTAGTAATTTTGTATGATTAAGGCTGACCAATTTGAAGGGGGAATTTGGTAAATGATTTTAAACTTATAGAATTTGTATATTTTGATAAGAATTGATGTAAATATGGTGATTTAGGATGAAATTAATGATTATATCTAGTTGTGGTAGGATTGTTATAGTATTTGGGGTGAGAATTTTGTAAGATAAATATGTAAGATTGTGTTTTGAATTATATAGGGTGTGAGTAATATTGGTAAGATGATTTGTGATGAAAATAATTAAAAAGAAACAAATTAGGAGAAATTAAGACCCTTGGGGTTAGTCAAATGAGTTATTTTAGATAATTGATGTATAATTTTGTGATATTATAATCAATTATGAATAATGAAAAGGAAATGTGGGGAGAATTTAGGCAATTAGATGTTTGGGAAGTTAAGTCAATAAACTTACATGAAAGATAATAAAAGCTATGGTTATGAAAAATAAGGATGTCTAGTTCAAAATGTGACATATACCATGATGAAAATTTTTGTTAGGGAACTTCATTATGGTTCCTAAGTTTATAGAAATGGATAATAATAAACTTGTTTTATTTTGATAAAAGACACCTTGTGTAGTAGGTAAGCATCCTACACTTTGATATATTTAATGTTTTTCCCTTAAATTTTATTAATTGTAATTTTTTTGGAAACATAAATCATGAACAATAAATGGAGAAATAATAAGGTGAAAGAAAAATAAAGAATGGTGAACTTGATTATTTGTCCAAAGTAAATTGGGAGCTAATGATATCAATATGATATACCCATACACAAAGATTTTCTCTCCCTTACGACAAAGTTGATGAAAATTATGAGAAGTTTCTTATAACCACATAGACATAAAAATAACTTTTTTATGCACGTGTAACCATAGAAAAATAACATTTACACTGTAAATTTTTTTTTTTTATTTTTGCTAGCTAAAATCTTCCAAACATATCTATTTAAAAGATTTAAGAGGGGATGGTATAAAATTATTTAAGTGTCTAAAAAAATTAATTTATTATCGTTTAGGCATGTAAGCTAAACATCATTAATTATAGTTATTGTTTGGGCCACATGGTCTCATGAAAAGTGAATATCATGTTTTCTTGTTCTTTAATTTGAAAATGAGAATTTATTTGGTAACAAATATAAAAATAAAATTTGATATGCGTGCTGATACAGAAAAAGTTTTAGTATTGGGATTTACCTAGTAATGGGTAGAGAATTTAGATTGTTTGTAAGTGGAAATAATGTTTGCACTTAGACTAACCTAGAATTACCTAGTGTCAAACATATCACTGCATTTATTTTAATTGCCTAGGTAAATTATTGTTGCATACTAAATTGTTGCTCATATATTAATTTACAAGCACCTCTCAGCCTCGAGCAACATAATAGATATTTATATATTTTTGTTAATTTTGTAAAGGATTGTAATAATTATCATTTGTAACTGAATGTCAATTTACCTTGAATTATGTAATTATAAATTTAATTTAAACTCAAGCTTTTGTTGTAGCTTATACTAATAGTATCGGATAATTTATGATTATAGATTTTGTCTAACTCGCACACGGGATAACCTTACATAAAGGAAAGTGAAGAAAATAACAAACTTTAAAATAGAATGTGAGTTGATTATGCTACGCATACATCAATATTTAAACAACCTCTAAAAAATCTAAATGTTATGAAAAAAATCATGTGGTAAAGACGAAAATGATCTGTCAAATCAGCCTTAGAATATTTTATATCAAGATTAAACTTGTCATTTAACTATACAAAACATATGAAAAGACTAAAAATCTTTTCTATGAAAGTTTAATATATTTTTTTTAATTTTAAAGGGTATCCATGTCATTTTATTGTGCAAACAAATTGAAAAAAACCCTAGACGAAAGGCTTATATATTTTTTTGTATTTAAATGGAAGAAAGTAATTTTGCTAGATAAAAAAAGAAAATTAACTAAAATATCCCCAATTTATTTAGAAATAACCATTCTATCTTTCAGAAAAGATAATTTTACCCGATGAACTAACAATTGTTTTGTAAAGAGAAAGACATAAAAACAATTCTCTATATTAATCCACAATGAATTGTCTTCACAGGCCAATACATTACTAATCTCTTTTAGGTTTTTTTTTTTTGTTATAATGATATTGAATAATATTAGTCTTTTGAAATTGGCTAGAAATATATTTATGATTCTTTTTTCTTTTCATAATATAAGTTCGGAGACCCACATGAAAACTCGCGGCACCTCTTGTCCATGCTTGGGCTAGGGAATCAGCACGAACAATTAGGCCGGACTAGGCCATGTAACGACAGATCGGTTCCTACCTAGGCGTGACTTAGGTAGGTAAATGAGTAGGCTTGGTAGTTGTGTCAGTGTGTTTGGGAACGTATACAATTCAACTATGCGCAAACTTTACCTTTAAAAACTAGTTTTTTTTTTTTTTTCATGAGCTTCATAAACAAATCTTAATTTTTTATTATATTTCCAAGCACACTCTTAACTCTTATTAGAATGCAAAGAGTGAGATTTTAAGGAATACTTTGTATTCAAAACTTCAATAATATTATAGACGTGAATTATAAGATATTAATAAAATTATATGTGTGTATATATATGGAGTAAATTACAAATTAGTCCATTTTTTTTCAGAAACTAATTAGTTAGTCCTTTTATCCATTTTACATTCTTTTTCAACTTATTGTATTTTTTGATTTAGAATATAGAAAATAAATAAATATTATGAAAATATTGATGAGAAAATAATATTTTTTAAAAAACAAATAAAAGAATATCAAATCAAGGATGGTCAACACTATTCAGGGACTAAATAATTAATTTTTTAAACAAGAGAGACAAATTAAATTGTTTTTTTTTAATTAGAGGGGGAGACTAATTTATAATTTAATATATGCATATGGCTCTTAATTTTAATTGTCAAAAACCTAAAGTGCTTAAACAAAGAGATAATATATAAAGTAAATCAAAATCTAAGAATAATATAAGTAAATTAAAATTTATCAAATTCTTATAAGTAAATCAAAATTTATCAAATTATTAAAATAGATGTTTGATTGTTAAATATTCTTCTGTTAAATCTAAATAATAATTAAAAATTAATTGAATTGAATATTAATAAAAAATTTAATATTTGACAAATTAATTTAAGTTGATCCGAATCGATTTAATATGTTTTCATTTTAATATTTTTTTATAAAAATATTATCTTGATTTTTTTAATTAAACAATATTTTTATCGGTCATTTGAGTTATTTTTTAATCAATCAAATCAATTAGATTATATCAAATCAATTTCTATATAATTTATTTTTTTATTAAAAAAACACATCAATAACCATAAACATGTTTTACATAATTTTTTTTTTTTTTTTGATAATGCTGGCAATTATCAAGTGCAGGTCTAATAAAACAAGGACTCGGCTTCTTAACTGTTTCTTAACTGCTATATATATTTATATATATATATAGTACAAAGAACAAGAAGGGAATAACAATATATAAATCTACCTCAAAGCCTGCAACGCTGTAAGCTGGAGATAAAAATCATTTCGATGCGCATAAAATCTGTAGCCATATCTTCTGATGAGCATGCCAACAAGAAGCGGATCTTGTGGGAGCTGTGAAAGGATCCATCTCGTGCTTAATTTCTTGTTTTCCTAGATAAACATGTCATTTCTTCACTCTTCCCAGAAACGCAACTTTTGTTTCTTTTCTTTTTTTTTCTATTTAGCTTTGTTTAAACTAGTATAATCCAGCTATCGAAGGCCATCAAATTACAAATCTTCATTGAATCATGCACTAAATACTCAAAATCTACACAGTGAAACGCCTGCGCAGATCTTGCAAATTATACGCTAATTTAATTCTCAATATCTAGAGCAGAATAGGTTTAGGATCTTGACACCTAAGAAATGCTATTTGGCGATACATTAGCCAGGGCCAAGGATCTTGTTCTTCTATGCAAGCCACAAAATTAGTGAAGAAGGTGCCCCTAATTAGGGCATAATTTGCCCATGCACAAACGACACAACATGAGGAATATATGTCGTTGAACAAATGGCCCATCAACAGAAGTTGTCGTTCATGTGCATTCCAAAAAGACATTGAGCAAGTGCTCATGGCTAACCACTAATTGTGCTCAAACATGTCTCTTCTTCAAACATCTGGGGTGCCGGGAGGCATTTCACACGTACCATTGTTCTTCTTTTTCTCGGTGGAAAGCTCTTTGGAACTAGAAAGAATGAATATTCCACTTTTAAGGGGCCTCTTATGGGTTGATTTTTTTTTTTTTCTCATCCCAAAAATCATACATATATCGACGCACTAAGGAAACAAGTAATGAGATTTGATGAATATTTGTCGCTAAGTTGGGCTACTTATTCCTTGATTCCATTAAAGAGCCTGCTTTTGTTGAGAAAAGTCACATTAAAATTGAATAGAAAATGATTATCCAATATTCTGACGGTTTGAGAGAGCGGGAGGGAGGGAGAGATTATAGTATTCTCTACCTCCTCCACATGGATTGATACCTCCATGGACTAGCCAACCACCCTTGGAATATTGTAAGCGGCGGAGAGATTTCTAAAACGATTTACCTAACAAAACCTGTAACCATTCATCGAGATCACAAGCCCGCAAGTGAAGACAAAAGCCTCTGAACCTGTTTCGTAGAACATATATTCTATTGCATTATTATTTTGAGATCTCGAGTCTTCTATGTATTCTGGGCGAGTAAGACATTGTAAAGCCTGTTTGGCATGGTTAGGTAATCTACTTAATGGTATGGACAACAAAAGAAAGCTACATGTTATCGTCACATTAGCATGAGTCAAGAGTTGAGATCATTTTATCTTGGTCTTTAACATAAAGGGATGGACAGCACGCGCACATATCTTAACGTACTTGTAAGCTAGGGCATTCATCAACATTGTCACCTTCAATTGTTGGGTTAAATGTTGTTCGAATCCAAATGCACTGATTTTGTGTTCAAATATACTATCATGTAATCCAACATAAAACATAGATGTTTGTGTATTAGCAAATATATGAAAATCTCCTGCTAGAAAACTAAAAAAAAAAATTATGTTAGAGAATAATATAAATTATAACTTTAAATTTCATTTATTAATTCAAGTTTTTTGGTTGAATTGATTATTTGATATAGTAACAGAGTCTTATAGCTAAGTGATCATGAATTTAAATATCATCATCTCTATTTATTTGATAAAAATTAAATACAAAATAGTTTAGATCTATGTAAATTTTAAGTTTAAAAGATTTTCACTTAAATTTTAAATTAAATTAATTTTTTAACTTGTTAAAAAAAAAAAAGTTACGGTGACAGGAGAAAGGAAAAGGGTTATAATATTGTCAGCCTTCTTGGTTTGCCTCTCTTTTAATGTGGGATTAGTCTCCCAAACAAGCCCTAAATTGACGGTTTCCAAACCCAAGTCTTAAAGCAGCAATTAGTATTATCCCATGAAGTAGAACTCTCCGAGTCATTAAAAAGACACACTTTTCTTCAGTGACCAACTCACCATGTGATGCGAGTGTGTTTGGCCCGCTAATCAAGCAAGCGTGTTAACGTGCACCCGCCCCCATGTGCCTTCACGTCCCCCCCCTAAAATTAGCACAAGCAACCATGCTGCCCCTATTACACTACCATCTGTCATGATCTCATTTGGTTGTGATACATAATGTCTACATTTTTCGTAAATCAAGGGCGGCTTGTATTTTATATATTCCGAGGCTTCTTTTGTCGTGATGCATGCTTCTGTTACTATATAACTCGGTAGTCTCGACTCTCAAACCCTTTGTCTTCCCTTTTGAGTTAATCTGCAGCGAGAAAGTAAGAAGTCAGCAAACATGATCAAGCTGAGGTCAAAGAGGTTTTGCAGAGGCAGCTTTAAACTTGGTGGTAATGGTGGCGGTACTGGAGGCAACACTGCTGTCAAAGGAAATGAAAGAGGGTCCTGTGGAGGCACTAATAGTGGTGAAATCAAATGGGAGCTTAGGCCTGGTGGCATGCTTGTTCAAAAGAGAGAAAGTGGAGAGAGTGTTGGAGAGTTAATCACAGTGAGGGTCTCAACTGTTTCACAATGGCATGACATCTCCATTGAAGCCACTTCAACCTTCGGTAAGCTATATATATCTCAATTATGTATATCTTAAGTCTTAACTAACATCAAAAGACGAGGCCTCCATCTCCTCTGTTCACCAATGTATATATATGTTCATCGATTATCAATCTACAAGGGGATTAATCTGTATATTTTTAACTCATCAGGGGAATTGAAGATGGTATTGTCATTGGTAACTAGCTTGGAGCCAAAAGAACAGAGGCTACTGTTCAAAGGAAAGGAGAGAGACAACAGTGAATACTTACACATGGTCGGGGTTAGAGACAAGGACAAGGTGCTCTTGTTAGAAGATCCAGCGATCAAGGAAAGGAAGCTTCATGGCTTGGCAGGAGGCCAAGCCATTGGGACTCCTTGTCGTCCCATAAGTGTATAATGTTATTAATCATTGTGCTGCTAACCACTACAAAGCATGTTATTGATCTTCGTGCTGGTAACCACCAAAAGAATAGCCCACAAGTAATTTGGTGATGGCTTTCTCTCCAGTTCTTGGTTAGAGTAGTGAGTGACTTAATTAATCAAGGATTAATTGTATTATTGTGAATTTAACATGTGGAAGCTGATGCATATCCGGGTCATGTTGCAAAGCTTACTGTGTTTATAAAACTGTTGGTTTTTTCAGTTCATTAATATAATGATGTTCGTCTCTTTCAATGATTCATGTAATTATCCAGGCGTGCACACGAACAAAGATACATATATATATATATATATATATATATATATATATATATATATATATATATATATATATTGATGGAGTAAAAAGCAAAATGTGGGTCATAAAAGCAAGGACAGTTCAGTGACAAAGCGCTGGCAGTTTTGTTGTTTCCCAAGCTAGAATGCTTAAGCCGAAAGGAAGGATTACTCATCAATCCTTGAATGAACAAAATATTGGTCTGATGCTCATATTGACCGGATTTTCATCCCTTTCGTGCTGGAAAAGGAAAATGAGAAAACATTAAGAAAAAGGGCAGTCCAGGCATGCGCTTGTAGGCTAGGCCCATTCAACTAATTAAAAAAAAAAAATTCATAGGGCAAATCTTCAATAATTATTTTTCTAAACAAAAAAAAACTTTGCATGAAATTTTCAAGCTTTGAAACATAATTTGGACTGGTTTTTTCACGAAATCTATTTGTTGGGAGAATTCAGTTGTTATTTTTGAAAACTTATATCTCCCTCATATGAAATTGGTTTTGGCTGAAATTTAGAAATTTTATAGCTCTTTTGAGTCAGGAATCCAACAAAATTAATTTTGCATCAACGGGATTTCTGTATCCAGATATTCAAGTTGAAATAGCCGAAGGTCAACATCGATAGATTGCAAGATTTGACTTTGAATGCTGGAGGTATGAATGTTAGCTTTTTAATTCCACTGGAATAATATAATTTCAACTTCTAGAGCTCACTCTGCACAAAACATAACATAGGCAAAACAAACATAACATAAGCAAAACACTAGTTAAATATGGATGAGACTATCGAATAATATGGTTGCATCATTAAACAAGTTAAAATAATATGATTTTGAAGAAGAAAATTATAAAAAAGAAATTAAACAAGTTAATTTTGATCGGTCTCTAGTTGGACTTGTCAAGTCAACTAAGTCTATTTTAAGTTTAATTTTTTGAAACTCTAAGTCGATCAAACTTGCTCTATATCAACTCGGATAAGGGGCTGAATCAACTAGGTCCTGAGTCGACTCGCTAAGCTAGATTGAATTTAAACACCACATATATTGCAAGAATCTCAACCCCACTTTCATTGTCATACAACAACTTTTGATGTCTTCTCCTGTTAAATTAGTCATTGTTCTCTTGTTAAATGTTAATTTCCATCATGGTGGGTGGGTTATTAAAGGTTTTTGTTTATTTTCTTTTTGGTTCGGGTTATTGGTTAGCTAAAGGTGAGAATTGTTTGATTGATTTGTTTGTCACATTTTGAAAAGGGTGTTTAAATATTGTTTTGAGTAAATATCGAATTATTTTTAAAAGCAAATTCAATTTTTGAAGATTATTTTGGGAAAAAAAAATTCTTTTACAAAACTTGTTTGCTCATAAAATTTTAGACAGGGCCATAATATCAATTATGAAGGTTAATTTTATGAGTATAAAAAGATAAGGATTGCTTCCTAACATATTGCATGTTACACCGTGAGGTTTGACTATTTTTACCCTTTATTCAATTATAAAAATAATAAAATGTCAAGTATTACTTTCACAAAAACATTTTTTGATTTCAAAACAACAAAGAGATAAATAAAAGGCATATTTCCTTAAACTTATGTGATGTGATCCCAATACATATAGAAAATATACTTATAGAATATCAAATTTTTATAACAAAAGGATTGACAATGCAACACTCCTTCTTAGGTTGAATTCCCAAGCAATTTATGTGTCTCATCAACATTTATTAGCCATTTGTTATGTTGAAAATGGTCTGATTACAATATGGTAAATACCATTATCATTCACCAATTAAACTTGTCTTATTTTACTTCAATTGAGGGTCATATTCAAATTCATCTCCTGTTATGACTCTAGAGCTCATGGATCGACCTTTGATTTTTTCTACTTTGATAGCTTGTTCAATCATTTCAATCACAATCACTAGCTTAGTAAAGTGTTAGACTAAACTTCCAACTAAGTAATCAAAGTAGGGTGTCTTAAAAATATTAAAGAACATACTAATTATCTCCTTTTTTAATAGTGGTAGATTCACCTAAGCATCTACTTCACGCCACCTCTAGGCATGTTCTCGGATATAATTATTATTATCTTTTTTTCATAGCTCACATGCTCGACCTGTCAGAGGCAATATCCATTTTGAATTTATATTGCCTCATGAAGGTTCCCACCAGATCCCTTAACATTCTAATCTTGATATTGTCTAATCACATGTACTAACTTATATGTTGGCCAAGTCGACGATGATCCATAATTAACAATGTCATCATCAAAATGTTTGAGAATTGTTGGTGGGGCACGTTGTTACTTGTTTTTGTCCGGGTCTTCCTTGTCTTCCTGATGAGGCTTCAAGTAACTTACATCAAATATGAGATGAAGTTTCAACCTTTTTTTTAAGATCAACCCATAAGTAATAGCACTCACCCTTTCCTTGACTTTGAAGGGCCTATCATACTTTGGTATCAACCATTATTATGGATAACAATTGTCATAAGGATGAATTTTAAGCTTAAACTTCCAACTCCTATGCGATAGTCTAGTCCCGTTAGACTAAGCCTTTCCTCACTCTTTCGCTTGTGTTTACCTACAACTATATGTTTTACTCACCTGAAAAGGTTCCCACACTTTAACTTGTTGTAAGTAAATGAAATTAACTCTAGCAACTATATAAAATAGTGCACAACATATATAGAAAAATTTTCTACCTGTATTATTATCTCAACAAAGAAAATACACATTACACAATGTGTGATATGCATAAAACCTACATGATATCATTATTATTATTATTATTATATCTCACTCCCAATTCTATATTAACTTGTTCTATTAAATAAGATATTTAGAAAAAAAATTAATATAAATTTGTTTAAAACTTAAAAATTACACGTCTAAGAAGTGGTAGGATAATCACTTGGTAAAAATTAAAAACTGTAATATCATGTCCAAAAAATCACTCAAAATGATTTTATATTATATTGTCAGAAAAGGAAGCATTAATTTTCTTGATCAAACCAAGCTTCGAATTCTGGTGGAAAATTACTAACAGCACAGTAAAAGATTCAAACCAGCTTTATTTTTTCCAATATTTTTATTTATTTTTGTCAACACATGAAGCACCCATATATATATACATAGATGATGAACAAACAAAAGCAAACACCGAGGACCAAATTAACCACAATTTATTTTATATTCGGAAATTAACCATTAATTCTTCGAAGCAAACAAGAGATAAACACCCGCTTCTCTTGTTGAAGAATCACACTCATGCCTCACTCTCACTCTGAACCCTTTATTTCCTCAATCTCAATCACCTTCTTCTCTGGCTTCTTGACTTCCTGTTTAGGAACAGTCACTACAAGCACTCCATTCTCCATAGACGCCTTTACCTCATCAGACTTTGCATTTCCTGGCAGCCTGAACCTCCTAAGGAACTTACCACGGCAACGCTCAACATGGTGCCACCTATCATTTTTGTTATCCTCGCTAATTTCCTCATTTTTCCGGTCTCCGCTTATCTGAAGCACCTTCCCTTCATCTACCACTTCTACCGTCACTTCTTCTTTCTTCAGGCCTGGAAGATCGGATACGAATATATGAGCATCGGGGGTCTCTTTCCAATCTGTTGGGGTGTTAAGGACAGGACATCTGTTGATCATTGAAAGGAAGGGGTCAAAAATCTCATCACCACAAAGCTGGGAAATGAGTGACATGCTTGTTTGACAAAGGTAAAATAGGAAAGTTGAAAGGACTTAGGGTTTGGGCAAGTGTTTTTGAGTAAAAAATGTGTGGAGAACGAGTATGAAGAGTGCGTGTATTTAAAGGGGAGGTGGATAGTTGTCTTGAACTTTCTTGCATCTTCTTCTGGTTGCTACATAATTCGGGATTAAGATAAGATTTAAAGTGTTCTACGACATTCTGGAGCTCAACTTAACTATTCTTTTTCCTTCAAGGGAAAGCTTGATTATTCTTTTACAGCTTGATTTTTCTTTTACAATAAAATTCATTAAAAAAGCAATTCATAAATATTATAATATAATATTATTTTGAATAATATCATAATGATAGGGTCACGGTTGGCAAAAAATTCAAAGCTGATGAGTCTTACTGCAATCCAAATTCAAAGTTGTTGGGTTTTATTGCCCAACAAGACTCAATACTGCTGAGTCCTTTTGCCAAGCATGATTTATTGATGCTGGGCTCTGTTGCCCAGCAGCATTGACCCCAGTTGTATCCGGCTTCAAAACCAGATTCAAATTTATTAGATTTAGTATCTTATTAGACTTAATAATAGTGGGTTTTGCTGATCAGCAGGACCCAATAATGTTTGGGCCCAGCTGCTAACAAATCCGAGTAGCGTTTGGGTCATGTCACCAGGACCCAGCAACATTGGGTCATGCCACTAGCAGGACCCAATAGCGTTGGCCGATTCTATTTCATTTTTAAATTCAGACCTGCGATTAGCCTAGAAAAAACCGGTCGACCTGAGGTGTCAACTTAGGTGACTTGAAAAAAACCCGGTGGAGACCCTTTTTTTTTCATGTGTTTTTTCGCTTAAATAGAGACTTTTTTTTGTCATATTTTTCAATTGGTTACTAATTCATTTCAACGTTCATTATATAAATACAAGAAGAATGTTTATTTTTTTTCAATTTGGGATTTGAAGCCTTTTAATATATGTACTCTTTGTTCATAAAAAAAAAAATTATGTTTTTTCAATGTGAAATAATTTTTTTTTTGAAAAAATATTTTAAATTTAATTGCTTACAACATTTATAGTCTATATCCACATAGATTGTTTTTTTATTTTTTCATATAAAATATTAAAATCTCAAATTTTTTTTTTAATTTTCCTGATTT
Organism: Populus alba x Populus glandulosa; assembly: GCA_033617975.1. Lineage (NCBI taxonomy): Eukaryota > Viridiplantae > Streptophyta > Magnoliopsida > Malpighiales > Salicaceae > Populus > Populus alba x Populus glandulosa. The sequence continues at coordinate 35,238,741 of CM066143.1, forward strand.
AATCCAAATCAGCCCATGTAACCTAGAATCCAACCTCTTAGCTAGGTCAACCGGCAAGCCAGGTTTGATAACTATATTTATCATGAAAATATAGTTTTTGATTTGTTATATTTTTTAAACTGCCAAAATATATTAAAAAAATTTACATAAATAATATGTTATAAAATATGAAAATATTTAACCCACGAACAAAACACAGATACGAAGTCATGTTGGTCTCTCATCCAAAGTCAGCTCAATTTTCATTAACTTTGACTTTGGAAGGATGGGAGTGACATGAGGTGATTTTATACTGGCTCCAATTAAAAAAGGATTAAAAATTAAAAAGCTAATACAAAATTCAATCTGATAGTTTTTTAAAATTATGTACACAGGAAGTTTTTAATTTATATTATAATTAATGTTTTTATTTTATTTATAAATCAAAAAACAATTATCAATATTTGGCTAAGTTTTTTTCATTTATTTACATTGGTTAATTTTTATATTATTTATTTACACTAGATACTTTGTTATTTATTCTTTCAAATTTTTCGTCAATGTTTTTGCTTGGAAAAGTTTACCATCACTAACAATTCAGCTAATACCGCAATAAACCATTGATTATTTGGGTCTTATAAATAAAAAAATAGTCTAGTAACATTTAAAAATGGATGAGTTGATAGTTGTGTTGATGAAACACGTAGTTGATTGCATGTCATTGTATGGAAGCACGATTTTTCACTAACATGTAATTGTTTTTTTTTTTAAAGTATTTTTAAAAAAATTTAAATCTTTTTTATTTTTTTATTAATTTCAAATTAATATGTTTTTAATATTTTCATGATGTACTTATATTAAAAATAATTTTTAAAATATAAAAAATATTATTAATACATATTTAAACACGAAAAATTATTTAAAAACCGGCCAGAACTATACTGTGAAACAAACTATTCAATAAAGATGACCTCTCTCTTGTCGTTGTTGCGTGGTTATTTCACTGACAGAAGATAGAGAGCACAACTACATGTAATCAGAGAATTAGTCCGGTAGAAATGCAGTTTGTGCTCTCTTTTCTTCTATCAACATAACATTGTTTTGGATAAGTTTATATGTAATTTGACTTCTTATAAATTTTAAAATTAATAATTATATAAATTTTTAATAATTTTAAAATTTGTATCATTAAAACTAATAATTTTAAAAAAATAAATTTATAACCAAATTGAGTTATACTCGTTAAGTTTACAGAATTTTCTGCAACTGATTAGATGTTCATTTTAATTTTCATTATGATTTTTTTTAATCTTGTTGACCTTTGAGAACTTGATCTTGGGCTGGTTTATTTGCTCATGGGTTTGAGATTAAAAGGAACAATGGGTTTTCATGGAGAAGGCCCATACATATACATGAAATCTAGAGGTATGGTGGCAAAATCTATAGGTTTGAAAGTACAGTTGGCAAATCTTAGATTGAGAGGAAAACAATCGTTACTCAATTGAATGGTTTATTGCTTCTTCTTTTTTATTTTTTTGGGTATTGTTAGAGTTTTTCTCCCTTGAGAGTATAAATAGTACGGTTGAAGACATTTTATACATGCAACTCGTAATATAATACACAAGTTTCCTTTGGGCTAATGTTGCTTTTGCAAGAGGAAGTAGAAATAATTATTAGAAATCCAACTCTCCCTTTTCCTTGCTGTTGGTGGGTTTACTATGGACATTTAACTACATTTGTTTTCGGAAATAGTGATAACAATGTTAAAAAAGGACATTGATCGAGCTAGATGCTTAAAAAAACCTTCATCTCCTCCTTTCATGCAAATGTTGGTAACTTGGTAGCATAATGTGGAAAGAGGTTTCATGCCCAATCCTTTTTTTCTTTTTTAGGTTTTTTCCATGAATCAAAAAAAGATTGCTGGAGAGCATAATTCTAAATCTGATTAGACCTGATGAATCGACTCGTTAACATAGAGCTTAGATTGAGCAAGGTAAGCAAAAACTACTTGGATTTTCTTAAATGAATTTTTTTGTAAAAAGAAAATATGAATATAACATTTATTTTTTGTTTTTTTAAGTTTTGGTTGATTTAGGTTAAACTAGGTGATTCGTGATCAAAATTTTAGATGGGATCAACTCTAGAATAAATTTTTAATTATGCTTGAAAATAAAAGTTAAATTGCCAAAAATCAACTAGTTTTAGCTCTATTTCTACTTTAAGCTTCAATATAAGAGAGAGAGCATCCTTCGAGCAATAGCCTGTAAAAATCATCTGCTATTTTCTCTTCTCTACCCATCTTTTCTCTTTTTCTCCTTTCCTATCTCATCTACTCTCTTTTATCCTTTTGATTTTTCTTTAATTATCCTTCCTTTTTCTCTACTTTTTTAGATCTATTTGTTTTTCTCCCTGGCTATATTATCATATTTGTTTGTCATGTTATGCCTTTGATCTAATCTTTTATTGTCAAATCTGCTCTCATAATTAAGGGCTCTCTCAACATGCCCTGCCTTGTGGTGGTGACTTCTACCTATCTATTTACAAACTTTTTATTTGGAAGGGCTTTGGGACATATATTCAAGCATCTTTCTTTGTGGCCCTAAGGCGATGGGGATTAGTCTTCGAGTGGCCTCCCAGTGATGGTGGAGTTAAGTCCAGGCTAAGCTATAAGAGGAGGCAAAAAAGGGTTGTTGGTGCATTAGCACTGATCAGAGGAAATAATAGGAGGGTCAGACTTGAAGGCAAAACTCTTTTACAAGCATTGGTTGTCTAGTCTATTATGATGACCTTTGTTAGTTTAAGTTTTATGGAAAATGGAATAAGTTTTTTTTTTGTGGTTAATTAAAATAAATATTATCTTAGTTTTATGGTAATTAATGAAAATAAATATTCATAATAACTTTAATAGTTTATCTTCTCTGGTAAAAACATATTTTTTAGTCAAAATTTCTTTTTTCTATTCAAGTTATCTCTCTTGTTAAGAAAAAAAAAAAGCATGCCTTTAGGTTTTTTTAAACAAAACCTTATCATTGTTTCAATTAAAAATTAAAAAAATTGGGCTAAATATTTCTTACACCATTATATAAACAAATAGAAGAATGAATTATTTGTTAAAAAATATATAAAAATTGATAATAAAAATATATAATATATTATTACTAAATATTCCCCAATAAAGTTTTAAAAACATTTTGCATATTAGATTTATATATTATTATTCATAAAACAATCACTAATATTATCATAGGAATCTATAATATTATTTAAAATTAACTGCATAACTGGGTAATTTCTTAATAACATCTTAATAATTTAATTTGAATAAATTTATAAAATACGTAAAATAAAAAAATAGAATTTTACGGGCCAAAATTCACTTAATAAAAAGGCACTACTCAATCATTTAAAAAAAAAAAAAAAACATCCCAACCACCCAATTTTTTTTAAAAAATAGACAACATGTCTTGAGCTTGAGTATATGACATGTTTCCACTAGTTTTTTTTTCCAGCCACATTTGATGACTAGAAAACTAGTTTTTGAGTTTTTAGATTAAAAAAAATATAATTTTCAACTTGCTCCCACCTAAAAATATCTAATAACATTCTAGAAACCTTATTAAATCTATTTTTAATACCATCATCTAATCACTTTAAAAACCAAAACTTAAAAAAAAATCCAAAAATAATTCACAAGCCTAAATCTAACATCTAAATAGAAAAATTATTTTTGTGGAACTCTAATCTTTAGGATAAATTAATTGACATCAAAATTAGCTTTTTTTATTATCAGAATGTGGTCACTAAAACTCTTTTTTTTTTTTATCTCTATTTTATTTTTATGATTCTCTCTTTCTTCTCTTAATATCTAGGGATTAAAATGTGAAAAAAATTAAAATGAGAACCAAAACATAAAATCCTAAAATAACAAACCAAATATACAGAAATTAAAACTTTATTGACCGAAATGAATATTTACACACCTTATGAACAATAAAAATGAAAAATTCCCTATTTTTTTTTTTTATTAATTTAGGTCACTGTCTTTTTACTTTTTTAACTATAAAATAAATTTTATTTCGTAATATTGATCTTTAATTTAATATCAAATTATTCTCAATCATTTCACATACAAGAGTATGGAAAAAGAAATAAACCCTAACATATAAAACAACACCAACATAATTTGTAATGATGAAATAACAAAGAAATAAAGTTATGGACATGTGTCACTTTACAAGTGCTCTAAAATAATTATGGTTTGTTGTTTGCTTAACCTATGAACATAATAAATCAAAATAATAGTATAGAAATAGACTAAATTAGATGGATATAGTAAAATAACACTATGATATTTTAACTTAAATAATTTGAAATATATTATACAATAACTCAAAAGAACATTGTCTTTATTTTTTTTTCTTTTATTATCCCCTTTCTCTCTCTTTTTTCCCTCATCAATTATTTAATTCCTTTCGGTTCATGTAATTCTTTGTATTTGCAATGTGAAAATAAATGCTGGTATGTGAATTATTGCTCGACTTTTTATGCTTTTATTATCATAAATAATTCTTAATTTATTTAAATATATAAATAAAAAAAATTATTTGCAATTATAATTATTTTTGTGGCCTAAGAAAACACAACATGCATATGCGCTTTTATTTTTTGTTTTTTTGCATTGAAAAAATAAATTATCCCGCTACGGATAAGCACAGCCAAGTAGCTAATAACAAATAAACCTCAACCATTGGACAAAATAAAAATTGAAATATAATCATTTAGTAGATGGTCAATGGTAAAAATTTGAGTTCAAAAAATTTATTTCTTCTATAATCTCATGTTTAAATCCTGTGATTATTAATATTAATATGTGATTATTAATATTAATAGCCACTACAAGCTGATCTGGTCGTTAACTTTAAGATTTATAGTAATTAATCGACTTACACACAAGCTGACCGAACAACTAATTTAAATTAAAAAAAAAAATTTAAACATGAACTGTTGTATACACCAATAGATACCTGCAAACTTTTCAAATCAGGCAGCAAGCATGGAAGATAACAAGCAAGTTCTGTAGCTAAAGCTATTCTAAAATATTATTTTTAAAAAATATATTTTTAAATCACAAAAATAAACTATCTTCAAAACTTTCCAATGAGTTTCAAAAGCATATTGTTCCGTACTTTCGCATGCTGTCGCGCACATATCCAGAGCCTGTACAGCATTTTAAAACCCTTTTTTTTTTTTCCCCTGTTTTCTGCTTTATTTCTGCACTTATTTTACTTCCCTAAATTTCATGCATATGAGCGGTACGCCCAGTATTTTTGTATCACAAACAAAATATAAGAAAAAAGAAGACAAATGACTAATTCCAATTTCAAACCCCCTCTACAGATGATGATGATGCTCTTCATAATTAGTGATGTCCAAAAAAATTACATTTCCCAGCTTCTCTTCACAAATCGACCCTGCCAAAACCGAAATGAGAAAATTCATGATGGTTTCTATGAAATACCCTGCCAAAGCTAGATTAGGCAACAATCCATTTTCTTGAGAAAGGTGTTTGTTAAGAAACAGGACTTCGTCCAGCAGCAATATTCTTGCATTAGTCAGTGCCCATGCATGCATGCATGCACAAGTTCAATTAGTTTGTATAGCTTTTTGCAGACATTAATGGTGATTTACTTTAACGTGCCAAGCTCTGATGAGATGTTAAAGGGGAAGTGCCCAGGATGAGCATGCACCATGATTGATGAAATGCCAAGGAAGAAGCACCAAAAGAAACAGGCACGCTTCACTAATGGATAATATTGGCAAATGAACCTGTAACTCAAATGGCAAGGCACTCATATCTCCCTCTATCCAAGAGGTCGAGGCTCTCCCTCGTAGCAGTAACAGAAATTGAAAATATTGGGAAATCGAGAGGAGGGGGAAAACATGAATCTGTGAGAAACAACAGGGGGCTTCAGTGGCTTTGATTTGAAAGGAATTTTGAAGCTGGTGAGGGTATTAGGATCATATGGATGCATGTATTTCATAAAATCCAGAAAATTCGAGTAGCAAAATGGAAACAAGAATCAAACAGCTGATTTGATCATCTCTTAAAGAGAGGAGATAAGAGTACCTTCAACCTGGGACGTTTCTCTGCGTTGAGCTTCCGAACTTCATAACGAATTCTCTTAGCAAAAAGCCTGTTCTGTCTCTTCTCCTTGTACCTTAACACACTTGCCTCTCTTTGCCCCGATTTCCATATCTCTTTCCCTTCCTTCGTTTTCGAGCCACAAATGTCTGGCACCCTCCATAAATTCCCCCACTCGTCCTTTAATTGCTGCCCATAAAGCAAACCAACATGATTGATCACTTATTACCACCACATTTGTTGGTTGTCTTTCGCATCGTTCGATTAATCATATGGTCACAACAAGACTAGTCTTAAACAGTGTAGTTCCTAGCTAAATACTTATATGATGCATATATATATATATATATATATATATATATATATATATATAGGAGCAATTTCAACTTTTTTTAAGCAATTGTAACAAAAATAAAACAGAAATTTATGTTTTGGGAGCAGAGAAATGGGATTCGTTGATTTCTGGATCCAGGCCCCAAGAAAGGCACAGGCCTTTTCAATTTATCTTATTCTTTTAATTTTTTAGAAATAAAGGAAATGGAAAAGATGAGATATTTTTATTAAAAAAAAATTAAAGATGGTAAAGGTTGGGTCAAGGTGTTATTTAATTATGTTTATAGAATAGGGTTAATTACTTGATTTTGATAAACTATAGGGACTACTTTAGAATTAATACTAGAAACTTTAATGGAATATTGGGCCATAAACTAGCTGGGGGGCTGGGGGCACAGGGTCCCCCCAAAAAGCAAAAAGAGCATCGCCTTTACTGCCTGGACCTCAGAGATTCCCATAAGCTACAAAAAAGAACCTCCTGCCCAAAAACAGTACCCCCTCCACCAGACTTGTCATAAGAGAGACAACAAAAATTCTAACAATTAAACACCATTATTGATGGATTTTTAATAAAAAAAAATAATAATACAATTTTATAAAAAAATTTGGTTAAATAATAAGATTATAAAAATATTTAAAAAATAATATAATTTCAATAAATATTGGTTTTGAATAATGATTATTTACTCAGAAATCAAATATATATATCTTATATAAATTAAATAACATGTATAAAAATTAACATAAAAATTTATAAAGATCTAATATATAAGATATGATGATATTTAAGATCTAAAAGTCCAAAAAAAAAATTAGAGATAAGATTAATAACTAAGATATGATATTGAAAATTCAAAAGTTCAAAAACAAAAAGATAAGATGATGTGACATAAAAAAAAATAAATGGAAAAAAATAAAAGAAAAAAAATACACAACAAAGACTCATTTTTTACACACCTAATACCATTATAAATATTTTAACAAAACAATTCCAACTATACCATAAAAATTCATTAAATAATATCATAATTAGTTAATAGTTTTGTTTCCCGTTAAGATAATATAAAATTTAGTTAACCCCAAACAAAATTAATTATGATTTTATTAGGTGATTTTTAATGATACAATTAGAATCATATCGTATAAATCTTTTAAACAAATATTAATTATACAATACAGAGCCTTTCATATCTCCAATGACTCATCTTTCTTTCCCTTCTTTTTCTTCCTTTATTTATCTCTCGTATTGTATCAGAGTATTTTCCAGTTTATTTCTTGATGATTAGATCTTAAATCTATTGGATCTTCATGGCATTTTATGTTGATTTTGGTATATGTTAATTAATTTTACTTTTGATTTCTTGAGCAAACAATCACTGTTCTCAATAGCACAGTTCGATTTGAAACCCTATTATTTTCTAAATAATTTTCTATCATTGTCTCAACATACTGTGTTAAAATGATAAAATAGCCCATAATTGATCACCAGCAAGAGATCCTTAACCATACCACCATGACCGTCAAGAACATATATATTAAACAAAAGCCACTGCTTATATATATATATATATATATATATACACACACACATTAAAAATTAAGGATATTAATTTATGCCGTGAAGAATAAAAAAATAATGGCTTAGAGTGCTTACATTGGAACCGTCAGAGATATCAGGAACAGTTTGTGGGGACTCTCCTTCGATGTAAAGAGGGCCCTTATCAGACCAAGCATTCAATATCTCTTGATAATCGAGCTTCAGGCCAACCAACCCATTTTTGTTATCATCTTGAGCCTGCAGCATCTTCGCCGGCGTATCAGCGACACCATTACAAGAAGAGCTGCTCACCTCTTCTTGCTCTTTCTTCTCCACCACCTCCCAGTAACTCACCCACCTCTCATCACTCAAGTCTCTCTCTTTGCACTTCATTGCCGTCCTTTCCAGCAAGCTGGCTCGCCCATCATCACATCTCTCTCGATCAATCTCAATATAGCAGCTAAGAGGGCCGTCCTCCGAGGTGGTGGTGTCAAGGAGGCCTTGGAGAGTGGTGGAGGTATCGTCAGTACTGGCTGTTTCCAAGAGAAAGGCAACTTGATCATGCTCATGCATGTCTTTGTATTGTTGGACGAGATTTTCTGGATGGAGAGGGAATAGATTTTTCAGTTGTTTGCTGTGGGTCATTTTGGTTTTGGATTTCTGTGGGATTTTTGTTTTGGGAGATAGTTCAAGTTTAAGAGAGAGATACTTAGGCTTTCTGGTTTTACTTCTGGTTTTTCGTGATGGTATGAGTGCTCTTGCTCCTCCTTTTGCTGCTTTTTTTCTTTGTCTTTTAGGGCTGCTTTTGCTGCACATATTTTCTCCTCCTCCTGGTTTGATCTTTAATCTTGGAGAAGAAATGTTAAGAGAAAAAAGGGCAGCTTTTCTGTAGCCAAAGACTCTGATTTGATGATCACTTGACACCTTGTGGCGCCTAATGAGGATATTTCTCTGTACAGGAGGAGATGATGCGATGGATTGTACTACTTACACGTGGAAGGAAGGGATTGGTTGTGGGAGTGGATTGTGTTGTTATCTGGATTACGTGATGGTTCTGAGGATTTGGGTGTAATTTGGTCATCCAATAAACTAGTCTTGCCTTGAATGCAGTTTCACATCTCATTTCGCCGTCAGCAGCCAGTCTACTAGATTTCAAGTTTATTTTTTACGGCAAAAAATTGGTATTATAAATGTTTTTTTTTTCATATTATGAATTTTTTTATTAAAAAATAATACTTGTGCTTAATAAAATAAATTATAAATTTTTTATCAATATTAATTAAATAATAAAGCGAGAAGTTGATATTTCTAAAAAAAATAATTAAAAGATTGATATCCATATCAGTATTTTACTTTAATTGTTCTTTTTGTTTTATAGGTTTTCTTTTATATATTTTGAAGGTTAATTTAAATGGTTAAGAATACATGATTTTTGTTCTTGTAGATTAATTATATAAATTTAATTGATTTATCTAAAATTTAATAGAAAAAATATTTAAAGATAAATTGCAAAAATCTTTTTGAGGCACTATGAAATCATAAAAAAAAATTAAACTATTAATTACCATTAAAAAAAAGTTAAATAACAAAAAATTAACTTAAAAAAATAATCAAAACTAAAAAAATAAAATAAAGCTCATACGCGACTAAGAGGGTGTTTGGAAGTGTGGTAGCGGTTGCTTTTTAAATAGCTTTTCGTGCCGAAAAGTATGCCAATAATGTTTTTTTATTTTTTAAAAATCATTTTTGATATCAGCACATCAAAACGATCTAAAAAGTACAAACCGCACTCAATTTTAGCAAAAAAACAAAAAATTTGAAATTTTTTAAAAAACAAGTTGAAACTCAATGCCAAACACCCCTAACAAAAAGAAAAAACAAAGTACACGTACACCTAGCTTTGTTGAAAAAACATAAATGGAAAAGAACAAAAGACATGAAATTCACTTTCACTCAATAGGTTTTTTAAAAAAATAAAATAAAATGGTCAACACATCTTTTATTTGGTTCATAATTTTGAAACTTGATCTGCTTATTAACCCGATTAAATAATCAAATTATAAATTAAATAAATTAACTCAAATTAATTAAAAAATATAATAATAAGCTGAAATTGTGACACCAAACACAGCTCTAATAATTAGTTTTAATAATTTGTATTCAAAAGGATAAGCTGATGCCAAACAGCCCATCCCTTTCCTTCTCTCTCTTAAAAATCCTCCATTAATAAAACTCTCCAATCACTTAATATCCATTAAAAAATCCCCAATTTTCTTCTTCACCACCAAACCACCCTTCTCCAACAAAGCCCTAACAAAACCCTTTGATTCACACTCACCGAAACTCAATCCTCCAGTTCACTCACTCCAACTTGAAACATTTAAAACCCTAGAATGGAGTTCCTCTGTAACCAACTCACTCCCTTCGCTTCAGCTTTGATGGGTAAATCGATCACTCGAAACGCAAAAATCCCAATTGGCAAGAGCAAATAAGAGAGCCAGAAGCTTCTAAACCAGACTACAGCTGCATTGGCTATGATGGAATCTTTCGTTAATTAGGTTTGCTCTGTGATCAATGTGTCCCCAATTCTGCTTCGTTATTCTTCATTGTTTTGACTTTTTAAAAGACCAAAAATATATCATTTAACGTCTATTAATATATAAAAAAAAGAAAGAGAGAGATTGTGTCTCAACCAGGTTTGACCGGTGGCCCGAGTCTCATGTCAACCCGGTAAGTCGACTGAGTTTTACCGGATCAATTTTTAAACGGGTTTTTACCTCCACTTGAACCGGTCCCAAACCCGACTTGGTCGAGTTCCAAATCAACTTGTCAGTTCAAATTTTAAAATTATGATTTCAACATACAATGGTTTGATTGTTATGATATTTTCTTATCACTTTTGGTTAACAAAATACTAAGGTATGATTTTTCAAATTTAAAAAATTAAATTTTAATTTATTTTTTCATAAAAATACTTTATAAAAATTCTTGAAATTTCAATAAACTCATTTTTAATTTTAAAATACCTTTTAATTAGATTAAAAATTGAAAATAACTTAATAAAAAAACTTTAATCTATCTTTTCTTACATGTTTGAAGGGAAAAATTACCTTCATTTAATATTTTTTTTTAATATAAACTTATTAATATTAAAATTAAATTTTTTTTTGTAGTTGGGATGTGATCAACCAAACTCTTTTTCTCACCTCTTTATTTTTTAATGATTATTTTCTTCCTTCTTAATATGATTGAAAAATAAAAACCAAAACATAAATCTTAAAATAACTAGAACTAGACATGCATAAACTAAAACTTTAAGGACCAAATGATAGTTTTATGTGCTTTCTATACAATGAAAATTAGGAATAGAGTAAAAAAATTGAAAAACTGATTAAACCGAGAAAACTAGAAAAAAAAATAACAGAAAAAACCGAACCGTAAAAAAACATTGATTAAACCGATTAAAAATTTTAAAACAACCGACCGATTTGGTTTGGTTTCGGTTTTTTAAGCCTGAAACCAAAAAAACCGAACCAAATCGAACCCAAACCAGGAAAACAAACCGAGCCAAAATCGAAAAAATCGAGCTAGCAGAAAAATCAAGCCAAACCGGTTTGAACCGGTTTTGTCCTAAAAAACCTAACCGAATCAAAACCAGTCGGTTTAAACCAGTTTTGGTTTTTTTTTTTAAAAAAAAATCGATTTAGTTATTTTTTTTTAATAAAAATCAAACCGAACCAAACCGAAAAAGATCAGTGAAAATAAAAAATGGCTTAATTTTTATTTATTTTTGCATTAATTTTGGTTATTATTCTTTAAAATTTTTAGGTGGAAACTAAAATCATATTTATTAATATTTATCTTTAAGTCAACATTGTGATATTCTTTGACATTTCACACATACAATATCATGTAAAACAAAACAAATCTCAATACAAAAAAGTCATGCTAATATGATTTTTGAAGATGAAATTGCAAGGAAATAAAGTTCCTTGCAAACGTGTTTGTTGTTCAATCGTAGAACTTCAGTTATACATTATGGTATGCTTACGTATATATTTATTATGCATTATACAATATAACTAAAATAATATTTACTGTCCATTTATCTAAAGTGTCTGCTAAAACATATTGATTTTTACTGTACATTTATCTATAGTAAAGTTATTAGCACTATTCAATGAAAAATGCAGCTTTTTTTTCAACTAACTTTATTTTAATGCAATTTTATCCTTTTATATTATATTAGTATTATATTTTTTGTTCTTACCTGGGTATCCTTAGATCATTTTAAAGGTAAGATTGGTCTCGTTCGGAGTTCATGATTGCCCCTTCTAATAAATATGTTTTCTAAAGATTGAACTTGTGTTTTCATCCTTGCAAGGATATATCAATCCCTTAATCGCTAGACTAATACTTTATTAGTATACTAGTATCATTTTAAATATTGGGATTTGCTTTTCTTTATGTATAATAATGTATTCAAGAGTTTGAAAAGATTCTAAAATTGAATTAAAGAACAATTTTTCAAAATATAATTAAAAATTATAGTTTAAAAAAAATTGAAAGAAAAATTATCAAAATAAATAAAAACAAAACAAAATATACAAAGCTTCTTCTTCTTTTTTTTTTCATTTTGACTGGAAATTCAGTATGGTCCCTAAATTTCATTTACACATCAATTTGTCTCTATTATTTTAGAATTTTACATTTTGATCCCAATCTTTAATTTTCTCACATCTCAATCCCTGAAAACTAAGAGAAAAGAGAGAAACTTGTTAGAAAAAAAGAAAAAAGAAAGCTCTTGGATCATGTACTTGACTAAGTCTAATAAGCTTGTTTCATTTAAAATATGATATATAAAAAATCAATGAGTAAATGGATCAATTTGTTTTAGAAAAGTGATCATGATGACATGCGAAAAAAAACCTACCAAAAAAATCACGAAGCTCGGTTTCTTAATAGCCCAATATTGAATGAAAAAATTAGAAAAAAATAATAAAAATACAACTCGATTTAACTCGAGTTAGCTTGTAAAACTCACGATCAAAGTTGTGAAATCAAAACAACCCAATAACAGAAAAGAAAATAAATTATTATGACAAATAAATAAATGAAAAAACACCAACAATTTCTAGTAGGTTTGCCAAAACCCATGAGCTAGATTAGGTGAATGAGATAACATAATAGAAGGAAAAATGAGAAAAATCAATAAACCTAATTCTGAAATCAACCAAATGTTAAAGGAAAAAACTAAAAGAAAAAAAAATCAGTCTTAAAAAACAATAAAAAAACCTAACTCATTTTAGGCTAACTCGTTAGATCTACGACCAGGACATGAGACTAGAATAACTCCACAGAAAATAAAAGCAAAGAAAAGAATGAAGTTTAATTTTAAAAAACCTAATGATGAATGATGAAACGAAAAAAAAAAGTGAAAAAAGATATATATAAAAAATAATTTTAACTCAGGATAACCTTCTAAACCTATGTTCTAAGTTATGAGATTGAGATCACCCTATAAAAAAACTACAAAGCCTAATTCTTAATCAATATAATATTAAATGAAGAAATTGAAAAAAAAATCAATTTTAAACAATGACTCAAAACAAAAAAAAAAATCAAAATCAAAAGAATGAGAATCACATTTGATAAAGAAACAAATGATAGGACACTTTTTAATTTTAGTTGGACTAACAAGAATCCAAAAGAAATGAGAGAGAAAAAAGGGCGGAAAAAAAGAAATTCGTTGATGTCTAATTGTTATTCCTTAACCTACACGCCTTGCCTTAACCGATAGACCTCGACACCTCTTTAAAAGCAAGTGTGGATGGTTGTGCTTGGCTATGAGAGAAAGTTGCACACATGAGGAGGGCTTCCTCCATATGCTAGCATGTGTGATCCACATGCTAGCTAAGTTGACTTACTCATCCACCACAATTTATTATATTTATTTTAGCTTCAATTCTAATTCCTTATCACTTAATTGTTTTACTCAAACATAATTTCATTTTATTTTATAAAATCGAGTGCCAAAATTTTCCACCAACATTGCAAGAAACTCATATCTAAGCAACTAAACCAAACTACAAATTCTAATCTCAAATAAAATCAATGTGAATATATCATATCGAAATAAAAAAAAAAAAGTTAAGGGACCCAACAAAACATAAACTCTTCCCATAACCATGCAATTAGTCCCCAATATTAGCAAAAAAAAAAGATTAAATATTTGTTTAAGCATTAATTTCAAACTTTAAAATTCAAATTCTTTTAAAACAATAAAATTAAATTTTAGTTTGCTAAATTGATCACCATCAAGCGATGTAAAATTTTCCCAATATCAAAAAATCCTTGTACACATACATAAAAACAAATTATAAAAAATTAATTTTAAATCAATTTAATATAAAAATAAAAAACTACTCAAATCCACAATTATTCCTCCCACAAGCTATAGTGTTTGGCTAATCTCCTGTTTTTGTTAATTTTTTAAGTGATCAAGCAACTGGCATACATCGGATTCTAATAGAAAATAGAAGAAACCATAATTTGATTAGACGTATTAAATCAATCAAACAATTTGGGTTAGGGATGTTAATACAATTTTTTTTATTTGTTTAGGAGCAAATGATTTTTTAACCAACGGTTTAGAAGGCTACCCACAATTTAGTCTTATTTATTTTTTAGCTATATCTCAGCAATCATGTTGATATTCTCCTTGTTTAAATAATTTTAGTCTAACTCAAAGAGGCTCGTATAATGGTTAAAAAGGTTTGATTTCTACATTAATTTCTTATATTTAAATTTTGGGACCATTAACTAGGAGAATTTATTGAATTTTTTAATGCAATAAATCAATATGAGGATTTATGCATAAGATCATCTGTAAAAGGATTTAATTTCAGTTGACATATAAGTTAATCTTAAAAATAAATATCTTTATTGTTGAAAACAATCATTAAATTATAATAATTTTAGTCTCTAAAATCATTTGATGGAGTGAGTGAGTGAGTGATTGTTCCAACTCATGATTATTTAATGTTATTTTAATTGAAGAATTTGAATCATGAGATAATCCTAAAAAGTGTTTTTTATATTAATTTATAATATTAACATTCTGAAAGGTAAGTTATAACCTATGCTACCAAAAAAAGAAAGTTATAACCTATGTTTTTCTTTCTTTTAATGATGAAACTATAAGATTGGTTTTGATTACATGGCAAAACCTAGAAAATATAGCCAATGAGGAGGCAGTGAGCCATAAAAAAACACTCCTTGCGTAGCAGACAGCATCATGACATCACCAGTAGTGGGAGATAGGGGGCAAATGGGCCGTCCACGTGTGTGTGACAGGACGGACAGGAGGAAATGCAGAGAGTGAGGTGTAGCCAAGCACCTCAATTTTGCACGAGAAAGTGCACTGTGGGCCCGGCTCTGCCTTTATCTTTATATTATCTTTCTTGTGTGCGTGTACAAAGATCCATCCCGAAACCCCTCAAAATAAAATAAAATAAAATCCACCAACTACTTTTATCACTCTTTTCAACCAATTTTCAAGGTAATAAATAAATAAATAAAAGCCAAATATTTCCTTTTCAATGGGTGAACAAGTAAAAAATAGAAAGAGAGGGGGGTATTTTGAGAACTGAACTTTGTTGTTAGATCTATGCATGCATTATAATCAGACGTGTTAAAAAAAACTAGTTTATCTGTTATATTCTATATTATTTTACCGGATTTAATTTATTAATATTAGATAATAAAAATATTACAGATAATTTTGATTTAAAAAATTTAATTAAAAAATAGATATTATGGGATGAGATTTTTAAAACCTAGCTAATTTGTATAATTTACATTTATTTTATTTTTATATTTGATAGTTTATGTATTAAATATTTATTTTTAATTTATTTAGAAATATTTTTACACCAAATTTCTTGTTTTGTGAGCTTTTTATTATATTTTTTTAGTGTAACAAAAGAAATAAATTATCGATTTGCTTAGGAGGGGAGGTAACTAAACTTTAATAATAGTGTAAAATATAAAATTAGATTTAATATTCACAATGTTATGACATCTATAATCCATAAAAATTAATAATACAAGTTTAACATATGAATATCTGTAATATCCATAATAAATTTAGTTTAACTTAATATATCTAACCTATTTGGGTTCAAAATAATGTTTGAAAAAATTGAATTTATAATTTGTAAAATATTAAACTTGAATAGTATATATGGATTAGAATTAAAGTAAGAAGTTCGATACTCAAAGAATATAAAGTATTAGAATTGCACCAGACACAATAAAAGATGCTAGCTTTGATTTATGTTGAATTTTGAATATATTTGATAGATTTTTATTTTCTATGAAGAAAATTAAATGGGGGCACGGGGTGCCAGAGAAGGAGGTGTAAAAACTGGATCTTTTGGTTTGAATTATTGAATTTAAATTCCTATTTATTAATGTTATATTGATTATTTTTCAAATTATTTTTTATTTAAAAATAAATTAAAATAATATTTTGTTAATTTGTTTTTAAAATTAGCACATCAAAATTAAAAAAAAACACACAAAAAATTAACTTGAAACAAGGAAAAAAGTAAAAATAAAATTCAGTTTTTTTTCAAAAATATTTTTAAAAAACAAATACAAATTTTAATTAGTCCAAATACGGATTGGATTGTATTGTATTGGTACTAGTATTCCACCGGACTCACAATGCAATGCAATAATAAAAGCATAGTGACAAAAATACAGAAATATAGTAGAAACAATAGAAAGCTTGCACCACAGTAGTAATTTATATCTGCTTAAACTTTCATACCGTCTTCGACAAAGAAAAGCATTATCTGACTGGTAGATATCATGAAGTTATATTATTGGTTGCGTGGCCCATCCACTCACCGCAAGGTGTGTCGGTGGAGTGATATTTCACTGGTGGCCGTGTGGGGTGCTCGACGGAGTAGGGCAGTGGGAGTTAATGCTACAGCATGGTTTTCATGACGGCAAAAAATGTAAAAGCTATCGTCTTTCCTTCTCCTGTGGATCCATGCTTTTCTTTAGCCTTTCACTGTAAAAAGTGCTTCCATCTATTCTGGCCTGAGCTTGATCACTCAGGCACCATCCCTGGCCTAGCCCTGTATGCTCGATTAAACACCGATGTCCCACTTCTCTGCTGGGCCTAGCTTAGCTACAAACTAGCAAGCTTATGCTTCGTAAGGCCTTTTTCTCAATAAACCAGTAGATATTAGATGAAAAACTCATTATTCAGAAAATGGTGTTCTTAGGATTCAATAGTACAAAGAAATTAAACACAATCCCAAAGCAATCACAAAAGCAAGGAATGTTTCAATTTTCAAATATTGAAATTGATTTTATATTTGAGTAATGCATAACAAAACATCAAATTAAATTAAATCAAGACATAGACACACCCACAATATCATCATCAAACAGCCATCCCCATGAGCTATATTAATTATACAAAAAACAAATTCCCAATTGCATTGAATGGGGAAATAATCTGCATCAGATAAAAAAATATTTGAAAAAGAAATCCACATGGTGTGTCTATTGGTAGTAAGGGAGAAGAGAGAGAGAGAGAGAGAGAGAGTAAAGGGGAGAGAGAATCACTTTCCTTTTCTATTTCCCCCCTCTATTTTTGAGTTTTTTCTTCTCTCCCCCCATAATTAATGAGTGTGTGTCTTTCCATCTTGTATGACTTTTGCCTACCATTCAAGTTTTCCAATATTGGTGTTTGGAATTTTAACTTGTGTGATCTCTCTCAAGCAAGAATATTAGCCTTTGAAGCTAGCGATAAACCAAGCATTGCTTTCTAGTGAGAATAGGTTTTCAATGAAATAGAAATTATTAAAGTGCTAAAATAACATTTTAGTGATATGATAATTAGTGTCTTATAATGTTAATAACAATGAAATTAAATAATAAAAATGAAAATTTAATGTTTACTTTATTTCTTATTTTAAGCTTAGAGATATATATTTTTATGTATGCTAAATAGTATAAAAACTTTATATTTGAAGGAAAATGCGATAGGGTTATTTTGGTCACTCTACAAAATTAAGCAGCTACATGTAGATATTTCCCTATGATCTTATCGGAGAGGCCATTAGATATTCATGAAAATTGATGTGTCGAAAACATGGAGGTTATATGTCATGAATTAACTATAATCGGATGAAAATATATATGATAGAAGATGAAGATATTTTCTTCAGTATAGCAATTTAAAAAAGAAGAGTAAAGTGTTCATATTAAGAAAATATAAAAAACATAGAGAATAAATATATAAATAATCCCTTTTATTTTCTAAAGCTTCATATATTAGACTGTGTAATATCTTATCATAGTTTTAAACTTAATTTGGGATAGATTTAGGGAAAATTCTGAATTATAGATTAGATGAGCCAACTCAATTTTTTTTATTTTATAAAAAAATAAAATAATATCATTTGAATTTAAAATTAATAATTACATTGCTAATAAATATACGGCTTATTAATGATAGTTACACTATCAAAACGTAATTCACAGGTGCGTACAACTAGATTATTTATTTATCTTATCCACTTCCACAAATACGAGGCTTATAAATGAAATGAACTAATGGTTGAACTTTCCTTTTCATGTATTAATTAAATTTAATGAAAATGCTAGAATTATATCTCAACAATATATTGTCATTGGTCATTTTAGTATTCACATTAACAAAACTCTAAAACGCGTGGATGGTTTTTCATTGTACATGCATGTCTTGTGGATTAAGACATAATTAATTATGGATTTGTACAATTGTTTTGCTATGTATTAAAATATATGGGGAGTTGTGGGGTTTTTTTTCTATGTTTTTAGTAACAAATTACAGTCGTGATGACTCATTTGACTTTTACCACTAAGATGAGAGTGATGAACGGTAAAGAGAACAATTAATTAGATTAGGCTGTTGACACCTAGTGCTTAGGCTGCTAGAAGTAGAGGTGACGTTAGAGTCAGTAGATCTGACTTTGGCAACCGGACCCGGCATTGTTGGGTCTGGTTGCTCCAGTAGGGCCTAATAGCTTCTATCAGAATCTAATATCCAATAGCATTGTATCTTTTATTGAAGTTGGGTCCAGCCCCTAACAGTACCCAACCCAAGCTGATCAAATTCAGATGCGTTTAAAAATGGTTAAATACAACCCCGTATCAAACCTTCCTTCCATCCCTCTGCTCATTACCTAACTCCTCACCAACACCTGCTTCGGTTTCTGACTCAAACCATCCTTCTGCTTCTTTTTTGGTCTAGACACAGCACGCAACGTTGCCTTCAATAAAGGAAAATCCTCACCCCTTGAAACCAACTTTCTCCACTACTGAATAACTCACCACTGTAATTATTTACAATATCAACTAACACAAATAATTATATATATTTTTTATATGAATAATTTGAATTATATTTTTAAATCTTAAAAATAAATAAATGTTTTTCTTAATAGTAATAGTTGTATTCTTTAAATTTATTAATGATAATAATAATAATAAAATTTGTTTCCAAATTTATTAATTATTATATGAAAATGAAAAAAATATAACATCATTAAAAAAATATTATTGATGATAATGATAATTGTTATTACATATTATATAAATGAATAACTCACCACTAGTGCGTGTTGCGTTTCAATATACACACACAAACAAATATTTTTTCAAAACCTAGATGCATGAAAAACTTTCATCTTTGTAGTTTGTACTACAGCCCTTAAGAAAAACGTTCCTAAGTACCCCAGTAGTGTGAACATGCAAGGATATCACTATAGTAAAAGGCTGCGATCTCATAGCAGAAGAAAGGCAAATAGCTACCATAAAAGTGGCATCGTGCGCGCACAAGGGCATGCAAATGGAAGCATTGTAATTAACTATGAACAGATAAAAGTATGACGTATTTTTTGTTTTTTTTGAATTCGAGGAAATCTTATTTTTCAAAAAATACATTTTATAGATCTAGATGAGCAAGTAAAATCCCAGTTATTTCAGACTTTTATAAGAGGTGTACACCTTTACTTGAACTCGAGATCTATTATTTAGATTTCAAGCTTTTTACTATCACGCTATGTCTCCTGCGAACATGACATTGATATATGCCTATATGACAATATTAATAGCTTATCATGGATGATTTTGAAGTCATGTTGTATTCCCGCAGTTGTGCTGCAACAATACAGTATGATGATCGACACTGTACCAGTAATTTCTCTATATATATAGGAATACAGTATGATGATCGATATTTGATTGGTCAAGTTTATAGAGAAGAAATTAATAACTTGATTATCAATATGATTAATTACCAAGATGAGTGCTATAATACGGTGTAGGTGAATCTTTTTCAAAATGACTCAAATCCTTTTACCAGCCAAGTCAATAAAAGACAACTAAATTTCTCTCCTTGTACAGAGATCTCAACAAGAGCCATGTTTTTCTTCTAAGAACCAAGCAAGTCAACATGGGTTAGGAGATTTCTTTAGCTTTATCCAGAGGATGAACTATAATATTTTACTAATTCAAAAGGGAGATCTGTTTTGTCTTAATTGCGAAAGGCAAACATTTCCCTTTACTTGATAAAGTTACAAGCCACGTTGAACGTAAACAAGAGCAAAATCTATTTAAATATAAACATAAATTAGCCATTATCAAAAAAATCATTTCACCCAAATATTTATATTATTAAATGGGTCAAATATATAATTTATATAATTTTTTAACAGGTTCACATTAATAGAATTAATGTGGTGAGATTCAAATTGATGACTACTTGATTAATAAGATTCTAATACTATATCAAAAAATAATTTTATCCAAAAACTTAAGATGTTAAGTAAAAATTAAATATATAAGTTATATAATTCTTTAACAACCATAAATTAATTAAACAACACCCTATGATAAAAGAAGTTTTAAATTTCATGATAAATTGAACAATTCTATACATATAAACAAATTATATATGGCTTTCATTAAAAATATTATTTTTTTATTATTATTCTTAATCAACCATTTAATATTTCTAAAGTCTACATTTCGTCATTTATCACTTTAATTATACGTCAAATTAGTATGATTTGAATAAGAGTAAATCATTTTCCATTTTTCTTAATATTTGGTGGTTTTTGCTGATAACTTCAAGTGCAATTATTAACTGAATTCAATGAGATATATAGCTATATAGTAATCAAGATGATAAATGAGAACATAATAGCCTCCTTTTAGCCAGCAGGTTTTGACTTATAAGGGTTAGGATTTCTCAGGGCATGATTAACGGTTTTAAACTACCAGATTGAAGGCCAAAGCAAATACCTGAAATTACGATTAGGTTGACCCCACATTTTCATATTAATCACGCCATCACTCCCGGCTTTTTTTTGCCTTTATAACCCCACTCGATCCTAGCCAAGCCTATCACCCACCCCCTCGTTTCCCCCCCCTCATCAGAGATCGAGCAAGGGAAAAAAAATGTCAAGACTTGCAATCCTTCTGATTTTCTTTTTCTCTGCTCCAGCACCACATTTTGTTTTCTCTTCATCAATTCAGGACCCTGAGCTAGTGGTACAGGAGGTGCATAGGTAATAATGTACTACATATATAGCCTAAAATTGTGTTTTATTCATACATATATATGTTGTGTATAATAGCAGCTAGCTGGTGTGCTGAGAATTTACACGTTTTGTTTCTACAGGAGCATCAATGCTTCAAGGAGAAACCTTGGCTATTTATCATGTGGAACTGGCAACCCTATAGATGATTGCTGGAGGTGTGACCCGAACTGGGAGAGGAATCGCCAGCGGCTAGCTGATTGTGCTATTGGGTTTGGCAAGAACGCTATTGGGGGTAGAAATGGTCGAATTTATGTTGTGACCGACTCTGGTAACGATGACGCGGTGAACCCTAAGCCAGGAACTCTTAGGCATGCTGTGATTCAGGACGAGCCCTTGTGGATCATCTTCAAGAGAGACATGGTAATTCAGCTGAGGCAAGAGCTGGTCATGAATTCTTTCAAGACTATTGACGGGAGGGGTGCTAGTGTTCACATTGCCGGGGGACCATGCATCACTATTCATTATGCTACTAACATTATCATACATGGCATACACATACATGACTGTAAGCAAGGAGGGAATGGTGACATACGAGACTCTCCTCGCCACTTTGGTTGGTGGACTCAGTCGGACGGTGACGGGGTTTCCATCTTTGCTAGCAAGCATATATGGGTTGACCATTGCTCTTTGTCTAACTGTCACGATGGACTTATTGATGCCATTCATGGATCGACAGCCATCACCATCTCCAACAACTTCATGACCCATCATGACAAGGTCATGCTGTTGGGCCATAGCGACTCGTATACACAAGACAAAGACATGCAAGTGACTATTGCCTTTAATCATTTTGGCGAGGGGCTGGTGCAAAGAATGCCAAGGTAAAATGAGAAATCCTAATCAATTGTTTACCCTTTATGTTTTTTTTTTTCCAATGATTTTTGCAAGAATGTTTGTCGTTTTGAAAGCATTTTACATGTTATCAAATTGTTGCATTTAATTGCAGGTGCAGGCATGGGTACTTTCATGTTGTGAACAATGACTACACCCACTGGGAAATGTATGCCATTGGTGGGAGCGCGGATCCTACAATCAACAGTCAAGGAAATAGATTTCTTGCACCAAATAGAAGATTTAACAAGGAGGTGAGTGCTCATAAATACATGAATGAAACCCTCTTCCCTTTTTTATGGGTGAGGATATTCTTATTTCTTGGAACAACATTTGTTTTTCGTGTCCTATGATGATATGGAATCAAACACAAGCACTGGTTAGGCTAATCCTTAAAGGGTCGAAATGCGACCCTGTCGTAATGCACAAAAGAATTTGGTTTACTAGTTTCAAAATCTTGACATTCACGCAGGTGACTAAACATGAGGATGCACCGGAGAGTGAGTGGAGGCACTGGAACTGGAGGTCAGAAGGAGACTTATTGTTGAATGGTGCCTACTTCCGGCAATCAGGCGCCGGTGCATCTTCAAGCTATGCAAGGGCTTACAGCCTGAGTGCAAGACCATCTTCTCTTGTGGGTTCAATGACCCTGACTTCCGGTGTACTTAACTGCAGGAAGGGCTCTCGATGCTGATTGTGGCCATGCTCGTAAAACTATAGTATTATTAGCCATAGAAGGCTACCAAACGAGTTTGGAAAAACAGTCAAAATTAATTAGGCCTTAATTACGGGCAAGTAGTTTGTCATGCATCTTCAGTGATTGTTTTTCTTTCTTTCTTTTCCTCTTTTTTTGACTATCTAAATGCATGTATTGACGACCTCTCTGTCTTCTGCTTTTGAAAGTGTTGGAACTGTTGCAATGGCAACCTTTGTTGTTTTGTTAGAAAAAGTAAGAAAAGAGCAGAGTGTGTTGATTTAAGTTTGAGGTCTGTTTGGCTTCAGCTTTTGTACTTTACGTCGATGGAGCATCAATCTTTGCTTTCCAATCTATTGATTGATTTTGCTTATTAATTTTCACTTACAACTCCGAACTTGTTGACGAAAATTACCACGACTTTTTTAGACTATTTATGATGAGCATCTGCAGTCTGCACCATGCTAGCTATAAAAACTTGCGTTAAAATTTATATCTCAGTCTCAGCTCAAGTGACAAATAAATTTGTTTTTGAGAAAACTCATAATTTACCCATGCGTCTACGTTAATTATTCAATTTTATTATTGTTTTTTTAATTTAGTTATTTAGTTTTTATATATTCGATATAAATATATTCCATTAACTAAATAGTTTACTTATATTAACGAGAGATTTTATGGTGCACATAGATGGGTGTTTTTATTAAAGTAATATCATAACACCAACTAAATTATTTTTGATAAAAAGTCGAGGAAATAAATAAAAGATACCTCATAAATAAAATATCCAAAAATAAATTACTGCATGTGGATATTGCTCATGAGAAGGGTTAGCGCTATCAAAAAACATCCCAATAGCTTAAAACAACGAAATTTACCACCATCATTCGGGACTGCTTCCTGTGGATTAGAACTCGAGCACCGCAATTTAACCTAAAAAAAAGTTACTGCAATTTATTTTGTCATCCACCGCGATTTACGATAATGTGAAACGGGGAAAAAAACGCAGCAAAGACCAGAAAAATTAATGCATGCAGGCAACCACTAACGCACATTTTGCACCCCGTCAATCGTGGAGAGACACATGCAAGTGGGCCTAAGCTTGGAGGTTCAACTTAGCATAAGTCTAATCTTTCTAATCTCCATAATCATGACGAATATCATAGGGGATTGTCGAGGGATGCGTAACAATCCCAGCATGCAAGCACATTCACAATCATTAAGTTTTCGGTTTGAAGTCATACCTCTGTTTTTTACTTTTCCTTTTTTTATTGTACTTTTATCGGCTGACGGTACTATTAAAATAGGGATTTTTTTCAAAGTTTTTTTTTTGTTTAAAAATAATATTTTTTAATGAGCTGATGTTGCATGTTGAATGAAACGGTTCCTACTAGGATTTCTATCGAGTATTTGGGTGAACTTCTGGAGCTCACTGTGAAGGCCAGCCATGAAACGGTGCGTTGAGTGTAATGGTCACTTGATGAAACGGTGCGTTTTTCCATATCAGAATCATGAGAAGATTCTCTCCACGGCTCAACATAAATATTCCATATCAGAATCATGAAACCTTGGGAATATGTTCAACTTGGCATAGGTAATGTATTTCTTCAGCAAATCTTGAGAAAGAACCTCTGGATCAACTGGCCTAGCAGAGGCTTTATCTTCTTGAGACTCGCTATAGGACCAATAATCTATCTTAACACCTTTGGCCTGTGATTTGAAAGGGCTATTAACGGCTGCTCTGCAAGCATCTCATCTGTTATGGGGTCATCCACATCCTTAACAACACAGAGGATCTCAAAACAAGAAACGATGGGATCTGTCAACTCCATATTCTGTGAAAATGTTTTGGAGGAATCGTACCTTCCTCCAACAGGATTTGCAGCAGCAAGAACAGAGCAACGAGCCTAGAGAAAGGTAACAATGCCAGCCTTGGATATACTAATGCTCTGCTGCTCCATTGCTTCATGGATGCTCACCTTGTCCTCATCATTCATCTTATCAAACTCATCAATCAGGCAGGTTCCCTGATCAATGCTGTAACCCATTTTTGGGTCCCCACATAAAAAATAATAATAAAAAAATCAAAAAAATATTATAAAAAAAAATAACAATGAAAAAAAAATTGCCAGAACACTTAAAAAATGCTCAAAAATTGGTTGAGCAGGTTTAAAAATACAAAGATTAAAATTTGATGGTATATCATTGACTGATGACAGCCCTGTTGACAAAGAAAATTCAATTTGAGAAAGAAAAAGTCCAAAATCAGAAGTTTATGGACTCAATTAAATTTTATTGAAGGTTTAATTGAATTTATGGAGAGTTTAATTGCAAGAAAAATTAATTTTTGAGTTAATTTAGGCTTTAATTGGAAGAAATTAAAGTTTTGGGGTCAAATTATAATTTTTGAGAGTTAATTTGGTCAAATCAGAGACTTAATTGCATAAATATTGAAGTTTGATGGCCAATTAGGGACTTAATTGAAGAAATCCGAGACCAAGGACTAAAATGAAAAACGCGCGCAAATTGAAGGCCTGCTTTGAATTTGACGCGTTTTGGCGCGCCTTTTCCTTTTAAATGAAACAGCGTGTTTTGACCAAAACGGCACTGTTTCATGCACTGTTTATTAAAAAAAAGAAGAAGAAGAAATGGGACCGAAACGGTGCCGTTTTGAAGGCACTGTGTTTCTTCTTCTTCCCCTGGACGCGTGAAGCAGGGGAAGAAGAAGATTTTTTCTTCCTCTGTCACCGCCATCTCTCTCTTCAAAAAAACGCTGCCTCCCCTTTAAAAAGACGCCGACTTGCCAACCACTTTCCACGTGTTGGACGGGTGGTGGAGGGGTGGCAGCATAATGGCCGCCCTAGCCACGTCTCCCTCCCCTGTTTTTGCTTATAAAAACAGGGGAAGGGGAATAAAAAAAGAAGAGCCGAGAGAGAGAAGGAGATCGAGAGACAGAGAGAGAGGGAGAGAGACAACCAAGAGAAGAGGGAGAGAACAGAAAAGGAGAGAGAAGGGAGAACACAGAAGAATAAAGAAGAAGAGCAGAAGAGAGAAAGAAACAGGGGAGAAGAGAAAGAAAAAACCGCCGCCTTTGTCACCTTTAGATCCCCAGCAGCACCGCCGTCCACCGCTCCAGGTGGAAGCGCCGCCACTCCAAGTAAGCCTTCCACCCCCTTTTATTTTGCCTTCACTTCTTCCTTCGCCATGCAAGACGTGCACAGTGCACGTCTGCAGGCGGGGAGAAGCTGGTTACTGTGCTCATGCACAGTAACCAACTAATGTGGGCTGGGCCGAGCCCAGCCCATGTAGTTGGGCCAGGTTCGGTCCAACCCATGTATTTGGGCCTGACCCGGCCCATTTCAAAGAGAAAAAATAAAAAATATTTGTTTCAACATTTTATAAATTTTTCGCGTAGTTTTTATGTCATTGTGATTAATATCGGGTAGTATTTTTATGTCGTAAAAATACAAATCCGGTATTAAAATACCTGGTTTTCGTCAAAACTTTCAAAAATACAAAACAATTGAAAAAAAAAAGAAAAATATTTTTGTGCATACGACCAAGTGTCTCAAAGGTGAAAAATCATATCATATTTTTCATATGTCAAAAAATAATATTTTAGCATGCATTTTGGCTTTAATAACCAGTTTATTAAAGTCAAGAAAATATTGGCCAAAATTTCAAAAACAACAAAAAATTTATTTTGTTTGATTTTAGTATCAGGGATTATGAATTTATACGTAAAACATATTCCCGTTATTAAAAAGATATTTTATTTTGACGACTTAGAATAGTTAGGTTTTTACCCGATAAGATAAGGATCTCCTTACAGAGGAGGACTTTTCTTAAACCGTAAATGAACCAACAATTAGAAACCACAACAAGACTTTAGATTTTATCAGACAAAACAATGCAGCTTACGTTAGGTAGGGCATAGTTGGGGTGCTAATACCTTCCCTTTACGCAACCAGTCTCCCGATCTCTAAGACCAGTTAGGGTTCCTAGTGACCAAAATACTAGGTGGTGACTCCCATTCAAATTTTTCACTGATAGGAGACAAGAATTCCTTGTCTCTACACATTTGCCAGGAATAATCCATATTCTATTTTACCTTGAGGGTGGACGATCGCCGAACCCCTCAATAAACCTCCGGTAATATCCAGCAAGACCCAAGAAACTCCGGATTTCTGTCACGTTGGTAGGCCTTTCCCATTTTAACACGGCCTTGACCTTTCTTGGATCCATAATTATTCCTTTCGCGGATATTACATGGCCTAAAAATACTACTTCTTTGAGCTAGAACTCACATTTATCCAGCCTCAGTAGCTTTAATTAATTTGATCTATGCAAGAGTCGAACAAGCTTAAAATGATTTTGGGCTTTATTTTTTCTATTGCACAACTTTATGCTAATAAACATAACTTTTAATTCGACCATTAAATTATTATGAAATCTTACTAGAAGACTCTAAAGGCATTATTTTCTAAATGGTTAAAATCTTGTAGTGATCTGACATTGGATATGTCTTGCAATATAGTCTAGAAGCTACTATACATGATTTATATTATTTTACTAGTTAGTTTATGATTCATTTTCTTATTTGAATTAGTAGTATTTTCTTATTTTCTTAGACTTGTTTAAGACATTTTTACTTATTATAAATATGATTATTTATCTTGTATTTATATTATTTTAGAGACTTGATTTATTTTAGAATAATATTTTATATGTGTGCAAGGTTACTCATACTCTTAGTTCTTTATTTAACTATTCAAAACTTATCAAATAATTCTGTCTCTGTGGCATTCATCCTTATACATTTAGTTCTTTTGTTTTTTATAATCAAAGGGGTAGGGTCTTTCATTTAATAATTTTGGTTTCTTGGTTGAAGTAATTATGGCGTTGGGTTTTCTATCATTATAATTTTAGCTTTATTAAGTTATGTCTATCTTATTTGTGAGTTCAAGGGTTCTCACCCTCCAGGTTTGTATTAATACCAAAATTTTGTGATGGTTTGTTGACCTAATTGGGGATATAATTAAGAAAATTAGTTTAAAATCCCACTTCATAAATTCTATCCAATTAAAATTGGTTTAAAATCCTAATTCATAAATTCTATTCTACTAGGTTTAATGCCCACTTTTGAAGAGTGGGGATTGAGCTTTATAGCCAAGCATATGTCCCAAATCACTACCAAGTCCTAATATTTTATTATCTCCAACTGTAAGTAGGTTTAGGCAAATTGTTTTGTGTAGGGATATAACATGTACTTTTATCATGAAAACAAACTATGAAGCAATTTATCTTAAGTAAGCCCCTTCCCTAAAACTATGAAGATCGATTGGAGTTTCTAGTTTCTATAAACTAGATGGTGACTTCTATTTTCATTCTTACACTTTAATTTACCATATTGTCCCTTGTGACAAGCCGCAAAGTTTAAGTCAATTCAATATGTCACAATTTTAATATTAAAAAAAAATCATTTTAATTCTTTTTAAAGTCAAACCAAGCTTTTATTGGTTGTTCGATTTTTCTTTGGACCTGTCAAGTCAAATTTTTTAGGTAGAGTCAATTCTCATGCGAGTTAATTTAAAACCCGGGCTAGGCAAGAAATTGAATTGAGAGGTTTTAAGGTTTTTATCTTCTTTCAATTGAATTCTTTTTGGCTTTTTTTAATCAATTTTATCCTTCAACATTTGATTAATTTTGAAATGATTTTCATAATTTATTTTGATTTGCTTTCCATGAGATTTTCACAGTATTAAGAAAATGTTCTGGCATTTCGTTAGTACTTAATTATATGAGCATATATTTTTATTATCATTTCATCAAGTAAAAGATAGTTTTGAAGAAAAACAAATGTTATTCTCATGAGTTGAGTTCATAATCTGGGTCATGAGTTTAATGGGTTAAGCCATAAAGCCGGAGCCTGTCTAATATATCATTGTCCTAATATTAAAAAAAATCATCTTAAAAAAAAAAACTTAAAAGCCAAACCACATTTGTTTTGGTTGCGTGAGTTGTTTTTGGACCCATAAAGTTAACTTTGTCATGTCAGGGTAATTCCCACGGGGTTAGTTTTAAATCAGGGCTAGGTAAAAAGTCAAGTTAGAAGAGTTTAAGGGTGTCATGCTCGGTAATAACAATACTAAAAAATTCTTTGGAGCTTGGACATTTTTTTTGTTCAATTTTTTCTTATCCAACCTGTAGTGTACCGTGAGCTATAAAACTAGTATGCATGCATGTATGCATCAATTTTATGGAAATATTTGATTGGACAAAATATATTTTTAAAATTTTACTAGTTTGATGGTTAAATTAGATATGTCAATACTATATTTTAATGATATTAAAAAGAAAAGGAGAAAAAGAGAAGTCAAATTACAATTTTTAGGATATAGTTAAAAAGAGTTTAAGGACAATAGGTTCGGTTGTAGAAATAGAAATACTCTACAAATGGCTATCTAATACCACTTTTAATTTGGTAAATAATTCGATCCTATTATTATCCTATTTTTTAGTAAAAGATTCTCCACAATACATAACTTTATAACGATTCTCTATTTTTTAAATCTTTATTGATCTTCCATAAATACATATTTTCATGGGTTTTTCCTTGTCCTAACACGTTTTTGCTCAAAAAGTTTTCTAATTCATTTTTCTAGCAATGAGTTTTCTAATTTATATTACTTTACAATTTTGTTTTATCCTCTAAAAAAAAATAAACAATTCCTCTTTAGTATTTTCTTACAATGAATTATTTGATGATAAAGCTAGCTTTAAAAGCTCCACATTATTAATCATTAGCAAGTAACTAAAGAAGGAAAATCATTGATGTCCTTCTCACGAAATAGTATTTATTGAAACAATACTTTTTATTTGTTTGAATTTTTTTTTTAGTTTCATCATTTAACACTAGATTTATTAGTGATTGACCTTCATAATTTATTATAGTTTACTTTTTATAATATTATCCTAGTCTCATGACTTTAGTCATGAATTTTGTGAGTTATCACAATTGACTTAGGTTTTTATGATCCTTTTTATAATTGATGTTTTTTTTAAAAAACATTTATCATTTATTATTTAGGTTGATTAAGAATTAAGCTTCATAATTTGTTTTGGTTTTCTTTCTATAAAGTTATTTCAATCTCATAATTCGAGTCAAGAGTTTGGCGGGTTAAACTAAGTTGATTCAAGTCATTGTATTTCCTTTTTTTGATTGTTTTTTTTTCAACCCCACCTTCAATAGTGGTTTGATTGAGAATTAAAGTTCATAATATATTTTGCTTTGCTTTCTATTGTGTTATCTCGATCACAAGATCTAGGTTTGACAAGTTAACTTATATTGACTGATTTTTTTTTTGTTTTTTAATTTTATTCTTCAACAAGGAGTTGATTGAGAATTGAGTTTCAATATGGTTTTTGCTTTTTATGAGATTATCACGGTATCATGACTCAGGTCGTGAATTTTACATGTTAACTTGGATGGACTCGAATTGATCTAATATGTTGTTTCAATATTTTTTTAAAATATATCATCTTGAATTTTTTATAGTCAAACTATAATTTTTTTCCCCCAGTTGCATAGGTTGCTATAAGACTTGTCATGTTGATTAAGTCATATCAAATCAAACTTTATATGGTTTAATTTTCTTTGTTTTTCTTGAAAACACATTAGTAATGCCTATATTTGTTTTTCCCTTTTATATATAAAAAAATTGATCCAATCAACAATGTTGTGTGGGTATATGATCTAATAATATCTAATACACTTATAATTCACAAATATGGGATAAAATGGAATACTTTGCTTATTTTTTAAACGACACACAATTAAATAAAATGTTCAACTTTTTGTTTTTTTAGATATTCAGGATGTTTTTTTGGTTAATTTATATATCAATTAAAAATTACGTATTTTTATTAGATAATTCAAAGGGGTACACTTCCTATTGATGGATGTTCTTGTAATAGAAATTGACCCTTATTTAAAAAAAATATCATAATTGCAACAATTGACTTGTGTGGATTTGGCCCAAGATTTCATTAATGTTCAAAATTAAATGATACAAAGCATATTTGGTTAAGCTGGTGATGCAAGGTGGAGATCAAATTAAGAAATACAAAAGAACATTTTGAACTAAAATTAGGACAACAATGATAATGATAATATTAATTATTATCATTGTTGTTTTGATTTTTGCTAACTAGCTAGTATAGGATGCAGCTTTACTGACTTATCACATAAAAATATCAATTTATAACATATAAATAGGTAAAACATTACAAAACATACTAAAATGATTGGGTAAAACATTATACTAATCCACAATATTTTTTTTATTTTTATCCTCATTTTTTTTTGTCAATTATAGTCTTATATATCTAATTTGATGACAATTTTTTCTATATTTGTTGAGGATAGACAAAATTAAACAAAAAGATACCAAAGTATAAAATAAGAAGAAAAAATATGGCCAGTAAAAAATTATTGGAAAAAGTTCTTTTTAGTCTTCATGCTTTCTCTTTTTCTTTCTTTGTAGTCTTTATTTTTAACATTTCAATTTTGATTCAAAATTTTAATTTTTTTTATGTTCAAATAACCAGAAAAAGAAGAAGAAGAAGAGATAAAGTCGCATAAAAACAATGAAAAGAGAGAAAGTCATTGATTTGAACATTGAATTTTTGATCAATTTTTTTTTTAAATTGGTCTTTATATTTTTTTTTATGATATGATTAAATAATAAAAAAAGAGTTATTGGACTTAGTTGAGTTTAAGTTCTGGATTATAAATTTTACAAATTAATTCAAATTAATTAAAGTCAATCTAATATATCGTTATCTAAATCTTTTAAAAAATAGTTCATTTTGAAAAAATTTTATAATAAAAAAATGTAATATGATCTACAGCATAGCACAATGGGTAAGTTACCTAGTGTTATCTAAAATATTTCAACGTAGTACTTTTTTATTGCTTTCAAATAATAAATATTTTTAAAGCAATTTAAATAATGCACATACCAAAATCTTTTAAGGTGTTTAGCTCTGTTTTGTACTATAGGTGTAAAGAGCATTCAAAGAGAACGTTAGACAATATTATTTGTGATCTATGAGAAATAATCTGTACTTGAGAATAGTGATAAAAGTTCAAACTATATTGATTCTGATCATGGTGCAATTTCCTCCTACTAGTCCATAGACGTAAACACAGCTGAAACAAGTACAATATTAAATTGTGTGAATATTTTTTTTTTCTTGTGTTTTTTTGTATATCTATGCGTGCAATCCTAGCAGAAACTGTCTATGGATCTTCCTATAGGAAAACAGATCTATGTACTGAGAAATTATGAGAGGATTTTCATGCCCAGATGGTAATGAAGCAGAGCTATGTACAATTTCTTGAGACAATTAATCGAAATCAGCGTCAACAAGAAGTTGTGCACTCATACTACAAAATCTGATTCAACAAATACCATCAAATAGCTGCTGTGATATCCTTCTCTCACTACTCGGAAATTATCAATTCCATATTTAGAACTAAGTCATCCTAGTTTTGCTCGCACAGACGAGAAGCAAACTGCTGTGCAGATCGCCATGCAAAGCAGGGAACCACTAGGATTCAAGAACGACTAGTTCTTCCGTAGCTTATCTGCCAAAGTAGTTTGTTGGTGTCTGAAGCAATTTGCTTTTGATCATATTGCCACTCAGGCAGACTTGTGGCACCGTAATATTTGCATCTATGGTTGGTTATTCAGGACAACATTAGCTATTCACGTCTGTATTTTGTGAATTCACTTGTGTTTTATGCTTTTTGCTGCTGATGCTCACCTCAGTGACCGACCCCCTCTCTAGTTATTTATTATTTTGAGTTTGCGATCTTGCTATGTGTTAATATTAATCTGTTGTCCTATATATGAGAATACGAGCTATATTAATTAATTTGAATGGTGCTGAAGAGCATTAATTTGGCTTTGTAAACAAATTAATTATGTTAAGAAAGCATGCAAGAGATTATTAACAAAACAATCAGCTTTTTTTGCTCTGTTCTAAAGGTTTGAAAGCATACCCAAACAAGAATCCCACAATTAGCTAACGAACATATAAGATAAATGCCTGGTCTATGAGACACCTTCCTCTATAGATCGGCTTGGTAAATTCATACCTTCTTATTAAATTGAAATAATTGAATAATTCAAGTCAAGTAAGTATTCTTGTAAAACACAAGAATAAACATGATCAGTATCTCAAGAGCCTTCCATTGCATTAGTGCTTGTAAAGCTTAGAAGGATAAGAAGACCAACAGGCCAGCGACAACGGCAGCTGTGGAGATCTTGATAGTGGCAGCTCCGTCTTTCAGGGGTGCTGGTGGTGTGGCTGGTGCATCGCTGACAACATCGGTTATTGGTCCGGCAGCAGGTCCTGCAGGTCCTTCTGCGCTAAGGCTGGCTGGGGCAGGAGGTGAAGAGATTTCCTCTTCTGGGGCTCCAGCGGGAACCTCTTCGGCAACAGGTGAGGAGGCAGAGCCATTCGGGGCTCCAGAGATGGTGGGGGCGCTGGCCGATGCCTTTGGGGTACCGGCTGTGGGTGCCTTAGCGGGAGCCACAGCCACAGAGGCCTTTGGTGACGGTGAAGCCAAAGGGGTGGCGGAAGGTGCCTCAGCGGCAAATGCCCCAACAACGGCAACAAAGATGAGTGCAAGAGCAAGAACTTGGCGTGCCATTGTGATTTATTTTTGTTTTGGTTTTTGATAAGAAAAAAATATGTAGGATTCTATAAAGTTATGCAGTACTTCTCAATTAAAGCAATATAGAGAAACACTGCGCAGCTATAGAATGAAGGAAAGAGAGGAAGCTGAAAGGAATTATATAGATTAAAGGAAGGGTAGAAGTCAGCGAGTTGCATGGAGAGGAAGAAAGCGAAAGGGGTGGATGCTTCGCCATTTCTTGGCAACCATGGTTTCATTTTGCAAATGGAAGGACAAGGGGCTATTGTTTGACCGAGTTTTATGGGTCAAAAATTAGACAAGTGGTCTCGAAATGCACCATTTTTAGTTTTAACATGAAATTTATAGCAAACTAGCTATTTTTAGAGGGATTTTTAGATGGTCAGGCAACATGCAACAAGGAAGATCTTACTTCTTTACTATTCCTTTCACTATGAAGAAAAATGCGTTTTATATTAATGTTCAAAACACTCTTCATGATGGGAAATTGTTGGTTTTCTATGGAAAAAACTTCATGCCTAGCTAATTATAAGAGGTAAAAGAGTAATGTTCAGTGAGAAAAAGAACAAAGTCAAATGATGGGTTTTTTCCCACGTATATACATACTTATACTTGTATTTACTTTCTTTTCTTTTATCTTTCTTTCATGCACAACGTGATGTTTATCGAGGATGTTTGGAAATATAATTATGGTTATTTTTTAAAGTGTTTTTCGTTTAGAATACATAAAAATAATTTTTTTTAATTTTTTTTTTTGACATCAGCACATAAAAAATGATTTAAAAACACCAAAAATATTAATATGATATTTTTGAAACACGAAAATAAACAGGTCCTAAAAGAAACTAAAAGAGTTTTTATGTTACCATTGTTCACGTACACATATAACACTATGGATTGGAACAATATTTGTTTTTAATTTGGTACTCAAACTTTTATTTTGCGCGATTTAACCATTTTCAGCTCAAATTAGCACCAAATTACATATTTGTTTAGTAGGGAGAGTTGAATTGAAATACAGGGGATTGAAGTGAAAAAGACAGGTTGAATGGGTGGCGGATTTGAATTTTTTTTAAAAAAATTAATTTACATCCCCCTATCTTTTTTATCCATAAGGAAATTGATCACTGTAATGTTTAAAAATTTAATTTGAATCCTAAATTTTATTTTCCTAATTTTTTAGTTTTTTTTTCGTGGGAGGAGAGAGGAGTCACCATATTCTGGTGTAGAGAGAAAAAGTTGTTGTTGATGACAATTTCGGCCATCAAAACGAACATTTTTTTTTATCAAATTGTTCTTTTTGATGATGAGAATTGAGATTAGGTGTTTTTTCACCATGAGCTATCTAAACTCGAGAAGATTTTAGGTTCCAGATTAATTTTGAGTATTGGATCAAGTTTTTACATTTTAAAAGGTCATGGATTGGTTTAACAAGGTTTTTAGAGTATATTATAAGTAATTTAAGTAAAAAATGGTTGAAAATGAATTTATGTTTTCAAAAACATCCAGAATTCCATTATTCGAGCCACCATAGTGGTTGGACTCTAGGGATTTCTAGAAGGTGTGTCATCTACTGATGTAGGTGATGCGTCGTTTTTTTTAAATTATGGCATATCGCCCACCCCATTAACTTAAAAAAATAAAAGCTCGCGTGCAGGTCGTTTCTTCATATGCCTGGCCTAATCCTTTTCTTTTTTAAAAATGATTTTTTTAATTAATGTCTTATTTTATATGTGTGTTTTGAAATAATATTTTGTTATATGATTCAATTAACACCCATTCTCTATGATTTTTTTTCTCTTATTTAGTTTTTTTTAGTTTGCAATTATTTTTTAATTATATTAGATGTGTTTGATTTTTTAAGAGGTTGGTGGTATAATTCATTTGTAATTTTTTAAAATTTTATATAGATTAATATTTTTTTTAAAAAAAGAATATTTATTTTTTATAAGACTTTTAATATGTGCAGTTTTGTACAATATTTGTTTTTTTGTTTTTTTGATAAATTTTATATATGTGTCTGTTTTTATTATTAATACAAAAATTCATTAAACACAATTGGATAAATCATCTATATTATGATATTAAATATATTGATTTATATTTTTTTCTTAGTTTTTTTAGAATATTTTTATGTAAGCATTGTTTTTTATTTAACAAAAAATAAAAAATTCTGGTCAGCGGCGACGTGCAGGACGCCAATCTTGTATCCCCTATTGTAACCGCTACCAAGATGAAAGAAGCCCACGGAGCGGTGATACCACATAGCTGGAAAGGGAATTTGGTTTCTTCAGAGCTTGCTATAAACTTATTTCTGTAATTGTATCCACATAAGCATCATTAATTAATTAACTAACAAAAATATAAGAGAAGACAATTTTACTGTGGAGTGTACTGTAGCATGTAATTCAAATTATTGTGGATTGGATTGTAATTGTATTTTTTTTTAATTCAAGCATTGATTTTTTTTAATTTTATCTTTTAATATTTTATTTTTTATAAATTATACCATATGATTTGTTAGTTTTGTTATCTATTGGGTCATATCGTGTAAATACCCAATATTAAATTGATATTTAATTATTATTTTTTTAAATTGATTTTCTTACTTGCAAGAAATGAAAATATAGTGACCAAAATTGATAGAGATTTTGGCATGTGAAATTTTTTTTTACTTTGCCTCTTTATATTTTATTTATTTTGAGACTTATATTTTAATCCAAAACTTTATTTTTCTCACATTTTAGTTCTTTAGTTGTAAAAGAAGAGAGAGTTGTCGAAAAACAATAAAAAAGAGATAAAACAATTAGTTAGCAATATTACATTAATAAAAAAACCACATTTAGTGTCAATGTGGTCTTCATGACTAGACGAAGGTCATTAAAGTGTTTTTGAGCTTTTGTTTTGTTGAAAAAAGTAGATAATGATTTATAGAGTATTTTTCTCTTCGATTTAAATTTGTACTTTTAAACTAATTTGCAAATGTTTTGAATTAATAATCTAATTTGTTAAGGTTATAAGAGTATTTTGGTTTTAAATAAAAATAAGTTAAAAAATGAATTTTTAGACAAATAAATCCCTAGTTCAATTTTTCAGGCTCCCTTTCTGGTGATTGAAATCTTGGTAAACAAACTAAATGTCATCAATTTATTTATTCTTTTTGCAAAAAAGAGAGAAAATGGAGGACATTGGTTGTCTTTTTAGCCCATAAACCTCGCCCTCTTCTATGTTTTTTTTCTAAAACAAATACTTTTTTTTGATTTTCAAGGAGGGGATTAGCATGATATTTAATTATCTTTCAATATTTCCATTGTTTTTTTTTTAAAATATATTATACGTTTTTATATGAGAATGTTAACAATTGTTTGTCAATTACCATGGACCTAATATGCCAAAATAAGTGTCACATCCGGACATTGCGGCGACCGATTAAAAAATTATCTCTCGATTGAAAACAAGAATAGATATTTGACATCTTGTTCTTTTAGAGAAAAATGCCTTGTTCAAGGAGTCACCACTTAGTGTTATGGTCACTAGGTAACCTAACTGATCAATAGATATTCTATGGTACGAGACTGGTTACGTAAAAATGAAGATGCTATCACCCTCTAAGCATCCTACCTGAGGCAGACTACATTGTTGGTTTTGTCTAAAATTGCTAAGAATTTGTTCTTATTTTTCCTTTTTTATTCTTCCTTTCATGTTCCTAACTCTAGCGTCAGTGAACAATTCCTACGAATATTTCCAACTCTGGTGTTGGTAAATATCGCACAAATCCAAAAAATACGATACTCATAACTCTAGTCTCACTGAATATTTTCACAAAAAATAAATTTGAAGAAGAAATTTTCTATGTCATTTTTTTCTTGTTTATCCTTTATTATTATTTGCTCTTTTTAGATGGAAATAATAAAAAAAAATCACGACAGATTTGCATTTAACAATAATAGGCCACAAATTGAGCACATAATGTTTTTTAAAAAATACAAAACAAAAAGAAAAAAATAAATCAAAGTGCGAGGGGCCCATAAATAAATCAACAAAGATCCCTAAATATTTTTGAAATTTTTCGATATCGAAAAGAGGCTCGTTTGGCCAAATATCAAACTAAAATGGACATAAAAATTATGGCCAAAGCATAAGGGTGTGTTTTGCCAAACACACCATTAATAAACATAATTTGGGCCGACTGGGCCTAAAGCCCAGATTCAGCCCACTAATTACCTTCACACTGTTTTCTTGCAACAATTACACATAAACAAAGAGAAAAGGAAGACTTTACCTGGTGAAGCTGAAGGCGAAGGTGAAGGTAACAATGCAGGTACCGATTGGAGAATGCTCTCCTCCTCCTTTTCTCAATCTTTTCTCCTTTTGTTCTTGTTTTTTTTTTTTTTTGGTTCTCTTTTGTAATGGCCTTCTCTTGGGGTTTTTTTGTGTTTGTCCCCCTCTATGGTTTTTTTTTTATCTTGTCTCCTCCTAGGATTATTTTGTGATGGCCTCTCTTTAGGTTTCTTTTGATTGTCCCCCCTCTTGTGCATACACTGAGATCTATATTTATAGTACTAGAATCCCATCACGTGTGAGAAACTAAGTTTCAATCAAACTCATTTTCTTCTTTGAAGTTTGAATTTGATTAATCAAATTTAAAAGCGGATAACTATCATTATCTTGAAAACAAGGATTATCTTGAATATAGAGATTATGTTGAAGATAAAGATAGAATGACAAAAGTACATTGTAGTCCCTAGTTTTCACGCAAGTTGACAAATCACACTTTTCATCGAAATAAATCTTTAATATTCTAATTTTACATTTTAAACCCTGTAAAATTAAATTAAAAGCCAATGGGCTAAATTTAGGTTATAACAATAAGAACCAAAGATTGTTAATGAAAATGTTTCCTTTTTTCTTGAAATTTCTTGGTGGGTGTTTTGGATTGTTTTATCCCTTTTATTAGTTTTTTCATTCAAGGTATTGAGACATTGACTTAGTATTTTTTAAAAAAGAAATAAACTTGCTTTTTAGATCATGATTGATTTTTTATTTAAAAAAGTATTGCTTACAATTAAAAAAACATGCTTCTTTCAAACATTCAAGATATGCATAAGGAAATGAAATTTAAGTTGAAGAAATACATTTATTCTCGGTAGTCTTATTTGTTTTATTTCATGTAAATATTTATTTTTAAAATTGTTTAATAAAATTAAAATGAATTCCAAAAAGAAGGTTTATAAACCTTGTCAATAATATGACTTAGATCATGGGTTGGATATGTTAACTCAGGTCCATCCAAAACATCGTTCTATTTTTTTTTATTGAAGAAAAATTGAATCAATATAATTTTTTTTTTTTGGATAAAAAGTCATGGATTTTGATTGAGCTACAAGTGCACCCACAAAGTCAAATGGGCCATACTATATCAACTCTTAGATGGTTAACTTTGAAACTCGGCCCGATCTAAAAGCAAGATGAAGGATCACATTTTGATCATATATGCTTGATTGAGTTTAATAATAATGCTAAAATTTTTTTTTTGACAATTTGTGAGCCACTAACTAATATAATCTATTTAATTAAAAATATAAATATCTTAAAAAATAAAGATTTTATGAAAATGAACCAGTCACGGGAATACAAAAGCTAAAAAATTCTGATTATAAAAATAAAATTGTTATAAACATCTTACAAAAAGGATGAAATTGATCAATATTTGAACAGAACATAGAAACTAATTCAATTCCATTATAAGTGACCTCCAAAAGATTTTTCTTGTAGCCCCAGCTAGTACTTATCATCTTCGTCCTACCTTAGTCGAACTTTAATATGAAGATATGGTGAATTACATTCCCATAAGTTTTGATGAGAATTCCATCATTTGAATATTATATTAAAACTGTCATGAAGCATATGCTTGTGTAGATTTGCTATAATATCAGGGGAAAAAAGAAATAACCTTATACTTATGACAATTTCCACAAGTCTTTCAACAAAAGATTTAACAATAGTAGTTTTTTAAATAATTATATGATTTAATTTAATCTTTGGGTCCATTCAAGTTAGTGTTTTATCCAATTGCTATTGGATTTGGTATATGAAAATCATGCAATTTTATTTTAGAAAAGAATATTATCCAAGATTTAAACTCAAAAGTATTTATAATAAAATGAAAATAAATAGGATGTGTGTCTTTATGTAAATAAATAATCAAATTATGTAACCTAAAATAAAGGAAACTGTACATATAAATAACAATTTCTCTATTAGCAAGTATATATTTCAAACCAGGTAAGGATGTATGTATACCATCAATCTTACAATATTTTTTTAAAAAAAACTTTAAGTTCATCACTTTATAAAATTACAGGTTAAAACTTTTTGCGATTTTGAGTCTCAAAAGACTCTTACAATATTTTCTCCAAAAAAATTGTTTATGTGAATTTAAATCCCATACAAGTTTTTCAAATTTAAATGTCAATGTTTTGAGGTATGTCGCCTCTCAAATGATCATTTTATACGTTTCAAGAGGTAGATCGCCACGTAAATGACCACTTTCAATGGTATGTCGCCTTATAAATGATCATTTTACATATTTCAAGAG
Source organism: Populus alba x Populus glandulosa (assembly GCA_033617975.1). Taxonomy (NCBI): domain Eukaryota; kingdom Viridiplantae; phylum Streptophyta; class Magnoliopsida; order Malpighiales; family Salicaceae; genus Populus; species Populus alba x Populus glandulosa. The sequence continues at coordinate 35,279,251 of CM066143.1, forward strand.
ATAGGTTGCCTTTAAAATGATTGTTTTCAATGTTTCAAGAGGTAAATCACCTAAAAAATAACCAATTTCAAAAGTTTAACGTTTCGAGGTAGGTTACCTCTCAAATGACCAACTTCAACATTTTAGAGGTAGGTCACCTCTTAAATGACCAATTTTAATATTTTAAGGAAAGTCTCCTATCAAATGACCAATTTTAATGTTTCAAGGAAGGTCACCTCACAAATAATCAATTTTAAAATTTCAACGTTTCGAGGTAAGTCACCTCCCAAATGACCATTTTTTATGTTTCAAGAGGTAGATCACCTTCCAAAAGACCATTTTCAATGTTTCAAGAGGTACGTCGCCCCTCAAATGATAGTTTTCTATGTTTCAAAACGTAGGTCACCCTTTAAATGATCGTTTTCTACGTTTTAACATGTAGGTCGCCTTTTAAATGATTGTTTTCTACATTTCAAGAGGTATGTCTCTTCTCAAATAATTTTTTTCAATGTTTTAAGTTATAGGTCACCTCTCAAATAACCACTTTCAACATTTCAAAAGGTAAGTCACCTCAATAATTTGACCATTTAAAAAAATCTAAGGAAGGTCACCTTAATAATATGAATAATTTTTAAAGTTTTGATGAAGGCCGCCTTAACAATATGATCAATTTCAAACTTTCAATGTTTCAAGAGGTAGGTTTACCTCTCAAATGACTAATTTCAAAATTTCTTGAGGATAATCACTTCATGATTTGATAAATTTCAAAATTTTCTAGTGGAGTTACCTCTCAACTTTGATGCTTTTGAGAAACATCATTTTTTCCTTACAAGTTTATTATATAAAGCTTTTTACAAAACTTTATACCAAGGTTGTCAAAAATACTTTTTTGACACAACATAAAATATACAATATAAACTCGTATTGTATACTCGAATCGTAAAATCGCAAGTAAAATATTTTAGCTAATTATATGTTAACAATTCTAGTCAAGCAGTAAATAATAATATAACACAATTAAAATAAAAATGAAATAAACAATACAAATGTCCAAACATCTTAAAATACATAGTTCAAATAAAAATTCACACATGGTTTAAATAACTTAAAAATCAATACAATACAATTATGTCCATAGAATTTCATTAACTAAAAATTAACAAACCTAAAACAAATAATTTGTTGGTGTGTCATATAAACTAAACACAACCCCATTGCCTTTATCTTCTTCGTTATTCTTAAAACATTCATCAAAATCATTAGTATCTAAAGGATTATTATTACTACTACTAGTATTAACACCAATATTATGAACATTAGTGGTACTACTAATACCAACACCAACACCAGTATTGTCAACAATATTTAACTTCAAACTCTTTGAATTATCTGGATTAATATCATTCTAAATCTCTAAATCATCTTTAGTTCTATGATACTCAATTTCAACATCTAAAAAAAAATTTTCTTCATCATCACTTTCATCTTCTTTATTATTTTTTCTTCGTGTTGCATTATCATTGACAACAAGCAAATCAAAGTTTGATGAACCATCATGTTTTTCTCCTTCGGTTATCCAATCATCATCAGATGAGAGATCATCTAAAATTTCACCAAAATCATTAGCTTTGTTTTTTACTTGGTTATCATTCAATTTCATATTGCACATTACAAATACCAAATCATTTATTTTTTTCTAGTGCAAACAATTTCGTCATTTCGTATACACCTATATAAGCAATTCAAATTTATAACATATAAGATTCTTATCAAATATAACAACATTAAAATTTTAAAAAAATGCATTCCAGTGTCGCTCACATCTAGATGAACTACCAGTCAATTTTAGAACTCGAATTGCAAATTTTTATAGCTTTGGACATTCATCCTTATAAGAATCTCACCATTTAGCTGGAGTTATTTTTTATCCCTTGCTATCTTGGTAGCCTCAATATCAAACAATCCCCTTGCATTCTTGAATGAATCAAGTTGTAAGTCAATTTGACACCTTTCACTTGCATCAGGCACCATCCTTTCTAAGCATTGATATAATCCAATTTTAATGTTGACATTAACTTTAAAATTAGGATTAAAATGATAATGAGGATTCAAATAATAGGTTGTTGCATGTAAAGGTCTGTGAAGTTGAAGTTCCCATATTGCATCAATAATATTCCATATAGGTATATAATTACAAAATAAAAAAAAGAATATTATAATCAAAATTAAATTAAATAATATAAAAGTGAAATAAACATTATGTATCAACTGATAATAGTAAATACATAATTAGCAAGATAGAAAATCGATACTTTTTTCACAGAACCAAAATTCACTTATATCTTTTCTTTTGCTTGATCCATTGCTTCATGTATAAAACTCATAGTTGGTTTCTCATTTGAATCAACTAATCGAGGAACTTTAATCAGAGGATATGCTGCCTTAATACATATAGTGACATCATGCCAAAACTTATTGTCCAAAACACAACTTTGAATTCGCTCCCCTTCTTCTGTTTTTGAAAACCTACATGGCCTCCACTGGATAGAAGTAAACATTGTCATTAATTGTATCTTACAATCACTTAAACATCCAAGAATCAAGTATGCTGTAGCAAATCTAGTGGTGACATGCCTAATCAAATCCTTTTCTGTTGTAAAATGTCTTAGCATGGAAATGAGAATAGTTCTTAAATATATCTATCTACGAGGTGATTTTCCTCCCATTAACAATAGTTACTTGATGAACCTCTAGTTTCTTCTCAAAATCTTTCAATATCAAGTCAATACAATGGGAAGCACATGGTGTCCAAAACAATCCTTTTCTCTTTCCTATCAACAATTGCCCTGTTGCCTTATAAATGATTACTTGCACCATATTTTCCTCTTCAATCCTCTCCACAGTAGCATCCAACATCTTAAATACCTTATCAGCAGTCTTAGATATATTAGAGGTATTTACTAATGATAAAAAAAATTGTCCTTCTAGGACTATTAACCAAAAAGTTGCAAATAGAACGCCTTTTTGTATCAGTCCATCCATTAGACATTATCGAGCAACTTGGTTTTTTTTTTTCCCGTTCTAGCTTGTACTCCTCAAGCAAGTTCATCGTATGATCTACTTTTTGTTTCAAATACTTCTCTCTAATATATTGGTAATATAAAGGCTTACAACCTTGCTTATGCTTTACAACTAATTCAAGGGCCTTAATAAGCTCAGAGTTTTTCACACAGTTAAATGGAATCGCACTAGTATAGAAAAACCTTGCAATTTATCGACATGCTTATTCTCTTAGATTCTTTTTTAGCAGCTGATTGATGGTAGTTTGTGTACTTCCACTCCCAGTTACTGGTCTCTTTCCTTTGTTCATTAAGCTAATTTCATTCCCTTCATCACTATCTTCATCTTTTCCAATGAATTGGAAAGCCTTTTTTTTTCTTCTCAGTTGCTTCTTGATTTTTCACTAAAATATTCAAAATCATCTTCTTTACATCTTTTGGTACTTGCTTGTATGCCATCCTTTCGAGTGCAAGTCAAATGATGCTTGAAACGATAAATGCCTCCATTCAAATTTTTCTGACAATATTTGAACTGAACTTTTCTTGAATTCTCATCAACATCTATACCATATTGCCATCCCACATCAAGTTTATTGCCATTGGTAGTTTTTTTAGATGCCATGTAACCTGCAGTTCAACAATCAATATATGCACCAACAAGGATGTATAATGCAAAGAGTTAGATAAAATACAAAAAAACAAAACATACATATATACGGTTAAATTCTGCAAAATCTTTGCATTATTATTAAATCAACAATGAAACATACATCTAACAACTAGAGTAAAAAGTATGAAAGCAAAACCTAAAACATGTCACCTTTCAGAATTTTCTATCAAATTATTTGACATTGTAATTAACTTGATTTTTAATATTGTAATACTCCATATGCTTATAGATTATTTATACAGTGACTAGTTATGATCTTTTAGCTTATACATTGGAATAACATAGTATCCACCATTACTAAATAGATTTAGCTCATCTCATTAATAAGCTTTGTTTTAGTCCAAACTCTAAACAAGGTCCCTTGTGTTAAGAAAAGAGGAATAAAGTTTAGCATTAATGAGCACTCTTACTTTAATTTGGTGTTGATCACAAATGTTGATGGAGTAGGAGATGTTCATTTAATATCGATAAAAGGGTTCTAATATAGGGTGGCAAGTTATGTCGAGGAACTAGGGCCAGAACTAGTAAAGCAATTCTCTTACCTTAATGGCCAAAATATTTCTTTCCAAGTCACCACAAGTGATGGTAGGACTGTGACAAGCTATAATTCCGTGCTAAAAAACTAGCAATTTGGCCAAACATTTGCAAGTGGTCAATTGTAGCTTTTGCGGACAAACAATTCTCATTGATTGTTGTGTGATAGCATCTATATATGGTTTGTAAGAGAGGAGAGGGGGTAGGGTATGAAAGGCATGGCCAATATGTCTGGCTGTTGTTGAGGTGGTTTCTTAGCACCCGCTGGGCTTTTATATATACAGCATAAATTGAAAGTTATAGTTCCTTTATAGTTTACATACATGGAATATTACACCAAGATTCACAACCAGGTAATGCAGAAAGCAGTGGAAAAATTGAACATTGATGATGGAAACAAAAGCATGTTTGTAATTTTTGAGCTCTATAACACTATGGTTTCTACTATTGACTAATTCATGTATGTTTTCTCAACCACACAATGTTTTTTATATGGATCTCAATTCTCAAGTTAATGTTTGATTAACCTTTCTTCTTTCTAATTGTCACAATAAATACCGAGACAACACCAGAAAGATTAACTTGATTAATCTCATGGATGCGGAGGAAGAAGAAAAGATTAACAAATTAATAAAAAATAATGTGTTTACTAGATTTTCAGCACCAGGAAAATTTCCTTTTTTTTCAAGATTAACAACAAGTTCAAGATTATTTAACTGCCAAACCACCAAAAAATGATATAAGATTGATGGCCCTCTTCCGTATAATAAAACATGACAGAAAAGAAGAGAATCCAGCAAGCAAATCTAGCCATTGATGAAAGGCACAATTATTGCTTCATTTACAGTGACAAGCAAAACCACTTGAAAGAATGAAGAGTGGAGACAATCAGATCAGAGGCAAACGAAGTAAAGAAAAAAATAAGTGTTTCGAGAGAGAGAGGGGGGGAGGAGTTGTGGAACCAGCTGCGTTGCTCGTGTTAGATTACTAGGATTGAGAATTTGAGATTTGGACAAAGAGCAAAGAGGAAAGGGTCGATTGGGGAGTGAAGACTATGGAGTGTAGAGTGTCGGGACTCAAGGATAGAGAGTCAATAAACTTTTTAAGTTTTATCAAACTCGTAAACTTGGTACGGTTTTACCGAGTTTGATAGAGTTTGTTGATTTTCGAGTTTTTAACTTGATTTTATATGTTATATACATGTTAACTCGTAAAAGTTGTATGATTTTACGAGTCAACTCATGATTTTGACAACTTTACTTTATACTGTAAGCAATATAAAAAAGAGGGGAATTGTCATAAATTAATTTTGACTTTTTTTTCAAAATATTTTTCACAAATTCAAAAAATAAAAAAAAATATATTTGATGCACTAGCACCATTTTCATGAATTTCAATATCTTTTCAAAAAATTTTAAAATTCAAAAATATATTTTCCATGTGTTCATCTATTAATGCATCAATTCCAAAACCCTCGATAAGATTTCAAAATTGTGAATAAACTATAAGAATAGAATAATTTTTAAAAAAAAATCACAAACAACAGTAACTATGTCTATATTTTTTTGAAGCATAACTAACCCAATATCTAATCTATAAATAAATTAATATCTATTTTAGAAGCTCTATTTGACCTGCTGGGTTGACCCGGCAAGATCTGGCTGCAACCCGTTGATTTTTGTTTTGTTTTTACTAAAACGATGGTGTTTTGATTTTTTTAAAAAAGAATTGATCCGAACGACCTGGTTAAAACTCGAAACCTGGGCCTTAGACTGGGCCGGCCACCAATCCGGGTCTAAAAGCTATGATCTGACCTGAGAGGCGGGTTGGTTTACCTGTGATCTAGATAATCTGTGATTTAGGTTAATAGTGTGATTGCAGTTATTTTTTAAAATAATTTTTTATTAAAAAATATATTAAAATAATATATATTTTTTATTTTTAAAAATTATTTTTGATATAAGTATATCAAAATGATTCAAAAAAATATTAATTTGAAACAAATTAAAAAATAAAATTTTTTAATTTTTTTTTAAAATACTTTAAAAAAGCAAAAACAAACAGGGCCAAAAAATAAAAAAAAATTAACCTTATATTATAGCCGTATTTGGAAATACGGTTGAAACTGCGTTTCTTCAAAATTCAATTTTTTTTATATATTTTAAAATGTTTTTGATACTTTAATTTTAAAAATAATTTTTATAAAATAAAAAAATATTATTTTAATATACTCTTAAATAAAAATACTTTCAACCAGCTCCGTTACAATTCCAAACATTACAAAAAACTGATATTAACTCGCAACTTAATCGGCAAAATAAAACTTAATCAAAACTAATTCATTCCAGCAGTTAACTCTAGTCAACTTATTTGACCAATAATCCAAGAGTGGCCGGGTTGACCCAGTCGGTTTAAAAACTATTGTGCCAAAAATACATTAAAAATTTAAAACCCAAACATGGACCAGAAAAACCCCGTCACAGAAATCTCCTAGCCCAACATACGGAAAATGGCGGAGGAACCAGGCACGACACCCGGCTCCGACGGCACGACAGTGGATGAATGCGAAAATATGATTCGCCGGAGTTTCCGGAGTAAAATTTCAAAACCCTTCCGTTTCTCATTCTGATTCATAAATCTCATTAGAGTGTAGGTTTTTTTTTTTTTTTTTTTTTTTCTTTCCAATTTGTAGCTTAGAATCAATGGTGAAAGCAAATGGGTATCTTTAAATTTATTTGATACCATAGTTAAGTTGATTTGAAGATCATTTACTGACTTTTTTTATTTTTGTTCATTTTTTTGTCATGTATTGTATTAGCTCCAATGGTGAAATTTTTGAGGGAGCATATGGAGAAAGCAGGGTGTGCAGTTGGTGAAAATTTCTTGAAAGCTGTTAATTGTGATAAGAAGATTGCTGGTGGTTATGTTCGTGGCGAAGGGGTAGCATTCCTTAGCTAATTGCTTTGTTAATTTTTCGTTTTTTCATGATTTTGTGGATTGTATTTTGGTTTATAATGTGAGTTTACTCCTTATTTTCATTTGGATGTCAATGTAATACAGTAGAATTTACATTACGTTTGTTTTTTCTGTAGGCATTTGATTGTATGATGTTTTTCTTTAGATTAATTGAGGTTTCTATTGGTTTCTGAATCATGTATTTCTTGTTGGATTATATGCATTTCTTCAAACAATTGGCCAGCTTATCATGAAGGGCATCTTTTTTGGGTATGTTTTTCTCCTTTGGCATGCTTAAGTGTTTCTTCTTATTTAGGTTCTGTTTTTCAGATAATGGTGTGTAGTAATCACATGAACACTCAAGATGATGTAAACCAAGTTGTTATACATGAGCTGATTCATGCTTATGATGACTGTCGGGCTGCGAACTTGGATTGGGCTGACTGTGCTCATCATGCCTGTAGTGAGGTGTGTATCACTGCAACAATGACCAATTCTTTTTCATGAACTTTGGCATGTACAGATGCAACTTGGGAGTCTTGTTAAAATGTACCAAATATTTTTACAAATAGTAAGTGCTGCAACTACTGCTTTTCCCTTCCTTGATACTTATGTTGACATTTCTTCCTCTCTTATTTTTGTGTACAGATTCGTGCTGGCCATTTAAGTGGTGATTGCCATTACAAACGAGAATTGCTGCGGGGTTATATGAAATTAAGAGGCCATGAGCAGGTGAGTTCTAATTCTGCTGAAACCTTACAGATAAACTTTACTCATGTCCACTATATTCACTCATCTGCTTGTGTATAAGATGAAAACAGAAATCTTTTCATTGGCTGTAAATTGGGGGTAAATGCTTACGCCACATTTTCAGTAGAGGTTTCTTTTGCCTTTGAAATCACCATGTACAGATGGAAGTTGGAGTCTTACTAAAATGCACTCCATTAGAATTCAGTGCTGCAGGACATCATGTGTTAAGTTTGAAGAGTTTGTGATCCTTGCAATTGAAGTGCCTTTTTTAGTGGGAGACAACAATTATTGAGCTGTCTTCCACATTCAGGTCTATAAATTAATTGGCAGTATTTTAGGAAAGGAACCTGCTATTTTCAGATTAGTTTTCCACCTAGAAAAAACACATGGTTAAAATTTTCAATTCCTAAGTTGTTAAATAATACTTCGTTTCGAAAAGGAATAATATATTATTAGTGAAGAAAACGAGAAATTACAACAATGAGAACGAGGTATTCTTCTAGATTTAAGCTCAAGAAATGTAATTTCTATATTATAAAACTAGCCACAAGCCCACCCTTGCATGCAGGATAATTCAATTACTTTTGATATGTTGAAAAATTAGCTCCACTATTTATAAAAGATATATGGATGCTTATTTAGTCAATTGCTAGCATATATATGAGTTCCAAAACATGACTGTTGTTGATTTGTATGTTCCTTTTCATCATTTCTGTTAATTCAAATTATTTGGAAAAAATGAAAACCTTTAAAAAATATATAATTTAATAAATAGAACAGTAGAGAATTTAGTACATGTAATTGTCTTTGGTTGTTACTTTTAACTTGTTGAGAAAACTATATAAAACAGGCACATGTTGAGAATATCAGAGCCTTTTGTAATGAAACAGAAGATTTTAAGCCATAAATAGTACTCGTAAGTTTTGAAGAAATTTTGATCCAATCTTTATAGCTTTTGAAAACGTTAAAATAATTTATTAGCTTGCAACTAAATCCACTCCATTTAATGGCCATCAGATAAAGTTATGAAATCCAACTACTGCAAAATGCTTGTTCTATCATATAAGAGAGCTAATCTCATATATTTTCATAGACAAATGCAGCTTTAGTATAATTTCACAGATCTATCTTCCAATAAGGAAATTAGTTTTGTGTAAGGTATACAAAGTAACAATTATATGATGCAATTTTAGGCTCTTAGGCCTTTTTGAGAAAACAGAAAAAGCCGAGATAGAAATGATTTCAAGTATAAACCTTGATAACATGATTTTGAATTAAGCATCTCTTCGTTTTGCTCTGTATTAACCAAAGTGGTTACCTGTACATGTATGCAGTTTGCGTATCATTGGCTTTTAAAATTTTTAGCTAGTAACTGGTCACATAGAAGACTCAAAAAGGCCATCTTGAATAAAAGAAGGTTTCAGGAATGTAAAGCTTCTAAAGACAATGCTATAAGCTGGACTAAGGGGGATATATACCTCATTAATTGGAAAACAAAAATGGTATAAATAAGAAAATGAGTCTATTTAATTTTTATCCCTATAGTTATGTGTACTTGAACTCATTATTGAAGAACTGAACTACTTTGTCAAATAAGTGTGTTTAGTTAAGCTTATTGAAGAAAAGTGGTCCTCCTAACTTGAGAGGGTACTGTTCACCTTTTTAACATGTTGAAAATAAATTTTTTTTTTTTTTCTAGAAAAAATGATGTTGATGTGGCATTATTATAGATGGGGCATATTGCTGTCATGGAAGCAGCTCATATATATATATATATAGGGGGCTGATAATGTGTCTCTGCATCCATTATTTTTGGACCTAGTTTATCCTTGTTTATCAACTTGGTCAAGTTTTTCAAATATGTATAATATTATTTCATGAACATCTTTATTCCTTTCCCTTTTGGTGAATGGCCCTTCAGTAGTGGCTGCCATGAATAGATAACAGGGAATTGCACAAGCTCTTCATACTAACAATTGAATTTAAATTGTCAAAACATTTAACCAGGATCTTAAATGATTGTCAAAAGCAAAACGTAACCTATAAGGTGATAAACTTAACTTGCACTACCGGAGAAATCCACCTAAACTTGACAATGATTTGACAACTATCCGAAACTAAATTCTCTCTCTTGACTCTATAAAAACTTTGTTTTACCTATATGATTCAATGCCAATGATTTGTGTTTTACCTATACACGTAGAATGAAAAATAAGAATAATTCTCTTATTTTCCAAGGATGGCATGTTATGCTAACTTGAAATCACCTTTATCAAGCTATTGTCAATGGGTCAATTACAAAATTAGGGCAATTGATGGTTAAGAATTTTTTTGCAAGTGTATAATTAGCAATTGATAGAGAGAAATTAAGTAGACTGAGACAAGAAAAGGAGGAGAGCAGAAGAGAACAAAGAGAGGCTGGTTTTTTCCAACAAAGGGTACAGGAAGATAGGTGGATTTATTAGATTTACAATTGTACCCTTGATTGAAAAACCTAGCCAAGTTGATAGACGAGGATAAACTAGGTAAAAAAAAAATTGGGTATACTGTAACGCGCCCAAAGAGCTTACACATTATCAACTTCCATAAATAGATATGCTGCAGATATGTATCAACTGTATACAAATAATTGAAATGAAATCTGATGTTATTCACTTGGTTGAGCTAGGAATGGGAATGTTTCCAATGAAAAGAACTCTTATCCATGTAGCTAGGACTAATAACAAATGGTTTGAGATTCATAGGAATGCAGTTTAAGTTCCATCCAAGACATAATGGGAAGTGAGAACACAATAAAACCTGGAGAGTGATTTCTCCCTTAGTATGGAAGCCTCATGGCATGGCATCATTCAAACCGCTGGTAGTGTATAATGCCAACAATGGTATCTTTAAAGCAATATCATGTTTGGTGACTAGTATATAATGTGAAAACATGGTAACTGAATCGCACCATTGGCAGTGGCAAGTGTCTAACAAACAAGGACATTAGTTACATTCCTCAATTTTATTTTATTTTCACTTTTACTTTTTAGGATGTCTTTCCTATCCATCCTGGTTTGTTATTGTTTGATATATAACAGTATAATTAACTTTTCAATTTAAATATGAAGGACTGTGTGAAAAGAAGAGTTATGAAATCAATGATCGCCAACCCATACTGCTCAAAAGCAGCTGCAAAGGATGCCATGGAAGCTGTATGGGATGTCTGTTACAATGATACACAGCCCTTTGACAGAGCTCCTTGAAACATGTTCTTGCTCCAAATATTCTATTTAAAATGATCTTGGTGATACATTGGCTTGCAAAGCATTAGGAACCTGACTTTTTTGTTCAACAAGAATACTCAATTCTTTCAAAGGCTATCACTTTTCATGTTGGATTGTTCCATTTCTGAAAGTTGTAACACACCAAATTAATATTTTTTTGCTGAGTTCAGATTAAAAAAATATTAGAAATAAAGAAACCTTTCTTGTTAGCATCAGGTATTTTGAAAAGGGATATGTTCAATTTATCAGTTTGTCTTTGCAACATCAATATCCCACTCAGATGGCATTGATCAAATTCTTAGAATGCTTCTCGTTTTTCCCTGTTTTGGCTGGGTTAACACGACATTATTGATATTTTACTGCTTGGCATGAGGGTGCATGACTAGTTTGTTCGTCATAAACGACAAAACAATTACAGGGTTATTTTCTTCTGTCTGTGCAAATGTTGTTATTTATTGCCAAAACAGATCGCTGCTCATGGCTCTCCTGCAGCATAACCTCAAATCTGCAGTTTATTGCTGGTGGTGAGGTGATGGCATGAGAGGCCTAATTCAGTTGCAGTACTTCTTGGGTTCTGCCTTTGGACCTCATCGAGAACCCAAGGATAAAAAACCTTGTGTTCCTCAACTTAAAATACGAGCCATGGTCAAAACACACTTTATGGTGCGTTTGTTTTTATATTTGCAGTGTAAAAATACAGTAAGATATTTAGTAATCGTAAAAATTGTGTTTTATACCATGAAGCTCATTAACAAATTAAGTTTTAAACGTGGTTTTTGTGTAGTTTTTACATATTTTTTTAACTGTTTTTTGTAAAATATTGTTTGTTTTTCTTTTTTAAAAGCGTTTTAAAAAAAAATTAATAATTTTTTATTTTTTTCTGTTACTTTAAATTAATATTTTTTTTGGTGATTTAGATCATTTTTGATGCGTTGATATTAAAAATATTTTTTTAAAAATAAAAATATATTATTTTAATGTATTTCCAAGTAAAAAACACTTTGAAAACCAATCAAAACCAAACAACTACAAAATATTTTATATATTTGATTTGCTACACATAAAGCTCAATCATAGTTTTTACCAAACATGTATCTAAATCTAACTAGCCACACCTAACCATACTTTTTTAAAACTTATTTTTTTAAAATCACAACCATGAAAGTTACCTAAAAAATAAATACATTCTTAATGGTGTGGTTTTGCTTGAAGTGATTTGTTGATGCATTTGTTGGTGGATCATATTTGTTTTTCTTAAACCATCAAGAATGTGTTTTTATGGTCAGAAAATGATTTTGAATATTTTTTTAGTTTTAAATTAATATATATTTTTTATTTTTAGATTATTTTGATGTATTGATATAAAAATTAAATTTTAAAAGATAAAAAATTATTATCTTGATATATTTTTTAACAAAATAAACATTTTAAAAAACAACTATTATAAAAATTCCAACCACGATGGAAGTGGCAATGCATGAACTTTGTTTTACCCTTTTCCTTTTCTTTAGGCATACTTTTAAGTTTCCATGTGGACTTTTTTTGTTGTAATTAATGCTCTATTTTTCTCGCAGTGAATTGTAGTCTAATAAAATAGATGCTGGTTCTGGCGTGGATCGAAGCTCTTTCCTAGTTAAATTGATGGTGTTTAATTATGTTTGATAATGGATACAACCATCAATTATACTTCACTTCTGGCAATAGAAGAAGGGTTTGCCGATGAGTGTTGTGGTTGGTTCATAATCGATAACACTGCATCACCTCTTCTGGCAACAGTTCTTTAAAAAGCTTTGATGGATTGTACAGCCTGTTGAGCATAGCTAGGACTTCAATTTTAATGCGATGCAAAGCCCTGGGAGTTGTACAAATTTGCACGGTTAGCTTAGCGAGTGTTTGTTTTTGCGTCATATTTGACACTTTGTGGATGATTTTGAGTTGATTTTTTAGATGATTTTCACGTTTTAATATCAAAAGTAATTTTAATATATTTTCAATTAAAAAAGTACTTTCTGAAAATTGAAATTTCATCTGCATTTTGTACTGGCTACCAGTGCAAACAGTATGAAGATTACAGTTGGGCTGTAATATTTAATAGCCATCACCAATTTGGTTCAGGCGTCGTTAACTCTGCTGTAATCATTATAACAGAGGCTCTCAAAGCTTTTACTTGCAACCCTAAGGAAAGGAGGCATGTACAGCTGCCACTTCTGTAGTCTGTCGGAAACTATTCAATCTTCTTGTTGCATGCAAATGGTACCATTGTGCTAAATGGATCATTAACTGAAGATTGCTTCAGGAAACAGGCACTTCTGTCCAGTCACATGGAAGGCTCCATGTCCAATACATGCAGTCCTTTAGAGTTCAGTAACTTCTGGCACGATGGCCCTCCCGGCCGCTGAGATTATCTTCTTTGCCGGGAATTGTATAGAATTCTGCAACTCCGGTGGAGGAAAAGGAGATTCATGTCACCCAAGATCCGCGTTCTAGACTGATAGCTTGTTAACGAGCCAACCACATGAAGAATCTCTTTCCAAGTGCAAGTTTTCTACAGATGGGTCTGCTGGCGAAAACTGCTGTTGCACTTGCCCAGAACCAATCCATGATTTGACTCCTGATGCAAAACCATGGATGGCAACATCTGAGTTATGCACTTGATGTAACACTTAGAATTGAGGAGCATAACAATGGACAACTTTATTTTATTTTTTTTCTCGTCAGATGCAAGAAAATGGAATATCATATTTGTATTATGAAATTTGGAAATGAAATATAAAAGACATTGCTAGAGTCATTTGTAGTAAATCATTATAACACCAAACCCTTTCTCATTTCATGCCATTGTTATTATAGAGACAATGCAACACAGCCATAAAACCATATAAATTAGCAAAGAAAAACCAAATGAATTGCCCACAACACCAAACGCATGCGTAAATTTTACAGTTGGTTTTGAGTATCAACCAGTCCGTATTCTTTCCAACCTGTCAACACTTTTTCGTGCTCTTTCCAATTGGTGGTCGATGCTTTTCCGGGATTTCTCATGGCAATCAACACTCCTCCGAGACCTTTCCATTTGATCAAATGACATCCTTAACTTTTCTAGCTTGTCAGCATTATTTGACAGATTTTTTAGTTTTTCTAGCTTGTCAACATGATTAGATTGAATTTTTGGTTTCTCGAGCCTGTCAGTACTGTGCCTTGGTTTCTCTCTTCGATCTGTGCTTTTCCTTGAAACCTCAAACACATCAGTACTCTTCCGTGACTGCTCAAACTGATCTGTACTTCTCCTGGAACTGTATCTTTGAGAAGGAGATTTCTCCACAGTTGATATGAACTTCTTCAGATGCCTGATATACTCTGGATAGTGCTCTAAATCACAATGGTTCCCTCCTTTAAGCCAAAGTGGTTCGTACTTTTCTTTACAGAGTTCCCATAATTGCTTCCCATGAGAGCAATCGACAACTTCATCTGAAGTTCCCTACAAATAAAATAAAAAAAGATCAAAATATTAAGGTAATTACGAATAATAGATCCCAAGTCAATGACTTTTCAAGGGCATCTTGCATTCAGTTGGTGGGATTGCATGCATTTAAAATAAATGAATGAACCCTCATGAAAACCTCCTAGCATCTAGATATTGAGAACTTGAAAGAAGATAAATTCAACAACATTATACACTGATTATTCCAAACAGGAAAAAAAAAAAAAAAAGGGGGCGGGGGGTGAAATGAACACTCTCTGAAGCACTTCACTTTTTAGTAGACAGAGAGTCATGGAGCATGAAAAGCAGTTTTTTCATGTTCTTTTTCTAGTTTTTGTTGAAGGGAAATTTTGACTGTTTTCTCCATTACACAACGCAATAGTTAAATCTTAGACCATCCATGGCACAGCGAATATTTCAAATTTAATTATTACACTAGACAAAATTACTTCAGCTGTATATGTCAGAACCTCAAGGACAGTCAAATAAAAGAACGCAGTGATGTCAGAAGTCAGCACACAGCACCATTCCTATGAGCACAAAACAAAAGGCTCAGGAATCCTGATTAGGCCATCCATGGGGTCCATATACCTTACCTCTTCCAACTACAGGGCTGCTCTAACCCCTATCATGTTTAAAAAATTTGTTTTACCTTTACTTTTTTCACTGGGAAACCTACTCCCACAGTTGCCAAATGAAATTTCAATCCCTGTGAAGGTTAGATACATGATTAAAGAAAAATATAAAAGAAATTATCCCATTGTTCTTCTTCCTTTCATTTATCGAAAATAAAATAAAATTGGGGGGGCCTTTATTGTAATAGTTCAGCTAAGACTCTTCAAAGACTATGATTAATTACTTTGTCTGGATCTCCAATCTTTACAATTAGTAGGTTAACAAGTCACATACATGACAGCTATGTTCTTGTTTGAATTTGAGACACCTGCGCGGACCATAAGACCAGTACAGAGCCAAATGTGTCAGATTTACTTGAAAAGACTTGTACTGCCAAATAAGAATAAATCACAAACCCCTATCGTCAATCATCCATGAAATACCAGAAGATAATCCCTGTCACTTCTGCAGGGACTATCACAATACGCCTCTCTAGAAAAATCTAAAAAAAGGAGGAAAAAACCAAGTGAACTAAAGGCAGTCTACAAGAGAAGTAGAGTGTTGAGATATCTTATGGAGAACGATTAAGTTTGTAATACTTGGTTGGAGGAACACAGAGAAACATGCATAGATACATAGATTAACACATTAACAAAGTTCCTGCAATGAAACATGAAGAAGCTTGAGAGTTGACAAACAGACCTAGATGCATTACGAGTGCCAGAAACTTATGTGTACTCTGGGTTAAATGAAAATTCCTCGTTACTTGAACAACTAAAAATTTGGAGATCTTCCAACTATACAGGGAGCATTTTAAATTCTTCAAAAGAAGGAAAAACTGTAAATGAGATGACATAAGCACATCAAGGAGGAAGCAAATCGAACAATTCCAACACCAATCATAATGTGACACGAACATCGATACAAATTTTGCTATGCTTTTCCCAAAATTTGCAATTATAAAAGAACAAAAGAAAGCTTTATATACACTTCAACATGCATTGCAATAGTATACTTACATGCATGATGAGAACTGGACAATTTACTAGTGGGATCTTGTCAATATTCTGCAAAAAAAAAAAAAGAACAAAGAACAAACTCATTATGTTATAGAGATTATAAAATCACCACTTCAGTGATTGGTTAGGACAAGAGTATTGATAAACGCATGTTACCTTATAAATGTCAAACCAGTATGTACGCTTAACAGGATACATGACTCTTAACCCTGAGAGTATGGGACTATGCAGAACAACAGCCCGTAACTGAGGCAGTCGAGCAGCAAGATCTAACGTGGGGCCACTTCCAACGGATTGCCCATAAAGGATGATGTCTTCCTGCTTGGTACCATAGCTTTCTTCTAGACACTTGTATGCAGCTTCAATATCAGCATATGTATTCTGCTCACTCGGCTGCAACACAGGAAATGATCTTCAGATGGCCATTTCAGTTCCTTCCACAAGCACCAATAAACTCATAATAGAAGTTTTTTTTTTTTCAATTAATTATTAAGAAGTTAAACTGTTCATCAAACCTTTCCCGACGATTGCCCATACCCAGAATAGTCATACCTGAGAGAGTTAAAGATGGAATGAGAACAATGAACAAGATTCCAATGAGAGATGCAAAATCACAAACCATGTCTCGGAGTTGTATCTCAACAACACAGACTAATAACATGTCTTGAGACAGAATAAAAAACAAGTCCAATTCATCTAAGCAATGACAGCAAATAGTACTTGGGAAAGGGCATGTCTACTAGCTTGAGATGCAAGCACAATCTGCTAATCGACCAGGAAAAACCAAGCCAATGAACTGTAGCTCAACTGGCATTGGTGTCCTCCCCTCCCCACCTCTCCTTGGTAACCAAAAAACCAGGATCAACCTTTATATATAATAGACAAAGCCTAACATGATCCTTGGTTCTTTGCAGTGGATTTATTTGAGCAACAGTCATGGAGATAGAGGTATTTCAATTCAGTAGGATTCCCTTGATCAAGCTATGGAGGTAATCAGCATGCTTTAAATCTAAGATTTGGGAGCAAATACGGCAAGAATCCTATCTTGATAGCACTAATACTTAAAAAAATGGCAAGAATCTAAAATTGATGAACATGGAAAAATTACTAAATTCTCTTGTGAACAACAACAAGTAACAAGAATCAGAGCAGATGGAAAAAAAGAAGTTAAAAGAACATTAATCAAGCTAAAAAAACAAGAAGGTGAAGACGGGAAAATCGAGATATTATAAGTAGTAGTACCCCATGAGATTGACCCTCAAGAGGATGCTCAACTCAATGAAAAGCTCATACATCTGACCCAGATCGGCAGCATTTCCATGAGAATAAAGCAAGGTGGAAGTAGCCAAAGGATGCCTTATATACATTGCCACAATATCTGTACCTTTCCTTGTTGGCAATTTCAAGATTTCAACATTTTCACGGTGAGGAAATGGGCTCAGTAGCAATAGACCTGTTAATTCATCAGTTACTAGCTTGTATGATGGTGGGTTTGGTGGAAAAAAGGCAAACTTTGCCGCCATTGATGATGTTACCCCTCCCATCTCTCCGTATGATTCCTTTTGTTGTTCTTGATCGCTTTTTTCTTCCTTCCACTATCACTACGTATGTTTTAGACCAGAAACATTATATTCCGAAGTTTCCTGCTTTATTTCCAAGAACTTGGAGGTAAATTGCAATGCAAGGGGGGGAGGGGAAGTGGCTTGGTGGGTTTGATTTATTTAGCCTCCTTTTTTACTTGGGGATTGAATTGAGGGCTTAAATTATTTGGTGCTGTAGGGTCAAATAGAGTGGACAAGAAATTTTGATGGCAAGTGGAAATGCCTTACAACAACCCATGTGGATAAAGTTGATTGTGATTTTTGGGTTTGAAGAAGAATTATATTTAAAAAAAAAAAAAACATTTGGATGGAACATTTTGGTTTCATCCTCTTGACACTATATTAAATAGTTTAATTCCTCAGGTTCAAGCAACAAGCTTTGTTTGACTTCCCTCTAATTGGTTTGAATTAGCCCATCATTCATTTATTTTGATATGTAGGAAAAAATAAATAAATTTGTGGATGATATTGATGCTTCAAGTTTTAGTTTTATTCCACTCAGCTACTCCATGAGGTCTCTCAAAATTTCTTGAGAATATTTCACAGTTTTTTTTTTTTTTTTTTGTCACCGTGTTTTCAAAATTAAAACCCACTTATTATCAAAATCAACCACCACCTCAACGCAAGTGTATATTTAGTAATACAATACGATGTAGTTTTATAAAAATATTTTTTAATTGAAAAATATATCATGATAATATCTTTTTAGTTTTTATTTTTTATATCATTATATTGAAATTATATAAAAAAAATACATAATAAAACATCGATTTAATAATTTTTTAAACTAAAAACAATTTAAAAAGTAAGTTGAATCTCATTATCAAATACTGCCCAAGAATAATACTAATGCATGTATATTCTATCTTATCTCGACTGAAATTCAGATACTCTAGACAAAAAGATTTTAGCCTCAAATCTTGGATCACTCGTTGATACTTGTAAGACTCAGTGTCTGCCATACTTGATTACAAACTCAAGTGCTCTTGATGAGAGATTCAAGCTCGTCATATACACATCCTTGTTGCTCAAGGAATAGATATGACGGCATCGATCGTTTTCATCACTTGGCTGGAAACATGCTCTGTAACCACAAATACATTGAATCATCGGAATACTCAGTGCGAAGAGCTTGCTTGCCCTAAAAAACACAGGGTTCTCTCTTACAAAAACCATGAGCCTCTAGGGTTCATACGGTGGATCAAGAGTCAACAGGGTGTTTTCAGCTGCCGTTTAGGGGGCAATTCAGTGCTAAGTCCAAGGAGAGACTCGAGCCCGGAGAAAAGAGCCAGCTGGTTTTGCGAGGAGAGGACAGCTTAGTTTGTGGTATGCCACCACTTGAACATATTCCAAGTTGAAACGAAATATTATAACATCATGAGGATTTCTAACACAAATTCTTCATCTTCAAGGTTTTCATGGAAGGAAAAGAGATGGGTCGACGCCTGACAGAGTCTCATCATCTTTCCTTTAAAAATAAATTTCACAACGAAAGAAAATCCCCATTTGCATCTTTGGAAGTCATCTCTACTCCAAACAAAAAAAAACGAGTTTAAAAAAAAAAAATAAATAGCGTTGTACAAAGAAAATTTGGTAAACTAGCGAAGCTCAAAAAATATCCGATGCATTCCGCTGATATATTTTTCTTTTTGTCTAATCCATGTAGAGGTTTTTTTATTGGGAATAATTAATGCGGTGTTTATAAGTGTTATAGCTATTGTTTTTTAAAATAATCTTTACATAAAAATATATTAAAATAATATTTTTTAATTTAATTTTTTATATTAATATATCAAAACAATAAAAATATATATAAAAAATAAATAAAAAAATTCAAGATTTAAAAAATTACCATTTGAAACAACGTTGGAAACGGCCCTAACTTGTATAATTTTTGAGGTTGTGTTGGACTTGGTCCAAGTTAAATTAGGTTGACCAAGTACACCAAGCTTAGATCAAGTCTAATCGAGCCAACTATTTTGTTGGTTCAATTATAAATTTAATCTAGATTGATCTTGCTATATCTATTTTCAATATTCATTAATCTTTGTGAGTGTTATTATGTTTTTAATAGCGCAATCATAATAATTATTTATTTATTTATTTTTGAGGTTGCACTCCTAGAAAAAATGCAACCTCAAAAATAAATAAATTATATAAGTTGTATTGTTTTTTATTTATTTATTTTGAGTTCGGGTTGATGAGAATAACAAAATCTATCAAGTTCTTTTGTTTAACTGCGCAATCTATGGATTTATGTTATTTTTTTAAATATTTTTTGAGTTATGCTAATTTTCTAAAAAAAAAAAACTTGTAAGTGCTATTAAAAAATAAAATAAAGAACAAAGGTGAATTACATCGTAGACGATGCTAATTAATTAAACCTTAAAATTTCAAAAAATGTATATTTAATCTTTATGTTTTTTTTTATAATTGAGTCCTTCCTGCCAATTCCATGTTCTTTTCTAATTTGTTTTTTTTTTTATTTCAAGAAAAGAGAAGTGAAATTTAGCTTTTTAATAACGAAAATACAACTAAATGAAGGGTGGTTAAAGCTGGTCATGTGACTACTTAGTTATTTCTCACACTACAATGGCTAATTAATTAGTTTCAACAAACTGAATTATGATTAACTTAAATGTAGCACGATTGCGAATCCTCCACGCACGGGCTCAAATAAAAACCCTAGTTTATAACTATCTAGGTGATGGCCCAGTGATAACAGCTTGGGACCAAGAGGTTTATTTCTTCTGTGGTCTCAGGTTCGAGCCCTGGGTTGCTCATATAATGACCACTGGAGGCTTACATATCGTTAACTTCAGGGCCCATGGGATTAGTCGAGGTGTGCGCAAGCTGGCCCGGACACCCACGTTAAACTAAAAAAAAAAAAAAAGAACCCTATCTTGTATGCAATGTCTCTTCCTGGAAACTCATATTCCTTCCAAGTAATTATAGCTGGTAAACAAGCGTTTAGATGAAGTTATAAACGCCACGAAAGCCCTTTAAGGCTCCTCAATCCACTGCTGAAAGGGGGAAGATTTGAGCCTTCACTGGATCGTTTAAATCAAGTGGGTATAAAAAACAAAACCAACTGGGATTAAAGACCATGGAATGTAATGATGGTCAATGGTGCATTTGAGATTTTACTCCCATGGTAAAAACAAGTGCAATTGAGAAAAGCAGCAGTGGGAAAGATCCTAAATGTGTGGCTTGAAGACCTTTTCTGCACAACCGAGGACGCAAAAGGCCAGATTTTGTGTTTGCAGCTTTTTCGAGTGTTTTTCAAACTATATTTTGTTTTGAAAATCTTAAATTGATTTTTTCAGATACCTATTCTTCTATATCAATATTAAAATTATTAAAAATAATTATTTTAATTAAAAAATATTTTTATAAAAAATATCATCCACCGAATTACCAAACACCCGCTACTTTATACTATATCCTGTGACCACCTCTCGTTGTGCACTGCACGTGCACCCTCTCAGGTCTTGGCATCCCTTGAACCAATATCAAAAGTTGGCTCCCTAAGAGAGGTAGCAAGGCACTTTAACCCTAAGTGAAAGTACAATTTCCATAAACAACAAACTACACCCTGTTAGTTGTTGTAAATCCACAGTGCCCTTTGTGGGTCTCTATAACTCCAACCATACTTGACAATGATTTGATTTGATATCAAACTCATCATGAGCGAGGCAATCAAATCTCCTGTTTTTCTAACATCCCTACGCCAGCCATGGCGAAAAAGTTCTTCAGAGATCCCTAGAAGGAGACTAGATTGCTAATATTACGTGGTTACTGGTCAAAACTAATGATAATGATTTTCATTTCGGGGCTGTGAAATATCATCTACCCGACCCCGCCTCCCCTTTTACACCTGCAGATATCAGCAACAGCAAATGGACGCAGATTTCAGCACAAAAAAGGCTTGAGAAAACAAACGAGGTCGCAAAACAAGCCATCATATTGGTGGGGAAAATGACTTAATAGAAACCTAAATGATTAGAAGGGTACTGAGATATGCAGCAAATCACTCTTCATCTCTGCCAAAATAGGGTCCATGATATCAAGCAAGGGAAAGGGAAAGGAAGTGGTGGGCCTCAGTCATCTTGACTCTTATCTTCTTGTTATTGAGGTTGGATTATAGACATGGCAGATAAAAAAAGAAAAAGAAAAGGGACAGAGCCCTCAAATACTCCTTGCTATTGAGGAGTTTTAGGCTTTTTACATTTTTGCAGGAACAAAAGCCTTGCAGGGATAAATTCCCAGTATACTCAGTATGTGTTTTTATTATAATATAGATAGATTTAAACTCAAGCTTAGAGAAGAGACTATAGTTAAAAAGAGAGGAGACACTAACACCAGTTGAACTGCAACTCATCAACAATGCATTTGCATGTTGTATTTCAGAGATGATATATCATCAGAAAGAAAAGAGTATCACGAGTATGTAATACAGCAGTTCAGGTTTATGTTCTAAGAATATTCAACAACCCTAGATGCCATGCTCACAAGTCAGAACAATACAAGTTTCTATATTGCTCTGACAAGTTTGCATCATATGAGTAGCATGGATAGTGTGCTGCGGGTCAGCACCACGCTGTGTAACTTGACTTTGACAGTACTTACCAGGGCTGTCTCCTTCACCAAGGACAGTGGGTCTCACGAGCCAAATCACAGAAGAAAGCAAGAAAGACTAACAAATGCAGACGAGAAAGACCTGGGTAAGGTTGAATGAAACATTTGGATCATCTTCACCCATTCTTGACAAGCATAATATATTTCCCCAAAAAAAAAAACGATATCTTATGAGAATAGTTCACGGATCATAAAGCTCAATTCTAAATAATATGTCCTCTTTGAATTCCACCCCAATCATGTATCTCTTACTTGTCTCTTGATCTCGCTGCCTGATTTTCCAAAGGGGTTTCATTCCATATTTCTTTATCAAAATTACACAAGTCCAATTAAAGCATGTACTTGTACATGCAGGAACATTTCTAAAACTATCAATAGCTATGAATTCATAAAATGAAATCTATAATTTGCAAAAGGCTATGTCAAAAATTATTATGACAAAATTAGTGGTTTTTTAATGCAATCGCTATCAAATTGATGAAACTTGTTTTCATAAAGAAACAAGGGGCAACTTACTTCGACCAAATTGATCTTTGATGGTTTAGTACCTTAATTATCAAATCTATTACCATTAAAATCCCCAAAATTGGTTACTGCTATCAAAACATTTACCAGGCAAGGCAAGCTTAAGTTCATACTTTCAACACCAGGCTTATAATTTGCAAATATTCTAAAGCAAAACGATTAAAAAAATTACAATGTGCAGATTGATTATAAAGCTTAAACTGTGCCTTGACCAAACTATATTCTTGGTGCCATTCATCAAACTTTTAGCATTGCGTCTTCCTGCACAAGCTCTATTTTCTCGATAAGTCTTTGAGTCTCATGTTTCACATTCTCCCTTTTCCAAACACACACACCCACAAGTACGGATTTCTTGAACTGAAGTTCAATGATAATTTGTTAGGTCACCTACCACCATCAACTCAGTATATATTGGGTATTTCTACAGGGTAAGCAAAAGTAATATAGAAAGATATTGTCCAGCCAGAGGGTTTCTGATTCTAACAGATATATGTATTGCTGTCCAGAACCTCTTATTCTTGATGTAGCCAATATAACCTACAAACTATTAGAAGAACAGCCACGTGAGCTCCATCACCTGAGTATATATTTGCTACTTCTTAACAACACATGTGCTATGGAGCCAACATGATATTATTTCAGCTCTGCACCTAGGCAAGATACATACAAGGTCCAACCATAAGATTTCAAAATGCACTACTTATGCAAATAAACAGAAGTTTTGTTCTACATATCAAATCTTATTTTCGTGATTGCTGTCAAAATTTGAAACAAGGAGGGGGCATGAAAAAGCTCAAAAGTAGAAAACTCCATAAAGCTCAAGATAAGGTGAAGACTTTGAAGCTTCCCCAAAAGAAAAAAGAAGTTCAACTTCAAGCCACCAATAACATAAACCCTTACCAACAAGGTTTGAACTCCATGAATGCAGATATATCTATTACCACAACAAAGAGGGACCCATAGTTCATATTGCAAGTACCCTAGTCTATGCTTCTAAACGCTTTCATCATCTTGTAGAAATGGTTCTGTCACAGAATTGCACAGTTTAGTCTGCTGCTGTTGAAAAATAAATCATATCTAGTTCTTTTATGATGTAAAATTAGATAAGGAATACCTAAACTCAGCTGATTGCAATACCTCACTTCAAGGTTGCCAATACATAATTCCAAGGAGAGTATAACTAATCTATCTGCTATGCAGTAAAGGTCCCTGAAAATGGGTGTTCTGGGAGAGAGAAACTGGATACAATCCTATCCTTCAGCATTTTTGCACAAAAAGTTTGTTCTCAAGTTTCTGACCTACACCCTCATGGTTGGAAATCCAAGCCTTTTACCAGTGCACCAAGCAATGGTCCCAAGACCTTCAACTCAATGAGAGAGAGAGAGAGAGACCTAACAACTAACTAGCTTTCACTCCTTCCTCAATCCTTAAGTAGCAACTTGGATATCAAGAAAATACACAGAAAACACACAACGAATGGGCCAGATACAAGGCAATGATAAAAACACACATTTTCAGAAGCTAGCATCACCTCAGTATACATTTGCTACTTCTACAAAGCACACACAAGGAATATTGAGGTATCTTATTATTTCATCTCCACTACCTTTAAAATATATGTTTTTCTACCCAGAACATATATTGTTTGCATTATTGCAACAACAACCTGATAACTAAATAAACTAAGAAAACCTTAAAATTTACAAGAGCAACACAGCATTTTATTAGAAGAACATCTCTATCACCTTAGTATATATATTTACAACTTTTTAACAATAACCACTTGTGATATAGAGATATCTTGCTATTATTCCAGCTCCACACTAAGGTTTGAGATATACATGGTCCAGCCAAAAGATTTCCAATTTTGTTACCTAAAGCCAAATAAACATATGTTTAATTCTCTGATCATATCTTATTTTTATGATGCAAACATAATTTACTAACCATATATGATAAATACTTTGTAACTGCCAAACAAAGCCACCCTGCACTTTGAAAAATAACAAGGTCTACAAAAGCTTGCTTGGGAAGAAAATGGGGGAAAGGAAAAAAAGAGGAGGTGGGGGTCAAGTAGAAAGGATGCAAAAATCAAAGTTGGAATCCAAAGGATCAGAGATTTCAAAACATTGATTGTATGTAATCTTATCAGCAAGGATTGAGCTCCTACAAATGCAACTATATCTATTTCCATCACAAACACATGATCAATAATTCATATTGCAAGACACCTAGTCTATGCTTGTAGACACTCCCATAAACTTGCAGAAACTGATTAATTATGGAATTTCCCAGTTTAGTCCGAAGTTGGGAATAAAAATACCCCATTTCTAGTAGATTTTCTAATGTTGCAACAAGAAAGGCATAATTAAACTCGAAGAACATTGCCTCAACTCTGGTAACTGCAAGAACTCACCTTTAATGTTATCGATAACCATAAATTCAAGGAGAATAGAACTCATCACCCAAAAATGGTCCCTGCAAATTCGCCCCCTGGGAGGCAGAATACATAGACAATCCTATCCTTCAGCATTTCAGCAAAGATTCTTTATCAAGGTCTGAATTTTGACCCATCTCATTGCAAATTCAAGTCTTTTATCATTGCATAAGACAATGGTCCCTAGAGCCTCAGCACCAGAAAAAGAGAAGGAAAAAAGGCAAGAGGACCCTAGAAGATGCATATAAACTACCACTGAACTAACAGCTACGCGACAACCTTTCACAATGTCTAAACAAACAGCTGCGTTCGAAATTACAGATGGAGCATGATATTCTGTAAACGCAATATCATCATCTGTTATTTACCTATCCAACACAATGCATCGAACAGAAGGGGAAACAATCACTTTCAACTAGCAAAAGCCATTGCATTACCAATCCCTCCATAAGGACAACAAAGAAAGGAAAAGGCTTGGCTGTGCAGATAAATAGTCTCAACTGACTCATTCAACTCCCAGGGACAACTAATCCAGCCTATGATAACAAAAAAAATACTTGGAATCGCATTCACAAGAATGCAGGAATGCAGCCCCTCTTACAACAATTTAACATCTGTTGTAAACTACATTATTAGGTATTTATGCATGCATCCAATCTTTCATAAGCCAAGACAAAAGTAACAATGGCATGCCTTAAATTTAACTAAAACAAAAATCAAACCAACAGTAAAACACCCTACAATGTCTAATAATTTGGAGTGTATTGAAGTGCAAAATGTTAATTTTTTATACCCAACAAAATAAAGTTCCCACTTAGGTTTTTTCATTGGCGGGTAATATTATGAAGAGAAATTCAACATTAACCAAAACACCTAAAAAGTGCAATACAATCCTCAAAAAGAAAATTAACGGAAACCCTCACCAAAACAAACTTGAAACTAAGTCCGTTTCCTAAGCCTTTTCTTCAACTTTCTGTACTTATGCTTGTTCATCTTCTTCTTTCTCTTCTTCTTCACACTATCAGCCCACATCCCTGAATCATCATCGTTTGAACCATCTTGGGCCGACCCAGATGATAAATTCTGGTAAGAAAATATCTGAACTGGAGAGATCGGTGAAAAAAGCCAGGGATTCAAATGGGTCAAGTTTTCTACTTTAGATGAACCACACAAAAATGGTCTGCCATCGATAGTGGAATTATTTTCATTTGGTTTGGTTTCGAGGTGGTGAGAATTGACAGGTGGATTTGCATTCGGGGATTGAAGCAAATGTGTGTTTTGAAGCGAAGCAAGGATTCTTGAATGTGGTGGCGATTTTTTGAGGAGTTGTTGAAGAGTTGATAGTGCCATTGTTGCATAAAATTTAGAGGTCGTTTCGATATTTTAATGTGGAAACGATTCAAGACTGTTTGTTTTCCTGGTTTTGGATATTCTTCCCTACGATTGTGCACCTATCTCCGTCGAGGTGGAAACCGTGTTAGCCGCATTTTGTATTTATAGTTATTACACCAATAGTTATTGAATACTATAGGGATTGACTTGGTTAAGGGTTTAGATTTTGAATTTTATTGGTCAACTAGATTAATTTAAAATTAGAAAAAAAGAAAAAGAAATTTAAAATTTTAATATTTTATATAAAAAAAATTAAGAAATAATTTATATGAATATAAACTATATATATTATAAATAATAAAATTTTAAAAAATATTTTAAAAATATTTTTTATTTCACATTAAAAAGATATTATGTTATCTTTTAAGTTAAAATATTTAAACTAATTATTTTTTACATTTAAAAAATATAACTTTTTTCTTATGAATATAGAATATATATATTAAAAGATTTTAAATCACATATTGAAAAGATATTATGTTATCTTTTTAAGTTGAAGTATTTAAACTAAAAAGTTTTTTGTTCCACATTGAAAAAATTTAATTTTTTTCTTGTGAACATAAAGCATGTATACGAAAGGATTTCAAATCCCACATTGAAAAAATAAAATATTTTTTAGTATTTATATAGTGAACTTTAAAAAGTGTTAATAATCAATTAAAAACATATGATAAAAGAATGGTATAGGAGAAAAATCACATTTGAAAAAAAAACATATGGTCTCGTCCAGGTTCGCCCGGGTCCTTAATCGACCGGCCAGGTCAACTAGGTTTGCTGTGTTGTTGCACTGGTTGGTTTTTTGTCTTATCCGGACTGGTCCAATCACCGGGTCGACCAACCGGTAGGTTCGGATTTAATAACAGTTATTACACCTAACCTAATAGTTGACCCAGTCAAGTGACTAGATTATAGATTACTTTAAAGAAATAAAAAAAATTCTACTACAAATTATTCCTAAAATAAGATTTATTATTCTATAATCCTCTTCCCTCAGCTCAAAAAATAAACAATACAAATAATAACCACTAATCTACTTTACTAAAAAAATTATTAAAAAAATAAAATAACTAACAACATTCTAACAAAAACAATTAAACAAACACTTTAACATATTTTCATAAAAGCATCAAAAGTAACCGAGCAAGTTACAAATTCAAGCGATAAAGCAATTAATTAATTACAATTACAAATCTTATTTTTTGACATTCACTTCAGTATCAACAACATTCTCATTATTAAAAAGTTAAAGATTCAACAACATTTTAGTTCAAGTTTAATACGAAAGCACATGGAAAACCAATACAACACACATAGATACATCATCATCATCATTATCAATACCTTCATTTTGATACAATGAACATATCAAGTTCTTTCATGTCTAAAAGACCAAAATTTAAACTAAGTGTAAATTGGATTAAGCCAACATCTTCAATGCCTATTGAAACATCATCATGCTTTTTTATAGCTTCATCATCACAATCATCATCAATCTTATTGAAATTTATCAAATCTATAATTAAAACACAATTAACAGATAAATATTACATGTTATACACTATGTTTAAAACAAAACAATAAGCAAAGCATCGATCATTCATAACTGTTATTGAAAGTATTTTTAATTGTCTTAACTAATAGATCACTATGAAAGATATCTACTTCTTTAGATTTCAAGGTTGATAAATCATCTTCTATAATCTAATTTTTAGTGTCATAAAATGCCTCAAAATTAATTAGATCATAATTTCACTCTTTTCAATAATTTGTACAAAGTCAAAGTGAATATAAACATGATATAAATATCAATTATGCGAATTAATAAGATACAATAATATTTAAAGAATTAGAGAAAGTAAAATACTTTTTTTTTTATCTCAAATTATAGTGGACATACACAAGGTCATTAGGTCTCTAATGCTCTAATCTATTTCATTTCTTCGAGAGGATATGTTAGAAATACTCTAATTTCTCTCACAAGCTAAAGAATTATAAGTTTGCCTTAAACTCGTATAACCAACTTTTGTAGACTTGAAGTACAAGTTCAATATGTCATCCACTATTCATTCATATACAAAATGAATAAGGAAGATTATCTTAAAGATAATATTTTTAAATCACTTTGAATATAAAAATAATGATGCACCTAGAGGCAAAATGGTGCAATCATTTCTTACAAATTTTCTATTAAAATCATGTACTATATTCCTAAACAACATATCACCAGCAAACATGTTTTGCAACATTGTGTTTCCATATGCAAATTTCTTAATGGCATCTATAAATATAAATATGGTATTCATATGTTTATCCTTTGCATTGGCATTATATTAAAATCAAAGATTTAACTAAATCCCATTGTATAAAAGATGCTTATTTAGTTATGCATCCCATTATTTATTTATTGATAATGTCGATGAAAGGTTGCCCCATAGGCTTTCTCCTTTGAAATATCCTTAACATTTAAATTTTTGAACAATGAATAGCCTTATTCAAATGTCATAATGAAGGCCAATTGTCACTACTACTATTCAAAGAACTTGAACAAAAGGTTAAGTCATTTACATGACCATTGCACATTTTTCTTAAAAAATAGACTTCAACACCTTTAACAAACTTTTTTCCTTTTGTATCTTTGGCATAAGTAGAGGAGATTCATTCCCTAGATGTCACCATAGTTCTCAAATCATCTTTGTGTACTAAAATACTTTGTATTGCAATGGAATTAGTATTAAAACAAGTAGAAGCTCCATTGCGTATTTCTTTTCCTCAATTGAATTTCCTCATCAAGTATAAAGAAAAAAAATGACAATAAATATACTTTATGATATCAAAAGCATGAATAACAACAAAACAAACTAACTGTATTTTTTTTTTGAAGTGTGAGGTTAATGTAATAAGCAACATAAGAAGACCAAGATATTGAAGGAAATTCTTCCATTAACAACTTGCTAGCAATAACATAATTAGAAGCATTGTCTGTCACCATATACACAACGTTTTCGGGCTTGATATACAAAAACCTATATAACAACTCAATGGTCCTTGAGGTCTTTTATGCATCCATAATTTTTTTAATAAAAAATTGTTCATATAAGACAATAAACTAAGAAAATTAAATTCCTTCTCTTCTAATCTGTCCATCCATCAATCATCAATATGCAACAATTTCTCTTTAAAATTTCTCATTAACTCTCCACATAAAGCTTACCTTAATTAATAATCCTTGCCAAGTAATAACTATGAAGGGCATGAAAGTTTGAACCTTTATAACTAGGACCTGTAGCTATTACAACATCTATGGAACACTAATAATAAAAAAAGTTAACAATATTAAATGGTATACATGCATCAATCATCGATTTTTCTATAGCAAGATCACATCATTCAACTGCTTTTTTATTTTTCAAGCAACTTTGTAGAGAAGTTTTAACATTATGAGTTGTTCTTGGTATGAAATATGCCTATACTATTGCAACTTCTTTTTGTTTTCCATAACTTGTAGTTGATTTTTTCTTTTTAAGACATTCTTATATGGTAACATCTTTTTTTACCATTAACATTGCTATCATAATTATTATTGTCATCATCTTCTAATTGCCTATTCATCCTCTCTTTATTCTTCATTTGTGATGCACTAAATGGATTGAAATCTACTTGCTTTTCTCTAGCTCCTTTTTTCTTCATAACATTCCCTTGAAGTTTTAAAACCATTAGAGGATGAATATCCAAAGGACATTTGCGATATTGTTCTTATTTTTCTTTAATTTCAGTTAAATGATGCTTTAATTGATTAATTCCACAACCAATAAAACCTTTACCACAATACTAGAATATTAATTTTATTTTCTTACACCTCACAATTAGTTTAAAAGCTTTTCTGCAATAACCTCATGCCACATTTGTTTTTGCTTTTATATACCACTTGTTATGGAAATTGAATTTTAAGATGTCTGGGTCATCAAAAGATCACTATCTAGAGTACTATTATGATGGGAAGACATTTTACATAACTATAACAAGATCAACACGAAGACAATAATATAAAATGTAGAACAAATGCAGCTGGAATATTCAAGTGATAAAATACATTAATTCTTGGTAACTCACTATTACATTTTAAGTAACATTAGGTCATAAAAAATTATTCCCTTGTTTACTAAATACAATTTGTTTAAAGGCATCAACCTACTTCTTTAAGTTACAAACTTAATGACTAAAACCATAAAGCAAAATATTATTCTCTCTTTAACAAAAAAAAACAAGTTTCCTATAATAATATCTTACTTTCTATTTTATTAACTAAATCCTAAAGGTCCAAAAAAGAGAAGACTTCTCTCTTTGCTTACAAATATCTTTTCAATGTCAAATAACTATAAGCTCATCATAATCATATAACTATACAATGCAAATCCATCTTAGGTTTAGAGCTTTTATCCTTTTCTATCTTTGGCATAAGTAGAGGAGACACAGTCCCTATATGTCACTATAGCTCTCAAATCATCTTTATGTATTAAAATTCTTTGCAACACAATGAAATTATTAGTGAATCGAGTACGAGATGGATGAAGTATCTCTTTCTCTCAAGTGAACTTGCTTATCAAATACAAAGGAAAACAAGAACTGTAAATATACTTTATGATATCAAAAGTACATTCAATAACAAAACAAATTAACTGTAATTTACCAATGCCTTGAAGTATAAGATTAATGCAATGTGCAACAACTATTTATAGAAATCAAACAAAAGGTTCATCCATTTGCTCGACCATTGTATATTCTTCCCAAAACATAGACTTCAATAACCCTCAATAAACTCTTTTCCTTTGCTATATTTGACATATATAGAGGAGACCCATTATCTAAATGTCACCATAGCTCTCAAATTATCTTTGTGTACTAAAATGCTTTGCAACATAATGAAATTAGTAGCAAAATGAGTAAGAGCTGGACGAAGTATTTCTATCCCTTCAGTGAACTTCCTTATCAAATATAAAACAATAATTGTAAATATATTTTGTGATATCAAAAGAATGATCAACAACAAAACAAACTAATTACAATTTACCAATGTCTTAAAGTTTGAGGTTAATGCAATAAGCACTACTAGAAGATTAAAATATTGAAGCAAATTCTTCCATCAACAACTTACTAGTAGTAATATAATTAGAAGCATTACCAGTCACCATATGCACATTGATTTCAAGCTTGATACATAAAACCAACTCCTTAAACAACTTATATAACAACTTAGCAATTTTTGAGGCTTCTCATACATCCATAAATTTAAAAGAATTTTTTTTCCTTTAGGACAATAAACTAAGAAGTTAATTAAATTCCTTCTCTTCCGATCTATCCACCCATCAATGTGTAATAAATTTTCTTTAAAATTTCTTGATAACTCTCCACATAAAACTTAGCTTCACCAATGAAGAGTATGAAAGTTTGGTCCTTTATAACTAGGACTCGTAACCGTTACAATGTCTATGGCATGTTGATAATAAGAAAATTTTAATAATATTAAATGGTATACATGCATCAATCGTAAGATCACACCATTCAACTTCTTCTTTGTTGTGCAAGTAACTTTAGAGAGAATTTTTAACACCATAAATTGTTTTTTGCATGAAATATGCCTCTACCATTGCAGCTTCTTTTAATTTTCTAGCACTTGTAGTCAATTATTTTCCTTTTTTTACATTCTTTTATCATAACATAATTTTACCATTAACATCAACATTGCCATCATCATTATCATTTGTCATCATCTTTTAACTATCTAATCATCCTCTCTTCATTCTTCATTTGTCGTGCACTATATAGATTGGAATCTACTTGCATTTCTCCAGCTTTATTTTTCTTCTTAACATTCCCTTGAGGTTTTAAAACCATTAGATGATGAATATGTAGAGGACATTTACAATATTGTTCCACTTTCCTTTTAGTTCTAGCTAAATGATGCTTCTCGTTAATTCATGGTTACTAATTATTACATTTTATGTGGTATTAGGTCATAAAAACTATTCCCTTGTGATGTAACCATATTATTCGATAGTTTCATCCACATTTAACTAGTGTTTTGCCTTTATATATATATATATATATATATATATATATATATATATATAAAATGCCTTGATATTCTTTGTTTTATGTTTGGAAGGCACTTTTGGATGAAAAATGCAAAAAGGAGTAAATTAGAGGTAACTGACAGATTTGACCTTTAATCAATGTTTTGTGCAGAGTGTTAGCTCTAGAGGTCAAAATGAAGTGATTCTAGTGGCATTAAAATGCTAAAATCTATAACTTTCTAGACATCTAAGGCAAGAAAATAAAATAAGAAAGAGCATGGAAATCGTAGCCTTCAAAGTCAAATCTTGCAATCTGCCATTGGTGACCTTCGGCCATTCCGACTTGAATATCTAGAGCTACAAAAGTCCAATTGATGCAAACTCAATTTTGTTGGGTTCCTGACTCAAAGAACTATCAAATCTCGTAATTGTAGCCATAAACTATGTCATATGAGGGAGATATGATTTTTCAAAGATGACAACTAAATTCCACCAGCAAACAAGTTTCGTGAAGAAATGAGTCCAAATTACATTTCGAAGCATCTGAACCAACATCCAAGTTTTTATTTCAACAATTTAGCTCCTCTAAGTCAAAGCTTGAAGATTTCATGCAATGCTATTTCTTCTTTTTTAGGGAAATAGTTATTGAAGTACTTAAATATAAACTGTCTACTTAAGGGAGGACTATTTTGTAAAATAGAGACTACGGTTTCCTAGGATATAAAAAGAATGAGAGAAGAGGAGGAGGCAGCCATCCAACAAGAGAAAAATGCCCCCTTCCTCTAAGAAACCCGAAATCATGTATTCCTCCTTTTTTATTTGTTATTCAACAAACATGCAAGGCTAAAATTTTTTTCTTAGTTGCAAGGAGACGAAAACCTTCAGATTTCAAGAAATATGAGATTTATTTTACCTTTTCTTTTCAGTTTATATGATGAATATATTTGTTCTCCTATGATTATTTTTCCTATGATTGATTATTTTAATTGCTAGAGCAGACTATAAGTTATTATTGTAGACAATCTATTGTTAAGTTTGATATCAAAACTGGAGTTGTGCTATGTTTTTAAAGAGAGGAGAGGAGAGTATTTGTTTTGATAAAATTACAAAAATGCCCTTATTAATGCCCCTTGTGTCATCTTCTTTAATTTACCCGATTTTCAGTACTCTTGTAAATCCTTTCCAAACTCCGATTGACACGAAATTTGAACCTAATATAAAACAATATTTCTGGAGATTCCTTATGAAATTTCAGCCCGATCCAACGGTCAGATTGAGATATATTATCAATACCGTAAAACTAGACAATTAGTGTCTTTTACGCTAAAATCTGAATTTCATGCATTAATTTATTTACTTAGATCCTCATGACATTTCCCCTTAATTTATACTCAATAAATTCAATATTACCACATTTATCATTAATTTGTCAAAATACGTGTTTTGACTGGGGTTTACATATCTTCTGGTTTTTTTTTCTTTTTCTTTTATCCATTGAAACTCGTCACTAGTTTCGACAATGTTACAAGTTTTAAACTAAAAATTATGACTCTCTTTTCGACTTTAACAATACCTTTAAATTTGTTTATGGAGATCATTCTCTCTCTCACATGACATATTTATTGTCATTCCTACTATTTATTCATTTCTTTCATACCGAATATCCATTACTCATTAAAACGTCATTACTTCGATCCTATGTGTTGTTTTTTTTTTTTTTATTTATGGGGGTTTACAGGAGAGATGTTTGAAGTAGGGTCGTCAGTAGTTGAAGGGACTCGGTCGGTTAGGGAAACATGTAGGTGCATCGTATTTTGTCCTTTTAATTTGTGCAAACTTATTGATAAATTTCAAAATTTATTGTTTTATTGTTTCAATAAATATTGGAATGAACATAAGTACCTTACATACATTAATATGTATTAAACTTATGATGATATTATTGGAATGAATAAGAGTACCTTACGTGTATAGTGTTGCGATGTTGTGGTTGCACAAATTAATTACCCTAGCTTAAAACACAACACACAAGATAGTATAAAGCAAGCAAGGGGTCGATCCCATGAGGAAGGTTCAAGTTAGATTATTATGCTTGATGATATGCAATTTGGGGGGGGGGGAGTTGGATGTTATTTAAGCTAAAGCAAAAGAAAACAGAAAACTATCAAGCGAAATTAAATAAAATCAGAAAATTATCAAGGCATTTTGACCTCTAGAGCTCACGCTCTGCACAAAACATCGACTAAATGTCAAATCTACCAATTACCTCAAATTTACCCCTTTTTGTATCTTTCATAAAGTGCCTTCAAAACATAAAACAAAGAATATCAAGGCATTTTATATATAAAACATAGGCAAAACACTAGTTAAATATGGGTAAAACTATTGAATAATATGGTTGCATCAAATACCCCCACACTTATCTCTTGCTCGTTCTCGAGAAAGGATAGGTAAAATCAAATTGAAATTAAATTAAATCAAATCACTATGACTAATCTCCTAATCTCCCATCAATATTAGAGAATATATGCATTATAAAAAAGGACACAATAAAAAAGGATAAAGAGTATAAATTTTCATGAATTTATTTACATGCATACTTTAAAACTCAATTAATTGTCGGGATTTCAATGAAATCCATGTCATGCCAAAGCGATCGGTCCTCTCATTGATATACACTCCAACACTCACGTGTTTAGGACTTATGTGTTAAAATCTCTCAAATTCAATCAATGAATATGTTCTACCATAAGCTCGCTCTTCAATCTCATCTCCATTACTAACATATTACAAGCAATGCATGAATCAAAAGGTCTTATTTTCCTGTTGTAATGGGGCTAAGGTTAAGGTGAGGTAAAAGAGAGTAAAAGAAAAGGTTCAAACCAAAGAAAGTAGAGCATTCTGAAAAATGATATTTCAAACAAGATATTCCATTAAAGCACATAAATGTTTCATCTTTAATCACCAATGTTTAACTTCTTTTGATTTCAAGCTTTTTCAACATAAAATCTTAAGAACATAAAAGAACACTTTTTTTTTCCTTTTTTTCTATTGTTTTTTTTTTTTTTTTACCTTTGGCAACTTTGCCTATCTTTTCATCAAGCATCGCTTCTTTTTTCTTTTCACATAACTTCCAACCATAATTCCATGAAATATCACAAGTATATGCTCTACTAATCCTTGGACAGGGGAAAAGGAAAACATATATAAAGGTAAGGATTATATATGGATAAAGCAAATAAAAGATAAACAAGCTCAAAAGGGGCTCACTAACGATAATATGCTTTAGGTTGGCTTTTTGGCTCAAGTGGTTAAAATTTCTAATGCCTTTATCATCTTCATGTATATATGTAATGCGAATGTAATCTCAACAAGATATGAAGCAAGTTCTAAAGATGCATATCATTGAAAGAGTGGACAATCAAATAATATAATGTTGAAGGCTCAAAAGCTTGCATTGGTATAATACTATAAAGCCAACATGACATATTCTCAAAGTCAATCCCTAAACCAATTAAACCTTAAAACTTGCATGCACACTCCTTTATTCGATTTATATCTTCATCTATCTCAATTAATTCTCATATGTAATACTCACATTCTCATAAACCAATAGGAGTTCAAAAGATCAAACATAGAGATTTCTTTTTTTTTCTTTTTTTTGGAACAACAAAGAAAATCAAATTAAGAAAACCAATATTTTCCAATACCCTAACACTTAAACCACAACATTGTCCTCAATGTTGAAATAAAAGAGAAGGAATATAGGAGAATGACAAAAATAAAGTAAAATGCGAAAAATTAAAGATAAGGAAAAAATAAAGCAAATCTGTTTTTTTTTCTTTTTGTGCTAGGTTGCCTCCCAATAAGCGCTTTTATTTTATATCATTGGCTCAACATGTTACATGCTTATTCTTCATACATTGGTTCAGCTAACTCCGTATAAGCGGTGAGTTCTACCATCCAACCTTCATAGAAAGGTTTCACGCGATGCCCATTGACCTTGAATACTTTGTTGGTTTCTAAACTTGTAATTTCAATTGAACCATAAGGAAAAACATTAGAAACAACAAAGGGTCCAATCCAACAAGAGCGCAACTTTCCAGGAAAAAGTTTCAAACGCGAATGATAAAGGACTTTGTCTCCAATATTAAACTCTTTTCTTGTAATCATTTGGGCATGAAGACTTTTGATCTTTTATTTGTAAATCCTTGCATTCTCATAAGCATCATTTTGTATTTCTTCCAACATAATTCTAATCTTTTTAGGCACCAAAAGGATAGGCACCACCCATTCACTATCCATGATGGGGTGAATGACTCTGCATTATAGGGAACAGTTTGCAAAGCTTGTAAAGCCAATGTTGATTCATGCATGTTTTGGGGAACACATATATGCCTCTCCATATCTTCTATCTTGGTAAAATCATAACCATAGCTCAAAGCTATGCTTAATCCATCCTCACTATCAAAATCACAAACTGGCTGGACACACTTATCAACTTGGTCATAAGATGTGATAGAATAAACATTGCTATAAGGATATGTCATTGCATTATGAAAATTAAATTTAATTTTTTCATCTCCTACCTCCATAGATAAAATATCCTTACCATAATCAATTCTCATATTGGCAGTTTTCAAGAATGGTCTCCTAAACAATATAGAAGTGTTGTTTGATGAATCACAAGAATCATGTTTCATATCAGTAATATAAAAGTTGCATGGAATGACCAAACTATCAATCGTGACTAGGACATCTTCTATCACACCAAGTGGGTAAACAAAACTACAATCTGCAAGTTGTATTACAATGCTAGTTTTATTCAAAGGCTCAAGACTAAGCGAATCATAAACATGTTTAGGCATAACACTAATGGATGCACCTAAATCACACAAGGCCCTTTTGAAACTGGCATTACCAATAACACATGGGATAGTAAGCGCCCGTGGGTCCTTTTGCTTCAAAGGCATATTCTTTTGAACAACAGTAGATACAACTTCACCCATACTTACCATTTCATGACCTTTCAATTTGAAAGCTCTCTTGGTAGTACACAACCCCTTCAAGAATTTGGCATACTTGGGAATTTGCTTGATAGCATCAAGAAAAGGAATGTTGAGTTCTATCACAGGAAATGGTGGAATTGTTTTAAAACTAGAACTCATTAAGTGAGGAGTTACCTTTAGAGTGTTGGTCGATGTTTCAGTTTGTGGAGGGGGAGGTGATGTAACCATATTATTCGATAGTTTCACCCGCATTTAACTAGTGTTTTGCCTATGTTATTTATATAAAATGCCTTGATATTCTTTGTTTTATGTTTTGAAGGCACTTTTGGATGAAAGATATAAAAAGGAGTAAATTGGAGGTAATTGGCAGATTTGATGTTCAGTCGATGTTTTGTACAGAACATGAGTTCTAGAAGTCGAAACGAAGTGATTCCAATGGAATTAAAAAGCTAACATCCATACCTTTCTGGAAATGTAATGCAAGAAAAATAAAAAGAGAAAGATCATGGAAATCACATCCTTCAAAGTCAAATCACGCAGTCTGCCAATGTTGACCTTTGTCCATTCAAAATTCAATATCTGGAGCTTCAGAAGTCCAATTGATGCAAACTAAATTGTTTTGGATTCCTTACTCAAAGCGCTATAAACGTTCCAAAGTTCAGACAAAAACGATGTCATATGAGGGAGATATGAGTTTTAAAAGATGACAGCTGAATTCTGCCAGCAAGCAGGTTGCGTGAAGAAACGAATCCAAATTTCATCCAGAAGCATCCAAACCGACATACAAGTGTTTCCAGCAATTTAGCTCCTCTAGTAAATATTCTAGAAGGTCAAGGAAGGCAACCACCAACCTCAAGCCAGCAGCCAGCCACCAGCAGCCAGCCGCCTTCACACTACCACCATCTATTGATGTTCACACTTGAACTTTGATTTTCTTACTTACAATTTGTGTATAAATAGAGGGAGAGTAGAAGGAGGTAGAAGCAAGAAGTGAGGAAACACAAACTCTCCTCTCTACAAATCAGAAATTATGTATTCTTCCATCTTTAGGAGTAGTTGTTCAATAGATATGCAAGGCTAAGCTCGTTTTCTTGGTTGCAAGGATACAACAAACCTTCGGATTTCAAGAACCGTGAGATTTATTCTTCCTTTTATTTTCAGTTTATGTTATGAATGAGTATGATTGTTTTCCTATGCATATTTCCTATGATTGTTTATCTTAATTGCTAGAGCGGACTCTAAGTTATTATTATGAACAATCTATTGCTAAGTTTGATATCAAAACCGAAGTTGTGGTATATAAACTTGTGAAGCAACTAAGCTTGATAATTGTAGCAGAACTACGTTATTAAACTTAGGGAGAACATTCGATCAAAGCAACACAAACTGACAACTTGGTTGTTAAGATTAATGAATTTATCTAGATTTTAAGGCTGCCATTGGATTAAATCATTAATGCGGACACTGTGATTGTTTGTTGGTTAGGGCTAGTTATACGGCGGATCCGTTAATTAACCAATATTAAGAAAAGATAAAATTCATAATATAAACTGGAGTTTCGTTTCAAGGATCGGTTCTAATTTCCGTTGGTAGGTGTGTGCTTGCAACCAAGGTTTGTTTTCTTGATATATTTCAGTTTCAATTGATTTTGTTTGCTAGTTTAATTTCTGCCATAGTTTAAATCATCATAAATCAAACCCCCCCAATTACATAACGTACAACATAAAAATCTAACTTCAAACTTCCTCGTGGGATCGACCCCTTGCTTGCTCTATACTATCTTGTGTGTTGTGTTTGAAGCTAGGGTAATTAATTTGTGCGACCGCGACATCACAACAGGAGGATGTTCCTTCTTTGTACTCAATTCGGTTTTTATCTCTTCTTCTTTCTCCATCTCAATTTGTATCGACCTTTTGTCTTCAAGTTCATTCCCACTTTGTAGCATGATCGCACTAACATTCTCTATTGGATTCAATGCTTAAGAGGGTAATTTTTCATTTATTTGTGCTTCCAATTTCCCCATATTTGAAGCTACTTGCCCTATTTGCTTCTCCAAGTTGTGAATACTTGACCTTGTTTCCTGTTGAAAAGACATGACATTTTGTTGCAAGGTCACAGTGTTAGAAGCCAAAGTTTTCATCATCTCACAAAGATCATCACTGGATGACAACCCCATAACATTGGATTTTGTGAATGGAGGGGGCTATCTCGTTTGATAATTTTATTGGGATTGAAATCCATAGGGATGGAACTGTCGGTCTTGATTGCCTTATTGAGGCTGGTTCCCATAATACAGGTTCGGATGATCTCTCTATCCAGGATTGTAAGTGTGGGAAAAAGGATCATACTTACGCTGAGGTTGTCCATTGAATGCTTCATCAACTACATTAGCTTGTTCAATGTAATCTTCTTATATTGTTGGGCACATATCTGAAGCATATCCTTGTAAGGAGCATATGCTACAAACTTTCACCTGATGTACATTTTTACAAGCCAAAGAACGTATAAGAGAAGTAGATCATTAACTTTATTTTCAAGGTTAGAAATACTTACCTCATTTACTTGTTTGCTTGCAAATTCTCCTCGTGTGCCAAATTATTTTTAGTTGGCTGCCATATTTGAGATCAATTGGCGTGCAACCTCGGGTGTCTTATCTACCAATGCCCCTCCACTTGCAGCATCAATGATACTACAGTCAATAGGCATCAATCCTTCATAGAAATATTGAATGAGCAGCAGATCGGGTATTTAATGATGAGGGCATTGAATACATAGTTGCTCAAATCTTTCCTAATACTCGAAAAATGTCTCTCCATGAGATTGCCGAATTCCACTTATTTCTTTCCTTATGTTGGCAACTCGAGATGCTGGGAAATACTTCTCAAGGAAATCTTCTTCATGGAATTCCAAGTTCCATTGGAACCTGAGAGAATAGGGAAAGCTTCCAACTTAACTTGTTCTTCATCAACTCCATTCGGTTTCATGCCAACGCAAACCATATGGAACTCCTTGAGATGAGTATAAGGATCTTCTCCTACAAGACCATTAAATGTTGGTAGCAAATGTATAAAACTATATTTAAGCTCAAAATTTACATTATTGTCGATGTTTATGCACAATGGTTGATTTTCCATGTTAGGAGTAGTAAGCTCCTTGAGTGTTTGTTGTCATGCAACAACCATGGTGTTGATGCGAGCTTCCTTTCGTAACCTGCGTAAAGTGTTTTTTATTTCGAGATCCACCTACACTTGACTCTGGTTAGTAGAATGGGTTACATGCATAAATCATCAAGAAAACTCAAAAGAAACTAACATCATAAGAGATATAAAAAAAAAAACAATGCAAATTGTACTAAAATCCTATGCTAGAAAACTAAAATTGCCTAAAACCCCTAGAAAACAACAGAATTTGGCCTCGATAGGATGGAGATGGTGGTAACCACTTGTCCAGTTTAGAATGTCATTTCCTTTTAGTAATCAAAAGGCCAATACCTAATTCCACCAAAAAATTTGTTTTGAACAGTATCGCTGCCGTAAATGAACATTACCGCTGCAAGCAAAAATTCCGTTTTTCTTTTTTTTTTTCAAAAAAATAAATAACAATCACAAAAAATAAAAATAATAGCACAAGAATCAACTAAAATTACTTCCCCAACAACGGCGCCAAAATTTATTGTGATGTTGTGATCGCACAAATTAATTACCCTAGCTTAAAACACAACACACAAGATAGTATATAGCAAGCAAGGGGTCGATCCCATGAGGAAGGTTCAAGTTAGATTATTATGCTAGATGATATGCAATTGGGGGGGGGGGTTGAACCTTATCTAGGCTAAAGCAAAAGAAAACAGCTAACTATCAAGTGAAATTAAATAAAATCAGAAAATTATCAAGAGAGCAAACCTTGGTCGTAAGCACACATCCACCTACAGAAATAAGAACTAATCATGGAAACAAAACATCAATTTATATTATGAATATTTATCTCTTCTTAACATTGGTTATTTAACGGATCCACCGTATAACTAACCCTAACCATCAAACAACCACAATGTCCGCACTAGTAATTTAATTCAATGACAGCCTTAAGAACTAGATAAGTTGATTAATTAAGAAAACATAACTGTCCGCAGTCTATGTTTGATTTGATTGAATGTTCTCCCTAAGATTAATAATGTAGATTCGCCACAATTATTAAACTCAGTTGCTTTATAAGTTCATATACCACAACTCCGGTTTTGATATCAAACTTAGCAATAGATTGTCTACAATAATAACTTAGAGTCCTCTCTAGCAATTACGATAAACAATCATAGAAAAAATAAGCATAGGAGAACAAACATATTCATCATATAAACTGAAAATAAAAGGTAAAATAAATCTCACAGTTCTTGAAATCCAAAGGTTTCCGTGTTCTTGCAACCAAGAAAACAAGTTTAGCCTTGCATGTTTGTTGAACAACTAATAAAAAAGAAGGAGGAATGCATGATTTCGGGTTTCTTAGAGGAGGGGGTGTTTTCTCCTCTTGGCTGGATGCCCCCCTTCTCTTTTCTCATTCTTTTTATATCATAGAAAACTCTAGTCTCTATTTTACAAAATAGTCCTCCCTTAAGTAAACTGTTTATATTTAAGTACTCAATAACTATTTTCCTAAAAAAGGAGAAATAGCCTTGCATGAAATCTTCAAGCTTTAACTTAGAAGAGCTAAATTATTGAAATAAAAACTTGGATATTGATTTAGATGCTTTGAAACATAATTTGGGCTCGTTTCTTCACAAAACTTGTTTACTGGAAGAATTCAGTTGTCATCTTTGAAAAATCATATCTCCCTTATATGGAATCATTGTTGGAAGACATTCTGAGCTTTGATAGGCCTTAGTTAAGAATCCAAAAAAATTAAGTTTGCATCAATTGGACTCTTGTAGCTCTAGATATTCAAGTCGGAATGGCCGAATGTCAACATTGGCAGATTGCGAGATTTGACTTTGAAGGCTGCGATTTCCATGCTCTTCCTTTTTTTATTTTATTGTCTTATT
This sequence comes from Populus alba x Populus glandulosa, assembly GCA_033617975.1. NCBI lineage: Eukaryota > Viridiplantae > Streptophyta > Magnoliopsida > Malpighiales > Salicaceae > Populus > Populus alba x Populus glandulosa. The sequence goes on from CM066143.1 coordinate 35,322,287, forward strand.
TTTTCAAAAATTTATAGATGTTAGCTTTTCAATGCTATTGGAATCACTTCATTTCGATCTTTAGAGCTCACGCTCTGCACAAAACATTGATTGAAGGTCGAATATGCCAATTACCTCCAATTTACTCCTTTTTGCATATTTCATCCAAAAGTGCCTTCAAAACATAAAACAAAGAATATTAAGGCATTATATATATAAAACATAGGCAAAACACTAGTTAAATATGGGTGAAACTATCAAATAATATGGTTGCGTCACATAGATATGAATCAAATTAATTATGATAATGTTTGAATGATTATGTGTACCTTGCATACAACAATATAGATTAATTAATTAGGATAATGTTTGAATGAATATATGTACTTTGCGTACAATGGTATAGATCAACTTAGTTAGGATAATGTTTGAACGAACATGAGTACCTTGTGTGCATTATTATGTATCAAATTAATTATGTTATGAATAGAATGGATACAAATGCCTTGCATACATTGATAGGTATCAAAGTAGCCATGATAACTTTGGAATAGACTTAATTATCTTGTATACCTTGATATGGATTATGTATACACAATGACTTCGAAATTGAAGGAGAAATGATGGATAATTGGTCACCGTAGTGTCAGTGGCTAAGGATACATTACAATGATACTTAACACCATGATGAGAGTGGCTAAGGGCATAAATTGATACTTGGCACCATGACGAGGGTGACCAAGGTTATGAGTTGATACTTGGCACTGTGACGAGGGTGACTAAGGTCATTAGTTGATACTTGACACATTGACAAGGGCGATGAAGGTTATATGAATGATGCTTAGTGACTGTAGTGTTGATAACTAAGGTTGTCTATGAATGATACTTGCCAATCATGGTTATAATGTATATGATGTTAATATGAAAAATGAAAGGGGATCGATATAAATGGAAGGTTGAGATGACATTGATCAACTATCTGGGTTCGGATAGCTGATGGTATGAATGAGTTTTCATTGGTACCATCATTTTAGATGACATTGATTAGCTATCTAGGTTTGGATAGCAAATAGTATCGATGGGGTTTTATTGGTTCTGCCAAGAAAGAAAGAACTTCGAGGGAAGAAAATGACAGCCTACATCGATCCCAAGTAATTGAATGACTAATGATGTTAGTAAAGATTATTAACATTGGCATGGTTACTCCCGGTTAGGGGAAAAACATAAGTTGATGAACCATTATGAGTCAGGAATGGTTAATAATATCAATGGATCGCATTGGTAGCATCAACTATTTCTAGTGTAATTAGCTACTCTAGATAAGGAGGCTAATGATGTCAATGGTTCTTGACATTAGCAACTTTGATGATAAACTAGCTGTGGATAGGAATTGATTAACTATTATGGGGTAGGAATGGTTAATGATATCACTCGGTTGTATTGATATCGACCCTTAAACAAAATTTATTAGTCTAACCCAATATCAGGAGACTAATGATACTAGTGAAATTTATTAGTATAAGCAATTACCTTCTAGAAAATAAGAAAGTATTGATTAGTTATTCTGAAAGAATGGGATAAACTAATGATACCAAGAGAGATATATCTTAGTTCAAGTGAGAATTGATTCATAAGAAGATGGTGTTTGATACCATTGAGTTGTGTTGATATTTTTAAGATGAAATTATTCTTGGAAAATAAGTTAGGATATTATATGGATATTGGTAATAAATGAAAAATATATGTTGTAAAAGAGGTCTATGTCTAATTTTATGTATCAAAAGAAATGCCATGGAAATTATTATCTATCATTGTTATTGTTCGCTATTACCTTTTTATATTTATATGTACATGTTAATTTTTGTTTTCAGGTCCATCAAAGTCACATCAAAAGTGATCTTTGTTTAGTTACCTTTTGCTTTTGGTTGTGGAATTATTTGTAAATTAAGAGACTTATCTCCTAAAACTTGAAATGTAATATTAACCTATAAATTTGGATGTATGACTTTAATCTAATCTTTGTAATTCTAAGTACCTATTTAACCAAGCATGTTTATAGTTGAAATTGAATCCTTCACTTGAATTACATTATATAATGTTATTATACAAGATATAGTTTATATGATAATATTAGGTAATAATTGAATTATGCATTGTTATTTAGTGAACTTGAATTGTATGTTGTTATTAAATAAGATGTTTTATGTTGATGATGATGAGTTGGGTTGAGATCTAAGATGTAAACCCCCGGTTATAATTTTTTTGAGTTATTAAAATCTGAGAAATTTAACCAATAGTAAAATGGGTTAAATTAAAGTAAAGAAACCTAAATCTAGATAAAAATAGTGAAATTAATGAAATAAAAAGTGAATATAGTACTAAATTGTTGAAAATAAAAACATTTGTGAGGACAAAATGAATACGTAAGACCAAGAGAAGTCAATATTCAAATAACAGAAGGTTGAAAGTTTATGTACAAATGATAAAAATGGGTGGAGATAAATGAGCAATTAAAAAGATAATAGAACTATAAATATCATTCTATTTTCTCTTTTGTGGTGACTTCCAAGTGCAAGAGAGAGTTTAGAGAGAGGCTGGAGAGAAGACATATTAATGGCAGAACATCCAACAACTATAACTCCACCATCCATTGTTGGATCAAAACGATTTGGATATGTTGTTCTCCGTCATGTAATGTACATTGTCATCAGAGGGATTTTCTATATCAGTCTTCATTTGAGAGATATTGAAGTAGGAAAATTTCTGGGAAAATAAACTTTTAAACAATATTCTTCGCTAACTATTTTCTCCTTCAGGCATCGTTGGATGGGGCTATAATTTGGATATGTTGTTCTTCCTGATGCTGTCTAGATTCTGCACGGTGGAGATTAGAAACAATAACTTGGTATAGAAGTTGTGCTTCTTGCATAGTAGGTTTGCAAGTTTGAGATCAGTTCGGTTAAACCCATATTTCTGGAAATTTCACCATTTGATGAAGTTGATATTTGGATATGTTATAATCATAATAATTCATTATAATTTGACCGTATGGATTGTGTGGAATAATATTTTTTATTATTATTATTTATGGTTGATTGAAACTATTGTCAAGGATTGTGTTTAGAAGAATATTATACAGAAAGTTTGTAAAATCGATAAGAATGTTTTATTTTGACTTTAAAGGGGAAGATTGAAATAAATAAGATAAATTGGCTCTTAAAAATATATTTTTTGACACTTTTAAATGATATGTGATATGGCTAGGGGTAGAGATAAAAGAGAAAAAAGTTAAATTGTGGATGTTGTGTGTAAATAGAAAGGTTGATGAATCTGGACATATTCGTCTCCTAACTTTTGAAGAGAATTCATGTAGAAAGATAAGGGAATTAAGATCAAGTTTCTTCATAGTAATTGTAGTTTTGGATATTAGCTAACTAAGAAAATTGATCTTACTCAATTTGGAGCTGTAGAACTCTAGCTATGGGTCACCAACTGAGTTTGGGTCATGACAGACCCTGTAGGGCAATAGGTATGGTTTGTTAATAAGCAATTTTGACTGTCTTAGAGGTCAAACTGGGTTCTTCTTCCTTAAGAGAACTTGTAGCCTCGTGTCTTTGCTTTCCAACGAGACCAATCACACTTGAAATGGAGTTATATAACTCTAGATATAGTTAAAACTCTGAGGAGAGGTCGGACAATAATAATTCAATATCAAGACAGTAACAGTTGGACAATAACAATATAATGTTTGTTGATGAGCAATTTTGATTGTCTTAGAGGCAGAACTAGGTTCTCCTTCCTTCAGAGAACTTGTAGCCTCGTGTCTTAACTTTCCAATGAGACCAATCGCACTTGAAATGGAGTTATATAGCTCTAGATATAGTTAAAATTTTAAGTAGAGGTCGAACAATAACAATTTAATATCAAGACAATAACAGTTGGATATTAACAGTCCAATGTTTGTTGATGAGCAATTTTGACTGTCTTAGAGGCAGAACTAGGTTCTCCTTCCTTCAGAGAACTTGTAGCCTTGTGTCTTAGCTTTCCAACAAGACCAACTACGCTTGAAATGTAGTTCTATAACTCTAGATATAGTTAAACATTTTAGGAGAGTTCAGACAATAACAGTTCAATATCAAGACAATAACAATCTAATGTTTGTTGATGAGCAATTTTGACTGTCTTAGAGGCAGAACCGGGTTCTCCTTCCTCTAGAAAACTGGTACCTCATGTCTTATCTTTCCAACAAGACTAATCGTGCTTGAAATGGAGTTCTATAACTCTAGATATAGTTAAAAATTTGAGGAGAGGTTGGACAGTAATAGTCCAATGTTTGTTGATAAGCAATTTTGATTGTCTTAGAGGCAGAACTGGGTTCTCCTTCCTTAGAGAACTTGTAGCCTAGTGTCTTAGCTTTCCAACAAGACTAATCTTGCTTGAAATGGAGTTCTATAACTCTAGATAAAGTTAAAACTCTAGGAAGAGGTTAGTCAATAACAGTTCAATATCAAGACAGTAATAGTTGGACAGTAACAATCCAATGTTTGTTGATGAGTGATTTTGATTATCTTAGAGGCAGAACTGGGTTCTCCTTCATTCAAAGAAGTTGTAGCCTCATGTCTTAGCTTTCCAACAAGACCAATCTCGCTTGAAACAAAGTTCTATAACTCTAGATATAATTAAAAATCTAAGAAGAGGTCGGATAGTAACAGTTCGAGGTTTAGACAGTAACATTTCAAATATTAAGAAATGACTAAAAGAAAGACTTATTGGTTGTTGATATGGTTATTATAAAACATATCATTGAGTACGGAAAATTTATGAGATAAGCTTGTGATTTGCTGGAGGGACCACAGGCGTGGTGCAACAACAGTAGCAGGGGAACACGAGTAGAGCTTCTATTACAGGTAGGTGATCCTTACCTAAGCTTTTTAGTTAAATTTAAGAATTTAACATGTTAATAATGTGAGATGTAAAAGTGCAACGTTAGATATTATGTGAAATGATGGAAGTTGGTGTAATGATGTTATTTCAGATAGTATTATGAATGTATGTGTGTGTTCAAGCGGAACTACCCTTGTGTGCATTGCCAAATGATGGCAGAACCACTAACAAAGAAAATAAGATAAGTGTAATATGTGTTTCAACTAGCATACATTTAGTGTATGTTAGGATCCTTGGTAAGGGGAACATCATGTGTTAACTAACATACATTTAGTGTATGTTAGGATCCCGGGTAAGGGGATCAACATGTATTGGCTAGCATATATTTAGTGTATGTTGGGATTTTAGGTAAGGGGATCACCACGTATTGACTAGCATACATTTAGTGTATGTTAGGATCCCAGGTAAGAGGATTAAGATGTCTTGCTAGCATACATTTAGTGTATGTTAGGATCTCGGGTAAGGAGATCACCACGTATTAGCTAGCATACATTTAGTGTATGTAGGATCCCGGGTAAGGGGATCACATTGCATTGACTTCTACGGGGTGATGATGATACCAGTGAAATTGGTATCGGTAATGTGTTAAGCAGAAATAATCATGGTTGATCTTATAAAATCTTTAATAGAGGTTGATAATGAAAGAGGAAACGATTTTTAGTAATCGAAGGAGAAAGAGTTTCCAATGAAAACCAGAAGGAAAAAGTAAATAAAATATGAATGCATAATTGTCTTTTTAAATTGTTGAATATTTGTGTTGCTATATTATGATGATTTTTCATGTTTCAATAATATGTATTTTTTATTTTAGGACCATCGCATGCATGACAAGAGTAGATCCTAGCTTATGTTCACTTTTTATAGTCTAGTTATATGGAGTATACCCTTGTATTTTGTAATATTACACCTTTTATATAACTTAATTTGTATAATTGATGTTTAAACTTGAATAGATGAACTTAATTGTGAAATTCATATAATCATGTTTCATGTATGCATGTTTATACCCTTTATTTCCCTATAATGATATTTGTTGTTCAATGTATGTTATATATGTTGTGGTTGTGATGTTGTTGATGATGTTTGTGGGATTGAGACCCAGGATGATTGGGTAGTGATTAAGTTATGAGATGTAAGATATTAGAAGTGTAAATAGGGTATATGTCGATAACTTGGGACCTTCCAGTATAGGGAAGACTCTGTTGAAATTTCTATGAAAATTACGATAAACTTGTATATAAGAACTAGAAAAAAAAAATTACCCGTATTTTTACATACCAAATCATAGGAAAGTAACTATAATCACATATGAAAGTGTGGGGGCGTTACATAAGATGTTTGGATCAGATTGGGAAATGAAATTGGGAGTGTAATATGATTTTGTCAATAACTGGACCTCCCGATATAGGGGAGATTTCACTGAAATTTTGATGGAACCTATATAAGAAAAACATTTACTTCAAATTTCCAATGTATCGTGAAAAAAGATGTAGAAAATTAGGGTTGTTACAAGAATCAATTGCATTTCAAGGAATGATGATGGTAGGGAAGTGCTTCAAGTGGGAACTTATCAATATTCTCCCATCTTGGACAACTCGCACAAAACATTATTGTGAGGGGGGAAACATTTGTCATAAATAGAATTTAGACAAACACGTAATTATATGGTATTTAACTAGATGAATTGAGATCTTTTATTCAATAAGTATACTACTTAACATGTTATTTTTGAACAATGTATCTTTTATATTATCATAAACTGATACATTGTTGAATTCCTTGTATATAACATTGTCAATTTTTACTATACCAAAACTCGTAGCTGACTGAATCTCAAATTTTTTGATTAGAAGATGAACAATTTTCCATGTAGTTCAGAACACATGTAGGTACTATTTAATTATTTTTATCTATCAGGTTACATAATTTCATTAGACATTTATTGTTAATTGTTCATAGTTAAACTTCATGTACGAGGTTTATCAATTGAGATAGAATGCTAGTGTTACTTTGTCTTTACTAAGTCAGAGTACTGACAGAAAGGTAAAGTGTTACAACAAGTATTTCTTCAATGGACATACGTTTTATATTGAAGACTATAAGTAGGGTAGAAAGACATAACAACGAGGTTTATGTTAAGGTATTAACTTGTAATGAGTTTCAAGTTGACTACTATAAGACGTTAAAAGAGATAAATGAATTGCAATATCATAGTAAGTAAAATATAGTATTTTTATTCAAATGTTATTGATATGACACCATTGACAAAGGAATCATAGAAGATCTCCATCCTGGTTTTGTCAAAATTAATTCAAAGTCTAGACTTCGTAATGTCAACGATGTTTTTATTTATACTAATCAATGCCGACAAATTTATTACACATACACCCCTTTCTTTAGAAATGATTGTTCAAGAGTTAATTGGTTATTCATAGTGAAAACCAAACTTAGAGGTCTTGTCAAGATTGTTCAAGATGGGTACAATGAATTAACTATGAGAGATGATGTTTTTCAACTTGATAGGTCAGTTGATCTATATTAAGTTGTTCCGTCTAATGACTTATATGAAAATTTAAATTTTCACATTTTCGATAATATTTTTTTGGATGTATTAATGTTAAGGAGTTGAATAATATTTTAAGCTCTAATGGGCATACACAAGTCAATGAAGATTATAATAGCAATGAACTCAATATAGAAGATTGTGATGAAAATGAGGATGAGTCAATTGATAAAGAAGAAGACAATTCTGATTAATTTGTATAACATAAATGCATAATGCCACAAACTATAATGTAATAATTATGGATGGAATTTTCTTCTTAATGTAATGACAATGAAATATTTATTTTATTATTGTGATATGAGCTGATGTTATTGTGTTGTGCATGCAGTTGCGAATTGAAGTATTTTCAAGATGGATAAATAAGGAATACAAATACAATTTTACCTTAGGTATTGTGTTTATATCGATGGAAGTGTCAAAGGAATATGTTTGTTGGTATATTCTAGTGACGATGAGCACTATTCCCCTTGTCCCTGGCATTGTTTATAGTGTTCATTACACATAGATATACAAACAAAATATGTCTGTCAATATATTTTAGTGATGATAAGAACTATTCACTTCTCAATGCGCCGATAATTAATGCTTTTTTTTTTTTTACTGTTTACTCCTTTCAATAGAATTACCGACATAATGAGAATTCCAGTGTGTTGGTAGTTACTGCTTGAACGACCCATCTTAATGAAAAATATGAATAACTCACGAGTGATTATAAAATACTTCGCCGATTGGTAATGGAGATGAAGTTATAGATGGGTGGTACATGGCACCCCCTAATTCACCCCACCATCCTGGCAACAACCAGTCTCCTACTCGTCTTTTAGCGCCATCTTTATTTTCACTTTATTGTATTTAAACATATAAATGCTAAAATTTGTATTAAATATTTGATTTTTATATTATTTTAATTAATTATTTTTCTACTTTTATTCAATTTGTTTTTTAAATATTACTAATTGGGGTTATTGACTGAACAAGTCTGTCGCATATTCCAAAAAGTTGGAAACGAATTATTGTAAATGTCACTGCTACTATTAACTCTCCGATGAAATTACATATGGTATTTTATTAGTGATATATTATATTTACTGATGGATATATCAACAGAAAAATGAAAACATTGATGGAATTACATATGGTTTTCCTTGTTGATGATATACTAAATTTATTGATGGATATGTAGATGGAATGAAGCAAGAAATTTTTTTTGCGTGTTTTGTTCATCTGTAAATTCATTAATAAATTTATTATCAACAAACTCCCCGATAGATCATAAATTACAATGAGAGTTTTTCTGACGAACTACTTCTGTTCATGAGCCTATTGATAAATATGTACTGATAGAATATGAGTGTAAGCACCGAAAAGAATTTCCATCAGTAAAACTGTTATATCTGGTACTGATAATCCTACAAATGTGTACATTACCTATGTATTAATAAATTGTAGCTTCACTAATATTCATATTTCTTCACTCTTAATAAATCTCTCTTTTTTAAGAAATAGAATATATATATAAAAAATAAACCCCCAACAAATAGATAGGCGGAGTCCATTATCATGAATTAACCAAGATTAGAATTAAACTAGATAATTGCCAGCGATGCGTTGTGGGTCATATTATTATTTTTTAACTTAAAAAAATCATCCAACATTGATAGCAAGTTTTTTTAATAATAATAAAAAATTAGCTATAAACTATAAATGTTGTGCACCCTATCACAACTTCCCTTCCTAGATTGGGGCTTGGAAGGTGTTTTTGGTTGGTTGGCGAGTTGTCACCCAGTATTATGATTACTAGGAATTCTAATTGGTTTTTTCAGAGATTATAGGCAATAAACTAGTTGCGTAAAGAAAAAGTATTAGCACCCTTAGCATGCCTCACCTAAGATAAGCTGCATTGTTTTTTATTGTTTGTTATGGTATGATTATGTCTATTTCTATTGTCCTACTATGAAAGGTTTGCTATGATGAATAAACCCTGATTTTTTAGGTGAAGAACTTAGTTTGGAAGATGAAATATCCTTAACTATTGTTAGGGCTTCTCTTGAGGTAAAACTTGAATTTTTGCTACCATGTCATTCCAATTAATATTTTATAAAAAAATCCTTGTTGATTTTATTCTTATATTAAAAGTGAATGAGTTGTATTATTCACAATAATACTTTGGATATTAACTTCATACATGTTTTTTATCCTTTTATTAAAATGAGTAATAAAATTATTATACCTAATAATATTTTGGATATTAACCCCTTTTAGATTTTTTATCCTTATATTATAAAATAAAAAATATTTATTATTTCCAATAATATTTTGGATATCAACCCTTTTTAGGTTTTTTTATTTTGTATTAAAAGTGAATAATATTTTCTTTCAATATAGGCTAAAATCCATGCAATATTATTTTAAAACATGCACGAATATTTTAAATTTTCTTTGAAAAAAGATTCTCAAATAATTTAGGATTTTTGACCTTATGCAAGAAAAATAAATAAATATTTGTTTATTATTTTTCTTAATGTTTTTAGGTTTTGTTTGGTAAAAAACCTACTTTTTTGTAATAAACTATCCAAAATAGACTTAAGAAATATTTTTCAAACACATCGTTACACCGAAAGACCCTTTAGCAAACAAAATGACATACTGACATGACCAAAAGATTGATGTCTTCTCCAAAGTGCAGGAGTGTCGAAGTAATAAATAACTCGGTAAGATCGGGGTCGAACCATAGAGAAGTTAATTGTATAAATTATAAATAACAAGACAACAACAACAACAATAATAACAAAAATAACAACAATAATAATAACAATAATAGTAATAGTAATAATAATAACAATAATAATAACAATAATAATAATAATAATAATAATCAGTACGTGGCGTTGTTATACTTGAGAATAATCTAAAAGATCAGGTCACAGGTTTCCAGCCTATATACCGAGTTTATAAAAAGATCAAAGAGATATATTATATAATATAAACATATTTCTGATGCGAATGAACAAGGCAAGACCAACAATATCAGGATCCTTGATCAAACACAGAGCATACTTAACGTACATAAAATATAACAAGAATGTAAATAATAATAATAATAATAATAATAATAATAATAATATTAGTAGTAATAATAATAATAACAATAAAAAGAAGAGGAGGAAGAAATTAATGAGAACTTTGAGATGGAAGATTAATGTAAGGATTAAACAATGATAAAAACAAATGTCAAGGTTAGAGGATCCACCAATGGTATTTCAAACAAGTATAGTATAAACTCTTATTACTCAATTTGGAAACCACACACGAAGGACGTTCCAATCGGATGATTTGTCATTAATAGCTCATTATAAATTATTAACATGATCATATTAATTATCTTATTTACATAACACCAAACTTTTAAATATTGTCAAGAATTCATGATGTTAACAACAAATCAAGTTCCTTTCATAGCCCATGTGTAGGTAATACCATACGGTTGGGCTATGAGAGTGCCAAACATTTGTTGTACCAAGTATTATACAACACAAATCTAGATTAACCATTTAACAAGCAAGGTATTAAGAATTAGTAAGATAAAAAGATAAGACATGTTAATATTAAACATTAAGGTCCATGTTGAGTTTACACCATACTTGTTCTTACACCATTAGTGTAACCTTTTCACCTTGACATAATAAACTTAGCTAAACATAATGAAGAAGAGAAACATAAATAAACAAAACAAGAACATAAATAAGATACAAGTTAACTAAGGAAAGGAAAGGAAATGAAAAGCATAAACAAGAAATTAATGAAAGCAAAACTTAAGAATTACAAAAAATATAAAGAGAGAAATAAAGAGCATGAAATTGATCTGAACAACCAAGCCCCTAAATACATGGCAAATGCCTCCTTTTATAGGCCAAAATTCAGAATTATTGATTTGATGACTAATTGTTGAGTGGGTGGCCAACTTTTGACTTTGTGAAAATCCTTATTTTCTTGTCTGAATAAAATGAAAATGCTAGCATCAGAACTGGGTCCACTTGAAAGCATGAAAGTTGTAGGAAATTGACTCAGCTTTCCAGGAAAACAAATGGAAGTGATTTGGACTTCTAGAACTTCAGATATGGGCCAAACACTGAACAGTGTTTGGGCTGCAGGACAGTTTCAGACTTCTCCGTTATTACTATAATTTGGACTTGAAAACAGCCTTCTTAGATCTTGATGAAAACATGAAAGTTGTAGGCCTATGTCTTACTGAATCTGTGTAAACATTTGAGGTCATTTGGACATGTGGAACTCGAGATATGACCCAAACACCGAACAGTGTTCAAGTTTGGACTGCACCAACATCTCTTTTCTAAGTTTCACCCTCTCTTTATCTTCACAAATTTTAGTAGTTGAATTCATCAATCAATCCTTTGATTTATGTGATAGGCCTGCATTTAAGATGAACATTTACCATATATTATGGCATTTTATAGTATTAGACTTGTTATTATAAAACATGCTTTAGTTAAGGAGTTATTGATACTTTAAGTGCAAAATGATGATATAAAACCTTGATAAATATGCACTTTTAAGTACTAATCACACCCCCCAACCAGCTTATTACTAGTCCCTAGTAATCAAAGCGTTAAAATAGAAAAACAATTTGTAAATTCCATAAAGCAAGGCATTCATCATTCAACTTCCATTAATCTATCCAGATAAACAAACTCTCATTTCTCCTTCATATTGCAACTCTCATTCAATTTGGGTTGGGATTATTTTTTCTTCTTTTTTTCTTTTTTTTTCTATTTACACATACAACTTAAAACACAATGCATCTTTAACCCATGTAACGAGCTTTAGGCTAATGACTCCCAGACTAGTTGGTTTTAGGGCATTAGGTGTTGAGACACCTCTACGAGCTTAGTAACTCGGGTTGCAGATACTAATACGTAGATAGTGTAATGTTTGATTCCCTTAAGCTTTTCTCCTTAACCCATGTAACAAGCTTTGGGCCAATAGCTCCCAAGTCAGTTTACTTTAGGGTATTAGGTGTTAACACACCCCTTCGAGCTTAATTGCTTAGGTTAGGAAGGCTACGAAACCAAACTTATCTACGTTTTTATTCATCATTATTATCAAAAAAAAAATTTTGTTTTTTTGTTTTTGTTTTTTTTTGTTCTTTTTTTTTTTTGCAAATTATGTACTATCCATTTCCCTTAGTTGTTACCTATAACAAAAGAACATAAATAATGTAATAATCCAATGTGCAACCCACAATCATATGTTAAAGTGTGTGTGTGAAAATGAAGATTTAAGAATACTTGTTAAATGAGCATATGAGCTGAATCAAGTGTTAACAATATGAGAGTTTGTAAACTTAAATATTTCAAGAAGTATTCTGATAGACCTTGTTAAGAATGTTTACTAAGATGCGTCTCAAGAGTCACTTTAACAAAAGAACTCCTTTTACTCTGCCATCCTAGTAACAACAGTTTTGCAAATAGTTTATGAAATAGAAAACACAGTTTTTTTTTAAATATATCAACTACTACCCTTTCCCCCCAACCAAAATGAGACATTGTCCTTAATGTCTTAAGGTAGAAAGATAGAGTATAGAAGACATCACCTGAAATAACGAACACTGACAAACCTGAAACACACTTAAACAAATATAAGAAACAACAAAACACAATAATAAAACCAAAAGACACAGTTTTTACAAACGAAGGCTCAAATCCAATCTAAGCTTTTTACGGCTTTCCTTAGTTGACCAATTTATGCGACTCATGGAGGGATTAATTACAGGGATGAAAGATTGTAGTTGGTCAATCAATTGTTCAGTAGTAGCAGCAGAGATTATGATTTGTCGTGCTAAAGATGTTAGAAATTCCTGTTCCACAGCATGATCAAGAAAAGACAACAACTTATCATAAAAACCATTAACATTTAACAAACCTATGGGTTTATGGTGAATGTGCAGTTGGGCCCAAGAGGAAATATGAAAGATCTCTTCCAATGTGCCCAGACCACCTGGTAAGGCAATGAAGGCATCAACATGGTTAAACATGGCATTCAGTCGATCAGACATTGTGGGGACTTGTAATTCCTCTCCAATTGTTTTTCCAATGATGTCCCCTTGTGCTAAAGCTTTGAGGACTACCCCCAAAACTTGACTACCTCCTAAAAATGCAGCTATTGATACTCCCCCCATTAACCCAAGGCTGCCTCCTCCATACACTAAATGAATCTTTCGCTCAGCTAGTACCTGACCAAGATGATTTGCTGATTCTAAAAACTCTTTTTCTTTCCCAGGACTGGATCCACCGAAAACACAAATATTGTTTATGTTATGACTTGAGGAACCTGCCATTTCTACACACTTCTATATTTGATGAAAGTATGGGTTGAGTAGAAATGAAGGGAAGGAAGAGAAGAATTTATAGATGAGAAATTGAAAATGCAATCATACCACCTATATGTAGGCCAACCGTAGTCTCTCTCTCTCTCTCTATTTATTTATTTTGAAAAAGCTTGTGTATGTACAGGTAGTTGTGATTATGGCTCACATCTTTCCTTGGTTTTACGTCCAAGAACAACTTAAACGCCCTCTATGGGTCGGGGATAGGCTTCCCATCCAGTTTTCTTAAAAACTGGCAAACATGGTCTTTTTTAGTCAGATTCCCAAGACTAAGTCGAGCATGTTCTTTATGGAATTGTGGCCCTAAATCATAAATTACACGATGCACATCTCCATTAGGGTGCGTCTCAAGAGTCAATAGAAGATTATCTAAAGACCCCTTACTCAGGCCATCCTTAATGAATTGTATTTTATCTTCACGGTTTACAGATACCATTCCTAAAGAACGACATGTTGCATTACAATTCCATCTGGCACATCTATGACAGACTTTCAGTCGTTTTGCACAACGTTTCTTCGCAAAAGTGCTTTTACCTATTCCAGGCATGCATGAAATGAAAGAATTGGAGGACTCACCTGATAATCGGACCTTTACTTTAATCAGCCAGCGAATATCTTCAGGAATTCCATGGTTCATTAACAACCTCAATCTTGCACATCTAGCACGGTAAATTTTTGTAATCGCATTCTGAGGCAGAGCGGGAAAATACTTTTTCAATTTTTCAAGAGTGGTGTCCATTTTCAACGGAGAATTGGGGGAGAGATTCAAAGAAAGGAGAAAGAGCAAAGAATTGCACAAATATATACACAGATATCAGTTATCATAGGAAACTGAAAGAACCGACTTAAGAGTCACGGAGTACCGTTATCCGCCATTTGACCGGGGTGAGAGACTAGCAAAACAAAAGTTACACAAAAACAATGTGAGAAAAAGAATCAATCTTTATATACAGGATCACCCAATTCAATAAAGTCATTTTCAACTGAAAAATTGTCAAAATAAACTTTCAAATGATGGCCATTTACCTTGAAAACATTACCATTCTTTGGATTTTCGATATCACAGGCCCCATATGGATACACATGTTTTACAATAAAAGGACAACTCCATCTTGATCTTAGTTTTCCAGGAAATAAATGGAGTCGAGAATTATAAAGCAAGACTTTTTGACCAACATTGAATGTTTTTCTTAGTATTTTCTTGTCATGAAACTCTTTGAGGCTTGCTTTATTAATTCTTGAATTGTCATATGCATCATTTCTTATTTCCTCAAGCTCATTTATTTGCAATTTTCGCAGCTGACTAGCATCATCAATGTTTGAATTGAAAGCTTTAATAGCCCAATAAGCTTTATGTTCAATTTCCACAGGCAAGTGACAAGGTTTTCCATAGACTAGTCTATAAGGCGACATACCTAATGATGTTTTATAAGCAGTTCGATAAGCCCAAAGTGCATCATTAAGTCTTAAAGACCAGTCTTTCCAATTAGGGTTCACCGTTTTCTCCAAGATTTGTTTGATCTCCCTATTAGCAAGTTCTACCTGTCCACTCGTCTGAAGGTGATAAGGGGTGGCAACTTTGTGTGTGATTCCATATTTCTTCATTAAAGATTCAAATGGCTTGTTGCAGAAATGTGTTCCACCATCACTTATCATGGCTCGAGGGATTCCAAATCGACTTAAAATGTTTTCTTTCAAAAACTTTATCACTGTTTTGTGATCATTGGTTCTACTTGGAATTGCCTCTATCCATTTTGAAACATAATCTACTACGACCAATATATACAAGAAACCAAATGATGGAGGAAATGGACCCATAAAATCTATACCCCAACAATCAAAGATCTCAATGACAAGAATAGAATTTAAAGGCATCATGTGACGTTTTGAAATAAATCCCAACTTTTGACAATTTTCACAAGTCTTGCAGAATGCATGTGAGTCTTTGAACATGGTGGGCCAGTAAAATCCACTTTGTAAGATTTTTGCAGTTGTCTTTCTTGATGAGAAATGACCCCCATATGCCTAAGAATGACAAAATTTAATGACACTACTTACCTCATTGTCAGGAATGCATCTTCGAAATATTTGATCAGGACAATATTTGAATAAATAAGGGTCATCCCAATAAAATTTCTTCACTTCGTTCAAGAACTTTCTTTTGTCTTGGGTACTCCAATGAGCTGGCAATTGTTCTGAAACAAGAAAATTAACAATATTAGCAAACCAAGGCATCGTAGAGACAGAAAATAAAGATTCATCAGGAAAGTAGTCATCGATTGGTGTGATGTCAAATCTCGAATCGGTTATCAATCTTGACAAATGATATGCGACAACATTTTCGGTGCCTTTCTTGTCTTTGATTGTGATATCAAATTCTTGAAGTAACAAAATCCACCGCACCAATCTAGCCTTAGAATCTTTCTTAGAGAGAAGATATTTCAATGCTGCATGATCACTAAAAACAACAACAGGTGAGCCAACAAGATAAGATCTAAACTTGTCACATGCAAATACTACTGCAAGTAATTCTTTTTCAGTGGTAGTGTAATTCATTTGAGCACTATTTAAAGTTTTACTTGCATAGTAAATCACATAAGGTTTCTTATCTTTTCTTTGTCCCAAGACAGCACCCACGGCATAATCACTAGCGTCACACATTATTTCAAAAGGTAATGACCAATCAGGAGGTTGAATGACAGGAGCTTTTAAGTTTAACAAAGGCTTTTTCACGTTGTTCAGTCCATTCAAAAACATTTTCCTTTGATAGAAGGTTACACAATGGTTTAGATATGACACTAAAATCTTTGATGAACCTTCTGTAAAAACCAGCATGTCCTAAGAATGATCTAACATCTTTAATAGATTTTGGTGTTGGTAAGTTGGCAATTAACTCGATTTTAGATTTGTCAACCTCAATTCCTGTCGATGAAACAATGTGACCAAGTACAATGCCGTTTGTTACCATAAAGTGACATTTTTCCCAATTCAGTACAAGATTCTTGTCTTCACACCTGTGCAAAACCTTTTCCAAGTTAGTTAAGCAATCATCAAATGAATCACCAAAAACAGAAAAATCATCCATAAAAATCTCAAGAAAACGTTCAACCATATCACTGAATATGCTAAGCATGCATCTTTGAAACGTGGCTGGTGCATTACTTAGCCCAAAAGGCATTCTTCGATATGCAAAAGTACCAAATGGACATGTGAAAGTAGTCTTCTCTTGATCTTCCAATGCAATTTCAGTTTGATTGTAACCTGAATAGCCATCTAGGAAACAATAAAATTCATTACTTGCAACTCTTTCTAGGATTTGATCCATGAAAGGTAAAGGGAAATGATCTTTTCTAGTCATTAAATTAAGTTTCCTATAGTCAATGCACATGCGCCAACCAGTAATAGTCCGAGTTGGAATTAACTCATTTTTCTCATTTGTTATCACAATGACTCTAGACTTTTTGGGTACAACTTGGGTAGGACTTACCCATTTGCTGTCAGAAATAGAATAAATGATTCCATTATCTAGAAGCTTAATGACTTCATTTTTCACTACTTCTTTCATATTAGGATTAAGTCTTCGTTGCATTTCTCTAGATGGTTTAGCATTTTCCTCCAAATAAATCCTGTGTGTGCAAATCAAATGACTAATTCCTTTTATGTCAGCCATGGTCCATCCTAATGCATTTTGAGAGTCTGTAATAACTTACCTTCTTGATATGCATTAAGTTTGGAAGAGATTATTACCGGAAAAGTTTCATTTTCTCCCAAAAATGAGTATTTGAGATTGACTGGTAACGACTTCAAATCAGGTTTTGGTGGTTGAACACTTGAAGGTATGGACTCAATTGATTGTGGTGGCAGTTCTTCAATTTGTGGTCTCCAATTACATGCCTTTGCTTCTTCCTGAAAATAAACCATTTGCAACTCGTCAGGTTAATCAATATTAGTTTCACTAGAAGTTGTTTGAAATTGATCATGAACTAATTTTTCAATAAAGTCCACTTCCTGTAAATCATTATCATCTCCAGGTTGCTTGCAAATGTTGAAAATATTCATCTCCAATGTCATGTTTCCAAATGATAGCTTCATCAGTCCATTCCTACAATTAATCAATGCATTAGAAGTTGCAAGAAATGGACGTCCTAAAATAACAGGAATTGAATTTCATGCTTCAACAGGTTATGTATCAAAGACAATAAAATCTACAGGGTAAATGAATTTATCAACTTGTACTAACACATCCTCAACTATTCCTCTAGGCATTTTTACAGATCTATCAGCAAGTAAAAGAGTTACAGAAGTTGGTTTTAACTCACCTAGATTGAGACTTTGAAAAACTGAATATGGAAGTAAATTCACACTAGCTCCAAGATCAAGTAAAGCTCTTTCAATTTTATGTTCTCCAATAAAGCAAGATATTGTAGGACAACCAGGGTCTTTATATTTCAAAGCATTATTGTTCTGAAGAATAGCACTTACTTGTTCGGCTAAAAATGCTTTCTTTTTCACATTCAGTTTTCTCTTCACAGTGCATAGATCTTTCAAAAATTTAGCATAGGAAGGTACCTGTTTAATAGCATCCAACAAAGGTATATTGATTCTTACCTGTTTGAAAGTTTCAAGGATTTCAGAATTGTGATTGACTTTCCTTTGTTTGGTCATGGGATGAGGAAATGGAAGTGCTGGTAGAGAATCAATCTTTTCTTTACAATGTTCAGATTCAACCCCTTCCTTACCCTCATAGATTGACTCATCATCTTTCTCACAAGGTTCAAGAGTGGGTTTTTCAATAACCTTACCACTGCGAAGAGTGATGATTGATTTGACTTGATCCATGTGTTGGCTTTCGGAACTACTTGCATTTGCATTGTATTGCCCCTTTGGATTTTGCTGTGGTTGAGATGGTGTTGCGATGTCGCGGTCGCACAAATTAATTACCCTAGCTTAAAACACACAAGATAGTATAGAGCAAGCAAGGGGTCGATCCCACGAGGAAGGTTGAAGTCAGATTTTTATGCTATACGTTATGCAATGGGGGGGGTTTGATTTGCAATGATTTAAACTATGGCAGAAATTAAACTAGCAAACAAAATCAATTGAAACTGAAATATATCAAGAAAACAATCCTTGGTTGCAAGCACACACCACCAACGGAAATTAGAACCGATCCTTGAAACGAAACTCCATTTTATATTATGAATTTTATCTTTTCTTAATATTGGTTAATTAACGGATCCGCCGTATAACTAGCCCTAACCAACAAACAATCACAGTGTCCGCACTAATGATTTAATCCAATGGCAGCCTTAAGATCCAGATAAATTCATTAATCTTAACAACCAAGTTGTCAATTTGTGTTGCTATGATCGAATGTTCTCCCTAAGTTTAATAACGTAGTTCCGCTACAATTATCAAGCTTAGTTGCTTCGCAAGTTTATATACCACAACTCCGGTTTTGATATCAAACTTAGCAATAGATTGTTCACAATAATAACTTAGAGTCCGCTCTAGCAATTAAGATAAACAATCATAGGAAATATGCATAGGAAAACAATCATACTCATTCATAACATAAACTAAAAATAAAAGGAAGAATAAATCTCACGGTTCTTGAAATCCGAAGGTTTGTTGTGTCCTTGCAACCAAGAAAACGAGCTTAGCCTTGCATATCTATTGAACAACTACTCCTAAAGATGAAAGAATACATAATTTCTGATTTGTAGAGATGAGAGTTTGTGTTTCCTCACTTCTTCTTGCTGCCACCTCCTTCTCCTCTCCCTCTATTTATACACAAATTGTAAGTAAGAAAATCAAAGTTCAAGTGTGAACATTAATAGATGGTGGTAGTGTGAAGGCGGCTGGCGGCTGACTGACTTGAGGTTGGTGGCTGGCTGCTGGCTGCTGGTTGTTGGCTGACTTGAGGTTGGTGGCCACCTTCCTTGACCTTCTGGAACATTTACTAGAGGAGATAAATTGCTGGAAACACTTGTATGTCGGTTTGGATGCTTCTGGATGAAATTTGGATTCGTTTCTTCACGCAACCTGCTTGCTGGCAGAATTCAGCTGTCATCTTTGAAAACTCATATCTCCCTCATATGAATGATATCGTTTTTGGCTGAAATTTGGAGCGTTTATAGATATTTGAGTGAGGAATCCAACACAATTGAGTTTGCATCAATTGAACTTCTGAAGCTCCAGATATTGAATTTTGAATGGGCAAAGGTCAACATTGAATTTCCATGATCT
Source organism: Populus alba x Populus glandulosa (assembly GCA_033617975.1). Lineage (NCBI taxonomy): Eukaryota > Viridiplantae > Streptophyta > Magnoliopsida > Malpighiales > Salicaceae > Populus > Populus alba x Populus glandulosa. Next base: position 35,342,428 of record CM066143.1, read on the forward strand.
TTCTCATTTTATTTTTCTTGAATTACATTTCCAGAAAGGTATGGATATTATCTTTTTAATTCCACTGGAATCACTTCATTTTGATCTCTGGAACTCACGCTCTGCACAAAATATCGACTGAACGTCAAATCTGCCAATTACCTTTAATTTACTCCTTTTTGTATCTTTCATCCAAAAGTGCCTTCAAAACATAAACAAAGAATATCAAGGCATTTTATATAAATAACATATGTAAAACACTAGTTAAATGCGGGTGAAACTATCGAATAATATGGTTACATCAGATGGAAACTTACCTTTCTCTTGAAAACTGAGAGCAGATGTGAATTTTGCAAGAGCAACTTTAAAGTTTGTCATGCTTTGAGTAAGTTAAGTGTTGATTGTCTCTTGCTTTTCAATGAATGCATGCAATGTTTCCTCAAGATTTCTTCTAGAAGGTGGAGCATAAGGAGGTGCATATCCATGAGAATTTTGGAAATTATGGTGTGCTTGAAACGGTGGCTGTGAAGTTTGTGCATTATTGTTATCACTCTTCCAACCAAAATTTGGGTGATTTCTCCAACCAGGATTGTATGTTTGCGAGTATGGGTTATGATTGGGCCTTTGGAAACTGTTCAAAGCATAAGCTTGTTCATGGAGGCATTCCTTGAAAGAAGGCAAAGTTGGACAGTCATTGGTTGCATGTTTATTTGTTTCACAGATTTGACACACAATGTCTTGAACAGATTTTAATTGACCACTCTTTTTCAATTCTAGTGCCTCGACTTTTCTAGCTAAAGATGTAAACTTGGCTTGGAGGTCATGATCTTCCCTAAGGTTATACATACCTCCACTAGATGTATGAGGTTGAGTTTTACTTGGTGCCTCATAACTGCCCTTAGTGTCCCAATTTTGCGCATTTTCAGCTAGCAAGTCTAGGTACTCCATTTTTTCATTAGGGTCTTTATCTTCAAAAGTTCCATTGCACATCAATTCAACCATTTGCCTATCTTTAGGTGTTAATCCTTCATAAAATTGTGAAACCAATCTCCATGTTTCAAAACCATGATGAGGGCAAGTATTAAGCAAGTCTCGATACCTATCCCAACATTGGTAAAATGTTTCACTTGGTTTTGAGTGAAAGTGGTGATTTGTCTTTTGAAAGAGTTGGTTCTGTGAGATGGAAAAAACTTCTTAAAAATTATTGTTGCATTTCATCCCAAGCACGAATGGATCCTGACCTAAGATTTTGTAGCCATGTTTTAGCTTTATCTTTTAATGAAAAAGGAAAAAGCTTTAATCTAATGGTATTCATGCTACAATTTAAGTCATTATATGTGTTACAAACTTCTTCAAATTCTCTCAAATGCAAGTATGAATTTTCTAGATCTAAGCCATGAAAAGAAGGTAAAAGTTGAATAATGCCTGGCTTAAAATTAAAATAGGATGCATCAGGAGGGAAAACTATGCATAAGGGTGCACTTGTTCTTGTGGGATTCATGTGGTCTCTAAGTGTCCTAACACGGTTATTCTCATTATTCTCATTATGAAGTGATTGGTTATCTTCTTCGGCCATATTTTCTGAAAATGATGAGGATACCCTACAAAGTCTACCACTTAATGTACCTGACCAAACACTCATGCACGTGTAGAAAAAGAATAAAAGAAAGAAGAAAACAAAAGAAAAAGAAACAAAACAAAAGAAACAAAGTTAGATACAAGAAAAGTGAAAAGAGAAAACAAAATAAATACTATAATTTGTATAAGAATTTACCTCCCCAGCAACGGCGCCAAAAACTTGACACGACCAAAAGATTGATGTCTTCTCCCAAGTGCAGGAGTGTCGAAGTAATAAATAACCCGGCAAGATCGGGGTCGAACCACAGAGAGGTTAATTGTATAAATTATAAATAACAAGACAACAACAACAACAATAATAACAAAAATAACAACAATAATAATAACAATAATAGTAATAGTAATAATAGTATTAATAGTAGTAATAATAATAATAATAATAATAATCAGTACGTGGCGTTGTTATACCTGAGAATGATCTAAAAGATCGGGTCACAGGTTTCCAGCCTATATACGGAGTTTATAAAAAGATCAAAGAGATATATTATATAATATAAACATATTTCTGATGCGAATGAACAAGCCAAGACCAACAATATCAGGATCTTTGATCAAACACAAAGCATACTTAACGTACATAAAATATAACAAGAATGTAAATAATAATAATAATAATAATAATAATAATAATAGTAGTAGTAATAATAATAATAACAATAAAAAGAAGAGGAGGAAGAAATTAATGAGAACTTTGAGATGGAAGATTAATGTAAGGATTAAACAATGATAAAAACAAATGTCAAGGTTAGAGGATCCACCAATGGTATTTCAAACAAGTATAGTATAAACTCTTATTACTCAATTTGAAAACCACACACGAAGGATCCTTGATCAAACACAGAGCATACTTAACGTACATAAAATATAACAAGAATGTAAATAACAATAATAATAATAATAATAATAATAGTAATAATATTAGTAGTAATATTAGTAGTAATAATAATAATAACAATAAAAAGAAGAGGAGGAAGAAATTAATGAGAACTTTGAGATGGAAGATTAATGTAAGGATTAAACAATGATAAAAATAAATGTCAAGGTTAGAGGATCCACCAATGGTATTTCAAACAAGTATAGTATAAACGCTTATTACTCAATTTGGAAACCACACACGAAGGAGGTTCCAATCGGATGATTTGTCATTAATAACTCATTATAAATTATTAACATGATCATATTAATTATCTTATTTACATAACACCAAACTTTTAAATATTATTAGGAATTCATGATGTTAATTGATGTTAACAACAAATCAAGTTCCTTTCATAGCCCAGGTGTAGGTAATACCATACGGTTGGGCTATGAGAGTGCCAAGCATTTGTTGTACCAAGTATTATACAACACAAATCTAGATTAACCATTTAACAAGCAAGGTATTAAGAATTAGTAAGATAAAAAGATAAGACATGTTAATATTAAACATTAAGGTCCATGTTGAGTTTACACCAAACTTGTTCTTACACCATTAGTGTAACCTTTTCACCTTGACATAATAAACTTAGCTAAACATAATGAAGAAGAGAAACATAAATAAAAAAAACAAGAACATAAATAAGATACAAGTGAACTAAGGAAAGGAAAGGAAATGAAAAGCATAAACAAGAAATTAATGAAAGCAAAACTTAAGAATTACAAAAAATATAAAGAGAGAAATAAAGAGCATGAACTTGATCTAAACAACCAAGCCCCTAAATACATGGCAAATGCCTCCTTTTATAGGCCAAAATTCGGAATTATTGATTTGATGACTAATTGTTGAGTGGGTGGCCAACTTTTGACTTTGTGAAAATCCTTATCTTCTTGTCTGAATAAAACGAAAATGCTAGCATCAGAACTGGGTCCACTTGAAAGCATGAAAGTTGTAGGGAATTGACTCAACTTTCCAGGAAACAAAATGGAGGTGATGTGGACTTCTAGAACTTCAGATATGGGTCAAACACTGAACAGTGTTTGGGCTGCAGGACAGATTCAGACTTCTCCGTTATTGCTATCATTTGGACTTGAAAACAGCCTTCTTAGATCTTGATGAAAACATGAAAGTTGTAGGCCTATGTCTTACTGAATCTGTGTAAACATTTGAGGTCATTTGGACATGTGGAACTCGAGATATGACCCAAACACCGAACAGTGTTCCAGTTTGGACTGCACCAACATCTCTTTTCTAAGTTTCACCCTCTCTTTATCTTCACAAATTTTAGTAGTTGAATTCATCAATCAATCCTTTGATTTATGTGATAGGCCTGCATTTAAGATGAACATTTACCATATATTAGGGCATTTTATAGTATTAGACTTGTTATTATAAAACATGCTTTAGTTAAGGAGTTATTGATACTTTAAGTGCAAAATGATGATATAAAACCTTGATAAATATGCACTTTTAAGTACTAATCACATACCAAATAGGGTATAAACCTTTTGACCCAAATGTTTTTGACTGGATAGACCCGACTGAGTTGACCCGACAAAGTTAACCTGAAATTTTTTGTTCGAATAAATAATGTATAAACAAAATTGTATATCAAATTAAAAAAAATAAACAAAAAACCTATTATAATAAATAGTGTTTTATGAATATATTTTATGAAATTCAAGCTATAACTAGCAGATTTCTGTACATTACAACTTGATCCTATCAACTAATATGACACATCATCAACTTATCCCATGTTACTAATTCTCATTAAAAAAAAAAAAGTTTCTCTAACTTTCTCTTTTTTTTTTCTCTTCCAGATCTAAAAATAAAATAAAATTACTGAAGTAAAATTAAAATAATTCTCTTCAACTTTTCTCTTTTCATTTCTTTTCTTCTATCTGGCAGATCCCAAGTGATGTGAGGAGAGAGTTAAAATAGTAGTGAGGAAAATGTCAAGAATACAAAAGCTAGAAAAGGGAGTTATTATGAAAAGGGAGTTTGGAATTATTGTAATGTAGTTTTATCGGATTTGTTATATAAAGTAAAGAGGAATAAGGGTGGACATAAAGACCACAAAAGTATAGCCTTCTCTTTAACGTCCCTAATATTTTGATTACGAAGGAAGTAAGGAATTAGGTGATTCAAGTGAGCTTTATTCCATTTCTAATATTATAAATAGGCATGCCAAATATGGAACAAAGACACACAAGCCAATCTTCTCTATTTCTGCCCCATAACCCAAAGAATCCATTAATTGCTTTCAATTAGCTGATCCCCATGGAATCACGCCTTCCCCTCATCAGGCACCCTGCCCAAGGTTTTAATGCGAGCCAGCAACTGATCAAGAGTGACCGCGGCAGCACGCTAACAATGTCTGATGACAATGTGATGATGAAACAAATTGTAGGAACTCATGCTCCAGATGGCCGAGAGGTTGATGTCAAACCTCTTCTCCTCCTTGTTGAAGACATCCTCAAACATGCCACCCTGCAAATCGATTCCTCTCTGACGGTATAGTACTAAAACTCATCCTTGGAATTTAATCTGTATATCAACTTAACTCTATTATTTCTTGTTCTTTTTATGTTCCTGATCACTTCTGATAACGCAGACTTCCCAGGCCCATGCTGAAATGGAGGACAAGACATACCATGTCAATTTTGTTTCAATGCTCGATGCACTGTCGTATACTATCGATAGAATTTCCAGCGAGGTTATACAATGTCTTGCAATTCTAATATATGATATATAGGCATTGACCTAAAGAATCGATGACAAATTTTAAATTCCGCGTTTTTAATTTTGATGCAGATTGCTTACAAGGCACTGGATGGGACAGATGCCCACGCAACAACCGTCTCACTTTTCAACATGTTAACAAGCTATTCCTGGGATGCCAAGCTGGTGCTCACCTTGTCAGCTTTTGCTTTGAATTATGGAGAATTCTGGCTGCTTGCCCAGATTTACTCATCAAACGAACTTGCCAAATCCATGGCAATCCTCAGGCAACTGCCTAGCATCATGGAACAATCAGGGCCCTTGAAGCCTCGCTTCGATGCCATTAACAATCTGATCAAGGTCATGATGGACGTGGCTAGGTGCGTGGTTGAGTTCAAGGATCTACCGCCAGCTTACATTTCTAATGAAGTACCAGCATTGTCCACAGCCATGGCCCATATCCCTACTGCTGTCTACTGGACCATGAGGAGTGTTGTGGCTTGTGAGGCTCAGATTACTAGCCTCACTACCATGGGACACGAGTATGCTTTTCTAGTCCACCATCTTTAATTAATTTATTGAGCCATATGTTACATCATGCATGTATTCCTTGTAACATTCTCCTTCACTTATTTCAGGTTTTCTATATCAACCACTGTGGCATGGGAGCTATCCACCTTGGCTCACAAACTCAGCAACATGCTTGACCATCTCAGAAAGCAATTGGATACTTGCTACCAATACATAGGTTTGCACCTCAGCAACTTTTTTATTATGCTATCATGTGTTGGATAGGTAATAAGAAAACAGGAAATTATTGTACGAAGATAGATCGAGAAAGCTTATAAAACCAATGGTGTTTGATGCAGATGAAAAGAGGAACGTCGAATCCTTTCAAATGCTAAAGAATCTCTTTGAAATGATCCACATTGACAACATGAAGGTCCTAAAGGCCCTGATTTATGCCAAGGATGATATGCAGCCACTTATAGATGGTTCTTCCAAGAAAAGAGTTCGCTCTTCTACCATTTCTTCTATTTATGTTATCAATCTATTGTAAAAAAATTCTCATATCCTTTTGAATTTAACAGGTCCATCTAGATGTGCTAAGAAGGAAAAATGTGCTTTTGCTCATTTCTGGCCTCGACATGTCAACCGATGAGCTTTCAATTCTCGAACAGATATACAATGAATCCAGGCATCACGGAGCTAGGCTGGATAGTCAGTATGAGGTGGTCTGGGTCCCAATTGTGGACCGTTCAGTCCAGTGGAGTGATCCAATGAAGCAAAAATTTGAAAGCAGGCAGTCTTCAATGCCATGGTTCACAGTGTACCACCCTTCACTGATTGAGAAGGCAGTCATGAGGTTCATCAAGGAGGTGTGGCACTTCCGGAACAAGCCTATTCTTGTGGTGCTTGACCCTCAAGGCAAGGTGGTTTGTCCAAATGCACTCCACATGATGTGGATTTGGGGAAGCAGTGCCTTCCCTTTCACTAGCTTGAGAGAGGAATCTCTCTGGAAGGATGAGACATGGAGGCTTGAGCTTCTAGTTGATGGCATTGACCCAGTGATTCTTAATTGGGTAAATTCATTATAGAATCAATCCAAATATACATACATTATACGTGTGTATGTGTAATCGTGTTGACTTTTGATTCAATATTTTTTTGATCATCAGATCAACGAAGGAAAGTACATTTTCTTGTACGGAGGAGACGACGAGGAATGGATGCGGAAGTTCACAAGCAGCGCACGTGCTGTGGCGCAGGCAGCCCGCATTCCCCTGGAGATGGTTTATGTGGGGAAGAGCAGCAAAAGAGAGAAAATCCGGCGAGTCATAGCGAAAATCACCGTGGAGAAGCTCAGTTACGTCTGGCAAGACCTTACCATGATGTGGTTCTTTTGGACCAGGCTAGAGAGCATGTTGTACTCCAAGATTCAGTTAGGCAAGCTTGATGACCGTGATCCTATGATGCAAGAAATCAAGAAGTTGCTTAGCTACGGCAGAGAAGGTGGATGGGCTGTGCTAAGCAATGGGTCTAATGTTGTGGTCAACGGTCACAGTACCACAGTTTTGCAAACATTGGTTGAGTATGATTTGTGGAAGGACCAAGTGCCTGTCAAGGGCTTTGATATGGCCTTCCAAGATCACCACTTCCAGCTCCGCGGCATTGCTCGTCCTTGCTGCCGCTTCGATTTCCCAATGACTACGGGTAGGATCCCTGAGACCATGAAATGCCCAGAGTGCAACCAAACCATGGAGAAATTCTCCACTTTCCTTTGCTGCCATGACGAGGTCATTCCAGACGAGCTCTTCAAGTAAATTATCAGCTGCCATGATGAGTGTTGAATAAACTCAATCCAGAAGCTCCCAGATGGTCAAGGAAGGCAACCACCCACCAGCCACAGCCACCAGCCGCCAGCCACCAGCCGCAGCCGCCAGCCGCCTTCACACCGCCGGTCAACAGCCGCCTTCACACCTGGAACAGTAGATGTTCGTATTCTGATTTTGTCTATAAATAGAGTGCCCAGCTTGTGTTTATTTGTGTGGAGAGAATTGTGAGAAACACTTGAAAGAGAATAGAGAGAGAGAGGGTGTGTAATTGTTAAGCTTTTATTGTGTTAATTGTAAGCTTCGGATTTTGTAATAAAACCAGTGTGTTTTATCCCCTCTGAGTGTTTCAAAGCCACCACCAGTGGTTCCTCTCACCAACAATTGGTATCAGAGCCCCGTTCGTCGGAAAACAGAAGTGTTTTGGGGTATATCCGAATTTTCAAAATTGTCAAAAACAAGTTTTGATCATTCCACAGTGTAGAGCTCATCCAGACGAACTCACTGCCGCAAAAATCAGCCAAATCGGAGTTCGGGGTAGCCCACACGCGCCGCCTGAATATTCAGCCAGATCGCCCACGCGCATCCCACGCGCCCCGAGGTTGAAGACGACTGAGCCACACGCGCACCATATTTGAGCCGCGCCGAGCCGTATACGCCGAGTCCAGCCGAGCCACAAGCCGAGCCGTACCCGAGCCGAGCCGAGCCGAAGGAATATTCCCCAGAATATTCCACGAATATTCCCCAGAATATTCCACGAATATTCCCCAGCATATTCCCAAGAATATTCCCCAGAATATTCCACGAATATTCCCCAGCATATTCCCAAGAATATTCCCCAGAATATTCCCCGAATATTCCCCAGAATATTCCACAGAATATTCCCGGTTCAACCCAGCGAACCGCCCGCCGTACAGAATTGGTTTTTTGACCGGTTCACCCATTTTTTGACCCGATTTCAACAAAGTCAGACCGGTTCCCGACTATTTGGACCATTCCGGAGCGATCTACAGTGTCCGTTTGGTCAAATGCGGCTCCCAGAAAGGTGATATAGTCATTCAAAGAGGAAAATGACTACAGAAGGTACACATACACTCATTCCAAAGCTGACCAAAGACAACTATGATAGTTGGTGCATCAGATTGAAGGCATTTCTTGGGTCACAAGAGTGTTTTGATATTGTACAAACTGGTTATGATGAACCAGAGTCCAAAGAAAGAGAAGATGCTTTACAAGAGGCACAGAAGCAAGTCCTTAAAGTCAACAAAAAGAAGGACAACAAAGCAAAGACCATCATCTATCAAGGTCTTGATGAAGATACATTCGAGATAATAGCTTCCGCTGAAACATCACATGATATATGGGAGGCTCTCCAACAGAAATACAAAGGTGCTGACAGAATCAAGAAGATTCGTCTTCAATCTTTGAGAGGAGAATTCGAATTATTAAGAATGAAGTCCTCAGAATCTATTTCTAATTATCATACAAGGATTATGGTGATAATCAATCAGATGAGGAGAAATGGAGAAGCCCTCATTGACACTCGAATTATTGAGAAAATTTTGAGATCCATAGATCCAAAATTTGATCATGTTGTTGTCGCAATTGAAGAGTCCAAGGAAGTGGACAAGTTGACAGTGGATGAGCTTATGAGTTCGTTGCAAGCTCATGAGCAGAAGATTGTAATGCGAAATGAAGATAAGGCCATTGAGCATGCCTTACAAGCAAAGCTGTCTTTCAAGGACAGATATGAGCAAGGGGAGACTTCAACAGGTGGCTACACCACTCAAGGAGGAAGTCAACAATCCAGAGGAGGATTCCAGCAATTCCAAGGAAGAGGTTCTTGGAATACAAGCTTTAGAGGAAGAGGTGGTAGAAACACCACCAGAGGAGGCCGAGGCCAACAAGCATTCACTCCCAGAGGAAGAGGAGGCGGTTACAATAACCGTGACAAGAGAAATATCAAATGTTATAGCTGCAATCAATTTGGGCACTATAGCACTGAATGCAGATGGAAAGCTCCGTTGGAGACACGTGAGCAAGCCAACTATGTAGAGAAGCATGATGGAGAAGCATCTGCATTTCTTGTCCAACAGGAACTTGGCGAGAAACAGGAGAACATATGGTATCTAGATACTGGAGCCAGCAATCACATGTGTGGTTACCGAGAGTTATTTGGTGATCTAGATGAGACCAAGCAAGGTCTAGTTACTTTTGGAGATACCACAAAGGTTCCATTCAAAGGTAAAGGTAGCATCCCAGTCAAGATGAAGAACGGCGATTCCAGCTACATCGCCGATGTGTATTATGTCCCAGCCATAAAGCAGAACCTGATCAGCTTAGGCCAACTTTTGGAGAGAGGATATAGTTTTTACTCGAAGAATTGTCATCTGGCAATTAGAGACAACAATGGGAGATTAATGGCCTACGTGAAAATGTCCAAGAATAGGATGTTTCCTTTGAACATCCAGTATGATGCAACAAGGTGTTTGAGTGCCATCACCAACAGTGAAGAATGGCTTTGGCACCTAAGGCTTGGACATCTGAATTTCACAAGTTTGAAGATGCTAGCAAGCAAGAAGATGGTCAAAGGTTTGCCTCACATTGATCATCCAGATGAAGTCTGTGAGAGTTGTGTCCTCAGCAAACATCACAGATCTAGTTTTGCCAAAGAAGTCAACTGGAGAGCAAAGAGGCCACTGGAGTTAGTACACACAGATGTGTGTGGCCCAATTACGCCTATGTCGACTGGACAAAATAGGTACTTCCTCACTTTTACTGATGATTTTAGTAGAAAGACGTGGATATACTTTCTGAAGAGGAAGTCAGAAGTATTCAATTGTTTTAAAGATTTTAAAGCAATTGTGGAGAAGCAAACTGGTTATACGATCAGAACAGTAAGATCTGATCAAGGAGGAGAATATACAGCCAACGACTTTGAAGCCTATTGTACACAACAAGGCATCAGACATCAGACGACGCCAGCTTATACACCACAACTGAACGGTGTAGCAGAAAGGAAGAATCGCACGATTCTTGACATGGCTAGAAGTTTGCTCAAAGCAAAGAAGCTGCCCAAGCAATACTGGGCTGAAGCTGTATCATGTGCAGTGTATCTGTTGAATCGCTGCCCAACCAGAAGTTTGCAAGGAGTCACTCCAGAAGAAGCATGGAGTGGTCACAAACCAAGTGTAACTCATCTACGAGTCTTTGGTTGTGTGGCATATGCAAAGATCCCAGATGCAAGAAGGAGGAAGCTCGATGATAAAAGCGAGCAATGCATCTTTGTCGGATATGGTGAAAGAAGGATGGGATACAGGCTGTATAATCCCATCACAAAGAAGGTGATTACGAGTAGAGATGTTATCTTTGAAGAAGATAAATCTTGGGCATGGAATGGTGATCAAGAAGCAGTCAGATGGATCAACACTGATTTGATCCTTGAAGGTGAAGAAGTACCAACAGTACTTGTCGAAGAACCTATTGTGCCAGCAGCTGAACCACAAAGTCCGGTACACAGTTTCCCTGTATTCAACAGGAGGAACACACCAGGAGCATCATCATCAACACCACCAGCATCCTCATCAGAAGGACCAAGAAGGATGCGGAATCTTGAAGAGTTGTACGATACCACTCAGGTCATGGAAGATACAACTCTGTTTTGTTTCCATGCAGATAAGGACCCACCAGAAAAGAAGAAAGCAATAGGTGTCAAAAGGGTCTACAAGCAGAAAGAAGGCATTGAAAGGAGAAGTGTTCATGCTTGGCATGACATCCCTCGATTGAGTTTAAAGGGGAGATTTGTTGAATAAACTCAATCCAGAAGCTCCCAGATGGTCAAGGAAGGCAACCACCCACCAGCCACAGCCACCAGCCGCCAGCCACCAGCCGCAGCCGCCAGCCGCCTTCACACCGCCGGTCAACAGCCGCCTTCACACCTGGAACAGTAGATGTTCGTATTCTGATTTTGTCTATAAATAGAGTGCCCAGCTTGTGTTTATTTGTGTGGAGAGAATTGTGAGAAACACTTGAAAGAGAATAGAGAGAGAGAGGGTGTGTAATTGTTAAGCTTTTATTGTGTTAATTGTAAGCTTCGGATTTTGTAATAAAACCAGTGTGTTTTATCCCCTCTGAGTGTTTCAAAGCCACCACCAGTGGTTCCTCCCACCAACAATGAGGTCATACCAGACGAGCTCTCCAAGTAAACGATCAGCTGCTACGCTTCCTTGTAGCTCATACAGCCAGTAAATAATGTTGTTGCATGCGCTGTTTTCTTTTCTTTTCAATTTTCATGCGTTGTGAGGCATGTTGCCCAGCTATGGCGCACAGTATTTTGACCTTGGATTTGATATTCCATACCATAAAATAAATTTGAGTGTGATCGATGTAATCCCCGTGCTTAATTAATTTGTTTTATTAATTAATATATAAAGTTCATGTTAAGTATATATTCTATGTTTTGGAGACTTTCCTGCCTTTTTTTTTTATGGCACACATACATTCGTCAAAAATACCGACGGAATCACCGAGGGATTTGAAAAGCAGGTCCGTGTGGTGACGTGTCAATTTCCCGTCAGAATTACCGACGGAGTCGCCGACGGTTGTATTCCGTCGGTGAGGCCGTCGGAAAAAGTAAATATATGGCCACTCTGCCGACACTCTCCTCCCCCATATCTGCTTCTTCTTCCTAATCCTAACTCTTCCCTTCTGCAAATAATCAGCCCCCCCTCGCCTCCAAATAAAAATCTTGCTCATCTCAGCACAACAAGTTGTATTTCTTGAAGTTTTGTGGTGACAACATCCGTGTTCTGATTTACCGACGGATTTTATCAATTTTTGTAAGTAATTCTATCTATTTAAATTTTAACATTTAAATGTCAATTTTATTGTTTTTTTAGTATATGTATTTTTGTTAGTAGATGTACGTGTTTTATTGTTATTTCTCAAACAAACTTGTAGTATATAAATGTATAATTTTATACCTGTTATGGTTTGTTTTAGATTTTGTAAGATTGTATTTGTTTGTAAATTGTTAAAACTTTGTGGAATTACCGAATTACATGTTCTGTTTTGAAATAATTAATAGCTTGCTTAATGAGTCATTTTTAAGTTTTATCGATGGTATTGCAGAGTGGTAATTTCTGCTAATTTATATATATTAATTTGTATGGACGTTGATAAATGATAATGAATATTTAATATTTATGAGAATTTGTGATTGATTTATTGGATAATCTCGAGGTAAAGTAATATTTTTGCAAGTTTATTTACCTAACTTAGTTAATTAATACATGATGCCATCATAATTTTATAAAGGTTCGATAGAAGTCATGGATGATCGTTCATGGATGTATCTAGATTCACCCCAAGGATTGCGAAGGATGGATTATTGTAATGGGGTTCAAGGTTTTATTAATTTCGCAACATCTATTCCCAGAAATTTTACTGGAGGCGGTATTAGGTGTCCATGCAGGAAGTGTTACAATAAAAGTATCTGCATCCAGATGTTGTAATGATGCATCTTCTACACAAAAGGGTTTATGGAGGATTACTAGTGTTGGTATGCACATGGAGAGGTATTTGTTAGTAATAGGAGAATGGGAGAAACGGTGGTTGGGTCAACTTCTAATGCTAGCAACGTGCATGAAGCAGCAAATGACAACACTAATCCTTACAGAAATATGGTTATGGATGCAATGAGAATGAATCAAGGTAATCCAATTGTAGAAGAAGAACCTAATGCAGAGGCAGCTAGGTTCTTGATTTGTTGAAAGATTCTGACGAACCATTATGGGATGGATGCACAAACCACAGTAAATTGTCGGCCGTGGCATAGGTGTTCACCATCAAGTCAGATCACGGGTTGAGTGAGGACGGGTATGACAAAATTATTGATTGGGCAAGAAGCATTTTACCTGAAGGGAACAGGATGAAAGAGAACTTCTATGCTGCGAAGTCCATGATGAAACCCCTCGGTTTAGGAGAAAATTGACATGTACCCTAACTTCTGCATGTTATACTACCTTGAAAATGCTGAGATGACCGAGTGCATGACATGCGGGCATTCCCATTACAAACCCAGAACTGGCAGGGGAAAGACTCTAGTGGCGTATAAAAAACTTAGATATTTCCCAATCACACCTAGACTACAGAGGTTATTCATGTCACGAAGGACTGCTGAGCACATGACAAGGCACCAAACACATGATGCAGTTGATGGTGTGATGGTGCATCCTTCTGACGGCAAAGCATGGAAACGCTTTAACAGTGTGCATCCTGACTTTTCAGCTGAATCAAGGAATGCCTGTCTTGGGTTGTGTACAAACGGATTCAACCCATTTGGGTCATTTGCTGCTCCCTATTCTTGTTGGCCGGTCATACTCACAGTTTATAACTTGCCACCGGGAATCTGTATGAGGCCGGAGTTCATGTTTTTATCTACTGTCATACCCGGTTCAAGCAGCCCGGGCCGGAATATAGATGTTTGTCTTCGACCGTTGATTGATGAGCTGGCGCAGTTGTGGTCCTCCGGAGCTCTGACTTATGATATATCGAGGAAAAAAAATTTCCTTATGAGGGCGGCTTTGATGTGGACTATCAATGATTTTTCAGCTTATGAAATGCTTTCTGGTTGGAGCACGCATGGGAAACTCGCATGTCCATACTGCATGGAAAACAACAAGGCATTCACACTAGGAAATGGAGGTAAAGCTTCTTTTTTTTACTGTCACCGTCGCTTCTTGCCACTTAATCATAGGTTCAGAAACAACAGAAAAGATTTCTTTGTTGGCAGAGTTGAAAAAGATGTTGCATCCCCGCGTCTTTCTGGTGAAGAATTGCATCATGTTGTATCAGAGTACGGTGACATTGTGTTTGGCCTTCAATCAGGTAAGCAAAAGTTTCCTGGTTTTGGTTTGACCCATAATTGGGTAAAACGAAGTATCTTTTGGGAGCTTCCTTATTGGAAGACCAATCTTCTCCGCCATAACCTTGACGTCGTGCACATCGAAAAGAACGTGTTTGAGAATATTTTCAACACCGTCATGGATGTGAAGGGTAAGACAAAGGACAACATCAAGTCTAGATTGGATATAGCTTTATACTGTAACCGTAAAATTATGGAGTTGGTTTATGAGGAGTCATGGGTCGCAAAACCAAGGGCAAGCTTCGTGTTAGAGAAAAAACGCACAACTGCTAGTCTACAAATGGCTTAAGAGTCTGCGTTTTCTGGATGGACATGCATCGAACATATCAAGGCTTGTTAACATAGAGGACTGCAGATTGTATGGAATGAAGAGTCATGATTGCCACGTGTTTATGCAAACACTCATCCCATTAGCTTTTCGTGATTTGTTGCCAAAGGGAATATGGGATGCACTGACGGAGATCAGTCATTTCTTCAGAGATATATGCTCCAACAAGTTGAATGTTGAGCACATTGAGAGGCTTCAAATGAATATCATCGAGACACTATGTAAACTTGAGATGATATTCCCTCCTTCATTTTTTGACTCAATGGAGCATCTCCCTATACATCTACCGTTCGAGGCAAAAGCTGGAGGATCGGTCTAGTATAGATGGATGTACCCATTCGAACGGTTAGATATTACAGTTGCAATGGAATTCATATCTAAAAGTATTTTATATGTTTTTCTTAATTGGAAATACTTGAATTGTAATTCAATGCAGGTACTTGTTTAATCTCAAGAAAAATGTTAAGAACAAGGCGCATGTAGAGGCTTCGATATCTGAGGCCTATATTGTTGAAGAGATCTCAACATTTATCTCGTACTATTTCGAACCTCATCTGAGAACAAGAATCAATCGCGTTCCATGACATGATGATGGCGGTGAAGTGCCTTCCAGTGGGAACTTGTCAATATTCTCCAATACTGGACGACCCACACCTAAAAATGCCGTAAGAGGAAGATATTTGTCGGAAATAGAATTCAAACAAGCACACAACTATGTTCTATTTAACTGTGATGAGCTGAGACCATTTATTCAGTAAGTTTATATATGTGTAATACTAATTAAACTTTGTCAGTAAAATAGTGGTAATTATATATTGTGAAATCATACACTCATTATCACTTGCAGGCAACATCGACAATACTTGCTCTCCAATAACTCGCAGCTGACCGACTCCCAGATCTTTCAATTACAAGATGAACAATTTACCACATGGTTCAGAACACATGTAAGCACTATCATAAACTCATTCTAACTTGCAAAATTACTGTACGTATGCATGCCATTACGAGATTCTCGTTCATTTACTGTTTATTGATGTACATTACATGTATACAAGGTTTATCAAATGGGAAGAACTGCGTCTAAGTCATTGTCTTCACTAAGCCTCGGGCCTGAAAGAAAAGTTAAGTGCTACAACGGGTATTTTTTCAATGGATATGTTTTCCATACTGAAGAATATGGGCAAGGAAGAAAGACATACAACTGCAGTGTTTGTGTTAAAGGATCCACAAGTAGTGAGTTAGAAGTTGACTACTATGGCAGATTAGAAGAGGTCGTCGAACTACAATATCATAGCGAGCAGAATACAGTGTTTTTATTCAAATGCTATTGGTATGACAAGACGGACAGAGGAATCAGAGTTGATACACACCATGGTCTGGTCGAAATCAACTCAAAAGCTAGACTCCGCAACATAAACGATGTCTTTGTTTTCGCAAAGCAATGTTAACAAGTTTATTACACATACACCCCTTCATTTAGAAAGAGTTGATTGGTTATCCGTTTTAAAAACAAAACCACGGGGTCATGTCGAGGTTGTTCAGGATGTGAACGAAGAAACAAGTGTGCGGGATGAAGTCTTTCAAGTTAGTGACTTGGTTGAACCATATCGAGTTGCTCCTTCGATTGAATTGGAAGAAAATTCAAATTTTCGTGTTTCCGATGATAGTCTTGTTGGTGTTGACGTAGAGGAGTTGAATGTTGTTTTGAGCTCTAGCGGACAAACAAATGTCGATGAAGAAGATGATATCCATATTGAAGATTGCAATGAAGGTGATGAATATTCAATTGATGACGAAGAAGAAGATAATTTTGAGTAACTATCAAAACGAAGCCCTGTGTAAAACCCTTTTTTTCATGTAATTTACATTATGGATGATATATTTTGTAACATGAAATATATATTTATTGTTTAAGCATTGTTGCTATTGTTTTGTGCGATGGACAGTTTATCATTGAATTTTTTGCAGGAAGGTAAATAGAAAATACAAACACAACATTTCTTGTACATTGAACAATCACTGACGTCCATACCGACGGATCCGTCGGCATCTCACAGAGAGTTCGAAAATAATTACACCAAAATACCACAATCACCGACGTCTATACCGACGACATTATCGATGTCCATACCGACGGACCTCCATCCGTCGGCATCTCACAAAGAGTTCGGAAATAATTACACCAAAATGCCACAATCACCGACTGACATACCGACGGACTGCGGTCCGTCGGCATCTCACAGAGAGTTCAGAAATAATTACACCAAAATGCCACAATCACCGACGGACTGAGGTCCGTTGGCATCTCATAGAGAGTTCGGAAATAATTACACCAAAATGCCACAATCACCGACGTCCATACCGACGACATTATCGACGTCCATACCGACGAAATATTTCCGTCGGTAAGTTGTCGGTGGGCAAATTTTACCGACAAAAATACCGATGGAATGTGCGAATTCCAAAGGGTGTGAATTGAATGCACCTCTGACCGTGTCATATTACCGACGTAATCACCGACGGACCGCGAAAAATTTGGAGGGTAATTAAAAATTCGGTGCGAAATTCAAAAATTACCGACGGATTTTTAGCACGTCACCGACGGATTTAATTTTAATAATAATAATTTTATATGTCCGTCGGTGAATCCATCGGTAAAACTGCAGTATAAGTTCTTGCGACCGCCCCTTCAGTTCATTTTTCTTCTCCTCCGTTTCTGTTCATTTTTCTTCTCCTCCATTTCTAACGTTTTTCACCTTAGAATTTTGATTTTTTTCCTCTCAAATCTTCAAGCTTTGTTGAATATCTAGCAAGCTTGGTTGTGAATCTTCATCACATTAAAAGGTATGTGTTGTTTTCTATTTCATTTTATTTTATTTTATTTCATTTATAGTTATTTTTATGCTTTTTATGGTTTTTGTTTTGTTGTATTTTTTTGTAATGAAGATAAATGTTTTGTTTCAACACATTATTAAGGTATGCATATTTCTTCCCTAAAGTCTATAGTTTTTTTTAAAAAATTTATTGAATATTTTTTATTGTTGTATTGGCATAATTGTAATTAGTTAATTTGTTGAATATTTGTTACTCTATTATTGCATGATTTGTGTTTATTTATTTTTATTGTTTTTAATTGTTAGTTTATAATTTTTTATTTATTTATTGAAAATATTTTATTGTTGTATTGACATAATTATTGAATAATTTTTTGAATTATAATTGTTAATGTTGAATTTACCTTAGAATTAGGAACAAGATATGTTGGAATAATTAGTAATTTTACTCTATTATTGCATAATTTGTGTTTAATTGTTTTCATTGATTTTACTTGTTAGTTTATAATTCTTTTTTGATTAATTGAATATATTTTATTGTTGTATTGGCATAATTGTTGAATAATTTGTTGAATTGTAATTGTTAATGTTGAATTTACCTTAAGATTAGTAATTGAATATGTTGGAATAATTAGTATAGATTGGGTCAATTGGTTGTTGCTATTGTTAATATTTGCAGATTTCTGGATTTGGGTGGTATCCAAGTATAGGGGAGGTGCTGCCGAATTTTTTTTAACATTTGAATTTAATTATATAATTATTTATATAAAATTGGTTAGATGCAAAGAATGAAAACCAGAGCTTCACGTACGGTCGCATCAAGTTCGTCTAGCAGCGACGAAGATATTTCCTTAGGTGCCTCTTGCGCCGTCAGCTGATGTTGCCTCTTCCAGCGATGTTTCACATCGCAGAAGCGGCGTGCCTTCGCTGCAGAATCGATGGACCCACATGTACAAGGCACAATGGAAGGACGATCTTTCAATGTAAGTTTGTTAAGGTTTTAGTTATTTTTTTTGTTAAAAAAAACAAATTTATAAAGTCACTATTTAATTAATTTCAATTCTTTTCAGGTTCACAAACATTGAGGCCGGCCGAGTAATATCATCGGCGTTTAAAGCGTCGATGGACATTCCATTGTTTCAATGGAGTCAGATATCTAGGCATCCTGAATGGATGCCTCAAATCAATGCATGGTTTTCCAGATTTGAGGTTCGTGTTAATATATAATTTTCAGCTTATTTCTAATAAATTCTTAATATAATTGTAAATAAATTATTAACATTTTAAAAAATTATTTTTTATACACAGAATCGATTCTGCTGGAATGAGGAACATAACACTGTTGTGAGGAGGGTGTGGGAAAATCACGCGGCAACTAGGTAACATCGAAAACAATACAACTTTTTTTTACAAAAAAATTTATGTTTCAAAATGTAATTTTTGCTTGCGTTAAGTAGGTTTCGTGATTTTTGGTACGACGCCTAAAAAAAGGCAAAACAAACTGCGAGGGATAGGGGGTTCCAAGGCTGGAACGATGTTGTGGTTTGGAGGGATTTCAAACTGATATACATCCCGAAGGATATATGGCCGCACTACCTTGAGCACGTGATGTCTGAGCGATTCACACCACGCTCACAGTCCGATGCTAGCAACCGGAATCGGCAATTCATGGCTCGGTGACAACGCACACCGGCGGCTCCGTTCCGTTTGCTGCACATGCGAAATGGATGGTAAGATTAATTTAAATGAAATATATCGTTCAATTAATTTGTTGTTAATAATTTTTTTTCTTTATAGGCTACGTCTCTTGGACGTGAGCCGAGCCCGATGGAGCTGTTTGTGGAGACGCACGTGCAGAGTCAAGACCGCCAAAAGGGGGTGCAACAGTTCGTTGACAGCCGTGCTCAACATTTTATGGTATGTTTGTTCAACCATTTTATTTTGTAAGTTATTATTATGTTTATTGAATTGAATATGATGATTACTTTTTTTATTTTTAGGAGACCTATAATAATCGGTTGAGGGAGACATACGGGGACGATCCTTCGACCCATCCAAAATTCGATCCGGATTTGTGGATGGAGGCTAGATCATCAAGTGGACCTGATAAGAATCGAGTTTACGGGCTCTCCACTATGGCCCACAACTTGCGGACGACCTATACTGCTTCAACCGTCAGGAGCTCCAAATCAGTATCGAGCTCCCAATCTAAGGAGTTCGTGGCCTTGCAGCAAAAGTGCGACCTCCTATCAGAGGCGTACACACAACTCAAAGAACAATACATAGTAGATTCTGAACAACAAAGAGCGGCCTATGAAGAGCTTCATCAAATGGTCATGAACATGGCACAAGGTGGAACATGTGCACCCAATCCTTTTTGGCCGCATAACAGCCAGCCTCCTCCTCCTCCTGATCCTCCTCTTCCTCCTTTATATTAATTTTTAATAAACATTATTTACATTTAAAATTTCATTTAATGTTTTTTTGAAACATTTCATTTTGTAATGAATATTATTTATCTTTCATTTTTTGTTTTTGATGCTTAATATAAATTTTATTTGCATAATTGGTTTTTATTACCATTAATTTATATCATTTTATATTATGTATTCTAAATAATTATATAAAAAAAACAATTACAAAGGGATTTACCGATAGAATAAATCCATCGGCATTAGACAGTAGCTGCGACCATTAGCGACAAATTTCCAGACGGATAATTCGGTCGGTGTTTTTATGACTCACCAACAGATTTACCGACGAAATTATTCCATCGGTATTATAAATTACCGACGAATTTACAGATGGTATGTTCTGTCGGTATTTCAATTATGCACCGACTAAGTTACCTACGGTTATTTTCCATCGGTAAATTGTGATATCACCGACGGAAGAAAAATCCGTCGGTATTTTTGAAGCAGGAAACTTTTTTTTTGGCGCGCACATTCCGTCTGTAAAACCATCGGTTAATGGTTTTTTTATTTTTTCGACCGATATAGTGACGGAATGTGGAATTACCGACGAAAGGTAAGCCGATGGACGTATTCCGTCGGTAAGTTAGTCGGTAAATAATTTACCGATGTACTCTCAATCACCCACCGACGGAATATTTCCGTCGGTAAAACTGTGAATTCTGGTTGTGACCCTCCTACATTTTTTTTTGCAACACATAGCTACCCCTCTTCCCAAATCTCAATAAAAATGTAACATCTCACAACAAATCTAGCTACCAAAACACTCAGTTTGTCAACATTTATCTTTTGATTCAAATTTTATTGAGAATTCTTCACTTTAAGTTAGCAAATTTACTGTTTTTTTTATTTGAACTCAATTTTAAAATATCAATTGTTTTTGCATATTTTTGTAGTATATGTATTTTGTTTGGATGTTTATTTGTTTTATAGTTTTTTTTCATTCAAATTTGTTGTATGGGTTTATGATTTGTACATGTTAGGATTTGTTTTAGATTTTGTTAAATTATATTTGTTTCTAAATTGATGAAACTTATGTGTAATGTTTTACTTAGGTTTTTTATGATAAAATAAATCATGGCTTATTAACAAGTCTATTTTATATCTAATCAATTTTATTGTCAAGTTGAAATTTTTGGTAAATGTGTAGAAATTTGAATTTATGTAGATAATTGATAATAAGTTAAGAGTACTATTAAAATAGATTGAATAAATTAGAGCTAAACCAATATTTTTATAAATTTATTTAGTTAACATAGTTAATTAATACATGTTGTCATCATTATTTTATATAGGTTTAACATAAATAATGGATTATCATTTATGAATGTATTGAGATTCACCTAAGGGTTATGGAGGAATACAATGGGCGAGGTGGGTTGTTTATGTGAGAAGAAAAGGTTGTAGGCTTGCCTAGATGGGGGGGAAGAAAGGCTAGCAGCATTCCTGGTGTTGCATGGAAGATCATGCATAGTAGTCGGAGGTGGTGGTGTTGCTGGAGGTGGAGAAAAAAAAAGGGGAGAGTGAGACTATCGAAGGAGAAGCAAAATCTGGGGAAACAATGTTTTGTTTTGCCAACTTTGCACATTGATTTATTGATATTTAGGCCATGAAATCCAAATCTATTTATAAGAGATGAAAGAGGGTAATATTATCTTCATTATGGAAAGATTTTGACCCTCGATTTGGCTAGGAAGTATCTCAATCGTTGGTTCAAAATAGGTAATGAACTGTTAAATTTGATATTTAAAGGCTACTTGAGTAGGCCATTTTAGGTTGGTGTTGCAGCCATTGTGGTTCAATCGTCTTGAGAGAACCATACCTGGTTGTTGAGAAATGTAAGGTGATTATTTTGGTTTAGATGCTGTCAAATTTGGTGGAGATATGAAGCATTAAATGCCTTTAAAAAGTAGCCACCCGAGCAGTTTTTTGTGCGAAAAAAAGAAGAAGATAATAAATAGTAACCAAACGAGGTGTTGTGTGGCTTTTTTTTTTAATTATTCAAAACGATGTTGTTTTGGGTTTTGTTTTGTTTTAATTTAAGGTTTTGGCCGAAGTTAATTTAGTCCTCCAACTTTCAATTTATTTTAATTGCACCTATAATTAACCCTAAAATTTTTATTTAATACAATTTTGCCCCTGCTAAATTTCAAAATCACTCTCTAATTTCAACGCCTTTTTCAGTTTGGTCCTTGGTCTTGTATTTATGAAATCTGACCGTAAATTGACAATTAAACTTTTAATTTTCTTCAATTTTACCCTTGATTTCAATCAAATTAGTCCCTATAATTCGACATCTTTTGCAAAATAGTCATTGACTGCGAATTTCTCTAATTAACTCTTAATTGACCCCAAAACCTTGATTATTTTGCAATTTTGCCCCCTGATTTCAATCAATTAACTTTGTAAAAATTAAATTTGATCTCTTAGAATTTCATTCTTCTTAATAATTAAGTTCAAATTTGGCTCCCAAATTTATTTGTTCACCAATTAAACCTCTGAATAAAATTAATTTGACCAATTAAAAGTATAATTAAGTCCTTGCACCTAATTTAATTAGATCCAAATTAATTCTTAAACATAATAAAACTTTAATTTGGCCCATGATTAAATTAAATTGGCCTATTAAAAATTTAATTATGTCCTTGGACTTAATTTTTATGTGGATTCGTCCAATAATCATTTTATTTAACCTTGAATTTGCATTGTTTCCTCATTCTTAGTTATAATGGACTACAATAAGGCCTCAAATTTCCTCCAAAATTGCAGCTTGAATTTTCTATATTTGTTTAAACCCCCCTTTTCCTATTTTCTCCATGTCACCAGCCTTTATTTTATTTTTTATTTTTTATTTTTGAAGAAAAAGAGTGAATTTGGAGAATAATCCAAAAATGGGTTATGACACCAATAATCAAGCCAAACATGCCTAAGGAAAGACACCAATGATTTTCTTCTTTTTAAATCATAATTAGCATGCTTTTGATGGGTAGACACAAATCAAGCCACCACACTTTTTATATATTTCATTTTTGCTAAAAACAAAAGTTTCAGCAAGGTTAAAGTTTCTCCTAACTAAACCAAAACTAATCAAATCCAAATGGTGAACTTAGCCATCATTATGTCATGCAACACATACAAAAAAATCAGAATATTTTAATGAATAGATCTCCCTCGATCGAAACTATATGTTCCTCATGATACAATGGTAGAAATGATGGTGAGGTTAAGGTTTAGTTCTAACAAAGTGCATGAAGTTGTAGATAACAATAGTAATTAATAAGTGGTCAAAGGTGCATTGTTATTAAGGTTTTATATAATCCTATTGCACTTAAAGTATCATTAAATCTCCTAACTTAAGCATGTTTTGTAATAACAGGTCTGATAATATAAGATATCTTTAATTTATGGTAAATGCTTGTTTTAAATGCAAGTTTGTAAAATAAACGTATCTCATAATTCACATGATCAATTGATGTGTTTAACTATTGAAATTGAGAAAGCAATGAGAGGGTTATGCTCAGAGAAGAAATTCTAGTAAAGCTGATTCAAATCAATTTGGAACACCTTTCGGCATTTGGGTCATAACTAGAGCTATAGAGCTTAGATTTAGGTGTGGTTTATCTTGATGGAAAGTTAAGGTATAGGCCTAAAACATTCATGCAGCATCCAAGACTCAATGCTATTATTTTTAAGTTCAAATCTTAGCAAAAAAAAAAAGAAGTTTGAATCTGTTTTGTAGCCTAGACATTGCTCGGTGTTTAGCCCATATCTTGAGTTCTAGAAGTCCAAATGACCTCATTCAATTTTTGTTGGAAATCTGAGACAAATACCCACAAGTTCATGAAGACTATCTGCTGAAATTATGATGTTAGCAATAACGTTTTAGCCGGCCAACAAGTCAATAGATAGCCACCAAGTCAATAGTTGGCTACCAACTCAATGGTTAGTCATCAAATCAATAGTTTCGAATTTTAGCCTATAAAAGGAGGCACTTGCCATGCATTTAGACATTTTGCTCTTGCTTTCTTTTTTTCTATTTTTGTAACGTTCAAGTTTTATTTCATGTTATATTTTCATTAATCTCTTGTTTATGTTTTTCATTTCCTTTACTATACTGAGTTAACTTATATCATAACTATGTTCTTATCTTGTTTATTTATGTTTCTCTTCTTTATCATGTTTAGTTAAGTTTATTTTATCAAGGTGAAAAGGTTTCACCAATGGTGTTAGAATAAGTATAGTATAAATTCAACATGGACTTTAATGTTTATATTCAAGAAAGTTTGATATTAATATGTTTTATATTTGTTATCATACTCATTCTTAATACCTTGCTTGTTAAATGATTAATTAGATTTGTGTTATACAACCATTGGTACAACAAATACTTTATCTTTTCACAGCCGATAACCGATACTTATGCTATGAAAGGAACTTGATTTGTTGTTGACATAAGTTAGCACCATGAATACCTAACAACATTTACAAGTATTGGCATTACTTAAATAGGATAATTAATATGATCATGTTATTACTTTATAATGAGCTATTAATGATAAATCATTCGATTATAACCTCCTTTGTGTGTGGTTTCTAGTTGAGTTTGTTCAAAGAAATTGAATAAAATTAACTGGTTTGTGGCATATATATTGTTTTTGCTCCTTATTTTTGGTAAATGCTTGCGAAAAGTCTATTGCACATTGTGAGGATAAAATTGCCATTAGTTCTTCTAGCAGCGATGTTGACGACTACAAGTCATTAAATGCCAACCAAAATCAAGCACCCGAGGCATGGACATCAACTCACAATGCGAGCTTGTCGTGTGTGATGTCACAATATTGATAGGGGGTCCATTCACAGTAGGATCCATTTACCTGCATGTACGAGGTGCAATGGAAGGATCATCTTTCAATGTAAGTTTATTTTGTTTTTACAACATGTTTAATGATTTTAAAAAAATAATTTCATTTAATGAATGCAATTTCAAGTTTACAAACATTGAGGTTGTGAGAAATATAACATCAATCTTTAAATCATAAATGAAAATTCCATAGTTTCAATAAAGCTAGGTTTCCAAACATCTTGTAGTGAAACCACAGGTCGATGTATAATTTTCATGGTTCAAGGTTAGTATAACTTAAATATTTTTTTTATTATGTTAATTCAATTAGTTTATTGAAATTACTAAAATTTTTCTTTTATAAATTTTTATTGCATGGAAAAATTTGATTAGGAGATAGCTGATATTAATATTGTGAGGAGGGTTTGAGAGAATTATATTGCAAATAGGTAAGATTGAAATCATAATAATTTTTTTATTCCAAATATTAAAATTCTACTTTTCATTTACTAACAGATAATTTATTTGTACCATATAGGTTGCGTGATTTTTGATACAATGCACAAAAGAAAGCAAAAACATTTGCGAAAGAAAGTGAGCTTCTAGGCTAGAATGACGTGGTAGTTTGGAAGGATTTCAAAATGACATACATCTCGGAGCTTGTATGGGTGAAATACATTTAGCACATAATATCCACGTGTTTAACATGATGATCATAATCTAGTGTAGGGAACCGACTTAATCACGGTTTCATTACCATGCACACAGGCGACTCTGTTTTGTTAATTTTGCATGTGAAGTGGATGGTAAGATTTTTTCGATTTTATCATTTTTTTTTTATAAATATATTAAAGTAACAACATTTTTATCTTGCAAGCTATGGTTTTTAGACGGAGTGATGACTGACAAAAAGGGGTGCATCAGCTCATAAATAACTAAGCTCAGCACTTTGTGGTTAATTGGTTTTCAACTATATTTTTATTAAGTTATTATTTCCTTGTATTTTATGAATTTATTTGTTATTTTTATAATAAATATAACAACCGCTTGAAGGAGAGATACCGAGACGATCCTTTGACTCACTCGGATCACCATCCAGATTTATGGTTGGAAGCAAGATCGCTTGGTGGATCTGATAGAAATCAAGTGTATGGGCTATCTAATATTACGACTGAGAACTTGTAGACAACCTATAGTGTTTTGACCATTGGATGCTAGTAAAAGGTTTCGAGCACTCCAAGTCTAGAGTTCATAACGATGTTAGACCAACAAATACAAGCTCGGACGACCCATCTTAATGAAAATATGAACGACACATTGCTAATTATGAAAAACTCCATTAATTGGTAATGAAGATGATCTCACAAATAGATGGTATATGTGCACCCCCTAATTGGCCTTATGGTCTCGGCGACAACCAATCTTCTTCTCCTCCTCCTCCAACACCATCTCTATTTTAGATTTATTGTATTTGAAAGTAAAAATGTTTAAATTTGTAATAAATATTTTATTTTTATATTGTTTTAATTGAATTTAATTATTCTACTTTTTTTAATATATTTTATTTAAGAAAAATATTACTAATAGGGGTTACTAACGAAACAAGTTCGTTGGCATATTTCAAAGAGTTGGAAAAGAGTTGCTATAAATATCGTTGCTATTGTTAGCTTACTGATGAAATTACATATGGTATTTTGTTAGTGATATGTTATATTTGCTGATGAATATACCGACAGACAAATAAAAACACCGTTGAAATCACATATGGTTTTCATGTTGGTGATATGTTAAATTTATTGATGGACATACTGATATAATGAAGCAGGTTTTTTTTTTGTGCCTTGTTTGTCTGTATATATACATTGGTAAAATTATCGACAAGTTTATCTGATGAACTGCTTCTATCCTTGAGCTCATCGGTAAAATACATACTGATGAACTGTGAGTGTAAGCACCAACACAAATTTCTAGCGGTAAAATTATTAAATCTAGTAGTGATAATCCAACAAATGTGTACCTTACCTCTTCAATTGTAGCTTAACTAATATTCATATTTCTTCACGTTTAATGAATCTCTCTTTTTTTAAAAAAAAAACCCCTTACCAATAGATAGGCGTGCTCTATAATCACGAATTAACCAAGATTAGAATTAAGCTAGATAATTGACCTATGATGCATTGTAGGTTAGATCATTTTTTTTTAACTTAAAAAAAATTGTTAACGAATTGATAACATGTTTTGTAATAATAAAAAAATTAATCAAAAATTGTAAATGTTGTTGCAACCTCATCGCAAGGGTGCGATGTCACAACAACCTTTCCCGGGCGTGGGTCTAGAAGGTCTTTTTGGTTGGTTGGAAAGTTGCCACTTAGTATTTCGACTACTTGGAACCATAACTAATTTTTTTAGAGATTCTAGGTAAGTGACTAGTTGTGTAAAGAGAATGTATTAGCATCATTAGTGGCCTTACCTGAGGGAAGTTATATTGTTTTTTATTGTGTACTATGGTATGATGATGTTTATTTCTACTGTCCTACCATGACAAGTTTGTTATTATAAACCTTGGTTTTTTAGGTCAAGAGCTCGGTCTAAGAAAATAAAATATTAATTTTTTAGGCTTCTTTTATTGTAAAATTAGAATTGTTCTTACCACGTCATACAAATTAATATTTTAGATAAAATTCATTGTGGATTCTATTCTTATATTAGAAATGCATGAGTTGTATTATTCATAATAATATTTTGGATATTAATTCCTTTTAGGTTTTTTATCCTTATATTAAAACATAACTAATTATTATTATTTTTAATAATATTTTGGATATTAAGCCTCTTTAGGTTTTTTTATTTATATTAAAAGTTAATATTATTTATTATCCCTAATAATATTTTGTTATTTTTAATAATATTTTGGACATTAACACCTTTTAGGTTTTTTATCATTATATTAAAAGTGAATAGTATGTTCTAGCAAAAAATACTTATCATCTATAATAATGTTTTGGATATTAACCCTCTTTAAGTTTTTTTTTCTTTATATTAAAAGTGAATATTATTTATTATACCTAAGAATAGTTTGGGCATTAACACCTTTTAGGTTTTTTTATCATTATATTAAAAGTGAATAGTATTTTCTAGCCAAAAATAATTTTTAAATATAGGCTAAAATCCTTTGGAATTTTAGAAACATGTTATAAAATCAATTCAATATTTTTTAAAAACATGCAAAAATATTTTAAATTTTCTTTGAAAAAAGATGCTCAAATAATTTTAAGATTTCAGGGCATATACTAAATAATAATAATAATAATAATAATAATAATAATAATAATAATAATGTTTTTAGGCTATGTTTGACAAAAACCCATTTTTGTCCTAAGGGATGTTTGCCGGAAACACCATTAAACAGAAAGAACCTTTAAAAAAAAATAAAAAACAAGCAAAATAAACCCTTTGACCCAAATGTTTTTGACCGGGTTGACTCGACGAGGTTGACCTAAAAGTTTAATTAGTTTGACCATAAACCAACTTAAAAATCTAGGTCTGACTTGAAAAAAAACCTAAAAACAAAATCAAAGTAAACAACCAAATTAAACATCCAAAAAAACACAAAAGCTTTACAATTCTTGAATAAAACAGATCAAACACCAAACAAATAAAAAAACACTAGCAACATGGATTCCAATCAGACCAAATTTGGTCGAAATAAAATCACATACATGTTATAAATCTTGCAATTATCAATAATTTAGCACCCAATCATTTGGATTTTCACGTAAAATTCACAATTTCTGTCAAAATAAGTTTCAATTTAAAATCAAAACCCTAGGATTAAAAGCCATTGAAATCGTGTTATTGATACAAATAAATGCTAGAATATTGGTATATCATGCATAAGAAAGAGTTCTACGTAAATAAATGAAACAAAACAAGTCAAAATCATAAACTTAAGGAAATGTTCTTGGGAAGAATATGAAGAACAAATTTAGAACATTCAACTTGAACCCAACAACATGAAAATCAAACCAGACCAGATATGGACAAATCGAAGGCATGTACATGTTGAAAATCATGTAAGGATCAATAATCTAGCATCCATTCACTTCAATTATCAATGAACCATCACAATTTGGCTAAAATAGATTTTAGTTCAAAACCAAAATCCTAGAATTAAAAACCATTTAAACATGTTATTGATGTGAATAAACACTGGATTATTGGTTAATCATGCATAAGGAAGGTATGTGTGTGAAAATAAATGGACCACAATTGGTCCAAATCTAGGGGCTAAGACAATATTCTCTCCAAGAACACAAAAAATATTGCCTAAACCCATAAATGCCTAGAAATGGTAGTCATTGCCAAACCTAGAAAATAGCATTTTTGGCTTCTAGAACATGCTCTTTTTATCCCAACAAGTCATAATATCATACAAAAACATGTTTTAATACAAAAAAACTAGCAAAAAACATCAAAACATCAAAATCAAGCTAGAGGTGTTAGATCCAAAAAAATATAAACAAAAAACAGATTGTATAGTCACATAATATAATTTCAAAATTAGTTTTCTAAACCGAATTTGAGCTTGAACAGACCTAGCAAACCCATTGTAAAAACACTCTTACTTTAACATGCATAACTTAAGTTCAACAAAGACGAAAACAATATTATATATAAAAAACAAACTTAAAAAAAACTCTAATGTATAAAAAACATAAAACAATTCAAAATAAATATCATTAAATAAAAAATACAGCGAAAAAGAGATGAATACAACACTATTTATTGAGCATTCAAACCTCTTTTATATGCTTATCTACAAAACAAAAGTAAATAAAACAAAACATAAAAAACAACTCATAAAGGACTTACTTTTGAATAAATAAAATATACTTGGAATAACCACTCTCTCTTTGTTTCTTTTGGAAATTCTTGCCTCTCATAAACTTGCAAAGTTAAGAAATTCTTTTATTTAGGCTCCAAGACCTTTACATTTGTGTATTTTTATTTATATTTCTCTTCCTTTTCTTATCTTTTCTTTTCCTTTCTCATCTCCTCTCTCTGCCTCTTTTTGCTCCAAATTTGGGGGGCGGGTATTTATAGGGTTTTAAGATGTTTTGAATCCATTTATGATATCTTGATTTTGATGGGAGTGTGAACCCTTGATAAGGACCCATTAAGAAGGCTTTGTGTGTGAACACATAAAAAAAAAAGGTTGATTTTTGCATAATAGTTGCACTGTCAGGAGAACCTATTGAAAAGACTTTGTGTATGAACACAAACAAAATAGGTCGATTTTTGAATGATAGTTGTAGTGTTAAGGATGCTAGGGTTGCCCACTTTTAAGGCCTTGTCAGATAAATTATGACATCATTGTCTATTAAGAACACCTAAAATTAGTAAAGGAAATGCACACCTTTCATTTGAATCCAACTTTGCTAAATTTAAATGGATGTAGCTCCATAATAATTCTTTTGGAGTTGCTAACTTGATCAACCAAAACTGTCAAAAATAAAGGCCAATCGAACGAACAACGTGTCACTAACCTTTTCTTCTTTAAGTCTGATGACGTGTCATTTAAGGTGTTTGATTTAGGATTAACAAATTTTAATTAAGCCCTTCTTCCAAGTTTTGTTAGTTACACCTATAATTAGATTCAAATTTTTAATTCATTTCATGTGATTTCACCCCAGCAAACTTAATTGTCGGCCCATAAGTTAGACTTCATTTTCATTTGGTCATATGTTCTAAATTTGTGTATTATGTCCTATAATTGACCAATAAACTTCTAATATTTTCAATTTGGTCAATTTTAGCCATAGATTTGGTCAATTTTAGCCCATATATTCACACGTCTTTTCTATTGGTCATTGATCTTGGATTTCATTAATCAAGTCACTAATTACCCATTAACTTCAATATTTATGCAATTAAACCATTGATTTGACTAAATTAACTCCTAAAAATTAAAATATGACCCCTAAAACTTTAATTTCTTCAAATTAAAGCCTAAGTTGACATTAAAAGTCATTGTTTCGTGCAATTAAACCCTCAATACATTCAAATAAACCTTAAAAATTTATAATTGAGTCCATTAACATGTAATTTTAAATTATCCTTCTCAAATTGAATTTTATTTACTAATAGGGTCTTTATCAGTTGAAAATACACTGTCAGATTTTTCAATGATGTATATTTAACTTTTCTTAACCAGCCTTTGGCAATGTCCTAGGCATTCTAGTATACTATTCTCTCTGATATATATATTTTGTTATTTTCTTCCAAATATCTTTTGATTTTTTTATATTTTTCCTTTTCCTTTTTTGATAATTTTTGTATGTGAGGCCCTAAAATGGGTAAAAACAAATGTGATGCCTATTGGATAACATCTATTTGAAATATTGATATGGCAACAAATTGAATGAAATTTTTTTAAATATTAATAGTGATATATTGGATCAATTCAAGTTAACTTGTCAAATATATAATCCTAGTTATGAGACTATGATAACCCTATAGAAAGAAAATAAAATAACTTATGCATATTAATACCTAATCAACCCTAAGTTGAAATACAAAATTTTAAAAATAAATATGTTAAATTAAAAAAAAAAGATAAAACAAATTACTTGAGTCAACCCAGGTTAACTTGTCAAAGTCGTAACCTGGGTAATGAGATTGGGATAGTCTCATAAAAAGCAAATGAAAAAAAAATTATGAAGTTGAATTTCCAAGAAACTCAATGTTAAGGGATGTAATAAAAAAAATCAATTAAAAAAGGATAAAAAAACCCTAAGTTTACCCAACTAACCTGTTAAACCCATGATCTATGTCATGAGACTGAGATAACTTCATAAAAAAAAATTAAAACAACTATGAATCTGCATTTCCAATAAATTTAATGTTGAAAGTGGAAATCGAGAGAAAAAACATAAATATTTAAGACTGGGATAACTATAAATAAAGCAAATTAACAAAGAATTTTCAAAGCCAAATTCCTATATAAGTTAATATTGAAAGATGAAATTGAAAAATAAATAAATAAAGTAAACAAGAGTTGTTCGAGGGTGAAATTGAATACATATATTCAATTAAAGAAACTTGCCCAAATAAATGAACAGAGTCAACCTGAGTTAATTAGACAAAATTACAAAGCTTGATTAAAAAAATCAATTAAAAGACCTTAAAAAATAAATAAAGTCAACATAAATCAACCTACCAAACTTGTAACTAAAGTCATGAGATTTTGATAGTTTTATATATAAAAAAAATATGAAATTCAATTTGCAATTAACCCAATTTAAAAAGAAAAAATAATTCATTACAAATCAAAGGAAAAACAATTCAAGTCAACTCATTAATCCCACGATCTAGATCATGAGATCGAGATAAATACATAGAATATAAATAAAAAAAATATGAAGTTCCACTTCCAATGAATTTAGTATTGAAGGTTGAAATCAATAAAAAATAAATAAATCTACTAGACCATTAAATAACCGAACCAAAAGAAAATCATAAAAATTACGATGCACTTTTTCCAAACAATCTAATATTGAAATATTAAATTAAAAATAATATGGAATTTAATTTTCAATTAACCCAATTTAAAAGGATAAAATCAGGAAAAACAATTCATTACGAATCGAAGGAAAAATAATTCAAGTCAACCCATTAAACCCACAATCTAGATCATGAGATCAAGATAAACTCATAGAATATAAATAAAAAAAATATAAAGTTCCACATCCAACGAATTTAGTGTTGAAGGTTGAAATCAATAATAATAATAAAAAAATCTACGAGACCATTAAATAACCCAACAAAAAGAAAATCATAAAAATTACGAAGTATTTTTTTCAAACAATCTAATATTGAAAGATTAAATTAAAAATAAATAAATAAATAAAAAGATTGAATTGGTGTAGGGTCAAATTTAAAAAAATTAATATAATAAATATTTTTTTATTGAGAAATTTTATTAAATTCAAACTATAACTAGTGGCGGCTTTCTATATATTACATATTGGTCCTATCAACTAATATGACAATTCATCAACATATCCCATGTCACAAATTCTCAATTAAAAAAAAAGGGAGTTTCTTTAACTTTCTCTGTTTTCTTCTCTTCCATATTAAAAAAAATACTGAAGTACTAAAATTAAAATAATTCTCTTCAACTTTTTCTCCTTTCATTTCTTTTCTTCTATTGGCAAATCCCAAATGAGGTGAGGAATTAAAAGAGTAGAGATGTAAATGTCAAGAATACAAAAAGCTAGAAAAGGGAGTTATTATGAAAAGGGAGTTTGCAATTGCAAGAAAATACAAAAAGAAGAAAAGGTTCCAGACAATATCTGATTTGTAGGGTAAAATCCATGTTATATAAAGTAATAAGGAAGAAGGTTACACGTAGGGACCACAAAACTATAGCCTTCTCTTTAACGTCCCTAATTTTTTTACTATAGCCTTCTCTTTAACTGAAGCTGATTCAAGTGAGCTTTATTCAATTTCTAATATTATAAATAGGCATGCCAAATATGGAACAAAGACACACAAGCCAATCTTCTCTATTTCTGCCCCATAACCCAAAGAATCCATTGCTGATCAAAATGGCATCAGGCCTTCCCCTCAGGCTCCCTGCTCAAGGTTTTAATGCGAGCCAGCAACTGATCAAGAGTGACCGCGGCAGCATGCTAACAATGTCTGATGACAATGTGATGATGAAACAAATTGTAGGAACTCATGCTCCTGATGGCCGAGAGGTTGATGTCAAACCTCTTCTCCTCCTTGTTGAAGACATCCTCAAACATGCCACCCTGCAAATCGATTCCTCTCTGACGGTATAGTACTAAAACTCATCCTTGGAATTTAATCTGTATATCAACTTAACTCTATTATTTCTTGTTCTTTTTATGTTCCTGATCACTTCTGATAACGCAGACTTCCCAGGCCCATGCTGAAATGGAGGACAAGACATACCATGTCAATTTTGTTTCAATGCTCGATGCACTGTCGTATACTATAGATAGAATTTCCAGCGAGGTTATACAATGTCTTCCAATTCTAATATATGATATCTATGCATTGACCTAAAGAATCGATGACAATTTTTAAACTTTGTGTTTTTAATTTTGATGCAGATTGCCTACAAGGCACTGGGTGGGACAGATGCCCACGCAACAACCGTCTCACTTTTCAACATGCTGACAAGCTATTCCTGGGATGCCAAGCTTGTGCTCACCTTGGCAGCTTTTGCTTTGAATTATGGAGAATTCTGGCTGCTTGCCCAGATTTCCTCATCAAACCAACTTGCCAAATCCATGGCAATCCTCAGGCAACTGCCTAGCATCATGGAACACTCAGGGCCCTTGAAGCCTCGCTTCAATGCCATTAACAATCTAATCAAGGTCATGACGGACGTGGCTAGGTGCGTGGTGGAGTTCAAGGATCTACCGCCAGCTTACATTTCTAATGAAGTACCAGCATTGTCCACAGCCATGGCCCATATCCCTACTGCAGTCTACTGGACCATGAGGAGTATTGTGGCTTGTGCGGCTCAGATTACTAGCCTCACTACCATGGGACATGAGTATGCTTCTCTAGTCCACCATCTTTAATTAATTGAGCCAGATATTACATCATGCATGTATTCCTTGTAATATTTTCCCTCACTTATTCCAGGTTTTCTATATCAACCACTGACGCAT
Organism: Populus alba x Populus glandulosa; assembly: GCA_033617975.1. Taxonomy (NCBI): domain Eukaryota; kingdom Viridiplantae; phylum Streptophyta; class Magnoliopsida; order Malpighiales; family Salicaceae; genus Populus; species Populus alba x Populus glandulosa. Next base: position 35,377,126 of record CM066143.1, read on the forward strand.
GGGAGCTATCCACCTTGGTTCACAAACTCAGCAACATACTTGACCATCTCAGGAAGCAATTGGATACTTGCTACCAATACATAGGTCTGCACCTCAACAACTTTTGTATTATGCTATCATGTGTTGGATAGGTAATAAGAAAACAGGAAATTAATGTACGAAGATAGATCGAGAAAGCTTGTAAAACCAATGGTGTTTGATGCAGATGAAAAGAGGAACGTCGAATCCTTTCAAATGCTAAAGAATCTCTTTGAAAAGATCCACATTGACAACATGAAGGTCCTAAAGGCCCTGATTTATGCCAAGGATGATATCCAGCCACTTATAGATGGTTCTTCCAAGAAAAGAGTTCGCTCTTCTACCATTTCTTCTATTTATGTTATCAATCTATTTTAAAACATTTCTCATACTTCCTTTCGAATTTAACAGGTACATCTTGATGTGCTAAGAAGGAAAAATGTGCTTTTGCTCATTTCTGGCCTCGACATGTCCACCGATGAGCTTTCAATTCTCGAACAGATATACAATGAATCCAGGCATCACGGAGCTAGGCTGGATAGTCAGTATGAGGTGGTCTGGGTCCCAATTGTGGACCGTTCAGTCCAGTGGAGTGATCCAATGAAGGAGAAATTTGAAAGCATGCAGTCTTCAATGCCATGGTTCACAGTGTACCACCCTTCACTGATTGAGAAGGCAGTCATGAGGTTCATCAAGGAGGTGTGGCACTTCCGGAACAAGCCTATTCTTGTGGTGCTTGACCCTCAAGGCAAGGTGGTTTGTCCAAATGCACTCCACATGATGTGGATTTGGGGAAGCAGTGCCTTCCCTTTCACTAGCTTGAGAGAGGAATCTCTCTGGAAGGATGAGACATGGAGGCTTGAGCTTCTAGTTGATGGCATTGACCCAGTGATTCTTAATTGGGTAAATTCATTATAGAATCAATCCAAATATACATACATTATACGTGTGTATGTGTAATCGCGTTGACTTTTGATTCAATATTTTTTTGATCATCAGATCAACGAAGGAAAGTACATTTTCTTGTACGGAGGAGACGACGAGGAATGGATGAGGAAGTTCACAAGCAGCGCACGTGCTGTGGCGCAGGCAGCCCGCATTCCCCTGGAGATGGTTTATGTGGGGAAGAGCAGCAAAAGGGAGAAAATCCGGCGAGTCATAGCGAAAATCACCGTGGAGAAGCTCAGTTACGTCTGGCAAGACCTTACCATGATGTGGTTCTTTTGGACCAGGCTAGAGAGCATGCTGTACTCCAAGATTCAGTTAGGCAAGCTTGATGACCATGATCCTATGATGCAAGAAATCAAGAACTTGCTTAGCTACGGCAGAGAAGGTGGATGGGCTGTGCTAAGCAATGGGTCTAATGTTATGGTCAACGGTTACAGTATCACAGTTTTGCAAACATTGGTTGAGTATGATTTGTGGAAGGACCAAGTGCCTGTCAAGGGCTTTGATATGGCCTTCCAAGATCACCACTTCCAGCTCCGCGGCATTGCTCGTCCCTGCTGCCGCTTCGATTTCCCAATGACTACGGGTAGGATCCCTGAGACCATGAAATGCCCAGAGTGCAACCGCACCATGGAGAAATTCTCCACTTTCCTTTGCTGCCATGATGAGGTCATACCAGACGAGCTCTCCAAGTAAATTATCAGCTGCTACGCTTCCTTGTAGCTCGTACAGCCAGTAAATAATGTTGTTGCGTGCGATCTTTTTTTTCTTTTCAATTTTCATGCGTTGTGAGGCATGTTGCCCAGCTATGGCGCACAGTATTTTGACCTTGCATTTGATATTCCATACCATAAAATAAATTTGAGTGTGATCGATGTAATCCCCGTGCTTAATTAATTTGTTTTATTAATTAATATATAAAGTTCATGTTACGTACATTCTATGTTTTGGAGACTTTCCTGGCTTTTTTTTTTTTTTATGGCACACATACATTTTGTATAGCTTCCTAGCTAGCCTTCACCTTAAAGAATCAACAGCAGTGTGAACCTTAAAAAATTAAAAAAACATTAAAAGAAAAAATAATTTCCTTCAAAACTCTAATTGCACCCAAAATTTTTCTGTTAATCCCACGGCAAAGTATGTTTATAAATATGCTAACAAAAAAATTATCTTGGTGTATATCAAGAAAATTATAAAAAGAATTATAGTGGGATTTAAAAATATCAAATCTTATTGCGCATATTTGTACCAACAGAATAACCGATAAAATGACCAACAAAATAATTTTATAGGTCATTTCGTCAATAATATTTAATTTGTGACTTGGCGATCGACCATCCTCTCCCCCTCCTCTCAAATCTCAATAAAAATGTAAAATCTCATAACAAATCTATCTACCAAAGCACTCAATTTGTCAATATTTATATATGTTCTGATTCAAATTTTATTGAGAATTCTTCACTTTAAGTAAGCAAATTTATCGTTTTATTATTTGAACTCAATTTTAAAATATCAATTGTTTTCGTATATTTTTGTAGTATATATATTTTGTTTAGGTGTTTATTTATTTTATAGTGTTTTTTTTCATTCAAATTTGTTATATGGGTTTATGATTTGTACATGTTAGGATTTGTTTTAGATTTTGTAAAATTATATTTGTTTGTAAATTGATGAAACTTATGTATAATTTTTTACTTCGGTTTTTTGTGATAAAATAAATCATGGCTTATTAACGAGTCTATTTTATATTTAATCAATTTTATTGCCAAGTTGAAATTTTTGGTAAATCTATAAAAAAATTGAATTTATGTAGATAATTAATAATAAGTTAAGAGTACTATTAAAATAGATTGAATAAATTAGAGCTAAACCAATATTTTTGTAAATTTATTTAGTTAACATATTTAATTAATACATGTTGTCATCATTATTTTATATAGGTTTAATATAAATAATGAATTATCATTTATAAATCTATTGAGATTCATCCAAGGGTTACGAAGGAATACAATGGGTGAGGTGGGTTGTTTATGTGAGAAGAAAAGGTGGTTGGCTTGCTTGGATGGGGGGAAGAAAGGCTAGCAGCATTCTTGGTGTTGCATGGAAGATCATGCATGATCGCCGGAGGTGGTGGTGTTGCTGGAGGTGGAGCAAAAAAAAAGGAAGAGTGAGACTTGCGAAGGAGAAGCAAAATTTGGGAAAAAAAATGTTTTGTTTTGCCAACTTTGCATACCGATTTCTTGATAGTTAAAGGCTATTTGAGTAGGCCATGAAATCCAAATCTATTTATAAGAGATGAAAGAGGGTAATGTTATCTTCATTATGGAAAGATTTTGGCCCTTGATTTGGCTAAGGAAGAATCTCAATTGTTGGTTCAAAATAGGTACCATGAATTGTTAAATTTGATAGTTAAAGGCTATTTGAGTAGACCACTTTAGGCTGGTGTTGCGACCACTGTGGTGTATCAATCGTCCTGAGAAAACCATACTTGGTTGTTGAGAAATGTCAGGTAATTATTTTGGTTCAGATGTTGTCAAATTTGGTGGAGATATGAAGCATTAAATGCCTCTAAAAAGTAGCCATTCGAGCAGCTTTTTGTGTCTAAAAAAGAAGAAGATAATAAATAGTAACTAGACGAGGTGTTGTGTGGGTTTTTTTTTTAAATTATCCAAAACAATGTTGTTTTGGGTTTTGTAGTGTTTTAATTTAAGGTTTTGGCCAAAGTCAATTTAGTCCTCCAACTTTCAATTTATTTTAATTACACCTATAACTAACCATAAACTTTTTATTTAATGCAATTTTGCCCCTGTTGAATTTCAAAATCACTCTCTAATTTCAACGCCTTTTTCAGTTTGGTCTTTAGTCTTGGTGTAGTGTGGGTTTTTTTTTTTTAATTATTCAAAACGATGTTGTTTTAGGTTTTTTAGTGTTTTAATTTAAGGTTTTGGCCAAAATCAATTTAGTCCTCCAACTTTCAATTTATTTTAATTACACCGATAACTAACCATAAACTTTTTATTTAATGCAACTTTGCCCCAATGGAATTTCAAAATCACTCTCTAATTTCAACACCTTTTTCAGTTTGGTCTTTAGTTTTGTATTTATGAAATTTGACCCTAAATTGACAATTAAACTTTCAATTTCACCCTTGATTTCAATCAAATTGGTCCCTATAATTCAGTGTCTTTTGCAAAATAGTCATTGACTGATATTTTCTTTAATTTAACTCTTAATTGACCTCAAAACCTTGATTATTTTGCAAATTTTCCCCCTGATTTCAATCAATTGACTTTGTAAAAATTAAATTTGATCTCTTAGAATTTCAATTTTCTTAATAATTAAGTTCAAATTTGGCTCCCAAACTTATTGTTTCACCAATTAAACCTATGAATAAAATTAATTTGACCAATTTAAAGTATAATTAAGTCCTTGCACCTAATTTAATCCTTTAATTATATTCAAATTAATTCTTAAACATAATAAAACTTTAATTTGGCTCATGATTAAATTAAATTGGCCTATTCAAAATTTAATTATGTCCTTGGACTTATTTTTTATGTGGATTCATCCAATAATCATTTTATTTAACCTTGAATTTACATTGTTTCCTCATTCTTAGTTATAATGGAATACAATAATAAGGCCTTAAATTTCTTTCAAAATTGCAGCTTGAATTTTCTATATTTTTTTAAATCTCCCTTGACCTCTTTTCTCCATGTCAGCAACTTTTATTTTATTTTTTATTTTTTATTTTTGAAGAAAAAAAAAGTGAATTTATGGAATAATCCAAAAATAGGTTACGAAACCAATAATCAAGCCAAACATGCCTAAGGAAAGACACCAATGATTTTCTTCAACTTAAATCATAATTAGCATGCTTTTGATGGGTAGACATAAATCAAGCCACCACACTTTCCATACACTTCATTCTTGCTAAAAACAAAAGTTTCAGCAAGGTTAAAGTTTCTCCTAACTGAAGCAAAACTAATCAAATCCAAATGGTGAACTTAGCCATCATTATGTCATGCAACACATACCAAAAAATTACAACATTTTAACGAATAGATCTCTCTCGATCGAAACTATATGTTCCTCATGATATAATAGTAGAAATGATGGTGAGGTTAAGTTCTAGTTCTAACAAAGCGCATGAAGTTGTAGATGACAATAGTAATTAATAAGTACTCAAAGGTGCATTGTTAGTAAGGTTTTTTATAATCCTATTCACTACTAGAAATTCGCTTAATATCAACGGATTTACTGATAAAATATTTTTATTGGTAATTTAAAGTTGAACTTACCGGAAAAAAAAATTTATGTCCGTCATTCTATCGATAGTTATCGACTAAATTATGGATGGAATGTTCAGAAACAAAAAGGCAGTTAGCTGATGTGCTGTTTTTTGCAGGTTATTTTTTTTGACGGAATCACCGAAGGATTCAAAACGATAGATCCGTACGGTGACGTGTCACTTTTGTCGTTAGAATAACCGACGGACTCGCCGATGGAATACTTCCATCGGTGAAACCGTCGAAAAAAGTTAATATATGCCCACTTTGCCGACCCTATCCTTCCCTATTTCTCCTTCTTCTTCCCCATCCCAACACTCCCCATCTGTAAACAACTAGCCCCCCAAAAAAAATCTCCCTCTTCTCAGCACAACAAGTTATATTTCTTGAAGTTTTTTGGTCACAAAATCTATATTCTGATTTACCGACGGATTTTATCAATTTTTATAAGTAATTCTATCTTTTTAAATTTTAACATTTAAATGTCAATTATATTGTTTTTTTAGTATATTTATTTTGTTAATAGATGTACATGTTTTATTGTTATTTCTCAAACAAACTTGTAGTATATGAATGTATAATTTTATACTTGTTATGGTTTGTTTTAGATTTTGTAAGATTGTATTTGTTTGTAAATTGTTAAAACTTTATGGAATTACTGAATTATATTTGCTGTTTTGAAATAATTAATAGCTTGTTTAATGGGTCTGTTTTAAGTTTTATCAATGATATTGCAGAGTTGTAATTTCTGTAAATTTATGTATTAATTTGTATAGACGTTGATAAATGATAATGAATATTTAATATTGATGAGAAGTCGTGATTGGTTTGTTGGATAATCTCGAGGTAAACCAATATTTTTGTAAGTTTATTAACTTAACATAGTTAATTAGTACATGTTGTCATCATAATTTTATAAAGGCTCGATATAAGTCATGGATAATCGTTCATGGATGTATCGAGATTCACCCCAAGGATTGTGGAGGATGGATTATTGTAATGGGGTTCAGGGTTTTGTTAATTTTGCAACATTTATTCCCAGATATATTATTGGAGGCGGTATTAGGTGTCCATGCAGGAAGTGTCAAAATAAAAAGTATATGTATCCAGATGTTGCAATGATGCATCTTCTACACAAAGGGTTTATAGAGAATTACCAGTGTTGGTATGCACATGGAGAAAGTAGTTGTTAGTAAGAAGAGAATGGAAGAAAGGGTAGTTGGGTCAACTTCTAGTGCTAGCAACGTGCATGAAGCGGCAAATGACAACACTAATCCTTACAGAAATATGGTTATGGATGCAATGAGAATGAATCAAGGTAATGTCAGTCAATGTCCAATCATAGAAGAAGAACCTAATGCAGATGTAGCTAGATTTTTTTTATTTGTTGAAAGATTCTAATGAACCATTATGGGATGGCTACACAAACCACAGTAAATTATTGGCTGTAGAATAGGTGTTCACCATCAAGTCAAATCACGGGTTGAGTGAGGTCGGGTATGACAAAATTATTAAATGGGTGAGAAGCATTTTACCTGAAGGGAACAAGTTGAAAGAGAACTTCTATGCTGCGAAGTCCATGATGAAACCCCTTAGTTTAGGAAAGCAAAAAATTAACATGTGCCCTAACTTCTGTATGTTATACTACCTTAAAAATGCTAAGATGATTGAATGCATAACATGCAGGCATTCCTGTTTCAAACCCAGAACTGGCAGGGGAAAGACTCTAGTGGCATATAAAAAACTTAGATACTTTCCAATCACACCTAGACTGCAGAGGTTATTCATGTTACCAAGAACTGTTGAGCACATGACATGGCACCAATCACATAATGCGGTTGATGGAGTAATGGTGCATCCTTCTGATAGCAAAGTGTGGAAACACTTTAACATTGTGTATCCTCACTTTTCAGCTGAATCAAGAAATGTGCATCTTGGGTTGTGTACAGACGGATTCAACCCATTTAGGTCATTTGCTGCTCCTTATTCTTGTTGGCCGGTCATACTCATAGTTTATGAGGCTGGAGTTCATGTTTTTATCTACTGTCATACCCAGTCCAAGCAGCCCGGGCCAGAATATAGATGTTTGTCTTCGACCATTGATTGATGAGTTGGCGCAGTTGTGGTCCTCTAGAGCTTTGACTTTGATGTGGATTATCAATGATTTTCCAGCTTATGGAATGCTTTCTAGATGGAGCACGCATGGGAAACTAGCATGTCCATATTGCATGGCAAAACAACAAGGCATTCACACTAACAAACAGAGTTAAAGCTTCTTCTTTTTTTAATGTCACCGTCACTTCTTGCCACTTAATCACAGGTACAAAAAGAACACAAAAGATTTCTTTGTTAGCATAGTTGAAAAGGATGTTGCATCCATGCGTCTTTCTGGTGAAGAATTGCATGATGTTGTATCAGAGTACGGTGACATTGTGTTTGGTCTTCAATCAGGTAAACAAAAGTTTCATGGTTTTGGTTTGACCTATAATTGTTGGTTTGACCCATAATTGTGTAAAGTGAAGTATCTTTTGGGAGCTTCATTATTAGAAGACCAATCTGCTTTGCCATAACCTTGACATCATGCATATTGAAAAGAACGTATTTGAGAACATTTTCAACACCGTCATGGATATGAAGGGGAAGACAAAGGACAACATCAAGGCTAGATTGGATATAGCTTTATTTTGTAACCATAAAAATATGGAGTTGGTTTATAATGAGTCACGAGTTTCAAAACTAAGAGCAAGCTTCGTGTTAGAGAAAAACGCACAACTGCTAGTCTACAAATGGCTTAAGAGTCTGCGTTTTTCGGATGGACATGTCTCGAACATATCAAGGCTGGTTAATATGGAGGAATGCAGAATGTATGGAATGAAGATTCATGACTGCTACATGTTTATGCAAACACTCATCCTATTAGCTTTTCGTGATTTGTTGCCAAAGGGGATATGGGATGCACTCACAGAGATCGATCATTTCTTTAGAGATATAAGCTCCAGCAAGTTGAATGTTGAGCACATTGAGAGGCTTGAAATGAATATCGTCGAGACATTATGCAAACATGAGATGATATTCCCTCCATCATTTTTTGACTCAATGGAGCATCTCCCCATACATCTACCGTTTAAGGCAAAAGTTGGAGGTCCGGTCTAGTATAGATGGATGTACCCATTCGAACAGTTAGATATTACAGTTCTAATGTAATTCATATATGAAAGTAATTTCTATGTTTTTCTTAATTGGAAATACTTGATTAATTCAATGCAAGTACTTGTTTAATCTCAAGAAAAAGGTTAAGAACAAGGTGCATGTTGAGGCTTCGATATGTGAGGCCTATATTGTTGAGGAGATCTCAACATTTATCCCGTACTATTTCAAACCTCATTTGAGAACGAGAATGAATCGCGTTCCATGGCATGATGATGGCGGTGAAGTGCCTTCCTGTGGGAACTTGTCAATATTCTCCAATCCTGGACGACCCACACCTAGAAATGCCGTAAGAGGAAGATATTTGTCGGAAATAGAGTTCAAACAAGCACACAACTATGCTCTATTTAACTGTGATGAGCTGAGACCTTTTATTCAGTAAGTTTATATATATGTAATACTAATTAAACTTTGTCAGTAATATATTGTTAATTATATATTGTAATATCATACACTTATTATCACTTGCAGGCAACATCAACAATATTTGCTCTCCAATAACTCACAACTGACCGAATCCCAGATCTTTCAATTACAAGATGAACAATTTTCCACGTGGTTCAGAACACATGTAAGCACTATCACAAACTCATTCTAACTTGCAAAATTACTTTACGCATGTCATTACGAGATTCTCATTCATTTACTATTTATTAATGTACTTTACATACAAGGTTTATCAAATGGGAAGGAGTGCGGCTAAGTCATTGTCTTCACTAAGCCTGGGCCTTGAAAGAAAAGTTAAGTGCTACAACGGGTATTTTGATGTTTTCCATACTGAAGAATACGGGCATGGAAGAAAGACATACAACAATGGTTTTTATGTTAAGGGATCGACTAATAGTGAGTTAGCAGTTGACTACTATGGTAGATTAGAAGAGATTGTCGAACTGCAATATCATAGCAAGCAGAATAGATTGTTTTTATTCAAATGCTATTGATATGACACGACTGATAGAGGAATCAGAGTTGATTCGCACTATGGTCTGGTCGAAATCAACTCAAAAGCTAAACTCCGTAACATAAACAATGTCTTTGTTTTTACAAAGCAATGTCAACAAGTTTATGAGACATACACCCTTTCATTTTGAAAGGATCGATTAAAAGTGGATTGGTTGTCCGTTTTAAAAATGAAAACCTGGGGTCATGTCGAGCTTGTTCAGGATGAGAACGAAGACACAAGTGTGCGAGATGAAGTCTTTCAAGTTAGTGAGTTGGTTGAACCATATCGAGGTGCTCCTTCAATTGACTTGGAAGAAAAATCAAATTTTTATGTTTTCGATGATAGTCTTGTTGATGGTGATGCAGAGAAGTTGAATGTTGTTTTGAGCTCTAGTGGACAAGCAAATGTCGACGAAGATGATGATATCCATATTGATGATTGCAATGAAGGTGATGACTATTGATGACGAATAAGAAGAAAATTCTGACTAACTATCAGAATGAAGCCCTGGGTAAAACATTTTTTTCATGTAATATATATTGTGGATGATATCTTTTGTAACACGAAATATTTATTTTATAAGTTTGAATTGTTTAAGCATTATTGTTATTGTTTAGTGCGATGAATATTTTATCATTTAAGTGTTTGCGGGAAGGTAAATAGATATTACAAACATCATCTTTCTTGCACATTGCACTATCACTAATGTCTATGCCGACGGATTCCAGTCTGTTGGCATCCCACAGTGACGTCACTGGAAATGCCACTACCATCACCGACGTCCATACTGATAGATTCTAGTTCGTTGGCATTTCACAGTGGCGTCACTGGACACGCCACTACCATCACCGACGATGTTGCCGACGGATTCCAGTCCATCAGCATTTCACAGTGGCATCACTGGAAATGCCACTACCATCACCGACGACGTTGCCGATGGATTCCAACATGTCGGTAAGTTGTTGACGAGTCAATATTACCGATGAAATCACCGACAGAATATGCGAATTCCAAAGGGCAGTGCATTAAATGCATCTCTGGCCGCGTTAGGTTGCCGACAGAATTATCAACGGATCGTGAAAAATATGGAGGGTAATTAAAAATGTTGGTGTGAAATTAAAAAATTATTGACGAATTTTCGAAACTTCACCAACGGAATAAATTAAAAATAATATTTTTATATTGTCCGTCGGTAAAACTGCCTTATATATCCTAGTGACCGCCCTTTCAGTTCATTTTTTCTTCTCCTCCATTCTTAATCTCCCCTCTTCTTTGATTTTTTCCCTCTCATTTCCTTTAGGATTCCTTCAAGAATCTTCATCAAATTAAAAGGTATGTGTTTCCTCTATTTCATTTTCCTTTAAGGATTTTTTTTTTAGCTATTTTTATTTTTTTTATGTTTTTTGTTTTGGTGTTTTTTTATAATGTAGATAAAATCTTGAAATAAACACATTATTAAGGTAAGCATATTTCAATCCTAAAGTCTATAGTTTTTTTTTTAATTTGTTGAATATATTTTATTGTTGTATTGGCATAATTATTGAATACTTTGTTGAATTGTAATTGTTAATGTTAAATTTGCCTAAGAATTAGTAATTGAATATGTTGGAATAATTAGTAATTTTACTCCATTATTGCATGATTTGTGTTTTATTTTTTCTATTGATTTTAATTGTTAGTCTAGAGTTTTGTTTTTTGAATTTATTAAATATATTTTATGGTTGTATTAGCATAATTATTGAATAATTTGTTGAATTGTAATTGTTAATGTTGAATTTGCCTTAGAATTAGTAATTTAATATGTTAGAATAATTAGTAATTTTACTCTATTATTGCATGATTTGTGTTTAATTTTTTCCATTGATTTTAATTGTTAGTCTAAAGTTTTTTTTTTTAATTTATTGAATATATTTTGTTGTTGTATTGGCATAATTATTGAGTAATTTGTTGAATTGTAATTGTTAATGTTAAATTTACGTTAAAATTAGTAATTGAATTTATTTGAATAATTAGTATAGATTGGCTCAATTGGTTGTGGCTATTGTCAATATTTGCAGGTTTGTGGATTTGGGTAGTATCTAGTATAGAGGAAATGTTGTCGAATTTTTTTTTTAACATTTGTATTTAATTATATAATTATTCATATAAAATTATGTAGATGCATAGAACGAAATCCATAGCTCGTCACTCACGTATGGTCGCAGCTAGTTCTTCTAACACCGAGGATGATATTTCCTTAGGTGCCTCTCAAGAAGAGGCACCTACACCACCTGCGTTTTCAACCGATGTTGCCTTTTCCAGCGCTAGTTCACAGCGTAGAGGCGACATGCCTTCACAGCGGAATCAATTTACCTACAAGTACGAGATATAGTGGAAGGACAACCTTTCAATGTAAGTTTGTTTAGATTCTAGTTTTTTTTTTAAAAAAAAAAACATTATAACATAATTTATGAACTAATCACTATTTCATTAATTTCATTTATTTTCAGGTTCACAAACATTGAGGACGCCTGAGTAATATCATCGACATTTAAATTGTCGATGGAGATTCCATTATTTCAATAGAGTCAGATATCCAAACATCTTGAATGGATGCCTCAAATCAATGCATAGTTTAACAGATTTGAGGTTGGTGTTAATTTATAATTTCCAGCTTATTTCTAATAAATTATTAATATAATTGTAAATAAATTTTTATTTTTATTTAAAATTTATTATTTATACATAGGACAAATTCGATTAGGATAGTGCGCATGACACTGTTGTGAGGAGGGTGTGGGAAAATCACGTGGCAACTAGGTAACATCGAAAACAATACAACATTTTTAGAAAAAAATTTATGTTTCAAAATTTAATTTCTTGTTATGGAAGTAGGTTGCGTGATTTTTGGTATAAAGAACAAAAAAATACAAAAAAACCCGCGAGAGATAATGGTCTCCAAGGCTGGAACGATGTGGTGGTTTGGAGGGATTTCAAACCAATATACATCCCGACAGATATATGGCCGCTCTATCTTGCGCACGTGACGTCTGAACGGTTCACACGACGCTCACAGTCCGGTGCTGGCTACCGGAATTGGCCAATTCATGGCTCAGTGACAACGCACATCGATGGCTCCGTTTCGTTTGCTAAACATGAGAAATGGATGGTAAGGTTAATTTAAATAAAATATATTGTTAAATTAATTTGTTGTTAATTAATTTTTTATTATTATATGCTACATCTCTTGGATGTGATGTGAGCCTGATGGAGCTATTTGTTGAGACGCACGTGCAGAGTCAAGACCGCTAAAAGGGGACTTAACAGTTCGTTGACAACCGTGCTTAACACTTTGTGGTAAGTTTGTTCAACCAATTTATTTTGTAAGTTATTATTTTTATTGAATTGAATATTGTTGTAAAACAATATATATATATTAGTCTTCTTTGTTGTAAAAAAATATAATAATGATTTTTTTAGCTTTGAGAGACTTGCTTGTATGCATGAAAACAAAAATATATATTTTTTTAAAAATAGGTATTTTAATATCGGATTTGTATCTTTACGATATAAAAATATAGATCGATATTAATAAAATGACATAGAAAAACATGCAGAAAAATCCTGAATTTACTAAAATGATTTTTTGAATTTGTTTTGACTAGGTCAGGCCAGTCCAAAAGGAGACGGCAAAAAATCAAGCCCAAAAATGAAATCAGGCCTTCTTTCTATAAGGCTGGACTCAGCCCAGTCGCGTGGGCTAGGCTGATGTTCCAGCATAAAAAAATGAACTGGGTCGGACATGGCCCAATGGTGTGGGCTGGGCCTGTATTGGCCCAGCTACATGGCTGGACTCAGCTCGGTTGATGTTGCAGTCCAAAACAAACAAAAGGGTTGGTTCTGTCCTTATTCACTCATCTCTTTGTTCTCCTTCTCTTTTCTTTTCTTATTCTTCCCTCTCTATTCTGTCCTCTATATTCTATTCCCCTTTTCTATTTTTTTTTCTTTCTCCTTCTTTCGGCTCTTTCACTCTCCTATCCCTCTCTTTCGGTTCCCTTCTCCCCACCCTGATTAGTACTTAAAAGTGCATGTTTATCAAGGTTTTATATCATCATTTTGCACTTGAAGTATCAATAACTCCTTAACTAAAGCATGTTTTATAATAACAAGTTTGATACTATAAGATACCTTAATTTATGGTAAATGCTCATCTTATATGCAGGCCTATCACATAAATAAAAGGATTGATTGATGAGTTTAAGTATTGAAAGTGAAAGGACAAAGAGATGGCCAAACTTAGAAAAGAAATGTCGGTGCAGTCCAAACCGGAACATTGCTCGGTAATTGGATCATATCTGGAGCTCTAGATTTCGGATTTAGGTCCATTTTATATGGATGGAAAGGTAAGACAAAGGCCTACAACTTTCATGCGGAGCCTAAGATTTGAAAAGGTCGTTTTGAAGTCCAAATTGAAGGAACAACGAAGAAGTCCGAAGCTGTCCTGCAGCCCAAACACTATTTAGTGTTCAGCCCATATCTTGAGCTCTAGAAGTCCAAATGACCTCATCTTTTTTTTGTTGGAAAGCTGAGACAATTTCCTAGAACATTCCTGAGGATTCTGGGCAAATTATGATGTTAGCAATGACGTCTTGATCAGACAAGAAGATAAGGATTGTTATCAATTCAAGATGTGGCCACCCACTCATCAATTAGTCAACAAATCAATAGTTCCAAATTTTGGCCTATAAAAGGAGGCACTTACCATGTATTGAGGCATCTTGGTGTTCAGATCAAGATCATGCTCTTGCTTTCTCTCTTTGTATTGCTTATGTTTTTGCTTTCATTAATATCAAGTTTATGCACTTCATTTCCTTTCCTTTACGTAGTTAACTTCTTTCTCATTTATGTTCTTATCTTGTTCATTTATGTTTCTTTCTTTCATTATGTTTAGCTAAGTTAATTATGTCAAGGTGAAAAGGGTACACTAATGTGTAAGAACAAGTATAATATAAACTTAACATGGACCTTAACGTTGGATACTAACATGTTTTATATTTGTTATCTTGTTCACTTTTAATACTTTGCTTGTTAAATGATTAGTCTATATTTATGTTGTATAACACTTGGTACAACAAATACTTGGCACTTTCATAGCCCATACTGTATGGTTTAACCGACACCTGAGCTATGAAAGGAACTTGATTTGTTGTTAACATAAGTTATAATCATGAATGCCTGCCAACATTTACAAGTATTAGCTTTATTCGAATAAGATAACTAATGTAATCATGTTAACAATTTATAATCTGATTGGAACCTCCTTTATGTGTGGTTTCCAACTAAGTAATAAGAGTTTATACTATACTTGTTTGAAGTACCATTAGTGGATCCTCTAACCTTGACATTTGTTTTTATCATTGTTTAATCCTTACGTTAATCTTTCATCTCAAAGTTCTCATTAATTTCTTCATCTTCCACTTTTATTATTATTATTATTATTATTATTATTATTATTATTATTATTATTATTTATATTCTGTTTATATTATATAATATATATCTTTGATCTTTTCTTAAACTCAGTATATAGGCTGGAAACCTGTGACCCGATCTTTTCGATCATTCTCAGGTATAACAACGCCACGTACTGAGTATTATAATAATTATTATTGTTATTGTTATTGTTGTTATTGTTGTTGTTGTGTTGTTATTTATAATTTATACAATTAACCTCTCTGTGGTTCGACCCCGGTCTTGCCGGGTTATTTATTACTTCGACACTCCTGCACTTGGGAAAAGACATCAAGCTTTTGGTCGTATCACACCCCATTCTCTCTCGAAAAATCCTTTTCTCTCTCTCTCTCTCTCTCTCTATCGGTCTCCCTCCCTTTTTTTCCCCCTTTCTCTTCTGCATTTAGGCAATATTTATAGGGCCAGGGGGAGCGGGATCAACCCTGCCTCATCCCATCGCTACACATGGGGTGCACCACAGTTCCTCTGCTCTATCACGACAAATAGTGCTGTCACTTGCAAGGCACGGCTTCTCTACTTCCTCATCATGAGGCGGGTGGCATCTGGTTTTTGGCTCTAACAGAGCATGTGGGAGGGGGAGGAAGAAAACAAAAAAGCTTCTCTTCCCCTACTGCATGTCCAGGGGAAAAAGAAGAAGAAACAGTGTTGCCTTAAAACGGTACCGTTTCGTCTCTTCTTTTTTTTTTTTTTTTAAAACGCATGAAACGGCGTCGTTTTGCTTAAAACGCACTGTTTCATTTAAATGAAAACTGGCGCCAAAGCGCTAGATTACAAGTCAATCCTTCAATATGCGCGCGTTTTGCATTTTGATCCTTGGTCTCGAATTTCTTCAATCAAGTCCCTAATTGGCCCTTAAACCTCAATATTTATGTAATTAAGCCCCTAATTTGACCAAATCAACTCTCCAAAATTATAATTTGACCCCAGAACTTTAATTCCTTCAAATTAAAACCCAAATTGACTTAAAAACATTTGTTTTTTGCAATAAACCCTCTATAAATTCAATTAAACCTTCAATAAAATTTAATTGAGTCTATCAACATTTGATTTTGTACTTTTCTTCCACAAATAAAATTTTCTTAATCAATAGAGCTCTCACCGGTCAATGATATATTGTCAAATTTCAATATTTGTATTTTAGACCTACTAAACCAAATTTTGATCATTTTTTGAGCGCTCTAGCAACCTCTTTTCACTGATATATTATTGATATATTATTTTTTTTATTAATTTTTATTTTATTTTTATTTATTTTTCATATTTTCTCTTTTCTTGTACGGGGACCCAAAAATGGGTTACAACAAATATGATGATTAGTTTTTTCATTTTCAAGAGACCTATAATAGCCGGTTGAGGGAGAGGTATGGTGACGATCCTTCAACCCATCTGAAATTCGATCCAAATTTGTGGATGGAGGTTTGATTGTCCGGTGGACCAGATAAAAATCAGATTTACAGGATCTCCAACACTACGGCCGAGAACTTGCGGGCGGCCCATAGTGTCTCAACCGTTGAGAGCTCCCAATCAGTATCGAGCACCCAATATAAGGAGTTTGTGGCCTTGAAGCAACAAAAACTCATCTCACTAAGAAATACGAGGAACTCCACCATTATGTTAATTTGTAATGAATATTATTTAATTTTAATAGTTAATTTAATATTTTTTTGAAACACATTTAGTTTGTAATGAATATTATTTAATTTAATTTTTTTGATGTTTAATAAAAATTTTATTTGCATAATTGGTTTTTTTACTATTAATTTATATAATTTTATATTATGAATTCTACATAATGTTTTTTAAAAATATTTTAAATTATGCAAATAAAACAATTTATAAAAAATACTCACCGAGGGTTTTACCGACGAAATGTATCCGTCTGCATTTGATAGAGAGCGGGGATCTTAGCGATGAATTTACCGACGGATTAATTCCGTCGGCATTTCATAGTAGCTTGGTGCACATTTCACAATCGCCAACGAATTTACTGACAGATTAATTCCGTCGGCATTTCACAGTAGCTTGGTGCAAATTTCACAATTACCGACGAGTTTACTGACGGACATAGTTTGTCGGTATTGAATTCACTCACCATGGATTTATTCTGTCGGTATATTTCAAGCGAGAAATTTTTTTTTGCGCGCAATTTTCATTTGTAAAATCATCGGTAATTGTTTTTTTTACCAATCGCGTTAGCGATGGAACTAGGTATTACCGACAAAAGGAAAGCCGACAGACTGTTTTCTTCGGTGTGTTCGTCGGTAATTTTATTACTGATGAACTATGAATCACACACCGAAATATGTCCATCGGTAAAACTGTGAAATCTTGTAGTGATTGCACTTGAAGTATCATTAAATCTCTTAACTTAAGCATGTTTTGTAATAACAGGTCTGATAATATATGATAATAAAAAGGTAGATAAGTTTGGTTTCGTAGCCTCCCTAACCTAAGCAATTAAGCCTGAAGGGGTGTTTTAACACTTAATACCCTAAAGTCAACTAACTTGGGAGCTATTGGCCCAACGCTTGTTACATGGGTTGAGGAGAAAAGCTTAAGGGAATCAAACATTGCACTATCTATGTATCAGTGTCTGCAACCCGAGTTGCTAAGCTTGTAGGGCACCTAATGCCCTAAGACCAACTGGTGTAGGAGTCATTAGCCTAAAACTCGTTACATGGGTTAAAGATACATTGTGTTTCAAGTTGTATGTGTATATAAATAAATAAATAAATAAAGAAAAAGGAAAAAAAATAATCCCAACCTAAGGAAGTTAGCCTTAAACATTAGAACAAAAACTTGTTTTTCTTCCAAGTAAAGCCTCATAACTATATGTTGATATTTTAAGCACAAAAGAAAGGTTTAGTAATATCTTGTTTAAGAGGTATTGAGCAGATATATGAATTTAATGAGAGTTTGTTTATCTGGATAAATTAAAGTAAGTTGAATGATGAATGCCTTGCTTTATGGAATTTGCAAAAACAATTTCTATTTTAACGCTTTGATTACTAGGGACTAGTAATAAGCTGGTTGGGGGGTGTGATTAGTACTTAAAAGTGCATATTTATCAAGGTTTTATATAATCATTTTGCACTTAAAGTATCAATAATTCCTTAACTAAAGCATGTTTTATAATAACAAGTCTAATACTTTAAAATGCCCTAATATATGGTAAATATTCATCTTAAATACAGGTCTATCACATAAATCAAAGGATTTATTGATGAATTCAACTACTAAAATTTGTGAAGATAAAGAGAGGGTGAAACTTAGAAAAGAGATGTTGGTGCAGTCCAAATTGGAACACTGTTCGGTGTTTGATTCATATCTCGAGTTCTAGATGTCCAAATGACCTCAAATGTTTACACAGATTCAGTAAGACATAGGCCTACAACTTTCATGTTTTCATCAAGATCTAAGAAGGCCGTTTTCAAGTCCAAATTATAGCAACAACAGAGAAGTCTGAATCTGTCCTGCAGCCCAAACACTGTTCAGTGTTTGGGCCATAACTGGAGTTCTAGAACTCCAAATGACCTCTATTTTTTTTCCTAGAAAGCTGAGTCAATTTCCTACAACTTTCATGTTTTCCAGTGGACCCAGTTCGGATGCTAGCATTTTTTGTTTTATTCAGACAAGAAGATAAGGATTTTCACCAAGTCAAAAGTTGGCCACCCACTCAACAATTAGTCATCAAATCAATAATTCCGAATTTTGGCCTATAAAAGGAGGAATTTGCCATGTATTTGGGGACTTGGTTGTTCATATCAAGTTCATGCTCTTTATTTCTCTCTTGATATTGTTTTTGTAATTTTTAAGTTTTGCTTTCATTAATATCTTGTTTATGCTTTTCCTTTCCTTTCCTTTACTTAGTTAACTTGTATTTTCTTTATGTTCTTGTTTTGTTTATTTATGTTTCTCTTCTTCATTATGTTTAGCTAAGTTTATTATGTCAAGGTGAAAAGGTTACACTAATGGTGTAAGAATAAGTATAGTGTAAACTCAACATGGACCTTAATGTTTAATATTAACATGTCTTGTCTTTTTATCTTACTAATTCTTAATATCTTACTTGTTAAATGGTTAATCTAGATTTGTGTTGTATAACACTTGGTACAACAAATGCTTGGCACTCTCATAGCCCAACCGTATGGTATTACCTACACCTGGGCTATGAAAGGAACTTGATTTGTTGTTAACATCAGTTAACATCATGAATTCCTGACAATATTTAAAAGTTTGGTGTTATGTAAATAAGATAATTAATATGATCATGTTAATAATTTATAATGAGCTATTAATGACAAATCATCCGATTGGAACCTCCTTCGTGTGTGGTTTCCAAATTGAGTAATAAGAGTTTATACTATACTTATTTGAAATACCATTGGTGGATCCTCTAACATTGACATTTAATTTTTTTCATTGTTTAATCCTTACATTAATCTTCCATCTCAAAGTTCTCATTAATTTCTTCCTCCTCTTCTTTTAATTGTTACTACTACTACTACTACTACTACTACTACTATTACTATTACTATTACTATTACTATTACTATTACTATTACTATTTACATTATGTTTATATTATATAATATATCTCTTTGATCTTTTCATAAACTCAGTATATAGGCTGGAAAACTGTGACCCGATCTTTTAGATCATTCTCAGGTATAACAACGCCACGTACTGAGTATTATTATTATTATTATTATTATTACTATTATTGTTATTATTGTTGTTATTATGTTGTTGTTGTTGTTGTTGTTGTTGTTGTTTATAATTTATACAATTAACCTCTCTATGGTTCGACCCCGGTCTTGCCGGGTTATTTATTACTTCGACACTCCTGCACTTGGGAGAAGACATCAATCTTTTAGTCGTGTCACCACCCCTATAAATAGGAGCAGATTTCACGTTGGGGTGGGGTGGGGAAGAAAATTGAACTCAAAGTCGGTTGAAAACCAGCCTTTCCTGCTCATTTTTCCTGCAATCGGTCATTTCTCTGCTTTCTCTCTCCACCGTGGCCTTCAGCCGCCACCACCTTCATCAACCATCCTCTCACTATCATCCCCACCTCAAGTAGCCATCAAAACACTTCACGTGGTGGTTGCACCACTTCTCTCTCTCTCTCCTTTGTAAAAGTCTTCTTCTTTGCCACTGTGACCCTGGCAGCAGCGGCAACAGCAGAAGCGGCGGCCACCTCCTCGCCCAGAAGCTCTTTTCCTTCCCAAAGGAAGCCAGAGTAGCAGCTCTCTCCTCAACCCCTTCAACTGCCCCAACCGCAAGCTTCCCTTCTCCCTCCCGTTTCTTCCTGTTGATGCATGAGAACAGTGCAACGTGAATTATAATTCACATTGCACTATCTCATGCAACTTAGTCACTAGGTTGCCAGTGACTAAGTTGCTGCGGGCAGAACCTGCCCTAGCCCAGACCAGTTGGCTAGCCGGGTCCAGCCCGTCCCCAGAATTAAAAAAAGAATATTTTGGGTCGAGTTCGGCTTTTGGGCCGAATTTGACCCATCTCTTTCTAGGTCTGGCCCAGTTATCTAGGTCGCATGTTTAATTAATAATATATATATATATATATTTCAAAAATCCTTTAAAAAACAATTGTGATTTTCAAAAATATTTTTTACCAATTTTGTTCAATATTGGATTGTATACTTACACTGTAAGATACAAATCCGGTATTAAAATATCCGGTTTTCTCTGAAATATTTAAAAAAAAATTCAAAAAGAAAAAATATTTAATTGCTAAGGCCAAATCCTAAAATGTTTCCAAGCATATTTTTTATATAAAAAAAATTCCAAAAATGGATATCGTAACCGGTTTATGATTATCCATTAGGATTAGGCCAACATGTCAAAAAAACAATTCAATATTTTTTTAGGGTCTAGATGTAGACTTTAATATTTTTGGGGAGTAAAATTACATGATAATGTACACCTTCAAGTATTAAAGATACAAGATGTAAATAAATGTGATGCTAATATTCAGACTTTAGAACGATTAGGATCTAATCCGATAAGGTAGAGACTCCCTCGCGAAGGGAGATCTAAAGGACCAACGAATAAGAACCCGACCTAGAAAAATAATCAAACAGTAATGCAGCTTACCTTAGGTAGGGTGTATTGGGGGTGATGCGTCTTCCCCTTGCACAACCAGTCCCTTACCCGGATTCTTGCAAACCACAGGTTCCTAGTAACCATAATAATAGGTGGCGACTCTTGGACATTAATCATAATTTTATGATTAAATCCAAAAAAAACACTTCCCAGTGCACAACCTCACACAAGGAGGCACGACATAAGCCTCCATCGTCGCCAGACGACGTCGCGGCCCCCATGACAAATACCTGACAACATTTACAAGTATTGGCATTACTTAAATAAGATAATTAATATGATCATGTTAATACTTTATAATTATCTATTAATGATAAATCATTCGATTAGAACCTCCTTTATGTATGGTTTCTAGTTGAGTAATAAAAAGAGTTTATATTATAAATATTTTAAATATCATTAGTAGATCCTCTAACATTGATAATTGTTTTATCTTTGTTTTAATCCTCACATCAATATCACATATCAAAGTTCTTTTTAACTTATTTTCTTTTATTATTTGTGATTTTATATAGTTAACTTCCCTATGGATTGACCCTGGTCTTGTCGAATTATTTATTATTTTAACACTCTTTCGCTTGGGAGAAAACATCAATCATTTTACCGTGTCAGTAATCCTTATAGAAATATAGTTATGGATGCGATGAGAATGAATAATGATCATGCCAGTCAATGTCTATCTTAGATGAAGAATATAATGTATACGTAATCAGGTTTTTTGATCTTTTAAAAGAGTCTAATGAACCATTATAGGATGGTTGCACAAATCACAGTAAATTATCAATCATTGAATATGTGTTCACCATCAAGTCAAATCATGAGTTTCATAATGCCAATTATGACCAAATTATCGAATAGGTGAGAAGCATTTTACCTGAAAGGAGTAGGCTGAAAGATAATTTATATGTTGTTAAGTCCACGATGAAACCCTTTGGTCTAGGATACTCGAAAATTAACATGTGTTCAAACTTCTACATGTTGTACTACCTTGAAGATACAGAGTTGACCAAGTGCAAAACATGTTGGAATTCTTGTTGTAAACCTAGAATCGGTAGGGAAATGACACTTGTTACACACAGAAAGCTTAGATACTTCTTAATCACACCTAGACTGCAAAGGTTATTCATGTCACCAAAGATTGACGAGCACATGACATGACACCAATCACATGATGTGATAGATGGAATGTTGGTGCATCCTTCTGATGGTGAAGCCTATAAACACTTTAACATTGTTCATCCTTAGTTTTTAATGGAATCAAAGAATGTGCATCTTAGATTATGTACATATGGATTTAATCCATTTGGGTCATTTATTGCTTTTTATTCTTGTTGCCAAGTGATACTCATGATTTACAACTTGCTACCAGATATGTGTATGAGGTCAAAGTTCATGTTTTTATCTATGGTCATACATAGTCCTAATAGTTCGGGTTGAAATATAGATGATTATCTTTAACCGTTGATTGATGAGTTGAAGTAGTTATGGTCATCCAAGGTTTTGACTTATAACATCTCGAGAAAACAAAAAATTTCTAATGAAGGAAGCTTTGATGTGGTTGAATCACGTATAGAAAACTATCTAGTCTATATAGTATGGAAAATAACAAGGCATTCATGCTAACAAAAAGTGGTAAAGCATATTTTTTTAGCATCCATTGGCGGTTTTTTCCAATGGATCACAAATTGAGAAAAAATAAAGAATTCTTTGTTGGTATAGTTGGGAGGGATGTTGCGCCACCACTTATTTTGGGTGAAGAATTGTATGACGTGGTTTCGGAGTATGGTGACATTGTATTTGGTTTTCAATGTGATAAGTGGAAGTTTCTTGGTTTTGGTTTGACTTACAATTGAGTAAAATAAAGTATTTTCTAGAAGCTTTCTTACTGGAAGATCAATCTCCTCTACCATAACCTTGATGTCATACACATATAAAATAACACGTTTAAGAACATTTTCAACATGCTTATGGACATGAAGGGGAAGAAAAAGGACAACGTCAAGGCTAGAATGGATATATAGCTTTGTTTTGTTACCGTAAAAATATGGAGTTAGTTTTTTTCAAAACCCAAAGTTAGCTTCACCTAAAACAATAATGCATAGTTAATTGTACACCAATAACTTAAAGTTTGTGTGTTCCTGATGGACATGCCTCAAACATATAAAGATAGGTGAATTTGGATGATTGAATATTGTATGGAATAAAAAGCCATGATTGTCATGTATTTATGCAAACACTCATTTTATTAACAAGTTGCAGGCACAATACATGGAGAGGCTTGAAAAAAACATCATCCAAACAATATGCAAACTTGAGATGATATTCTCTTTATTTTTCAAATTGATGAAGCATCTACCGATACATTTACAATTTCAGGAAAAAGTTGAAGGTCTAGTCCAATATAAATGGATATATCCATTTGAGAGGTTAAGGATTACATATGCATCGTAATTATTTTTTGTCTTTCTTTGTATAACTAGAAATATTCGCTTAATTCCATGTAGATACTTGTTTAACTCCAAAAAAAATGTAAAAAACAAGGTGCAGGCCTATATTGTTGAAGACATCTTAATATTTATCCCGTACTATTTTAAGCCTCAATTGAAAACATGAATCAACCATGTTCCAAGACATGACTCAAACCAAAAAATGTTGTGAGAGAAAGGATTTATTTGAAATAGAATTTAGACAAGCACATAATTATGTGCTATTTAACTAGAAGAATTAAGAACTTTTATTCAGTAAGTATACTACTTAACATGTCATTATTTATACATAACGTATCTTATATAATATCATAAACTGATACATTGTTGAATTCTTTATAGGTATCATCATCAATTTTTATTATCCCAAAACCCATAACTCATTGATCTTAAATCTTTTGATAACACGATAAAAAAATTTCCATGTGGTTCAAAACACATGTGAGTACTTTTTAATTAGTCTTATCTATAAAAATACTTAATTTCATTACACATTTCTTTTAAATTGTTCATGGTTGTACTTTATGTACTAGGTTTATCAATTGGAATGGAATTATAGTGTTACATTGTTTTTACTAAATATGAGTCTTAAAAGAATGGTGAAGTGTTACAACAGGTATTTATAAATGGATATATGTTTTATATTGAAGAATATACACAGGGTAGAAAGACATATAATAGTGGGGTTTGTATTAAGAGATCAACTTTTAATAAGTTTGAAATTAACTTCTAAGGAAAGTTAGAAAAGATAAATGAATTGCAATATCATAGCGAGCAGAATCAAGTATTTTTATTTAGATGTTATTCATTGACAGAGAAATCATAGTAGATCCCCATCATGGTTTCATCAAAATTAATTCAAAGTCTAGACTTCGCAACGTCGATGATATTTTTGTTTTTGCTAAGCAATGCCAACAAATTTATTACACATACACCCCTTTCTTTAGAAAAGATTGTTCAATAATTGATTCATTATCTATAGTAAAAAAACCAAACCTAGGGGTCGTGTCAAGGTTGTTCAAGATGGGAACAATGAATTAACTATGGAAGATGATGTCTTTTAACTTGGTGAGTCAGTTGATCCATATTATTAAAATTTTCACATCGCCGATAATATTTTTGTTGATGTTAATGCTAAGGAGTTGAGTGATGTTTTGAGCTCTAAAGGACATACACAAGTCAATGAAGATGATGATAGAAATGAAATCAACATAAATGGCTGCGATGAAAATGAGAACAAGTCAATTTATGAAGAAGAAGACAATTCTGATTAATTTGTACAACACACACTGGTAATTAATACTATTAATAAATGTTGACTGTTTACTCTTTTACTAACATAATTACCGACATGATGCGAATTCCAATGTGCTTGTAATTAATAATATTAATAATTGTTGATTGTTTACTCTTTAACCAACAAAATCACCAACAAAATGAAAAGTCATCTGTAATATTTAGAGAGGTTTTTGAAAATTTTTGTGCATATTGAAATTTTCCAATTGACTTAATAGACGAAAACACTAACTAAAATATAAAAAATATTAATATTTAATATTGTGTCGGGAATTCTAAAATAAAACGACTAGGGGCAAAACAGACGAGGTTTCATCTTCTTCTTTCTTTTTCTCTCTTCTCTTCTCAACTCTTTCTCAACTATTCACGCCGGTAATTCTATTCTCTCTCTCCTTCTTTACGGATACCAAACATCTTCTTCTCTTCTCATACTAAGTTATGTTGTTTTTCTTCATTTTTCTTCTTGTTTTTTTTTTTGGGTTTATTAACAATCTCTTTTCTTATATTTTGTTTTTTTTTTTAATTCTTAGTTGAAATTAAGCACACCATTAAGGTAAGAATTTTTCATTCATTTTTCTTCTTTTTTTGTTTATTTTTGTGTTCTTAGTAATTTTATGAATTAATAGTTGTGTTGAATTTTAGTTATTATTGAAACAATATTTGCATTCATTTGTTCATTTTTGTTTTTTGTTCAATTTCAATTAAATGTGTAGGATTAATTTAAATTATTATTTGGTATTTATTCCATTTCGAATAATTTTTTGTACATTTAGGATTACAAATGTTACCACTTAGAAATAATTGCGCTGAATTTGAGCAATAATTGAAATAATTTTTGCATTATTTTATTGAATTTTATTAATTTATTTTTCAATTTGTTTGTTGAATTTCAATCAAATGTGTAGGATTAATTTTAATTATTAATTTGAATTTTTGTAAATTTATAATAATGTTTTTAAATTTTAGGATTAAAAATATTATTTCATTGAAAATGAAAATTTTATATGAAATTTAGTTATGCTAAATTGTTCAAAGAAATTGAATAAAATTAACTGGTTTGTGGCATATATATTGTGTATTTACAGGTTTTAAAATTTTAGGTAGTCTCTTATATATGGAAGGTGTTGCTGAATTTTTGTTAAAAAAATAGGAATCATTTTATTGTTTTTGTTCCTTATTTTGGGTAAATGCCTATGGAAAGTCTATTGCACATTGTGAGGACAAAATTGCCATTAGTTCTTCTAGCAGCATGTAGATGACTACAAGTTATTAGATGCCAACCAAAAACAAATATCCGAGGCATTGACATCAACTCACAATGCAAGCTTGTCGTGTGCGATGTCACAATATTGAGGAGGGTCTATTCATAGTAGGATCCATTTACCCGCACGTACGAGGTGCAATGAAATGACCATCTTTCAATGTAAGTTTGTTTTGTTTTCACAACATGTTTAATGATTTTTTTAAAAAATAATTTCATTTAACGAATGCAATTTCAAGTTTACAAACATTGAGGTTGTGAGAAAAATAACATCAATCTTTAAATCATAAATGGAAATTCCATAGTTTCAATAAAGCTAGGTTTCCAAACATCTTGAAAAGAAACCACAAGTTGATGTATAGTTTTCAAGGTTCAAGGTTAGTATAACTTAAAAAAATTCTTATTATGTTAATTCAATTAGTTTATTGAAATTACTGAATTTTTTCTTTTATAAATTTTTACTGCACGGAAAATTTTGATTAGGAGATAGCTGATAATAATATTGTAAGGAGGGTTTGAGAGAATTACATTGCAAATAGGTAAGATTGAAATTATAATATTTTTTTTATTCCAAATATTAAAATTTTACTTTTCATTTACTAACAAATAATTTATTTGTACCATATAGGTTGCGTGATTTTTGATATAATACACAAAAGAAAACAAAAACATTTGCGAAAGAAAGTGAGCTTCTAGGCTAGAATGACATAATAGTTTGGAAGGATTTCATAATGACATATATCTTGGAGCTTGTATGGGTGAAATACATTTAGCACATAATATCCACGTGTTTAACATGATGATCATAGTCTAGTGTAGGGAACCGGCTTGTTCACGGTTTCATTACCATGCACACCGGTGACTCTGTTTTGTTAATTTTGCATGTGAAGTAGATGGTAAGATTTTTTTGATTATATCTATTTTTTTATATATATAAATATATTAAAGTAACAACATTTTTATCTTGCAAGTTATGGTTTTTAGACGTGAGTGATGACCGCCAAAAAGGGGTGCATTAGTTCATAGATAACTAAGTTATTTTATTTCCTTGTATTTTATGAATTTATTTGTTCTTTTTATAATACATGTAAACCCCCGTAAATAAAAATAAATAATAAGAACAATAATAATAAAAAGAAAGAATAAAAAAAAACAACACATAGGATTGAAGTAATGACGCTTCGATGAGTAATGGATATTCGGTATGAAAGAAATGAATACATAGTAGGAATGACAATAAATGTGTCATGTGAGAGAGAGAATGATCTCCATAAACAAATTTAAAGATATTGTTGAAGTAAAAAAGAGAGTCATGATTTTTAGTTTAAAACTTGTAACGTTGGTGAAACTAGTGATGAGGTTTCAATGGATGAAAGAATAAGAAAACAAAAATAATAATAATAGAAGATATGTAAACCCCGGTCAAAACCCGTATTTTGACAAATTAATGATAAATGTGGTAATATTGAATTTATTGAGTATAAATTAAGGGGAAATGTCATGAGGATCTAAGTAAATAAATTAATGCATGAAATTCAGATTTTTGTGTAAAAGACACTGATTGTCTAGTTTTACGATATCGATGATATATCTCAATCCGACCGTTGGATCGGGTTGAAATTTTGTAAGGAATCTCCAGACATATTTTTTAATATTAGGTTCAAATTTCGTGTTAATCGGAGTTGGAAAAGATTTACGAAGAGTACTGAAAATCGGGTAAATGAAAGAAGATGACACAAGGGGTATTTTTGTAATTTTATCAAAACAAATACTCTCCTCTCCTCTCCTCTCTTTAAAACCAGAACACGTCCTCCTCTGCAAATGAAAAAGGAAACAGGAGGGAGACCATTTGTTTTGTCCCATTTTCTTCATTTTCTCTTCATCTCTTCAAGCTAAATCAAAAGGGAGTGTTCTTAGGAGGATCCTATCCAAGAAAACAAATTAAATAACAACTTAGAGAGTTATAGAGCTTGAGAGAAACAAAGAGAAGAAGCTGGAAATTGGAAGAGGAGGACATGATTTTTGTAAATTTTTGCAAGAATTCATTGAAATAAGTTAAAATGGCAAAGGTAAGCAATATACCTTTAGTAATTTCGTTTTTCTCTCTTGTTCTTGCATGAGCAGAAGAAAACCCCCAAGTTTAAAATTATAGGGTTCATATAAATATTTTGGGGGAGTAATTGTTCATGTGAATTTCGAGATTAATTGCATGAAAATGGCTTGATTTGCTGAAAAATAGAAAGAATCAATTGATTTGAAACTATGGGTTTTGGGATTGCAACAGGGCAGGCACTTAGGCAACCATAGTTTGACTTGCCACCGTTGGATTAAATTGATTTTTGGATATGTTATTATGCTCAATGTCACCTACAGTCTGACCGGAGGGATTGTAAATATCAGACTTCGTTTGAGGGCTGTCACCGGAGGAACATTTCTGGAAAATCACACTTCAAGACAGCCTTGTTCGTCAGCTGTTATATCATCATTTAACCGTTGGATTGGTCTGGATTTTGGATATGTTGTTCATCCAGATGTTATATAAATTATGAACGGTTTAGATCGGAAAAGAACACTCCTACAAGAAATTGTACTTCCTGAACATCAGGTCTCCAAATTTCAGGTCAGTCCGTTATTGTTCTGATATCAGGAGTTTAAACCGTTGGATGTATGTGAATTTTGGATATGTTATTATGGTCAATGTCACCTACATTCTGACCGGAGGGATTGTAAATATCAGACTTTGTGTGAGGTCTGTCACCGGAGGAACATTTCTGGAAAATCACCCTTCAAGACAGCCTTGTTCGTCAGCCGTTATGTACTTCCTGAACAGCAGGTCTCTAAATTTCAGGTCAGTCCGGTATTGTTCTGATATCGGGAGTTTTAACCGTTGGATGTATGTTAATTTTGGATATGTTATTCTAATGACGATGATGTATAATTCCACCGTTTGGATGTATTGAACTCTAAATTTAAATAATGATGTTTTAAGTTTGGTTTGAGAAATATTGAATGAGAATATGAGGGTTAGCATAAAAAAAAAAAATGTTTTGGGACTAAGGATAATGGTAATGGTTTAATGATGATGGTTGTGTTTGTGTTCTGTTTGAGTCATGTTTGATGTGTTGATAAGTGATGGTATAGTTAAATTCTATAAAGAATACTGATTGACTAATATTTTGGTTGTGTTAGAATGGAAAATCATGTTGTAAGTTGAATTATGATATAAGGAATCATTTTGAGTGTGCTTTTGGAAAAAATTGGCATGTGTAGTCATTGATAAAATTTAAGTTAAATTACATTGTTTGGTGATAGATTAAATGTCTTGGGACAAAAGAAAATCGGTGACGAAAAGTCATGCGCTTTGGACATTGAAGATCATTGATGAAGAATTGAATTAAATGGTCGTTTAATTTAAATGACAAGTACAAAAATAAAATACATTCATGGAAATTGTTTACGGAAGTATTTGATTTTGTGAATTTATGAATATTATGAATAAATCGGGAAGATTCAATAATGATTCAGGATGTTATATTAAAAATGTAGGAGAAGCATTCACTCGACTTCTCAGGAGCTCGTATAGTAGGAGCTTTGCAGGAGGGACACAACAACAACAAGGAAGAGCGAGTTGAGCTTCTGCAGCTGGTAGGTGTTCTATACCTACACTTTTTACGTAGCGTTAATTTATGCACTTATTAAATTCTGGGTCTTTGCGTCTATGGATGAAACCACAAAGAGAGAGGATAAAGTGAAATAAACGAGAAATTAAAAATGGATTTGAGTACTTGACTGGGTTAAGAATATGAATTACACTAATAGACTTCATTGATGATCATTCCTCGAACTTGATTAGCTGGTCCCGAATGCGGAGGCTAATGATGTTAGTAAGATTTACTAACATCGGGCTTAAATGTTGACAAATGGTTGATTAGCTTCGGCTAATGGCATCCGAATGGATGACCGGGATGAAGGACTGATTAGCTTCGGCTAATGGCATTCGAATGGATAGCCAGGAAAAATGAATGATTAGCTTCGGCTAATGGCATCCGAATGGATGGCCGGGACAACTGAATGATTAGCTTCGGCTAATGGCATCCGAATGGATTGTCGGGACCACGAATGATTAGCTTCGGCTAATGACATCCGGATGGATGGGCGGGACAAATGAATGATTAGCTTTGGCTAATGGCATCCGAAGTGGATGACCGGGGTGAGTGAAAGGTTAATGATATTGACCGGTGCTGTGAATATCGGCAATCACACGAAACTTGATTAGCCGGTCCCGGATGCAAATCATCCCTGAAAACGAGGGATACTGAACTTGATTAACTATTCGGGTGAGAATAGTTAATGATATTGACCGGTGCTGTCAATATCGGCAATCACACGAAACTTGATTAGCCGGTCCCGAATGCGGAGGCTAATGATGTTAGTAAGGTTTACTAACATCGGCATAATCATCCCTGAAAACGAGGGATACTGAACTTGATTAACTATTCGGGTGAGAATAGTTAATGATACTGACCGGTGCTGTCAATATCGGAAATCACACGAAACTTGATTAGCCGGTCCCGAATGCAGAGGCTAATGATGTTAGTAAGGTTTACTAACATCGGCATAATTATCCCTGAAAACGAGGGATACTGAACTTGATTAACTATTCAGGTGAGAATAGTTAATGATATTGACCGGTGCTGTCCATATCGGCAATCACACGAAACTTGACTAGTTATTCCTGAAGTGAAAGTTAATGATGTCAAGAATCTTGACATCAACATTTCCGAAAATATTCCAAGATATTATGGAAAGAAAAATCTGATTGGCTATTTCATGTTAGAAATAGTCGATAACATCAATCAATGGTATTAATTTTGACGTTTCTAATGAACTTGATTAGCCGATCCTAATATGAGAGACTAATAACACTAATGAAAATTTATTAGTATCGGCATTCCCTTCCAAGTTTTAGGGGAGAGGTAATAATTAAAAATATTAATGAAATGGGGATTGACATCTTGATAGGATTATTCATTCGCCCTTGAAGAGGCGGATATTGATTGGAAATTATGGAATAAGATGGGCGGAGGAACTAGTTACCCGGTGATGGGCTAGTGGCATTAGTTTTGTTTTCTAATGACCGGAATATACAACTTGAATTAAACTTACTTGTGTGGTGTTAATAGTGTCAGGATGACTGACTTGTTAGATTATAAATGGAATGTTGGATGATACCTAATTGTTAAACAAAAATGGTAATTTATGTTTATATCATGGATTATTGGAGAACAAAAAAAGAAACTGATGAGGATCTAATTCTTGTGAAGGATGGAGGCAAATATCGTATCGCTTGGGACGTGAGAGCAGAAGTTCATTAACCATGGTAGATGTTATACACTTAAAGAATGCAATGATATATATATGATGTATTTTAAATTGATTGGAAAGAATTGTAATTGATATAATTTGAGAATCATGTCCTACGCACAGGGAGGATGTCAAAGAAATTATGACCAATAATGTAAATATGTTGTATTAAGGTTTCATGTTGTTACTGGCATGATAAGAATTTAGTGATAATTATAATAGTGTAATAAAATGCCAATAATAGTCATATTATTCAAAGATGGATCGGATGTGAATATTGTGAAAATGATGGCAGGTTCCATGATAATGAGAGATTTTACTGAAAATCTAAAGAAACATGGAATGTGTTGAAATGGGCACAAGAAATATGTAAGTGGAATATATTTATAAACTAAAATTGGACCGAAATAATGATGAGTTTGACAACTTATATGGAAAAGCCATAATAGGTATAATAGATGTTGGGATTGAAATTGATATATAAAGAGATAGAGTAAGAGGGAGAGAAATCACATGGTAGATATTATAATGAATTAAATGCGCTCATGAGGTGAAACAAGACACAAAATGAAAATGTTGAATTATAATAATGAATTAAATGCGCTCATGAGGTGAAACAAGACACGAA
The DNA here is from genome assembly GCA_033617975.1 of Populus alba x Populus glandulosa. Lineage (NCBI taxonomy): Eukaryota > Viridiplantae > Streptophyta > Magnoliopsida > Malpighiales > Salicaceae > Populus > Populus alba x Populus glandulosa. Next base: position 35,409,202 of record CM066143.1, read on the forward strand.
ATGAAAATGTTGAATGATTCGAGGAAGGATGGATAGAGATGTAATAATGGAAGGATAAATGCGAATTTCAAGGAACTATGATTGCATATCGTTGAATATATGTTTAACTTCGTGCATGTATTGTGTGATTTTCCTTTTATGCTATATTTATTATATACATTATGAAATTGCAGGTCCTTCAGATTCATACCAGGAGTAGCGTTTCAGGTCCTCTAGTTTCCTTTTGCATGATTGAATAAGAAGATGAACATTAATGTATTTTGTCATTAAGGAACTAAATGACTTAATATGTAATAGTACGTTTTTTACATTAAGTGTTGGGACATAAAAATATATTATTCTGTATTTGTAATTCTTAGTTTGCTTACTTGCAATTATTATGAATTACGTGTGTTAATGGGAAAGAAATGAGCATGCGAAATGTGAGGCATGTACCGTGAATGATGTGTTGTTGAGGTTCTACATGATTATGATGTGATTGAGAAATAAGTATAATTGTACAAGATGATTGTCGATAACTTGGGACCTCTAGATATAAAGGAAACTCTGCCAAAATTTCAGTGGAAATTTCGGCAAGTCTCCGATAAGTTCGGTGGATAAAAAAAAAAAAACCCATTTTTTTAAAAGTTAATGCTCAAAGTTCTTTTATGAATGTACGAAATTACAGGGCGTTACAATACATATAACAACCGCTTGCAGGAGAGATATCGAGACGATCCTTTAACTCATTCGGATCACGATCTAGATTTATGGTTGGAAGCAAGATCGCTTGGTTGACTTGTTAGAAATCAAGTGTATGGGCTATCTTACGACTAAGAAATTGTAGACAACTTATAGTGTTTTGACCATTGGATGCTAGTAAAAGGTTTCGAGCACTTCAAGTCCAAAGTTCAAAACGATGTTAGACCAACAAATACAAGCTCGGACGACCCATCTAAATGAAAAATATGAAGGACAGATTACTAATTATGAAAAAATCCATTAATTGGTAATGAAGATGAGCTCACAAATGGGTAGTATATGTGCACCCCCTAATTGGCCTTACGGTCCCAGCGATGACCAATCTCCTCCTCCTCCTCCTCCTCCTCCAACACCATCTCTATTTTAGATTTATTGTATTTGAAAGTAAAAATGTTTAAATTTGTAATAAATATTTGATTTTTATATTGTTTTAATTGATTTTAATTATTCTAATTTTTTAATATATTTTATTTAAGAAAAATATTACTAATAGGGGTTACTAACGAAACAAGTTCGTTGGCATATTCCAAAGAGTTGGAAAAGAATTGCTATAAATATCATTGCTATTGTTAACTTACTGATGAAATTACATATGGTATTTTATTAGTGATATGTTATATTTGCTAATGGATATACCAACGAAAAAATAAAAACACCGTTGAAATTACATATGGTTTTCATGTTCGTGATATGTTAAATTTATTGATGGATATGTTGATATAATGAAGTAGGTTTTTTTTTTTATGTGCTTTGTTCGTCTGTATATCTTAGTAAAATTATCGACAAGTTTATCTGATGAACTACTTCTATCCTTGAGCTCATCGGGAAAATATATATTGATGAACTATGAGTGTAAGCACCAACACAAAATTGTACCTTACCTCTTCAATTGTAGCTTAACTAATATTCATATGTCTTCATGTTTAATGAATCTCTATTTTGTTTTTTTTTAAAAAAACCCTTATCAATAGATAGGTGGGCTCCATAATTACAAATTAACCAAGATTAGAATTAAACTAGATAATTGACCTATGATGCGTCGTAGGTTAGATCAATTTTTTTTAACTTAGAAAAAATTGTTAAAGAATTGATAACATGTTTTTTTAATAATAAAAAAATTAATCATAAATTGTAAATGTTGTCGCACCCTCATCGCAAGGGTTCGATGTCACAAAAAATTTTCCCAGGCGTGGGTCTAGAAGGTCTTTTTGGTTGGTTGGAAAGTCGCCACTTAGTAATACAACTACTTGGAACCCTAACTACTTTTTTTAAAGATTCCAGGCAAGAAACTAGTTGCGTAAAGAAAATGTATCAGCATCATTAGTAACCTTACCTGAGGTAAGTTACATTATTTTTTATTGTGTATTGGTATGATGATGTTTATTTCTATTGTCCTACCATGACAAGTTTGTTACGATGAACCTTGGTTTTTTAGGTCAAGAACTCGGTCTAGAAAAATAAAATATCCTCAAATATTATTGAGGCTTCTTTTATGGTAAAATTAGAATTGTTCTTACCACGTCATGCAAATTAATATTTTAGATAAAATTCATTGCATATTCTATTCTTATATTAGAAGAAAATGAGTTGTATTATTCATAATAATATTTTGGATATTAACCTCATACATGTTTTTTATTCTTATATTAAATTAAGTAATAAAATTATCATCCCTAATAATATTTTGGATATTAATTCCTTTTAGGTTTTTTATCTTTATATTAAAACATAACTAATAATTATTATTTTTAATAATATTTTGGATATTAACCCTCTTTAGGTTTTTTTTCTTTATATTAAAAGTGAATATTATTTATTATTCCTAATAATATTTTGGACATCAACACCTTTAAGGTTTTTTATCATTATATTAAAAGTGAATAGTATTTTCTAGCCAAAAATAATTTTTAAATATAGGCTAAAATCCTTTGGAATTTTAGAAACATGTTATAAAATCCATTCAACATTTTTTTAAAACATTCAAAAATATTTTAAATTTTCATTGAAAAAAGATGCTCAAATAATTTTAGGATTTCAGGGCATATACAAAATAATAATATTAATAATTTTTTTAGGCTATGTTTGACAAAAACTCATTTTTGTCATAAGGGATGTTTGCCAAACATACCATTAAACCAAAAGAACCTCTAACAAAAAGAAAAAACAAGCAAAATAAACCCTTTGACCCAAATGTTTTTGACCGGGTCGACCCGACAAGGTTGAGCTAAAGTTTTTAGTTTGACCATAAACCAACTTAAAAATCTAGGTTTGACTTGAAAAAAAACCCAAAAACAAAATCAAAGTAAACAACCAGATTAAACACCAAAAAAAATACAAAAGCTCTAACATTCTTGAATAAAACAGATCAAACACCAAAAAAAATAAAAAAACACTAGTAACATGGATTCCAATCAGACAAAATATGGTCGAAACAAAAGCAAATACATGTTATAAATCTTGAAATTATCAATAATTTAGCATCCAATCATTTGGATTTTCACTTAAACTTCACAATTTTTGTCACAATGAGTTTCAATTCAAAATCAAAACCCTAGGATTAAAAGCCATTGAAATCGTGTTATTGATACAAAGAAATGCTAGAATATTGGTTTATCATGCATAAGGAAGAGTTCTACATAAATAAATGAAATAAAACAAGTGAAAATCATATACTTAAGGAAATGTTCTTGGGAAGAACATGAAGAACAAATCTAGAACATTCAACTTGAACCCAACAACATGACAATCAAACTAGACTAGCTATGGACAAACCAAATGCGTGTACATGTTGAAAATCATGTAAGGATCAATAATCTAGCATCCATTCATTTCAATTATCAATGAACCGTCACAATTTGGCTAAAATAGATTTTAGTTCAAAATCAAAACCCTAGAATTAAAAACAATTTAAACATGTTATTGATGTGAATAAACACTAGATTATTGGTTAATCATGAATAAGGAAGGTATGTGTGTAAAAATAAATAGACCATAATTGGTCCAAATCTAGAGGCTAAGACAATGTTCTTTTCAAGAACACAAAGAATATTGCCTAAACCCAGAAACGCCTAGAAATGACAGTCGCTACTAAACCTAGAAAAAAGCATTTTTGACTTCCAAAACATGCTCTTTTTATCCCAACAAGTTATAATATCATGCAAAAACATGTTTTAATACAAAAAAACTAACAAAAAACATCAAAACTTCAAAATCAAGCTAAAGGTGTTAGATCCAAAAAAATATAAACAAAAAACAGACTATATAGTCACATAATATAAATTCAAAATTGGTTTTCTAAACCCAATTTGAGCTTGAACAGACCTAGCAAACCAAATGTAAAAACACTCTTGCTTTAACATGCATAACTTAAGATCAACAAAGACAAAAACAACATTATATATAAAAAATGAACTTAAAAAAAAAACTTTAATGTACAAAAAACATAAAAAAAAATTCAAAATAAACATCATTAAATAAAAAATCAGCGAAAAAGAGATGAATACAAAATTATTTATTGAGCATTCAAACCTTTTTTATATGCTTATAAACATTAATACAAAACAAAAGTAAATAAAGGCAAACATAAAATACAGCTCATAAAGGACTTACTTTTGAATAAATAAAATATAATTAGAATAACCACTCTCTCTTTGTTTCTTTTGGAAATTCTTGCCTCGTAAACTTGCAAAGCTAAGAAAGTCTTTTATTTGGGCTTCAAGACCTTTACATTTGTGTTTTTTTATTGATATTTCTCTTCTTTATCTTATCTTTTCTTTTCCTTTTCTCATCTCCTCTCTTTACCTCGTTTTTGCTCTAAATTTAGGGGGTATTTGTAGGGTTTTAAGAGGTTTTGAATCCATTTCTGACATCTTGATTTTGATTTTGATGGGAGTGTAAACCCTTGATAAGGACCCATTAAGAAGGCTTTGTGTGTGAACACATAAAAAAAAAGTTGATTTTGCATGATAGTTGCATTGTTAGGAGGACCCATTGAAAAGACTTTGTGTATGAACACATAAAAAATAGGTCGATTTTTTAATGATAGTTGTAGTGTTAAGGATGATAGGGTTGCCCACTTTTAAGGCCTTGTCAGATAAATTATGACATCATTGTGTATTAAGAACTCGTAAAATTAGTAGAGGAAATACACACCTTTAATTTGAATCCAACTTTGCTCAATTTAAATGTATGTAGCTCCATAATAATTCTTTTGGAGTTGCTAACTTGATCAACCAAAATTGTCAAAAATAGAGGCCAATCAAACGAACAACGTGTTACTAACCTTCTCTTCTTTAAGTCTGATGACATGTCATTTAAGGTGTTTGATTTAGGATTGATAAATTTTAATTAAACCCTTATTCTTCCAATTTCTTTTACTTACACCTATAGTTACATTGAATCAGCCCATAAGTTGGACGTCTTTTTCATTTGGTCATTTGTTCTAAATTTGTGTATTCTGTTCCGCAATTGACCAATAAACCTCTAATATTTTCAATTTGGTCAATTTTAGCCCATATATTCACACGCCTTTTCTATTGGTCATTGATCTTGGATTTCATTAATCAAGTCACTAATTACCCATTAAACTTCAATATTGATGCAGTCAAGCCACTAATTTGACTAAATAAACTCCTAAAAATTAAAATTTGACCCCTAAAACTTTAATTTCTTCCAATTAAAGCCTAAATTGATATTAAAAATCATTGTTTCGTGCAATTAAACCCTCCATACATTCAAATAAACCTTAAAAATTTATAATTGAGTTCATAAACATCTAATTTTGAATTCTCATTCTCAGATTGAATTTTCTTTGCTAATAGGGTTTTCATCAGTTGAAAATATACTATCAAATTTTTTAGTGATGTATATTTAATTTTTCTTAACCAGCCTTTGGCAATGTTTTAGGCATTCTAGTATACTATTCTCTCTGATATATATATATTTTGTTATTTTCTTCCAAATATCTTTTGATTTTTTTATATTTTTTCCTTTTCCTTTTTTTATGATTTTTTTAATGTGGTGCCCTAAAATGGGTAAAAACAAATGTGATGCCTATTGGATGACATCTTTTTGAAATATTGATATGGCGACAAATTGAATGAAATTTTTTTAAATATTAAGAGTGATATATTGGATCAACTCAAGTTAACTTGTTAAAAGATGTAATAAAAAAGAATCAATTAAAAAAAGGATAAAAAACTCTAAGTTTACCCAAATAACCTGTTAAACCCATGATCTAGGTCATGAGACCGAGATAACTTCATAAAAAGAAATTAAAACAACTATGAATCTGCATTTCCAATAAATTTAATGTTGAAAGTTGAAATCGAAAGAAAAAACATAAATATTTAAGACTAGGATAACTCTAAATAAAGCAAATTAACAAAGAATTTTCAAAGCCAAGTTCCAATATAACTTAATATTGAAAGATGAAATTGAAAAATAAATCAATAAAGTAAATAAGAGTTGTTTGAGGGTGAAATTGAATACATATATTCAATTAAAGAAACCTTCCCAAAAAAATGAACAGAGTCAACCCGAGTTAATTTGTCAAAATTACAAAGCCTGATTAAAAAAATCGATTAAAAGACCTTAAAAAATAAATAAAGTCAACTTACATTAACCTACCAAACTTGTAACCAAAGTCAAGAGATTTAGATAGTTTTATATCCAATTAACCCAATTTAAAAAGATAAAATTAGAAAAAAAAAAGCATTACAAATCGAAGGAAAAACAATTCAAGTCAACCCATTAAAACCACAATCTAGATCACGAGATCAAGATAAATACATAGAATATAAAAATATATATATATGAAGTTCCACTTCCAATGAATTTAATATTGAAGGTTGAAATCAATAAAAAATAAATAAATTTACGAGACCATTAAATAACCCAACAAAAAAAAATCATAAAAATTACAAAGCACTTTTTCCAAACAATCTAATATTGAAAGATTAAATTAAAAATAATATGGGATTCAATTTTCAATTAACCCAATTTAAAAGGATAAAATCAAAATTCATTACAAATTGAAGGAAAAATAATTCAAGTGAACGCATTGAATCCACGATCTAGATCATGAGATCGAGATAAATTCATAGAATATAAATAAAAAAATATAAAGTTCCACTTCCAACGAATTTAATATTGAAGGTTGAAATCAATAATAATAAAAAAAATCTACAAGACCATTAAATAACCCAACAAAAAAAAATCATAAAAATTACGAAGCACTTTTTCCAATCAATCTAATATGAAAGATTAAATTAAAAATAAATAAATAAATAAAAAGATCGAATTGTTGTAGGGTCAAATTAAAAAAAACTAATATAATAAATATTTTTTTATGGAGAAATTTTATGAAATTCAAAGTATAACTAGTGGCAGCTTTCTATATATTACATATTGGTCCTATCAACTAATATGACAATTCATCAACACATCCCATGTCACAAATTCTCATTAAAAAAAAGAAGAAGAGAGTTTCTTTAACTTTCTCTGTTTTCTTCTCTTCCATATTAAAAAAAATACTGAAGTAAAATTAAAATAATTCTCTTCAACTTTTTCTCTTTTCATTTCTTTTCTTCTATTGGCAAATCCCAAGTGAGGTGAGGAATTAAAAGAGTAGAGATGTAAATGTCAAGAATACAAAAAGCTAGAAAAGGGAGCTATTATGAAAAGGGAGTTTGGAATTGCTAGAAAATACAAAAAGAAGAAAAGCTTCCAGACAATATCTGATTTGTAGGGTAAAATCCATGTTATATAAAGTAATAAGGAAGAAGGTTAGACGTAGGGACCACAAAAATAGAGCCTTCTCTTTAACGTCCCTAATAATTTTGATTACGTATGGAAGTAAGGAAGCTGATTAAAGTGAGCTTTCTTCAATTTCTAATATTATAAATAGGCATGCCTAATATGGAACAAAGACACACAAGCCAATCTTCTCTACTTCTGCCCCATAGCCCAAAGAATCCATTGCTGATCAAAATGGCATCAGGCCTTCCCCTCAGGCACCCTGCCCAAGGTTTTAATGCGAGCCAGCAACTGATCAAGAGTGACCGCGGCAGCATGCTAACAATGTCTGATGACAATGTGATGATGAAACAAATTGTAGGAACTCATGCTCCTGATGGCCGAGAGGTTGATGTCAAACCTCTTCTCCTCCTTGTTGAAGACATCCTCAAACGTGCCACCCTGCAAATCGACTCCTCTCTGACGGTATAGTACTAAAACTCATCCTTGGAAATTAATCTGTATATAAACTTAACTCTATTAATTGTTGTTCTTCTTATGGTCCTGATTACTTCTGATAACGCAGACTTCCCAGGCCCATGCTGAAATGGAAGACAAGACATACCATGTCAATTTTGTTTCAATGCTCGATGCACTGTCGTATACTATAGATAGAATTTCCAGCGAGGTTATACAATGTCTTCCAATTCTAATATATGATATATAGGCATTGACCTAAGGAATCGATGACAATTTTTAAATTTTGTGTTTTTAATTTTGATGCAGATTGCCTACAAGGCACTGGGTGGGACAGATGCCCACGCAACAACCGTCTCACTTTTCAACATGCTGACAAGCTATTCCTGGGATGCCAAGCTTGTGCTCACCTTGGCAGCTTTTGCTTTGAATTATGGAGAATTCTGGCTGCTTACCCAGATTTCCTCATCAAACCAACTTGCCAAATCCATGGCAATCCTCAGGCAACAGCCTAGCATCATGGAACAATCAGGGCCCTTGAAGCCTCGCTTCGATGCCATTAACAATCTGATCAAGGTCACGATGGAGTTGGCTAGGTGCGTGGTTGAGTTCAAGGATCTACCGCCTGCTTACATTTCTAATGAAGTACCAGCATTGTCCACAGCCATGAACCATATCCCTACTGCAGTCTACTGGACCATGAGGAGTGTTGTGGCTTGTGCGGCTCAGATTACTAGCCTCACTACCATGGGACATGAGTATGCTTCTCTAGTCCACCATCTTTAATTAATTGAGCCATTTATTACATCATGCATGAATTCCTTGTAATATTCTCCCTCACTTATTCCAGGTTTTCTATATCAACCACTGACGCATGGGAGCTATCCACCTTGGCTCACAAACTCAGCAACATACTTGACCATCTCAGGAAGCAATTGGATACTTGCTACCAATACATAGGTCTGCACCTCAGCAACTTTTGTATTATGCTATCATGTGTTGGATAGGTAATAAGAAAACAGGAAATTATTGTACGAAGATAGATCGAGAAAGCTTGTAAAACCAATGGTGTTTGATGCAGATGAAAAGAGGAACGTCGAATCCTTTCAAATGCTAAAGAATCTCTTTGAAATGATCCACATTGACAACATGAAGGTCCTAAAGGCCCTGATTTATGCCAAGGATGATATCCAGCCACTTATAGATGGTTCTTCCAAGAAAAGAGTTCGCTCTTCTACCATTTCTTCTATCTATGTTATGAATCTATTGTAAAACATTTCTCATACTTCCTTTTAAATTTAACAGGTCCATCTTGATGTGCTAAGAAGGAAAAATGTACTGTTGCTCATTTCTGGCCTCGACATGTCAAGCGATGTGCTTTCAATTCTTGAACAGATATACAATGAATCCAGGCATCACGGATCTAGGTTGGACAGTCAGTATGAGGTGGTCTGGGTCCCAATTGTCGACCGTTCAGTCCAGTGGAGTGATCCAATGAAGGAGAAATTTGAAAGCATGCAGTCTTCAATGCCATGGTTCACAGTGTACCACCCTTCACTGATTGAGAAGGCAGTCATGAGGTTCATCAAGGAGGTGTGGCACTTCAGGAACAAGCCTATTCTTGTGGTGCTTGACCCTCAAGGCAAGGTGGTTTGCCCAAATGCACTCCACATGATGTGGATTTGGGGAAGCAATGCCTTCCCTTTCACTAGCTTGAGAGAGGAATCTCTCTGGAAGGATGAGACATGGAGGCTTGAGCTTCTAGTGGATGGCATTGACCCAGAGATTCTTAATTGGGTAAATTCATTATAGAATCAATCCAAATATACATACATTATACGTGTGTGTGTGTAATCATGTTGACATTTGCTTCAATATTTTTTTGATCATCAGATCAAGGAAGGAAAGTACATTTTCTTGTACGGAGGAGACGACGAGGAATGGGTGAGAAAGTTCACAAACACCGCACGTTCTGTGGCGCAGGCAGCTCGCATTCCCCTGGAGATGGTTTATGTGGGGAAGAGCAGCAAAAGAGAGAAAATCCGGCGAGTCATAGCGACAATCACCGTGGAGAAGCTCAGTTACGTCTGGCAAGACCTTACCATGATATGGTTCTTTTGGACCAGGCTAGAGAGTATGCTGTACTCCAAGATTCAGTTAGGCAAGCTTGATGACCATGATCCTATGATGCAAGAAATCAAGAAGTTGCTTAGCTACGACAGAGAAGGTGGATGGGCTGTGCTTAGCAATGGATCTAATGTTGTGACCAATGGTCACAAGACGACAGCTTTGCAAACATTGCTTGAGTATGACTTGTGGAAGGAACAAGTGCCTGTCAAGGGCTTTGATTTGGCCTTCCGTGATCACCAAGGCAGGATCCATGACATTGCTCGTCCTTGCTGCCGCTTCGATTTCCCAATGACTACGGGTAGGATCCCTCAGACCATGAAATGCCCAGAGTGCAACCAAACCATGGAGAAATTCTCCACTTTCCTTTGCTGCCATGACGAGGTCATTCCAGACGAGCTCTTCAAGTAAATGATCAGCTGCTACGCTGCCTTCAAGCTCATGCTGCCACTAAATAATGTTGAGTGTACTCTTTTTTTCCTTTTAAATTTTCATGAGATGTGAGGAATGATGCCCAGCTATGGCACACAGTATTTGGACCTGTCATTTGATATTCCATACCATAAAATAAATTTGAGTGTGATCGATGGAATCCCCGTTCTTAATTAATCTGTTTTATTAATTAATATATAAAGTTCATGTTGAGTATATTCTATGTTTTGGAGACTTACCTGGGTCTTTTTTTTTGGCACACATACATTTTGTATTGCTTCCTAGCTAGCCTTCACCTAAAAGAATCAACAGCAGTGTGAATCTTAAAAGAATTTTTAAAAAGATTAAAAGCAAAAATAATTTCGTTCATATTATAGAATGTATAACATGTATATATAAGAATAGAAAATTAATATAGGATTATTCCAATATTATAATCCTTACAATTACTACCATGTTTTGCCGCATATATATAAATAAGAAAGATGACTAAGGCACAATCTAATACATTCTATTACTCTCAACTTGGTATGACAGCTCTAAAATAATTAAAACACTTTTCTCACAGCCTCCCCTGCAATGGAGCAGCCGCTCAATACATCTTCTTCTTCTGTAGCACCAGCAGTCCAGTATTCTTCCCCAACAGTGCAGACTTCTTCTCCTGCAACGGCTCCTCTACTGCCTCACCGCCCATTTTCTCCCCTGTCATGGCTGGTGAACAACCCCTCTTCAACCCTCACAATACTCCCTTGTTGCAGCCCACGACTGATGCAACTGTTGTCTTTGCTACCGCAAGCATCATCTCTCTATCTCACACTCATCAAGCCATCTCCCTCAAATTAACAAACACCAATTATTTATATTGGCGTATGCAAATGCTGTCATATCTCCTAGGTCAAGGAGTTTTTGGTTTTGTTGATGGTTCCAAAATATGTCCATCTCCACATGTTCTTGTCGGAGATGGTACCTCTCTTCAGGTAAATCCGCTATTTCTTCGCTGGAAACAACATGACTAACTTATTTTATGCTCTTCTTTCCTCCCTATCCATGGAAGTTCTGCATCTTGTTGTTGGCTGCCAAAGCTCTTGTTCAGCTTGGCGTGCTCTGGCTTCCAAGTCAAACTTTTGTATTATGCAACTTCATGGCTCTCTTCAGGATCTTTGACAGGGTGATAAATCAATAACTCAATTTATGCAAAAATCTAAGGCCTTGTTTGATGAATTGGTCGTTGCTGGCCGGCCAGTTTCGTTTGAAGATTTCAATTTATATGTATTTCATGGTCTTCGTGGAGAGTTTAAAGACTTAGTTACAAGTCATATTACCAAGGCTAAACCTTTATCGTATATAGATATTCACAGTCATCTCCTCACATATGTATTTCTTCATAAATCTTTAGTTGCCATACATGCTCCTTTGCAACCCACACCCAGCACTCCACTGTTTGCCCTTGTTGCGCAATGCCAGACCTTTGGCAATTCTGGCCACAACAGAGGCTGCTTCAATGGTGGCTAACATCCCAACCAGTCCAATAGTAGAAGCAATCAGTTTGCTGGCTCTAGACCTGATCACCGCAACTTCCAAAGCTCCTCATTTGGTGATAGTTGACAAGGCTCATGGCAACGCAATAGGGGGCAAAATCCATGCTGCTAACTATGTCAGAATTTTGGCCATACTGCTCCCCACTGTCCTCAATTCCAGCAGCGGGGTTATGGCCAACAAACTAATGCCAATGTGGTGTAGCACAATCTCTCCTCAACCGGTTCTGTTGATTGGTTTCCAGATATCGGTGCCAATCAACACGTCGCTCCTAATCTTGCCACCTTGACTGCTTTAGAACCGTATCTTGGTAATGATAATTTACATGTTGGTGATGGTAAGGGCCTATCTATATCTCATCTCAATCATACCAAAATATATACACCACATCGTTCTTTCACCTTATCTAATGTTCTTCATGTTCCTGCAATCACGAAACCTCTGCTCTCTTTTAAGAAATTTTATCTTGATAATAATGTTTATTTTGAATTTCACTCTCATGTGTTTTATGTCAAGGATCTCAAAACCCATGAAGTCTTTCTCTCAGGTAAGAGTAAAGATGGTCTTTATGCCCTGACCAAGTCTTCTGTCATGTCAGTTCCTCAAGCCTATTGGTCTCCCTACACTTCTAGCTCTACCGACTTATGGCATCATCGACTAGGTCATTCTACTTCATGTATTTTTCAATTGTTAGTCTCAAAAAATAAGATTATTTGTAACAACAAACATCTTAATTTTAAATGTCAAAGTTGTCCTTTAGGAAAATCCTAGTGTTTGTCTTTAGGACTTACAGGTCACAAAACTTCTGCTCCGCTTGAATTAATTTCTAGTGATGTATGGGGCCTTGCTCCCCTCTTTTCTTCAGATGGCTATTGTTATTTTATTTTTTTTGTTGATGTTTATACTAAATATGTATGGTATTATCCTCTCATTGCCAAGTCTGATGTTTACTCTGTTTTTCAGCAATTTCAGACTCTCGTTGAACGTCAATTTTCATTATAAATAAAATCTGTTCAAACTGATTGGGGCGGTGAATACTGAAAAGTATCCATATTTTTTCAAACCATTGGTATCCATCATTGTCTGATTTGTCCTCACACTTATGAACAAAATGGCACTGTAGAGAGTCATCATAAGCATATTGTGAACATAGGTTTTACTCTTTTAGGGCAATGTAAAGCCCCTTTTTTATTTTGGAATTATTCTTTTGAAACCTCTGTTTATCTTATAAATCACATGCATTCTCCTGTTCTTGCCCATCGATCTCTGTTTGATTGTTTATTTTAACAGTCTCTTTATTATCATTTTTTGCGTACTTTTGAGTGTCTCTGTTTTCCTTTTCTGCGTTTATATAATAATTATAAGTTAGATTTTCATTCCTCTCCATATGTGTTCTTTGGTTATAGTTCCTCACATCTTGGTTATCGATGTTTTGACATTGCATCTCATCGTATTTATATTTCTCGTCATGTCTACTTCCATTAACATGTGTTTCCATTTGATAATTCTAAACAAATTGCATAGGTCTCGAACACAACCCCCACCCAACCCGCTACTGTCACCCTCCCAATTCTACTCCATCACCCACCACTACCCACTTCCAATAGCCACCAGCACTTAGCTCTACCATTTCAAACAACCACCCAACCATAGCCTCCGCCCATCCCATGCTTGTTTATCTAACCCCTATGATGCAGGTTCAGTTTGTCAATTGGTCTCATCTCCTCCTGGTCTTAGGGCACTCTCTAGTCCCTCCTCTGCTTCGCCCTCCTTGGCCAGTATTCCTGTAGATTCGGTTTCTGCTTACAGCCCCTTCTCTATTGACGGTCCTATACTTGCGGCTGCTTCTTCATCATCCTCTCCAACTGGCCCGCAACTTATGGTTAATTTATGTTCTTATCATCTGCCACAAGTCACCTCACTGCCACCATCTTCCCTTGCGTCTCCACCAGCAAACAATAGACATCCTATGATTCTCAGACCGCGACAGTTGAAGACAACAAATCTAGTTGCTTCAGTTGCCGCCACCTCTGACTCTATATGGGTACTGCATTCTCCCTCTTCTAAGCCTTTTACATTTTCTGATGTTGACCCGTATGCAGTTTGGCATCTAATTGCACTTGGTCTCTAGTTCCCTTTCATCCTTCGATCAAACATCTTGTTGATGGTGGTATTGAGCACTATAAAGCGCACCTTGTTGCTAGAGGTTTTACCCAGCAGGAAGGCATTTATTATTCTAAAACCTTCAGTCTAGTTATTAAGCAGGCCACCGTCCGATTGGTTTTCTCTATCGTGGTTTCGTGAAATTGGAATATTCATCAGCTTGATATTCATAATGCTTTCCTCAATGGCGTTCTTACTAAAGAAGTCTACATGAAACAACCTCCAGGTTTTGTTAACTCTTCTCTTCCATCTTATGTGTGCAGATTGCACAAATCATTGTATGGTTTGAAACAAGCATCGAGAGCATGGTACACTCGTCTTAGTGATTTTTTGCTCCCCATTGGTTTTCGAGCTTCCAAGGTTAACACCTCCATGTTTATCTTATCCAATGGTAATAATATCTTCTATCTCTTGGTATATGTTGATGATATTCAACTTACGGGTAAAAACTCTGCTATGCTTCATCACCTAATACAATTACTAAGCTCTGAGTTCAAGCTTCGTGACTTAGGTGTTGTTCACTATATGGGTTTAATGCTACGTCAACATAAATATATTCTTGACATCCTCACCCAAGCTATATGACTTCCTGCAAACCCATTGATACTCCAGTCTCTCCTTTGAAAGTCACTATATTACCGGATCACTCATTCTTTGATCCTACATGATTTCGTCAAATCATGGGTGCTCTTCAATATCTTACCTTCACCCGTTCATATATATGTTTTGTTGTTAACAGAGTTTGTTAGTTTATGCATGCTCCTACAAATTCTCATTGGGCCGTTATTAAGCATATTCTATGTTATCTTAAAGGTACGACATCTTATGGTTTTTATATTACTTGAGGCTCCTCTTTTGCTCTACATGGATTTACAAATGCAGATTGGGCTGGTAGTATTGATGATCGCAAGTTTACGGGTGGCTATCTTGTTTTTTTTTTGTCAGACGCTAATTTCTTGAAAATCCGGCAAGCAACGCATAGTTGCTCGCTGAGTATAAAGCCCTAGTTGATGGTACTACTGAAGTCATTTGGCTTCAATACTAGTTAACAGATCTGAAGGTTCCCTCAGTTTCTGCTCCTACCATTTGGTATGATAATCTCGGCGTGACCTATCTCTCAACAAATCCTATCGTACCAAGCATGTTGAAGTGGATTATAACTTTGTCTGTGACCGCGGTGCCAAGAAAGAGATTCAAATTCGTTTTGTTCCTTCTCGGGATCAACTTGTCGATGTCTTCACTAAATCGCTTCCTGTTGCATCCTTTACTACTTTTTGGTTTAAGCTTCAGGTTGATCCCCCACCCTCAGCTTGGAGGGGCATATTATAGAATGTATAACATGTATATATCAGAATAGGAAATTAATATAGGATTATTCCAATGTTGTAATCCATACAGTTACTGCCGTGTTCTGCCGCATATATATAAATAAGAAGATTGGCTAAGGCACAACCTAACACTTTCTATTATTCTCAACTCTTCAAAACTCTAATTGCATGAAAAAAAATTGTTAATGGAAAAAAAATATCAAAAATTATAAAAAAATTATATATATATATAACAATGAAGGTTGTCGCACCCGACATCGCGGCATGCTTAAAAATAATATTGATTATGGAAAAAGAACACATATCTGGTATCTGGTTCTTTTAAGGAAAAATGTCTCGTTTAAGGAGTCGTCACCTAGTATTATAGTCACTAGAAACCCTAACTGGTCAACAGAGATCCTATGGTTCAGGACTGGTTACGCAAAATGAAAGATATTATCACCCTTTAAACGTTCTGTCTAAGGCAGACTGCATTGCTGATTTTGTCTTAAATTGCTAAATATTTATTAATTTATGTTATGATAATTCGCTTATAATATTCCTGACTCTGATGCCAGTGAATATTCATCTACGGATAATTCTAACTCTGGCGTTAGTAAATATCACGTAACTATAAACTAAATTATATCAATATTTTTTTATTCCCGATTCTAACGCTAGTGAATAAATAAATAAAATAAATTCATTTTATTATGCATTCACATATTTTTTTTATTTTTCATGTAGCTAAATAAAATAAAATTACAAATAAAAAATAAATTTAAATCAATATTTTATTCATGACTCTAGTATCAATGAATAAACCAATATAATTATATTATATTATTTTAATCCATTAATACACATTTTTTATTTTCTTTATTTTCTTAGGGTGGGGTCCAACTCAGCCCATATGGGCTAGGCTAGACCCAGCCAACCCGACCCGATCACTAGCCCAAGCCAGTGACCGGGCTGGGTAATCAACACGCATGAGCTGGTTCACGTGTTTCTAAGGATTTTGTGAATTAAAATTCACATGAACAGTATAGCATGAATTAAAAATGAAAGGCGAGAAGAGATGAAGAAAAATTTACTTGTGGTCTGCTGCTCTTGAAGATGAAGCCAAAGTTGAGGGCGGTTGGTGCTCAATAGGTTCTGCTAGAATAGCAGTCACGAGGCCACCAATGCTGGTGCCTGAAATCACATCAGAGTAGTCTGCAAGTCTTGCGTCTGCACCATCCAGCTTCTTATGCAACTACGGGGTAAAGACGATTAGACGAAGATGATGGTGACGATCGGTTAGCTCTGGCCGGACGATGTCTTCTCCCTCCTCATTTCCTGTTTGTCTCCATGGTGATAAAGGCCCGAAGTGCTGCTGGTTGAATGGAAGCTCCCTCCTCTGTGTTTTCTCATTTTCGTCTCTGTGTTAGGCTTGTTTGCCTTCCCTGTTTTTTTCCGTCCTCTTTTCTTGTTTCTGATTCCATGTTCTGCTGCCTCTGGTTCTGGAGGCTGGTTACTGAAGACTGTGAAGACGATGGTTAATGTCGGTTCTCGTCTCTGTGCTTTCATCCGCTGGGTTGAGTTTGCATCTCCTCTGCTCCTCATTTCATATTCTCTCACCTTCAGTTTTGAGATGAAGGGACAAAGACAATGGTGGGGCTAATTCTCGTCTCTATGTCGTTCCTCTGTTTTTTTCTCCTTCTCTATTTCTTTGTTATTTTTTGTGTGTTATTCCTTCTGTCTCCATTCGTGGCTTCTTTTCTTCTCCGTTTTCCCCCATGGCTTTTTCATGCTTCTCCTCGTCCCTAGCTTTTTCGTGTCCCCTCCGTGGCCTTCTCTAGCTTTTATAAAACCAGAGGACGACCTCTGTTTATGTGTTTGTGTCTCACGATCATGAGGCACGAACGCCTCTGTTTCTTTGAGAAGAAACAGGGGCAAAATTTTTCTATTCTGGTTCGTCCTTTTGTGCTCGTTTTCTCCCTGCTGTTCGTGGCCTTTCTCTGTGGCCTCCTCTGTTTCTTTGAGAAGAAACATGGAAAAAATTTGCTCCCCTCTATGTTCGTTGTTTTTTTGTATGCTCCTCCGCTCTCTGTTATGTGATTCCCCCCTGTTGAAGCTTTCTTCAGTCAGTCCCTCATTGTTTTTTTTCATTCCTCTTCCCCCAGTATTTCCCCCCGTTCTCGGTCGCTCTCCTGATCTCTCTTTTTTTCTGCCTATTTTGGGTCTCCTCTTCTCTCAGTTTCCTTTTTTTTTTTTTTTCAGTCTCCCCCTTTGCGCTCTCTCATCTTCTCTAGTTTTATAGCCAGAGAATGCCAAGCATCTCTATAATTGAAACGGCTTCAAAGCCATTACTGCGGAAAACCGTTCCTGTGGAAAGAGACGAATAAGGTGATGAATGATTTCTAAAAACGGTGTCATTTGTGTGATGGGAATGGCTATTTTCAATCTAGTCACTGAAGTTCTAAAATCATGTAATCAAGCCCCTAGGTAAATTGTAATTAGACCCCTGTATTTCGGCACTTTTTACAAGCTAATCCTTGGACTTTAATTCGTTGCAATTTTGCCCCTAATTAGCCCTAAACTTTGGTATTTCTTCAATTAAGTCCCTGCTTTCATTAATTAAATTAATTCCAAGCTCAATTAAGTTTCAAAACTTATCAATTCTCCATTTAAGCCCTTGATTTCATTAATGAAATTACTTCCAAGCTCAATTAAATCTCAAAACTTATCAATTCTCTAATTAAACCCTTGATTTGATTAATTAAATTAATTCCAAAGTTTAATTAAACCCCAAAACTTCCAATCATGTTACCCTTAACCCAAATATTAATTTATTCTTAATTTTTTATTTGTTTTTTCATCATCATTTTTTCATCTTTTTTTTTATCATTTTTCAGTAAATAAAATAATAGTAATAATAATAAAATAAAAGGGTAAAAAATTGGGTTACGACAAAGGCTATGAAAAATAGTCAACCTAATTTTTGTGTGTTTTATTTTTCATATGGGTGACCATTTTTTCTAAATAAAAACTCAAAATCATCACTCTCTTATTGAAACATTACGCATTTTTAAAAGAAAAATGCCTTAAATATGACTTCAAGAATGTTTTTATTCAAAATACAAATTAAAAAATGTTTAGAATGTGCGATCAAATTTTGAAAATTAAAAAACTCAAATTTTCATATAAAAAAATAAGATCCCCTCTATCTTTTGAAAATAACAAAAAGAAAATTAAGAATAAAAAAATATAAAAACATTCATCTATATTTCTTATAATAAATGAGAATTTACATTAGAGGTTGATTATAAAATATTGAATTTATATTTCCATTTATAAAAAGATCAAGAAAATTTTTTTTTGCTAAAATTAGTTTCTTTATTTTTTTACATTTCTTTTAAAAACTAATGGTCAAAGTCTAATGAGAAATCACATCAAATATATTATACAACTTACAAATTACTAATGAAATTAAAAAATAATAAAGAGACCTAAATAAGGTAAAAAAACTTGAAGAGTATAATGTCAAATTAATGGATAAAACTTATACTCTACCAGAAAATTACCACATACAAACGTAATCACTATTGAAATATTTTTGATTATATATTGCAATGAACTTTATCAATAGGATTTTTCATCTCTATATCCATTGGTGAACACCAATAGAAAAATTCTCCTAGTATATACTAATGGAATTACAATGAGATAATAAAGAATAAACTCAATAACCTGTAACTTTTATAGATGGCGTCACCAATGGAATTAACTCTATGGTAAAGTATGTTCATAAATATGTCGATAAAAAAATTCCCTTGGTATATATCAAGGGAATTATAGAGTAAATTACAGTAGGATTAAAAAAAAACACAAATCATATTGTTCGCATTTGTACCAACAAAATGGCCGATAAAATGACTAACAAAATAATTTAATAGGTCATTTTGTCAATAAAATTTAATTTATGACCTGGTGATCACCTTTCCTCTCTCCTTCCTCAAATTCTTCTTCTTTCTTATGCATTTTGGTTTTCAACAAATAGCCACCCCTTCCTCCCAAATCTAAAAAAAAATGCAACCTCCCATAACAAATTTAGCCACCACAACACTTAGTTTGTCCACATTTATGTTCTGATTCAAATTTTATTGAAGATTCTTCACTTTAAGTAAGCAAATATATCTTCTTTTTTATTTTTTTAATTTGAACTCAATTTTAAAATGTCAATTGTTTTTGTATATTTTTGTAGTATATGTATTTTGTTTGGGTGTTTATTTATTTTATAGTTTTCTTATCATTCAAATTTATTGTATGGGTTTGTGATCATTTTGGTTCAAATGTTGTCAAATTTGGTGGAGATATGAAATTAAATTCCCCTAAAAAGTAGTCACTCGGGCAACTTTTTGTGCCAAAAAAAGAAGACAATAAATAGTCATTAGACAACGTGTTGTGTGGTTTTTTTTAAAAAAAACATTATTCAAAATGATGTTGTTTTGGGTTTTATAGTGTTTTAATTTAGAGTTTTGGTCAAAGCTCAATTTAGTCCTCTAACTTTCAATTTAATTTAATTGCACTCATAATTAACCCTAAACTTTTTATTTAATGCAATTTTTCCCCTGTTGAATTTCAAAATCAATCTTTAATTTCAACATCCTTTTCAATTTGGTCCTTGGTTTTGTATTTGAAATTCGACCCTAGACTAACTATTAAACTTTTAATTTTCTTTAATTTCACCCCTGATTTCAATCAAATTAGTCCCCATAATTCAACATCTTTTGCAAAATAGACCTCGACTGTGAATTTCTCCAATTTAACTCTTAATTGACCCCAAAATCTTAATTGTCTTGCAAGTTTGCCCTTAATTTCAATCAATTTACTTGGTAAAAATTAGATTTAGTCTTTTTGAATTCCAATATTCTTTATTAAGCTCAAATGGGGCTCCCAAACCTATTTTTTCATGAAACCCCCGAATAAAATTAATTTGACTCATTTAAAATATAATTACGTCATTACACCTAATTAAATACTTTAATTAGACCCAAATTAATTCTTAAACATAATAAAACTTTAATTTAGCCCATGATTAAATTAAAATGGCCCCTTAAAAATTTAATAATGTCCTTGGACCTAATTTGACTTTGAATTTGCATTGTTTGTTTCAGTCTTGGGTATAATAGGATATAATTAGGCCTTAAATTTCCTCCAAAATTATACCTTGATATTTATATATGTTTGAAATTCTCCTTGACTTGCTTTCTCCACGTCATCAGCCTTTATTTTATTTTTTATTTTTGAAGAAAAAATGAATTTGAAAAATAACCCAGAAATGGGTTTGACACCAATAATCAAGCCAAACATGTCTACGGAAAGAAACCAATGATTATCTTCAATTTAAATCATAATTAACATGCTTTGGATGGGTAACATAAATCAAGCCAACACACTTTCCATATATTTCATTCTTGCTAAAAACTAAAGTTTTAGCAAGGTTAAAGTTTCTCCCAACTCAACCAAAACTAATCAAATCCAAATGGTGAACTTAGCCATCATTATGTCATGCAACACATACCAAAAAATCAGATCATTTTAACGAATAGATCTCCCGCGGTCAAAACAAAACCAAATTGACCATGAAATTTACAATATACTGTTCACATATTCATAACATCTTGTTGGAGTCTCTAATCCCAATCTCATAATGAAATGCTCATAAATATGACTAGCATTTCTAAAATTGAGCAAGATCCAACAGTGAACGAAGGAGAAAATCGCTAGTGACCGTGGCTAACCTACAGGTAGTGTTTTCTTGAAATGTTGCTAGAGTTATACCTCTCAAACAAAATAAAGGCTTTAAATCTCAATGGTCAGATGTTAGAGGGTTGTGAGGACCATAACGTATCCTAATACCAACCGTTTTAAAGGTGAAATACAGAGATATGACAATTTGAGATTCTGCTCTCAGGTATTCTCTCTCTCTCTTTTCTTCTTCTTTTTTTTCCCTTTCAATCAGCTATCATAGGTATTTTTTGCATAATTTTACAAATCTATCCATATTTACTAAAATACCTTTATGTCAAGTTTGGGTACCTTTTTCGTTCAATCTAATGCCTTTTCTCGGTTTGCTTTTAAAATACCATGTGAAAAATCTCTCTCTAAAATTTATTTTATAATAATTCAATACTATTTCATTTTATTTTTTTAACCAACCCATGTAATTTTTAGTTGTAAATTATAATATTTTTTATTAACATCATAAAATTTGACGAAGGGTTTACAATTTACCACTATTTCTATTTTCTTTTTCATTATTCAATTCATCATGATGAAGTCTTCTATTCAAGTTTTACAAGGTTTCTACCGAGTCATTCACATATTTAAATTATAAATTACCGGGGTTTCACAATTCTTGTTCTTGATTGAAGCTTGAAATAGTATGAGATAAATGTTAAGATCTCTTCAACAATATAGGTCTCGCATATTGAAGCCTTAACATGCATATTGCTTTTTTAATTTTCTCTAGGGTTAAACAAGTACCTACATGAAATTAAATGAATGTTTGGAATTATGCAAAGAAAGACAAAAAAAATTAATTACGATGTAAGTGTAATCCTTAACTTCTCAAATGGATACATCCATTTTCATTGGACTAGGCTTTCAAATTTTGCCTAAAACGATAAGTGTATCAGTAGATGCTCTATCGAGTTAAAAAATAATGGAGAGAATATCATCTCAAGTTTGCATATTGTCTAGGCGATGTTTCAAGCCTCTTTCTATGTGTTTTATCCATAACTTGTTGTAGTATACATCTCTAAAGAAATGATTGGTCTTTGTTAGTGCATCATGTATCCCCTTTAGCAATAAATCCAAGTAAGCTAATGAAATGAATGTTCACATCAATACATGGCAGTCATAGCTCTTCATTCCATACAATTTTCAATCCTTCAAATTCGCCAACCTTGATATGTTCAAGGCTTGACTATCGGGAAAACACAAACTTGTAAGCCATTAGTAGACTAGTAACTATGCATTCTTGTCTAAGGTGAAGTTGACTTTGGTCTTTATAACTCATGACGCAACATAAACCAACTTTATATTTTTACGGTAACAAAACAAAGCTATATCCATTCTATCCTTAATGTTGTCCTTTGTATTCCCCTTTATGTCTATAATCATGTTGAAACTATTTTCAAACTTGTTTTTTTCTATGTGCATGACATCAAGGTTATGTTAGAGGAGATTTATCTTTCAATAAGGAAGTTCTTAGAAAATACTTTGTTTTACCTAATTGAGAGTTAAACCAAAACTAGAAAACTTCTATTTACCAAATTGGAAGCCAAACATAATGTCACTGTACTTTGACACCGTGTTAAATAATTCTTCACCTAAAAAAAATAAAATGGTGGTACAATATCCTTATCAACTCTGTTACTAAAGAAGTCCTTTTTATCCTTTTGAACTTGTGATCTGTTGGCAAAAATCACCAATGGCATTAAAAAAAGATATTTTACCATATTTTGTTAGCGTAAATGCCTTGTTAATTTCCATATAGTAAGGACATGATAGTTTTCCATGTGTGCTCCAACCAAAAACCATTTTATAAGCTAAAAAACCATTGATATTCCAATTTAAAGTTGTCTTTATTAGAAATTTTTGTTTTCTCAATACATTATAAGTCAAACCCTCAGATGACCATAACCATTTCAACTTATCAATCAATTGTTAAAGACAAACATTTATATTCCAACTCATACTATTAGGACTATGTATGTCTAACACGACCAAAAGATTGATGTCTTCTCCCAAGTGTAGGAGTGTAGAAGTAATAAATAACCCGGTAATACCGGGGTCGAACCACAGGGAGGTTAATTATATAAATTATAAATAACAATAATACAACAACAACAACAAATAATAACAATAATAACAACAATAATAGTAATAGTAATAATAATATTAATAGTAATAATAATAATAATACTAGTAGTAGTAGTAGTACTACTACTACTACTACTACTAATAATAATAATAATAGTAATAATAATAATAATAATAATAATAATAATGAAGAAGAAGTTGATGAGAATTTTGAGATGGAAGATCAAGAACTTGAATTAAAGAATGATAAAAACAAGTGTGAAGGTTAGAGGATCCACTAATGGTATTTCAGATAAGTATAGTATAAACTCTTATTACTCAACTGGAGATCACACACAAAGGAGGTTCCAATCGGATTATAAATTGTTAACATGATTACATTAGTTATCTTATTCGAATAATGCTAATACTTGTAAATATTGTCAGGTATTCATGATTATAACTTATGTTAACAACAAATCAAGTTCCTTTCATAGCACATGTGTAGGTTATATGACATGACCAAAAGATTGATGTCTTCTCTCAAGTGTAGGAGTGTCAAAGTAATAAATAATCCGGCAAGACCGGAGTCGAACCATATGGAGGTTAACTATATAAATTATAAGTAATAATAATAAGAAGAAGTTAAGGAGGACTTTGAGATGGAAGATTAATGTGAGGATTCAACAATGATAAAAAAAATGTCAAGGTTAGAGGATCCACTAATAGTATTAGAAATAAGTATAGTATAAATTCTTTTTATTAATCAACTGGAAACCACACACAAAGAAGGTTCCAATAAGATGATTTTTCCTTAATAGTTAATTATAAATTTTTAACATGATCATATTAATTATTTTATTTAAGTAACACCAAAATTTTAAATATTGTCAGGAATTCATGATGCTAACTTATGTTAACAACAAATCAAGTTCATTTCATAGCACAGGTGTAAGTTATACCATATGGTTGGCTTTGAAACTGCAAAGCATTTGTTGTGCCAAGCATTTGTTGTACCATTTAACAAGAAAATCTAGATTAACCATTTAACAAGCAAGGTATTAAAAATTAGTAAGATAAAAAGATAAGACATGTTAATAACAAACTTTCTTGGATATAAACATTAAAGTCCATGTTGAGTTTATATTATACCTATTCTAACACCATTAGTGAAACCTTTTTACCTTGACAAAATAACCTTAGCTAAACATAATGAAGAAGAGAAACATAAATAAATAACATAAGAACATAAGTATAGTAAAGGAAATGAAAAGCATAAACAAGAGATTAAGGAAAATATAACATGAAATAAAACTTAAACATTACAAAAATATAAAGAAAGAAATAAAGAGCATGATCTTGATTTGAACAACCAAGATGCCTAAATGCATGGCAAATGCCTCCTTTTATAGGCCAAAATTTAGAACTATTGATTTGATGACTAATTGTTGAGTGGGTGGCCAACTTTTAACTTGGTGAAAATCCTTATCTTCTTGTCTGAACAAAATGTCATTGCTAACATCAGAATTGGAACCAACTATACTGATGAAAGTTCTAAGAAATTGTCTTATCTTTCCAGGAAAAAAAATTGAGGTCATTTGAACTTCTAGAACTTGAGATATGGGCTAAACACTGAACAATGTCTAGGCTACATGACAGATTTAGACTTCTTTGTTGTTATTATAATTTAGACTTGAAAATGGTCTTTTTAAATCTTGGACTCCCATCAAAGTTGTAGGGCTATGTCTTACCTTTCCATCCATATAAAGCAAATCTAAATCCGAGATCTATAACTCCAGATATGATCAATTTACCGAACAGTGTTCCATTTTGGACTACACCAACATCTCTTTTCTAAGTTTGGCCCTCTCTTTGTCCTTTCAATTTTAGTATTTAAATTCATCAATCAATCCTTTCATTTATGTGATAGGCATGTATTTAAGATGAAAATTTACCATAAATTAAAGGTATCTTATATTATTAGATATGTTATTATAAAACATACTTTAGTTAATGAGTTATTGATACTTTAAGTGCAAAATGATGATATAAAACCTTGATAAAAATGCACTTTTAAGTACTAATCACACCCCCCAACCAGCTTATTATTAGTCCCTAGTAATCAAAGCGTTAAATTAGAAAAATAATTTGCAAATTCTACAAAGCAAGGCATTCATCATTCAACTTTCATTAATCTATCCAAATAAACAAACTCATTAAATTTATATATCTACTCAATACCTCTTAAACAAGATGTTAATAAACCTTCCTTTTGTGCTTAATATATCAACACATTGTTATGGGGCTTTGCTTGGAAGAAAACAAAATTTTTGTTCTAATGTTTAAGGTTAACTTCTTTGGGTTAAGATTATTATCTTTTTTTAAAAAAATATATATACATAGAACTTAAAACACAATGCATCTTTAACCCATGTAACGAGCTTTCAGCTAATGATTCCTAGACCAGATGGTCTTAGGGCATTAGGTGTCGAGATACCACTACGAGTTTAGTAACTCGGGTTACAGATATTGATATTTAGATAGTGCAATGTTTTATTCCCTTAATCTTTTCTCCTTAACCCATGTAACAAGCATTAGGCCAATAGCTCCCAAGTCAGTTGACTTTAGGGAATTAAATGTTAAAACACCCCTTCAGGCTTAATTGCTTAGGTTAGGGAGGCTACGAAACCAAACTTATCTATGTTTTTATTATCATTATTTTTTTTTGTTTTTGTTTTTTGCAAATTATATACTATCCATTTCTCTTAGTTGTTACCTTTAACAAAAAAACATAAATAATGTAATAATCCAATCTGCAACTCACACTCATAAGTTAAAGTGTGTGTGTGAAAATGAAGATTTAAGAATCCTTGTTAAATGAGCATATGAGCAGAATCAAGTGATAACAATACGAGAGTTTGTAAACCTGAATATTTTAAGAAGTATTCTGATAGACCTTATTAAAAATGTTTACTAAGATGCATCTCAAGTCACTTTAACAAAAGAACTCCTTTTACTCTGCCATCCTAGTAATAACAGTTTTGCAAATAGTTTATGAAATAGAAAACACAGTTAGTTTTGTTTTTTTTTATGTCAACTACTACCCTCTCCCCCAAACCAAAACGAGACATTGTCCTCAATGTCCTAAGGTAGAAAGATGGAGTATAGAAGACATCACTTGAAACAACGAACACTAACAAACCTGAAAAAAACTTAAACAAATATAAGAAATAACAAAACAAAATAATGTGCTATTAAAAAAACCAAAAGACACAAGGTTTCACAAACAAAGGCTCAAATCCAATTTAAGCTTTTTGCGACTTTCCGTAGTTGACCAATTTATAAAACTCATGGAGGGATCAATTACAGGGATGAAAGATTGTAGTTAGTCAATCAATTGTTCAACAGTAGTAGCAGAGATTATGATTTGTCGTGCCGAAGATGTTAGAAATTATTGTTCCACAGCTTAATCAAGAAAAGATAACAAATTATCATAAAAACCATTAACATTTAATAAACCTATAGGTTTATGGTGAATATGTAGTTGGGCCCAAAAGGAAATATGAAAGATCTCTTTCAATGTGCCCAGACTACCTGGTAAGGCAATGAAGGCATCAGCATGGTTAAACATTGTATTCATTCGATCAGACATTGTGGAGACCTGTAGTTCCTCTTTAATTGTTTTTCCAATGATATCCCCTTTTGCTAAAGCTTTGGGGACGACCCTCAAAACTTGACTGCCTCCTAAGAATGCAACTGTTGACACACTCCCCATTAACCCAAGATTGCCTCCCCCATATACTAAATGAATCTTTCTCTCAGCTAGTATCTGACTAAGATAATTTATAGATTCTATAAACTCCTTTTCTTTTCCAGGACTGGATCCATAAAAAACACAAATATTTTTATTTTAAGAGCTGAGGATCCTACCATTTCAAGACCTGTCTATGCTTGTAGAATGTATGGGTTGAGTAGAAATGAAGGGAAGAAGAAGAAGGTTTTATAGATGAGAAAAAGAAAATGCAATCATATCACCTATATGGAAGACAGCTGGAGTCTCTCTCTTTTTCTTCCCCCTTTTTTTTGTTCTTTTTTTTTTAAAAAAGCATGTGTATGTACAGGTAGTTGTGATTATGACTCACATCTTCCCTTGGTTTTACGTGCAAGAATGGCTTAAACGCCCTCTATGGGTTGGGGATAAGCTTCCCATCCAGTTTTCTTAAAAACTGGCAAACAAGGTATTTTTTTAGTTAGATTCCCAAGACTATAATGGGCATGTTCTTTATAAAAATGGGGCCATAAATCATGAATTGCACAATGCACATCTCCACTATGATGAGACTTAAGAGTCAATAGAAGATTATCTAAAGACTCTCTATGTTTTGAAATAAATCCCACCTTTTGACAATTTTCACAGGTTTTGCACAATACATATGAGTCCTTGAATATGGTGGGCCAGTAAAATCCATTTTGTAAGATTTTTGCAGTCGTTTTTTTTGACGAGAAATGATCCCCACATGCCTTAGAGTAATAAAATTTAATGACACTACTTACCTCATTATCAGGAATGTATCTTTAAAATTTTTGATCAGGACAATATTTGAATAAGTAAAGGTCATCCCAATAAAAGTTTTGCATGTCACTCAAAAACTTTCTTTTGTCTTGGTTATCCAAATGAGTTGGCAAAAATCCTGAAGCAAGAAAATTGCTATTTTTAGCAAACCAAGGCATTGAAGTAAGAGAAAGTAAAGATTCATCAGGAAAGTAACCATTGATTGGTGTGATGTCGGATGTTGAATTTATTGTCAATTTTGACAAATGATCCGCGACAATATTTTTAGTGCCTTTCTCATCCTCGATTGCTTCTTATTTAGTCATGACATGAGGAAATGGAAGTGCTAGTGGGGAATCAGTCTTTTCTTTGCAATGTTCAGATTCAACCCCATCGAGTTTTCTTAAAAACTGGCAAACAAGGTCTTTTTTAGTCAGATTCCCAAGACTATATCGAGCATGTTTTTTTATGGAATTGTGGCCATAAATCATGAATTTCACGATGCACATCTCCACTAGGATGCGTCTCAAGAGTCAATAGAAGATTATCTAAAAATCCCTTACTCAGTCCATCCTTAATGAATTGTATTTTATCTTCACGGTTTATAGATACCATTCCTAAACAATGACATGTCGCATTACAAGTCCATCTAGCACATCTGTGACAGACTTTTATTCGTTTTGCACGACGTTTCTTCGCAAAAGAGATTTTACATGTTCCAAGCATGTACGAAATGAAAGAATTGGAGGACTCACCTGATAATCGAACCTTTGCTTCAATCAGCCAGCGAATATCTTCAGGAATTCCATGGTTCATTAACAACCTTAAACTTTCACACATAGCACGGTAAATTTTAGTTATCACATTTAGAGGCAAAGGGGGAAAATACTTTTTTAATTTTTCAAGAATGGTGTCCATTTTCAAATGAGAATTTGAGACGAGATGCAAAGAAAGGAGAAAGAGCAAAGAATTTAAAAAATATATACACAGATATCAGTTATCATGGGAAATTAAAAGAACCAATTTAAGAGTCACGGAGTACTGTTATCCGCCATTTGACCGGGGTTAGAGACTAGTGATTAGTACTTAAAAGTGCATGTTTATCAAGGTTTTATATCATCATTTTGCACTTGAAGTATCAATAACTCCTTAACTAAAGCATGTTTTATAATAACAAGTTTGATATTATAAGATACCTTAATTTATGGTAAATGCTCATTTTAAATGCAGGACTATCACATAAATAAAAGGATTGATTGATGAGTTTAAGCATTGAAAGTTAAAGGACAAAGAGATGGCCAAACTTAGAAAAGAGATGTCGGTGCAGTCCAAACCGGAACATTGCTCGGTAATTGGATCATATCTGGAGCTCTAGATCTCGGATTTAGGTCCATTTTATATGGATGGAAAGGTAAAACATAGGCCTACAACTTGCATTTGGACACCAAGATCTAAGAAGGACGTTTTCAAGTCCAAATTATAGAAACAACGAAGAAGTCCGAAGCTGTCCTGCAGCCCAGACACTATTTAGTGTTCAGCCCATATCTTGAGTTCTAGAGGTCCAAATGACCTCATCTTTTTTTTGATGGAAAGCTGAGACAATTTCCTAAAACATTCCTAAGGATTCTGGTCAAATTATGATGTTAGAAATGACGTCTTGTTCAGACAAGAAGATAAGGATTGTCACCAAGTCAAGATGTGGCCACCCACTCATCAATTAGTCAACAAATCAATAGTTCCAAATTTTGGCCTATAAAAGGAGGCACTTACCATGTATTGAGGCATCTTGGTTTCCAGATCAAGATCATGCTCTTGCTTTCTCTCTTTGTATTGCTTATGTCTTGCTTTCATTAATATCAAGTTTATGCACTTCATTTCCTTTCCTTTGTTTAGTTAACTTCTTTCTCATTTATGTTCTTGTCTTGTTCATTTATGTTTCTTTATTTCATTATGTTTAGCTAAGTTAATTATGTCAAGGTGAAAAGGGTACACTAATGGTGTAAGAATAAGTATAATATAAACTTAAAATGGACCTTAATGTTGGATACTAACATGTTTTATATTCGTTATCTTGTTCACTTTTAATACTTTGCTTGTTAAATGGTTAATCTAGATTTATGTTGTATAACACTTGGTACAACAAATACTTGGCACTTTCATAGCCCATACTGTATGGTATAACCGACACCTGAGCTATGAAAGGAACTTGATTTGTTGTTAACATAAGTTATAATCATGAATGCCTGCCAACATTTACAAGTATTAGCTTTATTCGAATAAGATAACTAATGTAATCATGTTAACAATTTATAATCTGATTGGAACCTCCTTTATGTGTGGTTTCCAATTGAGTAATAAGAGTTTATACTATACTTGTTTGAAATACCATTAGTGGATCCTCTAACCTTGACATTTGTTTTTATCATCCTTACATCAATCTTACCTCTCAAAGCTCTCTTTATTACTATTACTATTATTATTATTATTATTATTTACATTCTGTTTATATTATATATCTCTTTGATCTTTTCATAAACTCAGTATATAGGCAAGAAACCTGTGACCCGATCTTTTAGATCATTCTCAGGTATAACAACGCCACGTACTAAGTATTATTATTGTTGTTGTTGTTGTTGTTGTCTTGTTATTTATAATTTATACAATTAACCTCTCTGTGGTTCGACCCCGGTCTTGCCGGGTTATTTATTACTTCGACACTCCTGCACTTGGGAGAAGACATCAATCTTTTGGTCGTGTCAAGTTTTTGACTCCGTTGCCGGGGAGGTAAATTCTTGTATAAATTATAATATTTATTTTCATTTTCTCTTTTCACTTTTTATTTTTCTAACTCTTGTTTCTTCTGTTTTGTTTTGTTTTATTTCTTTTTCTTCTCTTTTCTTTTCTTCCTTTAATTCTCTTCTTACACGTGCATGAGAGTTTGGTCACGTACATTAAGTGGTAGACTTTGTAGGGTATCCTCATCATTTTTAGAAAATATGGCCGAAGAAGATAATCAATCGCTTCATAATGAGAATAACCGGATGAGAACACTTAGAGACCACATGAATCCCACAAGAACAAGTGCACCCTCATGCATAGTTTTCCCTCCTGATGCATCTAATTTTAATTTTAAGCCAAGCATTATTCAACTTTTACCTTTTTTTCATGGTTTAGACTTAGAAAATCCATACTTGCATTTAAGGGAATTTGAGGAGGTCTGTAATACCTATAATGACTCAAATTGTAGCATGAGCACCATTAGATTAAAGCTTTTTCCTTTTTCATTAAAAGATAAAGCTAAAACATGGCTATAAAATTTGAGATCAGGATCTATTCGTGCTTGGGATGAAATACAACAACAAGTTTTAAAGAAGTTTTTTTCGTCTCACAGAACAAACTCTTTCAAAAGACAAATCATCACTTTCACTCAAAAACCAGGAGAAACATTTTACCAATGTTGGGATAGGTATCGAGATCTGCTTAATACTTGCCCTCATCATGGTTTTGAAACATGGAGATTGGTTTCACATTTTTATGAAGGTTTAACACCTAGAGATAGGCAAATGGTTGAATTGATGTGCAATGGAACTTTCGAAGATAAAGACCCTAATGAAGCAATGGAGTACATAGACTTGCTAGCTGAAAATGCTCAAAATTGGGACACCACAGGTACTTATGAGGCACCAGGTAAAACTCAACCTCATATATCTAGTGGAGGTATGCACAACCTTAGGGAAGATCATGACCTCCAAGCCAAGTTTGCATCTTTAGCTAGAAAATTCGAAGCACTTGAATTGAAAAAGAGTGGTCAATTAAAATCTGTTCAAGACATTGTGTGTCAAATCTGTGAAACCAAGGAACACTCAACAAATGATTGTCCAACTTTGCCTTCTTTTAAGGAATGCCTCTATGAACAAGCCCATGCTTTAAACAGTTTCCAAAGACCCAACCATAACCCATACTCACAAACGTATAACCCTGGTTGGAGAAATCATATAAATTTTAGTTGGAAGAGTGATAGCAACAATGCACAAACTTCACAGCCACCGTTTCAAGCACACCATAATTTCCAAAATTCCCATGGATATGCACCTCCTTATGCTCCACCTCCTAGAAGAAATCTTGAGGAAACATTGCATGCATTCATTGAAAAGCAAGAGACAATCAACACTCAACTTGCTCAAGGCATGACAGATTTTAAAGATACTCTTGCAAAGTTAACATCTGCTCTCAATTTCCAAGAGAAAGGTAAGTTTCCATCTCAACCACAACAAAATCCAAAGGGGCAATACAATGCAAATGCGAGTAGTTCTGGAAGCCAACATATGGATCAAGTCAAATCAGTCATCACTCTTCGTAATGGTAAGGTTATTGAAAAACCCATTCTTGAACCTTGTGAGAAAGATGATGAGTCTATCTCTGAGGGTAAAGAAGGGGTTGAACCTGAACATTGCAAAGAAAAGGCTGATTCCCCGCCAGCACTTCCATTTCCTCATGCCATGACCAAACAAAGGAAAGTCAATCACAACTCTGAAATCTTTGAAACTTTCAAACAGGTAAGGATCAATATACCTTTGTTGGATGCTATTAAACAGGTTCCTTCCTATGCTAAATTTTTGAAAGATCTATGCACTGTGAAGAGAAAACTGAATGTGAAAAAGAAAGCATTTTTAGCCGAACAAGTAAGTGTCATTCTTCAGAACAATAATGCTTTGAAATATAAAGACCCTGGTTGTCCTACAATTTCTTGCTTTATTGGAGAACATAAAATTGAAAGAGCCTTACTTGATCTTGGAGCTAGCGTGAATTTACTTCCATATTCAGTTTTTCAGAGTCTCAATCTAGGTGAGTTAAAACCAACTTTTGTAACTCTTTTACTTGCCGATAGATCTGTAAAAGTGCCTAGAGGAATAATTGAAGATGTGTTAGTACAAGTCGATAAATTCATTTATCCTGTGGATTTTATTGTCTTGGATACGCAACCTGTTGAAGCATGTAATTCATTTCCTATTATTTTAGGACGTCCGTTTCTTGCAACTTCTAATGCATTGATTAATTATAGGAATGGACTCATGAAGTTATCTTTTGGAAACATGACATTGGAGATGAATATTTTCAACATTTGCAAGCAGCCCGGAGATGATAATGATTTACAAGAAGTAGATCTTATTGAAGAATTAGTTCATGATCAACTTGAATCTACTTTGAGTAAAATTGAGTTGGATGAATCTGAAGATTTGCAAATGATTTATTCCCAGGAAGAAATCACGGATGAAAAAGGCACCAAAAATATTGATGCCGATCTTTTGTCAAGAGTGACAACAGATTTGACATCTGACATCCCATCAATCGATGATTACTCTCCTAACAAATCCTTACTTTCTCTTAGTTCAATGCCTTGGTTTGCTAAAAATATCAATTTTCTTGCTTCAGGAGATTTGCCAGTTCACTGGAGTATTGAAGACAAAGGAAAGTTTTTGAACGATGTGAAGAACTTATATTTGGATGACCGTTACTTATTCAAAAATTGCCCTGATCAAATATTTCAAAGATGCATTCCTGACAATGAGGTAAGTAGCGTCATTAAACTTTGTCATTCTGAAGCACGTGGGAGTCATTTCTCATTAAGAAAGACGACTGCAAAAATCTTACAAAATGGATTTTATTAGCCCACCATGTTCAAGGACACACATGCATTCTACAAAACTTGTGAAAATTGTCAAAAAGTTGATACTGGTCAAAAAGTTTTGCTTTATAATTCTCGACTCCATTTATTTCCTGAAAAACTAAGATCAAGATGGAGTGGTCCATTTATTTTGAAACACGTGTATCCTTATGGGGCCCTTGATATTGAGAATCCAAAGAATGACAATGTTTTGAAGGTAAATAGACATCGTTTGAAAGCTTACTTTGATGAGTTTCCTAGTGAAAATGTATCCATTGATTTGAATAATCTTATTGATAAAGGTTGATTATTTTGTTTTTCTCATATTTTTTTGTTCTTTTTTTAGTGTGACTTTTGTTTTGCTAGTCTCTCACCCCGGTTAAATGGCGGATAACGGTACTCCGTGACTTAAGTCGGTTCTTTCAGTTTCCCAAATAACTGATATCTGTATATATCTGTACAATTTTTAGCTTTTTTTTTTCCTTCTTTGAATCTCTTCTCTAATTCTCTTTTGAAAATGGACACCACTCTTGAAAAGTTGAAAAGGTATTTTCCCGATCTGCCTTAGAATGCGATTACAAAAATTTACCGTGCTAGATGTGGAAGATTAAGGTTGTTAATGAATCATCGAATTCCTGAAGATATTCGCTGGCTAATTGAAGAAAAGGTCCGATTATCAGGTGAGTCCTCTAATTCTTTCATTTCACACATGCTTGGAATAGGAAAAAGCACTTTTGCAAAGAAACATCGTGCAAAACGACTGAAAGTCTGTCACAGATGTGCTAGATGGACTTGTAATGCAACATGTCGTTCTTTAGGAATGGTATCTGTAAACCGTGAAGATAAGATACAATTCATTAAGGATGGCATGAGTAAGGGGTCTTTAGATAATCTTTTGTTGACCCTTGAGACGCATCCTAGTGGAGATGTGCATCGTGTAATTCATGATTTATGGCCACAATTCCATAAAGAACATGATCGACTTAGTCTTGGGAATCTGACTAAAAAAGACCCTGTTTGCCAGTTTTTAAAAAAACTGGATGGGAAGCCTATCCCCGACCCATAGAGGGCGTTTAAGCCGTTCTTGGATGTAAAACCAAGGGAAGATGTGAGCCACAATCACAACTGCCTGTACATACATGATTTGTCAAAATAAATAAATAAAGAGAAAGAGTGTGAGACAACAGCTGACCTACATATAGGTGGTATGATTGCATTTTCAAAGTCTCATCTATAAATTCTTCTTTTCCTTCCCTTCATTTCTACTCAACCCATACATTCATCAAATATAGAAGTGTGTAGAAATGGCAGGTTCCTCAATTCATCACATAAAAAATATTTGTGTTTTCGGTGGATCTAGTCCTAGGAAAGAAAAAGAGTTTTTAGAATCAGCAAATCATCTTGGTCGGGTACTAGCTGAGAGAAAGATTCATTTAGTGTATGGAGGAGGTAGCCTTGGGTTAATGGGAGGTGTGTCAATGGCTACTTTTTTGGGAGGCAGTCAAGTTTTGGGGGTTGTCCCCAAAGCTTTAGCAACTGGGGACATCATTGGAAAAACAATTGGAGAGGAACTACAGGTCCCTACAATGTCTGATCGACTAAACGCCATGTGTTAGCCATGCTGATGCTTTCATTGCTTTACCAGGTGGTCTGAGCACATTGGAAGAGATCTTTCATATTTCCTCTTGGGCCCAACTGCACATTCACCATAAGCCTATAGGTTTGTTAAATGTCAATGGTTTTTATGATAAGTTACTGTCTTTCCTTGATCAAGCTGTGCAACAGGAATTTCTAACATCTTCGGCACGACAAATCATAATCTCTGCTGCTACTGCTGAACAATTGATTGACCAACTACAATCTTTCATCCCTGTCATTGATCCCTGCATGAGTCGCCTAAATTGGTCAACTAAGGAAAGCCGTAAAAAGCTTAGATTAGATTTGAGCCTTCATCTGTGAAACCTTGTGTCTTTTGGTTTTATTAATAGCATAGTATTTTGTTTTGTTACTTCTTATATTTGTTTAAGTGTGTTTCAGGTTTGTCATTGTTCGTTGTTTCAGGTGATGTCTTCTATACTCTATCTTTCTACCTTAAGATATTGAGGACAATGTCTCGTTTTGGTTGGGGGGAGAGGGTAGTAGTTAAAAAAAAAAACTAACTTACTAACTGTTGTTGCTATTATTAAAACCATTTGACAAAATTGTTATTAAGATGGCAGAGTATGGAGTCAGTTTTATTAACTCTTGAGACGCATCTTAGTAAGTATCCTTATTAGGATGGCAGAGTAAGGAGGAAATTTTATTGACTCTAGAGACGCATCTTAGTAAGTATCATTACCAATGTCTATCATAATACTTCTTGAAATATTCAGGTTTACAAACTCTCACATTGTTATCACTTGATTCTGCTTCATATACTCATTTAACAAGTATTCGTAAACCTTCATTTTCACACACACACTTTAACATATGATTATGGGTTGCATGTTGGATTATTACCTTAATTATGTTCTTTTGTTAAAGGTAACAACTAAGGGAAAGGGATAGTATATGCACTTTCAAAAAAAAAATGATAATATTGATGATTAAAAAAAAAAAAAACGTAGATAAGTTTGGTTTCGTAGCCTCCCTAACCTAAGCAATTAAGCCCAAAGGGGTGTTTTAACACCTAATACCCTAAAGTCAACTGATTTGGGAGCTATTGGCTCAAAGCTTGTTACATGGGTTAAGGAGAAAAGCTTAAGGGAATCAAACATTGCACTATCTACGTATCAGTATCTGCAACCCGAGTTACTAAGCTCGTAGGGGTGTCTCAACACCTAATACCCTAAGACCAACTGGTCTGGGAGTCATTAGCCAAAAACTCGTTACATGGGTTAAAGATACATTGTGTTTTAAGTTGTATGTGCATATAAATAAATAAATAAAGAAAATAATAATAATAATAATCTCAACCTAAGGAAGTTAACCTTAAACATTTGAACATAATATTATTTTCTTCCAACAAAAGCCCCATCATCTATGTTTTCATATATTGAGCACATAAAAACAAGGTTTATTAATATCTTGTTTAAGAAGTATGAAGCATGAATATAAATTTAATGAGAGTTTGTTTATCTAGATAGATTAATGGAAGTTGAATGATGAATACCTTACTTTGTGGAACTTGCAAATTATTTTTCTATTTTAACGCTTTGATTACTAGGGACTAGTAATAAGCTGGTTGGGGGGTGTGATTAGTACTTAAAAGTGCATGTTTATCAAGGTTTTATATCATCATTTTGCACTTGAAGTATCAATAACTCCTTAACTAAAGCATGTTTTATAATAACAAGTTTGATATTATAAGATACCTTAATTTATGGTAAATGCTCATTTTAAATGCAGGACTATCACATAAATAAAAGGATTGATTGATGAGTTTAAGCATTGAAAGTTAAAGGACAAAGAGATGGCCAAACTTAGAAAAGAGATGTCGGTGCAGTCCAAACCGGAACATTGCTCGGTAATTGGATCATATCTGGAGCTCTAGATCTTGGATTTAGGTCCATTTTATATGGATGGAAAGGTAAAACATAGGCCTACAACTTGCATTTGGACACCAAGATCTAAGAAGGCCGTTTTCAAGTCCAAATTATAGGAACAACGAAGAAGTCCGAAGCTGTCCTGCAGCCCAGACACTATTTAGTGTTCAGCCCATATCTTGAGTTCTAGAGGTCCAAATGACCTCATCTTTTTTTTGATGGAAAGCTGAGACAATTTCCTAAAACATTCCTAAGGATTCTGGTCAAATTATGATGTTAGAAATGACGTCTTGTTCAGACAAGAAGATAAGGATTGTCACCAAGTCAAGATGTGGCCACCCACTCATCAATTAGTCAACAAATCAATAGTTCCAAATTTTGGCCTATAAAAGGAGGCACTTACCATGTATTGAGGCATCTTGGTTTCCAGATCAAGATCATGCTCTTGCTTTCTCTCTTTGTATTGCTTATGTCTTGCTTTCATTAATATCAAGTTTATGCACTTCATTTCCTTTCCTTTGTTTAGTTAACTTCTTTCTCATTTATGTTCTTGTCTTGTTCATTTATGTTTCTTTATTTCATTATGTTTAGCTAAGTTAATTATGTCAAGGTGAAAAGGGTACACTAATGGTGTAAGAATAAGTATAATATAAACTTAAAATGGACCTTAATGTTGGATACTAACATGTTTTATATTCGTTATCTTGTTCACTTTTAATACTTTGCTTGTTAAATGGTTAATCTAGATTTATGTTGTATAACACTTGGTACAACAAATACTTGGCACTTTCATAGCCCATACTGTATGGTATAACCGACACCTGAGCTATGAAAGGAACTTGATTTGTTGTTAACATAAGTTATAATCATGAATGCCTGCCAATATTTACAAGTATTAGCTTTATTCGAATAAGATAACTAATGTAATCATGTTAACAATTTATAATCTGATTGGAACCTCCTTTATATGTGGTTTCCAATTGAGTAATAAGAGTTTATACTATACTTGTTTGAAATACCATTAGTGAATCCTCTAACCTTGACATTTGTTTTTATCATCCTTACATCAATCTTACCTCTCAAAGCTCTCTTTATTATTATTATTATTATTATTATTATTTACATTCTGTTTATATTATATATCTCTTTAATCTTTTCATAAACTCAGTATATAGGCTGGAAACCTGTGACCCGATCTTTTAGATCATTCTCAGGTATAACAACGCCACGTACTGAGTATTATTATTGTTGTTGTTGTTGTTGTTGTTGTTGTTGTTGTTGTTGTTGTTAATTTATACAATTAACCTCTCTGTGGTTCGACCCCGGTCTTGCCGGGTTATTTATTACTTCGACACTCCTGCACTTGGGAGAAGACATCAATCTTTTGGTCGTGTCAACTAGCAAAATAAAAGTACAAAAAAAAAACACAAAAACAATGTGAGAAAAAGAATCAATCTTTATATATAGGATCACCCAATTCAATAGAGTCATTTTCAACTGAAAAATTGTTAAAATAAACTTTCAAACGATGGCCATTTACTTTGAAAACATTACTATTCTTTGAATTCTCAATATCACAGGCCCTATATGGATACACATGTTTCACAATAAAAGGACCGCTCCATCTTGATCTTAGTTTTCTAGGAAATAAATGGAGTCGAGAATTATAAAGCAAGACTTTTTGACCAACATTGAATGTTTTTCTCAATATTTTCTTGTCATGAAACTCTTTGATTCTTGCTTTATGAATTCTTGAATTTTCATATGTATCATTTCTTATTTCCTCAAGCTCATTTATTTGTATTTTTCGCAGCTGACTAGTATCATCAAGGTTTGAATTGAAAGCTTTAAAAGGCCAATAAGCTTTATGTTCAAGTTCCATAGGCAAGTGACAAGGTTTTCCATAGACTAGTCTATAAGGTGACATACCTAATAATGTTTTATAAGGAGTTCGATAAGCCCAAAGTGCATCATTAAGTCTTAAAGACCAATCTTTCTTATCAGGGTTCATTGTTTTCTCCAAGATCTATTTGATCTCCCTATTAGCAAGTTCTACTTGTCCATTTGTCTGAGGGTGATAAGGGGTGGCAACTTTGTGTGTGAGTCCAAATTTCTTCATTAAAGACTCAAATGCCTTGTTGCAGAAATGTGTTCCACCATCACTTATCATGGCTCGAGGGATTCCAAATCGATTTAAAATATTTTCTTTCAAAAACTTTATCACTATTTTGTGATCATTGTTTCGACTTGGAATTACCTCTATCCATTTTGAAACATAATCTACTGCGACTAATATGTACAAGAAACCAAATGATGGAGGAAATAGACCCATGAAATCTATACCCTAACAGTCAAAGATCTCAATGTCAAGAATAGGATTTAAAGGCATCATGTGACCTTTTAAAATAGATCCCAACTTTTGACAATTTTCACAAGTCTTGTAGAATGTATGTGAGTCCTTGAACATGGCGGGCCAATAAAATCCACTTTGTAAGATTTTTGCAGTTGTCTTTCTTGATGAGAAATGATCCCCACATGCATTAGAATGAAAAAAATTTAATGACACTACTTACCTCATTGTCAGGAATGCATCTTCGAAATATTTGATCAGGACAATATTTGAATAAATATGGGTCATCCCAATACAAGTTCTTCACTTCGTTCAAGAACTTTCTTTTATCTTGGGTACTCCAATGAGATGGCAATTGTCTTGAAACAAGAAAATTAACAATATCAGCAAACCAAGGCATTGTAAAGACAAAATAGTCAATGCACCTGCGCTAACCAGTAATAGTCCTAGTTAGAATTAACTCATTTTTCTCATTTGTTATCATAGTGTCTCCAAACTTCTTACGTAAAACTTGGGTAGGACATACCCATTTGCTGTCAAAAATAGGATAAATGATTCCATTATCTAGAAGCTTAATGACTTCATTTTTCACTACTTCTTTCATATTAGGATTAAGTCTTCATTGCATTTCTCTAAAGGGTTTAGCATTTTCCTCTAAATAAATCATGTGTGTGCAAATCAAAGGACTAATTCCTTTTATGTCAGCTATGATCCATCCTAATGCATTTTTGTGCATTTTCAGAGATTGTAATAACTTACCTTCTTGATGTGCATTAAGTTTGGAAGAGATTATTACCGGAAAGGTTTCATTTCCTCCAAAAAAATAAGTATTTGAGATTGAATGGTACGGCTTCAAATCAGGTTGTGGTGGTTGAACACTTGAAGGTATGGACTCAATTGATCGTGGTGGCAATTCTTCAATTTGTGGTCTCCAATTACATGCCTTTGATTCTTCCTGAAAATAGACCATTTGCAAATCGTCAAATTCATTAATCTTAGTTTCATTGGAAGTGGGAAATTGATCATGAACTAATTTTTCAATAAAGTCCACTTCCTGTAAATCAATATCATCTCCAGGTTGCTTGCAAATGTTGAAAATATTCATCTCCAATGTCATGTTTCCAAATGATAGCTTCATCAATCCATTCCTACAATTAATCAATGCATTAGAAGTTGCAAGAAATGGACACCCTAAAATAACATGAATTGAATTACATGCTTCAACAGGTTGTGTATCCAAGACAACAAAATCTATAGAGTAAATGAATTTATCAACTTGTACTATTACAAATCTATCAACAAGTAAAAGAGTTACAGAAGTTGGTTTCAACTCACCTAGATTGAGACTTTGAAAAACCAAATATAGAAATAAATTCACACCAGCTCCAAGATCAAGGAAAACTCTTTCAATTTTATGTTTTCCAATAAAGCAAGAAATTCTAGGACAACCAGGGTCTTTATATTTCAAAGCATTATTGTTCTAAAGAATATCACTTACTTGTTCAACTAAAAATGCTTTCTTTTTCACATTCAATTTGCTCTTCAAAGTGCACAGATCTTTCAAAAATTTAGCATAGGAAGGTACATGTTTAATAGTATCCAACAAAGGTATATTGATCCTTACTGTTTGAAAGTTTCAAGGATTTCAGAATTGTGATTCACTTTTCTTTGTTTGGTTATGGCATGAGGAAATGGAAGTGCTGGCGGAGAATCAGTCTTTTCTTTACAATGTTCAGATTTAACCCTTTCCTTGACCTCAGAAATTGACTCATAATCTTTCTCACAAGGTTCAAGAGTGGGTTTTTCAATAACCTTACCATTGCGAAGAGTGATGACTGCTTTGACTTGATCCATGTGTTGGCTTACGGAACT
This sequence comes from Populus alba x Populus glandulosa, assembly GCA_033617975.1. Classification (NCBI taxonomy): domain Eukaryota; kingdom Viridiplantae; phylum Streptophyta; class Magnoliopsida; order Malpighiales; family Salicaceae; genus Populus; species Populus alba x Populus glandulosa. The sequence continues at coordinate 35,450,534 of CM066143.1, forward strand.
ACTTGCATTTGTATTGTATTGTCCCTTTGGATTTTGCTATGGTTGAGATGGAAACTTACCTTTCTCTTAAAACCTGAGAGTAGATGTGAATTTTTCAAAAGCATCTTTAAAATTTGTCATGCTTTGAGCAAGTTGAGTGTTGATTGTCTCTTGCTTTTCAATGAATACATGTAATGTTTCCTCAAGATTTCTTCAATGAATGAATTGATGTGTTGCTTCTTTAGGGTCTTTATCTTCAAAAGTTCCATTGCACATCAATTCAACTATTTGACTATCTTTAGGTGTTAACCCTTCATAAAATTGTGAAACCAATCTCCATGTTTCAAAACCATGATGAGGGCAAGTATGAAGCAAGTCTTGATACCTATCCCAACATTGGTAAAATGTTTCACCTGGTTTTTGAGTAAAAGTTGTGATTTGTCTTTTGAAAAAGTTGGTTCTGTGAAATGGAAAAAACTTCTTTAAAAACTGTTGTTGCATTTCATACCAAGCACGAATGGATCCTGGTCTCAAATTTTGTAGCCATGTTTTAGCTTTATCTTTTAAAGAAAAAGGAAAAAGCTTTAATCTGATGGTGTTCATGCTACAATATGAGTCATAATAAATGTTACAAACTTCTTCAAATTCTCTCAAATGCAAGTATGGATTTTCTAGATCTAAGCCATGAAAAGAAGGTAAAAGTTGAATAATGCCTCGCTTAAAATTAAAATGAGATGCATCAGGAGGGAAAACTATGCATGAAGGTGCACTTGTTCTTGTGGGATTTATGTGGTCTCTAAGTGTTCTAACACGGTTATTCTCATTATGAAGTGACTAGTTATCTTCTTCAACTATATTTTCTGAAAATGATGAGGATACCGTACAAAGTCTACCACTTAATATACGTGGCCAAACACTCATGCACGTATAGAAAGAGAATAAAAGGAAGAAGAAAACAAAAGAAAAAGAAACAAAGTTAGATACAAGAAAAGTGAAAAGAGAAAATAAAATAAATACTATAATTTGTACAAGAATTTACCTCCCTGGCAACGGCGCCAAAAACTTGACATGACCTAAAGATTGATGTCTTCTCTCAAGTGTAGGAGTGTAGAAGTAATAAATAACCCTGTAAGACCGAGGTCGAACCATAAGGAGGTTAATTGTATAAATTATAGACAACAATAATATAACAACAACAACAATAATAATAATAGTAATAATAATAATAATAATAATAATAAAGAAAAAGAAGTTAATGAGCACTTTGAGATGGAAGATTAATGTAAGGATTAAACAATTCTAAAAACAAATGTCAAGGTTAGAGGAGCCACTAATGGTATTTCAAACAAGTATAGTATAAACTGTTATTATTCAACTGGAAACCACACACAAAGGAGGTTCTGATCAGATGATTTTTCATTATAAATTGTTAACATGATCATATTAATTATCTTATTTAAGTAACACCAAACTTTTAAATATTGTCAGGAATTCATAATGCTAACTTATGTTAACAACAAATCAAGTTCCTTTCATAGCACAGGTATAGGTAATACCATACGGTTGGGCTATGAGAGTGCCAAGCATTTGTTATACCAATTGTTATACAACACAAATCTAGATTAACCATTTAACAAGGTATTAAGAATTAGTAAGATAAAAAGATAAGACATGTTAATATTAAACATTAAGGTCCATGTTGAGTTTACACTATACTTATTCTTACACCATTAATGTAACCTTTTCACCTTGACATCATAAACTTAGCTAAACATAACGAATAAGAGAAACATAAATAAAAAAAATAAGACCATAAATAAGATACAAGTTAACTAAGTAAAGGAAAGGAAATGAAAAGCATAAACAAGATATTAATGAAAGCAAAACTTAAGAATTAAAAAATATATATAAAGAGAGAGAGCAAGAGCAAGTTCTTGATCTGAACAACCAAGCCCCTAAATGCATGGAAAATGCCTCCTTTTATAGGCCAAAATTTAGAACTATTGATTTGATGACTAATTGTTGAGTGGGTGGCCAACTCTTGACTTGGTGAAAATCCTTATCTTCTTGTCTGAATAAAACATCATTCCTAGCATCAGTACTAGAACCACCTATACTCATAAAAGTTATAGAAATTTATCTTATCTTTCCAGGGAAAAAAAATTAAGGTCATTTGGACTTCTAGAACTCGAGATATGGGCTAAACACTGAACAGTGTTTAGGCTGCAGGACAGATTCAGACTTCTCCATTGTTGCTATAATTTGGACTTGAAAACAACCTTTTTAAATCTTGGACTGCACATAAAAGCTGTAGGCCTATTTCTTACCGAATCTGTCCAAAAAATTGAGGTCATTTGGACATCTAGAACTCGAGATATGACCCAATTACCGAACAATGTTCTAGTTTGGACTGCACCAACATCTTTTTTCTAAGTTTGGTCTATGTCCTTTCAATTTCAATACTTAAAGTCATCAATCAATCCTTTCATTTATGTGATAGGCCTACATTTAAGATGAACATTTACCATAAATTAAAGGTATCTTATATTATTAGGTATGTTATTATAAAACATGCTTTAATTAAGGAGTTATTGATACTTCAAGTGCAAAATGATGATATAAAACCTTGATAAAAATACACTTTTAAGTACTAATCAGTATCATAAGGAACATATTGTTCTTCGTGTGCATTTCAACACATATATTTCTTCATGAACTCTTTTTGTAAAAGATGCATCATTATAATATCTGGATCAATAATTTTTTTTTATTTTAACACCTCTTACATGGATATTTAATATCGTCTTCACTAATATTTGCTTACTTAAAGTGGAGAATCCTTAATAAAATTTGAATAAAACATGGTTAATGACAAATTAAGTGTTGTGGTGGCTGAATTTGTTGTAGGATGTTGAATTATATTGGGATTGGAGGGGTGGTTGTTTGTTGTAGAACGAAATACATAAGGAAGAAAGACAAATAGGGTAGGGGGAGGAGAGAAGAGTTGATCGCCAAGTAATAAATTAAATATTACTAACAGAATAACTAACAAAATTATTCTACCGGTCATTTTATTAGTCATTCTATCATTAAAAAAGCCATGTTATTGTATGATTTGACTTTTTTAAATCCCAATATAATTCCCTGAATATATATTGATATAATTTTTCTGTCAGCATATTTACAGACATTATCAATGAGTTAATTCCATCAGTAACACCATCTATAAAAGTTACATGTTATCGTAATATTTTCCTTTTTTATTCTTTATTTTCCTGCTACAATTCCATCAATATATACTAAGGGAATTTTTCTATCGGTGTTTACCAATGGATACATGAAAGGAAAATTTTATTAGTAAAGTTCATCACAATATATTGATGGAAAAATCTAATTGTTATTTATGTTCGTATTTGTCAATTCTTTGGAAGTGTATGAGTTTTATTCATTAATTCGGTATTATACTCTTCAAGTTTTCTTTCATTATCTAAGTCTCTTTTATTATTTCTTTTAATTTAATTGGGAACTTGTAAGTTCTATATTATATTTGATGTGATTTCTCTTTAATTAGAGTTTGACCATTAGTTTCTAAAATTGAACTAAATTTTTTATAAACAAATATAAAGAAAAAAACTAATATTAGCACAATAAGTTTTATTTTCTTGATATTTTTATAAAAGAAAATATAAATTCAATATTTTTATAATCAACCTCCAAAGTAAATTCTCATTTATCATAAGAAACATAGATGATTTTTTTTAGATTGTTTTTTTCTTTCTTCATTTTAATTTTGTTATTTTCCAAAGGGAGAGGGGATCTTATTTTATTAAGTGAAAAGTTTGAGTTTTTTTTTATTAGTTTTATGCTTCAACTATTTTTTTTATATATAAGAATATTGACAGGTTTTTTTGGAGTCGTGTTTGAATTAAATTCGTTCAATCCTTACTGAGCTCAAAAAATAAAAAATATGCAAGAGTTGTGTTAGGCTCAAAATGAGAAGGAAGGAACATCGCAAGGTCCAAAGTTACCTAAGTCTTGCTAGGTGCGTATTTTTGAAGTCTTGTTAGACTCAAATTTAATAAAGTGTTGCTAGACTTAAAGAAGAAGAAAATGCACGAGCCTTGATGGGCTCAAAATAAAAGGAACATTATTAGGTTTAAATTTGTCGGAGCCTTACTTAATTAGACATAAGTTTATGGGAACCTTGTTGGGTTTAAAAAGAGAAAATATAGGAGCATTACTAAGCAAAAAAAAAGGACCTTATGAGTTCAAATTTACTAGAATTTTATTGATTTTAAATTCGTTATAACATTGCTGAGCTCAGAAAAGAAAAACCTCAAGAGCCTTGTTGGGCTCAAAATGAAAAAATGAAAAAATTGATGGAGCCTAAACTATGATCTTGTCCCCCAAGTGTTTGTCCATTTTCATATATTGAGTCTTAGTTTTCATAATTTTTGTGAAAAGCTCCTAACTTTTCATCCATTTTAAATTTAATCGGCATATTCTAAACATTTTTTAATTTGTATTTTGAATAAAAAAGATTATCTCGATGAAAGAACTTTGCTTTTGAAAATGCATAATGTTTCACGATTGCAAACCAAAACACCCCTTTGAAAATAAATTGATGCAACAATTGTGGGTTTTTATGCAGAAAGAACGGTGACCCAAATACAAACAAAAACCAAAAAAGGCTCGAATTAGGTAGACTATTTTTCCTAGCCTTATATATATTTGGAGAAATATTTTTTTCCTTTAACAATATTTTTTTTTTGGTGCAATTAGTGCTTTTAAGGAAATTAATTTTGCTTTTAATCTTCTTGTAATTTTTCAAGGTTCACACTGCTGTTGATTCTTTTATGTGAAGGCAAGGAAGCTACACAAAAAGCATGGCTGCCATACAAAAGAAAAAAAAAACGAAAGCCAGGAAAGTCTCCAAAACATAAAACATACTCAAAATGAACTTTATATATTAATTAATAAAACAAATTAATTAAGTACGGGGATTACATCGATCACCCTCAAATTTATTTTCTGGTATGGAATATCGAATGCCAGATCCAAAAACTGCGCGCCATAGCTGGGCATCATGCCTCACAAACGCATGAAAATTTAAAAGGAAAAAAAGAGCGCACTCAACAACATTATTTAGAGGCAGTATGAGCTACAAGGAAGCGTAGCAGCTGATCATTTACTTGAAGAGCTCGTCTGGAATGACCTCATCATGGCAGCAAAGGAAAGTGGAGAATTTCTCCATGCTGCGGTTGCACTCTGGGCATTTCATGGTCTCAGGGATCCTACCCGTAGTCATTGGGAAATCGAAGCGGCAGCAGGGACGAGCAATGTCATGGATCCTGCCTTGGTGATCACGGAAGGCCAAATCAAAGCCCTTGACAGGCACTTGTTCCTTCCACAAGTCATACTCAAGCAATGTTTGCAACGCTGTGGTCTTGTGACCATTGACCACTACATTAGACCCATTGCTAAGCACAGCCCATCCACCTTCTCTGTCGTAGCTAAGCAACTTCTTGATTTCTTGCATCATAGGATCATGGTCATCAAGCTTGCCTAACTGAATCTTGGAGTACAGCATACTCTCTAGCCTGGTCCAAAAGAACCATATCATGGTAAGGTCTTGCCAGACGTAACTGAGCTTCTCCACGGTGATTGTCGCTATGACTCGCCGGATTTTCTCCCTTTTGCTGCTCTTCCCCACATAAACCATCTCCAGGGGAATGCGAGCTGCCTGCGCCACAGCACGTGCGGTGTTTGTGAACTTCCTCACCCATTCCTCGTCGTCTCCTCCGTACAAGAAAATGTACTTTCCTTCCTTGATCTGATGATCAAAAAAATATTGAAGCAAATGTCAACACGATTACACACACACACGTATAATGTATGTATATTTGGATTGATTCTATAATGGATTTACCCAATTAAGAATCTCTGGGTCAATGCCATCCACTAGAAGCTCAAGCCTCCATGTCTCATCCTTCCAGAGAGATTCCTCTCTCAAGCTAGTGAAAGGGAAGGCACTGCTTCCCCAAATCCACATCATGTGGAGTGCATTTGGGCAAACCACCTTGCCTTGAGGGTCAAGCACCACAAGAATAGGCTTGTTCCGGAAGTGCCACACCTCCTTGATGAACCTAATGACTGCCTTCTCAATCAGTGAAGGGTGGTACACTGTGAACCATGGCATTGAAGACTGCATGCTTTCAAATTTCCCCTTCATTGGATCACTCCACTGGACTGAACGGTCCACAATTGGGACCCAGACCACCTCATACTGACTATTGAGCCTAGCTCCTTGATGCCTGGATTCATTGTATATCTGTTCAAGAATTGAAAGCTCATCGTTTGACATGTCGAGGCCAGAAATGAGCAAAAGCACATTTTTCCTTCTAAGCACATCAAGATGGACCTGTTAAATTCAAAAGGACGTATGAGAAATGTTTTACAATAGATTGATAACATAAATAGAAGGAATGGTAGAAGAGCGAACTCTTTTCTTGGAAGAACCATCTATAAGTGGCTGGATATCATCCTTGGCATAAATCAGGGCCTTTAGGACCTTCATGTTGTCAATGTGGATCATTTCAAAGAGATTCTTTAGCATTTGAAAGGATTCGACGTTCCTCTTTTCATCTGCATCAAACACCATTGGTTTTATTAGCTTTCACGATCTATCTTCGTACATTAATTTCCTGTTTTCTTATTACCTATCCAACACATGATTGCATTATAAAAAAGTTGCTGAGGTGCAGACCTATGTATTGGTAGCAAGTATCCAATTGCTTCCTGTGATGGTCAAGTATGTTGCTGAGTTTGTGAGCCAAGGTGGATAGCTCCCATGCCACATTGGTTGACATAGAAAACCTGAAATAAGTGAAGGAGAATGTTACAAGGAATACATGCATGATGTAAGAAATTGCTCAATAAATTAAAGATGGTGGACTAGAAAAGCATACTCGTGTCCCATGGTAGTGAGGCTAGTAATCTGAGCCGCACAAGCCACAACACTCCTCATGGTCCAGTAGACAGCAGTAGGGATATGGGCCATGGCTGTGGACAATGCTGTTACTTCATTAGAAATGTAAGCTGGCGGTAGATCCTTGAACTCAACCACGCACCTAGCCACGTCCATCATGACCTTGATCAAATTGTTAATGGCATCGAAGCGAGGCTTCAAAGGCCCTGAGTTCTCCATGATGCTAGGCAGTTGCCTGAGGATTGCCATGGATTTGGCAAGTTGGTTTGATGAGTAAATCTGGGCAAGCAGCCAGAATTCTCCATAATTCAAAGCAAAAGCTGACAAGGTGAGCACAAGCTTGGCATCCCAGGAATAGCTTGTTAGCATGTTGAAAACTGATACAGTTGTTGCGTGGGCATCTGTCCCGCCCAGTGCCTTGTAGGCAATCTGCAGAAAACAATTAAGGCAGAAAAATTTCAATTGATTCTTTAGATTAATGCCTATATATCATAGCATTAAAATTGAAATATATTGTCTAACCTCGCAGGAAATTCTATCTATTGTATACGACAGTGCATCGAGCATGGAAACAAAATTGACTTGGAGAGTCTTGTCCTCCAATTCAGCATGGGCTTGGGAAGTCTGCATTGTCAGACGTGATCAGAGTAACATAAATGAACAAAAAATAATAGAGTTAAGTTGATATTCAAGTTAATTTCCAAGGATGAGTTTAGTTTAGTACTATACCATCAGAGAGGTATCGATTTGCTGCGTGGCACGTTTGAGGATGTCTTCAACAAGGAGGAGAAGAGGTTTGACATCAACCTCTCGGCCATCAGGAGCATGAGTTCCTACAATTTGTTTCATCATCACATTGTCATCAGACATTGTTAGCATGCTGCCGCGGTCACTCTTGATCAGTTGCTGGCTCGCATTAAAACCTTGGGCAGGGTGCCTGATGAGGGGAAGGCGTGATTCCATGGGGATCAGCTAATTGAAAGCAATTAATGGATTCTTTGGGTTATGGGGCAGAAGTAGAGAAGATTGGCTTGTGTGTCTTTGTTCCATATTTGGCATGCCTATTTATAATATTAGAAATTGAATAAAGCTCACTTGAATCAGCTTCCTTGCTTCTTTCGTAACCAAAATATTAGGGACGTTAAAGAGAAGGCTATACTTTTGTGGTCCCTACGTCCACCCTTCCTCATTACTTTATATAACATGGATTTTACCCTACAAATCTGATTCAACACTCCATTACAACGATATGTTTGGGAACTCAATCCCAAACTCCCTTTTCATAATAACTAAATAAAATCTTGATTTTTTAAATTTAAATATTTTTTAATATTTTTGAATCGTTTTAATATATTAATATTAAAAATAAATTTAGAAAAATTAAAAATTAAAAATATTATTTTAATGCATTTTCTAATAAAAACACTTTGAAAAACAACTTCTACTACACTCTCAAAAGGACCCTTAATACTAAAATATCTTTCTATTTATAATTTATTATAATATTATGATTTCAATTTTAGTTAATAAAAAGTTTGAAATAAAAAGTTTATATAATCTATTAGCTTAATATCCAGTGGATTGATTTATACTAAATAATTTATAAATACTAAAATATCCTTCTATTTAAAATTTATTTTAATATTATGATTTCAATTTTAGTTAATAAAAAATTTAAAATAAAAAGTTGATATAATCTATTAGATTAATATCCAGTGGATTGTTTAGTCCATGCAAGATCCCACGTCAACAGATTCTAGTAGAAGCTGGTGGGCTCATAATTGAGAATTTTCTTCTTTTCCAAGAGACAGAGTGAACGGAAAAAAGTATGAAATGATTCCTTGCTTTTATGGAGGTAAACTAGACAATTGATTTGACAAAAAAGCAAATCTAGCAAGGTCGGAACAAAATATACTTGCTACAATTTCTCTATAAAAGGCAACGTATTTGGGCTCCACAAGGGCATGAAAACAAGTGATTCTAATTTCCTCACGCAAATATTAAAGAACGATTCGAGAGAAACTTCTTTTTTTTTTTTTTTTGGAAATTGAATGGATAACTATTCTTTTCTAAAACAAATATTTAAGGAATCAATTACAAGAATTTGTCTCATTGATTGGGATTAAATCTTGCAATATGATTGAGTATCTATTTAATTAGGAGTATAATGATTTTAGTCGAAAGAATATAATAAATTTATTAAGTTTCATCAATATGACGAGGATTTTTACTACTCATACAACCTCGCAGAATTCAACCTTGAAAACAAAGAATCCAAACATCTCAAATACTTATCAGAATATATATGAACAAAATCACGCCATGAATTTAGCATAGCATCCAAGAAAATCCAGAGTCCAAAAAGTGTGGAAACCATACTAAAATCGTAAACGATTGAATTCATCATCGATCAACAAAATCCAAAAATTGTGAAAACCATATTAAATTTATCATCAACAAAACCCCCTCTGTTTTTATATCCGTCATCAAACTAACTACTGTATTTTTAACATTTTTTCCCCTTTCTTTCTTGTCATAAAAATAAATCGAAGTGCCAAAAACAATATACACAAATATCCAAATGTTTGACGTCTTTCTTTCAATTCTCTCGTCATTTCACTAGCAATCGGGATATGCCAGATTGAAGAATAAAAGAGAAAAGAGAGAGAGTGAAAGATGTTGATCTTCAGCCACATATTAATATTTATAAATTTGGATGATAACTGTTGGCATGAGAAGTCTATTACGAATATAGTAGTTGTTTCATAATAGGAATCCAATTACATATAGGAAACAAATCAATCTTGTATATTAATATAAGAAAGAATATATTTCGTCTTTTAGGAGGAGATTGTTGCCTATTTGAATTGTAACAGTGCCTATATATATTACCTCCTTTGCGGAGAAAGAATAATACAAATGAAAGATTGCATTCTGCAGAAACCATTGTCTTTCTACATGGTATCAGAGCAAAAGTTGTAGAATTGCAAAATTGCTTAAAACACGAATCTCATACTCTGTTAGCTTTTCTTTTTGTTATTCGTTAAAAGCTAAATACTCATAAAATAATACATGGCTAATCCCACCAGTATTATTCCAGTTCCACCAAATAACACACCAATTATCATCCACCAAGACAACTCTGCATTCCTTACAGTTATCATCTTGAATGAAACTAATTATCCATTATGGTCTCAACTTATGAAGATGCGCATTGGCGCTCATAACAAAACCGGATATCTTACTGGTGAAATGAAGAAACCCAACCACGAAGATCCCACGTTTACAACATGGATCACTGAAAATCAGAAAGTGAAAAGCTGGCTTATTGATTCAATGAGTCCTTTACTCATGCAACGGTTTATTCGTCTCCCCACAGCCAAGGAAATATGGGAGGTTGTATCGAAAACCTTTTATGATGGATCAGACGAGACCCGCCTCTTTGAATTAAATCAAAAGTCCTTCTCTATCAAGCAAGATGGTAGATCATTGTCAGCATACTACAACGACCTTATTGCTCTCTTTCAAGAAATTGATCACAGAACTGCTTCTCAAGAAGAAACAATTGAAGGAGTAGTCCAACTACATTCAGCAATAACTCGACTGCGAGTTCATATATTTCTAAGTGGACTTGATTCTGATTTTGACCAAGTTCGTGGAGAAATATTGCGAAAGACCCAAAGTTGGACTTGGAAAGTTCATACGCATATGTGAGGAGAGAACTTCTACAAAGACAGACTATGGGGAGTTCTCGCTCAATTCCTGAGCACTCTGCCATGATAGCTAATCAAACCCGACAAGGGCTGTCATTTGGGAAGAATCGCAATAATCAAACCACTAGAAGGTATACAAATTTTATATATGGGCATTGTGGTGAATCAGGCCATTCAAAACAAAGATGTTACGAGATCATTGGTTATCCGGAGTGGTGGGATTTTGAAAAAAAACCAAGAAAGAAGTTTGCAGGGAAAGCTATGGTGACAACAGTTACCAATGAAGTTCAACCTACGGTTGAAGACAAATCGCAACCTACAGCTAATGTAGCTCACCCAGGTATCGGTGGTAAGGCAAATGTATTCTCTGCTACTTCTAAGGATAATACTTGGATTATTGATACAGAAGCATCAGATCATATGGTTAGAGACACTAGTCAGTTACAATCCCTTAATTCGTCTACACACTCCTTTATCTCTACAGCTAATGGAAATACCTCTCCTACTGCTGGAGAAGGATCTGTCATCATGTCCAAAACTCTTACATTAAAATCAGTCCTCGTTGTCCCCTCTCTTGAATATAACCTTTTGTTAGTCGGCCAAATTACTTTTGCACTTAATTGTACTGTAACTTTTTGGCCTTCATTTTGTGTTTTCCAGGACATTCTGACCCGGAAGATTCTTGGTTATGGTGTTAAAAGAGGCAAACTATATTACTTAGAACTTACAGAGACAGGAGGACATAAATTCAGTCATGCATATCAGGCTAGGAGTTTAGATACAGATTGCGAAACTATATGGTTATGGCATCGCTGATTGGGACATCTATCTTTTGGATATCTTAGAAAATTACAGCCACATCTTTTTAAAGTAGTCAATGATTTAAAATTTGATTGCAATGTTTGTTAAATGGTCAAAAGCCACCATATTTCATATTTACCAAGTTTGAATAAAAGTTCAGAACCTTTTGTTGTCGTACATTCTGATGTATGGGGCCCTGCAAAAATCCTTTCCATTTCTAAAGCCAGTTACTTTGTCACATTTATAGACGAATGTACGAGAATGACTTGGATATCGTTACTGTAGAAAAAGAGTGATGTTTTTATAGCTTTTCAGGAATTTCATAGCATGGTGGGAACTCAGTATCAGAAACAGGTTTGTAGTTGGCAAACTGATAATGCCATGGAATTTCTAGATACTTCTGTTCAAAAATATCTACACCTCTATGGCATTCACCATCAAACTTCTTGCACTTATACTCCACAGCAGAATGGATCGGCGGAAAGAAAGAAATACTAGAGGTGGTTCGGGCTTCTCTATTTGGCATGCACATGCCCCGGTTCTATTGGGGAGAAGCTGTGAAATCAGCAATTTATCTACTCAATATGACACCCTCTAGAGTGATAGATTTTCAGACACCTCTAAAACGACTGCAGTCCCTACTGTCCATTCCACATCTCTCGAATCTTGAACCCAAAATTTTTGGTTGCACAACTTATGTCCACATTCCAAAAGTTTTGCGAACTAAACTTGATCCATGTGCCAAACGGTGTGTGTTTGTTGGCTATTCAGATTTACATAAAGGCTACAGATGTTATGATCCGCAAAACAAAAAGCTACACGTAACCATGGATGTATCCTTCCGTGAATCTGAACCATATTACTCTACAGGACTTCCAACCACTACTCTTCAGGGGGGGAAGTTTAGTCAAGAAAATGTGTTGCCAGAGGGTGGCAATGATGCTGGCAATAACTAGTTTTTAGAACTAGAAGAAATCACTAAGAGGCTTAGCAACAGTAGTACACATGAGGAGTTACCAGGGACAGATGATGTTTCAGAACTAGAAGCAGTAACTGAAATGCTTGCAAGAAGTGACACTCGTGAGGAGTCACAGATAAATATTGAGTTGCCTTTGTTAACACTATTACCTGATGAATCCACTCAGAATGTTAAACCTCAGGTACTCTTAAATCTCATATCTAATGAGTCCACTGTTATTTCTGATAAAACTCTTGTCCCTCTTGAAAGTTTAGTTCCAAGATATTCACAAAGAGCAAATAAAGGTATCCCAAAGAAACAATATGAACCTGATCCTAGCGTCACTGTTAAATATCCAATCAATAATTATGTCTCTACCCATAGGCTATCTGAATCATATGCACTTACCCTGAATCAATTATCCAATGTCTCCATTCCTAGTAGCATGCAGGAAGCTTTGACAGAACCTAATTGGGCCACGACTATAAATGAAGAGATGAAAGCTTTGCAAAGGAATTCTACGTGGGAACTTGTCTCACTACCTGAAGGAAAGAGGACAATTGGTTGTCGATGGGTATTCACTGTGAAACTCAAAGTAGATGGCAGCATTGACAAATATAAAGCACGGTTGGTTGCGAAGGGGTATACACAAAAATATGGGGTGGATTACCAAGAGACTTTTGCACTCGTGCCTAAGCTTGACACAATACGCATTCTTCTATCCTTAGCAACAAATCGGGAGTGGCCATTGAAACAGTTTGACGTGAAGAATGCGTTCCTCAACGGAGACTTAGAGGAAGAAGTGTACATGGATTTACCACCAGGTGTAAAGTGCAATGTTTTAAATCAAGACAAAGTATTTCAGCTTCGTGGAGGGTAACCTCGTTACCTGGCGAAGTAAAAAGCAAAAAGTTGTTGCAAGATCAAGTGCAAAAGCTGAATTTTGAGGCATAGCTTATGGTGTATACGAATTATTATGGATCAAATGTGTCCTAATAGATTTGGGGGCACAATACACACATCCTATGAATCTACATTGTGATAATAAGGCAGCTATCGCAATGGCACAAAATCCTGTCCAACATGATCACACAAAACATGTTGAAATTGATCGTCACTTCATCAAGGAAAAGTTAGATCAGAACCTCATCAAATTTCCATTTGTTCGATCAGAACATTAGTTAGCCGATATACTTACAAAAGCAGTTTCAGGAAAGGCATTTCATGGAATAATTGAAAAGTTGGGCATGATCAATATTTATGCCCCAACTTGAGGGGGAGTGTTGGCATGAGAAGTCTATTACGAATATAGTAGTTGTTTCATAATAGGAATCCAATTACATATAGGAAAGAATATATTTCGTCTCTTAGGAGGAGATTGTTGCCTATTTGAATTGTAACAGTGCCTATATATATTACCTCCTTTGCGAAGAAAGAATAATACGAATGAAAGATTGCATTCTGTAGAAACCATTGTCTTTCTACAATAACAATTAAATAAAAATGAGATAATAACATGCTTGATTAAGAATAAATATAAACAGATTTATATAAAGATTATCAACAAGCATAGAGAATTAAATAAAGAAATCAATCAATAAATCCACAATGCAAAATAAGTGAAAACTTGGTTCTTAAAAATTCATTTTAGTACAAATTATGTAAATTTTTATATTTCATAGGATAACACAAATTAAAATGATTTCACACACATCACATTGCATGTATTATAGGATTGATGTGTATTTAATCGATTCAAGATTCACTAGGCTTGAAACTGTTAAAACTATATTTTAAGTTGAATTGGTTAACCACTTGGCCAATAAAATCCAAGAGGGATGGCTGGGTGTATATTGTGATTAGCTACGTCTAATGACATGCAAGAAGGATGGTTGGGTTGTCATATTGGGATTAGCCATGATCAACGGCATCCAAATGGATGATTGGGTTAGAATAAGATGGATAAACATATTAGTGGTCTCGCAAAGGATGACAAGAATAAAATGCAATAAAATAATTGTGGCAAATGAATTAACTCTAGTCCATACCATATACCTATGAAAAGGTTGGGACATGAGAGTAAGGATATTATAATTGAAGAAATATTAAGTTGTATTATCTATGTAAGGAGTAATAAAAGGATTATACTAAGTTAGACTACAATATGATTTTAGTTATTTGTTGGTATGTTTTAGATTAATTATAATTTTTGTATCCATTTTTCTTTCGTAACAGGGAAATCACAAAATCAAGGTGTGTAGCCTTTCATGGATCTATATCTTTTGCAAAGAACTACAATTTCACTAGTTTCATATGCTCAGTATTTATAAAAGTGAACATACCATTTGTATAATTGTTATTCATCATTTTTTAATAAGCTTATGTCATTGTTTTTTTAGACTAGGGATGTGCCGTTTGTGTGTGTGTGTGTGTGTGTAATCGTGATATTGTGAGTATAAACAAAAAAAACTAAATTAAAGATGAAAATGACTTCATCATTGTTGCCGATTTCTGAATCGGTAGTGACACAGTTTTTGACAGTCGACCTCTGAATCAGCAGCATCAAATTTATTTGCTGTCGATTTCTGTATCGGAAGCAACACAATTTCTAGTTGTCCATTTCTAAATCTACAACAACACATTTTTGGCTGTCGATTTATAAATCAACAGCGGCATGATTCTTCACTACTGACCTCTGAATCGACAACGTTAGAGTTCTTATTTGTCGATTTCTGAATATGTTGTAACACAATTTTTAGTTGTCGATATCTGAATCGGCAACGACACAATTCTTGACTGCTAAACTCAAAATTGGTAACATCACAGTTCTTGGATGTCCATTTTTGAATCAACAGCAACACAATTTTTTGTTATTGATTTATGAATTGACCGCAACACAGTTGTTGACTGTTGGCCTCTAAACCGGCAGCATCACAATTCTTGGTTGTTGATTGCATCGCTGCCAA
The DNA here is from genome assembly GCA_033617975.1 of Populus alba x Populus glandulosa. NCBI lineage: Eukaryota > Viridiplantae > Streptophyta > Magnoliopsida > Malpighiales > Salicaceae > Populus > Populus alba x Populus glandulosa. Next base: position 35,465,939 of record CM066143.1, read on the forward strand.
TTCAGAAATCGACAGTTAAGAACTGGGTCGCTGCCGATTTCTGAATCAGCATCAAAAAAAAATTTTGCTATTGATTTTTGAATCGGCAGCGTCCCAGTTCTTGATTGTCGATTTCTAAATAATCAGTGTCCCATTTCTTGCCTACCTATTTCTAAATCGGTAGTGACACAGTTTTCGCTATCGATATTTAACTTAGTTTTTGCTGTCGATTTCTAAATCAGCAGCAACACAGTTTTTGCGGCCAATTTCTAAATCGGCAACAACCAAGTCTAATTAAAATTTTAGGGAAACATATCATATTGTCTTAAGGAGCTAGGAGGGAGGGGAAAAACCGGTTTTGGAGAGAAAAAAACAGGGATAAGAGCACATCAAAACCAACCCTAAACACCCCACCTCATTTAATGGACAATATAAATGTAAGTAGAGAGAGAAGGTGACCCTTCCTCTTCCTAAAGTTGTCTACAACAACTGCATGTTTCTCTATCTAACAGAGAGTGCCCCTTTGAACATGTGTTAGAGCGAGAGAGGTGAGACCTTGAGTGATGGCTGAGCAGCTGCTTATAGGGAAGGGAAATGGGGCTAGAACGGGTGGGAAGAAACTAACAAAAGAAAGTATTTTGGTAATTAATATATGGATATTTTTCAAGGGACAAATTGATATTTTTTTTAATTTATAGGATTTTTTAGATTTTTTATATATAGTAAGTTATGCCTCTTATTGTAGAGAGATTATCCGTTAGATAGAAAAACTATGTAAATTACAAAATAGAGAGCTAACACTCTAGGCATAACAATCCTTTTCTCCTAAATAAGGATTTAGAAGATTTATTACTAGTGGATCGTGTGAATTATTGTTGGAGTCCGGATAATTGGACGACTTCTGGTTTGTGAAAAGCGAATCTTTAAAGAATTATTTAAAGCCAAAGAATATAAAATCATCACGTAATAAATCCTTAAACAATTTTAGATTTATCTAACGGGATCCTAGAAACTCCCAAATAATTTTATTATTATTTTTGTTGTGTGTGTCGCACCCTCGCGGCGGAGTGGCGACTTTTGATTGATTTCGGGGTCTTTTTATTTATTTAAAGGAGTCGCCACCTAGTATTTTCGTCACTAGGAACCCTAACTAGTCTTTTAGAGATTCTAAGGCAAGGGACTGGTTGCGTAAAGGGAAGGTATTAGCACCCCTAGTACGCCCTACCTAAGGTAAGCTACTTGGTGTTTGGTTTGCTCTATAATTGCTATGGTGTTGGTGTTTTCTAATCCCATCAATTTTCCTAGGTTTGATTCAAATAATTTGGATAGAAATCCAAGGAGATTCCATGTGCTTTGAAAGCTCATTTTTCCCTTAGTATTTCAATAGTTTGTGACTCGTAAATCGCGAGGAGGGACAAAAAATTTAGAAATCTAGGGCGCTAAAAAAAACCTATATTTTTTTTAGTATTTTATACTCTCATAGCTCGTAAATCGTCGAGTAAATTTTTTTTTTTTGAAATGTCCTCAATTATAATCAAGGCTTTTTTCAAGGATGTGTGTAGATTTATTACTCCCAATAATATTTTGGATATTCGTGATTTCTTTATTCAAACATTAGCGGTGAATAATAGATGAATTCCCCCCAAAATAGGATTTTTATATTTTTGGAATATTGGCCAATACCCTTTGGAGTTTTACAAACATGTTGTAAAATCCAGAAATGCAAGAAAATAATTTTTTTGTTGTGTTTATGAAATCCATGTGAAAACACCTTATTAAAACTTCCAATATTTTTTGTATATAAAAAAAAACGTTTAAAACATGTTAGGGTATTGGCCGTATGCAACACATAAGAAAACTTTTTAATTTTTTTATTGAAACACATAGCATCACAATTAAACGTAAACACCAAAATGGAAAATAGCAAACCATCATTCATATTACAAGAACTACAAGAAACAAGAAAGACCTGGCCAGCTATTTCAATAAAAAAATGGAAGGACACGAACAGAAAAGGGCGCTGCTGATGAAGAAAACAACAGCCCCCTTCCCCGGTTCCTTATTTCTGAACCAGCGAAAGAAAGGAGATAAAGGAAAGAACTAAGCCCGTATGCATGAGGGAGCCAAAGTTTTGAAACTGAAATTTTTAAATCAAAATCCTACTGCATGTGACCATGACTCATGACCTATTTTCTTTTTAACAATCCGGGAGAAAAAACTGCCATGCTAGTTTCATATAAAAAAAAGAAGCTTGGGATGGTATGCTTTTATAACACATATATCATGGACTAGAAACCAAAGCAAGACCTGGCCGGCTATTTCAATAAAAAATGGAAGGACACAAACAGAAAAGGGAGCTGCTGATGAAGAAAACAACAACCCCCTTCCCCAGTTCCTTAATTCTGAAACAGCGAAAGCAAGGAGATAAAAAAAAGAACACAAAAGGCTAGCCAAATCTTAACATAGTCACCTATCCAAAACTGAAAAACAAGCGGGTATTAAACAGTCTAAAATTGAAAACAAATGTGCAAAGCAAAGACAAAACAGGTACAAAAGATTTAAAGGCAACAAAGGAGGAGAAAATTAAGACTTACCTGCAGGTCTCACTATTTTCTTTTTTGTAGAAGATGAAATAAAACCAAGCAAACGTTGTTGTTAAGGTTTAGCAGCAAAGCTCCCTCTCTGTCTTGTCTTTTTTTCTCTCCTCTTTCCTCAAAATAACACCACAATGCAAGAAAGAAAGCTCCCTCTATTTGCTGCGATTTTTACTCTGCCTTTCTTGTGTGTTTTGGTATCTCTTTGCTGTGTTTTTTCTGCCTCTTACTCTCCGGTTTTCTCTTATTTTTTCTGCTCTCTTTTTGCTGCCCCCGTTAGGTCATTAGAAGGGCTTATATATAGTCTAAATATGTCTCTATTTAGGAAGGATTCAATGCATTAATCCTAAGACGTAAATCCCTACTGATTTGCAGTAAAAAAAACACAAAAGGAAGCTGCAATATTCTGATTTTGTGTTGGTGCTTTACGTTTGATTTCTTTCCAGTTTTAGAGGAGGGTGTGGCTATTTTCTTTCCTTCCATAGGGCCAGCTACTCCCTTTGAAATGAGGTAAGAAAAAAACGTGGTTGCAGCTCCAAAATTCAAGCATGATGATAAAGGAAAAACAGCAGGAATTTGGAGCAAAAAAAGGAAAGAAATAAGATGGAGGGTGCAGCTGCAAAGTCTCATTTTCCTTATTCGGTGTGGAACAAATCCTGTCATTTATGATGATCCAGCCCCCTCTCCAGCTTTCTATATCCTTCTTCAATTCAATCCTTCGAATCAGCCCCACAAACTTGGGCTATATCCTTCCCGCGGCAGAATTTTCTGCCTTCACGTTAGATATTCAAATGGGAATATCTTGAGCTTCTGATATCAAAATCAAGTGATTCAAAAACCCAAATTCATCTACGTGTCTAGGACTACAACTTTGGTGAAGGAGTCAAAGTGAGATAAAATCATTTTATAGAATAAAAATTGGCAGTAATCTAGTTGGTCAAAAGGGATCTCCAGGTCTAACTGAAAAACTGACAAATGCCGAGCATCCTAATATGACTGAAAGTATGAACTAAGAACAAAAATCACAAAAACTAGGCCAAAAATAAAGTTTTTTTTTTTTGTGCAGACTCGGGTCAATATCCTTCTCGCAGCAGAATTTTCTACCTTCAAGTTAGATATTCAAACGGGAACATCTTGAGCCTCTGATATCAAAATCAAGTGATTCAAAAGCTCAAATTTATCTACGTGTCTAGGACTACAACTTTGATGAAGGAGTTGAAGTGAGATAAATCTTTTTACAGAACAGAAACTGACAGTAATCTAGTTGGTCAAAAAGGTTCTTGATCTGATAATGCTGAGCATCTAAATTGAACTGAGAAACTACCTTAAGAACAAGGATCCCTAGGACCTAATAAAGGTGTACGTCAATTTTTCAACATGTCATGAGTGACAAAATATACCTAGGATGGTTAGATATCATACGAAACTGAGTCAGAATCAAAGCCTAAGTTGGAACAAAAAATTGTGACAGCAGAAAAACCATTTTTTTTAAGTGCAAATTCTGAGGGATTTATTCAACCTTAAAGACCAGATAAAAAGGAACAAATTTAGCATTTTGAAGACTCCTGATTAACCTAAGAAAACCTGATGATTTTGGTAGCAAAGAGGAAGGATAAAAAAAAAAGCAGAAAACAACTCAAACAAGGCTTTTCGAAAAAAATATTTTTTTATGTGCTTTTGTCAATTTTTCTGGCGAACATGAGCTAAACTCCTACACTTTGTTCAAAAGAGGTATACACCGTCTCCAGCACGTGGAGGTCCAAAATTGAGTAACAACAGTGTGCATTCTATTTAGAGAACCTAACATATTTTTTGTGAATTGTTTTTTCTTTTAACAAGTTTTTTTTTTGGAATTAGTGCTTTTAAGGAAATTAATTTTTCTTTTAAATGTTGTAATTTTTCAACGTTGATACTGCTGTTGATTCTTTTAAGTGAAGGCAAGGAAGCTATACAAAAGTATGGCTGCCATACAAAAGAAAAAAAAATGAAAGCCAAGAAAGTCTCCAAAACATAAAATCTACACAAAATAAACTTTATATATTAATTAATAAAACAAATTAATTAAGTACGGGGATTACATCGATCACACTCAAATTTATTTTATGGTATGGAATATCAAATGCCAGGTCCAAATATTGTGCGCCATAGCTGGGCATCATGCCTGAAAGTGTTTAATAGAAAAATGATGTTTACCTGAAGAAATGAAGATTAGAAGAAAAGAATAGACAACAAAGATGGTCTTTGATTTATTTGCAGATTGAATGAGAAACCGATTGCATACAGTTTATTGCAATCTTTACAAATATATATTAAACTAAGCAAAACAAAATTCCAAACTTATAACAATAAATCATGTTATGATTTGTTAACATACTAACTGATTAACTAACTCCTAAAGACTAGGACAAAAATTAATTATTTGCATAAAACTAAAAATAATGAAGCAAAAATAAAATCTTTGACAGCTCCTGAAGCAATCTTTAACACTCCTTGCTTGAGGAGCTGCAAACTCCAATATTTTGTCTTAGAAACTCAAACATGTTTACTGGAAGTGGTTTGGTAAACAGATCAGCTAATTGATCTTCAAACTTGCAATAAATCAACTTAACATCACCGTTTTTCTCCACCTCACGTAAAAAATAAAGCTTGATGTTAAAGTGTTTGGTTTTTCCATGAAACACTAGATTATGGGAGATTGCTATAGCTGCTTGATTGTCAACTGAGATTTCGATTGCTTCTCTTTTTCCATGTGTAAATCACATAATAAATTGTGAAACCATAGTGCTTGATTTACTATTGTTGTGGCTGCAATGAACTCTACCTCTGCAGTAGATTAAGCTACAATGTCTTGCTTCTTGGATGACCATGAAAATATTGTTGATCCTAGATTAAAACAGAATCTAAAGGTGTTTTTCTTGTCATCAATGAATCCACCCCAATCACTGTCAGAAAAACCATGTAGTCTTAACTCTTGATGACACGACCAAAAGCTTGATGTCTTCTTCCAAGTGTAGGAGTGTCGAAATAATAAATAACCCAACAAGACCGGCGTCAAACCATAGAGAGGTTAATTGTATAAATTATAAATAACCCAACAAGACCGGCGTCAAACCATAGAGAGGTTAATTGTATAAATTATAAATAACAATACAACAACAATAACAACAATAATAACAATAATAGTAATAGTAATAATAATACTCAGTATGTGGTGTTGTTATACCTGAGAATGATCTAAAAGATCGAGTCACAGGTTTTCAGCCTTTATACTAATTTTATGAAAAGATCAATGAGATATATTATATAATATAAACAGATTTCTGATGCGAATGAACAAGGCAAGACTAACAATGTCAGGATCCTTGATCAAACATAGAGCATACTTAATTTACATTAAATATAACAAGAATGTAAATAATAATAATAAAAGAAGAAGAGGAAGAAGTTAATGAGAACTTTGAGATGAAAGATTAATGTAAGGATTAAACAATGATAAAAACAAATGTCAAGGTTAGAGGATCCACTAGTGGTATTTCAAACAAGTATAGTATAAACTCTTATTACTCAACTGGAAACCACACACAAAGGAGGTTCCAATCAGATTATAATTGTTACCATGATTACATTAATTATCTTATTCGAGTAATGCCAATACTTGTAAATATTATCAGGTATTCATGGTGATAACTTATGTTAACAACAAATCAAGTTCCTTTCATAGCACAGGTGTAGGTTATACCATACGGTTGGGCTATGAAAGTACCAAGCATTTGTTGTACCAAGGGTTGTTCAACACAAATCTAGATTAACCATTTAACAAGCAAGGTATTAAGAGTGAGCAAGATAATAAATATAAAACATGTTAATATCAAGCATTAAAGTCCATGTTGAGTTTATACTATACTTATTCTTACACCATTAGTGTACCCTTTTCACCTTGACTTAATAGATTTATCTAAACATAATGAAAGAAAGAAACATAAATAAACAAGATAAGAACATGATTATACAAATAAAGGAAAAGAAATGAAGAGCATAAACAAGAGATTAATATAACATCAAATAAAACTTAAACATTACAAAATACAAAGAACGAGAGCAAGAGCATGATCTTAATCTGAACACCAAGATGCCTAAATGCATGCAAATGCCTCCTTTTATAGGCCAAAATTTAGAACTATTGATTTGATGAATAATTGTTGAGTGGGTGGCCACATCTTAACTTGGTGAAAATCCTTATCTTCTTGTTTGAATAATAAACGTCATTGCTAACATCAGAACTGGAACCATATGTACGCATGAAAGTTCTAGGAAATTCTCTTAGCTTTCCAGGAAAAAAAAGTTGAGGTCATTTGGGCTTCTAGAACTCAAGATATGGGCTGAACACTAAAGAGTGTCTGGGTTGTAGGACAGATTCGGACTTCTCCGTTGTTGCTATAATTTGGACTTGAAAACGGCCTTCTTAGATCTTGGTGTCCATATGAAAGTTGTAGGCCTATTACTGAATCTGTGAAACAATTTGAGATCATTTGGACATCTAAACTCGAGATATGACCCAATTACCAAACAGTGTTCCAGTTTGGACTGCACCAACATCTCTTTTCTAAGCTTCACCCTTATTTATCTTCAAAATTTCAGTAGTTGAATTTATCAATCAATCCTTTGATTTATGTGATAGGCCTGCATTTAAGATGAACATTTACCAAATATTAAGGTATCTTATAGTATTAGACTTGTTATTATAAAACATGCTTTAGTTAAGAAGTTATTGATACTTCAAGTGCAAAATGATGATATAAAACCTTGATAAACATGCACTTTTAAGTACTAATCACTTGACACTTCAAAAATTTAACACCAAAGTTGCATGTCCCTTTGATGTATCTCAGAATTCGTTTGGCTGCTCTCATATGAATTTCACTTGGATAGTGCATAAAACGAGATAGAAGACTTGTTGTATGAAGTATGTCAGGGTCGGTTGTTGTTAAATACAACAAACAACCAATCAAGCTTCTGAATTTTTCTTCATCTACTCTGGCAGTGCCATCTTCTTTGCTAAATTTTTCCTTTTAATTCATCAGAGTAGCTGTCGGTTTGCAATTCTTCATATGGAATTTCTTCAATATTTCCCTTTAATATTTCTTCTAACAAATGAATATTTCTTCTAACAAATGAATATTTCTTCTTTGCTTTTCATGATTTCCATTCCCAGAAAAAATACTCATGAGACCAAGGTCGGTCATTTCAAAAACTTGCATTATATTTTATATGAATTCTTCAACCTGCTCTGTATTGCTTCCTATCACTAAGAGATCATCAACATAGAGTGATATTATAAACACATCATTGTTGATTCTCTTCACATAAAGAGTTGCTTCAGATAAATTTTTTTGAAAACCAGAACCTGTCAAATAGTCATCAATTCTACCATACCAGGCTCTAAGTGCTTGCTTCAACCTATAAAGAGCCTTCTTAAATAGATAAACTTTGTCTTCTTTTCCTTGAATCTCAAAACTAAATGTTTGTTCAACATAAATTTCTTCTTGCAGAATGCCATTTAAGAAGGCTGATTTAACATCTAACTAGAATAGTTTCCAGTTCTTATATGCAGTAACAACAAACAACAATCTGATGGTGTCCATCCTTGCTATAGGTTCAAATGTATCTAAATAATCAACACCATAAATTTGACCATATCCCTTAACAACCAGCCTAGCTTTATGTTTGTTAAATGTGTTGTCTGCATTCAGATTGGTCCTGAATATCCACTTCACACCAATAATGTTTTTGCCTAGTGGTCTGTTAACTAGTTCCTATGTACAATTCTTCTCAATCATGGATATCTCCTCTTGCATTGCTTTTTACCATTCCGGGTTCTACTTGGTTTCTTCGTTGCCTTTTGGTTCACAGATAGCTACATTACTCCTTTGATAAATATCATCAAGAGATCGGGTGCCTCTAATTGATGAATCATCAAATGATTCATCTTGCAATGGATCTGCAAGCTGCACATTTCTTTGCGAGTCTCCCCAGTTCCATTGTTATTCTTAATTGAAATGGACATCCCTGGTAATAGTCATCTTCTGAGTTTGAGGATGATAAACTTTATAAGCTTTAGAAACATCACTTTAGTTGTCGCACCCTCGCGGCGAGAGCGTAGTGTCGCTGCGACCCTTGATTGATTTTGAGGTTTCTGTTTATTGTGTAAAAGGGAGTCGCCACCTAGTATTATGGTCATTAGGAACCCTAATTGGTCTTTTAGAAATTCTAAGGTAAGGGATTGGTTGCGTAAAGGGAAGGTATTAGTACGTCAAACCTAAGGTAAGCTGCTTGGTGTTTGGTTTGCCTTATAATTGCTATGGTGTTGGTGTTTTATTCTAATCCCATCAGTTTTCCTAGGTTTGATTCAAACTAAATTTATTAAGATAGAAATCCAAGGAGATTTCTTGTGCTTTAGAAGCACATTTTTCATTTAGTATTTCAAGAGTTTGCAACTCGTAAATTGCAAGAAAAAGGGGCAAAATTTAGAAATCTAAGGAAATTCAAGGCGCTTTAAAAGCCTATTTTTGCCTTAGTGTTTCACACTCTCACAACTCGCAAATCGTGGAGTAAAAAATTGAAATGTCATCGATTATAATCAAGGCTTCTTTCAAGGATGTGTGATGACTTATTATTACTAGAAAATTGTTTTGGATATGTACCACTTAGGGTTTCATTATCCAAATATTAACAGTGAATAATAAAAAGTTATTCCTAAAAATATTTTGGATATTCATCCATTTAGGATTTATCCGAACATTAACGGTGAATAATAGATAAATTCCCCCCAAAATAAGAATTTTTTTTTTAATATTGGCCAATACCCTTTGGAGTTTTACAAACATGTTGTAAAATTCAAAAATACAAGAAAATAATTTTTGGTGTGTTTAAGAAGTCCATGTGAAATCATATTTTTGAAACTTCCAATATTTTTTATATAAAAAAGAGCGTTCAAAACATGTTAGGTTATTGGTCGTATACATGAAAACAATTATATATATATATATATATATATTTGTCACCTTGCATCGAAAACCGGGTATTCTAAATACGAGATTGATATTTTTTTACAACATAAAAAAAATTCAGAACTTAAAATAAATATGCCAGAAAACCATAAATCTCTTTTTCTTTCTTTGTTTTTTTTTGAAAAAAAAAGAAACAGTAGGTCCGGCCGGGTCACTTGCCCAAGCAAGTGACCCTGCTGGACACAAAAAGAGGCGCAGTCTTCTCAATGAACAAAGCAAAATACATGCAAAGAGACCACAACACTGTTCAAGTGAATTAAAATTCACTTGAACAGTGTAAACATAAAGCAAAAAAATGCATGATGTGAGAGGTGAAGAGAACAGACCTGGGAATGAAGGACAACGACGATGTTTGAAGGCTTGTTGGCCAATCGATCAGTTCTGCCATCTACTTCAGCTCTATCCCCCCTATTATCTGTTGGCGTTCTTCTTCTGAGTTTTACCTCTGCAACCTTCATCCCTCTCTCTCTCTACTGGTTTTCTGCACTTTCTTCTTCCCTGTTCTGCAGATCTTATATGCAGAAAAATAAAAGCAATGACTGAAAGGTAGTCCCTACTTATTTCTTGTTTCTCTTCTCTTTTTTGTTTTTTTTCTTCTTTCTCTTTTACTGCCTTCCTTCTCGATCTCTCAGTAATGCAAGAATGAAAGAAAGAAACTCCCTCGTTTTTTGTTTTTTTTCTCTCCTAATACCTGCCTCTCTTATGTTTTTTCTTGTCTTTCTTTTCTCGTTTTTTCCTGCTCTTTTTTCCTCCCCTCGCTAGGTCATTAAAAGGGCTTATATATAGTCTAATATATCTTTATTTAGGAAAGATTCAATGCATTAATTCTAGGATGCAAATCCCTACTGATTTATAGTAAAAAAAACATAAAAAGGAAATTGAAATATTCAGCTTCCTATTCTGATTTCAGCAATTAGTTTCCATTGACTAAAGGGTGTTGCAACTCCTTTCTTTCCTTCCATAGCTAGGACCATGAGGCACCAACTATTTCCTTTGAAATGAGGCAATAAAAATGTATTCTGCAACTCTCCAATCCAGCAAGAGAAACATGGAAACCAAATAAGAATTTGCAGATAAAAAATCAGGATAGCCGTGTAAAAAAAAATATGGTTCTTCAATTTCTTCCTCTTGCAAAATTTCTTCTAATTTTATCTTCAATCAACTTCCTTATTTTAGCACCTTTCCCATTTGGTCCTTGGTCCTAAAAAAGGCTTCAAATTGGGCTACAATTGGTCTTCAAACTTTAAGCAGCTTGTAATTTTGTTCTTACAAACTCGGGCAAAAATCCTTCTCACAATAGGAATCCCTACTTTCACACTAGATATCAAAACGGGAATATCTTGAGCTTTTGATATCGAAATCAACATGTCCAGGACTACAACTTTCATGAAGGATTTGAAGTGAGATAAAATCATTTTAGAGAACAGAATCTAGCAGAAATCTAGTTGGTCAAAACGTGTCTCCTAATCTAATTTAGAAACTGACAATGTCGAGTATCTCGATATGATTGAGAGTATGACCTAAGAACAAATCAATAAAAATTTTGACAAAAATAGAGTCTTTAATGCAAAACTTTGGTCAGGATCCTTCTCGCGGCAGAATTCTCTTCTTTCACATTAAATATTCAAACTGGAATATTATGAGGTTTTGATATCGAAATCAAGCGATTCAAAAGTCCTAAATTCATCTACACTTATAGAGCTACAAATTTCATGAAGGATAAAAAATGAGATAAATTCGTTTTGAAAAATAGAATTGCAACCAAAATCAGGCGGAAGCCTTCTCGCGGCAGGATTCTATATTTTCAAGCTAGATTTCAAACAAGAATATCTTGAGCTTCTGATATTGAAATCAAGAAATTCAAAAACCCAAATTCATCTATGTGTCCCGGAATACAACTTTGATGAATGATTCAAAGTGAGATAAAATCGTTTTAGATAACAGAATCTGGAAGGGATCTGGTAGGTCAAAAATGTTTTCTTGATTGAACAATGCCAAGCACCCAAATTTGACTGAGAGTCTGCCCTAAGAAAGTGACCCCTAGGACCCAATAAAGGTGTAGGTCAATTTTTTAACATGTCATGAGTCATAGAATATAGCTACTATGGTCAGATATCATACGAAACCAAGTCAGAATCAGAGCCTAAGTTAGAACAAAAAATTGTAACAGCAGCATAATCAATTTTTTTTTGTATAAATTCTGAGGGATTTATCCAACCTTAAAAACAAGATATGAAGGAAATAATTTATCATTATGAAGACCCCTAGTCACTCTAAGAAACCTGACGATTTTGGCACCAAAGGGGAAGGATAAAGAAAGTAGAAAACAACTCAAACAGGGTTCGACAAACATTTCTTCCTTCTCTGCTTTTGTCAATCTTGCAGCAAACATGAGCTAAACTCCTACACTCAGTTCAAAATGGGGTACACACCATCTTCAGCATGTGGGGTCCAAAAATGAGTAACAACATTAGCCAACAAAGATCCCTGCCATAGCCTTCTTATCAAGCTTGTCCCTTCTGACCATGAACAAAACAATCATTGCCAAAGATCTTAAGGAAACTTAATGAAGGTTTGTAATTATACTAAAATTCAAAAGGTGTTTTTTCTTCCAGCAATTTTGTTGGAAGTCAATTTTGAAGGAAAACAATTATGTTAGCTGCTTCTGCCCAAAACATATTTGGCAAATTCTTTTCATGCAGCATGCATCTAACCATCTCCATAATGTATCGGTTTCTCCTCTTATTCACTCCATTATGTTCTGGAGTGTAAGGAGCAGTGTATTGATGTTCAATGCCAGCTTCCTCACAGTAAAGATTGAATTTTGATGAAGTATATTCTTTACCATTGTCTGACCAAATGGCTTGGATTCTGCAGCTGCTCTTATTCTTTATATTCTTATTGAATCTCCAAAGAAGATCCAGCATATTATAGTAAAATCATCAATAAAAAGAATGTAATATCAACTACCTTTTAGTGAAGGTGTGCTAAAAGGACCAACAACATCAGTATGAATCAACTAAAGTTTATGTGTAGACCTCCATATTAATTTTGGAAATGGTTTCCTGTTTTGTTTACCAAATTGACAGGCATTACAATTTGGTAAAGGATTAATGAATGGAGGCTCACTTCTTACAGTATCATGCTTCTTTATACTGATCATACATTGTCGATGACAGTGACCCAGCTTCATATGTCACACTTCCATGTCATTCATCTTTGTTGGAAAAGTTGTGTAGTCCTCCTCAAATGGTAGAAATGAAAAACTTTTGCCTCTCATCTTGGCTTGTAATATTTTTTGTCTAGTAGCATCTAAGATATAGTAAGATTGATTTTCAAAAACCACTTTCATACCTTTCTCTATTAATTGCCCAACACTTACAAATTCTTATCTATATCAGGTACATAGAGAACATCGAAAATAGTTTTTATACCTAAGTTTGTGGTGGTGTTAATTGTTCCTTTTCCCTTAGCTGCTATACAATCACCATTTCCAATTCCGACCTTTGCAACTTCAGTAGATTGCAAAGTTCTGAAGAGACTTTTATCAGAAGTCATGTGATTTGTGTACCCACTATCAATTAACCAGTGATCTGAGGAGGTTTGGACTGAAAAGCATGTAGCTATAAATATTTGATCTTCATCATCTTAACTAGCAACTTGAGCATCTTCGTCTTGTTTCTGAAATTTTGTTATGCAGATGCTTGCTTCATATCCCATTTGATTATATTTGCTATGCTTTGAATCAGGTCTCTTCCAGCACTTGAATGGTGAATGACCTATCTTGTTGTAGTGTTGACATAGTGGAAAGTTTCTCTTAATAAATTTTCCTTTGTTCTGGAATTGACTAACATTAGTCTTGCTACTGCTTGAAGCCTGGATTTTTTTGAAGAATTTATTCTTATCAGAATCAGAATACTTTGCTTGTAAAGCTCCTTCTGTAACACGATCTTGCCTTATAAGTCTTTGTTGCTCTTGAGCCTGCAAGGCATTTATTACTTCTACTAAGGTGATCTTGGACAGATCCTTTGTATTCTCCAAGGTGATTATAGATGCTTCATATATTTTACGCTCAATTACAAGAATTTTCTCTATAATTTTGGAATCAGTGAAATTTATGCCATTTAACCTTACATTGTTGACAATTCCAAGCAATTTGTCTGAGTACTCTTTGATGGTCTCAAAATCCTTCACTCTTTGTAGCTCAAACTCTTGTATCAGGTTAAGACTTTGCATGCCATGAATTCTTTCATCTCCTACATATTCCTTCTTCAAATAATCCCAAACATTTCGCTGATTTAAGAGACATAAATCTGGTGAAGATGGTAGTGGAAATAGCAGCAAACATACATGCTTTTGCTTTTGATTTCCTTGTTTTTCTCTCTTTGTGGTTTTTTATCTGAGCAATAGTTGAATTATTTGATAGCGGATCAACTTCATAATCTTATTCAACAGCTTTTCAAAGATCTAAAGCTTCCAAATAAGTTTTTATTTTTACTGCCTATAGTTGATAATTTTCTCCATCAAACATGGGAGAAGAAATGTGAGAAAAACTAGTTTCAGCCTCCATTACAGGTCCCTTTAAGATAAAGCTCTGATGCCAATGGAAAGTGTTTAAAAGAAAAATGTTTAATTGAAGAAATGAAGATACGAAGAAAAGAAGAGACAACAAAGATTGTCTTTGATTTATTTGCAGATTGAATGAGAAACCGATTGCATACATTTTATTGTAATCTTTACAAATATATATTAAACTAAGTAAAATAAAATTGCAAACTTATGGCAATAAATCATGCTATGCTATGATCTGTTAATATACTAATAGATTAACTAACTCCTAGAGACAACAGTTTATTATTTGCATATAACTGAAAATAACAAAACAGAAATAAAATCTTTGCCGGATCGTGAAGCAATCCTCAACAATGCCTCACAACGCATGAAAATTGAAAAGAAAAAAAAAGAGCGCACTCAACAACATTATTTTGAGGCAGTATGAGCTACAAGGAAGCGTAGCAGCTGATAATTTACTTGGAGAGCTCGTCTGGTATGACCTCATCATGGCAGCAAAGGAAAGTGGAGAATTTCTCCATGGTGCGGTTGCACTCTGGGCATTTCATGGTCTCAGGGATCCTACCCGTAGTCATTGGGAAATCGAAGCGGCAGCAGGGACGAGCAATGTCATGGATCCTGCCTTGGTGATCACGGAAGGCCAAATCAAAGCCCTTGACAGGCACTTGTTCCTTCCACAAGTCATACTCAAGCAATGTTTGCAACGCTGTGGTCTTGTGACCATTGACCACAACATTAGACCCATTGCTAAGCACAGCCCATCCACCTTCTCTGTCGTAGCTAAGCAACTTCTTGATTTCTTGCATCATAGGATCATGGTCATCAAGGTTGCCTAACTGAATCTTGGAGTACAGCATACTCTCTAGCCTGGTCCAAAAGAACCATATCATGGTAAGGTCTTGCCAGACGTAACTGAGCTTCTCCACGGTGATTGTCGCTATGACTCGCCGGATTTTCTCCCTTTTGCTGCTCTTCCCCACATAAACCATCTCCAGGGGAATGCGAGCTGCCTGCGCCACAGAACGTGCGGTGTTTGTGAACTTTCTCACCCATTCCTCGTCGTCTCCTCCGTACAAGAAAATGTACTTTCCTTCCTTGATCTGATGATCAAAAAAATATTGAAGCAAATGTCAACACGATTACACACACACACGTATAATGTATGTATATTTGGATTGATTCTATAATGAATTTACCCAATTAAGAATCTCTGGGTCAATGCCATCCACTAGAAGCTCAAGCCTCCATGTCTCATCCTTCCAGAGAGATTCCTCTCTCAAGCTAGTGAAAGGGAAGGCATTGCTTCCCCAAATCCACATCATGTGGAGTGCATTTGGGCAAACCACCTTGCCTTGAGGGTCAAGCACCACAAGAATAGGCTTGTTCCGGAAGTGCCACACCTCCTTGATGAACCTAATGACTGCCTTCTCAATCAGTGAAGGGTGGTACACTGTGAACCATGGCATTGAAGACTGCATGCTTTCAAATTTCCCCTTCATTGGACCACTCCACTGGACTGAACGGTCCACAATTGGGACCCAGACCACCTCATACTGACTATTGAGCCTAGCTCCTTGATGCCTGGATTCATTGTATATCTGTTCAAGAATTGAAAGCTCATCGTTTGACATGTCGAGGCCAGAAATGAGCAAAAGCACATTTTTCCTTCTAAGCACATCAAGATGGACCTGTTAAATTCAAAAGGACGTATGAGACATGTTTTACAATAGATTGATAACATAAATAGAAGGAATGGTAGAAGAGCGAACTCTTTTCTTGGAAGAGCCATCTATAAGTGGCTGGATATCATCCTTGGCATAAATCAGGGCCTTGAGGACCTTCATGTTGTCAATGTGGATCATTTCAAAGAGATTCTTTAGCATTTGAAAGGATTCGACATTCCTCTTTTCATCTGCATCAAACACCATTGGTTTTATTAGCTTTCACGATCTATCTTCGTACATTAATTTCTTGTTTTCTTATTACCTATCCAACACATGATAGCATAATAAAAAAGTTGCTGAGGTGCAGACCTATGTATTGGTAGCAAGTATCCAATTGCTTCCTGAGATGGTCACGTATGTTGCTGAGTTTGTGAGCCAAGGTGGATAGCTCCCATGCCACATTGGTTGCTGTAGAAAACCTGAAATAAGTGAAGGAGAATGTTACAAGGAATACATGCATGGTGTAAGAAATTGCTCAATAAATTAAAGATGGTGGACTAGAGAAGCATACTCGTGTCCCATGGTAGTGAATCTAGTAATCTGAGCCGTACAAGCCACAACACTCCTTATGGTCCAGTAGACAGCAGTAGGGATATGGCCCATGGCTGTGGACAATGCTGGTACTTCATTAGAAATGTAAGCTGGCGGTAGATCCTTGAACTCAACCACGCACCTAGCCACGTCCATCATGACCTCGATCAGACTGTTAATGGCATCGAAGTAAGGGTTCAAGGGAATTGGGTGTTCCATGATGCTAGGCAGTTGCCTGAGGATTGCCATGGATTTGGCAAGTTCGTTTGTTGAGTAAATCTGGGCAAGCAGCCAGAATTCTCCATAATTCAAAGCAAAAGCTGCCAAGGTGAGCACCAGCTTGGCATCCCAGGAATAGCTTGGTAGCATGTTGAAAACTGATACAGTTGTTGCGTGGGCATCTGTCCCCTCCAGTGACTTGTAGTCAATCTGCAGAAAACAATTAAGGCAGAAAAATTTCAATTGATTCTTTAGATTAATGCCTATATATCATAGCATTAAAATTGAAATATATTGTCTAACCTCGCAGGAAATTCTGTCTATTGTATACGACAGTGCATCGAGCATGGAAACAAAATTGACTTGTTGAGTCTTGTCCTCCATTTCAGCATGGGCTTGGGAAGTCTGCATTGTCAGACGTGATCAGAGTAACATAAATGAACAAGAAATAATAGAGTTAAGTTGATATTCAAGTTAATTTCCAAGGATGAGTTTAGTTTAGTTCTATACCGTCAGAGAGGTATCGATTTGCTGCGTGGCACGTTTGAGGATGTCTTCAACAAGGTGGAGAAGAGGTTTGACATCAACCTCTCGGCCATCAGGAGCATGAGTTCCTACAATTTGTTTCATCATCACATTGTCATCAGACATTGTTAGCATGCTGCCGCGGTCACTCTTGATCAGTTGCTGGCTCGCATTAAAACCTTGGGCAGGGTGCCTGATGAGGGGAAGGCCTGATTCCATGGGGATCAGCTAATTGAAAGCAATTAATGGATTCTTTGGGTTATGGGGCAGAAGTAGAGAAGATTGGCTTGTGTGTCTTTGTTCCATATTTGGCATGCCTATTTATAATATTAGAAATTGAATAAAGCTCACTTGAATCAGCTTCCTTACTTCCTTCGTAATCAAAATATTAGGGACGTTAAAGAGAAGGCTATACTTTTGTGGTCCCTACGTCTACCCTTCTTCCTCATTACTTTATATAACATGGATTTTACCCTACAAATCTGATTCAACACTCCATTACAACGATATGTTTGGAACCTTTTCTTCTTTTTGTATTTCCTAGCAATTTGGGAACTCAATCCCAAACTCCCTTTTCATAATAACTAATTAAAATCTTGATTTTTTTTAATTTCAATATTTTTTAATATTTTGGGATCATTTTAATATATTAATGTTAAAAATAAATTTTAAAAAACTAAAAGTTAAAAATATTATTTTAATACATTTCTAAACCAAAAATATTTTAAGAATTAATTTCTACTACACTTTTAAATAGGCTTTTAATACTAAAATATCCTTCTATTTACAATTTATTATAACATTATGATTTCAATTTTAGTTAATAAAAAATTTAAAATAAAAAGTTGATATAATCTATTATTAATATCCAGTGGATTGATTTATACTAAATAATTTATAAATACTAAAATATCTTTCTATTTAAAATTTATTATAATATTATGATTTCAATTTTAGTTAATAAAAAATTTAAAATAAAAAGTTGATATAATCTATTAGATTAATATCCAGTGGATTGTTTAGTCCATGCAAGATCCCACGTCAACAGAATCTAATAGAAGTTGGTGGGCTCATAGTCGAGAATTTTCTTCTTTTCCAAGAGACAGAGTGAACGGAAAAAAGTATGAAATGATTCCTTGCTTTTATGGAGGTAAACCAGACAATTGATTTGACAAAAAAGCAAATCTAGCAAGGTCGAAACAAAATATACTTGGTACAATTTCTCTATAAAAGGCAACGTATTTGGGCTCCACAAGGGCATGAAAACAAGTGATTCTAATTTCCTCACGCAAATATTAAAGAAGGATTTGAGAGAAACTTCTTCTTTTTCTTTTTTTTTGGAAATTGAATGGATACTATTTTTTTTCTAAAACAAATATTTAAGGAATCCATTACAAGAGTTTGTATCATTGTTTGGGATTAAATCTTGCAATATGATTGAGTATCTACTTAATTAGGAGTATAATGATTTTAGTCAAAAGAGTCTAATAGGTTTATGAAATTTCATCAATATTACGAGGGTTTTACTGCTCATACAACCTCGCAGAATTCAAACATCTTAAATACTTGTCAGAATATATATTCACTAAATCACGCCATGAATTTAGCATAGCATCCAAGAAAATCCAGAGTCCAAAAAGTGTGGAAACGATACTAAAATCGTAAACGATTGAATTCATCATCGATCAACAAAATCCAAAAACTGTGAAAACCGTATTAAATTCATCATCAACAAAACCACCTCTATTTTTATATCCGTCAAAAACTAACAACTGTATTTTTAACATTTCCCCCCTTTCTTTCTTGTCATAAAAAGAAATAGAAGTGCCAAAAACAATACACACAAATATCCTAATGTTTGACGTCTCTCTTTTAATTCTCTCATCACTTCACTAGCAATCGGGATATGCCAGATTTAAGAATAAAAAAAAAATAGAGAAAGTGAAAGATGTTGATCTTCGGTCCATATTAATATTTATAAATTTTGATGATAATAATTAAATAAAAATGAGATAATAATATACTTGATTGAGAATAAATATAAATAAATTTATATAACTACGGCAAATTAATTAACTCCGATCCCTACCATACCTATGAGAAGGTTGGGACATGAGAGTAAGGATATTATAATTGAAGAAATATTAAGGTTGTATTATCTATGTAAGGAGTAACAAAAGGATTATACTAAGTTAGACTACAATATGCTTTTAGCTATCTATTGGCATGTTTTAGATTAATTATAATTCTTGTAACCATTTTGCTTTCGTAACAGGGACATCACAAAATCAAGGTGTGTAGAAACCCCCTTTCAGGGATCCATTTATTTTGCAAAAAACTACAATTTCACCAGTTTTATATGCTCAATATTTATAAAAGTGAACATACAATTTGTATAATTGTTATTCATCATTTTTTAATAATCTTATGTCATCGCATTTTTAGACTAGGGATGTGAAGTTTTTGTGTGTGTGTGTGTGTCTATATATATATAATCATGATATTGTGAGTGTAAACACCAAAAAAAAAAAACTAAATTAAAGTAAAACATGACTTCATCATCGTTGTCGATTTCTGAATCAGCAGTGACACAGTTCTTGATTGCCGACTTCTGAATCAACAACAACACAGTTTTTAGCTATCGATTTCTAAATCAGTTTTTACTACCGATTTCTAAATCGACAACAAAATAGTTTTTGCGACCAATTTCTAAATCAGTAGCAGCTCAATCTAATTAAAATTTTAAGGAAACAAATCAGATTGTCTTAAGGAGCTAGGAGGGTGGGGCAAAACTAGTTTTGGAGAGACTAAAACAGGGATAAGAACACATCTAAACCAACCCCAAACACCCCCACCTCATTTAATGGATAGTATAAATGCAAGCAGAGAGAGAAGGTGACCCTTCCTCTTCCCAAAGTTGTTTGTAACAACTGCATGTTTAGCTGCATGTTTTTTTTTCTCTTCCTCCCTCCCAATAGAAACTTAAACCAAACCAGCAAAGAGTGTCCCTTTGAACATGTGTTAGAGAGAGAGAGAGGTGAGACCTTGAGTAATGGCTGAACAGCTGCTTAGAGGAAAAGGAAATGGGGCAAGAACGAGTGGGAAGAAACTAACAAAAGAAAGTATATTGCTAATTAATATATGAATATTTTTCAAGGGACAAATTGATATTTTTCTAATTTATAGGATGTTTTAGATTTTTATATAAATAGTAAGTTATGCCTCTTATTGTTGAGACATTGTTTGTTAGATAAAAAAAACTATGTAAATCACAAAATAGAGAGCTAACACTCTAGCTGTCATAACTCAATTTTTGACCATTTTATTTTTTTTATTATTATTATTTTATTTACTGAAAAGGATAAAAAAAATGATGAAAAAAAATAATAATGATGAAAAAACAAGTAAAATGAAATAAATGAAGAATAAATTAAAATTTGGGTTAAGGGCAATATGATTGGAAATTTTGGGGTTTAATTAAACTTTGGAATTAATCTAATTAAGCTTGGAATTAATTTAATTAATCCAATTAAGGGTTTAATTGGAGAATTGATAAATTTTTAGACTTAATTGAGCTTGGAATTAATTTAATTAATCCAATCAAGGGTTTTATTGAAGAATTGATTAAATTTTGAGACTTAATTAAGCTTGAAATTAATTTAATTCATCCAATCAAGGATTTAATTGGAGAATTGATAAGTTTTGAGACTTAATTAGGCTTGGAATTAATTTAATTAATCCAATCAGGGGTTTAATTGGAGAATGGATAAGTTTAAGACTTAATTGGACTTTGGATTTAATTAAATTAATTAAATCAGGGACTTAATTGAAGAAATATCAAAGTTTGGAGTTTAATTGGGGTCCAAATTGCTACAATTAAAAGCCAAGGATCAGCTTGAAAATGGCGCCGAAATGCAGGGGTCCAATTTCAATTTACCTAGGGACTTTATTACATGATTTCAGAACTTCAGTGACCAGATTGAAAATGGATATTCCCACCACACAAACGGCGCCGTTTTAGAATTTGTCAATCGCCTTCTTCGTCTTCCTCTTCAGGAGCCGTTACTGGAGTAAAGGGAGGCCGTTTCAAATGTTTGGTATTCTCTGGCTATAAAGCCAGAGAAGATGAGAGAGCGAAAAAAAAAAAAGGCCACGAACGGCAGAGAACAAAAATTCATAGAGCCGAACAGAGAAAAAACAGGGGAAAGAAAAGCTAAACCCAGACGAAAAAAACCCAGTAGACTGAGGGAGAAGAAAAAGCCATGAACCGGCAGGAGAGAGAGAGAAACAAACACTAACGAAGAAAAAAGCAAAAAAGGACTGAGAGAGAGGAGACTGGTGACAAAAAAAAACAGCAGGAGAGGGACGAAAACCAGTTTTCATCCCCAGAAATTAAGCCAAAAAAAAGAGAAAAGGTTGGCCACTGTCTTAGCCATTTCCAACACAGGCGAAAGAATATACAGAAGAGAGAGAAAGAGCATGAGAGAAGAGGATCGGAAACAGAGGGTGAAGGGAACAAAATCGGAGGAAGAAGGCAACGACCCGAAATCCTTCATTGCGTCTCTGATTCTCTGCGCACAGGAAAAAGAATATACAGAAGAGAGAGAAAGAGCAGGAGAGAAGAGGATCGGAAACATAGGGTGAAGGGAACAAAATCGGAGGAAGAAGGCAACGACCCGAAATCCTTCATCGCGTCTCTGCTTCTCTACGCACAGGTAATAGTCAGCTTTCGTTTTTTTCTTCTTGGCCTCATTTTGTGAAAAGTATTGCACTGCGCGAAGGTAAATTAATTACCTTCGCACAGTGCATGCACGCGTGGAGACACTCCACGCGTGCCTCCTGTTCGGTTTGGCCCAGCTGGGTCCAGCCCCAAAAAAAAATTTATTGGTATGGTAGAAAAATAAAAGAACAGAAAAATAAAAAAAGTAGAAAAAATAAAAAATGTGTATGCATGAATAAAAATAATGTAAATTTATTGGTTTATTTACTAACACCAGAGTCAGGCATAAAAATACCGGTTTAAATTTATATTATTTTTATTCATTGTATTTTATTTTATTTAGCTAGAAAAATAAAACAAATATGTATATGGGTAAAAATAAATTTATTTTTATTTATTTAATCACTGGTGCTAAAGTAGGGAATAAAAAATATTGATATAATTTTTTTTCGTAGCTACGAATTTTTACCAACGTCAGAGTTTGAATTATTCGAGCTCGAATATTCACTGGCGCCAGAGTCAGGAATATTATAAACAAATCATCATAGCATAAGTGAATAAATGTTTAGCAATTGAAGACAAAACCAACAAATGCAGTTTGCCTTAGGCAGAACGTTTAAGAGGTAATAATATCTTCCATTTTTTATAACCAGTCCCGAACCATAGAATCTCTGTTGACCAGTTAGGGTTCCTAATGACCATAATACTAGGTGGGGACTCCTCAAACAAGACATTTTCCCCTAAAAAGAACAAGATGCTAAAAATCTGTTCTTTTTCCATAACACCAAGAATTATTTTTAGGACCGCCACGATGTCGGGTGCAACACTAGGCATAACAATCATTTTCTTCTAAATAAGGATTTAGGAGATTTATTACTAGTGGATCGTGTGGATTATTGTTGGAGTCTGGACAATTGGACAGCTTTTGGTTTGTGAAAATCGAATCTTTAAAAAATTATTCAAAGCCAAAAAATATAAAATCATCACATAATAAATCCTTAAATAATTTTAGATTTATCTAACGGGATCCCAGAAACTCCCAAATAATTTTATCATTATTTCTGCTGTGTGCATTCTATTTAATTAGGGAACCCAACATATTTTTTGTGAATTTGTTTTCTTTTAACAAGTTTTTTTGGTGCAATTAGCGTTTTTAAGGAAATTAATTTTTCTTTTAATCTTCTTGTAATTTTTTAACGTTCAGACTGCTATTGATTCTTTTAAGTGAAGGCAAGGAAGCTATACAAAAAGTATGGCTGCCATACAAAAGAGAAAAAAAATGAAAGCCACGAAAGTCTCCAAAACATAAAACCTACTCAAAATGAACTTTATATATTAATTAATAAAACAAATTAATTAAGTACAGGGATTACATCGATCACACTCAAATTTATTTTATGGTATGGGATATCAAATGCCAGGTCCAAATATTGTGCGCCATAGCTGGGCATCATGCCTGAATGTGTTTAATAGAAAAATATTTACATGAAGAAATGAAGATAAGAAGAAGAGAAGAGACAACAAAGATTGTCTTTGATTTATTTGCACATTGAATGAGAAACTGATTGCATACAGTTTATTGCAATCTTTACAAATATATATTAAACTAAGCAAACCATAATTTCTAACTTATAGCAATAAATCATGTTATGATCTGTTAACATACTAACAAATTAACTAACTCCTAGAAACTAGGACAACAGTTTATTATTTATATAAAATTAAAAATAACAAAGCAAAAATAAAATTTTTGATAGCTCCTGAAACAATCTTCAACACTCCTCCTTGCTTTAGGAGCTGCAAACTCTAATATTTTGTCTTAGAAACTCAAACTTGTTTACTGGAAATGGTTTGGTAAATAGATCAGCTAATTGATCTTTAAATTTTCAATAAATCAACTTAACATCATCATTTTTCTACACCTCACATAAAAAATAAAGCTTGATGATAAAGTGTTTGATTTTTCCATGATACACTGGATTATGGAAGATTGCTATAGCTGCTTGATTGTCAATTGAGATTGTGGTTGCTTCTTGTTCTTCCATGTGTAAATCACGTAATAACTTTTGTAGCCATAGTGCTTGATTTACTAGTGTTGTGGTTGCAATGAACTCTACCTCTACAATAGATTGAGCTACAATGTCTTGCTTCTTAGATGACCATGAAAATATTGCTGATCCTAGATTAAAATAGAATCCAGAGTTGCTTTTCATTTCATTAATGAATCCACCCCAATCACTGTTAGAAAAACCATGTAGTATTAACTCTTGACACTTCAAAAATTTAACACCAAAGCTGCATGTCCCTTTGGGGTGTGTATGGTTCCCAGAAAGTGGTTTCCGGAAAACCACTTTTTAAACTTTCTTGTGTTTGTTTGCCATTAGAAAGTTGACTTGATTTCTGTTGTAACCCATTTTGGGTCCCCACAAAAAAATAATAAATACAAAAAAAAACGCAAAACGGTGCCGTTTTGAAACGGCACCATCATCTTCTTCCCCTGGACGTGCAGAGAACAAGGCAGAGCAACCCCGGCCACCCCACTGTCAGCGCCGCTTCCTGTCGCCACCAGCAGCTCCGCCATCGACGACAGCCACCACAGGTCAGCCCTCAACCCCTTATCTCGTTTTACTGTTCATCTTCTTGCATGCAGAACGTGCACTGTGCATGTGAATTAATTACCCGGTTACTGTGCATGTGCACAGTAACTTGGCAAATTAATTCACTGGTACTGTGTACACAGTAACCCCCAGTTACTGTGTGCACAGTAACCATCCATTTGGGCCTGGGCTGGGACGTCAGCCAGCCCATGTAAATGGGCCAGGTTTGGCCCAGCCCATGCAATTGGGCCTGATCCGGCCCATTTAAAAAAGAAAAAAATATTATTGTTTTAAAAAATATTTATGATGTTCCCATTTTTTATTTATGTCATTTTGATTAATATCGGGCAGTATTTTTACATCGTAAAAAATATAAATCCGGTATTAAAATACTCGATTTTCGGCAAAAACTTCCAAATATAAAAAAAATTGAAAAAAAGAGAAAAAAATGTTTTTGTGCATATGGCCAAGTGTCTCAAATCTAAAAAATCATATCGTATTTTTCATATGTAAAAAAAAAACAATATTTTAGCATGCATTTTGGCTTTAATAACCAGTTTATTAAAGTCAAGAGAATATTGGCCAAAATTTCAAAAAAACAACAAAAATTTTATTTTTTGTTTATCTTTTAATATACGGGGTATGGCATTATACATAATACATATTCCGGATATTTAATTTTTTTTTTTTTTTTAATAGAACTTGGGATATGACATTACATGTAATGCGTATTCCGAACAATAATATTAAAAACCACAAACACGACCTTAGATGTTATCAGACATTAAAACAATGCAGCCTACCTTAGGTAGGGCGTAGTTGGGGTGCTAATACCTTCCCTTTACGCAACCAGTCTCCGTACCCGATCTCTAAAAACCAGTTAAGGTTCCTAGTAACCAGAATATTAGGTGGCGACTCCCAGTCCATTTTTTCACATATAGAGACAAGAATTCCTTGTCTCTCCTTATTTTCCAGGAATAAATATTTCTGATTTTTCCTTCAGGGTGGACGATCGCCGCGCCGCCGCACACGTGCGATAGAATGGCGACTCCACTGGGGACCTTGTGGACTAAGCTTTGTTGTTGTCTGATTATTGTGTTTTTTGTTGTGGTTTGCGTGTTTATTTTTAAATATGCATTTCATTTATTTCTTACACGCTTTAATTTCTGTACATATTTTTCAAAGCATACACAAGCCTTTAAGTTAAGTGGGGAATTAACGATCTGCCCTATGACTATTGGTCGGGTTCAGATGCGTGAAACACCCAACTCATATTTGAGAGCCTGCTTGGTAATGGTGGGCATACGTGCCTTAACTATTCTTTGCAACGCCCCCATACTGCCTTTACGAAGGACGTCACTGGGCAGATATGAGACCCTTTTGAGACCAGGTAGAAAACCTATTCATGAATAGACCCTGTCTTTAGTTTGTATGCGCTATCTTTCTTTACAGAATATGTTATACAAAAATAATAAAAAAAAAATTCATATCATCCCTCGAAGGGCAAGTTTATCATATAAATTACATGTTCATACATTTAACATGCATACATGTCAGATTGAAATATAGGTCCCCAAAAAGTCTACAACACCCGACTTCGAGCAAGAAACATGGAAAATGAAGAACGTGCTCAACGTGAGGCCTATTTGCACAACGAGTTGGAGTCTCTGAAAATAAGTGTGGCTCACCTCACTAGCTTACTCAAGCAAACACTAAGAAATACCTCTGATGAAGGTCCTTCTAATCAACCGATCACCTTTGATCCGGCTCCTACTACAGTTCAGCCTGAGGAAAGAATGAGCGAACATGGTCAAAAACCTCAGCAAAATCCAACATTTGTGCAGTCAACGACACCTGTACCATCCCCAACAGTTGTGAAGGCATCTGCTAATGAGTCCCACAAGGCTAAGTCATCTGATAGCATTGATCAAGCTAAGATAGAGGCGCTGGAAGCCAGACTTAAAGCCATTGAAGGGATAGACTTATATGACCCGGTCCGGGCAGCAGAGATGTGTTTGGTCCCAAATGTGGTTGTCCCAAAGAAATTTCGTGTTCCTGAATTCATCAAATACAGTGGAACACAATGCCCCATGACTCATCTCAGGTCCTACTGCAATAAAATGGCTGAGGTAGTACATGATGAAAAACTACTAATGCACTTTTTTCAAGACAGTTTAAGTGGGGCAACTTTGAGTTGGTACATGAGATTGGATAACACAAAAATTCGCAACTGGAAAAATCTTGTGGATGCTTTCGTCAAGCAATACAAGTACAACATGGACATTGCGCCCGACAGAACCAGTTTGTCCAATATAGAGAAAAAGGATAAAGAAAGCATAAGGGAATATGCTCAAAGATGGCGAGAATTAGCTGCTCAAGTACATCCCCCACTTCTGGACAAAGAGATGGTCTCTTTATTTGCCAATACACTCAAAGCACCATATTACGAACATATGATGGGTAGTTCAGCCTAACAATTCACTGATGCTATGATAGTGTGTGAACGCATAGAGCAAGGTGTCAAGAGTGGTAGAATTGCTGCACCAACCGAGAAAAGAGGCGTCGAAAGAAAAGAGGTTCACCATGTTGAAGATGGTTACAAGGGTAAAACAAATACATCCCAAAATTACCATACTCCATCCCAAATTGCCAACATCAAAAAACCTGAACCCCAAAACTTTCAAGCCAAAAGCCAAATTGGAAATTTTCAAAGGGTTCAAGAACAACTACCTCCACTACCGTTACCCCTGAATGAGATGTATCAAAAGCTTTTGAGCATCGGACAAATAGCTCCAGAACCTCTGACACCTCTACAGCCACCTTATCCCAACTGGTACAAGCCAGAACTCAATTGTGAATACCATGCTGGTATTACTGGGCATAGCATCTATACCTGCAACGCCTTCAAGAGAAAGCTTCTGCAATTAATCAAGGCTGGGTGGATAGAATTGGAAGATGCCCCCAATGTGAATACGAACCCGTTGCCTAATCATGCTTGAAGCATATTAGGATGGAATGTTTGGGGAATTGGAAAGCATCAATGGTCCAACATGATAGCTTGAATTTTGTAGAAATCAAATTTTGACCGTGGTCTTGTTCCGCATTGTCTTTGAGTCCTCTACGCAGAGCTTTTGAGAGGAGGTTAGCCTATGAACAGATTCGCCAAAATAGAGGAATGAAGCCTACCTTGTTATTGCCTTTTGTTAATGCTTTTGAACAAGACTATCTCTGTTAATGAGCTTCTCTTGTGAAATAAGATCATGTGTTTTCTTGTGTTCACATCACACTCTTCTTTGTTGTTATTACATGTAAATAACATTTTGAGCGCAACTTTGCTCACAACACTACAACATGAAGAATCCTTTGGTGTTCCTTTCTTCCAAACCCATACATTAATCTCATATGTTTTCAAGGATATTTTTTTTGGGACCTCCAAAGTGAGTACAAAAACAAAAATCATGTTGATATTTGTCCAAAACAAATGCATCTTGGAAATTCAAGTGATTCCTTAAATAGGTACACATATACCTAGAAAACTTGAAAGAAAAAGTGACAACAAAGACAAACAACACTATGAGGTGAATCAAAAGCTGAGTTTTATTTGACTGAATAAATCACTTTGCATACGCGCATGAAAGCAACACTTATCGATCCTCAATGCATGAGTTTGAGATGAGGAAAGACCATCTTTGATAATCCTTTCACAAGGCTGAAATATGTCCTTTGCAGTCCCATTTTGAGCCTAGTAATGTTTTTTGAAATAACTTTGACTAGGATCACACCCCACACTGGGGGAAAAATAAGAGAGTTTGTTGTTTTTACCATCCAGACAACGCAGTAAAGATGGGTGCTGGAATTGATCATGTAATATGGCATCTTTCATTATCATCCAAATGAAACAGTGAAGATAAATACTGCAATTGGTTAAAAGATTTGAGCTTCTCATAAAAACAACTCGTATGATTGTGCCCAACGAAACAAAAACAAAGAAAACAAAGAGAAAATCCCAAACCCGACACTGGGGGGCAGGACAACTCATTTTGAAAAAAACAAATCCCAAAGACAAAAGGTCAGGAAACAAGCACAAGTGATCCCTAGTCGTGAAATCCTTTAAACACCTTTTGAGCCTGCAACATATCCATGTTCTTCGTAACCAATAGCCACAGACTACATTACATACCCGATAAAGCCCTTTCTGATCAAAGGCAAGCAATCTGGATCGGTATGCAGTGCTTTCTCGTGCGAGTCAAATCATTATTCATGCAAATAAAATAAATGCTTTGAATCAATTCGGTTCTCAATAACCCTCAAATTGAAATTTCAACCTTTTTTGACCAACCAGAGGTCAC
Organism: Populus alba x Populus glandulosa; assembly: GCA_033617975.1. Taxonomy (NCBI): domain Eukaryota; kingdom Viridiplantae; phylum Streptophyta; class Magnoliopsida; order Malpighiales; family Salicaceae; genus Populus; species Populus alba x Populus glandulosa. The sequence continues at coordinate 35,494,816 of CM066143.1, forward strand.
TTCATCTTTAACCAAAAGCAAAAAGCTTTCATCACTTCAAGAAACCTGTCCATAGGAATGACTTGAATTTTTTAGAACAAATTTATTTTGAACCAATATCAAAATCATTTTTATGATTGGAATAACTTGGAAGTTCCAAAATTTTTGCATGAAAACATTTCATTGTACAAAAAACCCACACTTACTTTCACATATCCTCACCCCAAACTAAACCCAAGTTGAACACTTGGGGGACATGATCAAGCTGGGGGGCAATCAAACACACATGGTAGGGCTGGCTCCATGATTCCTGTTCTAAGAAAAATGTTGGGCAAAATTGGTAACTCTTGAGATCAAGGGGTGAAGGACAAAGATGTATGATGACATCAAACCTTCCCAGAGGTCAAGATCACAATGTGTAACCCGAGTAAGCAAACGTGGAAAAGCCATCGAAGTTTACTACCAATACTACAACTTTTGAGAGAAAACAAAGACACCATGAAGAAATGGGGGCCTATATTTCTCAGGTAAGTATACATGCATATCAATCATAATGCATTTGCTTTTCAACATTGACAATTAGTGTTTCAACATCATCCTTAGGTAGTGCGTTTTCTAACCCTACCTCCTTTTGAGTGCGCCTTTGAGCCCTCACCTCCATTTTGAGTGCGCCTTTGAGCCCTCATCCCTTTGGTAGTGCGTTTTCTAACCCTACCTCCTTTTGAGTGCGCCTTTGAGCCCTCACCCCCATTTTGAGTGCGCCTTTGAGCCCTCATCCCTTTGGTAGTGCGTTTTCTAACCCTACCTCCTTTTTAGTGCGCCTTTGAGTCCTCACCCCCATTTTGAGTGCGCCTTTGTGCCCTCATCCCTTTGATAGTGCGTTTTCTAACCCTACCTCCTTTTGAGTGCATCTTTGAGCCCTCACCTCCATTTTGAGTGCGCCTTTGAGCCCTCATCCCTTTGATAGTTTGTTTTCTAACCCTACCTCCTTTTGAGTGCGCCTTTCAGCCCTCACCACCATTTTAAGTGCGCCTTTGAGCCCTTGCCAACATTTTTCTGGGTAGGTCACCCATTACAACGCGACCAATTCTCCATGTTTTTTTATCTAGGTAGGTCACCCATTACAATGAGACCGCACTTCACATTCTTTCCTTTTTCTTTGGGTAGGTCACCCATCATAATGAGACCGCTTTTTTTCATTCTTTCCACTTGGGTAGGTCACCCATTACAATGAGACCGTTTTTTTTTCACATTTCTTTTGTTTTGGTTAAATGAGATTGTCGAAAGGGATCTCAGTCTATCCCAACCACACACAGGATTTTGGTTCTGGTTAGAGGGGATTGCCGAAAGGAATCTCAGTCTATCCCAACCACACACAGGTTTTTTGGTTCTCGTTAGAGGGGATTGCCGACAAGAATCTCAGTCTATCCCAACCACACACAGGATTTTGGTTCTGTGATTAGTACTTAAAAGTGCATGTTTATCAAGGTTTTATATAATCATTTTGCACTTGAAGTATCAATAACTCCTTAACTAAAGCATGTTTTATAATAACAAGTTTGATATTATAAGATACCTTAATTTATGGTAAATGCTCATTTTAAATGCAGGACTATCACATAAATAAAAGGATTGATTGATGAGTTTAAGCATTGAAAGTTAAAGGACAAAGAGATGGCCAAACTTAGAAAAGAGATGTCGGTGCAGTCCAAACCGGAACATTGCTCGGTAATTGGATCATATCTGGAGCTCTAGATTTCGGATTTAGGTCCACTTTATATGGATGGAAAGGTAAGACAAAGGCCTACAACTTTCATGGGAGCCCAAGATTTGAAAAGGTCGTTTTGAAGTCCAAATTGAAGGAACAACGAAGAAGTCCGAAGCTGTCCTGCAGCCCAAACACTATTTAGTGTTCAGCCCATATCTTGAGTTCTAGAAGTCCAAATGACCTCATCTTTTTTTTGTTGGAAAGCTGAGACAATTTCCTAGAACATTCTTGAGGATTCTGGGCAAATTATGATGTTAGCAATGACGTCTTGATCAGACAAGAAGATAAGGATTGTTATCTAGTCAAGATGTGGCCACCCACTCATCAATTAGTCAACAAATCAATAGTTCCAAATTTTGGCCTATAAAAGGAGGCACTTACCATGTATTGAGGCATCTTGGTGTTCAGATCAAGATCATGCTATTGCTTTCTCTCTTTGTATTGCTTATGTCTTGCTTTTATTAATATCAAGTTTATGCACTTCATTTCCTTTCCTTTACTTAGTTAACCTCTTTCTCATTTATGTTCTTATCTTGTTCATTTATGTTTCTTTCTTTCATTATGTTCAGCTAAGCTAATTATGTCAAGGTGAAAAGGGTACACTAATGGTGTAAGAATAAGTATAATATAAACTTACATGGACCTTAACGTTGGATACTAACATGTTTTATATTTGTTATCTTGTTCATTTTTAATACTTTGCTTGTTAAATGGTTAATCTAGATTTATATTGTATAATATTTGGTACAACAAATACTTGGCACTTTCATAGCCCATACTGTATGGTTTAACCGACACCTGAGCTATGAAAGGAACTTGATTTGTTGTTAACATAAGTTATAATCATGAATGCCTGCCAACATTTACAAGTATTAGCTTTATTCGAATAAGATAATTAATGTAATCATGTTAACAATTTATAATCTGATTGGAACCTCCTTTATGTGTGGTTTCCAATTGAGTAATAAGAGTTTATATTATACTTGTTTGAAGTACCATTAGTGGATCCTCTAACCTTGACATTTGTTTTTATCATTGTTTAATCCTTACGTTAATCTTTCATCTCAAAGTTCTCATTAATTTCTTCATCTTCTGCTTTTATTATTATTATTATTGTTATTATTGTTGTTATTATTGTTGTTGTTGTATTGTTATTTATAATTTATACAATTAACCTCTCTGTGGTTCGACCCCGGTCTTGCCGGGTTATTTATTACTTCGACACTCCTGCACTTGGGAAAAGACATTAATCTTTTGGTCGTGTCAAGTTTTTGGCGCCGTTGCCGGGGAGGTAAATTCTTGTATAAATTATAATATTTAATTTATTTTCTCTTTTCACTTTTCATTTTATCTATTTTTGTTTCCTTTGTTTTGTTTTGTTTCTTTTTCTTCTATTTTCTTTTCTTGCTTTTATTGTCTTCTTACACGTGCATGAGAGTTTGGTCACGTACATTAAGTGGTCGACTTTGTAGGGTATCCTCATCATTTTCAGAAAATATGGCCGAAGAAGATAATCAATCGCTTCATAATGAGAATAATGAGAATAACCGTATGAGAACACTTAGAGACCACATGAATCCCACAAGAACAAGTGCACCCTCATGCATAGTTTTCCCTCCTGATGCATCTCATTTTAATTTCAAGCCAGGCATTATTCAACTCCTACCTTCTTTTCATGGTTTAGACCTAGAAAATCCATACTTGCATTTAAGGGAATTTGAGGAGGTCTGTAATACCTATAATGACTCAAATTGTAGCATGAACACCATTCGATTAAAGCTTTTTCCTTTTTCATTAAAAGATAAAGCTAAAACATGGCTACAAAATTTGAGACCAGGATCCATTCGTGCTTGGGATGATATGCAACAACAATTTTTAAAGAAGTTTTTTCCGTCTCACAGAACAAATTCTTTCAAAAGACAAATCATCACTTTCACTCAAAAGCCAGGAGAAACATTTTACCAATGTTGGGATAGGTATCGAGATTTGCTTAATACTTGCCCACATCATGGTTTTGAAACATGGAGATTGGTTTCACATTTTTATGAAGGTTTAACACCTAGAGATAGGCAAATGGTTGAATTGATGTGCAATGGAACCTTTGAAGATAAAGACCCTAATGAAGCAATGGAGTACCTAGACTTGCTAGCCGAAAATGCTCAAAATTGGGACACCACAGGTACTTATGAGGCACCAGGTAAAACTCAACCTCATACATCTAGTGGAGGTATGCACAACCTTAGGGAAGATCATGACCTCCAAGCCAAGTTTGCATCTTTAGCTAGAAAGGTCGAAGCACTTGAATTGAAAAAGAGTGGTCAATTAAAATCTGTTCAAGACATTGTGTGTCAAATCTGTGAAACCATTGAACACTCAACAAATGATTGTCCAACTTTGCCTTCTTTTAGGGAATGCCTCCATGAACAAGCCCATGCTTTAAACAGTTTCCAAAGACCCAACCATAACCCATACTCACAAACGTATAACCCTGGTTGGAGAAATCACCCAAATTTCAGTTGGAAGAGTGATAGCAACAATGCACAAACTTCACATCCATCGTTTCAAGCACACCATAATTTCCAAAATTCTCATGGATATGCACCTCCTTATGCTCCACCTCCTAGAAGAAATTTTGAGGAAACATTGCATGCATTCATTGAAAAGCAGGAGACAATCAACACTCAACTTGCTCAAAGCATGACAGATTTTAAAGATGCTCTTGCAAAATTAACATCTGCTCTCAGTTTCCAAGAGAAAGGTAAGTTTCCTTCTCAACCACAGCAAAATCCAAAGGGGCAATACAATGCAAATGCAAGTAGTTCTGGAAGCCAACACATGGATCAAGTCAAATCAGTCATCACTCTTCGTAGTGGTAAGGTTATTGAAAAACCTATTCTTGAACCTTGTGAGAAAGATGATGAGTCTATCTCTGAGGGTAAGGAAGGGGTTGAACCTGAACATTGCAAAGAAAAGGCTGATTCCCCGCCAGCACTTCCATTTCCTCATGCCATGACCAAACAAAGGAAAGTCAATCACAACTCTGAAATCTTTGAAACTTTCAAACAGGTAAGGATCAATATACCTTTGTTGGATGCTATTAAACAGGTTCCTTCTTATGCTAAATTTTTGAAAGATCTGTGCACTGTGAAGAGAAAACTGAATGTGAAAAAGAAAGCCTTTTTAGCCGAACAAGTAAGTGCCATTCTTCAGAACAATAATGCTTTGAAATATAAAGACCCTGGTTGTCCTACAATTTCTTGCTTTATTGGAGAACATAAAATTGAAAGAGCCTTACTTGATCTTGGAGCTAGTGTGAATTTACTTCCATATTCAGTTTTTCAGAGTCTCAATCTAGGTGAGTTAAAACCAACCTCTGTAACTCTTTTACTCGCCGATAGATCTGTAAAAGTGCCTAGAGGAATAATTGAAGATGTGTTAGTACAAGTTGATAAATTCATTTATCCTGTGGATTTTGTTGTCTTGGACACGCAACCTGTTGAAGCATGTAATTCAATTCCTGTCATTTTAGGACGTCCATTTCTTGCCACTTCTAATGCATTGATTAATTGTAGGAATGGACTGATGAAGCTATCATTTGGAAACATGACATTGGAGATGAATATTTTCAACATTTACAAGCAACCTGGAGATGATAATGATTTACAGGAAGTGGACTTTATTGAAAAATTAGTTCATGATCAATTTCAAACCACTTCTTGTGAAACTGAGATTGATGAATCTGATGATTTGCAAATGGTCTACTTTCAGGAATCAAAGGTATGCAATTGGAGACCACAAATTGAAGAATTGCCACCACGATCAATTGAGCCCATACCTTCAAGTGTTCAACCACCAAAACCTGAATTGAAGCCGTTACCATTTAATCTCAAATACTCATTTTTGGGAGAAAATGAAACTTTTCCGGTAATAATCTCTTCCAAACTTAATACACATCAAGAAGGTAAGTTATTACAGACTCTGAAAATGCACAAAAATGCATTAGGATGGACCATAGCTGACATAAAAGGAATTAGCCCTTTGATTTGCACACACAGGATTTATTTGGAGGAAAATGCTAAACCCTCTAGAGAAATGCAACGAAGGCTTAATCCTAATATGAAAGAAGTAGTGAAAAATGAAGTCATTAAGCTTCTAGATAATGGAATCATTTATCCTATTTCTGACAGCAAATGGGTAAGTCCTACCCAAGTTGTACCCAAAAAGTCTGGAGTCACTGTGATAACAAATGAGAAAAATGAGTTAATTCCAACTAGGACTGTTACGGGTTGGCGCATGTGCATTGACTATAGGAAACTTAATTCAATGACTAGAAAAGATCATTTCCCTTTACCTTTCATGGACCAAATCCTAGAAAGAGTTGCAGGTCATGAATTTTATTGTTTCCTAGATGGTTATTCAGGTTACAATCAAATTGAAATTGCATTGGAAGATCAAGAGAAGACTACTTTCACATGTCCATTTGGTACTTTTGCATATCGAAGGATGCCTTTTGGATTATGTAATGCACCAGCCACGTTTCAAAGATGCATGCTTAGCATATTCAGTGATATGGTTGAACGTTTTCTTGAAATTTTTATGGATGATTTTTCTGTTTTTGGTGATTCATTTGATGATTGTTTGACTAACTTAGAAAAGGTTTTGAGCAGGTGTGAAGAGAAGAATCTTGTACTGAATTGGGAAAAATGTCACTTTATGGTAACAAACGGCATTGTACTTGGTCACATTGTTTCATCGAAAGGAATTGAGGTTGACAAATCTAAAATCGAGTTAATTGCCAACTTACCAACACCAAAATCTGTTAAAGATGTTAGATCATTCTTAGGACATGCTGGTTTTTACAGAAGGTTCATCAAAGATTTTAGTGTAATATCTAAGCCCTTGAGTAACCTTCTAACAAAGGATAATATTTTTGAATGGACTGAACATTGTGAAGAAGCCTTTGTTAAACTTAAAAACTTGCTTACTTCTGCTCCTGTCATTCAACCTCCTGATTGGTCATTACCTTTTGAAATAATGTGTGACGCTAGTGATTATGCCGTGGGTGCTGTTTTGGGACAAAGAAAAGATAAGAAACCTTATGTGATTTACTATGCAAGTAAAACTTTAAATAGTGCTCAAATGAATTACACCACCACTGAAAAAGAATTACTTACAGTAGTATTTGCATGTGACAAGTTCAGATCTTATCTTGTTGGCTCACCTATTGTTGTTTTTAGTGATCATGCAGCATTGAAATATCTTCTCTCTAAGAAAGATTCTAAGGCTAGATTGGTGCGGTGGATTTTGTTACTTCAAGAATTTGATATCACAATCAAAGACAAGAAAGGCACCGAAAATGTTGTCGCGGATCATTTGTCAAGATTGACAACTGATTCGAGATCTGACATTACACCAATCGATGACTACTTTCCTGATGAATCTTTATTTTCTGTCTCTACGATGCCTTGGTTTGCTAATATTGTTAATTTTCTTGTTTCAGGACAATTGCCAGCTCATTGGAGTACCCAAGACAAAAGAAAGTTCTTGAATGAAGTGAAGAACTTTTATTGGGATGACCCATATTTATTCAAATATTGTCCTGATCAAATATTTCGAAGATGCATTCCTGACAATGAGGTAAGTAGTGTCATTAAATTTTGTCATTCTGAGGCATGTGGGGGTCATTTCTCATCAAGAAAGACAGCTGCAAAAATCTTACAAAGTGGATTTTACTGGCCCACCATGTTCAAAGACTCACATGCATTCTGTAAGATTTGTGAAAATTGTCAAAAGTTGGGATCTATTTCGAAACGTCACATGATGCCTTTAAATCCTATTCTTGTCATTGAGATCTTTGACTGTTGGGGTATAGATTTCATGGGTCCATTTCCTCCATCATTTGGTTTCTTGTACATATTGGTCGCAGTAGATTATGTTTCAAAATGGATAGAGGCAATTCCAAGTCGAACCAATGATCACAAAACAGTGATAAAGTTTTTGAAAGAAAACATTTTAAGTCGATTTGGAATCCCTCGAGCCATGATAAGTGATGGTGGAACACACTTTTGCAACAAGCCATTTGAGTCTTTAATGAAGAAATATGGAATCACACATAAAGTTGCCACCCCTTATCATCCTCAGACAAGTGGACAAGTAGAGCTTGCTAATAGGGAGATCAAACAGATCTTGGAGAAAACAGTGAACCCTAATAGGAAAGACTGGTCTTTAAGACTTAATGATGCACTTTGGGCTTATCGAACTGCTTATAAAACATCATTAGGTATGTCACCTTATAGACTAGTCTATGGAAAACCATGTCACTTGCCTGTGGAAATTGAACATAAAGCTTATTGGGCTATTAAAGCTTTGAATTCAAGCCTTGATGATGCTAGTCAGCTGCGAAAATTGCAAATAAATGAGCTTGAGGAAATAAGAAATGATGCATATGACAATTCGAAAATTCATAAAGCAAGAATTAAAGAGTTTCATGACAAGAAAATACTGAGAAAAACATTCAATGTTGGTCAAAAAGTCTTGCTTTATAATTCTCGACTCCATTTATTTCCTGGAAAACTAAGATCAAGATGGAGTGGTCCTTTTATTGTGAAACATGTGTATCCATATGGGACCTGTGATATTGAGAATCCAAAGAATGGCAATGTTTTCAAGGTAAATGGGCATCGTTTGAAAGTTTATTTTGACAATTTTTCGGTTGAAAATGACTCTATTGAATTGAGTGATCCTGTGTATAAAGATTGATTTTTTTTCTCACATTGTTTTGTGTTTTGTTGTATCTATTGTTTTGCTAGTCTCTCTTTCACCCCGGTCAAATGGCGGATAACGGTACTTCGTGACTTAAGTCGGTTCTTTCAGTTTCCCAAATAACTGATATCTGTATATATTTGTATAATTCTTAGCTCTTTCTCCCTTCTTTGAATCTCTTCTCTAATTCTCTTTTGAAAATGGACACCACTCTTGAAAAGTTGAAAAGGTATTTTCCCGCTTTGCCTCCAAATGCGATTAATAAAATTTACCGTGCTAGGTGTGCAAGATTGAGGTTATTAATGAATCATGAAATTCCTGAAGATATTCGCTGGCTAATTGAAGCAAAGGTCCGCTTATCAGGTGAGTCCTCCAATTCTTTCATTTCACACATGCCTGGAACAGGTAAAAGCACTTTTGCAAAGAAACGTCGTGCAAAACGACTGAAAGTCTGTCACAAATGTGCCAGATGGACTTGTAATGCAACATGTCGTTCTTTAGGAATGGTATCTGTAAACCGTGAAGATAAGATACAATTCATTAAGGATGGCCTGAGTAAGGGGTCTTTAGATAATATTTTGTTGACCCTTGAGACGCATCCTAGTGGAGATGTGCATCGTGTAATTCATGATTTATGGCCACAATTCCATAAAGAACATGATCGACTTAGTCTTGGGAATCTGACTAAAAAAGACCCTGTTTGCCAGTTTTTAAGAAAACTGGATGGGAAGCCTATCCCCGACCCATAGAGGGCGTTTAAGCCGTTCTTGGACGTAAAACCAAGGGAAGATGTGAGCCACAATCACAACTACCTGTACATACATGCTTTTTCAAAATAAATAATTAATAAAGAGAGAGAGAGAGAGAGTTTGTGAGACTACAGCTGGCCTACATATAGGTGGTATGATTGCATTTTCACTTTTTCATCTATAAATTCTTCTCTTCCTTCCCTTCATTTCTACTCATCCCATATATTCATCAAATATAGAAGTGTGTAGAAATGGCAGGTTCCTCAAGTCATCAGATAAGAAATATTTGTGTTTTCGGTGGATCCAGTTCTGGGAAAGAAAAAGAGTTTTTAGAATCAGCAAATCATCTTGGTCGGGTACTAGCTGAGAGAAAGATTCATTTAGTGTATGGGGGAGGCAGCCTTGGGTTAATGGGAGGTGTGTCAATGACTGCATTTTTAGGAGGCAGTCAAGTTTTGGGGTTGTCCCCAAAGCTTTAGCAACTGGGGACATCATTGGAAAAACAATTGGAGAGGAACTACAGGTCCCAACAATGTCTGACCGACTAAATACCATGTTTAGCCATGCTGATGCCTTCATTGCCTTACCAGGTGGTTTGGGCACATTGGAAGAAATCTTTCATATTTCATCTTGGGCCCAACTGCACATTCACCATAAACCTATAGGTTTGTTAAATGTTAATGGTTTTTATGATAAGTTGCTATCTTTCCTTGATCAAGCTGTGGAACAGGAATTTCTAACATCTTCGGCACGACGAATCATAATCTCTGCTGCTACTGCTGAACAATTGATTGACCAACTACAATCTTTCATCCCTGTCATTGATCCCTGCATGAGTCGTCTAGATTGGTCAACTAAGGAAAGCCGTAAAAAGCTTAGATTAGATTTGAGCCTTCATCTGTGAAACCTTGTGTCTTTTGGTTTTATTAATAGCATATTATTTTGTTTTGTTACTTCTTATGTTTGTTTAAGTGTGTTTCAGGTTTGTCATTGTTCGCTGTTTCAGGTGATGTCTTCTATACTCTATCTTTCTACCTTCGAACATTGAGGACAATGTCTCGTTTTGGTTGGGGGGAGAGGGTAGTAGTTTAAAAAAAAAAAAAATACTAATTTGCTAACTGTTTTTGCTATTATTAAAACCATTTGACAAAATTGTTATTAGGATGGCAGAGTATGGAATCAATTTTATTGACTCTAGAGACGCATCTTAGTAAGTTTCATTACCAAGGTCTATCATAATACTTCTTGAAATATTCAGGTTTACAAACTCTCACATTATTATCACTTGATTCTGCTCCTATACTCATTTAACAAGTATTATCAAACCTTCATTTTCACACACACACTTTAACATATGATTGTGGGTTGCACATTGGATTATTACATTAATTATGTTCTTTTGTTGAAGGTAACAACTAAGGGAAAAGGATAGTATATAATTTGCAAAAAAAAAAAAAAGAAAAAGAAAAAAAGATAGTATTGATGATAATAAAACGTGGATAAGTTTGGTTTCGTAGCCTCCCTAACCTAAGCAATTAAGCCCGAAGGGGTGTTTTAACACCTAATACCCTAAAGTCAACTGACTTGGGAGCTATTGGCCCAAAGCTTGTTACATGGGTTAAGGAGAAAAGCTTAAGGGAATCAAACATTGCACTATCTATGTATCAGTATCTGCAACCCGAGTTGTTAAGCTCGTAGGGGTGTCTCAACACCTAATGCCCTAAGATCAACTGGTCTGGGAGTCATTAGCCTAAAACTCGTTACATGGGTTAAAGATACATTGTGTTTTAAGTTGTATGTGTATATAAATAAAAAGAAAAAAAAAAGAAGAAAAAAAATAATAATAATAATAATCCCAACCCAAGGAAGTTCACCTTAAACATTTGAACATAATATTGTTTTCTTCCAACAAAAGCCCCATCATCTATGTTTTCATTGAGCACACAAAAAGAAGGTTTATTAATATCTTGTTTACGAAGTATGAAGCAGGAATATAAATTTAATGAGAGTTTGTTTAACTGGATAGATTAATGGAAGTTGAATGATGAATGCCTTGCTTTGTGGAATTTGCAAATTGTTTCTCTATTTTAACGCTTTAGATTACTAGGGACTAGTAATAAGCTGGTTGGGGGGTGTGATTAGTACTTAAAAGTGCATGTTTATCAAGGTTTTATATAATCATTTTGCACTTGAAGTATCAATAACTCCTTAACTAAAGCATGTTTTATAATAACAAGTTTGATATTATAAGATACCTTAATTTATGGTAAATGCTCATTTTAAATGCAGGACTATCACATAAATAAAAGGATTGATTGATGAGTTTAAGCATTGAAAGTTAAAGGACAAAGAGATGGCCAAACTTAGAAAAGAGATGTCGGTGCAGTCCAAACCGGAACATTGCTCGGTAATTGGATCATATCTGGAGCTCTAGATTTCGGATTTAGGTCCACTTTATATGGATGGAAAGGTAAGACAAAGGCCTACAACTTTCATGGGAGCCCAAGATTTGAAAAGGTCGTTTTGAAGTCCAAATTGAAGGAACAACGAAGAAGTCCGAAGCTGTCCTGCAGCCCAAACACTATTTAGTGTTCAGCCCATATCTTGAGTTCTAGAAGTCCAAATGACCTCATCTTTTTTTTGTTGGAAAGCTTAGACAATTTCCTAGAACATTCTTGAGGATTCTGGGCAAATTATGATGTTAGCAATGACGTCTTGATCAGACAAGAAGATAAGGATTGTTATCTAGTCAAGATGTGGCCACCCACTCATCAATTAGTCAACAAATCAATAGTTCCAAATTTTGGCCTATAAAAGGAGGCACTTACCATGTATTGAGGCATCTTGGTGTTCAGATCAAGATCATGCTATTGCTTTCTCTCTTTGTATTGCTTATGTCTTGCTTTTATTAATATCAAGTTTATGCACTTCATTTCCTTTCCTTTACTTAGTTAACCTCTTTCTCATTTATGTTCTTATCTTGTTCATTTATGTTTCTTTCTTTCATTATGTTCAGCTAAGCTAATTATGTCAAGGTGAAAAGGGTACACTAATGGTGTAAGAATAAGTATAATATAAACTTACATGGACCTTAACGTTGGATACTAACATGTTTTATATTTGTTATCTTGTTCATTTTAATACTTTGCTTGTTAAATGGTTAATCTAGATTTATGTTGTATAATATTTGGTACAACAAATACTTGGCACTTTCATAGCCCATACTGTATGGTTTAACCGACACCTGAGCTATGAAAGGAACTTGATTTGTTGTTAACATAAGTTATAATCATGAATGCCTGCCAACATTTACAAGTATTAGCTTTATTCGAATAAGATAATTAATGTAATCATGTTAACAATTTATAATCTGATTGGAACCTCCTTTATGTGTGGTTTCCAATTGAGTAATAAGAGTTTATATTATACTTGTTTGAAGTACCATTAGTGGATCCTCTAACCTTGACATTTGTTTTTATCATTGTTTAATCCTTACGTTAATCTTTCATCTCAAAGTTCTCATTAATTTCTTCATCTTCTGCTTTTATTATTATTATTATTGTTATTATTGTTGTTATTATTGTTGTTGTTGTATTGTTATTTATAATTTATACAATTAACCTCTATGTGGTTCGACCCCGGTCTTGCCGGGTTATTTATTACTTCGACACTCCTGCACTTGGGAAAAGACATCAATCTTTTGGTCGTGTCATTCTGGTTAGAGGGGATTGCCGAAAGGGATCTCAGTCTATCCCAACCACACACAGGATTTTGGTTCTGGTTAGAGGGGATTGCCGAAAGGAATCTCAGTCTATCCCAACCACACACAGGTTTTTTGGTTCTGGTTAGAGGGGATTGCTGACAGGCATCTCAGTCTATCCCAACCACACACAGGATTTTGGTTCTGGTTAGAGGGGATTGCGGAAAGGAATCTCAGTCTATCCCAACCACACACAGGTTTTTTGGTTCTGGTTAGAGGGGATTGCCGACAGGAATCTCAGTCTATCCCAACCACACATAGGTTTTTGGTTCTGGTTAGAGGGGATTGCCCACAGGAATCTCAGTCTATCCCAACCACACATAGGATTTTGGTTCTGGTTAGAGGGGATTTGGCGAAAGGAATCTCAGTTTAGCCCAACCACACACAAGACTTTGGGTCCGGTTGAAGTTTTAGATCAATCAAATTTTAAGACGACTAGTTTCGGAAGACCAATTTTATTTTATCTTTAGAACACTTACTATGCACAAATCTTTGCTCCGTAAGCATTGTAAAGAGGGGGGCAACTGTTGTAACCCATTTTTGGGTCCCCACAAAAAAATAATAAATACAAAAAAAAAACGCAAAACGGTGCCGTTTTGAAACGGCACCATCATCTTCTTCCCCTGGACGTGCAGAGAACAGAGGAGAAGAATTATTTTTTTTTTCTCTTTTTGCCTACTTTCTTTCCTGGCTTTGGCGCAATAAGACGCCCACAATTCACCCACTTGCCTGGCGTTGTTATCCGTTGAAGGTAGTGGAGGGGGCGGCCAACAGTAGCCGCCCCAACACGTTCTCCCTCCCCTGTTTTCCTATAAATACAGGGGAGGGCTGCTGAAAAAAAAAAAAAAAAAAGAAGACCCGAGAGAGGGGGAAGAGAAGAGAAGGGAGAGCAAAGAGAGGGGAAAAGAGAGATAAGGGAGAAAACAGAAGAAGAAGAAGGAGCAGCAGAGGAGAAAACGAAAAAAACAGAGGAGAGAGAGAAGGAAAACGCAGAGCAACCCCGGCCACCCCACTGTCAGCGCCGCTTCCTGTCACCACCAGCAGCTCCGCCATCGACGACAGCCACCACAGGTCAGCCCTCAACCCCTTATCTCGTTTTACTGTTCATCTTCTTGCATGCAGAACGTGCACTGTGCATGTGCACGTGAATTAATTACCCGGTTACTGTGCATGTGCACAGTAACTTGGCAAATTAATTCACTGGTACTGTGTACACAGTAACCCCCGGTTATTGTGTGCACAGTAACCATCCATTTGGGCCTGGGCTGGGACGTCAGCCAGCCCATGTAAATGGGCCAGGTTTGGCCCAGCCCATGCAATTGGGCCTGATCCGGCCCATTTAAAAAAGAAAAAAATATTATTGTTTTAAAAAATATTTATGATGTTCCCATTTTTTATTTATGTCATTTTGATTAATATCGGGCAGTATTTTTACATCGTAAAAAATATAAATCCGGTATTAAAATACTCGATTTTCGGCAAAAACTTCCAAATATAAAAAAAATTGAAAAAAAGAGAAAACAATGTTTTTGTGCATACGGCCAAGTGTCTCAAATCTAAAAAATCATATCGTATTTTTCATATGTAAAAAAAAAACAATATTTTAGCATGCATTTTGGCTTTAATAACCAGTTTATTAAAGTCAAGAGAATATTGGCCAAAATTTCAAAAAAACAACAAAAATTTTATTTTTTGTTTATCTTTTAATATCCGGGGTATGGCATTATACGTAATACATATTCCGGATATTTAATTTAATTTTTTTTTTTAATAGAACTTGGGATATGACATTACATGTAATGCGTATTCCGAACAATAATATTAAAAACCACAAACACGACCTTAGATGTTATCAGACATTAAAACAATGCAGCCTACCTTAGGTAGGGCGTAGTTGGGGTGCTAATACCTTCCCTTTACGCAACCAGTGTCCGTACCCGATCTCTAAAGACCAGTTAAGGTTCCTAGTAACCAGAATACTAGGTGGCGACTCCCAGTCCATTTTTTCACATATAGAGACAAGAATTCCTTGTCTCTCCTTATTTTCCAGGAATAAATATTTCTGATTTTTCCTTCAGGGTGGACGATCGCCGCGCCGCCGCACACGTGCGACAATTTCTAAGAAAGTGTTTTCCTTTTATTTTGGGCGAAAAATACTTTCCAGAAATTGTGAAAATTTTAAAAATATCATATTATTTGCTAATTATGTTAAATTTGGTTCTCAAACTTTTGATTGCTATATATTTTGTTTGAATCTTTTTTTTTTCAAATTCATCCCTTAAATTTTGATTTAATTTTATTTTTATATTAACTTTGGTCCTTATTTTTATGATTGTTATTTACTTTTCTCTTATCCTTTTTTAAATTGAAAATTTTTATCTATCAAATTTTGTCCTCATTCTTTTTATTGTTACTTATTTTAATTAAAATCATTTATAAAATTGTAATTATTATTATTTTAATTCATCATCTTTCAATTTTTTTATCGGTTAGATTTTATCTCTATTATTTTTATTATTATTTATTTTATTTGAGATAATTTATGAAATTATATATTTTTTTCAATTCCATTCTTATTCAACTTTTTAATATGTAAGATTTGTTTCTTATTTTTTTTAAATAAACTTGAAAAAAAAAACCTTAATAAGCTATTTTCCAACTCATTTTCCATAACATAACCAAATACTGGAAAGTGTTTTCCAACTTACTTTCCATGACACTACCAAACATCGAAAAATAATTTACTTTCCCGGAATTCACTTTCTAAGAAAACCACTTTCCAAAAAAAAACTACTTTCCTACAAACAAATGGGGTCTTGATGTATCTCAGAATTCTTTTGGTTGCTCTCATATGAATTTCACTTGGACAATGCATAAAACGAGATAGAAGACTTGTTGCATGAAGTATGTCAGGTCTGGTTGCTGTTAAATACAATAAACAACCAATCAAGCTTTTGAATTTTTCTTCATCTACTTTGGTAGTGCCATCTTCTTTGCTAAATTTGTCCTTTTAACTCCTTGGAGTAGTTATCAGTTTGCAATTCTCCATATGGTATATTTTTCAAGATTTCCCTTGAATATTTCTTCTCTGCTTTGCATGATTTCCATTCCAAAAAAAAAAAACTCATGAGACCAAGGTCGGTCATTACAAAAACTTGCATTATATTTTGCTTGAATTCTTCAACCTGCTCTGTATTGCTTCCCGTCACTAAGAGATCATCAAAATAGAGTGATATTATAAGCACATCATTATTGATTCTCTTCACATAAAGAGTTGCTTCAGATAAATTTTTTTGAAAACTAGAACCTAACAAATAGTCATCAATTCTATCATACCAGGCTCTAGATGCTTGCTTTAACCCATGAAGAGCCCTCTTTAATTGATAAACTTTGTCTTCTTTTCCTTGAATCTCTAAACCAGTTGGTTGTTCAACATAAATTTCTTCTTGCAGAATGTCATTTAAGAAGGCTAATTTAACATCTAACTGGAATACATTCCAGTTCTTGTGTGCAGCAACAACAACAACAAAAAATCTCATGGTGTCCATCCTTGCTATAAGTGCAAACATATCTAAATAATCAACACCATAAATTTTAGCATATCCCTTAACAACCAGCCTAGCTTTATGTTTGTTGATGGTGCTGTCTGCATTTAGTTTGGTCCTAAATATCCATTTCACACCAATAATGTTTTTGCTTAGTGGTCTGTTAACTAGTTCCCATGTGCAGTTCTTTTCAATCATGGATATCTCTTCCTGCAGTGCTTTCTACCATTCCGGGTTCTGTTTGGCTTCTTCATAGCCTTCTGGTTCGCAGATAGCTACATTACTTCTTTGATAAATATCATCAAGAGATCGGGTGCCTCTAATTGTTGAATCATCAAATGATTCATCTTGCAATGGATCTGTAAGCTGCACATTTCTTTGTGAGTCTCCCAGTCCCATTGTTATTTTTCATGGAAATGAACATCCCTGGTAATAGCCATCTTCTGAGTTTAAGGATGATAAACTTTGTAAGCTTTAGAAACATCACTTTAGTTGTCACACCCTCGCGGCGTCACGACGACTCTCGATTGATTTCAGGGTTTTTGTTTATTGTTTAAAAGGGAGTCGCCACCCTAACTGGTCTTTTAAAGATTCTAAGGCAAGAGATTAGTTGCGTAAATGGAAGGTATTAGCACCCCCAGTACGCACTACCTAAGATAAGCTGCTTGGTATTTGGTTTGCTTTCTAATTGCTATGGTGTTGGTGTTTTCTAATCCCATCAGTTTTCCAAGGTTTGATTCAAACTAAATTTATTAAGATAGAAATCCAAGGAGATTCCATGTCCTTTAAAAGCTCATTTTTCCCTTAGTATTTCAAGAGTTTGCGACTCGTAAATCGCAAGGAGGGGGGACAAAATTTAGAACTAAGAAAATTTAGGGCGCTTTAAAAGCTTCTTTTTGCCTTAGTGTTTCATACTCTCACGGCTCGTAAACCGTGGAGTAAAAATTTGAAATGTCATTGATTATAATTAAAGTTTCTTTCAAGGTTGTGTGATGACTTATTATTCCTAGAAAATTGTTTTGGATATGTATCACTTAGGGTT
This sequence comes from Populus alba x Populus glandulosa, assembly GCA_033617975.1. Classification (NCBI taxonomy): domain Eukaryota; kingdom Viridiplantae; phylum Streptophyta; class Magnoliopsida; order Malpighiales; family Salicaceae; genus Populus; species Populus alba x Populus glandulosa. Next base: position 35,512,421 of record CM066143.1, read on the forward strand.
TCTTTATCCAAATATTAACAGTGAATAATAACAAGTTATGCAATAATATTTTGGATATTCATCTCTTTGGGATTTCTTTATCCAAACATTAACAGTTAATAATAGATGAATTCCCCCCAAAATAAGATTTTTTATTTTTTTTGGAATATTGGCCAATACCTTTTGGAGTTTTACAAACATGTTGTAAAATCCAGAAATGTAAGAAAATAATTTTTATTGTGTTTAAGAATTCCATACGAAAACACATTTTCAAAACTTCCAATATTGTTTATATAAAAAGCATTCAAAACATGTTAGGATATTGGTCGTATGCATAAGAACACACACACACACATATATATTTGTCACATTGCGTCAAAAACTGGGTATTCTAAATACGAGATTGATATTTTTTTACAACATAAAAAAAATTTAGACATTAAAATAAATTAATATGGTAGAAAATCATAAATGTCCTTTAAAAAAAAAAAAAATCACAAAAAGGGGTGCAATCTTCTCGATGAACAAAGCAAAATGCATGCAAAGAAACCACGTAACTGTTCAAGTGAATTAAACTTCACTTGAACAGTGCAAACACAAAGCAAAAAAATACGTAGTGCGTGAGGTGAAGAGAACATACCTGGCAACAAAAGGACAACGGCGATGTTTGAAGGCTTGCTGGCTAATCGATCAGTGCTGCCGTCTGCTTCAGCTCTTTCCCCCCTATTCTCTGTTGGCATTCTTCTTTTGAATTTCACCTCTCCAAAAAATTCGTCGACCCTCTTTCTCTCTACTGGTTTTCTGCACTTTCTTTTTCCCTGTTCTGCAGATCTTATACAGAAAAATGAAAGCAAAGACCGAAAAGGGAGTCCTTGCTTGTTTCTGGTTCCCTGTTCTGCAGATCTTAAAATGAAAGCAAAGACCGAAAAATGTTTATTTGAAGAAATGAAGATAGGAAGAAGAGAAGAGACAACAAAGATTGTCTTTGATTTATTTGCAGATTGAATGAGAAACCGATTGCATACAGTTTATTGCAATCTTTACAAATATATATTAAACTAAGTAAACTAGAATTCCAAATTTATAGCAATAAATCATGCTATGCTATGATCTGTTAATATACTAACAGATTAACTAACTCCTGGAGACTAGGACAACAATTTATTCTTTGCATAAAAATGAAAATAACAAAGCAGAAATAAAATCTTTGACAGCTCCTGAAGCAATCTTTAACAATAACTCACAACGCATGAAAATTGAAAAGAGAAAAAAAGATCACCCTCAACAACATTATTTAGTGGCAGTATGAGCTACAAGGAAGCGTAGCAGCTGATCATTTACTTGACGAGCTCGTCTGGAATGACCTCATCATGGCAGCAAAGGAAAGTGGAGAATTTCTCCATGGTGCGGTTGCACTCTGGGCATTTCATGGTCCCAGGGATCCTACCCGTAGTCATTGGGAAGTCGAAGCGGCAGCAGGGACGAGAAATGTCATGGATCCTGCCTTGGTGATCACGGAAGGCCAAATCAAAGCCCTTGACAGGCACTTGTTCCTTCCACATGTCATACTCAAGCAATGTTTGCAAAGCTGTGGTCTTGTGACCATTGACCACAACATTAGACCCATTGCTAAGCACAGCCCATCCACCTTCTCTGTCGTAACTAAGCAACTTCTTGATTTCTTGCATCATAGGATCATGGTCATCAAGCTTGCCTAACTGAATCTTGGAGTACAGCATACTCTCTAGCCTGGTCCAAAAGAACCATATCATGGTAAGGTCTTGCCAGACGTAACTGAGCTTCTCCACGGTGATTGTCGCTATGACTCGCCGGATTTTCTCCCTTTTGCTGCTCTTCCCCACATAAACCATCTCCAGGGGAATGCGAGCTGCCTGCGCCACAGCACGTGCGGTGTTTGTGAACTTCCTCACCCATTCCTCGTCGTCTCCTCCGTACAAGAAAATGTACTTTCCTTCCTTGATCTGATGATCAAAACAATATTGAAGCAAATGTCAACACGATTACACACACACACGTATAATGTATGTATATTTGGATTGATTCTATAATGGATTTACCCAATTAAGAATCTCTGGGTCAATGCCATCCACTAGAAGCTCAAGCCTCCATGTCTCATCCTTCCAGAGAGATTCCTCTCTCAAGCTAGTGAAAGGGAAGGCATTGCTTCCCCAAATCCACATCATGTGGAGTGCATTTGGGGAAACCACCTTGCCTTGAGGGTCAAGCACCACAAGAATAGGCTTGTTCCGGAAGTGCCACACCTCCTTGATGAACCTAATGACTGCCTTCTCAATCAGTGAAGGGTGGTACACTGTGAACCATGGCATTGAAGACTGCATGCTTTCAAATTTCCCCTTCATTGGATCACTCCACTGGACTGAACGGTCCACAATTGGGACCCAGACCACCTCATACTGACTATTGAGCCTAGCTCCTTGATGCCTGGATTCATTGTATATCTGTTCAAGAATTGAAAGCTCATCGTTTGAAATGTCGAGGCCAGAAATGAGCAAAAGCACATTTTTCCTTCTAAGCACATCAAGATGGACCTGTTAAATTCAAAAGGACGTATGAGAAATGTTTTACAATAGATTGATAACATAAATAGAAGGAATGGTAGAAGAGCGAACTCTTTTCTTGGAAGAACCATCTATAAGTGGCTGGATATCATCCTTGGCATAAATCAGGGCCTTTAGGACCTTCATGTTGTCAATGTGGATCATTTCAAAGAGATTCTTTAGCATTTGAAAGGATTCGACATTCCTCTTTTCATCTGCATCAAACACCATTGGTTTTATTAGCTTTCACTATTCTATCTTCGTATATTAATTTCCTGTTTTCTTATTACCTATCCAACACATGATAGCATAATAAAAAAGTTGCTGAGGTGCAGACCTATGTATTGGTAGCAAGTATCCAATTGCTTCCTGAGATGGTCAAGTATGTTGCTGAGTTTGTGAGCCAAGGTGGATAGCTCCCATGCCACATTGGTTGATATAGAAAACCTGAAATAAGTGAAGGAGAATGTTAGAAGGAATACATGCATGATGTAAGAAATTGCTCAATAAATTAAAGATGGTGGACTAGAAAAGCATACTCGTGTCCCATGGTAGTGAGGCTAGTAATCTGAGCCGCACAAGCCACAACACTCCTCATGGTCCAGTAGACAGCAGTAGGGATATGGGCCATGGCTGTGGACAATGCTGGTACTTCATTAGAAATGTAAGCTGGCGGTAGATCCTTGAACTCAACCACGCACCTAGCCACGTCCATCATGACCTTGATCAGATTGTTAATGGCATCGAAGCGAGGCTTCAAGGGCCCTGAGTGCTCCATGATGCTAGGCAGTTGCCTGAGGATTGCCATGGATTTGGCAAGTTGGTTTGATGAGTAAATCTGGGCAAGCAGCCAGAATTCTCCATAATTCAAAGCAAAAGCTGACAAGGTTAGCACAAGCTTGGCATCCCAGGAATAGCTTGTTAGCATGTTGAAAAGTGAGACAGTTGTTGCGTGGGCATCTGTCCCGCCCAGTGCCTTGTAGGCAATCTGCAGAAAACAATTAAAGGCAGAAAAATTTCAATTGATTCTTTAGATTAATGCCTATATATCATAGCATTAAAATTGAAATATATTGTCTAACCTCGCAGGAAATTCTGTCTATTGTATACGACAGTGCATCGAGCATGGAAACAAAATTGACTTGGAGACTCTTGTCCTCCATTTCAGCATGGGCTTGGGAAGTCTGCATTGTCAGACGTGATCAGAGTAACATAAATGAACAAGAAATAATAGAGTTAAGTTGATATTCAAGTTAATTTCCAAGGATGAGTTTAGTTTAGTTCTATACCGTCAGAGAGGTATCGATTTGCTGAGTGGCACGTTTGAGGATGTCTTCAACAAGGTGGAGAAGAGGTTTGACATCAACCTCTCGGCCATCAGGAGCATGAGTTCCTACAATTTGTTTCATCATCACATTGTCATCAGACATTGTTAGCATGCTGCCGCGGTCACTCTTGATCAGTTGCTGGCTCGCATTAAAACCTTGGGCAGGGTGCCTGATGAGGGGAAGGCCTGATTCCATGGGGATCAGCTAATTGAAAGCAATTAATGGATTCTTTGGGTTATGGGGCAGAAGTAGAGAAGATTGGCTTGTGTGTCTTTGTTCCATATTTGGCATGCCTATTTATAATATTAGAAATTGAATAAAGCTCACTTGAATCAGCTTCCTTACTTCATTCGTAATCAAAATATTAGGGACGTTAAAGAGAAGGCTATACTTTTGTGGTCCCTACGTCTACCCTTCTTCCTCATTACTTTATATAACATGGATTTTACCCTACATGTCTGATTCAACACTCCATTACAATGATATGTTTGGAACCTTTTCTTCTTTTTGTATCTTCTAGCAATTTGGGAACTCAATCCCAAACTTCCTTTTCATAATAACTAATTAAAATCTTGATTTTTTAATTTCAATATTTTTTAATATTTTTGAATCATTTTGATAGATTGATGTTATAAATAAATTTTAAAAAATTAAAAATTAAAAATATTATTTTAATGCATTTTGAAACAAAAAACACTTTGAGAAATATATATTACACTCTTAAACAGACCCTTAACACTAAAATATCCTTCTATTTAAAATTTATTATAATATTATGATTTCAATTTTATTTAATAAAAAATTTAAAATAAAAGGTTGATATAATCTATTAGATTAATATCCAGTGGATTGATTTATACTAAATAATTTATAAATACTAAAATATCCTTTTATTTAAAATTTATTTTAATATTATGATTTTAATTTTAGTTAATAAAAAAATTTAAAATAAAAAGTTGATATAATCTATTAGATTATTATCCAGTGGATTGTTTAGTCCAAGCAAGATCCCACGTCAACAGAATCTAATAGAAGCTGGTGGGCTCATAATCGAGAATTTTCTTCTTTTTCAAGAGACAGAGTGAACGGAAAAAAGTATGAAATGATTCCTTGCTTTTATGGAGGTAAACTAGACAATTGATTTGACAAAATAGCAAATCTAGCAAGGTCGAAACAAAATATACTTGTTACTAACCACCTCTGTTTTTATATCCGTCATCAAACTAACAACTGTATTTTTAATATTTTTCCCCTTTCTTTCTTGTCATAAAAAGAAATCGAAATGCCAAAAACTATACACACAAATATCCAAATGTTTGAGGTCTCTCTTTTAATTCTCTCGTCACTTCACTAGCAACCGGGATATGCCAGATTGAAGAATAAAAGAGAAAAGAGAGAAAGTGAAAGATGTTGATCTTCAGTCACATATTAATATTTATACATTTTGATAATGACAATTAAATAAAAATAAGATAATAATATGCTTGATTGAGAATAAGTATAAATAAATTTATATAAAGATTATAAAAAAAACATAGAGAATTAAATAAAGAAATCAATCAATAAATTCACGGTGCAAAATAAGTGAAAACATGGTTCTTAAAAATTCATTTTAATGCAAATTATGTAAATTTTTATATTTTATAGGATAGCACAAATTAAAATGATTTCACACAAATCACATTGCATGTATTAGATTGATATGGATTTAATCGATTCAAAATTCACTAGGTTTAAAACTGTTAAAACTGGATTTTAAGTTGAATTGATTGACTGCTTGGCCAACGAAATCTAAAAGGGATGGCTGGGTGTATATTATGATTTGCTACGTCTAATGACATACAAGAAGGATGGTTGGGTTGTCATAATGGGATTAGCCATGAACAACGGCATCCAAATGGATGATTGGGTTAGAATAAGATGGATAAACATATGAGTGGTCTCGCAAAGGATGGCTAGAATAAAATGCAATAAAATAACTACGGCAAATGAATTAACTCCAGTCCTTACCATATACCTATGAAAAGGTTGGGACATGAGAGTAAGGATATTATAATTGAAGAAATATTAAGGTTGTATTATCTATGTAAGGAGTAACAAAAGAATTATACTAAGTTAGACTACAATATGCTTTTAGTTATCTGTTGGCATGTTTTAGATTAATTATAATTCTTGTATCCATTTTGCTTTTGTAATAGGGACATCACAAAATCAAGGTGTGTAGCCTTTCATGGATCCATATCTTTTGCAAAGAACTACAATTTCACCAGTTTCATATGCTCAGTATTTATAGAAGTGAACATACCATTTGTATAATTGTTATTCATTATTTTTTAATAAGCTTATGTCATCGCTTTTTTAGACTAGGGATGTGAAGTTTGTGTGTGTGTGTGTGTGTGTGTGTAATCGTGATATTGTGAGTGTAAAAAAAAAAAACTAAATTAAAGATGAAAATGACTTCATCATCATTGTCGATTTCTGAATCGATAGTGACACAGTTCTTGACAGCCGACCTCTGAATTAGCAACATCAAAGTTCTTTACTGTCGATTTCTGAATCGACAGCAACACAATTTCTAGCTCTCGATTTCTAAATTTGCAACGACAAATTTTTTGCTGTCGATTTCTAAATCAGCAGTGACACGATTCTTCACTGCTGACCTCTGAAACGACAACGTTAAAGTTCTTAGTTGTCGATTTCTGAATATGTTGTAACATAGTTTTTAGTTGCCGATATCTGAATCGGCAATGACACAATTCTTGACTGCTAACTTCTGAATTGGCAACATCACAGTTTTTGGTTGTTGATTTATGAATCGACAGCGACACAGTTTTTGACTGCCAGCCTCCAAACTAGTAGCATCACAATTCTTGGTTGCTGATTGCATCGCTGTCGATTCAGAAATTGGCAGTCAGGAACTGGGTCACTGTCGATTTCTGAATCAGCAATAAAATAATATTTTGCCACCGATTTTTGAATCAGCAGTGTCCCAATTCCTGACTGCCGATTTCTACATCGGTAGTGACGCAGTTTTTGTTGTCGATTTTGAACTTAGTTTTTACTATCGATTTCTAAATCAGCAGCAACATAGTTTTTGTGGCCAATTTCTGAATCAACAACAATTAAGTCTAATTACAATTTTAGGGAAACAAATCAGATTGTCTAAAGGAGCTAGGAGGAAGGGGCAAAACCGGTTTTGGAGAGAAAAAAACAGGGATAAAAGCACATCTAAACCAACCCCAAAGACCCCACCTCATTTAATGGACAATATAAATGTAAGCAGAGAGAGAAGGTGACCCTTCCTCTTCCCAAAGTTGTCTGCAACAACTGCATGTTTCTCTATCTAACAGAGAGTGCCCCTTTTAACATGTGTTAGAGCGAGAGAGGTGAGACCTTAAGTGATGGTTGAGCAGCTGCTTATAGGGAAGTGAAATGGGGCTAGAATGGGTGGGAAGAAACTAACAAAAGAAAGTATTTTGCTAATTAATATATGGATATTTTTCAAGGGATAAATTGATATTTTTCTAATTTATAGGATTTTTTAGATTTTTCTATATATAGTAAGTTATGCCTATTATTGTGGAGAGATTATTTGTTGGATAGAAAAACTACGTAAATCATAAAATAGAGAGCTAACACTCTATGTATAACAATCCTTTTCTCCTAAATAATGATTTACAAGATTTATTACTAGTGGATCGTGTGGATTATTATTGGAGTCCGGAAAATTAGATGACTTCTGGTTTGTGAAAAGTGAATCTTTAAAGAATTATTCAAAGCCAAAGAATATAAAATCATAATGTAATAAATCCTTAAACAATTTTAGATTTATCTAACGGGATCCCAGAAACTCCCAAATATTTTTATTATTATTTCTACTGTGTGCATTCTATTTAGGGAACCCAACATATTTTTTGTGAATTGTTTTTTTCTTTTAACAAGTTTTTTGGGTGGAATTAGTGCTTTTAAGGAAACTAATTTTTCTTTTAATCTTCTTGTAATTTTTCAACGTTCACACTGCTGTTTATTATAGAATAGGATTCTAATATAGGATGTTGTAATCATTACAGTTACTCATGTATCTATCAGAATAGGATTCTAATATGGGATGTTGTAATCATTACAGTTATTGTAGTGTTCTGCTGCCTCTATATAAATAGGAAGGTTGGCTAAGGCACAACCCAACACATTCCATTATTTTCAACTTGGTATCAGAGCCACAAAACCCTAAAATAAATTAAACCTACTTTTCGCATAGCCTCCCAGCCTCCTTTCTTCAATGGAACAACCGCCACATACATCTTTAAATTCTGCAGCACCAGTAGTCCAGCTTTCTTCTTCTCCGACAATGCAACCCTCTTCTCTTGCAGCGCCTCCTCTGCTTTCCTCTGCTGCATCACCGCCTGGATTCTCCTCTGCCATGGCTGGTGCCTCCTCTTGTAGCTCATGTCTACTGCCTCTGCTGCCGCAAGCATTATCTCCCTTTCTCACACTCATCAAGTCATCTCCCTCAAATTAACAAACACCAATTATTTATATCGGCGCATGCAAATGCTGCCTTATATCCTAAGCCAAGGAGTTTTTGGTTTTGTTGATGGCTCCAACACATGTCCATCAACACATGTTCTTGCCCATGATGGTATCTCTTTTCAGGTAAATTCGCTTTTTCAAACCTGGAAACAACAGGACCAACTCATTCTAAGTGCTCTTCATTCCTCCCTATCTATGGAAGTTTTGCATCTTGTTGTTGGCTGTCAAAGTTCTTGTTCAGCTTGGGGCACTCTTGAGCGAGCTCTTGCTTCCACCTCCAACTCTTGTATTATGCAACTTTATGGCTCTCTTCAGGATCTTCGACAGGGTGATGAATCAATAACTCAATTTATGCAAAAAGCGAAGGCCTTATTTGATGAATTGGTCGCTGCTGGTCGGCCAGTTTCGCTTGAAGATTTCAATTTATATGTGTTTCGTGGTCTTCGGGGAGAGTTTAAAGACTTAGTTACCAGTCTTATTACCAAGGCTGAACCTTTATCATATGCAAATCTTCACAACCATCTCCTCACACATGAATTTCTTCACAAATCTTCTGCTGTCATACATGCTCCTCTGTTGCCCACACCCAGCATTCCATCTTCTGCTCTTGTTGCGCAGCGCTAGACTTTTGGCAATTCTAGCCGTAGCAGGGGCCGATTCAACGGTGGGTGGCGTCCCAACCAGTCCAACAACAGAGGCAACCGATTTGCTGGCTCTAGACCTGATCACCGTAGCTTCCAAAACTCCTCTTTCGGTGACAATAGGCAGGGCTCTTGGCAGCGCAATAGGGGGCAGAATCCACGCTGCCAACTGTGTTAGAATTTCAGCCATACAGCTCCCCATTGCCCTCAATTCCAACAGCGAGGTTATGGCCAACAACCTACTGCCAACTTGCTGCAGCACAATCTCTCCTCAACCGGTTTTGTTGATTGGTTTCCAGATACCGGTGCCAATCAACACGTCACACCTGATCTTGCCACCTAGACCGCTTTAGAACCGTATCTTGGTAATGATAAATTGCATGTTGGTGATGGTAAGGGCCTTCCTATATCTCATCTTGGTCATACAAAAATATATACACCACATCGTTCTTTCACCTTATCTAATGTTCTTCATGTTCCTGCAATCACAAAACCTCTGCTCTCTGTTTAGAAATTTTATCTTGATAATAATGTTTATTTTGAATTTCACCCTTGTGTGTTTTATGTCAAGGATTTCAACACCCGTGAAGTCCTTTTCTCAGGTCAGAGTAAAGATGGTCTCTATGCCCTAACCAAGTCTTCCGTCACGTCAGTTCCTCAAGCCTATTGGTCTCCCTGCACTTCTGCCTCTGCTGATTTATGGCATCGTCGACTAGGTCATCCTACTTCACGTATTTTTCAATTTTTAAACTCGAAAAGTAAGATCATTTGTAACAACAAACATCTTAATTTTCAATGTCAAAGTTTTCCTTTAGAAAAATCACCGTGTTTGTCTTTAGGATCTACAGGTCACAAAACTTCTGCTCCACTTGAATTAATTTTTAGTGATGTATGGGGCCCTGCTCCTTTTTTTTCTTTAGATGGCTATCGTTATTTTGTTATCTTTGTTGATGCTTATACTAAATATGTATGGTATTATCCTCTCGTTGCCAAGTCTGATGTTTACTCTATTTTTCATCAATTTCAGACTCTTGTCGAACGTCAATTTTCATTAAAAATAAAATCTATTCAAACTGATTGGGGCGGTGAATACCGAAAACTATCCATATTTTTTCAGATCATTGGTATTCAAACACCTTTTTGATTATGGAATTATGCTTTTGAAACCTCTGTTTATCTTATAAATCGCATGCCTACTCCTATTCTTGCCCATCGCTCTCCGTTTGATTGTTTATTTCAATGGTCTCCTGATTATCATTTTTTGCGTACTTTTGGGTGTCTCTGTTTTCCTTTTCTACGTTCATATAATAATCACAAATTGGATTTTCGTTCCTCTCCATGTGTGTTTTTTGGATATAGTTCCTTGCATCTTGGTTATCGATGTCTTGACATTGCATCTCACCGTATTTATATTTCCTGTCATGTCCGCTTCCATGAACATGTGTTTCCATTTGATAATTCTGAACAGATTGCAAAGGTCTCCACCACAACCCCCACCCTACCCGCTACTGTCACCCTCTCAAATTTGCTAAACCACCCACTTTCACTAGCCACCCAAACAACCCACAACACTCTACTTTGCCACTCCAAACAGCCACCCGACCACAACCTCCACCCATCCCTTAGCCATCATCCCATGCTTGTTTATCTTACCCTTATGATGCAGGTTCAGATTGTCAACTAGTCTCCTCTCCTCATGGTTTTGGGGCACTTTCTAGTCCCTCCTCTGCTTCGCCCTTCCTGGCCAGCACTCCTGCAGCTTCAGTCTCTACCTCCAGCCCCTCCTCTGCTAACAGTCCTGTGCTTGAGGCTGCTTCTTTATCATCCTCTCCCACTGGTCTGCAACTTATGGTTGATTTGTCTTCTTATTAGCTGCCACAGGTCTCCTCGCTACAACCGTCTTCCCCTGCATCTCCACCAGCACACAGCAGACATCCTATGACTCTTAGACCGCGACAGCTAATCTGGTTGCTTCTGCTACCGCTACTTATACCTCCACACGAGTACTGTATTCTCCCTCTTCTGAGCCTTTTGTATTCTCTGATGCTGACCGGTATGCAGTTTGGCATAATGTTATGTGTGATGAGATCGCCGCTTTACGTGAAAATCACACTTGGTCTTTGGTTCCATTTCATCCTTCGATGAACGTTGTTGGCAGTAGATGGGTATATCGAATCAAACATCGTGTTGATGGTAGTATTGAGCGCTATAAAGCGCACCTTGTTGCTAGAGGTTTTACCCAACAAGAAGGTATTGATTATTCTGAAACCTTCAGTCCAGTTATTAAGCAGGTCACTGTCCGATTGGTTTTCTCTATCGCGGTTTTGTGAAATTGGATGATTCATTAGCTTGATATTCATAATGCCTTCCTTAATGGTGTTCTTACTGAAGAGGTCTACATGAAATAGCCTCCAGGTTTCGTTGACTCTTCTCTTCCATCTCATGTGTGCAGATTGCACAAATCATTGTATGGTTTGAAACAGGCACCGAGAGCATGGTACACTCGTCTAAGTGATTTTTTGCTCTCCATCGGTTTTCGAGCTTCCAAGGTTGACACCTCTTTGTTTATCTTATTTGATGGTACTAATATATTTTATCTCCTGGTGTATGCTCCATCACCTTATACAGTTACTTAACTCACGGGTAGCAACTCTGCTATGCTCCATCACCTTATACAGTTACTTAACTCTGAGTTCAAGCTTCGTGACTTAGGTGTTGTTCACTACTTTTTGGGTATTGAAGTTCAGTCTACCAGTATGGGTTTAATGCTGCGTCAACATAAATATATTCTTGACATCCTCACCCAAGCTGGTATGACTTCCTGCAAACCAGTTGATACTCCAGTCTCCCCTTCGAAAGTCATTTTATTACCGGATCATTCATTCTCTGATCCTACATGATTTCATCAAATCGTGGGTGCTCTTCAATATCTTACCTTCACCCGTCCAGATATATGCTTTGCTGTTAACAGAGTCTATCAGTTTATGCATGCTCCTACAGATTCTCATTGGGCCGCTGTCAAACATATTTTACGTTATCTTAAAGGTACAACCTCTTATGGTTTCCATATCACTCGAGGCTCCTCTTTTGCTCTACATGGCTTTACAGATGCAGATTGGGCTGGTAGTATTGATGATCGCAAGTCTACGGGCGGCTATCTTGTATTTCTTGGTCAAACGCCGATTTCTTGGAAATTTGGCAAGCAACACACTGTTGCTCGCTCCTCTATTGAGGCTGAGTATAAAGCCCTTGCTGATGGTACCGCTGAAGTCATTTGGCTTCAGTACTTGTTAACAGATTTGCAGGTTCCCTCAGTCTCTGCCCCTACCATTTGGTGTGATAATCTTGGTGCTACCTATCTCTTAGCAAATCCTATCTTCCATGCTGGTACTAAGCATGTTGAAGTGCATTATCACTTTGTCCATGACCGTGTTGCCAAGAAAGAAATTTAGATTCGTTTTGTTCCCTCTTGGGATCAACTTGCCGATGTCTTCAATAAACCGCTTCCTGTTGCATCCTTTACTGCTTTTCGATTCAAGCTTCGGGTTGATCCCCCACCCTCAACTTGAGGGGCATATTATAGAATAGGATTCTAATATAGGATGTTGTAATCCTTACAATTACTCATGTATCTATTAGAATAGGATTCTAATATAGGATTTTGTAATCATTACAATTACTGCAGTGTTCTGCTGCCTCTATATAAATGGGAAGGTTGGCTAAGGCACAACCCAACACATTTCATTATTCTCAACTCTGTTGATTCTTTTAAGTGAAGGCAAGGAAGCTATACAAAAAGTTTGGCTGCCATAAAAAGAAAAAAAAATGAAAGCCAAGAACGTCTCGAAAACATAAAACCTACTCAAAATGAACTTTATATATTAATTAATAAAACAAATTAATTAAGTACGGGGATTACATTGATCACACTCAAATTTATTTTATGGTATGGAATATCAAATGCCAGGTCCAAATATTATGCGCCATAGCTGGGCATCATGCCTGAAAGTGTTTAATAGAAAAATGTTTACCTGAAAAAATGAAGATAAAAAGAAGAGAAGAGACAACAAAGATTGTCTTTGATTTATTTGCAGATTGAATGAGAAATCAATTGCATACACTTTATTGCAATCTTTACAAATATTTATTAAACTCAGCAAAACAGAATTCTAAACTTATAGCAATAAATCATGCTATGATTTGTTAACATACTAACAGATTAACTAAGTCCTAGAGACTAGGACAACAGTTAATTATTTGCATAAAACTGAAAATAACAAAGCAAAAATAAAATCTTTGACAGCTCCTGAAGCAATCTTCAACACTCCTTGCTTTAGGAGCTACAAACTCCAATATTTTGTCTTAGAAACTCAAACCTGTTTACTGGAAGTGGTTTGGTAAACAGATAAGCTAAGTGATCTTCAGACTTGCAATAAATCAACTTAACATCACCGTTTTTCTCCACCTCACGTAAAAAATAAAGCTTGTTGTTAAAGTGTTTGGTTTTTCCATGAAATACTAGATTATGGGAGATTTCTATAGTTGCTTGATTATCAATTAAGATTTCGGTTGCTTCTCTTTTTCCATGTGTAAATGACGTAATAACTTCTGAAACCATAGTGCTTGATTTACTACTATTGTGGTTGCAATGAACTCTACCTCTGCAGTAGATTGAGCTACAATGTCTTACTTCTTGGATGACCATGAAAATATTGTTGATCCTAGATTAAAATAGAATCCAAAGGTGTTTTTCTTATCATCAATGAATCCACCCCAATCACTATTAGAAAAACCATGTAGTCTTAACTCTTGACACTTCAAAAATTTAACACTAAAGTTGCATGTCCCTTTGATGTATCTCAAAATTCTTTTGACTGCTCTCATATGAATTTCACTTGGATAGTGCATAAAACGAGATAGAAGACTTGTTGTATGAAGTATGTTAGGTCTGGTTGTTGTTAAATACAATAAACAACCAATCAAGCTTCTATATTTTTCTTCGTCTACTCTACTAGTGCCATCTTCTTTGATAAATTTTTCCTTTTAATTCATTAGAGTAGCTGTCGGTTTGCAATTCTTCATATGGAATTTCTTCAAGATTTTCCTTTAATATTTCTTCTAAGAAATGAATATTTCTTCTTTCCTTTGCATGATTTCCATTCCCAGAAAAAAAACTCATGAGACCAAGGTCTGTCATTTCAAAAACTTGCATTATATTTTACTTGAATTCTTCAACATACTCTGTATTGGTTCCCGTCACTAAGAGATCATCAACATAGAGTGATAAAGAGCTGCTTTAGATAAAAAAATTTGAAAACTAGAACCTGTCAAATAGTCATCAATTCTACCATACCAGGCTCTAGGTGCTTGCTTTAACCCATAAAGAGCCTTCTTAAATAGATAAACTATGTCTTCTTTTCCTTGAATCTCAAAACCAGCTGTTTGTTCAACATAAATTTCTTATTGCAGAATGTCATTTAAGAAGGCTAATTTAACATCTAACTGGAATACTTTCCAGTTCTTATATGCAACAATAACAAACAAAAATTTGATGGTGTCCATCCTTGCCACAAGTGCAAACGTATATGAATAATCAACACCATAAATTTGACCAAATCCCTTAACAACCAGCCTAGCTTTATGTTTGTTGATGGTGTTGTCTGCATTCAGTTTGATCCTGAATATCCACTTTACACCAATAATGTTTTTTCTAGTGGTTTGTTAACTAGTTCCCATGTACAGTTCTTCTCAATCATAGATATCTCCTCCTGCATTGCTTTTTGCCATTTCGGGTTCTACTTGGTTTCTTCATAGCCTTTTGGTTCGCAGATAGCTACATTACTCCTTTGATAAATATCCTTAAGAGATCAGGTGCCTCTAATTGATGAATCATCAAATGATTCGTCTTGTAATAGATCTGCAAGATGCACATTTCTTTGTGAGTCTCCCCAGTCCCAATGTTATTCTTCATTGAAATGGACATCATTTGTAATAGCCATCTTCTAAGTTTGAGGATGATAAATTTTATAAGCTTTCGAAACATCACTTTAGCTGTCGCACCCTCGCGGTGGGAGCGCAGTGTTGCTGCGACCCTCAATTGATTTCGAGGTTTTTGTTTATTGTGTAAAAGGGAGTCGCCACCTAGTATTATGGTCATTTAGGAACCCTAATTGGTCTTTCAGAGATTCTAAGGCAAGAGATTGGTTGTGTAAAGGGAAGGTATTCGCAACCTTAGTACGCCACACCTAAGGTAAGCTGCTTGGTGTTTGGTTTGCCTTATAATTGCTATGGTGTTGGTGTTTTCTAATCCCATCAGTTTTCCTAGGTTTGATTGAAACCAAATTTATTAAGATAAAAATCCAAGGAGATTTCATGTGCTTTAAAAGCTAATTTTTCCTTTAGTATTTCAAGAGTTTGTGACTCGTAAATCACAAGGAGAGAGGATAAAATTTAGAGATCTAAGGAAATTCAGGGTGCTTTAAAAGCCTATTTTTGCCTTAGTGTTTCATACTCTCACAACTCTAATATATTATAATCAAGGCTTCTTTAAAGGATATGTGATGACTTATTATTCCTAGAAAATTGTTTTGGATATGTACCACTTAGGGTTTTATTATCCAAATATTGACAGTGAATAATAACAAGTTAGTCCCAAAAATATTTTGGATATTCATCCATTTGGGATTTATCCAAACATTAATGGTGAATAATAGATAAATTCCTCCTAAAATAAGAGTTTTTATTTTTTTTGAATATTGGTCAATACCCTTTAGAGTTTTACAAACATGTTGTAAAATCCAAAAATATTAGGGTATTGGTCGTCTGCATGAAAAAAATTATATATATATATATATTTTTTTTTTCACCTTGCGTCAAAAACCGGGTATTCTAAATACGAGATTGATATTTTTTTTACAACATAAAAAAATTCAGACCTTAAAATAAATATGCTAGAAAATCATAAATCTCTTTTTCTTTCTTTTATTTTTTTTGAAAAAAAAAGGAAACAAAAAGAGGCGCAGTCTTCTGAATGAACAAAGCAAAATGCATGCAAAGAGACCACGTTACTGTTCAAGTGAATTAAAATTCATTTGAACAGTGTAAACACGAAGCAAAAAAATGCATGATGTGAGAGGTGAAGAGAACAGACCTGGGAATGAAAGGACAACGATGATGTTTGAAGGCTTTCTGGCTAATTGATTAGTGCTGCCATCTACTTCAGCTCTTCCCCCCTATTATCTGTTGGTGGTCTTCTTCTGAGTTTCACCTCTACAACCTTCATCCCTCTCTCTCTCTACTGGTTTTCTGCACTTTCTTCTTCCCTGTTCTATAGATCTTATATGCGAAAAAATACAAGCAATGACCAAAAGGCAGTCCCTACTTATTTCTTGTTTCTCTTCTCTTTTTTGTTTTTTTTTCTTCTTTCTCTTCTACTGCCTGCCTTCCAGATCTCACAGTAATGCAAGAATGAAAGAAAAAAACTCCCTTGTTCTTTGTTTTTTTTCTCCCCTATTACCTACCTCTCTTATGTTTTTTCATGTCTTTCTTTTCTCGTTTTTTCCTGCTCTTTTTTCCTCCCTTTTCTATGTCATTAAAGGGGCTTCTATATAGTCTAATATATCTCTATTTAGGAAAGATACAATGCATTAATTCTAGGATGCAAATCCCTATTGATTTAGAGTAAAAAAAAACGCAAAAAGGAAATTGAAATATTCTGCTTCCTATTCTGATTTCAACAATTAGTTTCCATTGATTAAAGGGTGGTACAACTCCTTTCTTTCCTTCCATAACTAGGACCATGAGGCACCAGCTATTTCCTTTGAAATGAGACAATAAAAACGTGGTCTGCAGCTCTCCAATCCAGCAAGAGAAACATGGGAACCAAACAGGAATTTGCAGATAAAAGGAAAGAAAAACCGGGATAGCCGTGTAAAAAAAAACATGGTTCTTCAATTTCTTCCTTTGGAAAAATTTCTTCTAATTTTATCTTCAATCAACTTCCTTATTTTAGCACCTTTTCCATTTGGTCCTCGGTCCCCAAAAAGGCTTTAAATTGGTCTACAATTGGTCTTCAAACTTTAAACATCTTGCAATTGTGTCCCTATAAACTCAGGCAAAAATCCTTCTCACAGCAGGAATCCCTACTTTTACACTAGATATTAAAACAAGAATATCTTGAGCTTTTGATATCAAAATCAAGCGATTCAAAAGCCTAAATTTATCTACAAGTCCAGGACTACAACTTTCATGAAGGATTCGAAGTGAGATAAAATCGTTTTAGAGAACATAATTTGGCAGTAATCTGATTGGTCGAAAAGTGTCTCCTGATCTAATTCAGAAACTGACTATGTCGAGTATCCCAATATGACTAAGAGTATGACCTAAGAACAAATCAATAAAATTTGTGATGAAAATAGAGTCTTTAATGCAAAACTCGGGTCAGGATCCTTCTCGCGGCAGAGTTCTCTTCTTTCACATTAGATATTCAAACAGGAATATTATAAGGTTTTGATATAGAAATCAAGCGATTCAAAAGTACCAAATTCATCTACACTTGTAGAGATACAAATTTCATGAAGGATAAAAATGAGATAAATTTGTTTTGAAAAATAGAATTGCAACCAAAATCGGGCGAAAACCTTCTCACGGCAGGATTCAATATTTTCATACTAGATTTCAAATAATAATATCTTGAGCTTCTGATATTGAAATCAAGCAATTCAAAAGCCTAAATTCATCTACGTGTCCCAGAATACAACTTTGATGAAGGATTCAAAGTGAGATAAAATCGTTTTAGATAATAGAATCTAGAAGGGATCTGGTTGGTCAAAAATGTTTTATTGATCGGACAATGCCGAGCACCCAAATTTGACTGAGAGCCTGCCCTAAGAAAAGTGACCCCTAGGACCCAATAAAGGTGTAGGTCAATTTTTTAACATGTCATGAGTCATAGAATATAGCTACGATGGTAAGATATCGTACGAAACCAAGTCAAAATCAAAGCCTAAGTTGGAACAAAAAATTACGACAGTAGCATAATCAAATTTTTTTGGTACAAATTTTAAGGGATTTATCAAACCTTAAAAACAAGATAATGAAGGAAATAATTTATCATTATGAAGACCCCTAGTCAATCTAAGAAACCTGACAATTTTGGCACCAAAGGAGAAGGACAAAGAGAGCAGAAAACAGCTCAAACAGGGTTTGACAAACATTTCTTCCTTCTCCGCTTTTGTCAATCTTGTAGTAAACATGAGCTAAACTCCTACACTCGGTTTAAAAAAAGGTACACACCAACTTCAGCACGTAGGGTCAAAAAATGAGTAACAACATTAGCCAACAAAGATCCCTGGAATAGCCTTCTTATCAAGCTTGTCCCTTCTGACCATGACCAAAACAAATATTGCCAAAGATCTTAAGGAAACTTAATGAAGGTTTGTAATTATGCCAATCTTCAAAAGGTGTCTTTTCTTCCAGCAATTTTAGTGGAAGTCATTTTTGAAGGAAAACAATTATGTTAGCTGCTTCTGCCCAAAACATATTTGGAAAATTCTTTTCATGCAGCATGCATCTAACCATCTCCATAATGTACCGGTTTCTCCTCTCATTGACTCCATTATGTTCTGGAGTGTAAGGAGCAGTGTATTGATGTTCAATGCCAGCTTCCTCATAGTAAAGATTGAATTTTGACCTAATGACTTGAATTCTGCAACTGCTCTTATTCTTTATATTCTTTACCATTGTCTGACCAAATGACTTGAATTCTGCAACTGCTCTTATTCTTTATATTCTTCTTGAATCTCCAAAGAAGATCCAGCACATTCTAGTAAAATCATCAATAAAAAGAATGTAATATCAACTACCTTTTAGTGAAGGTGTGCTAAGAGGACCAACAACATCAATAAGAATCAATTGAAGTTTTTGTGTAGACCTCCATATTGATTTTGTAAATGGTTTCCTGTTTTGTTTACCAAATTGGCAGGCATTACAATTTGGTAAAGGATTAATGAATGGAGGCACACTTCTTACAATATCTTGCTTCTTTATACTGATCATACATTGTTGATGACAGTGACCCGACCTCATATGCCACACTTCCATGTCATTCAGCTTTGTTGGAAAAGTTGTGTACTCCTCCTTAAATGGTAGAAATGAAAAACTTTTGCCTCTCATCTTGGCTTGTAATATCTTTTGTCTAGCAACATCTAAGAAATAACAAGATTGATTTTCAAAAACCACTTTCATACCTTTCTCTATTAATTGCCCAACACTTAACAAATTCTTATCTATATCATGTACATAGAGAACATCAGAAATAGTTTTTGTACCTGAGTTTGTGATGGTGTTAATTGTTCCTTTTCCCTTTGCTGCTATACAATCACCATTTCCAATTCCGACCTTTGCAACTTCAGTAGATTGCAAAGTTTTGAAGAGACTTTTATCAGACGTCATGTGATTTATGCACCCACTGTCAATTAGCCAGTGATCTAAGGAGGTCTGGATTGAAAAGCACGTAGCTATAAATATTTGATCTTCATCATCTTGACTGGCACCTTGAGCATCTTCGTCTTGTTTCTAAAATTTTGTTATGCAGATGATTGCTTCATATCCCATTTGATTATATTTGCTATGCTTTGAATCAGGTCTCTTCCAACACTTGAATGGTGGATGACCTATCTTGTTGCAGTGTTGACATAGTGGAAAGTTTCTCTTAAGAATTTTTCCTTTGTTCTGGAATTGACTGACATTAGTCTTACTACTGCTTGAAGCCTGGATTTTTTTGAAGAATTTCTTTTTATCAGAATCAAAATACTTTGCTTGTAAAGCTCCTTTTGTAACATGATCTTGCCTTATAAATCTTCGTTGCTCTTGAGCCTGCAAGGCATTTATTAGTTCTGCTAAGGTGATCTTGGACATATCCTTTGTATTCTCCAAGGTATTCTCCAAGGTGGTTATAGATGCTTCATATATTTTAGGCACAATTAAAAGAATTTTCTCTATAATTTTGGAATTAGTGAAATTTATGCCATGTAACCTTACTAT
The DNA here is from genome assembly GCA_033617975.1 of Populus alba x Populus glandulosa. Lineage (NCBI taxonomy): Eukaryota > Viridiplantae > Streptophyta > Magnoliopsida > Malpighiales > Salicaceae > Populus > Populus alba x Populus glandulosa. The sequence goes on from CM066143.1 coordinate 35,532,521, forward strand.
GTTGACAATTCCAAGCAATTTGTTTGAGTACTCTTTGATGGTCTCAAAATCCTTCACTCTCTACAGCTCAAACTCTTGTATCAGGTTAAGACTTTGCATGCCATGAATTCTTTCATCTCCTACATATTCCTTCTTCAAATAATCCCAAACATTTTGCTGATTTAAGAGACATAAATCTGATGAAGATGGTTGTGGAAACAACATCAAACATACATGCTTTTGCTTTTGATTTCCTTGTTTTTCTCTCTTTGTGGTTTTTTATCTGAGCAATAGTTGAATTATTTGGTAGCGGATGAACTTCATAATCTTCTTCAACAGCTTCCTAAAGATCTAAAGCTTCCAAATAAGTTTTTATTTTTACTGCCCAGAGTTGATAATTCAAAGATTGGAGAAGAAATGTGAGAAAAACTAGTTTCAGTCTTCATTATAGGTCCCTTTAAGATAAAGCTCTGATACCAATTGAAAGTGTTTAATAGAAAAATATTTAATTGAAGAAATGAAGATAGGAAGAAAAGAAGAGACAACAAAGATTGTCTTTGATTTGAAACCAATTGCATATAGTTTATTGCAATCTTTACAAACATAAAAAACTAAGTAAAATAAAATTGCAAACTTATGGAAATAAATCATGCTATGCTATGATCTGTTAATATAGTAATAGATTAACTAACTCCTAGAGACAACAGTTTATTATTTGCATATAACTGAAAATAACAAAACAGAAATAAAATCTTTGGCGGATCGATTGTGAAGCAATCTTCAACAATGCCTCACAACGCATGAAAATTGAAAAGAAAAAAAAATAGCGCACTCGACAACATTATTTAGAGGCAGTATGAGCTACAAGGAAGCGTAGCAGCTGATCATTTACTTGAAGAGCTCGTCTGGAATGACCTCATCATGGCAGCAAAGGAAAGTGGAGAATTTCTCCATGGTGCGGTTGCACTCTGGGCATTTCATGGTCCCAGGGATCCTATCCGTAGTCATTGGGAAATCGAAGCGGCAGTAGGGACGAGAAATGTCATGGATCCTGCCTTGGTGATCACGGAAGGCCAAATCAAAGCCCTTGACAGGCACTTGTTCCTTCCACAAGTCATACTCAAGCAATGTTTGCAAAGTTGTGGTCTTGTGACCATTGACCACTACATTAGACCCATTGCTAAGCACAGTCCATCCACCTTCTCTGTCTTAGCTAAGCAACTTCTTGATTTCTTGCATCATAGGATCATGGTCATCAAGCTTGCCTAACTGAATCTGAACGTGCGGTGTTTGTGAACTTTCTCACCCATTCCTCATCGTCTCCTCCGTACAAGAAAATGTACTTTCCTTCCTTGATTTGATGATCAAAAAAATATTGAAGCAAATGTCAACACGATTACACACACACACGTATAATGTATGTATATTTGGATTGATTCTATAATGAATTTACCCAATTAAGAATCTCTGGGTCAATGCCATCCACTAGAAGCTCAAGCCTCCATGTCTCATCCTTCCATAGAGATTCCTCTCTCAAGCTAGTGAAAGGGAAGGCATTGCTTCCCCAAATCCACATCATGTCTAGTGCATTTGGGCAAACCATCTTGCCTTGAGGGTCAAGCACCACAAGAATAGGCTTGTTCCGGAAGTGCCACACCTCCTTGATGAACCTAATGACTGCCTTCTCAATCAGTGAAGGGTGGTACACTATGAACCATGGCATTGAAGACTGCATGCTTTCAAATTTCTCCTTCATTGGATCACTCCAATGGACTGAACGGTCCACAATTGGGACCCAGACCACCTCATACTGACTATTGAGCCTAGCTCCTTGATGCCTGGATTCATTGTATAGCTGTTCAAGAATTGAAAGCTCATTGTTTGACATGTCGAGGCCTATATACCTGAGAATGATCTAAAAGATCGGGTCACAGGTTTTCAACCTATATACTGAGTTTATGAAAAGATCAAAGAGATATATTATATAATAGAAACATATTTCTGATGCGAATGAACAAGGCAAGACCAACAATATCAGGATCCTTGATCAAACACAAAGCATACTTAACGTACATAAAATATAACAAGAATGTAAATAATAATAATAATAATAGTATTAGTAGTAATAAAAAGAAGAGGAGGAGGAAGAAATTAATGAGAACTTTGAGATGGAAGATTAATGTAAGGATTAAACAATGATAAAAACAAATTTCAAGGTTAGAGGATCCACCAATGGTATTTCAAACAAGTATAGTATAAACTCTTATTACTCAATTTGGAAACCACAAACGAAGGAGGTTCCAACCAGATGATATGTCATTAATAGCTCATTATAAATTATTAACATGATCATATTAATTATCTTATTTACATAACACCAAACTTTTAAATATTGTCAGGAATTCATGATGTTAACTGATGTTAACAACAAATCAAGTTCCTTTCATAGCTCATGTATAGGTAATACCATACAGTTGGGTTATGAGAGTGCCAAGCATTTGTTGTACCAAGTGTTATACAACACAAATCTAGATTAACCATTTAACAAGCAAGGTATTAAGAATTAGTAAGATAAAAAGATAAGACATGTTAATATTAAACATTAAGGTCCATGTTGAGTTTACACTATACTTATTCTTACACCATTAGTGTAACCTTTTCACCTTGAAATAATAAACTTAGCTAAAAATAATGAAGAAGAGAAACATAAATAAACAAAACAAGAACATAAATAAGATACAAGTTAACTAAAGAAAGGAAAGGAAATGAAAAGCATAAACAAGATATTAATGAAAGCAAAACTTAAAAATTACAAAAAATATAAAGAGAGAAATAAAGAGCATGAACTTGATCTGAACAACCAAGCCCCCAAATGCATGGCAAATGCCTCCTTTTATAGGCCAAAATTCAAAATTATTGATTTGATGACTAATTGTTGAGTGGGTGGCCAACTTTTGACTTGGTGAAAAATCCTTATCTTCTTATCTGAATAAAACCAAAATTCTACCATCCGAACTGGGTCCACTTTAAAACATGAAAGTTGTAGGAAATTGACTTAGCTTTCCAGGAAAAAAAATGGAGGTCATTTGGACTTCTAGAACTTCAGATATGGGCCAAACACGGAATAGTGTTTGGGCTGCAGGACATATTCGGACTTCTCCGTTGTTGCTATAATTTGGACTTCAAAATGGCCTTCTTAGATCTTGATGAAAACATGAAAGTTGTAGGCCTATGTCTTACTGAATTTGTGTAAACATTTAAGGTCATTTGGACATCTAGAACTTGAGATATGACCCAATTACCGAATAGTGTTCCAGTTTAGAATGCACCAGCATCTCTTTTCTAAGTTTCACCCTCTCTTTATCTTCACAAATTTCAGTAGTTGAATTCATCAATCAATCCTTTGATTTATGTGATAGACCTGAATTTTGAGATGAACATTTACCATATATTAGGGCATTTTATAGTATTAGACTTGTTATTATAAAACATGCTTTAGTTAAGGAGTTATTAATACTTTAAGTGCAAAATGATGATATAAAACCTTGATAAATATGCACTTTTAAGTACTAATCACTTGTGAGAAAGATGACGAGTCTATCTCTAAGGGTAAGGAAGGGGTTGAACCTGAACATTGCAAAGAAAAGACTGATTCCCCGCCAGCAGTTCCATTTCCTCATGCCATGACCAAACAAAGAAAAGTCAATCACAACTCTGAAATCTTTGAAACTTTCAAATAGGTAAGGATCAATATACCTTTGTTGGATGCTATTAAATAGGTTCCTTCCTACGCTAAATTTTTGAAAGATCTGTGCACTGTGAAGAGAGAACTAAATGTGAAAAAGAAAGCCTTTTTAGCCGAACAAGTAAGTGCCATTCTTCAGAACAATAATGCTTTGAAATATAAAGATCCTGGTTGTCCTACAATTTCTTGCTTTATTGGAGAACATAAAATTGAAAGAGTCTTACTTGACCTTGGAGCTAGTGTGAATTTACTTCCATATTCAATTTTTCAAAGTCTCAATCTAGGTGAGTTAAAACCAACTTCTGTAACTCTTTTACTTGCTGATAGATTGGTAAAAGTGCCTAGAGGAATAGTTGAAGATGTGTTAGTACAAGTCGATAAATTCATTTATCCTGTGGATTTTATTGTCTTGGACACGCAACCTATTGAAGCATGTAATTCATTTCTTATTATTTTAGGACGTCCGTTTCTTGCAACTTCTAATGCATTGATTAATTGTAGGAATGGACTCATGGAGTTATCTTTTGGAAACATGACATTGGAGATGAATATTTTCAACATTTGCAAGCAGCCTGGAGATGATAATGATTTACAAGAAGTAGATCATATTGAAGAATTAGTTCATGATCAACTTGAATCTACTTTGAGTAAAATTGAGTTGGATGAATATTAAGATTTGCAAATGATTTATTCTCAGGAAGAAATCACGGATGAAAAAGGCACCAAAAATATTAATGCCGATCTTTTGTCAAGAGTGAAAACAAATTTGACATCTGACATCCCACTAATCGATGATTACTCTCCTGACGAATCCTTACTTTCTCTTAGTTCAATGCCTTGGTTTGCTAAAAATATCAATTTTCTTCCTTTAGGAGATTTGCCAGCTCACTGGAGTACTGAAGACAAAGGAAAGTTTTTAAATGAAGTGAAGAACTTTTATTGGGATGACGCTAACTTATTCAAATATTGTCTTGATCAAAAATTTCAAAGATACATTCCTGACAATGAGGTGAGTAGTGTCATTAAACTTTGTCATTCTGAAGCATGTGGGAGTCAATTCTCATCAAGAAAGACGACTGCAAAAATCTTACAAAATGGATTTTATTGGCCCACCATGTTCAAGGACACACATGCATTCTGCAAAACTTGTGAAAATTGTCAAAAAATTGATACTGGTCAAAAAGTTTTGCTTTATAATTCTCGACTCCATTTATTTCCTGAAAAAATAAGATCACGATGGAGCGGTCCATTTATTTTGAAACATGTGTATCCTTATGGGGCCCTTGATATTGAGAATTCAAAGAATAACAATGTTTTGAAGGTAAATGGACATCGTTTGAAAGCTTACTTTGATGAGTTTCCTAGTGAAATGAATCCATTGGTTTGAATGATCTTGTAGATAAAGGTTGATTATTTTGTTTTTCACACTTTTTTTTTGTGTTTCTTTTTGGCGTGACTTTTTTTTTGCTAGTCTCTCTCTCACCCCGGTCAAATGGCAGATAACGGTACTCCGTGACTTAAGTCGGTTCTTTCAGTTTGCCAAATAACTTATATATGTATATATTTGTACAATTCTCTGCTCTTTCTCCCATATTTAAATTTTTTTCCCAATTCTTATTTGAAAATGGACACCACTCTTGAAAAGTTGAAAAGGTATTTTCCCGTTTTACCTCCAAATCGATTAATAAAATTTCCCGTGCTAGGTGTGCAAGATTGAGGTTGTCAATGAATCATGGAATTCCTGAAGATATTCGCTGGCTAATTGAAGCAAAGGTCCGACTATCAGGTGAGTCCTCCAATTCTTTCATTTCACACATGCCTGGAACAGGTACAAGCATTTTTGCAAAGAAACGTCGTGTAAAATGACTGCAAGTCTGTCACAGATGTGCTAGATGGACTTGCAATGCAACATGTTGTTCTTTAGGAATGATATCTATAAACTGTGAAGATAAGATACAATTCATTAAGGATGGCTTGAGTAAGGGGTCTTTAGATAATCTTTTGTTGACCCTTGAGACGCATCCTAGTGGAGATGTGCATCATGTAATTCATGATTTATGGCCACAATTCCATAAAGAACATGATCAACTTAGTCTTGGGAATCTAACTAAAAAAGACCTTGTTTACTAGTTTTTAAGAAAACTGGATGGGAAGCCTATCCCTGACCCATAGAGGGCGTTTAAGCCGTTCTTGGACGTAAAACCAAGGGAAGATGTGAGCCACAATCACAACTACCTGTACATATATGCTTTGTCAAAATAAATAAATAAAGAGAGAGAGTGTGAGACAACAGCTGGCCTATCTATAGGTGGTATGATTGCATTTTCAATTTCTCATCTATAAATTCTTCTCTTCCTTCCCTTCATTTCTACTCAACCCATACATTCATCAAATATAGAAGTGTGTAGAAATGGCAGGTTCCTCAAGTCATCACATAAGAAATATTTGTGTTTTCGGTGGATCCAATCCTGGGAAAGAAAAAGAGTTTTTAGAACCAGCAAATCATCTTGGTTGGGTACTAGCTGAGAGAAAGATTCATTTAGTGTATGGCGGAGGCAGCCTTGGGTTAATGGGAGGTGTGTCAATGGCTGCATTTTTAGGAGGCAGTCAAGTTTTGGGGGTTGTCCCCAAAGCTTTAGCAAATGGGGACATCATTGGAAAAACAATTGGAGACGAACTACATGTCTCCACAATGTCTGACCTACTGAATACCATGTTTAACCATGTCGATGCCTTCATTGCCTTACCAGGTGGTCTGGGCACATTGGAAGAGATCTTTCATATTTTATCTTGGGGCCAACTGCACATTCACCATAAACCTATAGGTTTGTTAAATGTTAATGGTTTTTATGATAAGTTGCTGTCTTTCCTTGATCAAGCTGTGGAACAGGAATTTCTAACATCTTCGGCACGACAAATCATAATCTCTGCTGCTACTGCTGAACAATTGATTGACCAACTACAATCTTTCATCCCTATCATTGATCCCTGCATGAGTCGTCTAGATTGGTCAACTAAGGAAAGCCGTAAAAAACTTAGATTAGATTTGAGCCTTCATTTGTGAAACATTGTGTCTTGTGGTTTTATTAATAGCATATTATTTTGTTTTGTTACTTCTTATATTTGTTTAAGTGTGTTTCAGGTTTGTCATTGTTCGTTGTTTCAGGTGATGTCTTCTATACTTTATCTTTCTACCCTAGGACATTGAGGACAATGTCTCGTTTTGGTTGGGGGGAGAGGGTAGTAGTTAAAAAAAAAAACTAACTTGCTAACTGTTTTTGTTATTATTAAAACCATTTGACAAAATTGTTATTAGGATGGCAGAGTATGGAGTTAGTTTTATTAACTCTTGAGATGCATCTTAGTAAGTATCCTTAATAGGATGGCAGAGTAAGGAGGAAATTTTATTGACTCTAGAGATGCATCTTAGTAAGTATCATTACCAAGGTCTATCATAATACTTCTTAAAATATTCAGGTTTACAAACTCTAGCATTGTTATCACTTGATTCTGCTCATATACTCATTAAACAAGTATTCTTAAACCTTCATTTTCACACACACACTTTAACATATGATTGTGGGTTGCACATTGGATTATTACATTAATTATGTTCTTTTGTTGAAGGTAACAACTAAGGGAAAGGGATAGTATATAATTTTCAAAAAAAAAATTGATAATATTGATGATAATAAAAATGTAGATAAGTTTGGTTTTGTAGCCTCCCTAACCTAAGCAATTAAGCCCGAAGGGGTGTTTTAACACCTAATACACTAAAGTCAACTGACTTGGGAGCTATTGGCCCAAAGCTTGTTACATGGGTTATGGAGAAAAGCTTAAGGGAATCAAACATTGCACTATCTACGTATCAGTATCTTGAACCCGAGTTGCTAAGCTCGTAAGGGTGTCTCAACACCTAATGCCCTAAGACCAACTGGTCTAGGAGTCATTAGCCTAAAACTCGTTACATTGGTTAAAGATACATTGTGTTTTAAGTTGTATGTATATACAAATAAAAAAAAAGGAAAGAAAAAGAAAAAAATAATAGTAATCCCAACCCAAGGAAGTTAACCTTAAACATTCGAACATAATATTGTTTTCTTCCAACAAAAGCCCCATCATCTATGTTTTCATACATTGAGCACATAAAAAGAAGGTTTATTAATATCTTGTTTAAGAAATATGAAGCAGGAATATAAATTTAATGAGAGTTTGTTTATCTGAATAGATTAATGGAAGTTGAATGATGAATGTCTTGCTTTGTGGAACTTGCAAATTTTTTTTCTATTTTAACGCTTTGATTACTAGGGACTAGTAATAAGCTGGTTGGGGGGTGTGATTAATACTTAAAAGTGCATGTTTATCAAGGGTTTATATCATTATTTTGTGCTTGAAGTATCAATAACTCCTTAACTAAAACATGTTTTATAATAACAAGTCTAATACTATAAGACACCTTAATATATGGTAAATGTTCATCTTAAATGCAGGCATATCACATAAATCAAAGGATTGATTGATGAATTCAACTACTGAAATTTGTGAAGATAAAGAGAGGGTGAAGCTTAGAAAAGAGATGTTGGTGCAGTCCAAACTGGAACATTTTTCGGTAATTGGGTCATATTTCGAGTTCTAGATGTCCAAATGATCTCACATATTTACACGTATTTGGTAAGACATAGGTCTACAACTTTCATGTGGAGGCCAAGATCTAACAAGGCCGTTTTCAAGTCCAAATCATAGCAACAACAGAGAAGTCCGAAGCTGTCCTACATCTTTCGGTAATTGGCTCATATCTTGAGTTCTAGAAGTTCAAATGACCTCATCTTTTTTTTCTTGGAAAGCTAAGAGAATTTCCTAGAACTTTCATGATTTCATATGGTTCTAGTTCTGATGTTAGCAATGACGTTTTATTTAGACAAGAAGATAAGGATTTTCACCAAGTCAAGATTTGGCCACCCACTCAACAATTATTCATCAAATCAATAGTTCCAAATTTTGGCCTATAAAAGGAGGCATTTGCCATGCATTTAGGCATCTTGGTTTCCAGATCAAGATCATGCTCTTACTTTCTCTCTTTGTATTGCTTATGTTTTGCTTTCATTAATATCAGGTTTATGCACTTCATTTCCTTTCCTTTACTTAGTTAACTTCTTTCTCATTTATGTTCTTATCTTGTTCATTTATGTTTCTTTCTTTCATTATGTTTGGCTAAGTTAATTATGTCAAGGTAAAAAGGGTACACTAATGGTGTAAGAATAAGTATAATATAAACTTAACATGGACCTTAATGTTGGATACTAACATGTTTTATATTTGTTATCTTGTTCACTTTTAATACTTTGCTTGTTAAATGGTTAATCTTGATTTGTTGTTAGCATAAGTTATAATCATGAATGCCTGACAACATTTACAAGTATTAGCATTATTCGAATAAGATAACTAATGTAATCATGTTAACAAATTATAATCTGATTGGAACCTCCTTTATGTATGGTTTCTATTGAGTAATAAGAGTTTATACTATACTTGTTTGAAGTACCATTAGTGGATCCTCTAACCTTGACATTTGTTTTTATCATTGTTTAATCCTCACAGTAATCTTCCATCTCAAAGTTCTCATTAATTTCTTCCTCTTCTCTTTTTTTATTACTACTACTACTACTATTATTATTAGTATCATTTACATTCTTGTTATATTTTATGTATGTTAAGTATGCTCTATGTTTGATCAAGGATCCTGTCATTGTTGATCTTGCCTTGTTCATTTGCATCAGAAATCTGTTTATATTATATAATATATTTCTTTGATCTTTTTATAAACTCATTATATAGGCTGGAAACCTGTGACCTGATCTTTTAGATCATTCTCAGGTATAACAACGCCATGTACTGAGTATCATTATTATTATTATTACTATTAATATTATTGTTACTATTATTGTTATTATTGTTGTTATTGTTATTGTATTTTTATTTATAATTTATACAATTAATCTCTCTGTGGTTCGACCTCGGTCTTGTCGGGTTATTTATTACTTCGACACTCCTGCACTTGGGAGAAGACATCAAGCTTTTGGTCGTGTCAACCAACATGTACGAGGTGGCTCCTGTTGAGGTTCGAAATGCGGTGCGATATGCATGAAGGGAAAATGACAACATCTCATGCCAATTCTTATAGGTGACTACCATCTTCTGAATAATCTTTTTGACATTCTTGTTAGCAGCTTCTACTACACCATTCATCTTTGGTCTAATAGTGAAGAATTGGAATGCTTGATTTTCCATTTATTGCAGAGTTCTATTATCATCTTGCCGTTGAAATTCTGGGCATTATCAGTTATAAGCTTTTTTGGTGGACCATACTGACATATCAAATCTCTCTCAATAAATTTCTTCACCACTTTTTGCGTCACATGAGAAAATGACCCGTCTTCTACCCATTTTGTGAAGTAGTCGATAGCCATGAGAATAAACCTATGACATTACTAGCTTTTGGGTTTACAAGTCCAATCACATCAATTCCCCACATCGGGAAGGCCCATGAAGATGTCATGTTAAACAGAAGAGCTAGAGGGCCGTTGATTTTGTCACTATATACTTGGCACTTATGACATTTTTGGACATAGTCAATGCAATCCTTCTCTAATGTCATCCAGAAGTACCTGACTCTTTGCCTCTTCTTAGCCATCATATGTCCACTAGCATGGGTTGAGCAAATCCCTTTATAGACTTCCCGTTACGTGCTTTTTGCCTTAAATTCATCCAAACATCTCAACAAAGTCCCGTCAGATGATTTCTTATACAAAATCTCCCCATCATGATAAAAATCCATTGCCAACCTCCTCAAGGTTTTTTTGTCGATTTTGGATGCCCCCATGGGATATGCCTGGTTTTGGATGAAATTCTTGATATCATAGTACCAAGGGTTTCCATCCATTTCTCTTTCGACTGAGCAGCAATGAGCTGGGTTATTTCTGATATTGATGTGTACCGGCTGTACCTTGTGCCCAAAGTCTATCTTGGCTATAGATGCTAGTGTGGCCAAAGCATCTACAAACTGGTTTCCTTCCCTTCCCAGATGGGTGAACTCTATTTCTCTAGCCAGCTTAGACAGGTATTTTTGGTAAGGCCTTAACTTCTCTTTCTTGGTTTGCCATTCTCCTTTTACTTGGCAAATGATCAGTATTGAGTCTCCATACATATCTATCTTTTTTATGTTCATCTCTAATGCAACCTCTAAACCGAGAATGTAAGCTTCATACTCAGCCATGTTGTTGGTCCTCCCGAACTGCAGCTTAATTGAAACCGGATACTGCTTCTTATCATAAGAGATTATCATTGCACCCACTCCATTACCATATACATTTACAGCACCATCAAAGTACATAACCCACCAATCTGATTTCTCTTCCTCGATTGCAAGCACATCTTCATCGGGAAAGTCAAAGTTTAACGACTCATAATCTTCCATAGCATGGTCAGCCAGGTGATCGGCAATAATGCTCCCTTTCACGGCTTTCCTTCTCATACATATTGTCGCACGTGTGCGGCGTCGCGGCGAAATCGGTTCCACTTTTATCAGGAAGTGTATATCTATCTAATCTTTGGCAAATGTTGGGGAGACAAGAAAATATTGTCTTTTGTTGGTTGAAAATGGAATGGGAGTCGCCACCTAGTATTTTGGTCACTAGGAACCCTAACTGGTCTTAGAGATCGGGCACGGGGACTGGTTGCATAAAGGGAATGTATTAGCACCCCAAATACGCCCTACCTAAGGTAAGCTGCATTGTTTTATTGTCTTATAAAATCTAAGGTCTTTTCGTGTTTTCCTAGTTGTTGGTATGGTTCAAGAAAAGTCCTCCTCGGTAAGGAGATCCTTATCTTAATGGGTAATTCTGATGTTAACAAAAGAATTTAATATTCGGAATACATCTTACGTATAAGATCATAACCCCAAGAAAACACAATAATGTTTTTGGAATTTTTGAAATATTGGCCTAGTTCTCATGGCTTGAATAAACTGGTTATCAAAGCCAAAATGCATGCTAATACATATATTGTTTTGAAATTTTATTTGTTGTGTGAAAATATGATGTTATAATATATATATATATATATATATATATATATATATATTTGAGAGACTAGGCCGTATGCATGAAAACAAAACATTTTTTGAAAACTTGACAAAAACCGGGTATTTTAATACCGGATTTGTATCTTTACAATATAAAAATACAAACCGATATTGATCAAAATGCAGTAACAAAATTGCGGAAAATCACTGATTTTTTCGAAATAATTTTTGAATAATTGTTATTTTTAATAAAAAAAAAATTTTTAGGTTGGGCCTCGTTCGGCCCATATGGCTGGGCTTGACCCAGCAGGCCTAACTGGGTCACTGGCCCAAGTGAGTGTCCTGGGTGGAAGCTCACGTGTGCATGCTTAGTACCATATACAAATGGTACTATTCAAGTGGATTATAATTCACTATGAACAGTAAAAATGCAAAAGGAAACCACGCACAGTAATATGCAAAAGGAAACCACGCATAGTACATATGGTACTATTCAAGTGAATTATAATTCACTTGCACAGTAAAAATGCGAAAGGAAATCACATGCACAGAGATGCAAAACGCTTACCTGGACGTGGAACCGAAAGGAGCGAAGACGATGTCGAACACTCATAGTGATGCTGGTGGCGGTGGAGAGGAAGCCAATGAGGGCTCATGGTGGCAGTGGCTGGTTTGGCGGTGGCATTGTTGCGGCTCCTCTTCCTCTTCCTTACTGTTTTGGCGCTGCTTCTTCTCTATTTCCCTTTCTCCTTCTGCTCCTAACTGTGCTGTTTTCGACTAGGAAGACAGTGGCAGCTGGTGGTGATGGCTTGGGCGGTGGTCGGTGGCTGGGGAGCCCGGTGACAACAACGGTTCTTTCCTCTCTACAGCAACTCCTCTTCTGTTTTTGGCTTTCTCTCCTCTATCTCCGGTGTTTCCTTCCGTCAGCTGTTCGTTATTCTCTTTAGCCTCTTCCTTTGGTTTCTGTCACCTTGCTTCTCTGGTTCTCCTTCCAAGTGGTGGTTCTGTTGTTGTTGGCAGTACTGATGGTGGCAGAATGGCAGTGGTTCCAGGGGTGAGGCACGGTTCTACTTCTTCTCGTTGCAGAGGTGTGGGTTGCTGCCTTTTCTTCAATGGTACTGCTACGTGTGGGGAGAAGATGGCGAGCTAAGGAAAAATGACAATGGTGTTGGCAGTGCGGGTGTGTTTGTATTTTCCTCCCTCTATTTCAGAGTGTCTCTATCTTCCCTCAGTTCTCCTCTTGTTAAAAAATTTCCCCCTGTTCTACTTTGTTTCTTTCCCCTGTCTCTCGCTAAAAAATTGCACCTCCCATCCTCCCTCCAAAAAAAAACCTCCCCTCGTTGCCAGTGTTGAGAGCAGTATTTATAGGCACGGGGAGCGGCCTGCTGTCGGGCGGCTTTGTAGGGCATGCCATGCTGTTTTCCAGTCATGTGGCGCAGGGCTCTAGCAGCATGCGGGAAGACATTGTTCAATTTTTGTTTTTAATTTTTTTTTTTAATTATTTTATTTTATTTGTGGGGTGTACCCAAAAATAGGTTACAACAGATGCCCCCTCTTTATAATACTTACGAAGCAGGGATTTTGGACAGTAAGTTTTATAAAGATAAATAAAACTAAACTACCGTAGCTAATCTTGATTGACCTGGAACTTTGTATTTACAGAAATTTCGCTTCAACCCGAAACTAAGATCAAAACTTAGTCTTCTCAAGATCCCAATCTGGCAATCCTCGGGCCTCTAACTTTGGTTATATTAACCTGGCATTCCATCTGAGATCCCTTCTAGCGATCTCTTTTAACTAAAAATCTATATTTGTAGTTTGACGAACCTGAAATCCCATCTGGCGATTTCCCTTAGCCAAAGCTGATATATGTGTTGCCGTTGGGCTAACCTGAGATCCCATCTGGCGATCCCTTTAACCAGAACCAAAATCCTGTGTGTGGTTGGGCTAACCTGAGATCCCATATGGCGGTCTCCTTTAACCAGAACCAATATCCTGTAATTGTAGCTCGATCAATCCGGAATCCCATCTGGCGATTCATTTTAATAAAATATGAGATCCCTTCTGGCGACCTCCTTTAACAAAAGCAAAATATGAGATCTCTTCTAGTGACCTCCCTTAACCGAATCCGAAATATGAGATCCCTTCTGGCGACCTCTTTTAACAAAAACAAAACTATATATGTAGCTCGGTCATCCTGGAATCCCATCTGGCGATTCCCTTTAACAAAAGTTGAAATACAAGATCCCTTCTGGTAACCTCCTTTGACCGATATCAAAATATGAGATCCCTTCTGGCGACCTCCTTTAACCAAAACCAAAAAACTATATTTGTATCTCGATCAACTTGGAATCCCATCTAGCGATTCCCTTTAACCCACGCTGAAACATGAGATCCCTTCTGGCGACCTCCTTTAACCAATTGACACGACCAAAAGATTGATGTCTTCTCCCAAGTACAGGAGTGTCGAAGTAATAAATAACCCGGCAAGACCGGGGACGAACCATAGAGAGGTTAATTGTATAAATTATAAATAACAAGACAACAACAACAACAACAACAACAACAACAACAATAATAACAATAATTATTATTATTATTATACTCAGTACGTGGCGTTGTTATACCTGAGAATGATCTAAAAGATAGGGTCACAGGTTTCCAGCCTATATACTGAGTTTATGAAAAGATCAAAGATATATATTATATAATATAAAGATAATGTAAATAATAATAATAATAATAAAAATAATAAAAGCAGAAGATGAAGAAATTAATGAGAACTTTGAGATGAAAGATTAACGTAAGGATTAAACAATGATAAAAACAAATGTCAAGGTTAGAGGATCCACTAATGGTACTTCAAACAAGTATAGTATAAACTCTTATTACTCAATTGGAAACCACACATAAAGGAGGTTCCAATCAGATTATAAATTGTTAACATGATTACATTAGTTATCTTATTCGAATAAAGCTAATACTTGTAAATGTTGGCAGGCATTCATGATTATAACTTATGTTAACAACAAATCAAGTTCCTTTCATAGCTCAGGTGTCGGTTATACCATACAATATGGGCTATGAAAGTGCCAAGTATTTGTTGTACCAAGTGTTATACAACATAAATATAGATTAACCATTTAACAAGCAAAGTATTAAAAGTGAACAAGATAACAAATATAAAACATGTTAGTATCCAACGTTAAGGTCCATGTTAAGTTTATATTATACTTATTCTTACACCATTAGTGTACCCTTTTCACCTTGACATAATTAACTTAGCTGAACATAATGAAAGAAAGAAACATAAATGAACAAGATAAGAACATAAATGAGAAAGAGGTTAACTAAGTCAAGGAAAGGAAATGAAGTGCATAAACTTGATATTAATGAAAGCAAGACATAAGAAATACAAAGAGAGAAAGCAAGAGCATGATCTTGATCTGGAAACCAAGATGCCTTAATACATGGTAAGTGCCTCCTTTTATAGGCCAAAATTTGGAACTATTGATTTGTTGACTAATTGATGAGTGGGTGGCCACATCTAGACTTGGTGACAATCCTTATCTTCTTGTCTGAACAAGACGTCATTGCTAACATCATAATTTGCCCAGAATCCTCAGGAATGTTCTAGGAAATTGTCTCAGCTTTCCAACAAAAAAATGATGAGGTCATTTGGACTTCTAGAACTCAAGATATGGGCTGAACACTAAATAGTGTCTGGGCTGCAGGACAGCTTCGGACTTCTTCGTTGTTCCTATAATTTGGACTTGAAAACAGCCTTCTTAGATCTTGGTGTCCAAATGAAAGTTGTAGGCCTATGTTTTACCTTTCCATCCATATAAAATAGACCTAAATCCGAGATCTAGAGCTCCAGATATGATCCAATTACCGAGCAATGTTCCGGTTTGGACTGCACCCACATCTCTTTTCTAAGTTTGGCCATCTCTTTGTCCTTTAACTTTCAATGCTTAAACTCATCAATCAATCCTTTTATTTATGTGATGGTCCTGCATTTAAAATGAGCATTAACCATAAATTAAGGTATCTTATAATATCAAACTTGTTATTATAAAACATGCTTTAGTTAATGAGTTATTGATACTTTAAGTGCAAAATGATGATATAAATCCTTGATAAACATGCACTTTTAAGTACTAATCACCAATATCAAAATATGAGATCCCTTCTGGCGACCTCCTTTAACCAATATCAAAAAACTATATTTGTAGCTCAATCAACCTGGAATCCCATCTAGCGATTCCATTTAACTAAAGTTGAAATATGAGATCCCTTCTGGCGATCTCCTTTAACCAAACCGAAATATGAGATCCCTTCTGGCGACCTCCTTTAAGCAAAACCAAATAACTATATTTGTAGCTCGGTCCACCTAGAATCCCTTCTAGCGATTCCTTTTAACCAAAGCTGAACCATCAGATCCCTTCTGGCGACCTCCTTTAACCAAAGCTGAAATATGAGATCCCTTCTGGCGACCTCCTTTGATCAAATCTGAAACACGAGATCCCTTCTGGCGCCCTCCTTTAACCAAAGCTGAAATATGAGATCCCTTCTGGCGACCTCCTTTGATCAAAGCTGAAACATGAGATCCCTTCTAGTGACCTCTTTTAACCAAAACTGATATCAGTATTGCGGTTGGGTTAACCTGAGATCCCTTATGGCGACCTCCTTTAACCAAAACCAAAAAATCTATTTTTGTAGCTCGGTTAACCTGGAATCCCATCTAGTGATTCCCTTTAACCAAAGATGAAATATGAGATCCCTTCTGGCGACCTCCTTAGACCGAAGCTGAAATATGAGATCCCTTCTGGCGACCTCCCTTAACTAGATCCGAAATGAGATCCCTTCTGGCGACCTCCCTTAACTAGATCCGAAATGAGATCCCTTCTGGCGACCTCTTTTAAATTATATTTGTAGCTCGGTCAACCTGGAATCCCATCTGGCGAGTCCCTTTAACCAAAGCTAAAATACGAGATCCCTTCTGCGACCTCCGTTGGCCAAAGCTGAAATATGAGATCCCTTCTAGCGACCTCCCTTAACCAAATCCGAAATATGAGATCCCTTTTGGCGACCTCCTTTGATCAAAGTTGAAACATGAGATCCCTTCTGGCGACCTCCTTTAACCAAAACTGATATCGGTATTGCAGTTGGGTTAACCTGAGATCCCTTCTGGCGACCTCCTTTAATCAAAACCAAAAAATCATTTTTTGTAGCTCGATTAACCTGGAATCCCATCTAGCGATTCCCTTTAACCAAAGATGAAATATGAGATCCCTTCTGGCGACCTCCTTAGACCGAAGCTGAAATATGAGATCCCTTCTGGCGACCTCCCTTAACTAGATCCGAAATGAGATCCCTTCTGGCGACCTCTTTTAAATTATATTTGTAGCTCGGTCAACCTGGAATCCCATCTGGCGATTCCCTTTAACCAAAGCTAAAATACGAGATCCCTTCTGGCGACCTCCTTTAGCCAAAGTTGAAATATGAGATCCCTTCTAGCGACCTCCCTTAACCAAATCCGAAATATGAGATCCCTTCTAGCGACCTCTTTTAACCAAAAAATTATATTTGTGGCTCGGTCAACCTGGAATCCCATCTGGCGATTCCCTTTAACCAAAGCTAAAATATGAGATCCCTTCTAGTGACCTCCTTTAACCAAAGCTGAAACATGAGATCCCTTCTGGCGATCTCCTTTAATCAAAACCAAAAAATCTATTTTTGTAGCATGGTCAACCTGGAATCCCATCTGGCGATTCCCTTTAACCAAAGTTGATATCGATGTCGTTCTTTTTTATGGCAGGGTTTGAAACCTTCGTTTTCTTTTGAAAATTTCTTAATAGGTTCTTCTCACTTTATTGTTGTTCCAGAATCGAAACGTGATTCTTTGCTATCATCAACTCAGTGATTCTTTCTCCGTATAATTTTGTTGGATTATATTAAGGATTCCTCCTGTAACAATTCAAAAAAATATATATGCAATGATTTATGATTAGATGTCATGCATGCATTCTTACCTGGTTTTGAAACATAAGTCCCATCGTCTCCTTCTATTTCATGAAGCTCCCTCTTGCCATGAGCTTGCTTTTGTGTGCTAGATTCATTTCTCGTGCTGCCTCCTTTTTTACTTATCATATCTTTGAGAAGAAGTCTTTGACTTTTTACAAATAGCTATTTTCCAAAATGTATGGCTTGTTATTGCCTTCTTTGTCATGCTTTTGTCAAAGGCTTTAGCTTGGTTTTCAAATCTATGGGCTTCCGTCCAGTTTCAAACACGTAAAACTTTTCATGAAACATTTCTTATTGCCCCCAGTGTAGGGGTGTGATCCTAGTCTGGGCTTTTATATACAGAAGAAATTCATTCAGCCAATGATAAACTTTTTAGTGAGTGATGCGATAACAAAAAAAAATGCACTGTTAGGATTAATGCAAAAAAGATTGTTGTGAGATCAATGCAAAAAAAGAAAGAAGTCAATGGCCAAACTTTGCTTTATTGATTTAGGAGCCTACATCAAGCGTAATATCTTTTTACAGAGTCAGAATTCATAGGTCGAGCTAGGTCTTCTCCATACATTCTAGCCAACTTTAACGCTCCTCCTGAGAATGCCTTCTTTACTACGTAAGGACCCTCGTAATTTGGTTCCCATTTTCTTTGATCGTCTCCGGGTAATGACAATATTTTCTTCAATACTAGATCCCCTTCTTGAAACAAACACGGTCTAACCTTTTTATCATATGCCTTGGCCATTCGTTTCTGGTAAAGTTGGTGATGACATATTGCAGCCACCCTCTTTTCACTGATCAGGTTTAGTTGCTCATATCTCACTTTGGCCCACTCGGCCTCTTCTAATTCGGAATCCATCAACACTCTCACTTTGCCATTTGCCTTCATACTGTACACCAGAGAATATGGGGTAGTCCCTGTCGAGGACCTAACTGTAGTGCGGTATGCATGAAGAGCAAATGGCAACATCTCATGCCAATCTCTATATGTGACTACCATTTTCTGAATAATCTTTTTGATATTCTTGTTGGCAGCTTCTACTATGCCATTCAGTTTTGGTCAGTATGGTGATGAATTCGAATGCTTGATTTTCCATTTAGTACACAGCTCCACTATCATTTCGCCATTGAAATTCTGTGCATTATCCGTCACTATCTTTTCCGGAGGACCATATCGGCAAATCAAGTCTTTTTCTACGAACTTCTTCACTACCTTTTGTGTTACGTGGGCATATGAATTAGCTTCCACCCATTTTATGAAGTAGTCAATAGCTATGAGGATGAATCTATGACCATTGCTAGCTTTTGGGTTAACATGACCGATCACGTCAATTCCCTACATTGCAAATGGCCAAGGAGATATTAGATTAAATAGAGGAGCTGGTGGCATATTGACCTTGTCACTGTAAACTTGACATTTGTGACATTTCCTGACATTGTCGATACAGTCTTTCTCTAGTGTCATCCAAAAATAACCAGCCCTTTGGATTTTCCTTGCTATCGTATGCCCGTTAGCATGGGTTGAGCAAATCCCCTCATGGACCTCTCATAATGCCTTTCTAGCATCTGCCTCATTCAAACACCTTAGCAGGGTTCCATCAAATGATCTTTTATATAAAATCTCTCCATCTAAATAGAAGTATATAGCCAACCTTCTCAAGGTTTTCTTATTCGTTTTAGAAGCTCCCACCGGATATTCATGATTTTGCACAAGATTCTTGATATCGTAATACCAAGGCTGTCCGTCTATCTCTCCTTCAACTAAGCAACAGTGAGCTGGGTCATTTCTAATGTTAATGTGTACCGGTTGTACCTTGCACTTGAGATCAATGGTAGTCATAGCAGCTAACATGGCCAAAGCATCTGCAAAATGGTTCCCCTCCCTTTCCAGATGAGTGAATCTAATTTCTTCAAATTCCTTTGCTAGCGTGGATAGGTATTCCTGGTATGGCCTCAACTTTTCCTCTTTGGTTTGTCATTCCCCTTTAACCTGGCAGATAATCAACATTGAATCCCCATATATATCTATCTTCTTTATCTTTAGCTCTAATGCCGCTTCTAAACCGAGGATACAAGCTTCATACTCAGCTGTATTGTTGGTGCACTCGAAATGCAGTTTACCATATACATTCACTGCCGCGTCAAAAAACATGGTCCACCAATCTGTCTTCTCTTCTTCTTTTTCTATTGACAATATATCTTCATCGGGGAAATCAAAATCCAAAGGCTCGTAATCTTCAACAGCATTATTGGCCAGATGGTCTGTGATTGCGCTCCCTTTTACAGCTTTCCTTGTCATATACACTATGTCATATTCTGCTAATAAAACTTGCCACCTTGCAATTCGACTTGAGAGAAAGGGCTTGTTACAAATATACCTCAGAGGATCCACTTTTGAAATCAACCAAGTGGTATAGTATAACATATAATGTCGCAACCTCTTTGCCGCCCACACCAATGCACAACAGAGTCTTTCTATCTCAGTGTATCTAGACTCACATTCAGTGAATTTCTTACTTAAGTAATAAATAGCTCTTTCCTTCCTTCCGGTTTCATCATGCTGACCCAATACACATCCCATGGCTGCTTCAGTTACTGTTAGATATAATACTAGATGTTTTCCTGATACCGGAGGAACCAGTAAAGGTGGATTTTATAAATAATGCTTGATTTTATTGAATGCCTCCTCACACTCTTCATTCCATGTGCCAAGATTCTTTTTCCTTAGTAGTCAAAATATAGGTTCACATGTCGTTATTAGCTGAGCTATAAACCGAGCAATGTAGTTTAACCTTCCCAAGAATCCTCTTACTTCTTTCTCCGTCTTAGGGGATGTCATAGCTTGGATGGCCTTTATTTTATCTGGATCCACCTCTATACCTCTATCACTTACCACAAATCCTAACAGCTTGCCCGATTTAACTATGAATGAACATTTTGCAAGATTAAGCCTTAGTTTATACTTCCTCAACATCTCAAATAACTTTCTCAAAACTTCAACATGATCTTGTCCCTTTTTAGACTTGGTAATCATATCATCTACATACACCTCAATTTCCTTGTGCATCATGTCGTGGAATAGAGTCACCATTGCTCTTTGATATGTTGCACCTGCATTCTTCAAATCAAATGGCATGACCTTGTAGCAGTAGGTCCCCCAAGGTGTGACAAAAGTTGTTTTCGTCTTATCCTCTAGAGCCATTTTTATCTGGTTGTATCCTGAAAAACCATCCAGAAAGGAATAAATGGAACTTCGGGCAGCGTTATCCACTAAAACATCTATGTGTGGTAGAGGAAAATCATCCTAAGGGCTAGCTCTATTCAAATTCTAAAAATCCACACAAACTCTAATCTTCCCCTCCTTCTTAGGCACCGCAACAATGTTAGATACCCATTGTGGATATCTAACTACTTCTAGAAAGCCAGCATCCCATTGCTTCTCGAGTTCTGCCTTGACCTTTATCCAAACATCCGGGTGGGCCCTCCTCAGCTTCTGCTTGACTGGCTTACAACCTTCTTCCAACGGTATCTTGTGTACTACAATATTTGTATCCAAACCGGGCATCTTTATAGGACCAAGCAAAGACATCTGAATATTTTTGTAATAGGGTGATCATTTTTATCCTTTGTTCAGAAGTAATTAAGGTACCTATTTTCAACTCTTTCTTGAGCTGCTCATTGCCCACATTGATGGTTTCGAGTTCCTCGGTGGCAGGCTTCCAAGTCTGTTCTTGTTGTTCTACTAGCCTGGTGAATTCACTAATATTGCTTTCATCCCACTCTTCTTCTTCCATAGCTATCACATGCTCGTTCAAGTTTGGCCATTTATTCTTGATGCTAAATGTATGTGATGTTGTAGGAGATCCGCTTTCAGGATTCCTGAAAGCAGGAAGTGCTTGGTGTAAATGTATAAAAAACAATTTTGAAAAGTGCATGATCTCATCATTTATTTAAAGAAAAAGTGGGCTCCATGACAAACACAAAATCTAGCTGACATCATGAGCCTTGATTGTCAAATAGAGGAAATAAAAGCAAACATAAGCAATGACAAAAGCATGTTAAGGCAAACAAAGTTGGTTTACATTTTGAAACTACTAGAGCTTCTTAGGTCACCCAGTTCTGAAACTTGTCGTCCTAAGCCAACTTGCGCATAAAGGTCTTGGCGAAGACTTCTTATAGTGTATGGACCGTCAGTTGTGGCAGCGCTTCATCTCCTTTTCCCGCTACTGCTTTCATGTCATCTCCTTCCTTCTTATTTTTCTCCAAGGTGTTTATGCTCATATTTGCCAGTTCTTGACCAAGGCTTTCAGCTCCTTTATCATGTTGTATTATGTATGCAGCTTTTGGGAATGATACGCTAAGGGGAGGGATTTCTAGCTTTTCTTCTTTAGGATCTCTTCCTTTAATTCTAGCCATCCTTCTTGCCCTTCTCCGACCAGCAGCCCACCGATAATCCTCTTGGTTAGGTTGATACCCTAGCCAAAATCTTTGATAAGCTCTTTTCATCCTTGTCGGATTAACCCCTTCTGGTATCCCGACAATAAGGTTATACTGAAATGGGATCCCGCGGTCCAAGAAGCATAGACTTGCCATCCTTGCTACTTCTGAGATCCTTGGCCTTCTCAATACTGTGTTCTCCGGCACCCAGTCGGTGTTCACAATCTTAAAAGCATGGATATTGTTATCCTTACAATCATCTGCTTCGATAAAAGGCACAGCCACATTCTTTATCATGGATACTGTCTCCTTGGCCTTGACAGTTACCAACATCCCATTCATGATATACTTCAGGCATTGGTGCAATGACGAAGCTACCGCCCCCGCTGCATGAATCCAAGGTCTTCCCAATAACATGCTATAGGAAGGGTGGATATCCATAACCTGAAGTGTCACTAGGAACATTTATGGTCCCATATATAGCTCCACTTCTAAAGTCTCAATTATTGGCCTAGGTGAGCCATCATACGCTCTGGCCATCATAGTACTCGGCTTCATATGAGATTCATCGATCGGCATTTCCTCCAGAATGTTCTTTGGCAATACGTTAAGGGCCGAGCCATTATCGATGAGTACTTTTCCTATGAGGCAGTCCTTGCACCTAACTATAATGTATAAGGGCTTGTTATGTCCGGTACCTTCAGCATCAAGCTCATCAGCCGTGAAGTACAGGTAATTAGTTGCATAGATCCTCCCCGCTAGATGCTCCATGGTTTTATGTTCAATGTCTTGGGGTACATATGCCTCATTCAATACCTTTTGCAAGGCGTTTCAATGCGGCTCAGAGCTGAGTATCAAGGATATAAGGGAGATCCTAGCTAGAGTCTTTTTTAGTTGATCTACTATGCAATATTCACTATGCTTGATCAACTTCAAGAATTCATTCGACTCCTCTTCCGTTACCAGCTTATTAACTTCTAGTGCTTTGTCCAGATCTACCACTTCTTTACCCTTTTCCTTCCTCAACTCCTCAGGCGTAAAGCAACGACCACTCCTAGTCAAACCACTTATCTCGGTTTGGAACAAAGGAAGAGGAGCTTGAACGTTGGAGGCATAACCATAATTATAAGGCATGGCATTGTGATTCCCTTTTGTGTAGGACGGTTTAACCAAGATCAGCCTTGGGGGGCCATTAGCTGTTTGTTGGACCCTGCATACTCCTGTCATCTTATCTTGACCTTCCATCATACTCACCTCACCCCTGCTCTCCATGGGTTCAATTCTCAATTGTCCTATTCTCAGCTTTTTTGCAATCTTTTCGCAAAACTCGATGCAATCCTCAATATGGTGTCCATCTCTTCCATGGAACTCACAGTAGTCACCCCCCTCCAAATGGCTTTCCACATTTGCCTCGAGAAATCCTGATCGTACTAGCATGTCGTACAACTTTTTTATAGACACCTTCAACGCCTTGCATTGATTTCCAACTTCTATCATGCCTATTCCATTACTACTTGAGGCA
The DNA here is from genome assembly GCA_033617975.1 of Populus alba x Populus glandulosa. Taxonomy (NCBI): domain Eukaryota; kingdom Viridiplantae; phylum Streptophyta; class Magnoliopsida; order Malpighiales; family Salicaceae; genus Populus; species Populus alba x Populus glandulosa. Next base: position 35,556,305 of record CM066143.1, read on the forward strand.
TGTTTAGGCAACGGGTTTGAATTAACATTGGGCTTGTCTTCAAAGGATACCCATCCTATTTTAATAAGCTCCAACAACCTCTTCTTGAAAGCGTAACAGGTTTCAATCCCATGCCCGGTATTACCCCCATGATACTCGCAAGTCAACTCGGGCTTGTACCAAATTGGGAATGGTGGTTGTAGTGGTAGTGTAGGGATATGAGCTATATGTCCAATGCTCAACAGTTTGGCGTACATGTCCTTCAAAGGCATGGGTAACGGCGGCAATTGTTCTGAAGTGTATCTCGTATGGGGTCTTTGGTGGTGAATTTGGTTGTTTGACTGGTTATTTGTTCGATTAGGGGGAAAAGGTTGGTTAAAGTTCATGCGGGAGAATTGGGAGGTAGGTACTTGTGGATTAGGAGAATCTACTCTCTTGCCCTTATACCCACCTTCCAAGTTGTTAATATCTCCTTCTCTCTTTCTTCCAATAAAACCCTTCTTTTCCAACGGCTCCATTATACGCCCAGCTTTAATCCCTTGCTCTATCCTTTCGGCTATTCGGATCGCATCATAGAAATGCTGAGAGGAGCTACCCATTAGATGCTCATAATAAGGTGCCTTGAAGGTATTGGCAAACAAGCTCACCATCTCTGTTTCTATCAAAGGGGGTTGGACATGCATTGCCTCATCCATCCACCTTTGTGCATAAGCCCTTACTGACTCTTGGCTCCTTTTCTCCATTGACATTAGACTTGTTCGATCAGGAGCGATTTCCATGTTAAACTTGTACTGCTTAAGGAAAGCCTCCACCAAGTCTCTCCAGCTCTTGATCCTGACACTATCTAACCTTATGTACCAGCTCAAAGCGGACCCTGCGAGGCTATCCTGAAAGAAATAGATTAGTAGTTTATCATCGCGGATTACTTCCGCCATTTTATTGCAGTAAGATCGAAGGTGAGTGTTTGGGCATTCCAAACCAGTGTACTTAATGAACTCTGGTATCCTGAAATCTTTTGGCACCACGATGTTTGGTACCAGACATACTTCAGCTGCTCGCATGGGGTCAAACCAGTCATTACCCTCAACTGCCCTTAATCTTTCTTCCAAGGCAAACAACTTATCGTGGTCCATCAACTTATCCAGGATTCCTTTTGCTGTTAAGTCAACAGTGATTGGAGCATGAGTTGGTTGGATAGGGGTAATAAGCATAAAATGTTGTGATGTGAGCTGCCCCCTGGTTTTGAGATGCTTGAGGGATGTGAGCTGCTGGCGCTCCTTCAAGTGGCTGTGCTGACGTTCCCTCCCCATTCTTAGCTCTTAGAAGTTGCTCGAGTAGGTCGGTCAGCCGAGCAACTTCATTTTTTATGGATTCTAACTCGGTCTGATAGTGTGTCTCTAAATGAGCTCTTTCTTCGTTCTCCATCCTTGATCTGGACCGGGCTTGGTGGATTCTGGACGTGGGACCTATGTTTCACGATTTGGAGTGCATGTGATAAATTAAAAACAAAATGCGTGATGAAAATGTGATGCACATGTAATGTGTATTTTTTATGAGCTGATTCATGACTTTCGTAATCCTTTAGGCAAGATTTCTAAGTCGACCTGATTACCATAAAGGAGGGTTTGCCAAGTTCTTATCATAGTGGCTTACCAAAACACATTAAGAAGAGAAATATGTCGTGGCCTTCTTATAAATAAAAAGTTGCTCATACAAAACGATAATGGAAAAGAGGGTCTTATACATTGCTACCTCTAAAAAGCATTTCCCTATTAACTAAATCCCCAATAAAACAGGCCATGGCCCCCATGTATTCTCGATACTTTGAAGTATCATTTCCAACTTGGGTGGCTTGCTGTTGCAACCTTTCCGCATAACGGGATACTTGCTCAACCTGTTTTGACATATGTCTTATCCTGTCATGGAATACGGTGTTATCTGCGATTATCGCTTCATTGCTGGCTCCTAAGGCTTCGTTACTTCTTTCCAACACTTGAACCATATCCTCTGACCGTGCCAGCTTATCTCTTATCCTCTGCAGTTCTTCCTTTTCGATATCCAGCTCGACTATTTTGGATATAATTTGAACTGCAAAGCTGTCCATGTAGTCTTGGCATTCCTGACGCTCTTGCTGAGCCTTACTCAGCTCCTCTTCCATCTCGAAGTAATGGCTTCTTAACTCCCTCAACTCTTCTTCTCGTATCTCGATCTCCAATTGTAAAGCCATCATCCTTCCTTTCGAAGACTCAGCTCTCTTCTGGTAATCCCTCATATCAGACTCGGCGGCCTTTCTCGCACTCTTCATTCCATATTCCAGGGTTCTTCTTCCTTAACAAACAAAAGATCAGGTAACAAGTCGTGGTTAATTGGGATATAAACCGAGCAATGTAATTCAACCTTCCTAAGAAACCTCTCACATCCTTCTCAGTCTTGGGAGGTGGCATAGATTGAATAGCCTTTACTTTGTCAGGATCCACTTCTATTCCTTTGTCACTCACCATAAATCCCAATAACTTACCGAATTTCACCCCGAATGAACACTTTGTTGGGTTAAGCCTCAACTTATATTTCCTTAGCCTTTCAAATAATTTCTTCAATATTTGGACATGATTCTCTCCCTTTTTAGATTTAGCAATCATGTCATCCAAGTATACTTCAATCTTTTTATGCATCATGTCGTGAAACAAATTCACCATAGCCCTTTGGTAGGTGGCCCCAACATTCTTTAAACCAAATGGCATGACTTTGTAGCAAAAGGTTCCCCATGGTATTACAAAGGTTGTCTTCTCCTTATCCTCTTGCGCCATTTTTATCTGATTGTAGCCTGAAAACCCATCCATGAAGGAATATGTGGAGCTGCGTGCTACATTATCAACTAACATATCTATGTATGGTAAAGGGAAATTATCTTTAGGGCTCGCCCGGTTTAAGTCCCTAAAGTCCACACAAACTCTGATTTTACCTTCCTTTTTGGGTACCACCAATATGTTTGACACCCATTGTGGATACTTGACTACTTCCAAAAAACCAGCGTTCCATTGTTTTTCAATTTCTGCCTTTACTTTGATTAAGATCTTCGAATGAGTCCTCCTTAACTTCTGCTTAATTGGCTTGCATCCTTCCACTAGTGGTATCCTATGTACTACAATATCCGTATCCAAACCAGGCATATCCTCGTAGGACCAAGCAAAGACATCTACGTAATCTCAGAGTAGTGTAATCAACTCTTCCTTCACTTCAAGGGTGATCAAAGTCCCTATTTTCAGCTCTCGCTTGATTTCTTCATTGCCTACATTTATGGTTTCAAGTTCCTCTTTAGCAAGCCTCCAAGCCTGTTATTATTATGTTCAGGGATCCACAAGTAGCCAGTTAGAAGTTGACTACTATGGTAGATTAGAAGAGGTAGTCGAACCATATCGAGTTGGTTGAACCATATCGAGTTGCTCCTTCGATTGAATTAAAAGAAAATTCAAATTTTCGAGTTCTCGATGATAGTCTTGTTGATATTGACGGAGAGGAGTTGAATGTTGTTCTCAGCTCAAGCGGACAAGCAAATATCAATGAAGAAGATGATATCCATATTGAAGATTGCGATGAAGATGATGACAATTCAATTGATGAGGAAGAAGAAGAAAATTCCGACTAATTATGAAAATGAAGCCCTATGTAAAAACATTTGTCTCATGTAATTTAGATTATAGATGATGTATTTTGTAAAACAAAATATTTACTGTTTAAGCAATGTGGTTATTCTTTTATGTGATGGATAGTTTATCAGTTAAGTTTTTGCAGGAAGGTAAACAGGCAATACAAAGACAACCTTTCCTGCATAATGCAAACTTACCGACGTCCATACCTGTTATCCGTCGGTATCTCATAGAGAGTTCGAAATTAATTACGCGAAATGCCACCAACACCGACGACATTACCGACGGATTCACCGACAACTACACCGACGGATTCTAGTCCGTCGGTATATTACAGAGAGTTCGAAAACAATTACAACAAAATGCCACCTCACCGACAGAGATACCGACGTAATTAAATCCGTCGGCATCTCACAGAGAGTTCGAAAACATGGCACAATCATCGACGGGAATACCGACGGATTATAGTCCGTCGGCATATCACAGTGAGCTCGAAAATATTTAGAACAAAATGCCACAATCACCGACGGATTCACCGATAGATTTTTTGACGCTAATACCGACGGAATAGTTCGTCGGTAATTTCCAAAGTGTGTGAATTAATGCGCCTCTGAACTTGTCATATTACCGACGGAATCACCGACGGACGTTGAAAAATATGGAGGGCTTTTAAAAATTCGGTGCGAAATTCAAAAATTACCGATGGATTTTTGACCTGTTACCGATGGAATTGTTGACCTTCAAAATTACCGATGGATTTTTGACCTGTTACCGACGGATATTAAGTCCGTCGGTGATTCCGTCGATAAAACTGCCCTATAAGTTCCAGCCCCGCCGCTTCGCCTCATTTTTTCTTCTTCTCCCCCGCTCCACTTCTCTTCTCTTCTCCTCCGTTTTGCACCTTAGATTTTTGATTTTTTTGCCCTGAATCCTTCAAGAATTTCACCTTCAATCTCTAGCAAGATTTAGTGTTGTGAATCTTCCTCAAATTAAAAGGTATGTGTTTTTTTCCAATTTATTTTATTTACTTTTAATTTATTTTTAGTTGTTTTTATTTTTGTTATTTTGTTGTTTTGGTGTTTTTTTTTTGCAATGTAGATAAAGTTTTGAATTTATCACATTATTAAGGTATGTATATTTCGTTCCTTTTATTGATGTAGGTTTTTTTTTTTTTTTTGAATATTTTTTTATTGTTTTGTTGTCATAATTATAATGATTAATTTGTTGAATTATAATTGTTAATGTTGAATTATAATGATTAATTTGTTGAAGTATAATTTGTTGAATTTATTGAATTTATCTTTTGTCATATTTTTTAATTGTTTTGAATATAATTATTGATTAATTTGTTGAATTATAATTGTGAATGTTGAATTATAATGATTAATTTATTGAATTATAATTTGTTGAATTTATTGAATTTATTTTTTGTCATATTTTTTATTGTTTTGAATATAATTATTGATTAATTTGTTGAATTATAATTGTTAATGTTGAATTATAATGATTAATTTGTTGAATTATAATTTGTTGAATTTATTGAATTTATTTTTTGTCATATTTTTTATTATTTTGAATATAATTATTGATTAATTTGTTGAATTATAATTGTTAATGTTGAATTTACCTTAGAATTAATAATTGGATATGTTGGAATAATTAGTATAGATTGGTTCAATTGGTTGTGGCTATTGTTAATATTTGCAGGTTTGTGGATTTGGGTAGTATCCAGTATAGGGGAGGTGCTGCCGATTTCTTTTTAACTTTTGAATTTTATTATACAATTATTTATATAAAATTGTTTAGATGCGCAAAATGAAAACCAGAGCTGGTCGTTCACTTCCAGTCGAATCAAGTTCGTCTAGCAGCGATGATGATGTTTCCTTAGGTGCCGCACTATCGTTCAAACCAATATACATCCCGGAAGATATATGGCCGCACTATCTTCAGCACGTGACATCTGAGCGGTTCACTCGACGCTCACAGTCCGGTGCTGGCAACTGGAATCGGCCAATTCATGGCTCGGTGACAACGCTCACAATCCGTTCCGTTTGCTGCACATGCGAAACGGATGGTAAGATTAATTTAAATGAAATATATCGTTCAATTAATTTGTTGTTAATACATTTTTTTCATTATAGGCTACGTCTCTTGAACGTGAGCCGAGCCCTATGGAGTTGTTTGTGCAGACGCACGTGCGGAGTCATGACCACCAAAAAGGGGCGCAACAGTTCGTTGACAACCGTGCTCAACAGTTTGTGGTATGTTTGTTCAACCATTTTATTTTGTAAGTTATTATTATGTTTATTGAATTGAATATGATGATTATTTTTTTTTCAAGAGACCTATAATAATCGGTTAAGGGAGAGATACGGGGACGAACCTTCGACCCATCCGAAATTCGATCCGGATTTGTGGATGGAGGCTGGATCGTCAAGTGGACCCGATAAAAATCAGGTTTACGGGCTCTCCAACACTACCGCCGCCAACTTGCGGTCGATCGGTACTGCTTCAACCGTTGGGCTCCCAATCTGTATCGAGCTCCCAATCTAAGGAATTTATGGCCTTGCAGCAAAGGTGCGACCACCTATCAGTAGCATACACAGAACTCAAAGAAGAGCAAAGATTGGCGAACGAACAACACAGAGTAGAGTCTGAACAACAAAGAGCGGCCTATGAAGAGCTTCCTCAAATGGTCATGAACATGACACAAGGTGGAACATGTGCGCCTAATCCTTTTTGGCCGCCTAACCCCCATCCTCCTCCTCCTCCTCCTCCTCCACCTTTATATTAATTTTTAATAAACATTATTTACATTTAAAATTTTGTTTAATGTTTTTTTGAAACACATTCATTTTGTAATGAATATTATTTCACTTTGAGTTTTTGTTGCTTAATATAAATTTTATTTGCATAATTGGTTTGTATTACCATTAATTTATATTGTTTTTTCTAAATAATTAAAAAACAATTAAAAAAAACAATTACACAGGGATTTACCGATGGAATAACTCTGTCGGCATTGGACAGTGTCTGCCACCATCACCCACCATCACCGACATATTCACCGACAGAAATAATCCGTCGGTATAAATTTACCGACGAATTTACAGACGGAAATATTCGGTCGGTATCAAATATCACCGACACTTTTGCCGACGGAGTTAGGCCGTCAGTATTTACATAACACCGACGGAATATTTTCCGTCGGTATATTCCAAGCGGGAAATTTTTTTTTTTTTGGCACGCACGGTCCGTCGGTAAAAGTTTTTTTTTGTATTTCCAACCGATATAGTGACGGAATGTGGAATCACCGACAAAAGGTATTCCGACGGGAGTATTCCGTCGGTAATATAGTCGGTAAATACTTTACCGACGAACGTTCTATCACACACCGACGGAATATTTTCGTCGGTAAAACTGTGAAATCTTGTAGTGATTAATGTCTTCTCTCAAGTGTAGAAGTGTCAAAGTAATAAATAACCCGGCAAGACCGGGGTCGAACCACAAGGAGGTTAATTGTATAAATTATAGACAACAATAATACAATAACAACAATAAGAACAATAATAATAGTAGTAGTAGTAGTAGTAGTAGTAGTAAAGAAGAAGAGGAAGAAGTTGATGAGAACCTTGAGATGGAAGATTAATGTAAGGATTAAACAATAATAAAAACAAATGTCAAGGTTAGAGGATCCATAAATGGTATTTCGAACAAGTATAGTATAAACTCTTATTACTCAACTGGAAACCACACACAAAAGAGGTTCCAATCGAATGATTTGTCATTAATAGCTCCTTGTAAATTATTAAAATGATCATATTAATTATCTATTTAAGTAACACCAAACTTTTAAATATTGTCAGGAATTAACGATGCTAACTTATGTTAACAACAAATCAAGTTCCTTTAATAGCATAGGTGTAGGTAATACCATATGGTTGGCTATGAAAGTGCCAAGCATTTGTTGAACCATGTGTTATACAACACAAATCTAGATTAACAATTTAAAAAGCAAGGTATTAAGAATTAGTAAGATAAAAAGATAAGACATGTTAATATTAAACATTAAGGTCCATGTTGAGTTTACACCATACTTATTCTTACACCATTAATGTAACCTTTTCACCTTGACATAATGAACTTATTCAAACATAATGAAGAAGAGAAACATAAATAAACAAAACAAGAACATAAATAAGATACAAGTTAACTAAGTAAAGGAAAGAAAATGAAAAGCATAAACAAGATATTAATAAAAGCAACACTTAAGAATTACAAAAAAAATATATAAAGAGAGAGAGCAAGAACAAGTTCTTGATCTGAACAACCAAGCCCCCAAATGCATGGCAAATGCCTCTTTTTATAAGCCAAAATTTGAAACTGTTGATTTGATGACTAATTGTTGAGTGGGTAGCCAACTCTTGACTTGGTGAAAATCCTTACCTTCTTGTTTGAATAAAACATCATTGCTAGCATCAAAACTCGATCCACCTTTACTTATGAAAGTTGTAGGAAATTATCTTAGCTTTCCAGGAAAAAAAATTGAGGTCATTTGGGCTTCTAGAACTCGAGATATAGGTTGAATACTGAACAATATCTAGGCTGCAGGACAAATTTAGACTTCTCCGTTGTTGCTATAATTTGGACTTGAAAACAACATTTTTAGATCTTGGACTCCATATAAAAGTTGTAGGCCTATGTCTTACTGAATTTGTGTAAAACTTTGAGATCATTTGAATATCTAGAACTCGAGATATGACCTAATTACCAAATAGTGTTCCAATTTAGACTGCACCAAAATCTCTTTTCTAAGTTTGGCCCTCTCTTTGTCCTTTCAATTTCAATACTTGAACTCATCAATCAATCCTTTCATTTATATGATAGCCCTGCATTTAAGATGAACATTTAGCATAAATTAAAGGTATCTTATATTATTAGGTATGTTATTATAAATCATGATTTAGTTAAGGAGTTATTGATACTTCAAGTGCAAAATGATTATATAAAACCTTGATAAACATGCACTTTTAAGTACTAATTAGTGTGCTCTAGCCGTCATCACACTGGGTTGCATGTGTGAGGGATCTACCAGCATTTCATCTAGCATATGCGTTGGTAACACATTAAGGGCCGAGCCGTTATCGATGAGAACTTTACCGATGAGATAATCTTTGCATCGGACCGTGACATACAAGGGCTTGTTATATCCAATTCCTTCAGCATCAAGTTCATCTTCCGTGAAATATAAGTAATTGGCAGTATAGATCCTCCCTACTAGACATACAAGGGCTTCATAGTCTTTTGTTCAATATCTTGGGGTACGTAGGCCTCATTCAGTACTTTTTGCAAAGCATTACGATGTGGCTCGGAGCTGAGTATTAATGACATGATGGAGATCTTGGCAGGGGTTTTCTTCAACTAATCCACTATATAGTACTCACTATGCTTCATCAATTTCAAGAACTCATTTGTTTCTTCCTCAATCACAGGTTTATTTACCTCAAACTCTTTATCGAGGTCCAACACCTCCTTGCCCTTAGCCTTTCTTTGCTTCTCTAATTCTTCAGGTGTGAAACAACGACCACTCCGAGTTAGCCCACTTATCTCAGTTCGGAACAACGGCAAAGGAGTTTTGATATTCAAGGTATAACCATAATCTCTAGGCATCACTCCATAGTCTACTTTGTTTGCATATGAGGGCCTGGTTAATACCAATTTCGAGAGCCCATTAGTTGTTGATTGGACTCTCCATTTCCCTTTATTCTCTATCATCTCTATCTCGTCATTATCTCTTACAGCCTCATTCCTTAGCTCTCCTAAAGTCAGCATTCTCGCAACCTTTTGATGAAACTCAATGCATTCATCAATGTGATGCCCTTTCTTTTTATGGAATGGGCAAAAATCATTTTCCCTCATGCAATGTTCAAATGGTTTCTCCAAATATCCAGATTGTACCAACATCTCGTACAACCTCGCCATGGTCACTTTTAACACCTTCTCTTTGCTACCGATCTCCATAGTATTCACTCCACTACCACTTATAACATGTTTGGGTAGAGGGTTCAAATTCACATTAGGCGAATCTTCAAAAGTGACCCATCCAATTTTGATAAGCTGTGATACCCTCTTCTTAAAAGCTACATAGTTTTCGATGCTATTACCCATATTACCAGCATGGTATTCACAAGTCAACTCGGGGTTATACCAGGTAGGGAAAGGTAATTGCATAGGTGGTAGTGGTAGGGGAGTTATATGTCCAATACTTAACAATTTGGCATATAACTCTTTTAGGGTCATTGGCAAAGGTGGTAATTGTTGGTCTAGTTGTTGGTTGTCTCTCCTTTGGTAAATGTTTTGGTTATTGACTAGGAATTTCATTTGATGGGGTTGGTTTAGGACGAAGGGTTTGGAAAAGTTATTGCTGGTGATTTGGGAGGTTTTGGTAGTTTTTTTCCTTTCCCTTAGTACCTGTCTTCTAGGTTATTCACCTCAATTTCCTTTTTCTTCCCAAAAAAACCCTTCTTATCTATAGGTTCTGTAATTCTCCCACTTCGGATTCCTTGCTCAATCCTTTCAGCAATTCGCACAGCATCATAGAAATGCTGGGCTGAGCTACCCATAAGGTGTTCGTAATATGGGGCCCTAAAAGTATTGGCAAACAGTGTCACCATCTCCGTTTCTATTAGTGGAGGTTGTACATTAATAGCTTGGTCTCGCCACCTTTGAGCATAAGCCCTCACCGACTCTTGAGTTCCTTTCTCCATGGTAATCAGACTGGTCCTATCAGGAGCAATCTCAAGATTGAACTTGTATTGCTTTAAGAAAACATCTATCATGTCCGTCCATTTCTTTATCCTAGCATTGTCCAGCCTCATATACCAGGTAAGGGTCGATCCTGTCAGGCTATCCTGGAAGAAATAAATTAACAATTTATCATCGTAGATAACTTTTACCATCTTGTTATAATAGGAACGAAGATGGGTCTTTGGGTATTCCATTCCGATATACTTAACAAACTTCAGCACTCTGAACTTCTTTGGAATTACGATGTTTGGCACCAAACATACTTCAGTGGCCCTAACTGGGTCAAATAAATCATTTCCTTCAACTGCCCTAAGCCTCTTTTCTAGCGTAGTCCACTTATCATACCATTCATGATTAGAGAAGCTGACGTCATGTGGATCCTTGTTTGTTAAATCCATTTTAATAGGGATTTGGATGGGCCAAGTAGGATAAGGATGCTGCTTATTTGGTTTATTTGCCCCCATGTTTATAGGTATGACAAGGATTTGAGCTGCTGGTGGTGCTTCATCAGGTTGAGTAGACGTTTCCTCTCCATCTCTGGCTCTTAACATTTGCTCTAACATACTAGTCAGATGCGCCACATCATTCCGAACTCTTTCAAGCTCTCTTTGGTACTAAGCTTCTGATTGTGACATTTCTTCATTTTCCATTCTTTTTCTTTGTCGAGTGTTGTGGATTCTAGAAGGGGGACCTATGTTTCTTAATCTGCAGATGAGTGCATAGATGTATGAGAAAAATGCATGATTGTGATAAGAATGCTTTGTTCATTGGGTATGGATGCAACTTTCTTGTGAACGAATAATAGCCACCACATTATAAACATAGGTTCTCTTGTCACATTGCTTTGATAGAAGTACTGCCTTTCGAGTCGTTTGCTTGAATCATATTCACCAAGAGATAGATTTTGCATAAGAAGATGGGTCAACGCCCTTTTCATTAATGCTTGATAAGTTTATTAAATTTAGAAATAAAAAAGGAAATACAACATGTTAATCTCTTTCCTCCACAAACTCTATAGCCAGAGGTAAGAAGGCAAAGCCGCAATTCTCAATCTTTCCTAGAAAGGCATCGGTTTCAACTAGGCTTCGACGATAGCGAATGATATCCCCTCCCACATTCCACGCATTGATTCTAATAATTCGAGCATGTGCAGCAGCTTCGTCCACTTGCTCATCTGTCTTGGTCATCTTTTTTATGAGCAGCATATTGGTTTTGTTCAAAGTAGTGTTATTGGTGTCGATTTGATCCTTGTGTTTTTCCATTGCTACTAGCTTCTCATCTAAATACTTCACCTTTTCATGTTCTTTGTCAAGTTTTATCCTCATAACTTTTATCTCATTCTTCTTAACCGCTAACTCTGCTTCAACATCCTCAAAACCTCTCCTTTTACTTTCTTCTTTTGCAATCCCCGTCGAATGGATTTCCAACTCCATATATTTCTTGTTCAAATCCTCATACTTCCCAATCCTATACATTAGTTCGAACTACACTTGTGCAAATTTTTCTTGGTAATATTCTGCACTTCCTTGGCAATTGTTAAAGTCAATCTCCATTGCTTCAAGTTCAGAGCAACTTTGCATCCAATCCAAACTCATTCCTCCTAGCTCCTTCTCACTTTCTTTCCTAGCAATCTTCTCCTCACCTAGCTTTAACTCAAGCTTTGTTATTCTTGCATCTCTAGACTATATTTGCTTATCTAGAAATGCTCTCTTTTTATCCTCTTCCATCATCATTTCTTCCAACATTGCCTTGTCTTTTCTGCTTTTGCTCAACTCTATCCGAAGTTTTTCCACTTGTCTTCTCAACTCATCTTCATTCTTTACCTTTTTTCTCTTAATAGGCTCTTCTACAGCTTGAGGAGATTTGGCTCCTACATAAGGCACGGCTGGAGCAGCTAAGTCTCTCCATTTTGCATATCCTTCGCTTGCAATTGGATCTTTTAAACCTTCTATCTCAACCAAAACCAGATGCTTCCAATCTTGTTTGATGATCTCCAAAACCTCTTCTGCAACGAGATCTTTGAACAAACCAAAGAATTGAGCAATTCCTATAGTCCTTAGAACAAACTGCATGCCCCCAAATTGCCTTACCACTAGGGCAGGAGCATAACTCACATGACCTGTAATCCCTACTAATGGTACCAACATCTTTGTCCACAACTCATTAGGACTTTCACTGTCGTTACCATGGGGCTCTCCACTTAAAATCACTATTAGGCAAACCTTCTAATTTGTCAACCCAACCTTGGTTATCTAGATCTCCCCATTCTTCTTCTTCTACGAACTTCAGGGCTTTTTTGTTTCGATATGGCTAACCATCCAAATATACAGCAATTGCGTGCAACATCTCATTGCCCCTTTTCTGGTCCTCCTATAATGGTTAAGTGTCAAGATTGTTTTGACTAAAATAGCAGCCACTGGATTGATTTGTGTATTCTCATACTCTACATAAGCAGCAGCGGCCTCCAAACTCACTACACTCGTCTAGCTTGGGAACAACACAAGGCCAAATATGCTTAAGGCAATCAATCTCTCTTTTTCTAATCCTGACCTCTTTTCCAATTCAATTTCTAGCATCCTCCATTTCAAACCAGTAGCGTTCTTTTCCAAAAACTTTTCCAAGTTGGAGATTCTGAGTAGTTTTGACAATTCCGGGATGATCTTGTCAGATCTCAAAGGCAAATAAATCCGATACAAATTGTTTGGAAACTCAGTCAACATCCCATATTCCTAAACACTAGGACTTAGTTCGCCATCCTGTCGCACCCTTGCGGCGGAGCGGCGACCCTCGATTGATTTCAGGTTTTTTTGTGTAAAGGAGTCGCCACCTAGTATTTTGGTCACTAGGAACCCTAACTGGTCTTTCAGAGATTCTAAGGTAAGAGACTGGTTGCGTAAAGGGAAGGTATTAGCACCCCTAGTACGCCTTACCTAAGGTAAGTTGCTTGGTGTTTGGTTTGCTCTATAATTGCTATGGTGTTAGTGTTTTTTAATCCCATCAGTTTTCCTAGGTTCGATTCAAACTAAATTTATTAGGATAGAAATCCAAGGAGATTCCATGTGCTTCGAAAGCTCATTTTTCCCTTAGTGTTTCAAGAGTTTTGCAACTCGTAGATTGCAAGGAGGAGGGACAAAAATTAAGAAATCTAGGGCGCTTAAAAAAAAACTATTTGTAGTGTTTTATACTCTTACAGCTCGTAAACCATGGAGTAAAAAATTTGAAATATCCTCGATTATAATCAAGGCTTATTTCAAGTATGTGTGCAGATTTATTATTCCCAATAATATTTTGGATATTCCTCCTTTAAGAATTTCTTTATCCAAACATTAGCGGTGAATAATAGATGAATTCCTCCCAAAATAAGATTTTTATATTTTTTAGAATATTGGCCAATACTATTTGGAGTTTTACAAACATGTTGTAAAATTCAAAAATGCAAGAAAACAATTTTGTTGTGTTTAAGAAATCCATGGAAAACACATTTTCAAAACTTCCAATATTTTTTGTATATAAAAAAATGTTCAAAAGGTATTAGGGTATTGACCGTATGCAACATACAAGAAAAGGTTTTTTGATATATATGTATATTTGTCACATTGCATCAAAAAAAACCGGGTATTCTAAACAGAAGACTAATATTTATTTTTCAACAAAAAAAAATTTCAAACCTTAAAATAAATTGCCAAAAAAAATCATAAATCACTTTCTCTTTCTTTTATTTTTTTTGAACAAGAAAAAAAAAGGTCTAGCCGGATCACTTGCCCAAGCAAGTGACCTGGTTGGACACAAAAGGGGTGCAACCCTCTTTTGTGAATGGAGAGCTACTGTTCAAGCGAATTAATTCACTTGAATAGTATAGACATATACATTACAACTAAGAAGGGCCCCGCTAACAGTGAAAATACTAAGAAAAAAAAAGCATGAAACGGGTGAATAGAAAACAAACATGGGGATGAAGAAACTGCAGTGGTGTTGAAAGAGTGATGGTTGCTTGGTCTGTGTCCTTCTTTTGTTCTGTGTTTGGATATGCTTATTGCCTCCTTCTTGACTCTGCGCCTCTGTCACTTTCTCTACTGATTTGCAATAAAAAAACGAAAAAAGGCATCTTTCTTTTCCCATTTTTGCAGTTTTTATTTGCAGAAGAAAAATGGAGCAAAGGCGTCTTTCTTGTTTTTCTTTTGCCGTCTCTCTCCCGTTCTCTCTTATCTCCTCTCTTTTTCTGCCCCCGTTAGGTCATTAGAAGGGCTTATATATAGTCTAAATATGTCTTTATTTATGAAGGATTCAATGCATTAATCCTAGGATGCAAATCCCTAATGATTTGTAGTAAAAAAAAACACAAAAAGGAAACTGAAATATTCTGATTTTATGTTGGGGCTTTACGTCTGATTTCTTTCCAGTTTTAGAGGATGGTATGGCTCTTTTCTTTACTTCCATAGGGCTAGCTGCTCCTTTTGAAATGAGGCAACAAAAACGTGGTCTTCAGCTCCAAAAATCAGGTGTGATGAGAAAGGAAAACAACAGAGAAAAAAGGAAAGAAATCAGATGTAGGGTGCAGCTGTAAAGTCTTATTTTCCTTATACGGTGTGGTAAAAATCTTGCCATCTATGATGATCCAACCCCCCCTCTCCATCTTTCAATATCCTTCTTCAATTCAATCCCTCATTTTAGCACTTTTTGATTCAGTCCTTGGTCCAAAACAAATCCTTCGAATTAGTCTCGCGGCAAAATTCTCTACCTTCAGGTTAGATATTCAAACGGGAATATCTCGAGCTTCTGATATTAAAATCAAGCGATTAAAAAGCCCAAATTTATCCACGCATCCAGGAGTACATCTTTGATGAAGAAATCGATGTGAGATAAAATCATTTTACATAACAGAATCTAGCAGTAATTTGGTTGGTCAAAAAGGGTCTCCTGTTCTAATTCAGAAACTGACCATGTCGAGCATCCTGATATGACTGAGAGTATAAACTAAGAACAAAAATCACAAAATTTGTGATGAAAATATAGTTTTTTTAGTGCAGACTCGGGTAAATATCCTTCTCGCGGCAAAATTCTCTACCTTCATGTTAGATATTCAAACGGGAATGTCTTGAGCTTCTGATATTGAAATCAAGCGATTCAAAAGCCCAAATTTATCCACACATCCAGAAGTTTATTTTTGATGAAGGAGTCGAAGTGAGATAAAATTGTTTTATAGAACAGAATCTAGTAGTAATTTGGTGGGTCAAAAAGGGTATCTTGTTCAAATTCAGAAAGTGACCATGTCGAGCGTCCCGATATGACTGAGAGCATGAACTAAGAACAAAAATCACAAAATTTGTGATGAAAATAGAGATGTTTTAGTGCAGACTCGGGTCAATATCCTTCTCGAGGCAGAATTCTCTGCCTTTACATTAAATATTCAAACGGGAATATCTTGAGCTTCTAATATTGAAATCAAGCGAGTCAAAAGCCCAAATTTATCTACGTGTCAAAGACTACATCTTTGATGAAGGAGACGACGTGAGATAAAAAAAGTTTAGAGAATAGAATCTAGCAGTAATCTAGTTGGTCAAAAAGGTTCTTGATCTCACAATGCTGAGCATCCAAATCTGACTGAGAATCTGCTCTAAGAACAATGATCCCTAGGACCTAATAAAGGTGTATGTCAATTTTTCAACATGTAATGAGTGACAGAATATACCTAGGATGGTCAGATATCATACGAAACCGAGTCAGAATCAGAGCCTAAGTTGGAACAAAAAATTACGACAGCAACATAACCATTTTTTTAGTGCAAATTCTGAGGGATTTATTCAACCTTAAAGACCAGATAAAAAAAAAACAAATTTAGCATTGTGAAGACTCCTGATCAACCTAAGAAAACCTGATGATTTTGGTAGTAAAGGGGAAGGATAAAAAGAGCAGAAAAGAGCTCAAACAAGGTCTCGAAAACAAATATTTCTTTATGTGCTTTTGTCAATCTTCTGGCGAACATGAGCTAAATTGTTACACTCTATTCAAGAGAGGTATACACCATCTCTAGCACATGGGGTCCAAAATTGAATAACAATAATGATTATTTTAATTATCTTATTCGAATAATGTTAATACTTGTAAATGCTGTTAGGTATTCATGATTATAACTTATGCTAACAATAAATCAAGTTCCTTCCATAGCACAAGTGTCGGTTATACCATATGGTTGAGCTATGAAAGTGCCAAGTATTTGTTGTATCAAGGATTATACAATATAAATCTAGATTAACCATTTAACAAGCAAAGTATTAAAAATAAACAAGATAACAAATACAAAACATGTTAGTATCAAGCATTAAAGTCCATGTTGAATTTATACTATACTTATTATTCCACCATTAGTGTAACCTTTCCACCTTGACATAATAAATTTAGCTAAACATAATGAAAGAGAGAAACATAAATAAACAAGATAAGAACATAAATAAGATATAAGTTAACTAAGTAGAGGAAAGGAAATGAAAAGCATAAACAAGAGATTAATATAACATAAAATAAAACTTGAACATTACAAAATACAAAGAAAGAGAGTAAGAGCAAGATCATGATCTGAACACCAAGATGCCTAAATGCATGGCAAATGCCTCCTTTTATAGGCCAAAATTTAGAACTATTGATTTGATGACAAATTGTTGAGTGGGTGGCCACATATTGACTTGGTGACAATCCTTATCTTCTTGTCTGAACAAAACATCATTGCTAATGTCAGAATTTGAACAGACTTTAATCATGAAAGTTCTAGGAAATTGTTTCATCTTTTCAAAAAAAAAAATCAATGCATTTGGATTTCTAGAACTCAAGATATGGGTTGAACATTGAACAATGTCTGGGCTGCAAGACAAATTTCGACTTCTCTGTTGTTGCTACAATTTGGACTTGAAAACAGCCTTTTTAAATCTTGGACTTCCATTAAAGTTTTAGGCCTATGTCTTAACTTTTCATCCATATAGAGTAGACCTAAATCCAAAATCTACAGCTCCATATATGACTAAATGACCGAATAATGTTCCAGTTCCGACTGAACCAGCATCTCTTTTCTAAGCTTAGCCCTCTTTTTGTCTCTCAATTTTAGTAGTTGAACTCATCAATAAATCCTTTGATTTATGTAATAGACCTGCATTTAAGATGAACATTTACTATGAATTAAAGGTATCTTATAGTATCAGACTTGTTATTAAAAAACACGCTCTAGTTAAGGAGTTATAAATACTTCAAGTGCAAAATGATAATATAAAACCTTGATAAAAATGCACTTTTAAGTACTAATCACTAAGGGATAAGGGCATAAAAGAGCACTCAAAAGGAGGTAGAGTTGAAAAATTCACTTCCCAAGAGGTGATGGTAAGACACCAATATATCAATGATGAAATCAATGCATTATGATCAAAATACATATATACTTACATAAGAAATATAGGTCCCCTTTTTTTCATGGAGTTTTTATTTTTTCAAAAGTTTGAGTCTCTAATAGTAAGCTTTGATGCCCTTCTACTCTTGCTTACTCGAGTCATGACATGATCAAAAAATTGATGTCTTATCCCAAGTGCAAGAGCCTTGAAGTAATAAATAACTCGGCAAGACCGAGATCAAACTACAAGGAGGTTAACTATATAATAATAATAATAATAGTAAAAAGAATAACAACAAGAACAACAACACCAATTATGGTGATGATGGGTTAAAAAGGACTTTGAGATGTAAGATTAATGTGAAAATTAAACAATGATAAAAACAGTTGTCAAGGTTAGAGAATCCACTAATGGTATTTTCAATAATTACAATATAAACTCTTTTTTATTACTCAACTGGAAACCACAAATAAAAGAGGTACCAATCGGATGATTTGTCATTAATAACTCATTATAAATTATTAACATGATCATAATAATTATCTTA
The DNA here is from genome assembly GCA_033617975.1 of Populus alba x Populus glandulosa. Classification (NCBI taxonomy): domain Eukaryota; kingdom Viridiplantae; phylum Streptophyta; class Magnoliopsida; order Malpighiales; family Salicaceae; genus Populus; species Populus alba x Populus glandulosa. The sequence goes on from CM066143.1 coordinate 35,574,658, forward strand.
TTTAAATAACACCAAACTTTTAAATATTTCAGGAATTCATGATGCTAACTTATGTTAACAACAAATCAAGTTCCTTTCATAGCACAGGTGTAGGTTATACCATACAATTGGTTATAAAAGTATCAAGCATTTGTTGTACCAAGTTTCATACAACACAAATCTAGATTAACCATTTAACAAGCAAGGTATTAAGAATTAATAAGATGAAAATGATAAGACATGTTAATAGCAAGTTGTTTAGGATATAAGCATTAAAGTCTATATTGAGTTTATATTATACTTATTTTAACACCATTAGTGAAACCTTTTCACCTTGACTTGGTGACAATCCTTATCTTCTTGTCTGAACAAAACGTCATTGTTAATGTCAGAATTTGAATAGATTGTCTTCATGAAAGTTCTAGAAAATTGTATCAGCTCTCTCACAAAAAAATGAATCGGTGCATTTGGACTTCTAGAACTCGAGATATAGGCTGAACAATAAATAGTGTGTGGGCTATAGGATAAATTCTGACTTCTCCGTTGTTACTACAATTTGAACTTGAAAATGACCTTTTTGAATCTTGGACTCCCTTGAAAGTTTTAGGCCTATGTCTTAGCTTTCTAGCCATATAATAGTGTTCCAGGTTGGACTGAACCAACATCTCTTTTCTAAGCTTAGCCCTCTCTTTGTCTTCTCAATTTCAGTAGTTAAACTCATCAATCAATCCTTTCATTTATGTGATAGGCCTGCATTTAAAATAAACATTTACCATAAATTAAAGGTATCTTATAGTATTATAAATGATATTATAAAACATGCTCTAGTTAAGAAGTTATTGATACTTCAAGTGTAAAATGATGATATAAAACCTTAATAAAAATGCACTTTTAAGTACTAATCAAGTCACATCTTGTGATCTTAACCTCTAGGTGGGATATGACATCAACATACTTTTTTGCCCACAAACCTATATCTGGAGGGTTATCAGCTTTGGATTATATCTCTTGTCATCTTAGAAGGTGAATCATGGAGCCAACCTTATATGTTTTGTTGGATTGCCCTCCAGCTTGATCATGCTCCCAAGTGTTCAATTCAGGTTTTCTTTAGGGAAAAGGTTGTGTGAAAAAAGATTTGGTTATTTACAAGGAGTTGTTTTCACAATGAACTTTTGGAATTTCAAAGCTATTCCAAAAAAATCATTTTGATGTTTGTTTAAAACAAACTTGTCCTGGAAATTCAAGCGATTCTCATGGATATGTTTGCATAAGTGTTATGAACTGATGTTTTGTTTTATTGATCAAAATGGGTTCAAGATCCAATTTTAGGGTTTCAAAGAGCTAGTTTTTAAAGCATTCATTTTGATTGCATAAATAATGACTTGTTTTGCATGGGAAAACATTGCCTACCAATCCAGATTGCTTGCCTTTGATTAGAAAGGGCTTGATTAGGCATGTAATGTAGGCTTTGGCTCTTGGTTATAAAGAAAGGATATTTATAGGCTCAAAAGGTATTTAAGGGATTTTAAAACTAAGAATCACTAACATTTATTTCCCAACCTCTTTCTATTCATGGATTTCTAGACTTTGGAATTGATTTCAAAATGGTGCCCCCTAGGTTTGGGCTTTTGCTTCTTTTGATTTTGAACATCATTATGTTAGTGATCTTTGTGGCATGCTCAAATCTTTTTGACTTCTTAAACTCTTTCACTCCCCCAGCTTTGTTTGACACTTTTGATCATTGAGGATTTTCTTTCATGCCCTCTAGTTTTGTTTGGGCACTTTTATCATTGAGGATTTTTTTTCATGCCCCCTAGTGTTGTTTGGTCACTTTTAGTCATTAAGAATTTTTTACATTTGCCTCTCAGCGTAGGGTGTGATCCTATCCAAGGTTCTTTTTCAAGAAAAAGACATTAGGCTCAAAAAGGGACTGTAAGGGATTTTTTAGAATTTGTGAAATAATGAACAAAGATGACCTTTCTTCATTTCAAATGCAAGCACTTAGGATTGGTAAGTTTTGCTTTATTTTAAGTGAATATGGAAAATGATTTCTCATTATTCATACATCCAAAACTCAGCTTTAAAGTCATCTCATGGTGTTTGGGTTGTTCTTCATGTTTTCCAGGTGTTAGAATATCACTTGAATTTCTAGAACTTGTTTGTTAGAACAAACACTAACTTGATTTCTGTTAGAATATCACTTAAACTAGTTTTTGGAGGAAAGAGGAAAACATCAAAGAATTCTTGGTGCAGTGATTTTGTGAGTAAAAGTTATGTTCAGTGTGTTATTTGCATGAAGGCACATCATGAACACAGAAAAACACATGATCTTATTAAAAAGAAAGGCTCATTTGATAAAGAAAGTCTTGTGGCATTATAAGCCAAATTGCCAACAAGACTAAAAGAGGTTGAAATAGGACAAAATCAAAATAATTTTGCAGGCATGATCAAATATAGGCAATTATTTTGAACACAATATAGGCAGGCTTCATCCTCCCATTATGTGGAAGAACTTTATCCTTAATACGTTGCCTTCTTCACACCTTACTCTTGCAATTAGTGCTTTGAGGTTTCCCGAGCATTCCGCCTCTAGTGCATTTTCGATCCATTACTTGAAGCATGATTAGGTAGAGGGTTCATACTCACTTTAAAGTTTCTTCAAATGTTATCCACCTAGCTTTGATCAAATGCATGAACCTTTTTTTTAAAGCACTGCAAGTATGAATGTTATGTCCCACAGCGCCAGCATGGTACTCACAAGTTAGATCTGACTTATACCAATTGGGGTAAGGTGGTTATAGAGGCGTAAGAGGTTCAGAAGCTACATGTCCAATGCTTAGAAGCTTTTGGTACATCTCATTTAAGGGCAACGGTAATGGAGGTAGTTGTTCCTGAACTCTTTGGTGTTTGGTTGAGGCTCAAGTTTTCTGACAAGAAAAGAAGAGTTAAGATTGATGTTGGTTATTTAGGGTGAAGTGTGGTAGTTTTGGAATAGGTTTTTTCTTTCTCTGTAACCATCCTCAACAAGGTCAACATCTTTCCTTTTATCTTCGAAACCTCTTTTCTCCACAAGTGTAGAGATTCTACCACTATTTACTCCTTACTCTATACCTTTAGCTACTACAACAACATTAATAAATTGTTGGGGCGAACAACCCATCACATGCTCATAGTATGGCACCTTGAGTGTGTTGACAAATAGAGTGACCATGTTTTTTTCCAAAGGTGGTGGATGCACCTGAGCAGCTAGATCTCTACATCTTTGAACATATTTCTTTATGCTTTCTTTGTCTATTTTCTCTATATTAGACAAGTTGGTTCTATTAGGAGCAATTGTTGTGATGTCATGGTCACACAAATTAATTACCCTAGCTTAAAACACAACACACAAGATAGTATAAAGCAAGTAAGGGGTCGATCCTACGAGGAAGATTTAGTTCAGATTTTTATGTTATACGCTATGCAATGGGGGGTTTTAATTTGTGATGATCTAAACTATGGAAGAAATTAAACCAGCAAACAAAATCAATTGATACTGAAATTTATCAAGAAAACAAACCTTGGTCGCAAGCACAGATCCACCAACAAAAATCAGAACCGATCCTTGAAATGAAACTTCAATTTATATTCTGAATTTTTTATCTTTTCTGAATGTTGGTTAATTAACGGATTCACCGTATAAATAACCTTAACCAACAAACAATCACAATATCTGCATTAATGATTTAATTAAATGGCAGCCCTAAGAACTAGATAAATTGATTGATCTCTTGACAACCAAGCTGTCCATAGCTTGTGTTTCTTTGTTCGAGTGTTCTCCCTAAGTTCAATAATGTAGTTCCGCCATCATTATCAAGCTTAGTTGCTTCGCAAGTTCATATATCACAACTCCGGTTTTGATATCAAACTTAGCAATAGATTTGTTTACAATAATAACTTAGAGTCCGCTCTAGCAATTATCAACAACAATCATAGAAAATATGCATAGGAAAATAATCATACTCATTTATAATATAAACTGAAAATAAAAGGAAGAATAAATCTCATGGTTCTTGAAATCCAAAGGTTTGTTGTGTCCTTGCAACCAAGAAAACGAGCTTAGCCTTGCATATCTATGGAACACCTGCTCCTGAAGATAGAAGAAAACATTATTTCTAGTTTGTAGATAGGAGAGTTTGCATTTCTTCACTTATGGTTGCCACCCTATTTTTTTCCCTCTTTCCCTTCTCTCTTTCTTTTTATAAGCTAAGAAACCCTAGTCTCTATTTTACAAAATAGCCCTCCCTTAAGTTAACAACTTACATTTAAGTACTTCAATAACTATTTTCCTAAAAAGGAGAAATAGCTTTGCATTAAATCTTCAAGCTTTAACTTAGAGGAGCTAAATTGCTGAAATAAAAACTTGGACACCGGTTTAGATGCTTTGAAACATAATTTGGACATGTTCCTTAACAAAACTTGTTTGCTAGCAGAATTCAGCTGTCATCTTTCAACATTAATATCTCCCTCAGATGACATCAGTTTTTGCTGAAATTTGGAGCATTAATAGGTCTTTAAGTCAGAAATCCAAAAACATTACGTTTGTATCAATTGAACTTCTGCAGCTCTAGATATTGAATTTTGAATGGCCAAAGGTCAACATTGGTAAAATGTGAGATTTGACTTTAAAGGATGTGATTTCCATGATCTTTCTCTTTTTATTTTTCTTGCATTAAATTTCTAGAAAGGTATGGATGTTAGCGTTTTAGTGCCACTGGAATCACTTCATTTCAACCTCTAAAACTCACGTTTTGCACAAAACATCGACTGAACATCAAATCTATCAATTACCTCCAATTTACTCCTTTTTGCATCTTTCATCCAAAAGTGCCTTCAAAACATAAAACAAAGAATATCAAGGCATTAGATATATATAACATAGGCAAAACACTAGTTAAATGTGGGTGAAACTATCAAATAATATGGTTACATCAACAATGTCAATGTTATACTTGTATTGCTTTACAAAAGCATCCATCAAGTCTTTCCATTTGCAAATCTTTGTGTTGTCCAATCTCATGTGCCAGCTCAATGCTGCCCTACTTAAGTTATTTTGGAAGAAGTGCATCAGTAGTTTCTCATCATGTATTACTTTTGTCATTTTGTTATAGTATGATTTGAGATGAGTCATGGGGCATTGTGTTTAAGTGTATTTAATAAATTCAAAAAAACAAAATGTTTTTGGACAATAACACTTGGGACTAGACACATTTCTGCTGCCCATACTGGATCATATAAGTCTACCCCTTCAATGGCTCCGATTCGGGCTTCCCGTGCCTCCATCTTATCTTGGTCAATGCCATTGGATGACTTGATATTGTGGTACATGTTGGCAAATGCATCTATCACTATAGGGGCTAGTGTTAGTGTTGCTGATTGCACAAAAGTTGGATTGTGTTGAGGCTCTTCAAGCTAAACCATTGTTAGAGTCTGAACAAAAATTGCGAGCTGGTTGGAAAGATCTTCACCAAAGGCATTTCTAAGTATTTGCTCGAGTAAGCTAGTAAGGTGAGTCACGCTTGCTTTCAGAGACTCTAACTCTTCTTGGAAATGAGCATCATAATGAGCACGCTCTTTATCTTCTATGTTTCTTGCTTAGATTTGGGTGTTGTAGGCTCTTTGGGGACCTATATTTCAATCTGGTGCATGCATGTATGTCATTTACAATGAATGGATGCATGAATACGGATGCAAATGTATGTGCATGCATATTGGGTAGGAATGGAAAAAACCCATACAAAATGCATAGCAAGAGAGTCCATGATGTAAAGGAAGGTTCTAGGTCTTTACATGATGGGTAAGCTTTCTACTTGGTCTTAAAAAAGTCTATGAACTGCCCAATGACCACCTTACATGAAGGCAGTTTATGGGTTTACAAGAAATGGTTGGAACACAGTGTGACCGCCATTACCGAGTAAACACTATGTCCATAGTTAGATGTTTCACAAATCTAAACCTTAACTGAAAGTCATGAGACAAACCATTACTCCCTACCTAATCTAGAAATAGGTTTTTTTGCAAAATTAAAATGCTAAAGCAGTAAAAATATGACCTAAAATTAAAGACCAACAAAAAGGCAAAAAATCAAATAAGCAAACAAGCAAAACAATCAAGGTGTTCCCTAGTGGAGTCGCCATCTTGTCGTGGGGTTGTGTCGAGACATCGTCTGGTGATGCCAAAGGCTTTTGTCATGCCTCCTGATGAGGTGTGGTGTATTAGGAAGGGTTTTTGAATTTAATCATAAAATTATGATTAATGTTTAGGAGTCACCACCTAGTATTATGGTTACTGGGAACCTATGGTCTGCGAGAGTCTAGGTAAGGGACTGGTTATGCAAAGGAAGATGCAACACCCAATGCACCCTCCCTAAGGCAAGTTGCATTGTTGTTTAATTGTTTTTCTAAGTTGGGTTTCTATTCGTTAGTCTTTTCGAAGGTTTAAGGCAAATCTATTTCATGAAAAAGTCTCTCCCTTATAGGATTAAATCCTAACCATTCTAAAGTCTGAAATTTAGCATCGCACTTATTTACACCTTATATCTTTGATACATGATGGTGTACTTTATCGTGTAATTTTACACCCTACAGATATTAAAGTCTACATCTGAACCCTGGACAAAAGATTGGAAATTGTTTTTTGATATTTTGACCAAACCCTAATAGATGATCATAAACTGCTTATTATTATTATTATTATATATATATATATATTTCAAAATATGAGAAAGATGCAATTTTTTAATGCAAATATGCTTGGAAAATTTTTAGGATTTGGCCGTATGCATCAAAACAAAATAATGTTTTTTATGAAAATGTTTTGAATTAGTTTTGAATTATTTCGAAGAAAACTAGGTATTTTAGTATCGAATTTGTATTTTACAGTGTAAATATACAACCTAATATTATGCAAAATTGGTAGAAAAATATTTGAGAAAATCAAAAAAAAAATTGAAATGATTTTTGAATTTTTTTTGGATTTTTTTGTTGTTTTAAAATATTATAATATATATTATTATAAATAAATATATATGGGATGGGTCAGACTCAGCCACAGAAAAGGGTGGGTCGATGTCAGCGCAAAATGGTTGGGTCGATCTCAACCCAACATATATTTTTATAATTTTAGGGGTCGGGTCGAACCTAGCCTAGAAATTTAGGTTGGGCTAGATACAGCCCGACCAAACATCCATTGTATGAACAGTGGGTGTGAATTATAATTCACACCCATTGTTCATGTGTGAATAGTAGGACATGAATTATAATTCAGGCCTACTATTCATGCAGTGAACAGTGTGAAGAAGAAGAAGAAGAAGAAGAAGAAGGAGAGGAAGGTTACCATGCGTGAAGGTGGTCTGACCGAGGAGGACGACATGGTGCAAGTAGTGGCAATGGTGGAGAGTTGAGCCGCTAGAGTTGTTGCTACTCACGTTGCAGGTGCTGCTACTATCGTGGTCAGTGTTGGGATTTCTTATAGTTGGAGTGGATAAGAAGAGAGTCGCTGCCTCTACTGCTGCTGGTAAGGATGAAAGTTGCTCAAAAGGTGGTTGTTGCTGCTGCTGTTGAGGTCGTGGTGATAGAGAAGGAAGAAAGATGAAAGAGGTCTGCAGAAGAGAGAGAGGGAGGGAGTAGCGATGGCTCCTAGTGGCTAGTTGGTGGTTGGGGTAGCTACCTATCGTGGAGCTGGCAGTGGGAGATGGTGGTAGCGTTGCTTGGAGGCTGGAACGTTGGAGAGAGAGAGACAGCAGAAAAAAGAAAGAGGCTGGTTTTTGACCAAATTCAGACCCAATTGTTTTCCTCCTTAGGCCATGAAACACATTCGTATTTATAGGAGGTGGAAGGGAGGTGGAAGAGGGATATTTTGTATTTAATGGTGCCAAATCGTGGCCTTTAGTGTCGCGGGGAAGGATCCCAACCGTTGGTTCAAAGTTTGCATCATGAGTTGTCAAATCTGTAGGAAAAGACTGCCTAAGCTGGCTATTTTAGGCCGGCGTTGAGGCCATTTTAATTATAATATGCCTGACTGGACCATACTCGGGGATAGAAGGATGTCAGGTGACTATTTTGGTTCATGTGTTGTCAATTTTTATAGACATGTGAGGCATTAAATGCACCTGCAAATTAGCCACCCAATCAGCTTTTTCAGCAAAATAATGAAGAAGATAATGAACAGTACCAGAGTTCTGTTTTTTGCCACAGTTCATTTCAGTCCTTCCCCTTTACATTTTATTTAATTGCACCCCTAATTGACCATAAACCTTTGATTTAATATGATTAAGCCCCTGTTGAACTTCAACTTCAACCTCGTATTAACGCGCCTTTTGTACTTTGGTCCTTGTCTTGGATTTATGCAATTTAACACCTAATTGACCATTAAACTTTCAATATTCTTCAATTTAATCCCCGGTTTTTGTCAATTAAGCCATTATAGTCCGGCGCCTTTTACAAATTGATCATTGGCTGTAAATTTTATCAATTAAACCCCTAATTGGCCCCAAAACTTGAATTTTCTTGCAATTTGGCCCCTGATTTCAATCAATTAACTAGGTAAAAATTCAATTTAGTCTTTTAAAATTCAAATCTTCTCAATTAAGCCCATATTAGGCCTCCAAACTTAATTTTTGACTAATTAAGCCCTCAAAAAAATTAATTTGACTCATTTAAAGTATAATTAAGTCCTTGTACTTAATTAAATCCTTCAATTGGACCCAAATTAATTCTTAAAAATAATTAAAATTCAATTTGGCTTATGATTAAATCAAATTGACCTTTTAAAAATTTAATTATATCCTTGGACTTAATTTTTATGCAAATTCACTCAATAATCATTTAATTTGACCTTGAATTTGCAATTTTTTTCTCCATTTTTTTGGCATAATGGGATACAATTAGGCTTTGAATTTCATCTAAAATTGCATCTTGGTTTTTATGTTTTTTTTTTCTTGGAATCCTCCTCTGTTTGCTTTCTTCATGTCACCAGCCTTTATTTTATTTTTTTTATTTTTATTTTGAAAAAAAAGTAAATTTTAGAAAATAACCCAAAATTGGATTATGACATAATGTCTAGGTTGATGATAAAAGAGAAGCAAGAAAGGCAGCTGAGTCAAATATGAGGGAATACCTGAGCAGGGAGACTAGGTCTCTACAATCTAGTTTAAGCTAGAATTCTAAGAATAAGAGATAAAAAAAATTAAAAATGAAAGACCAATTCAAAGAGGGGCAGGACTACATCGATAGCTTTGATGTACAACTAAATATAAAGATAGTTGAACTTGATATCAAGAAGAAGGAACTTTAAAGTGCCAGAAACCAGATCTAACAGTTATAGAAGACAATTCAGATACTGGAGAGGAACAATAAATTGTTAACCACAAGCAACAGAACATTTCTTCAAGATAACTATGAGTCACTAACTCAAGTCTTTTTTAATCAAAGGTAGGCAATCAAAATCAGTAGGCAATGTTTTCCAAGTGAACAAGCTTTATTCATACAAGTAAAATGAATGCTCTAAAGACTTGTTCTATGAAACCCTTATATTAAAATTTAAACCCTTATAATGAACAAACATGAACTAAATAGTGTGGACTTTTTAGCCCTATCACAACTTCTTTTGAGTGCGCCTCAAGCCTTACTCAGATAATGCACTTTCTAGCCTTATATCTATCTATATTTCTTTCGAGTGTGCCTCTGAGCCGTCATCACTCAGATAATATATTTTCTAACTTTATCTCTATCTCTATTTCCTTTAAGCATGCCTCTAAGATCTTATCTCCCAAATAGTATGCTTCAAAGCCCTATCCCTTCTCTTTTCTAAATACTTATATGAGCCCTCGTCACTTAGATAGTGCGCTTTATAGCCCCATCTCTATCTTTATTCCTTTCGAGTGTGTCTTTGAGCCCTTATCACTCTGATAGTGCGTTTTTTAACCCTGTATCCATCTTTATTTCCTTTGAGTGCGCCTCTAAGACCTCGTCTCCCAAATAGTATGCTTTCTAGCCCTATCTTCATCTCTTTTTTAGTGCACTTTTAAGCCATAGTCTTCTAGATAATGCATCTTCAGGATCTATCCATTTGCTTCTAAGAGCACTTTTTAACCCTTACAATCAAATAGTGCACTTTTAGGCCTTATCTCTTTCTTTTAGGCACACCTCTGTACCCTTATCTCCTAGATAATGCGCTTCATATCCTTATATCTTCTCCTTTCTGAACGTACCAGTGACCCCTCATCACTCGAATAATTCACTTCCTAACCTTATCTCTATTTTTCTAGAGTGTACCTTCAAGCCCTCACCATTAAAATAGTGTTTTTTCTAGCCCTATCTCTATCTTTATTTTTTTTTCGAATGTGTCTTTGAGCCCTCATCATTCAGATAATGTGTTTTCTAACCCTATCTCTATATTTATCCTTTGAGTGAGCCTCTAAGACCACATCTCCTAGATAATGTGCTTTCTAGCCCTGTCTGTATCTATTGTTGAGTACGCCTTTAAGCCCTCATATTTCATATAGTGTGCTTTCTAGCCATATCTCTTTTTGAGTGCATTTTTTTGCCCTTACTTCTAACACTTTCAGAAGGATTGACCATTTCTTGATCTGGTAGAACCATAATCTCTCATTCTTTTTTCTTCTTTACAACCTTACCATCTAAAGCCTTTTACAAGACTTTCTGTTGTAAGCATTGTAAAGAAAGGCTAACTATCATAACCTATTTTTGTGTTATTCCCCCCAAATTTACCCTTTTTTCCTTTCAAATTAAAAATAAAAGTGATAATAGCAAGATGATTGGCTCCTTGGCAAAAACATGTTGAAAGGGTTTCAGATACATAAAATAATCAAGCTAGAGTTTTAGATGAAATTGGAAGCCTAATCATATCCTATTGTACCCCAAGACTAAAGAGATAATGTAGATTCAAGGTCAAAATAAATAATTATTAGACGGATCTGCATAAAAAAACTCAAGTCCAGGAACTTAATTAAATGTTTAATAAGTCAATTTGATTTAATCATGAGCCAAATTAAAAGTTTAATTATGTTTAAGAATTAATTTGGGTCAAATTAAAATATTTAATTAGGTGAAAGGACTTAATTATACTTTTAATAGGTCAAATTAATTTTATTAAAGACTTAATTCATGAAAATTAAGTTTGAGAGCCCAATTTGGGTTTCATCGAGAAGATTGGAATTTTAGAGGACCAAACTCAATTTTTACAAAGTTAGTTGATTAAAATCAGGAACAAAATTTTAAGATCAAAATTTAGGGTTAATTAAAGGTTAAATTGAAGAGATTCATAACCAAGGATCTTTTTGAAAAAGACGCTAAACTTTGAGGATTCAATTCTTTTGAACACTAGAATGCAATTGAAGTAAATTGAAAGTTTAATGATCAATTGAGAGTTAATTTGCATAAATCCAAAACCAATGACCAAAATGAAAGGCATTGAAACTCAGGGTTGATATTAGAGTTTGGTGAGAGTAAAATCGAATAAAATTAAAAGTTTGAAATCAATTAGAGATGAGATCAAAAGAAATCAAAAACCAAAATACCAAATTAAATGTTAGTCAAATCTCTAATTAAAACCATAAAATATCAAAATGATCTTGTTTCATTTAAATGAAATAGGACGTTTTGACCAAAATAGTTCCTCTATAAATTGAAGTGGGTTTAAGGCATTGAGAGAGTAAGAGAGAAAAGGGTAGAGTAAGCAAAGAAACCAGCCTTTTTTACCATTTTTAACATTGTTTCTTCCTCTTCATCATTGCTTCAACCATCTTTTTCATCGTGAATCCCAGCAGCCTCAACTTCGTGACCAACAGCGGCCCAACACCTTAGCAACTTCATCTTCTCACTGACAATAGGAACAATCTCCTCGACGCCAACATTTTTTATAAACCAGCCCTGCCAACCGTTAGTTTCACCACCAACAACTCCATCATAAGCCGCCAACAAGAGCGTTAGACAGCAACACCCCATCCAATCTAGATAAGCTTATTTGTCCCTTCTCTCCTGTGTTTTTTCTTTCATATACATGCAGGAAATGAGTTAATTCATGTCATACAGAAGAAATCTAAGATGGGCTAGACCCATCTCAACCCAGCCTAGATAGTTAGGTCGGGTCCAGTCCAAATACAAAAGAAAAGAAAAAAGAAAAGATTGTTGGGCCTTCAGCTGGCCCAACCCAATCCAACCAAACCGAACTTGGGCCTCAGGCATAAATAGCAAGTTAAAAAAATAATATAATATTATTTAAAACAAATATTAAAAAAAATAAAAATTAAAAAAATTTAAAGACCATTTTAAAATTATTTATGGGTCCGTCGCATGTTTTTCTAACAATTTTGTTTAATATTAGGACATAAATTTATACTATAAGATATAGACCCAATACAAAAAAATATTTGATTTATCCCTAAAAAATCCAAAAATTCTTTATTGAAAAAAAAAAGTTTTGTTTTCATACATACAATTAAATCCTAAAGATTTTTCAAGCATATTTTCTAAAAAGGATAAAAACACATTTTTATCATGTTTTAAATGCAAAATAGATATTGTAACTGGTTTATACCAAAAAATCTCATAATAATTAGTTTGTTTTTCAAAATGTTAGGAATTAACTATATTTTAAAAATAAATGCAATGCTAAATCTAGACCTTAGAATAGTTATGACTTAACTCAATAAGGTAGAGATTTCTTCATAAGGGAAGATTTGCCTTAAACCTTAGACAAGACCAACGGATAGAAACATGACCTAGAAAAACAATTGACAAGTAATGCAGCTTACTTTAGGTTAGGTGTACTAAAGGTGATGCATATTTTCCTTATACAACTAGTTTCCTTATACAGACTTTCGTAGACTATTAGGTTTTCTAGTGACCATAATACTAGGTGGCGACTTCTGAATCCCATACTTATAGCTTTTTGATTAAACCCAAACCTCATTTTCTTTCTATAAGCCAGCTCCATCACGTGATGTTGTGCACGTCACGACAGGTACAATTGACTTAGGGTTGTGGTATCTTAAAGAAAGCAAGTTAAGTTTGATTAGTTATTCAAAAGCTAATTTTGCTAGTTGTTAAATTGATATAAAAAGTACTAGTGAAACATGTCACTTTCAAGAATCATCACTAGTATCTTCGGCCAATAAGAAATAGAACTCTATAGTCGTATCTACAACTTATGTAGAATATATAATAGTTGGTAATCGTTGTGTACAAAACTTATGGATGAAACAAACTTTAGAAGACTTTAGACTTAATTTTGATTACATACCTATTAAATATAATAAGAAAAAAATAGTGCAATAAGTCTGTCTAAAAATCCTATACAACACTCATGTACAAAATATAATGAAGTGAAATATCACTGCCTAAGAGATCACATGAAGAAGGGTTTTATTGTACTTTAGTTTGTAAGCTTAGAACATCAACTAGCATATATTTTTACAAAGCTTTTAGGTAAGGATTTCTTTTGTGAAATAAGGAAGAATTTAGGCTTTATTCATGCTAATAAAATTTAAGATTTTATCTTTGTGTGTATACATTATTGGAAATAAGTTGAACATATCTAAGTGATAAAAATATATACCCCTTAGAATGAAAAATCTGTTTTGCTGTAAAAATATATACCCCTCTATCTCTTTGATATTTTGACTTCATTTTTACATGAAAATGACCCTTTTAAAGTGTATAAGAAGGATCGAAAGAGAAAATTGAAAAATTTCAAGGTTGAGGTTAAACTAGTAGACCAATTTAATTAACTAAATGCAGTTGGTCAACTGGTTGCTTGAAAATATTTTGCTAATTAATATATGGATATTTTTCAATGGATAAATTGATATTTTGCTACTTTATAGGATTTTTTAGATTTTTCTATAAATAATAAGTTATGTCTCTTATTATTGAGAGATTGTCTGTTAGATAGAAAAACTATGTAAATCACATAATAGAAAGATAACACTCTAGGCATAATAATCTTTTTCTTTTAAATAAGGATTTAGGATATTTATTACTGGTGGATCGTATGAATTATTGTTGGAAACCGGAGAATTGGATAGCTTTTAATTTGCGAAAACCCAATCTTTAAAGAATTATTTAAAGTTAAAGAATATCAAAATTTCAGGTAATAAATCCTTAAATAACTTGAGATATATCTAACAGGGTTTCGGGGACTTCCAAATAATTTTTTTTATTGTTTCTGCTATGTGCATTCTATTTAGGGAACCAACATATTTTTGGTTAAAATGTTTTTTTTCCTTTAATGAGTTTCTTTTTGTGCAATTAGCGCTTTTAAGGAAATTAATTTTGCTTTTAATCTTTTTATAATTTTTCAAGGTTCACATTGCTGTTGATTCTTTTAGGTGAAGGCAAGGAAGCTATACAAAAAGAATGGCAGCCATACAAATGAAAAAAAACGAAAGCCAGAAAAGTCTCCAAAACGTAAAACATACTCAAAAAGAACTTAATATATGAATTAATAAAACAGATTAATTAAGTACGGGGATTACATCGATCACACTCAAATTTATTTTATGGTATGGAATATCAAATGCCAGGTCCAAATACTGTGCGCCATAGCTGGGCATCATGCCTAACAACGCATGAAAATTTAAAAGGAAAAAAGGCTCAACAACATTATTTAGAGGCAGTATGAGCTACAAGGAAGCGTAGCAGCTGATCATTTACTTGAAGAGCTCGTCTGGAATGACCTCATCATGGCAGCAAAGGAAAGTGGAGAATTTCTCCATGGTTTGGTTGCACTCTGGGCATTTCATGGTCTGAGGGATCCTACCCGTAGTCATTGGGAAATCGAAGCGGCAGCAGGGACGAGCAATGTCATGGATCCTGCCTTGGTGATCACGGAAGGCCAAATCAAAGCCCTTGACAGGCACTTGTTCCTTCCACAAGTCATACTCAAGCAATGTTTGCAAAGCTGTCGTCTTGTGACCATTGGTCACAACATTAGATCCATTGCTAAGCACAGCCCATCCACCTTCTCTGTCGTAGCTAAGCAACTTCTTGATTTCTTGCATCATAGGATCATGGTCATCAAGCTTGCCTAACTGAATCTTGGAGTACAGCATACTCTCTAGCCTGGTCCAAAAGAACCATATCATGGTAAGGTCTTGCCAGACGTAACTGAGCTTCTCCACGGTGATTGTCGCTATGACTCGCCGGATTTTCTCCCTTTTGCTGCTCTTCCCCACATAAACCATCTCCAGGGGAATGCGGGCTGCCTGCGCCACAGCACGTGCGGTGTTTGTGAACTTTCTCGCCCATTCCTCGTCGTCTCCTCCGTACAAGAAAATGTACTTTCCTTCCTTGATCTGATGATCAAAAAAATATTGAAGCAAATGTCAAAACGATTACACACACACAAGTATAATGTATGTATATTTGGATTGATTCTATACTGAATTTACCCAATTAAGAATTATTGGGTCAATGCCATCCACTAGAAGCTCAAGCCTCCATGTCTCATCCCTCCAGAGAGATTCCTCTCTCAAGCTAGTGAAAGGGAAGGCACTGCTTCCCCATATCCACATCATGTGGAGTGCATTTGGGCAAACCACCTTGCCTTGCGGGTCAAGCACCACAAGAATAGGCTTGTTCCTGAAGTGCCACACCTCCTTAATAAACCTTATGACTGCCTTCTCAATCAATGAAGGGTGGTACACTGTGAACCATGGCATTGAAGACTGCATGCTTTCAAATTTCTCCTTCATTGGATCGCTCTGGGCTGAACGGTCCACGATTGGGACCCAGACCACCTCATACTGACTATCCAGCCTAGCTTCGTGATGCCTGGATTCATTGTATATCTGTTCAAGAATTGAAAGCTCATCGTTCGAAATGTCGAGGCCAGAAATAAGCAATAGCACATTTTTCCTTCTTAGCACATCAAGATGGACCTGTTAAATTGAAAAGGAAGTATGAGAAATGTTTTACAATAGATTGATAACATGAATAGAAGAAATGGTGGAAGAGCGAACTCTTTTCTTGGAAGAGCCATCTATAAGTGGCTGGATATCATCCCTGGCATAAATCAGGGCCTTTAGGACCTTCATGTTGTCAATGTGGATCATTTCAAAGAGATTTTTTAGCATTTGAAAGGATTCGACATTTCTCTTTTCATCTGCATCAAACACCATTGTTTATATAAGCGTTCTCGCGATCTATCTTCGTACATTAATTTCCTGTTTTCTTATTACGTATCCAACACATGATAGCATAATACAAAAGTTGCTGAGGTGCATACCTATGTGTTGGTAGCAAGTAGCCAATTGCTTCTTGAGATGGTCAAGTATGTTGCTGAGTTTGTGAGCCAAGCTGGATAGCTCCCATGCCACAGTGGTTGATACAGAAAACCTGAAATAAGTGAAGGAGAATGTTACAAGGAATACATGCATGATGTAAGAAATTGCTCAATAAATTAAAGATGGTGGACTAGAAAAGCATACTCGTGTCCCATGGTAGTGAGGCTAGTAATCTGAGCCGCACAAGCCACAACACTCCTCATGGTCCAGTAGACAGCAGTAGGGATATGGGCCATGGCTGTGGACAATGCTGGTACTTCATTAGAAATGTAAGCTGGCGGTAGATCCTTGAACTCAACCACGCACCTAGCCACGTCCATCATGACCTTGATCAGATTGTTAATGGCATCGAAGCGAGGCTTCAAAGGCCCTGAGTGTTCCATGATGCTAGGCAATTGCCTGAGGATTGCCATGGATTTGGCAAGTTGGTTTGATGAGTAAATCTGGGCAAGCAGCCAGAATTCTCCATAATTCAAAGCAAAAGCTGCCAAGGTGAGCACCAGCTTGGCATCCCAGGAATAGCTTGGTAGCATGTTGAAAAGTGCTACAGTTGTTGCGTGGGCATCTGTCCCTTCCAGTGACTTGTAGGCAATCTGCAGAAAACAATTAAGGCTGAAAATTTTCAATTGAGTCTTTAGATTAATGCCAATATATCATAGCATTAAAATTGAAATATATTGTCTAACCTCGCAGGAAATTCTGTCTATTGTATACGACAGTGCATCGAGCATGGAAACAAAATTGACTTGGTGAGTCTTGTCCTCCATTTCAGCATGGGCTTGGGAAGTCTGCATTGTCAGACGTGATCAGAGTAACATAAATGAACAAAAAATGATAGAGTTAAGTTGATATTCAAGTTAATTTCCAAGGATGAGTTTAGTTTAGTTCTATACCGTCAGAGAGGTATCGATTTGCTGGGTGGCACGTTTGAGGATGTCTTCAACAAGGAGGAGAAGAGGTTTGACATCAACCTCTCGGCCATCAGGAGCATGAGTTCCTACAATTTGTTTCATCATCACATTGTCATCAGACATTGTTAGCATGCTGCCGCGGTCACTCTTGATCAGTTGCTGGCTCGCATTAAACCCTTGGGCAGGGTGCCTGATGAGGGGAAGGCGTGATTCCATGGGGATCAGCTAATTGAAAGCAATTAATGGATTCTTTGTGTTATGGGGCAGAAGTAGAGAAGATTGGCTTGTGTGTCTTTGTTCCACATCTGGCATGCATATTTATACTATTAGAAATGGAATAAAGCTCACTTGAATCAACTTCCTTACTTCCATGGTAAACAAAATATTAGGGACGTTAAAGAGAAGGCTATACTTTTGTGGTCCTTACGTCTAACCTTCTTCCTCCTTACTTTATATAACATGGATTTTACCCTACAAATCTGATTCTACACTCCATTACAATGCTAGGTCTGGAACCTTTTCTTCTTTTTGTATTTTCTAGCAATTTGGGAACTCAATCTCAGACTCCCTTTTCATAATAACTAATTAACATACAAGTAGGTTAACGGTACACTTGCTCCCAGTGTTCTTGACATTAACTCAATGTTGCCCCTCTGCTCAGTTCTTACTTGATCCCATAACTAAAAATATATGGAAGAGATGTATAATTGAGTGATAAAAGTAAGATCCAGTTGTTTAGTCCATGCAATATCCCACAAATGAAAGGAAAGAAATAGCAATAACAATTAAAGTACTGTTGTGTTTAGTTGGCCTGGAAGTCGCTTATTGAACAGAGAATATCATCAACAGATTCTAATGTTATTTTCCGCTAGAAGGCAGAGCCACGATCGAGAAGGGTGACTGATCAATCCTGTGCTTGGCTTCCTCAGTACTTGATACCTTTTCTTACGTGTGCTAGTAATTATCCAGAGTTTTCTTCTTTCTCAAGAGACAAAAAGTGAAAGAGATAAAGTAAGATATGATTCCTTGCTTTGCTGGAGATAAACTAGAAACTTGATTTACCAGAATATGCCCACTGTTACGGACAATCCAACCCTTCAAAAGAGTACGTTTGCGTTCTTGCCTCATATTTAGGCCGTTAACTCTGGAGACTGCATGCATGCCGACATATTTAGGCTCCATGAAGGCATGGAATTATAAGTGATTCCGATAGGCATAACTATATAAGGAGAAGAGATATTAAATATTAAAGGAAAAGGGCAGAAGAATTTAAACTTTGGAGGAGGTATGACTATTACAGTCTCCTGTGATTTTTAAAGCGATGCTAAATCACTGTGGTTTGGGATGGAATATCATTGAGTATCTATAAAGTTTTTAGTCAAATTATTAATAGCTTGTAGGAGGTATGACCAAGAACAAGAATATTATTTTTTAAAAAAAAATAAAAAAAAAATCAAATATATGCACCTAATTAACTTAAAAAAAAGGTATGCCTAGAATGTCATATCAGCTCTCCTTTTAACTCTTTTTTTCTATTAAATAAATAGAAAGATAAAATATCATTTATCTAATTTAAAAAAAGAATAACTCAGAAAATTCATCATTTATTTTTGCAACTTATGTGTCATGACTAGAGAAGTGAGGTTCAAATTTTTAAATCCTAAAAATCTAATATTCAACATGTTGTCACTTGAAAATACATATATAAAAACATTTTAAAAATCTTAATAAAACTATTTACATTCCCTCAAACACTTTTTAATCACTCTAAAATATGAAAATTTAATAGAATTAAAAAGAATTTACAGGCTTTAATCTATTTTTTTATATGTTTAAAGAACAACAATACCTACATTGAACTTCCCTTTTCATAATAAATTTGTTTACACAAAGATAGATTTTTTATGACCATTTTAATATGATTGGACAACCTTTATCCCTACTCTTTTAACTTCTAAGAACTAAAAACGTAATAGACATTAAGGATAGAAATATAAATACCTAATAAAGCATGAATCAAACATGAAAAAAGAAAAATTAAGGATCAAATTCAAATTTTCTGCTCTTTGTGAACAATGTAAATGAAAAAAACACTATTATTTTTTTATATTAATTTGATTTTTATTCTTTAAATTATTTCAATAATAACCTAAAATTTTATTTTACAATATTGGTGGGGAGGTTAACAAATCACATAAGCAAATGTGTGATGCTGAGTCGCATTAATCTTGAACTATTTTGTACATCAACCAACATTAAATATCCTTTCTAATGATTTTATGAGCACTTCTAGTTAATGTTGATATTAATAATTGAACCTAGAAACTTAAAGAATGAAACATATATTCTTGATTGCTAATCTAACCCCTTGACATTTGAAAGAGTATATATTAGAAACCCAACTAGATAATTATCCCTACCATATCGTGGATTAACACAAACTAACAACAAAAGCGGGAAAAAAAACCTTCCACAACCACTATATTGCATAATACCAATGAAAATATATGTAGGTATTTAAACATTTATTCTGTCAGGAAAAACTTTATAAGTACAATCACGGAAAATAATTGTTCGTTGAAAACCTATCATCAGTTATTTCTATTTTTTTGTCATTTCATTTGTTAGAGAATAATATTAATTATATCCAGAAACCTCACCTAAAAGCTTAAGTTTTTGGGTTGAGATGATTCTTTTACATGGCATCAGAGCCTTGATGACTAAGTGGTCACGAGTTTGAATCTCACCACTCTCATTTATTTGATAAAAATGAAGCACAAGGTAATGTGGACCTATGCAAGTTTCAAGCCCAAAGAGCTTTCACTTGAAGGGGTGTGTTAGAGAATAATATAAATCATATCCTAAAACCTCACCTAAAAGCTTAAGCTTTTGGGTTGAAATGGTTCTTTGACACCATTGATAATATAATCACCAGTGGATTTTTAGATAAAAATGTGCCAACAAAAAAAAATTATCAATATTTTTTGTTGGTATTTATATCGGTTGAGTATGGCAAATCACTGATAAAATAATCCACTGTGGTTGGATTCATATTATCAACATAATTATTATGTTAGAGATTAACATTATTTTAGTGGCCATCATTGTAATTCTTTTGAACTCTCTTGAATTTTTTGATGGACTTTTTATGCCTGTAATTCCTTTTGTATTGGGTAGTGGTGAAGTCCTGTAATATTTTTTCAAATATCTAGAATTTTTTGAGAGACTTAGTCCGTCAAAAATTTCATTTGTAATGAGCAATGGTCAAGTTTTATAAATTTTTTTCAATTCTCTAGAACTTTGGGAAAGACTTGGTATGTCGGTCATTCTGTCTATGATTGGCATTCTATTAGTAATTTATATAATATTTATTAAAAAAATTAAAAAAAAACAAAAAAAACAATAAATAAAACTAAAATGAAAAACCAAATTTTTATTATTATTTTAAAAAATATCAATTTAAATATAATTTATCAAGAAGATATAAGCGGGAGGAGAAGGAGGCATATCTTTTCTTAAACTAGATGGGCAACGAGATAGACCATATAAACCACCGATGATTGACAACAGTTGCTCATACAATTACGGACTAAAATTGAAAACTTTAAATTTATTATTTATGTTATGTCTATCTATTTTAGAAACTCAACAGAGCCTAGGTTAGATAATTAAAGTTGTAGATTATATGTTTTAAATGTTATTGGCATATTTAAATTAAATTTGAGTGTAAATTTATTTTTTAAATGATATCGTGATTCGTGTTCCCATCAGATCTAGTCGAATTTTCCACATCTGGTGAGGACACTCATAATTGTTCTTTTTTCCTTAAGTACGGTGGCTGGGAAAGCCACCAATAGTGGCACCAGCATTGTAGGCGCTTCTGGTTGTGCTTCGCACATAGCTAGCAAGCCACTAGCAACGAGGCAAGAGGCAACTGCCTCGCCACAGTAGCACCAGACGATGTTGGCGCTGATGAGCAACCAAGCGCGAGGCTGATGCCTCGTGTATGAAGGAAGTTAGGGGTATGGTTGTCAAAAACTTTTTTTTTATTTACATGATTATATAAAATATACATATAAACTCAAATTATAAAATCATAAAATTAAAATTATAAGTAAAATATTTTAATTAATTATATATTAATAATTTCAATCAAATAGTAATTAACAATATAATACAATTAAAATAAAAATAGAATAAACAATAGAAAAGTCTAAACACCTTTATTTTATTCATATTATTTCCTTTACTTCTTGGACAAATTGACCCACTTACTTCATTATTTACAATAAATGAATCCATTCAAATTTTAATAGATCATTTAACATTAATTACTCCAAAGGTCAAGTATGTTAATTTACAACTTTTATTATATATATTTGCCAGCTAAAAAAGAGTAATATATCAATTGATATGTTAATAGTTTATATAAAAAATTATGAAGAATGACTAGGTATTCTAATTTTACGGAAATGAAATCCACAAATAACTTGTATCGTTAAAAAAATTATAATAATTATAGTCAAAATCAAGCCTTTAATTATCAAATTGCACAACTTTTGCAAGCTATAAATTTAAATTAATAAAAATGTTAAGGTGCAGATTATCAAAATGCACAATTTTATATTTTTTTCAAACTTGTAAAATCGGTCTAATTTTACTGATTTTATCGAGTTAGAGCGAGTTTGACCGATTTTACTAGTTTTCGAGTTTTGATATAATTTGACATGTTAGATATATATTAACTTATAAAACCATAAAATTTTAAAAATCAACTTATTTTTTTAATAATATTGGTTGTGAGTGATGACAACATGGTTGTGCTACCAAGATAGCTGCTAGTAGCAGCAGCGTTTGTACCCACTGCTAGACTAGTAGCTGAAAGAAAAAGATGAGGGATAGAATAACAATTCTTCCCCTGACCTTTTATTATATTACAATAGGGTTTTAAGTTTAAAATTATGATTTTTCTATCTTAATTCACTATTATAATAGCCTAATTTTAGGTAAAATGTTCATTTTATATATTAAAATTAAAATTCTAAATAAAATTTATTATAGAATTAATTTTATTTATAGGATTGAGATTGAATTAAAATGTTTAATTCAAATTGTTTTAGTTTTGTAATATTCTAATTAGATTAGGATTTAATTAAAATGTTTAATTAAATAATATTTAGAAAAATAGTTTTTCTAAAATAAAGAGATATTTTAAGTGATTGATTTTCTTATTAAATTCTAAAAAATGGTTTTAATATGATTAATTTTCTTATTAAATTCTGAAAGATGGTTTTTCAGTGAAACATTATACTAAATAAAATTTATTATATTTGAAAAATTATCAAATTAGATTTGATTTAATATTTATAAGTGTAAGAAATATTATTTTAAAATTTTCATATAAAGCCAATAACTAGAATTAAAGTATGCAATATTTATGCATATTAATGTGTTATTATGCATGGTGTATGATTATAGACATTAAAGACCAATATGATTATTTTTTCTATGGTTGTAATATTAATTAGGGCATGCATGTCCTGTCTTTTTTCTATGTTTCTTCTAGGGTTGTAAAATTCTTTTCTCATCTAATTCCTCTCAAATATAACTCTAGGTTTCTTAATTAATTATGTAAATGTTATATAATTTATAAATGTAGAAATTTAAATAGAAAAATTATTTTGTAATCCAAGACAAAGAAGGAATGGTGGTGAAAGATACAACTATTGTAAACCACGGTAGAGGTGTGTGTGTGTGTATGTGTGTGTGTGTAGTTTACCGTGGTTTACAACCATGGTGTTCGCAAAGGACTAATGAAGATTTGTAGAAAGTACTTGGGTTTTGACCACTTAATTCTCTTTTATGGCTCAAGGAAATTAGTTTATGTATGTCCATAATCATTCAATTAGAATGGCATGCTAGGGTGTGTGTGTGTGTGTGTATCAATTATGCCATGAAATGAGACATAATTTAAAATTGATAATAAATCCCTCATTAATATATTAAGTACATGACATGATCTATTTTCTTCTAATTTTATATGCATAAAACCAATATTCTATTCATGGATAACTAATTGAGCTACACAAGGTTACCATTAATCGAATATGTTTAATGCTATAAAATTGAGTTCTGCGTAACTAATTTTTATGATTTAAAATGAGTTACTTATAATCATATAAGAATAGAGGAAATAGTTAGGCAAAATATAGATGACATGTTTAGATAAAGAGTTGTCACCTAATTGATCTAGGAGTCACATAAATATATGATTAATAAGTTATGTTATTTATCTAATCTAATTTATTTTGATTTGTTGAGTTACTTAAAGTCATATAAATTAAATGGGATATTGGTCCACTAGAAGATCTAGGCGAGATTTTCTGAATTAATAATAAGAGTTATTAATTTGCAAGAAAATAGTAGGAGACCAAGTTAAGAATAAAGACCTTATTTGAATTGATTTTTAAATATGTATACATTAAACTAATACTAGTTATCTTTACATGAATAGGTCGATAAATAAAAATGAATAGTAACATAACCCTTCGCATCGTACTTGATGCTAACAAATTGACTAGATCAAATTTCTTGAATTGGTACCTTAATATAAGAATTGTTCTAAAACAAGAATGAGAGTTGTATATTCTTGAAAATCCAATTCTTCTTGCCCTTGATAAGGATGATGATGAAGAAGTTATGAATGTATATCAATGTCATATTGATGATAATGAGCAAGCTACATATGTGATGTTAGCAAGCATGACATCTGAACTTTGAAAGTAACATGAGAATATGAATGCCCTTACTATGATTATACATATCAAAGAGTTGTTTGGTGTAGTTAGTGGGACTGAGAGGTATGAGACCTTTAAGGAATTGTTTTGCTACAAGATAAAAAATGGGTCCTCTATGAACACCCATGTTATAAAAATGATTGTCTATATTGAGAAATTAAGCTAATTAGGCTTTGTCATAGACCATGAGTTAAGTGTTGACTTAGTCTTGCAATCATTACCCCGAAGTTTATCTCAATTCATTATGAAATATCACAAGAATAAGTTGGATAGTACATTGTCAAAATTGCTTAATGTGTTTAAAACTATTGAAGAGACCTTTAGAAAAGAAAAGAAAAAATCATGTTCTTCTAGTTCATTCTTCTAGAATTTCTAAGAAGAAGAATAAGGGTTTTATCTTTAGACCAAAAAAGCATACTGGGGGCATCAAGAAAGATAAGGGTACTTGTCATCATTGTAGCAAGGATGGCTATTAGAGGAGGAATTTCAAAGAATATCTTGCAATTATAAAAGGAAAGAAACTTAGTAAGGTTTCTACTTCAAGTATGTTTATGATGGAAAACTATCTTTCTATATCACATAGTAGTTCCTTGGTATTGCATACTAGATGTAGTTTTCATATTTGTAATAATATGCAAGAGCTAAAGAAATAAAAGATTATACAAAGGCGAAAAGGACATATAAGTTGAAAATGAAGCAAGGGATTGATGCATTAGCAATAGGAACTTATTATTTTACTTTGCCTAATAGGTTAATACTAGAACTTGATAATTGTTATTTTGTTCTAATACTTTGTAGAAATATTTAATGGATTTAAATTTATTATTAAGAAAAAATATCATTCTTTTTATGATAATGATATTTTATAAATCTGATAATTATATAAATGGTTTGTATATACTTTATTTTTTCATGTCCATGTTTAATATAAACTACAAGAAAAGTAGATTAAACAATTAATATCCTTCGTATTTATATCATTGTAGACTAGGTCATATTAATGAAACAAGAATTACTAAGTTGCATAAAAAATGATATTTTGATCTTTTTTATTAAGAATTAATGAAACTTCTAAAGTTTGTTTATTAGATAAAATGGCCAAAACATCCTTAAATGGAAAGAGTGAAAGGTCTAAAGAATTGTTAAGTCAAATATATACAAATGTATGTGGACCAATGATAATTCATGCTATAGATAGATATACTTATTTCGTTATATTTATTGATGACCATTCAAGTTATGCTTATGTATATTTAATAAAACACAAGTCTTAATCATTTGAACGGTTCAAAGAATTCAGAAATAAAATTGAAAAACAAGCTGAAAATAGTATAAAAATAATTTGATCAAATCGAGATGGTGAATACTAGGCCAAGTATTTCAAGATTATTTAAAAGATAATAGGATTATCTCATAATGAACTCTTCCTAGAACACCACAACTTAATAGAGATTTTGAAAGGATAAGTCATTCCCTATTGGATATGGTACAGTCCTTGATGAGCTATGCAGACCTTCCATTTTTTTTCTAAGGTGATACCTTACAAACTATTGCTTACCTTTTAAATAGAGTTCCATCAAAATTTGTTGATAAGATTACATATGAGATATGAAATGATAAGAGACTAAATCTATTATATATATTAAGGATTTGAGGATGCCACGCTTATGTGAAATGTATAGTATTTGAAAAGTTATGAGTTAAGTTAGATAATTGTAAGTTTATAGGATATCTAAAAGAATTTGTTGGGTATTATTTCTAACATTTTATTGAGCAAAAAGTATTTGTCTTAAAATATACTATCTTTCAAGAGAAATAATTTGTTCTTAAAAAAAATAGTGAAATAAAAAATAGAACTTAATAAAATCAAAGAATCATAAACAAATATCTAAATAGAACAAGAGTCCAAAGCTATAAAATAATGCTTATTCTAAAATTCAAGAAACACGCAATAACTGTATAGATAGAAAAAAATCTCTCCCTTGATTTTTTGCAATTGTCATAACATTCGTGGGCCAGGCCATGGAGGTCCATTGTTGGGCTAAACCTCCTCGAAGTCTAAGTCGAAGTTGAAGTTGTTAGTAGAAAACTCATGATTATATTGGTTCATTAAAACTGAATGATTCAGAAAAATTCCATTCCCGACGTTGATCCCAACTAAATCATATAACCTTGCAGTTCAATGGCTGATCAATAGCATGAGCAGTCTACACATGCATTTACAAGCTTCAAAATCAGAGGAATGTCTTCATTAGAGTTGCAAATGTACCACCGACTCGGCAAGAAAAGGCTCGTAAAATTTCCATCTCCGTTCCTTTTCTTCTTTTTTTGGCAGAGGTTGTTCCTTGCTATTATTTCTTTCATGCAGAATTTTGCTGGATTGGATTTTTCACTCGTCCGTGCAGTTATATAACTGGGCATGGCGGTCATTAATCCACAATATTAACCTCTAATAACAATTCCTATCAATAACTAACAATTTTTGAGGTGGAGAGATGGCTTTGGAGAGTATTATTTGCGGCCGGTAATGCAATTAATATGAGCTAATTATTTTTCAACTTGAAAATATATTAAAATAATTTTTTTATTTTTTTAAAATTTATTTTTGATATCAGCATTTTAAAAAATTTAAAAACACCAAAAAAAAAATTCAATTTTTTAAAAAGTTTTTTTAAAACACAAAAATATACAAAAATAAACGGTCTTGACTGCAGCTGCTAAAGAAAACAATTATGGTGCATGAGGCTTTTGGTATTCAATGCATTTTGCAGTAAGCATTTTGCAATGTAGTAACACAGCCACTAATGAGCTTGTTTATGGAATCTTGCAACGAAATTAGCGATGTATATGTATTCAAACTAAAATATGATTAATCAAGAAACTCAGCAATTGAACTTGCAAATTATATCTCAATACCACCACAATATCAACACGCAAGGAAAAGAGAGCATGAACAAAAATGTAAGTTCTAGTTTTTCCTGTGACTGCCTACTGAAAAAATATCCAGAATCAAAGAGAAGTAAGATTCCAGAATCTCCTGTGTGGAGATTATATTCGATACGAAGAGTTACATGCTGACACAACGAAGAATTTTCTCTCACATCTAGAATGAGCCACGCCTTGGACGTTCTTGGGCTATATTTACAGTGATCGCCCTGCCATCCAAACTCTGCATCACGAATGTCACAAAATTCAGACTATTTGTATATAGAATAATGACGGGAAGAGAAGGTACCAGGCACCATAGTTGGGGAAGGACATTCAGTACTGTTGGTTTTATTGAATAAACTTAGTGGCTTCCATCAATAAACACTAGCAGCTGCTTTCAAGGATGTGTGTGCATAGTATGCACGTGATATAAAAATTCACACATTCACAGGGACAGACAGGACATTGTCAATGGAGAAAAAAAATTAAAACAGATTATCAGCTCCATCATTTTCAAGGTGTGCAATGGTGCATCAAGTAGGGATGATTACAACCACATGCATAAAGCACCGCAATTCCCAGTTTCTACTTTATCCCCAAATAGATTAAAAAAAAAAAGAAATTGAAAATTTTCCTTGCTAGTTTCACTGTGTTACCTACATCAGGAAGAAAAAGGAGATTCTAAGCATCTAGACAAGGCATGCATTATTACCTGTCCATCAAGAGCAGAAATGGCATCATTCAACTCTGTCTCACTGGACATTGTAACAAAGCCAAAACCACGTGAACGGCCTGTTTCTCGGTCACAAACGACCCTTGCATTCACAACCTGTCCATGTTCACTGAATACTTGCTCCAGACGAGCATCATCCACTTGCCAAGGCAGGTTACCAACATAGATTCTGTATGCAGTTTTGAACACACTTGGCCTTTCTGGCCGTGAGCCTCTAGGAGCAGCCTTATTCACTGTTAAAAATCTTCCATTCAAATCCTGTTAACAGTTAACTGTTCACTGAATCACCAGCTTCACTATACTAGGGAAAATCATGAAAGTTCATAATTCAACAGCAATGAAAGTCTTGTTAAAAAACAAAAAAAAAAAAACAGAGAGAAAGGGGGTAAAACACAATAATGGATTTTGTCAAATGAAACTCTCCTGCACATACAAGCAACTTTACCACATTCTCAAGTTTCGATAAGCATTTATTGAGATATGCTCGAAAGGGATCTCTGCAAATGCATTGGAGATGCCCACTGTAACAAACTCCAAATAGTCTTAACCTAGAGTGAATGTACTAGTACTAATGTGGAAAGCATTCTGGTAAAGGATAGGCTTGTGACCACAGAAGACAGCTGCTGTAGCTCGCTAACCTAATTAAACTGGAAGAAACGTAGAAGTTCACTCTTAAAAGCCATTTACACTCCTAAAAGTGGGAAAAAAATTGATTTCTTTAAAAATGTCCATTCCACTAGATAATAAAATCAGAAACAATGCACATCTTTAGGTTTCATCCGCCAACTCTTCCAATTGATTTAGAACTTTCCTTCATACACAACTCCAATTAAAAAAAGAGCTATACACTTTTCCATTGGTGAACCTAAGCACCTAACTTGCAAAGAAAGCCCGAAAACTTCTCCAAGATCAACAATCAATAGGAAGTTAACAAACAAAACACTTGACCAAAGCTAATGTTCCATACTATATGAAACTTTTTACTGTTCTCTCAAGTTGCTATGCTTTCAAGATGAAAGAAGTAACCTAGGTAAAAAAGTTTCACACCTTACACTTCAATTTAAATCATGAACAGCAAGTCTGGTAAATTGTTTGCAGCCCATTAAAGGAGAAACCATAGGTGCATGAAAAGAGAACACTTCCACACATTCTGCAGCATAAAATGAATCACTTTGCAGGATGCAATCACAAAAATTTAATATTCTTTCTAGATCCTATTAACATAATATACAATTTTCTCAAACAGAAAATTAAAATCCGTTAATAACAGAGAAAAAATATGATAAAACAAAAATAACGTACATAGCGGTGGAACTTCTCTATAGCCTTCTCAGCTTCATCAACTGTACTCATTGTAACAAAACCAAACCCTCTACTTTGATCTGTCTCCCTGTTATAAATTATCTTCAAAATAGAAGAAAAGAAAACAGCAAGATAATTTAATCCATGATAGAACAAAACCAATTTTCTAAATTCAATCACAATTACAAACAGTGAACAAAAGAAACAAACTTTCACACCTCAGCAACCTCGACAGTCCCAGCCTGATCAAATAGCTGAGCCAGGTTTTCACTATCAACATCATAAGGCAAATTCCCCACATATAGCTTAGCCTCTTCAGGTGGTTCTGGAAAAGTCTCTTCACTTCCATCTCCAAAACTCTCCTCTCCAAGAGTCACTGTATCCTCCTCGTCATGCTGGGCCCAATCTGAGGTCTGTGCAACAAGAGGGATTATATTGAAAGTCGAAAATTTGGAGGTTTTGAGAGATACCCATGAAGGGAAAGATGTTGAAAAGACGACCTTTATGGGTTTTGAGGTTATTGATATAAATGGGTACTTAATTGGTGTATCGAAGACTGTGTTTGTAGTTCTGTATACGGACATCAACCGGGTCTCAGCCATTGATAGCTGCTTAAAATATGTTGCCGCAGCAGGTTCTGAGAGTATCGAAGGGCAGAGCAAGGGGATCAGGAAGTTTTTAGGTTCACATTTTAAGCCTAGGAAACTCCAAAAGAAAAAATATTTTTTCGTAAGATATATTTGTAATTCTTGGGAAATAGTGTCAAGGACATAGTTTACGGCTAGAAAAGGAACCTTAACCTCCTCTTCTGGTTGTAAACGAATCCGTACACATGCGAGTTTTTATTGATGCATTTTTTTTATATCATAAAAATCTATTTAAAATAGAAAAAAGAAAAAATATATCAAAAAATTTTTAATTAATAAATTGAAAGATGATAAATGTTTTTAATAAAATAAATTAAAAATATATAATTTAATAAATTAAAAAAACTTGTTAACACTAATTAAAAACTAAAACAAAAAACTCACCTTTATTATAAGAAATAAAACTAGACGATTGTCCATCTTATTTTATATGTTATTTTTTTATCTTGAAATGAATTTTGATTTCTAAGTATATATGATTTTTATTTTTATAATTAAATACATCATCTAAATAGAACTTATTTATCTAAAATTTAAGACAAAAAAAAAATTAAAGATAAGTTACAGTAATCTCTTTAAAATATTATAAAATTATAGAAATAACCAAAAAAATCAATTACTATTTGAAAAAAAAAACATAATAAATAGTTCTAAAAATAGAGAGAATGTATTAATTAAAAATCAAAATTTTAAAAAATAAGTTATAGAAAAAATAAACTAAGTGTTATTAGACCCAGCAAACAAATTCTATGTGTCTCTCTTGAAAATGCAAGGTACACCTAAGCTTAGAAAAACAAGTTGAATATCTATTTTTTTATTTTAAAAAATAAATAGATGACATGTTATTCACTCAAATTTATTTTTTATTATGAAAGTAGATGACGTGTAGTTTTTTAGCTTATTTTTTTATAAACAGAGATGACTAAACAATAAAAATTTAAGTTTTTTAATTTACAAAATTTAGTTTTCAATATGTTTTTCATCTAAAACACCTCTATGACATACTAGAAACTGTAATAAATATATTGTTTACTCTAAAATATTCTCTAATTAATTTAAAATTCAAAAATTAAATCGAATCAAAATTCACATATTGTTATCTAAGTTTTTGGCATGGTTATATAGCAAAACCATCTCTATTAAATTTTATGTAACATAAACTTATTGACACTAAACTCTGCCTCTGTGACAAGAATGTGGCCACTTAAATAATTTATCTCTTCTATTCCTATTCTGACAAATTTATCTCTTCAATCTTATCATTTAGGAACTTGAATGAGATAAAAATGAAATTTAGACCAAAAGAAAACCTTATACAACAAGGACCTAATAATGCATAATTTTTTTTTTTTGTTTTTATATAAAAATATATGACATAAAAGATTTGTTTTACTTTAAACCTTCACATTTATCACAATATAATTAGCTAATAATTGAGTCTTTTGGGCACGTCTACATTATTAGATAATACTATAAATCATATTCTGGGACCTCACTTAACAGTTTAAGCTATTGGGTTGAGTTGGTTTTTTGACATGGTATCAGAGCCTTGATGACCAAGCGGCCACGAGTTCGAATCTCACCATCCTCATTTATTTAATAAAAATTAAGCACAAGATAATGTGGCCTTGTGCAAGTTTCAAGCTCAAAAGGCTTTCACTTGAGGGGGTGTGTTAAAGATAATATAAATCATATCTTAGGACCTCACCTAACAGCTTAAGTTATTGGGTTGAGTTGGTTCTTTGACATACATGTCTATGTATTCAGATCTGATTTTTCATCATAGCAATCTTTATGATTTGCCATTCTTTGATAATTATACTATCTATATGACCCGTAATTTTCTGTGAGTTTCAGAAATAAAGAAAATAAATTATAATGGCTTATCCAACACAAATTTTTGATACCAAACTTCTTTTCTAAGTAAAGAAAATGAATATGCAGCCTTATCCAATACATTTTTTTATATAGTAAACTCAAAAAAGAATCTATGGGACAAACTATAAAAAAAAAATTCTAAAAAGAAAAGAAAAGAAGTCTTAAATGAATTAAGATTAATCAGCCAAAGTTGAGATCCAAATCCTGACCCCACTTAGTATAAAAATTGTTTTTTTTTTCTAATCATTTTTCATCTAAACACATGCCAACCAAAATGCATTACAGTTTTTTTTTTAATACCAAACAACAATTCACTTAAAAAAAAATTTAGAGGGGGTGCACAACCATGAAACAAAAAAATAATAATTTTTTTAAATTCTATTAACCAAAAAAGGATTTATTGCCTAAAGTAAAAAAAAATGAAATGATTAATTATTATTTTAATTTTAAGAGACTTCAACCAAGTCAGATTTAAAAAGTAAAAATAAATCGGTCATTCACTAAATTAAATATTATTCTAATAAAAAAAACACCATAAAAAATGCCAAAGACTTGTCTAAATTTTATTCAAGAAAGCTAAAAAAATAAAAATAAAAACTAAATTGAAGGAAACAAATAAATGGATCCAAAAAAGGAGGCATATGCACACTGGTCTTGCCAATCTGAGTTGGTATAATAATTTGCAATCCAGGTCATGAGATTGGGCTATTTTCACATAAAGCGAATTGAAACAAAAAATAAAAAAGCTTACTCATTAATAAATCCAAAGTTAAATGATAAAATTAAAAAAAAAAACTAAAGCAAAAAAAAAAAACTTATGTCAATTAGTGTTAATACCTTACACTTATGATCCGGGTCATGAGATTAAGAACACCACATCAGAGAAAAAATTGATTCAAACTCAAAATCAATCAAATATTGAAAGCTAAAATTAAAAAATTTAATTTAATTAAAAAAAATAAAAAAATTAAAAGAATGAGAACCAAACTTAACATAAAAATAAAAATAAATAAAATGACGAAGGATAAAATTGAAAAAAAAAATCAATTACCAAAATGATAAAAAAAAAAAGCAATTTAAAAAATAAGGACCAAATCTTATATAAATATAAAATAAAATTTTAAAAGATGAAATTGAAAAGAAAAATCAATTAAAAATGATCTAAAACAATGAAAGATTAATTAAACAATGAGGATAATAATTAAAATAAAAATAAAATGGAAGGATACTTTTCATTTTAATAAAAAAGAGGACCATAATTGAAAACGAAAATCAATAAAAAGATGAAAAAGCTTTCTGACCTAAAGCCATGAGAGAGAAAACAAAAAGGAGCGAAAGAAAAAATCAAACCTCCACACAATCGCCATGAACAACGATGCACACACCATCTCATTAAAAACATCTCCACTCGATAATTTTGGTGACACGACAGTCAGATATTCTTGGCTACCAGAGGAGGGTGCATGTGCTGCTTGAACGCAACGACCCTGCTTTACATGCTAGCGCATGTTCCCTAGTTGCCTATGATTAGTACTTAAAAGTGTATTTTTATCAAGGTTTTATATCATTATTTTGCACTTGAAGTATCAATAACTCCTTAACTAAAGCATGTTTTATAATAACATATCAAATAATATAAGATACCTTTAATTTATGGTAAATGTTCATATTAAATGCAAGTCTATCACATAAATGAAAGGATTGATTGATAAGTTTAAGTACTAAAATTCCTCATTCCCATTGTATATAATGAAAAAACTAGTGTAAAAAATCCAAATAGACTCTAGATGATAGTTTAAAAATTTTGGTTTCAAGGGTATGCGAGTAATTACATTGTGCATTAAAAAATAAAATGATAAAAACCCTTTCATGCTTGTAACTTTTTTACTTTCTTTTAAAGGTAATATAATCATTTTACTTTTTATTTTTTATGCAAAAAGACCATTTTGCATCTCCCAAATCAACAATGACTAATGAATCTCTATGAAAAGACTACTCTACCCACAAACCTAAAGCTTACTTTTTTCTTAATTTGAGGGGCAAAAATAATTTCACTAAAACAATCTACAATAATTTATGTCTAGTGTTACAATGAAAATCTCACACCCTATAGGTTTTGTTATTATAGATATAGACTAGATTTTTTATCAGTGTTATGTTAGATGTTAGATCAATTTTTCTTTTAATGTATAAAATAATGCACATGCATTGCTAATGTTTTTTCTAGTAGAAAAAAACCTTTAAACCGTGTGAGAGTTGATCCGATATAACTTAATTGACTTTGTAGGTTAAAAAACAATCGGATGACCAATAAAAACATATTTTAACTAAAAAATTCAAGACAATATCTTTTTTTTTCTAAGTATTTTGACGACAATATTTTGGATTGATTCGGGTCAACTTAGGGTAATTTGTTAAATTCAACTCGGGTCATATGACCAGGTAGCCTTATAGAAAATAAATTGAACTAAATTATAAACCCTAATTCTCAATCAACCAAATATTGAATAATAAAATTTTAAAAAATTCAGTTAAAAAAGACAAAAAAAAGACCTAATTCAACTCAAGTTAACTAGTCGAACTTGTGACCCGAGTCATTAAACTAGGATAACCTCAAAGAAAGTAAAGTGAAACAAATTATGAGGCCTAATTCATAATCAACTTAGAGTTAAAGGATGCAATTGATAAAAAAAAATAATTAAAAAATGACAAAAAAACATTTAACTCGAGTCAATTATGTTAACCCATCAAGTCTGCGACCTAGGTCTTGAGACTAGAATAACTTTATAGAAAATAAACCAAAATAAATTTTAAAGTCTAATTCCTAATCAATTGTTAAAAGACGAAATAAGAAAAAAATTAATTAAAAAAAAACTAAAAAACTCGAAATAATCAGGTTAATCCATTAAACTTGCTACTTGAGTCATGATACTTGTCGCACCCCAAAAAAAAATCGGCGCGCGGCATCGGCTGGCGATTTAAATCTCGTTTATTGCGTTTGCTTGAATTTGGTTCGCTGGAGTCGCCACCTAGTAATTGATTGCGGGCTACTAGGAAACCGGATGTACTGGTCTCGTCAGAGATTCGCGGGTAAGGGACTGGTTGTGGTTAGGGAAGGTATTAGCACCCCTAACGCACCCTACCTGAGGTAAGCTGCTTCGTGGCTTTGATGTGTTAAAGAAGTTTTAATAATTGTCTTTTCGTCGGAAATTAGAAATATCACTTACGTATAAGTTAATAATTCTTAACCGTGATCCGATCAAAATATTAAATTCTTCTTTAATGTATTTGCAATCTCATCCTTAAAAATATATACAAATAAATAAAACAAAATACAAACACACACATACACTTTCACTATTTTTATTCTTTTCTTTTCTTTTTCTTTTCTTTTTCTTTTCTTTTACATCCACAAAATACAAATACAAATACAAATTCAAAATAAATAAATAAAAATACACCAACACACACATCCCCTTTGTTATTATTATTTTCTTTTCTTTTCTTTTTTCTTTTTTTACATCCATAATTACAAAAAAACTCAAAACTAAATAAAATATTACATTAAAACAATTTGGAAATTACAAAATGAATCAAAACATTCCGGAACAGTGCTGGAAACCTTTAACTCGCCGGAACAGTGTTGCGAAGCCGCTGGGACAGCAGTGGCAGTGGTGGCGCGTGGATCTCACGCAACCCCGCCACTGGCGGCGCGTAGATCCACGCGCCACCGTGAAAACAAGGCGAAAACAGGGGGGCCTGCAACGACCTCCTCCCTCCTTCTTTCCTCGCCGGCGCCAACCTGCAGATCAATCAAAGAACAACACAGCAGTCGATTTTAATTTTTCTTAGTTTTCCAGATCTATTTTATTTTCTGTTTCTGTCCGTGGTTCCTTTCTTCTTCTCCGGCGATGGTTCTGTTGCGAAGGGGAAGGAAGGTCTGTCGTGGATGGAGCTACTGGGGGTTGCTGTTGTGGACGACGCCGATGGGATGGACCGACGCTGCTGTTGTCGTCTGCGGGGGCTCTTGCTGCCGTCGTCCGTTCGACTGACTTCGTTGTGGAGAAGAGAGCAGCTGTTGAGCGGTGGCTGGTGAAGATGGAGGATCGTGGTCGAGAGAGAGGAGAAGGACGGCGCTGCTGCCGCCACTGCTGGGGGCCGAATGTAGGAGAGCAGATCGGCGATTGGCTGGGGGAACGGCGGCTGAAACTAGGAGGCGATGGCTGAGAGGAGAAGAAGACGCTGTTGAGGAAGGCTGAGAAAGAAAGAAATATGGCAGGGAGGGAGACGGAGGAAATGGGGCTGAGAGAGGCAGAAAGGGTAGGAGATTTTCTTGATGAGGGGGAACGGGTGGCTGTGATATGGGGAGCCAAGTCTTGGCCGGCGGCTGGAATCAAAGACCAACCGGGGGGGGCGGCTCTTTGTTTTTTTTTTTTTTAGGAAGGGGGCGGCTGTGTATGAGAGGGTTTAGGTTAGGGTTTTTTGTATTTTTTTTTAGATGTTGTCAAAATTACCCCCCCCCCCTTTTAAAAATCAGTTTAGCATGGTATTTATAGGCAAAAATATTGCTAGGTTTTTCGACTTGGTCCCTCAACTTCTTTCTTTTTTTGTAAATTTTGATTTTTCTTATTTTTTTGTATTTTTTGAAAACGAGCAATATCAACGTCGACTTAAATGCGGAAAATCAATGATTCAAAAATGATGCGTGAAACGTCGAACGCGTTTGAAAATCTTTTAACAATTTAAATTCTTTTTTTTTTTTTAGACGACGTTGAAAATGCTAAAATGATGAAAATATATTAAAAAACATATTTTTGGATTTTCTTTGCTTTTCTCAATTTTTTTGGATTTTTTTGAAAATATATCAAAACATGGGTCAAAAATTGGGTAGCAACAGATGCCCCCTCTTTACAATGCTTACGAAGCAAAACTCTTCAAAATTTTGCATAGTAAGCTTTGTAAAGAAAACAAAAGGGAAATGATTTCATTATCTTGGGTGACCTGCCCACACACTCACACTGATCTGTTTTCACGGGCGACCTGCCCATGCATACTCACTCTGGTCTATTTTCACGGGCGACCGACCCACACATTGGGGTTTACCTGAGATCCCATCTGGCGACCTCATTCAACTGGAACGAAAATTTTGTGTAACTCGGTTAACCTGAAATCCCATCTGGCGATTCCCTTTAACCAAAGTTACATGAGATCCCATCTGGCGACCTCATTCAACTGGAACGAAATATGTGTAACTCGGTTAACCTGAAATCCCATCTGGCGATTCCCTTTAACCAAAGCTACATGAGATCCCATCTGGCGACCTCATTCTGGTCTCATTGTACGGGTGACTAACCCTCGAAAAATGCTGGTCTCATTGTACGGGTGACGAACCCTAGTGTTGCTGGTCTCATTGTACGGGTGACGAACCCTAGTGCTGGTCTCATTGTACGGGTGACGAACCCTAGAAAAATGCTGGTCTCATTGTACGGGTGACGAACCCTAGAAATATGATGGTCTCATTGTATGGGTGACGAACCCCAGAAAAATGATGGTCTCATTGTATGGGTGACGAACCCCAGAAATATGATGGTCTCATTGTATGGGTGACGAACCCCAGAAAAATGTGAAGTGCGGTCTCATTGTATGGGTGACGAACCCAGATGGAAAAAATGTGAAGTGCGGTCTCATTGTAATGGGTGACCTACCCACGTGGAAAAAATATGAAGTGTGGTCTCATTGTAATGGGTGACCTACCCAGATGGAAAAAAAATGATGAAGTGCGGTCTCATTGTCATGGGTGACCTACCCGGATGGAAAAAGTGTGAAAAACGGTCTTATTATGATGGGCGACCTACCCAGATGGAAAAAATGTGATATGACAAGTGTGAAAAATAGGACTTACCTGGCGAAGTTCTGAAGGGATGACAGAAGAAAGGGCTGGAAGACTTGGTGCTTCCTGATAATTCCCGATCATGGGGTTTGAAAACCCGGTGTTTCCTGACTGCAAGGGTTGAAAACTCGAGGCTTCCCGGTTGCAAGGTTGATCTATTCATTTCTTTGGGATTTTCCTAATGGTAGGGTTCATCCCATCGTCCTTTTATTCCATGATCAAAACCGATTCTTTATTATCATCACCACAATGCTTCTTTCTCTTTCCACCATCTTGTTGGACCTCATTAAGGAGTTTTTTTTTTTTTTTTTTTTTTTTTTTAGGTTAGATGATATGCATGCATCCTTACCTGATTTGAAATAATAGGTCCCCCCTCTTTGATGCTCCATCGTCATAGGGTGCCCTTGTTTGTATCCCAAAGCTTTCTTTGTTCTTCCGATGTATTGGCTCATTCATGTGTTAGCCATCCACTCAGCTGTAAATGCAGTG
Organism: Populus alba x Populus glandulosa; assembly: GCA_033617975.1. Classification (NCBI taxonomy): domain Eukaryota; kingdom Viridiplantae; phylum Streptophyta; class Magnoliopsida; order Malpighiales; family Salicaceae; genus Populus; species Populus alba x Populus glandulosa. The sequence goes on from CM066143.1 coordinate 35,612,557, forward strand.
CCCATCCCGGGCTGTCTTCGACAATTACTGCTTGCATCGTTCATGAAGCTTGACCTTGCCCCCAAGTGTAGTACTGCTTGATTCATCATGAGAGATTTTCTCTCCTGGCTTCTTTTGAGAACTTATCCTCTGATTGATTGTATGCATCATGCCAACACCCATCACGTTTGTTAATCAGTCATGAACTTGTCTTCGGTTGAAACACCATTCAAGTATGTATGGTCACCAGCCTTCATGGAACTGCCAAGTCATCCAGACATGTATCTCATGCTTTGCAGTAAACAACTCATCATTGTAAGCGCGATGTATTTCTCTATGGATTCCTCTTAGCTTGTCAAATCAGATCGTGAAAATACCTGCTTTGGCATCATCAATGATGTTCATGTTATCACCCATATTCATGCAGTGAAGTGCGCATTTGAGCTTCAGAATAGATGTCCCACAATCAGTCTTCGAGGTGGGTGCCTTTCCGACATTCATTCAGTACAGTTGTGTGATAACATCCGTCTCTAACCATGTTTCAAAGAATGACAATATGAGATTGTCTTTTAAGTGCAGCATTGTTCCACAGTCAGTCTTGGTGGTGTGCATCTTTTCTCCATTCAATTACATTCATCTATGTATCCCTCATCGATCGCGAGCCATGTTTCAAATGATGATAGGAAAGTGCCCTTCAGGTACGTTTTTGTTTCTCCATTACCGACAGGATTCACTAAAGCATGGGCCATTTTGGAATGACATTGCCCCCAGTATGATCCGAATGTGCTCGTTCATTGATTATCTGTCTTTGAACATCATTGTCTTCAGTTCATTGATTCATCATTTAAACATTGCCTCATAGCTGATCTGAGCACTGCTTGTTTTTCCTTTTCAAGGTCTACTGTATTGCCCCCAGCTGCTCAACTTTTCAAGGAGTGTCGAGGACTTCAATGTCATTTCTATCAACGATTTTGCATACTCAATCAATGTTCTTCTGTGTTTGATAATCTTCCTTGTTCTGGAATCAACTCTCATATTTCAAAGATCATGTCTATTCAAAGTCTAGTTTGTTGAAATGAAATCAGAGATGTCCTTTTTGAAAATCTTTTGAAAATCAAGCTTTTTGATCAAAGATCCAACACACGTTATTCGAATATATAGTCCTTTGATTGTCATGCATTTTGAAAACAGAAATTGACCCAATGTAGGATTAAAAATGGCTTTTTCCATGGTTCTTTGTATCAATTTGAATCCTTGATATTGGGTATATCATTTGATAGTTTATGGTGAGGTGACCTTCTGTGAATTTCAAGGAAAACAACAGGCTCAAGTCAAAACTTGAGGATTCATGAAGGAAAAATGTTTTGTTTTTAGCAATAATTTTATCAACATGCATAATGACTGGTAACTTAATTCATGAAGTCACGACTCTTATGGAAAAACCCTTCAAGTTTTGAGAGCGCCATTTATCGGTTCAAGTTGCTTGCTTAATTAAAAAGGACTTTTAAAAAGCATGTAATGCAGGCTATGGTTCATGGCTATGAAAGAAAGGAATTTCACAGGCTCAAAAGGTGTTTGAGGGTTTCAAAAACCTAGGATCAACATCAACTATTCATCAACTTGTTTTCTATTGTTGTCTTTATAGAGGAAACGACATATAACCTTGTTAACCTCAAAGTTCAGACTTTTCTTAACATAAGTCATAATGCAAATCCAAATTTCTTTGAGGAATAACCAACCTTAATCATCCGATAACATTATAGGTTTTATAACGGATACCAAAAGTCAACGCTTATAGCTTAGTCTTTTTTCTGGTATTGACTTTTGTTGTGCCTTTCCTTGATTGAAATTTCTTTTGCTCTTCATAGACTTGATAGGCGTTCTCCTTCCTTTATCTTTGACTTGTTTTTGAGTGAGGGCAATTTCAACTTCCTTTTTTCATTCTCTCTTTTTTTTTTTTTTTTTTTTCATAGCCTTCCTCAAAATTTTCTTATATGCCCCTAGTCTATGTGTTTTCTTTTAGCTCTCTCTCAATCATTGGACCTTTGTTCTAAGCCTTCCCCTTTATCCATTAATTATATCAATGTCTCCAAAATATCTCTCATTTGCCCCCAGTGGGGTGTGATCCTAGTCAGGGTTTCTTTTTTTTTTGAAAGAAAATATTTTACCAGGCTCAAAATGGGACTGCAAAGGATATAATCTTTAGAAAGTGAAGGGATATCAAAGATGGCCTTTTCTCATTTCAAGCAAGGTCGATTAGAACCGATAAATTTTGACCTCATCCAGTGTAATGATTGGGACTTGTAAGAATCATGATTCACGAGTCCATGACTACCGAATCCACTACATGTCATTATGCATACTGTTAAAACTTAGCTATATGATGTGTGGTTCAGTTTCAAAAGGTATGAGTTCAAAATTGTTTAGTCACCTCATGTCATTTTCAAGTATCGAGTCATTTCTGTAATCAAAACACTTTTAATCTTCAGACTTGATTAGCCTTTATTGCATGTTGGAGTTTGATCAAACATTTTGTCAGAATAAAATGTTAAACATCTGTTGATTTCAAAACAACAAAAAGACAAAAGCAAGGCATGTTTCGTTGAAGGATGAGATGTGATATCAAAACAAAAATGCAAAATCCATAACAAAAATGCTTGACAGTTTAACTCCTTCTTGGATCAGCTTCTCTGGCAATATCTATGTTTTGCCGAGTAATTCCGATCACTTGTCATTCTGAAAATGATTGATGACATCATCTTTCGTAAATTAAGCTCGACTCTTGAAACTCTTGCATCTGTTTACTAAAATGGTCGAGGACCTCACCATGACATCACATCTCTTATCTGGATTATACCACCTAGAAATTGGTGGTTGCATGGGATTTGTCGGAGTCAAGCAAAAATTCTGAATCTGACAGGTGTTGGCCGACAAACATAAGTGGCAGAGGAATGCCCCATCTTGGCAAAGATATTTGAGCAATTGATGCTACCGTGAAACCTGGCTATACCATATAATTAAGGGTTCATACCGTCAAATTCTTCTTTTGATTCATCTCTCATCATTGTTCTGAAATTCATGGCAGATCCTTCAATCTTTCTTCTCTTCATAGCTTGTTCAATTCTTCGACAAATCCTCACAACATTATTTCAATCTTCCAATGTTGCTATGTTTGGTTGAGGATTGTTAGAAAACTTTCTAACAGCTTGGTAATCTTGGCAGCACCCAGAAACTTGTAGTATCGCCACTACCGACGTGTGGAATCACACATTGTCTCTATTGGAAGAGCACCTGATGAATCTAAAACTCCTTTGTCCCCTCTTCGATTTCTCACTGACAGTGCAGCAAACAAACACCTATAGAGGAAGTCCTGCTCTGTTGAAGTTTCAGTATTCTTCATGTTTTTCAGTCTAGGCATGTCTCTTCTCTCTTCTTTTGCGTTTTAATACTGACACTGTTGGAGGAAAATCATAGAAGACCTGAAACTACTGCATTCCTTCTTGGACTTCCCACTTGCAGATCCACAAACAGATTCCTGCTGAATGAGCTCTGCTACGTTGAAGTTTGATGTCTGCTTATATTTTTCAGACCAGGTCTGGCTCTTCAACCTACTAAGAGCTCTTCGTGCTAAAACTGATGAGAGAAATATTTGTAGCATATGCATCTTATAAATCCCCTCTTGCATTCCCAATTTGCAAAGCCATAAATGGATTTTTTTTTTTTGTAGAGAGAGCTCTGCCACATTGAAGTTTGACAACTGTCAATATTACCAGACCAGGTCTGACTCTTCTGCCTACTACAATGTTTTGCTCGTGCTACTGGTGGAAAAAAGTTTCACAGCATATGAAATTAATAAATCCCCTTTTGCATTTTCTCTTGGCAGCTCCACAAATAAATCTCTACAGAGAGAGCTCTAGCACGTAGAAGTTCAGTGTCTGATCATGGTTTTTCAAACCAACATCTTGTGCTGCTGAACAGGAATTGAGTTCATAATTGGAGTAACTTCAAAGCAGACTAATGCACCATGAAGATGAGGCTAGCAGTCGTTTGGTTCCATTAGATGATGTTGAGGCGATGAACACTTAACAGTGCAACTGGACAGGAATCAGAGTTGTCATTAGTTGATGACTGAAGGCTTTGTTGCTATTGTTCATGACTGAAAAGGAGAGGTGCAGCTTCAATTGGACGTGAACAAGCAGTGTTCCCATAGAAGACTGTGCAGACATTCTTTTTCCATTTGATGCTCAACACTTGTTCGAGCAAATCTGAGTCCAACTACTTCACCTTTGATGCTCTCAACCTTAATCTGATAATGAGTCTTTATCTGACTCCTTTGTTCACTTCCCTCATCTTTCTTCAATCACGTGCAGCACAGCTTGTGTGGGGGACCTACCTTTCAGCCCGGTACATGCATGATAAATGTATGAACATGTAATCTATATGATGAACTCACCCTTCGAGAGGTGACAATATGGTCGTAACTCTTGTATGATGAATAAGAATCGTGATTTTTGCCCAAACTCTACAATGAAAATTTTCGAAGCAACGGCCAATGTGTCACCCACAAGTCTTGAGTTCAAGATGCTTCAAGAAGGGTTTGCCCTTATGCAAAAAACTATAGCACATACAACCTCAGGACAGGTTCTATTCATTATGTGAACATGGGTAGGTTTTCTATCTGGTCTCAAAAGGGTCTCATATCTGCCCAGTGACGTTTTTCGTAAAGACAGTATGGGGGCGTTGCAAGAAATGGTTAAGGCACGTATACCCACCATTACCAAGCAGGCACTCAGATATGAGTTGGGTGTTTCACGCATCTGAACCCTGACCAATAGTCTTAGGGCAGATCGCTAGTTCCCCACCTAACCTAGAAGCTTGTGTGTGCTTTCAAAAATAAATACAGGTGATGCATGAGATAATTCTATAAAATGCATGGAAATAAATATTAACAAAAAAGATAAAAATGCAAAAACTTAAACACATCAAATACACAAAGCTTAGTCCAATAATCGAAAAAATACCTTCCCCAGTGGAGTCGCCATTCTGTCGCACCCCAAAAAAAAATCGGCGCGCGGCATCGGCTGGCGATTTAAATCTCGTTTATTGCGTTTGCTTGAATTTGGTTCGCTGGAGTCGCCACCTAGTAATTGATTGCGGGCTACTAGGAAACCGGATGTACTGGTCTCGTCAGAGATTCGCGGGTAAGGGACTGGTTGTGGTTAGGGAAGGTATTAGCACCCCTAACGCACCCTACCTGAGGTAAGCTGCTTCGTGGCTTTGATGTGTTAAAGAAGTTTTAATAATTGTCTTTTCGTCGGAAATTAGAAATATCACTTACGTATAAGTTAATAATTCTTAACCGTGATCCGATCAAAATATTAAATTCTTCTTTAATGTATTTGCAATCTCATCCTTAAAAATATATACAAATAAATAAAACAAAATACAAACACACACATACACTTTCACTATTTTTATTCTTTTCTTTTCTTTTTCTTTTCTTTTTCTTTTCTTTTACATCCACAAAATACAAATACAAATACAAATTCAAAATAAATAAATAAAAATACACCAACACACACATCCCCTTTGTTATTATTATTTTCTTTTCTTTTCTTTTTTCTTTTTTTACATCCATAATTACAAAAAAACTCAAAACTAAATAAAATATTACATTAAAACAATTTGGAAATTACAAAATGAATCAAAACATTCCGGAACAGTGCTGGAAACCTTTAACTCGCCGGAACAGTGTTGCGAAGCCGCTGGGACAGCAGTGGCAGTGGTGGCGCGTGGATCTCACGCAACCCCGCCACTGGCGGCGCGTAGATCCACGCGCCACCGTGAAAACAAGGCGAAAACAGGGGGGCCTGCAACGACCTCCTCCCTCCTTCTTTCCTCGCCGGCGCCAACCTGCAGATCAATCAAAGAACAACACAGCAGTCGATTTTAATTTTTCTTAGTTTTCCAGATCTGTTTTATTTTCTGTTTCTGTCCGTGGTTCCTTTCTTCTTCTCCGGCGATGGTTCTGTTGCGAAGGGGAAGGAAGGTCTGTCGTGGATGGAGCTACTGGGGGTTGCTGTTGTGGACGACGCCGATGGGATGGACCGACGCTGCTGTTGTCGTCTGCGGGGGCTCTTGCTGCCGTCGTCCGTTCGACTGACTTCGTTGTGGAGAAGAGAGCAGCTGTTGAGCGGTGGCTGGTGAAGATGGAGGATCGTGGTCGAGAGAGAGGAGAAGGACGGCGCTGCTGCCGCCACTACTGGGGGCCGAATGGAGGAGAGCAGATCGGCGATTGGCTGGGGGAACGGCGGCTGAAACTAGGAGGCGATGGCTGAGAGGAGAAGAAGACGCTGTTGAGGAAGGCTGAGAAAGAAAGAAATATGGCAGGGAGGGAGACGGAGGAAATGGGGCTGAGAGAGGCAGAAAGGGTAGGAGATTTTCTTGATGAGGGGGAACGGGTGGCTGTGATATGGGGAGCCAAGTCTTGGCCGGCGGCTGGAATCAAAGACCAACCGGGGGGGGCGGCTCTTTGTTTTTTTTTTTTTTAGGAAGGGGGCGGCTGTGTATGAGAGGGTTTAGGTTAGGGTTTTTTGTATTTTTTTTTTAGATGTTGTCAAAATTACCCCCCCTTTTAAAAATCAGTTTAGCATGGTATTTATAGGCAAAAATATTGCTAGGTTTTTCGACTTGGTCCCTCAACTTCTTTCTTTTTTTGTAAATTTTGATTTTTCTTATTTTTTTGTATTTTTTGAAAACGAGCAATATCAACGTCGACTTAAATGCGGAAAATCAATGATTCAAAAATGATGCGTGAAACGTCGAACGCGTTTGAAAATCTTTTAACAATTTAAATTCTTTTTTTTTTTTTAGACGACGTTGAAAATGCTAAAATGATGAAAATATATTAAAAAACATATTTTTGGATTTTCTTTGCTTTTCTCAATTTTTTTGGATTTTTTTGAAAATATATCAAAACATGGGTCAAAAATTGGGTAGCAACAATACTTCTAGGATAACTCGATAAAAAGAAACATAAAAATAAATTATGAAACTTAATTAATAAACTAATAAACTAAGTGGTAGTGAAAGAAATTAAAAATTAAAAAAAAAACTAAAAAAAAATAAAAAACATTGTTTCAATGAACATCTATGAAATGGGAAGAATGATTTACCGTCCTCAAATTATAGTTCTTGTTGATTATTCTACTAATATACGCAAAAAGGAGGTTTTTATCATTTTTTTTTTATGACCCTAGGTATCCGGGCCAGCTTACGCGCACCACAACTAATCTCAGGGTCTACTGAACATCCTGCAAGCCCAGTAGGCAGGTAAGGCACCGCGGGGGTGACAGGCTGGTGTACAGTGAGGATCGAACCCGAAACGGTCGCAAGGATTGAATTTGCAGTTGACCACTGGGCTAAACCCTCAAGTGCGTTTTTATCATAATAATTAGTTAACCAAGTGATTGTTATAATAATAAGTTGGTGATAACATTACGAGATTGGCTTAAAGACGTCTATTATTTTCCTCCACTTATGTTTAAATTTTGAAATTAGCATCTTAAAGAATTTATTATGTTTTTTTCTTGAATACATCAAATCATGTAAGGAGTGCGCCTTTAAAATTATTTAGAAAGCAAATTGGTCCAAGGATACTCTTATTGTCAACAAAAAAAAAAAAAAAAAAAACAACTGATTGCTGATTCATTGGGGCATTAGCACATTGGATCATTTGTTTAAGGACTGAAAACCGAGGATTAACTGCCTGGAGATTCAAATGAACACATCCCCTCACTCCCAATTACCAGAAAAGAAAAAAAAGATTTGTGAAAAATTCTCATGGATCGAAGGATAGTCATAGAATTATTTCAATTTATTCTGCAGTGTTTCAGATACCAAGACACAGCAGATTATATCTCATGGGATTCTTGTTAAATTGTAAGATGAAAAGAAAAAACCTTCCAAGTAGACAGATACATCTCTTATTCATACACAGGTTTGAAGTTCTTGTAAGCTACCACAGCATAGAAAGGATCTGATCCAGACACCAATCCAAGGAGCCTCATGATCCAACTAAAGGGTGATTTCTCCTGTTGAGGGCCATAGTCATATATAGAATTATTTCAATTTATTCTGCAGAGTTTCAGATACCAAGACTCAGTTCATTATATCTCATGGGATTCTTGTTAAATTGTAAGATGAAAAGAAAAAACCTTCCACATAGACAGATACATCTCTTATTCATACACAGGTTTGAAGTTCTTGTAAGCTACCACAGCATAGAAAGGATCTGATCCAGACACCAATCCAAGCAGCCTCATGATCCAACTAAAGGGTGATTTCTCCTGTTGAGGGCCAGCCGCTGCTGCAGGTAGTTTTCGAATAATTTCTGCTTGTGTGAACCCTTCCACACATTGAAAATACTGCACAACTAATTGTACCCGACTGTATCCAGTGCCATCCCTCCATGCACTAATGGCTTTCTCATAGAACAAACGATTGCTAAAGCTCACAATGAATACCCCACCAGGCCTTAGCACTCGAAACACCTCTGCAAACACCTATAATAACAAAATCAGATCAACTTAGGCTTCTTAATTGCAAATTCTGCTGACTTTGGCATTAATTATGATTACACAAATCAATCTGACCTTCTCTGGCTGTTGGAGATACTGCACACTAACAGTGCATAGCACGGCATCAAAACTGCTACTCTCTAGTTCAAGCTTTTGATCTTGATTGAGATCCTTCACAAAAAAATAATCCAGTCTTGGGTTCCTGGCAAGCTCTTGTGCATTGAGCCCATGTCCCACTATTCTCTTGTACACAGCTTGTTTCGGTAGATGGCTAACCCAAGAGCTCATGAGGTCAAGGATTTCCGAGTCAGGTCTCAACATCTCTTGGTATAGATTAGTCAGTGTGGAAATGAAGCCATCATCAACATGGGTCACAAAGCGTGGATAGGAATAAAATTCTCTGTCAGGGTATGAGTTAAGCTTGGTTCTACCTTCCTTGGACAGAACAAGGCGTTTAATCTTGCCCGCTGATGATCTTTCTGTCTCATTGCTTTCATTTAAAGTGTTGGTAGTTTTTGTTGCAGGAAATACTCTTGTTTTCAATGGAAGAGAAGAGATGGTTTGAAGGTTGGCTACAATGGGTGGCTGCCATGATCTTAGCCTTGGCTTTGGCTTTGGATGAATGGCGAGCATATGTTTTGAAGTGATAAGCTCTTTGGACGATGAATGGTATGGTGAACTTGTTGATGGTTTGTGGGACTTAAGACAAACCCGGTCACCCAAATGGGCCAACAACTGCTTCATGGACTTAATATGGGCTGAACAAGCCATAAAAAGAAGGCCATGCCCTCAATTTTGTCCCTTCTTTTAATCAGTGTTGTTTAAGATTCAACCATTCTCAGATGAATGAGAGCCTATTCCCATTCAACCCTGAAAATGGAACTATTATGAAATTATAAGCAGAAAATTATTTCTGTACATTTGATTTGGTTCGTTCCTATATTATATTTTAGTTTATTATGTTCCTTTATATTTTTTATTCAATATTTCTTTTTGATTAAACAAACAACAAATTATAATTAATTTTGGAGGTGTAGCATACTTCAAAAGTCACATATGTCCAAAATTTACAATTTTCTTAAAAAACTTAAAACAAACTATTCTATATTTTCAGTATTTATAATTACAGATAAATTATATATATTATATTATTCCATTATTTATAATTAAGAATAGTATTTTTATATATTTTTTCTTAATTTATAAAATTTCTGGGAAATTTTAAAAGAGACCCTTTTAAATTTTTCCAATATTATAAATAAAAATAAATGTTTTATATTTTTTATTACAATAATTCTCATTTCATTTAGATTATAAATACTAAAGATTTTAAATCAAAATTTTGTATTTCGTACTTTATTTATTACCTTTCCTTTTACTAGAAAAAACAATTTGTTTTAAATTAAATTTTTAACATGTGTCATTTTAAAAATATCTCGTGTGTCTTAAACTAACCATTATTTACTGTATATTTAATCGAAAAAGACATTGAGCCCATAAAATATAATTTAAGAAACAATAAACCAAAATAATAGTATATGGACCGATTGAACCAAATTAACATAGTACATGAACAATTTAACAATTTAACCTTTTATTATGTAGATATTAATATAAACTAATTGAGGAGGGGAATTCACTATTTAAATTACAAATTATTGTTCACTTGAATAATGTTTTTTTTTCCTCTTAATTTTATCATTTAACATTAGGTTTGCTTATCTCAGTCTTATGACTTGGAACGCAGATTTGAAAACTTAACTCGGGTTTTTTTATGTCTGTTTTAGTTGTTTTTTCTCTCAATTTCATCATTGAATATTTGATTGCTTTGGAATTAAACTTCAATAATTTGGTTTTATTTTGCTTTCTATAAAGTTGTTCTGGTCTCATTACTTTGATTATGGGTTCGAAAAGTTAACCTAAGTTGACTCGGGTCATTATTTTTGTTTTCTTTAATTTTGTCATTGAACATTGGGTTTGCTTATCTTAGTCTCGTAACCGAGATTATTTTTATTGTTTTCTTTTTTTTATTATTTTATCTTTCAATATTTGATTGATTTAGAATTAGGTTTCATATTTGTTTTGTTAGCTTTCTCTAAGGTTATCCCGATCTCATTTTGTGGGTCATGAGTTTGATAGGTTAATCCGGGTTGACTTGGGTCAGTTTTGCTTCTTTTTTTTTTTTTTAATATTGAATTTTTTTTTCAATTTTATCATTCAATATTGGGTTTTTTTTATCTCGGTCTCATGACTCGGGTTGTGGATTTGGAGAGCTAACTTCGTTTTCTTATGTCCTTTTTTAAGTTGATATTTTTCTCAATTTTATCCTTCAATATTTGGTTGATTTGAAATTAGGCTTCATAATTTATTTATTTATTCTTTTTATAAGGTTATCCCGGTCTTATTATCTAAATCATTGAATTGATGAGTTAGCTCAGGTTGACTTGAATTTTTTTTTTTTTAAATTCATCATTCAAAATTAGGTTTGCTTATCCCCGTTCATTAACTTGGGTCATGAGTTAACTAGGTTTTTTTGTTCTTTTTTTAGTTGATTTTTTTTTTCAATTTTATCCTTCAATTTTTTTTTATTTAGAATTATACTTTATAATTTTTATTTTGTTTGCATTCAATGAGGTTATCTTAGTCTCATTACATAGGTAATAGGTTTGGCGAGTTAATCCGATTTGAATCGGGTAATTTTTTAACATTTTTTAATTGATTTTTTTTCAAATTTCATTCTTCAATATTTGATTGATTGATATTTGAGATTCATAATTTATTTTGTTTTGCTTTTCATGGGGTTATTACAATCACACGACCCAAGTTGCAACTTTGAAAAGTTAACCTTGGTTGACTCAAGTTGTTTGTTTTTTGGTCTTTTGTTTTAAGTAAGTCTTTTTTCAATTTTATCCTTTAATATTGGCTTGATTGGGAATTGGATTTCATAATTTGTTTCAATTTACTTTCTATAGAATTATCCCAGTCTCATGATCTGGGTCGTGGATTTGACAAGTTAACTTGAGTTGATTTGAGTTGATCCAATATGTTTTCGTCTTAATATTTAAAAATTATGTTTTAACGGTTGTCCAGGTGTCTTTAAATCTATTAAATTAATCCTCACACGGTTTATTTATTTTTTTCTACAATAAAATAAGTTAATAATACCTAGATATTTTTTAACTAAAAAAAAAAGTGACTCACAACAGACGATAGAAACTGATATAGTAACACCGACCGAGAATAGGTTTGGAAGATTCGAACAAACTTTAGGTTCAATAAGCATTCTTCTTTACAATAAAAAACAATCCAAGAAAAAAAGACTCTTTTACTTTTTTAATATCATTCTTAGAAAATGACAATGATGAACATTATTTTACCGTGTGTTTGGAAGTGGAAGGAAAAGTTTTATTTATTTATTAAGAAGCCATGGAATTTTTAGAATTATATATATATATTTCATCATTCTTTTCCTCCCCACTTTCTCCTCACGAGATTTGCTCTCTTTTCTTAAAAAAATAAAGAAAATCAAATTTTATCTTAAATTTTCGTTTCTTCTCTAAATCATGAATTGAAATAAAAGAAATTTTTGTTGGATTTGTTGTTAAGCACTGAAATTAATATCCCAAGAACGCTTATACACATGGGTAGAAAATTAAAAATATAACTAAGTAATTAAGAAGTAAAAAAAAAACACAAGAATTTTTAACATGACGATACAACTATAATAAAATCAGTGGTAAAATAATCCATTGACTTTAACTTGGAAGAAAAAAATTACAAACCTGAATCCCAGGTCAAGACTACTACTAGCCTCTTACACAAACTTCAATCCCAGGTCAAGCAAAAAATGTCTCTCTTTTAGCTACACTATAAGCAATAAACAATAAGAGAAATATTTGTGTGTTTTTTTCAACCTAAAATATTATTTCTCATGTCTCTTGAGAAATGAGTGTGTTGGCATGCTAATGTGGTGGCAGCCCCGCATGCTTTATGATCTCAAAAATTAAAATATCATGAATCAAACACCCACGTTGGGAAGGCCTTTTTATCTCTCAAAAGTTGTTTTTGATAAATGAGAGAACTTCTTTATTTATTACATGCTCCTTTGAATAATTGGCATAGTTAGGAAACTGATGAATCCAAATGAACATTTGCTCCTTATACTTAGTTTGATTACAAGCTCCTTTGAATAATAGGCATCGATTTTAACTCTCTATCTCAATTATATTTATAAAATAATTCAAATATATCTCATAAACTATGTTTTCAAAGCAATTTGGCCAATTATATATGCTCATTTCATAACTTGTCGTTTTCATATCAATGAATTTTTAAATAATTAAAAATTAAAAAACAATTCAAAAAGAAAAGAAAAAGAAGCAGCAAAAAAAAAAAACAATGATGATCAATTAAGGAAAAAGAAACCAAAATGAGCACATTTTCGTAACCCCTTCTCCAAGCAACTAGAGAATGAGGGGATAAGAAAAAATAAGAATATTTTTATATAGGATAGTATAATTAATGATGTGTCAACGGTAAAGAAGAAAAGGAGGCTAAAAATAAAAGAATATATACTTAAGGAGGTTTGATTTAAAAGATATAGTTTGATACTTTAGTCAAACCATAACATTATTTGATTTTTAGTTTTAACTTAAGCTATATATGTATGTTCTAATGTTATTAGGCTTGAGATAGAGTTAAGATATAGGCCTAAATATTTTATGCACATCCAAAACCTATCTCTTCAATTCAAAGTTCAAATAATAAAGAAATTTAAATATGTCTAGAAGCTCATTACAACTTAGATCTTATTTTATTTTTCTTCTTCAAGGTATAAACCCATGCTCTTTTTTCAATAAATTTTTAGGTTCATTTTTAATGTTTCATTTTATTCCTTTTGAGCTTCTTTGATTTATGTTGTGCTTAAATTTTGATATGTATCATAATACCATGGTTTTAAATAATATGAGTCTTAGTGAAACCTAATGCTTTTTTTCTTTATGGTTTGCGTTTAGTTTTTTTTTCCCTTTAACATTTTTTGTTTATGGTTTTTAAATAATTAAGTTGATGAGTCTTGTCGTACATGTGTGGCGTCATGACGATTATCCTTCTGGATCGGGATAGTAGGGAATGATGTGAACGGAAAGGATAATGATTTTTTGTTCTTTATCAATATAAAAAAGAGAATGAGGGTTGTCATCTAGTTTTTGGTTGTTAGGAACCCTAACAAGTCTCAAAGTTTGGATAAAGAGACTGATTATGTAAAGAGAAGATATTAACACACTTAGTATGTCTTACCTAAGGTAAATTACATAGTTTTTTTTTTATTGTTTGCTATGGTTTAATGATGCCTATCTCTAACGACTTACTATGATGGATTTACCACAATGAACAAACCCTAGTTTTCTAGGCCAAGAACTTGATCTAGAAAGGTGAAATATCCACAATTATTGTTAAGGCCATATTTTAGGGTAAAAACTGGAAGTTTGCCACCGCGTCATTCTAAATATTTCAGATAAAATTCCTTGCAAATTTTATCCTTATATTATAAGTGAATGAGTTGCATTATTTACAATAATATTTTGAATATTAGTCTTATACAAGTTTTTATTATTATATTAAAATAAGTAATAAAATTATTATCCTTAATAATATTTTGGATACTGATTAGTACTTAAAAGTACATATTTATCAAGGTTTTATATCATCATTTTTCACTTAAAGTATCAATAACTCCTTAAGTAAAGCATGTTTTGTAATAACAAGTCTAATACTATAAAATGCCCTAATATATGGTAAATGTTCATCTTAAATGCAGACCTATCACATAAATCAAAGGATTGATTGATGAATTCAATTACTGAAATTTGTGAAGATAAAGAGAGGGTGAAACTTAGAAAAGAGATGTTGGTGCAGTCTAAACTGAAACACTATTCAGTAATTGGGTCATATCTCGAATTCTAAATGTCCAAATAACCTCAAATTTTTACACAGATTCAGTAAAACATAGGCCTACAACTTTCATGCTTTCATCAAGATCTAAGAAGGTCGTTTTCAAGTCCAAATTACAGCAACAACAGAGAAGTCCGAATCTGTCCTGCAGCCCGAACATTGTTCAGTGTTTGGCCCATATCTGGAGTTCTAGAAGTCCAAATGACCTCCATTTTTTTTCTAGAAAGCTGAGTCAATTTCCTACAACTTTAATGTTTTCTAGTGGACCCAGTTTGGATGGTACCATTTTTGTTTTATTCAGACAAGAAGATAAGGATTTTCACCAAGTCAAAAGTTGGCCACCCACTCAACAATTAGTCATCAAATCAATAATTCTGAATTTTGACCTATAAAAGGAGGCATTTGCCATGCATTTGGGAGCTTGGTTGTTCAGATCAAGTTCATGCTCTTTATTTCTCTCTTTATATTTTTTTTGTAGTTTTTAAGTTTTGCTTTTATTAATATCTTATTTATGCTTTTCATTTCCTTTCCTTTACTTAGTTAACTTGTATTTTCTTTATGTTCTTGTTTTGTTTATTTATGTTTCTCTTCTTCATTATGTTTGGCTAAGTTTATTATGTCAAGGTGAAAAGGTTACACTAATGATGTAAGAATAAGTATGGTGTAAACTCAACATGGACCTTAATGTTTAATATTAACATGTCTTATCTTTTTATCTTACTAATTCTTAATACCTTGCTTGTTAAATGATTAATCTAGATTTGTGTTGTATAATACTTGGTACAACAAATGCATGGCACTCTCATAGCCCAACCGTATGGTATTACCTACACCTGGGCTATGAAAGGAACTTGATTTTTGTTAACATCATGAATTCCTGACAATATTTAAAAGTTTGGTGTTATGTAATTAAGATAATTAATATGATCATGTTAATAATTTATAATGAGCTATTAATGAGAAATCATCCGATTGGAACCTCCTTTGTGTGTGGTTTCTAGTTGAATAATAAAAGTTTATACTATACTTGTTTGAAATACCATTGGTGGATCCTCTAACCTTGATATTTTTTTTTATCATTGTTTAATCCTTACATTAATCTTCCATCTCAAAGTTCTCATTAATTTCTTCCTCTTCTTCTTTTTATTATTACTATTACTATTGTTACTATTATTATTATTATTATTACTATTATTATTATTATTATTATTATTATTATTATTATTTACATTATGTTTATATTATATAATATATCTCTTTGATCTTTTCATAAACTCAGTATATAGGCTGGAAACCTGTGACCCGATCTTTTAGATCATTCTCAGGTATAACAACGCCACGTACTGAGTATTATTATTATTATTACTATTACTATTATTGTTATTATTGTTGTTATTATCTTTGTTGTTGTTGTCTTGTTATTTATAATTTATACAATTAACCTCTCTGTGGTTCGACCCCGGTCTTGCCGGGTTATTTATTACTTCGACACTCCTGCACTTGGGAGAAGACATCAATCTTTTGGTCGTGTCAGATACTAACTCATTTTAGGTTTTTTTTTATCCTTATATTAAAAGTAAACAGTATAATTATTATCCTTAATAATATTTTGGATATTAACACCCTTTCAGGTTTTTTATCCTTATATTAAAAGTAAATAATATTTTTTTGCCAAAAATAATTTTATTTTTTTTGCCAAAAATAATTTTAATTTTTTAAAAAATATATAGGTCGAAATTCTTTGGAAATTTACAAACTTGTAAAATCCATGCAATATTTTGAAAACAAAAATATCAAAGTGTTTTAAATTTTTAAAAAGAGATGCTAGAATAAATTTAGGATTTTTGGCCATATATATATATATATAAATTTAGCTTTGTTTGGTATAAAACTCATTTTTTGTAATAAAATTAACCAAAATAGATCTAAAGAGTGTCTGTCAAACACACTCTTAAACCAACAGTCTCTTAAAAAATAGGGTATAAACCCTTTGACCTTGATTTTTATACTCGACCCAATTGGGTTGACTTCAAATCTTTAATTTGACTATAAACCAATTCAAAAATCTTGGTTTGACAAAAAAAAGAAAAAAAATAGATTAAACTTGCTAAAAAAACAAAAAATCAAAAAAAAAAATACATGAACAAAATGGATCAAACGCACAAAAAATAAAGAACGAACGAAGAACAACTTAGGAATCGAAATGAAAACCCAACAACATGGAATCCAAGATAGACCATATTTGGTAAAAAAAAAAACACATACATATTAAAAATCATGCAAAGAACAATAATCTAGCATTCAATCTCTTTAGTTTTCACTTAAACTTCACGATTTTATCAAAATGGGTTTTGGTTCGAAACTAAAAATCAAGGTTTAAAATTTATTGTAAACATGTTATTGATGCAAATAAACACTAGATTACTTGTTAATCATGTTCAAAGAAGTATTTTGGGCAAAGAAATAGACCAAAATTGGTCCAAATCATGTAGTTAAGGTAATGTTTTTAAGAAGAACATGAAGAACACGAAGAACATCTAGAAACCGAAATGAAATCAAGCAACATGTAACTCGATATAGACCAGATTTGATAAAACAAAAGCACATGCATGTTGGAAATCATGCAAAGAACAATAATCTAGCATCCAATCACTTAATTTTCACTTAAAATGCACGATTTTGTCAAAATGAGTTTTGATTCAAAATCAAAACCCAAGGATTAAAATCAATTGTAAACATGTTATTGATGCAAATAAACACAAGATTATTTGTTAGTCATGGCCAAAGAAATAGACCAAAAGTGGTCTACATCAAGGGTTTATGTTAATGTTCTTCCCAAAAACACGAAGAACATTGCCCAAAGACCCAATAAAAACCTAACAAAGGTGACTTTCCAGCCTATAAATGAGCATTTGTTACTTCCAAAACATAATTTCTTTATCCCAACAACCCACACTGACATGCAAAAACATATTTGAATCTAAACACTAACAAAAAACATCAAAACAAAAATCAAGCTTAAAGTACCAAATCCAAAGAAACAACTTAACACAACCTATATGTTCATGCAACATAAATTCAAAATTGACTTTTTGAACCCATTTTATGCATTAATAGGCATAGCAAAGTCTAGGTAAACACCATTGTATTAACATGCATAAGTTAAGTAAAAAACACAAACTAAAACAATATTATATGTCAAAAACAAACTTAAAACAACATATATATATATATATAAACATTAAAAAAACCCTTAAAAACAACATCATTAAATGAAAAACACATTAATAAAGATGTGAATGCAACATCATTTATTAAGCATCCCAAAGCTCTTTTATATGCTTGTAAACATAAATATAAAATGAAAATGAATAAAAAAATCAACTAAAATAGACCACAAGGGCCTGCTTTTGGATTTGAAGAATACCTAGAATAACAACTCTCTCTTTTTGTTTTCTCCCCAACTTGTTATCCTTTCCAAACTTAGGAAAAACTTTTCCCTATGTTTCTAGACCCTCTTTTATTATGCTAACAGATTAAATTTTTTTTCTTATCCCTTTCTCCTCTCCTCTTTTTTTTCCTCCCCTTCCCTTTGATCTTGGGGGGTATTTATAGGGTTTTTAAGAGATTTTAAATTCATTCTTGACCTTTTAATCTTAAGGAAAGGGTTGTGAACTCTTGATAAGAACCCATAAAAAGCCTTTAAGTGTGAACACATAAAAATAAAGTTCACTTCAAGATTTCACAGTTTTACCGACGGAAATATTCCGTTAGTGTGTGATTGAGAGTTCGTAGGTAAATTATTTACCAACTATATTACCGACGGAAAACATCCGTCGGCTAACATTTCGTCGATGATTCAACATTCTGTCACTATATCAGTCGGAAAAACAAAAAAACCATTTGCCGACGGTTTTACAGATGGAATTTGGGAGCCCAAAAAAAAAGTTTTCCGCTTGAAATATACCAACAGATTAAAATCCGTTGGTGATATCGTGAGTTACCGATGGAAAGTTACTTTCGGTACATTTGTCGGTGACTATTTTGAAACCGACTGAATATATCCGTCTGTAAATTAGTCTGTAAGTTTTGGCAGCTACTATACAACGCCGACGGATTAATTTCGTAGGTAAAACTGTCGGTGAGTGTATGGAATACCGACCGAATGTAGCCGTCTGGAAATTCGTCGGTCATGGTGGCAGCTACTATCAAATGCCGACGGATTATGTCCGTCGGTAAATCCCTTTGTAATTTTTTTTTAAAATTAAAAAAAAATTATTTGGAATACATAATATAAAATGATATAAATTAATGGTAATAAAAACCAAATATGCAAATAAAATTTATATTAAGCATCAAAAATAAAAAATCAAATTTAAATAATATTCATTACAAAACGAATGTGTTTCAAAAAAATATTAAACGAAAATTGAAATGTAAATAATATTTTATTAAAGGAGGAGGAGGAGGAGGAGGAGGCTGCTAGTCATATGGCCAAAAAGGATTAGGCGCACATGTTCCACCTTGTGCCATGTTGATGACCATTTCACGAAGCTATTTGTAGGCCGCTTTTTGTTGTTCAGACTCCACTCTTTGTTGTGCTTGAGACGCTTTGAGTTGTGTGTACGCCTCTGATAGGTGGTCGTACTTTTCGGTGAGTTGAGTTGTGTGTTGCTGCAAGGCCACGAACTCTTTGGATTGGGAGCTCCCGACAGTTGAAGCACTACGGGCCGGCCGCAAGTTGTCGGCCTTAGTGTTGAAGAGCCCGTAAACTCGATTTTTATCAGGTCCACCTGATGATCTAACCTCCATCCATAAATTCGGATCGAATTCCGGATGGGTCGTTGGATCGTCCCCATATCTCTCCCTAAACCGATTATTATAGGTCTCCTGAAAATAAAAAAAGTAATCATGATATTCAATTCAATAAACATAATAATAACTTACAAAATAAAATGGTTGAACAAACATACCACAAAATGTTGAGCACGGCTGTCAACGAACTGTTGCACCCCTTTTTGGCGGTCTTGACTCCGTACGTGCGTCTCCACAAACAGATCTATCGGGCTTGGCTCACGTCCAAGAGATGTAGCCTATAATGGAAAAAATTTATTAACAACAAATTAATTGAACGATATATTTTATTTAAATTAATTTCACCATCTGTTTCGCATGTGCAGCAAACGAAACGGAGCCGCGGGTGTGCGTTGTCACCGAGCCATGAATTGGCCGATTCCGGTTGCCAGACCTGGACTGTGAGCGTTGTGTGAATCGCTCAGATGTCACGTGTTGAAGATAGTGCAGCCATATATCTTCCAGGATGTATATCGGTTTGAAATCCCTCCAAACCGCAACATCGTTCCAGCCTTGGAACCCCTTATCCCTCGCTGTTGTTTTTTTCCTTTTTTTGGGCTTCGTACAAAAAATCACACAATCTACTTCAAGCAAGAAAAAATTACATTTCGAAACATAAATTTTTTTTCTAAAAACAAAATTGTATTGTTTTCAATGTTACCTAGTTGTCGTGTGATTTTCTCATACCCTCCTCACAATAGTGTTATATTCATTGTCCCAGCAGAATCGATCCTGTGTATAAAAATTTAATTTTTTAAAAAATAATAATTTATTTACAATTATATTAATAATTTATTAGAAATAAGCTGAAACTTATATATTAACACTAACCTCAAATCTGGAAAACCATGCATTGATTTGAGGCATCCATTCAAGATGCCTGAATATCTGACTCCATTGAAACAATGGAATCTCCATCGACGATTTAAACGCCGATGATATTACTCGGGCGACCTCAATGTTTGTGAACCTGAAAATAAATTAAATTAATGAAATAGTGATTACTTCATAAATTATGTTTTAATTTTTTTTTTTAAAAAAAACTAAAACCTTAACAAACTTACATTGAATGGTCGTCCTTCTACTGTGCCTCGTACTTGCGGGTAAATTGATTCCGCTGTGAACCAATGTTTATAGAGGCAGCATCAGTTGACGGCGCAGGTGGTGTAGGTGCCTCTTCGTGAGAGTTACCTAAGGAAATATCGTCCTCGCTGCTAGACGAACTTGTTGCGACTAGACGTGAACGACCAGCTCTGGTTTTCATTCTGCGTATCTAACCAATTTTATATCATCAATTATATAATTAAATGCAAATGTTAAAAAAAAAATTCGACAGCACCTCCCCTATACTGGATACTACTCAAATCCACAAACTTGCAAATATTAACAATAGCCACAACCAATTGACCCAATCTATACTAATTATTCCAACATATTTAATTACTAATACTAAGGTAAATTCAACATTAACAATTACAATTCAAAACATCATTCAATAATTATGCCAATACAACAAAACAATAAATGGAAACAATTAAATACAAATCATGCAATAATAGAGTTAAATTAATAATTATTCCAACATATTCAGTTACTAATTCTAAGGTAAATTCAACATTAACAATATTAATTCAACAAATTATTCAATAATTATGGTAACACAACAATAAAATATATTCAATAAATTAAAAAAGAATTATAGCCTAACAATTAAAATCAATGGATACAATTAAACACAAATCATGAAATAATATAAAAAAATTACTAATTATTCCAACATATCCAATTACTAATTTGAAGGTAAATTCAACAAATTATTCAATAATTATGCCAATACAACAATATAATATATTCAATAAATTAAAAAAATTATAGACTAACAATTAAAATCAATTAAATTACTAATTATTACAACATATTCAATTACTAATTCTAAGGTAAATTCAACATGAACAACAAATATTCAACAAATTAACTAATAACAATTATGCCAATAAAACAATAAAAAATATTCAAAAAAAAAAAAACAAAAAAAACTATAGACTTGAGGGAAGAAATATGCATACCTTAATAATGTGTTGAATTCAAAACTTTATCTACATTACAAAAAAATACACCAAAAAAAAAAAAATAACAAGAATAAAAATAACTAAAAATAAAAGAAAAGAAAATAAAATGAAATAGAAAAAAACATATACCTTTTAATGTGATAAAGATTCACAATAAAGCTTGTTAGAGATTCTAGATGAAAGCCTTGAAGAATTAAGAGGAAAAAAATCAAAATTTTAAGGTGAAAAATGGTGGAGAAGGAAAAATGAACTGAAGGGGCGGCCGCTGGAACTTATAGTGCAGTTTTACCGACGAAAATAAAAAATTATTATTATTTTAATTAAATCCATCGATAACGGGTCAAAAATCCGTTAGTAATTTTTGAATTTCACACCGAAATTTTTAATTACCCTCCATATTTTTCGCGGTCCGTCGATAATCTGACACGATCAGAGGTGCATTCGATGCACACCTTTTAGAATTCGCACATTCCGCCGTCGGTATTTTTGTCGGTAAAATTTGGTCACCGACAACATACCGACGGACACGATTACATCGGTATGTCCATCGGTGAGGGTGGCATTCTATTGTAATTATTTTCCAACTCTCTATGAGATACCAACGGACGTTATTCCATTGGTATGAACGTCGGTTAATCTGTTTGTAAAGATGTCGGTGATTGTGGCATTCTTTTGTAATTATTTTCGAACTCTCTATGAGATGCCGACGAACACAATTATGTCGGTATGTCCGTCGGTGAGAGTGGCATTCTGTTGTAATTATTTTCCAACTCTCTGTGAGATACCGATGGACATTATTCCATCGGTATGGAGGTCGGTTAATCCGTTTGTAAAGACATCGGTGATTGTGGCATTCTTTTGTAATTATTTTCGAAGTCTATATGAGATGTCGACGGACACGATTACATCGGCATGTCCATTGGTAAGGGTGGCATTTTGTTATAATTATTTTCCAACTCTCTGTGAGATACCGACGAACGTTATTCCGTCAATATGAACATCGGTTAATCCGTCTGTAAAGATGTCGGTTATTGTGGCATTCTTTTGTAATTATTTTCGAACTCTCTATGAGATGCCAACGAACAAAATTACGTCGGTATGTCCGTCGGTGAGGGTGGCATTTTGTTGTAATTATTTTCCAACTCTCTGTGAGATACCGATGGACATTATTCCATCGATATGGAGGTCGGTTAATCCGTCTGTAAAGACATCGGTGATGGTGGCATTCTTTTGTAATTATTTTCGAACTCTCTGTGAGATGCCGATGGACACGATTACGTCGGTATATCCATCGGTAATTGTTGCAATTTACAAGAAATGTTGTATTTGTATTTACTATTTACCTTCCTGTAAAAACTTCAATGATAAACTGTCCATTGCACAAAACAATAGCAACAGTGCTTAAACAATAAATATATATTTCATGTTACAAAATATATCATCCATAATGTAAATCTTCAATATGAATATCATCTTCTTCATCGACATTTGCTTGTCCGCTAGAGCTCAAAACAACGTTCAACTCCACTACGTCAACATCAACAAGACTATCATCGGAAACATGAAAATTTGAATTTTCTTCCAATTCAATCGAAGGAGCAAATCGATATGGTTCAACCAACTTACTAACTTGAAACACTTCATCCTGCACACTTGTGTCTTCATTCTCATCCTGAACAACCTCGACACGACCTCGTGGTTTTGTTTTTAAAATGGACAACCAATCAACTCTTGATCAGTTCTTTCTAAATGAAGTGGTGTATGTGTAATAAACTTGTTGACATTGCTTTGCGAAAACAAAGACATCGTTTATGTTGCGGAGTCTAGCTTTTGAGTTAATTTCGACCAGACCATAGTGCGGATCAACTCTGATTCCTCTGTCAGTCGTGTCATACCAATAACATTTGAATAAAAACACTTTATTCTGCTCGCTATGTTATTGCAGTTCGACGACCTCTTCTAATCTACCATAGTAGTCAACTTCTAACTCACTACTAGTGGATCCCTTAACACAAACACCATAGTTGTATGTCTTTCTTCCTTGCCTGTATTCTTCAGTATGGAAAACATATCCATTGACAAAATACCCATTGTAGCATTTAACTTTGCTTTCAGGCCCGAGGCTTAGTGAAGACAATGACTTAGGCGCACTCCTTCCCATTTGATAAACCTTGTATATATGTAATGTACATCAATAAACAGTAAATGAACGAGAATCTCATAATGATATGCATACGTACAATAATTTTGTAGTTAGAATGAGTTTGTGATAGTGCTTACATGTGTTCTAAACCATGTGGCAAATTGTTCATCTTGTAATTGAAAGACCTGGGATTTGGTCAGCTGTGAGTTATTGGAGAGCAAATATTGTCGATGCTGCCTGCAAGTGATAATGAGTGTATGATATTACAATATATAATTAACAGTATATTACTGACAAAGTTTAATTAGTATTACACATATATACACTTATTGAATAAAAGGTCTAAGCTCATCATAGTTAAATAGAACATAGTTGTGTGCTTGTTTGAATTCTATTTCCGACAAATATCTTCCTCTTACGGCATTTTTAGGTGTGGGGCGTCCAGTATTGGAGAATATTGACAAGTTCCCACTGGACGACACTTCACCGCCATCATCATGCCGTGGAACGCGATTGATTCTTGTTCTCAAATTAGGTTTGAAATAGTACGAGATAAATGTTGAGATCTCCTCAACAACATAGGCCTCACATATCGAAGCCTCAACATGCGCCTTGTTCTTAACCTTTTTCTTGAGATTAAACAAGTACCTGCATTGAATTACAATTCAAGTATTTTCAATTAAGAAAAACATAGAAAATACTTTTATATTTGAATTACATTGCAACTGTAATATCTAACCGTTCGAATGGGTACATCCATCTATACTGGACCAGTCCTCCAGCTTTTGCCTGGAACGGTAGATGTATAGGGAGATGCTCCATTGAGTCAAAAAATAATAGAGGGAATATCATCTCAAGTTTGCATAGTGTCTCGATGATATTCGTTTGAAGCCTCTCAATGTGCTCAACATTCAACTTGCTGGAGCATATATCTCTGAAGAAGTGACTGATCTCCATCAGTGCATTCCATATTCCCTTTGGGAACAAATCATGAAAAGCTAATGGGATGAGTGTTTTCATAAACACGTGGCAGTCATGACTCTTCATTCCATACAATCTGCAGTCCTCTATATTAACCAGCCTTGATGTGTTCGATGCATGTCCATCCGAAAAACACAGACTCTTAAGCCATTTGTAAACTAGCAGTTGTGCGTTTTTCTCTAACACGAAGCTTGCCCTTGGTTTTGTGACCCGTGACTCATCATAAACTAACTCCATATTTTTACGATTACAGTATAAAGCTATATCCAATCTAGCCTTGATGTTGTCCTTTATCTTCCCCTTCACATCCATGACGGTGTTGAAAATGTTCTCAAACACGTTCTTTTCGATGTGCATGATGTCAAGGTTATGGCGGAGCATATTGGTCTTCCAATAAGGAAGCTCCCAAAATATACTTCGCTTGCCCAATTATGGGTCAAACCAAAACTAGAAAACTTTTGCTTACCTGATTGAAGGCCAAACACAATATCACCGTACTCTGATACAACATGATGCAATTCTTCACCAGAAAAACGCGGGGAGGCAACATCTTTTTCAACTCTGCAAACAAAGAAATTTTTTGTGTTCTTTCTATACCTGTGATTAAGTGGCAAGAAGCAACGGTGACAGTAAAAAAAAGAAGCTTTACCTCCGTTTGCTAGCGTGAATGCCTTGTTGTTTTCCAGAAAGCATTCCATAAGCTGGAAAATCATTGATAGTCCACATTAAAGCCGCCTTCATAAGGAAATTTTGTTTCCTCGATATATCACAAGTTAGAGCTCCGGAGGACCACAACTGCGCCAACTCATCAATCAACGGTCAAAGACAAACATCTATATTCCGCCCCAGGCTGCTTGGATCAGGTATGACAGTAGATAAAAACATGAACTCCGGCCTCATACATATTCTCGGTGGCAAGTTATAAACTGTGAGTATGACCGGCCAACAAGAATAGGGAGCAGCAAATGACCCAAATAGGTTGAATCCGTTTGTACACTACCCAAGAAGCACATTCTTTGATTCAGCTGAAAAGTCAGGATGCACAGTGTTAAAGCGTTTCCACGCCTTGCCATCAGAAGGATGCACCATCAACCACATCATGTCTTTGGTGCCATGTCATGTGCTCAGCAGTCCTTGGTGACATGAATAACCTCTGCAGTCTAGGTGTGATCGGGAAGTATCTAAGTTTTTTATATGCCACTAAAGTCTTTCCCATGCCAGTTCTGGGTTTGTAACGGGAATGCCCGTATGTCATGCACTTGGTCATCTCAGCATTTTCAAGGTAGTATAACATGCAGAAGTTAGGGCACATGTCAATTTTCTAGTATCCTAAACCGAGGGGTTTCAACATGGACTTCGCAGCATAGAAGTTCTCTTTTAGCTTGTTCCCTTCAGGTAAACTGCTTCTCACCCATTCAATAATTTTGTCATACCCGGCCTCACTCAACCTGTGATCTGACTTGATGGTGAACACCTGTGCCATGACCGATAATTTACTGTGGTTTATGCAGCCATCCCATAATGGTTCGTTAGAATCTTTCAACAAATCAAAAAACCTAGTTGCATTTGCATTAGGTTCTTCTTCTACGATTGGACATTGACTGACAATACCTTGATTCATTCTCATTGCATCCATAGCCATATTTCTGTAAGGATTAGTGTTGTCATTTGCCGCTTTATGCACGTTGCTAGCACTAGAAGTTGACCCAACCACTGTTTCTCCCATTCTCCTCTTACTAACAAATACTTCTCCATGTGCATACCAACACTGGTAATTCTCCATAAACCCTTTGTGTAGAAGATGCATCATTATAACATCTGGATGCAAATACTTTTTATTTTGACACTTCCTGTATGGACACCTTATATCGCCTTCAGTAAAATTTCTGGTAATAGATGTTGCGAAATTAATAAAACCCTGAACCTTGTTACAATAATCCATCATCCGCAATCCTTGGGGTGAATCTCCATACATCCATGAACGATCATCCATGACTTATACATATCGAACCTCTACAAAATTCTGATGACATCATGTATTACTTAACTAAATTAGGTAAATAAACTTGCAAAAATATTACTTTACCTCGAGATTATCCAACAAACCAATAAAAATTTCTCATAAATATTAAATATTCATTATGAACATTTATTTAACGTCCATATATACATACAAATTAATATATACAAATTTATGGAAATTACCACACCGCAATACCGTTGATAAAACTTAAAACGGACCCATTAAACAAGCTATTAATTATTTCAAAACAACACAATTATTTCAAAACAACACATGTAATTCGGTAATTCCATAAAGTTTTAACAATTTACAAACAAATACAATCTTGCAAATTCTAAAACAAACCATAACAGGTATAAAATTATACATTCATATACTACAAGTTTGTTTGAGAAATAACAATAAAACATGTACATTTACTAACAAAATACATATACTAAAATAAACAACAAAATTGACATTTAAATGTTAAAATTTAAAAATATAGAATTACTTACAAAAATTGATAAAATCCATCGAAAAATCAAAACACGGATGTTGTGACCACAAAACTTCAAGAAATATAACTTGTTGTGCTGAGATGAGGGAGATTTGTATTTGGGTGTTGGCTGTTTGCAAATGGGGAGAGTTAGGATTAGGAAGAAGAAGGAGAAATAATGGAGAAGAGGGTCGGCAGCAGGGAATTATATTAACTTTTTCCGACGGTTTCACCGACGAATATTTTGGTTGGTGTATCTGTCGGCTTTTCTGTCGGGAAAATAGACACATAACCGTATGGATCAACCATTTCAAATCCGTCGGTGAGTTTGTTGGTATTTTCAATAATGAACCGGTCGCATCACTGTACAGCCTGTCGTTTTGAATCCGTCGGTGATTCCATCAGAAAAAATCCCCCGCCAAAACTTTCACATCAGCGACCCGCTTTTTTTTTCCTGAACTTTCCGTTCGTAATTTGGTCGATAACTACCGACAGATACTGTCCGTCAGTAGTTACTGACTGAATTACGGACGGATAAATTCTATCTGTAATTTCGACCTCAAATTACCGACAGAAATATTTCGTCAATAAATCCATTGCTATTAAGTGAATTTCTGGTAGTGGTTGGTTTTTTTTCAACAACTATGTTTCAACCTTGGCTGAATGAGTCGCTTGTTTTTTAGACTTCTTCGAAGCAATCCGGACGTCATCATCACTAGAGAACACTTGAAGTTGGTAGAGGGGGTGCACATCTTTCATTTGAATGCAACCATACTCAATTTAGACGTCTATAGATTCATATTCATTTGTTTCAAGTTGCTAACTTGATCAGCCAAAACTGTCAGAACCGACTGGGCTGCCTCTTTCGGAGGCCTCATCAGATTAATTATGACATCAACATCACTTGAGACCACCTAAAGTTGGTAAAGAGGATGCATACCTTTCATTTAAATTCAATTTTGCTCAATTTAGAATTTTATAGCTCCATAGTCATTCATTTGGAGTTGCCAACTCATTCACTCACTTTCTCTTCTTTAAGTCTTGAATGACGCATCGTTTGAGTGGGATTAGGGTTTTTAATTTTGGATTTAGAAAATTTCAATCAAGTCCTTATTCTTTCAATAGTGGCCCATTCACCTTTAATTGCTTCTAAAGTTTTAAATTCTTGTAATTTCATTCCTGCCAAACTCAATTGACATCCCCTAAGTTAGCCGCCTTTTTCATTCTGGTTCTTGGTTTTGAATTTATGTATTTTGACCAACAAACTTCTAACTTCTTCAATTTGCCATTTGATTTGGTCAATTTTAGCCCTTACATTCAAGCGTCTTTTTCAGTTTAGGCCTTGGTTTTGGATTTCTTCAATTAAGTTTCTAATTTCCCATCATACTTCAATATTTATGAGATTAAGCCCTTAATTTGACCAAATTAATTATTGAAAATTATAATTCAAGACTTTAATTTCTTTCAATTAAAGCCTAAACTAAATTCAAAAATCAATTTTTCTTGCAATTAGGCCCTCGATAAATTCAATTAAAACTTGAAAAATTCTAATTCAGTTCTTAAGTATCCAATTTTGAATTTCTCTCCTTAAATTAACTTTTCTTTATCAATAAGGCCTTAATCAATCAAAATACTCTATCAAAGTTTTCAATCCTGTATATTTGATCTTTCTCAACCAATCTTCAATGATTTGCTAGGTGTTTTGGTATATTCTTCTTACTGATATATTTTATTTTATTTTTCTTCCAATATTTTTTTTTATTTTCTCTTTCCTTTTTTTATTTTTTTTGTTTACATAGGGCCCTAACAAAATAGGTAACAATGGATGCCCCCTATTTACAATACTTACGAAGCAAATGCTGGTTAAGTGCTTTGTGTAATAAGTTTATAAAGACAAATGAATTGTTCTTCAAAACTAAACTTCTAAAACATTTTAGTTTGGTTGATCCGAAATTCAATCTTTGTAGCAATCCCCTTCAACTAGAACTATGATCAAACTGTTCATAACTCAATTAACCTAAAATCTCAATCTAGTGATTTCCTTTAACTAGAACCAAAATACTTTTTTTACAACTTAGTCAACCAAAATCTTAATCTAGGAGTACAAAAAGCTATATCATTTGGGAAACGGATCTCCAATTGGTGGCAAACTTTGGTAGAAATGTCATTTCATCATAATATCTAGCTAAAGCCATAAACACCATCACAACCATCCATTTATGCCCAACCAAACCATGGGGCATCAAGCGCTTCTCTTAAGTCCATTTCACAACACATTTCTCATTTATGATCTTTCAATAAGGTTCGTAAACCAAGGATACTCCAACCATTGAACTCACTATTGAAAAAACCTAAAAGGTCAAAAGGAAAGAAGACCTTGATTCTAAAAAGTTATCTACAATAAAGGAACGACTTTAAATGATAAAAAGTAGTTGAAATGTGTCTTGTGCTTGATATTGTAATATCTAAGAAGTTCAAGGTGTTAGAGATTATTATGTATAGTGGCACATAGTGTTTCATGGTGCATCCACGAGTGTATTGTAGTAAAATGATCAAAGTAGTCCATTGACACGACCTAAAGATTGATGTCTTATCCCAAGTGCAAGAGTGTCGAAGTAATAAATAATCGGGCAAGACCGGGGTCGAACCATAGGGAGGTGAACTATATAAATTACAAATAATATATATATTTAATAAAATAAAGAGTTTATAAGAATTTTTATGGGATATTGATTTAAGAATTAAACAATGATAAAACAATTGTCAAGGTTAAAGGATCCACTAATAGTATTAGAAAGAAGTATAGCATAAACTCTTTTTATTAATCAACTGGAAACCACACACAAAAGAAGGTTCCAATCGGATGATTTATCCTTAATAGTTCATTATAAAATTTTAACATGATCATATTAATTATTTTATTTAAGTAACACAAAACTTTTAAATATTTTCAGGAATTCATGATGCTAACTTATGTTAACAACAAATCAAGTTCCTTTCATAGCATAGGTGCAGGTTATACCATATGGTTGGCTATGAAACTGCTAAGCATTTGTTGTACCAAGTGTTATACAACACAAATCTAGATTAACCCTTTAACAAGCAAGGTATTAAGAATTAGTAAGATAAAAATATAAGACATGTTAATAACAAACTTTCTTGAATATAAACAATGAAGTCCATGTTGAGTTTATATTATACCTATTCTAACACTATTTGTGAAACCTTTTCACCTTGACATAATAAACTTAGCTAAACATAAAAAAGAAGAGAAACATAAACAAATAACATAAGAACATAAGTATAGTAAAGGAAATGAAAAGCATAAACAAGAGATTAAGGAAAATATAATATGAAATAAAACTTAAATATTACAAAAATATAAAGAAATAAATAAAAAGCATGATCTTGATCTGAACAACCAAGATGCTTAAATGCATGGCAAATGCCTCCTTTTATAGGCAAAAATTTGAAACTATTGATTTGATGACTAATTATTGAGTGGGTGGCCACATCTTGACTTGGTGACAATCCTTATCTTCTTGTCTGAACAAAACGTCATTGATAACATCAGAATTTGAACAGACTTAATGTCAATTTGGACTTGAAAATGGTCTTTTTGAATCTTGCACTCCTCATGAAAGTTTTAGGCCTATGTCTTAGCTTTCCATCCATATAGAGCAGACCTAAATCCAAGATCTACAGCTCCAGATATGACCCAATGACCGAACAGTGTTCCAGTTTGGACTGAATTAGCATCTCTTTTCTAAGTTTGGCCCTCTCTTTGTCTTCTCATTTTTTGTAGTTCAACTCATCAATCAATCCTTTAATTTATGTGATAGGCCTGCATTTAAGATGAACATTTACCATAAATTAAAGGTATCTTATTATATCAGACTTGTTATTATAAAACATGCTTTTGTTAAGGAGTTATTGATAATTTAAGTGTAAAATAATGATATAAAACCTTGATAAAAATACACTTTTAAGTACTAATCATCCATGATGAAATGCTTTTGATCTATTTTTTTCATGAATGCATGGAAGAACCTACTCTTAGTTAGTATATGGGTCTTGATAGAACTAAAATAAAAAAGTGAAGTGATTTAGACGAAGCTTTTACTAAAAAATATCAATTAAATCTAGAATTAACCTCTAACCAAATGACCTTGCAAAGTATACAGAAAATGGCTAATGAAATTATCAAAGAACATGTTTAAATATGGTAAAGAATCTTCATTCTAGTCAATTCTCTTTTATTTGAAATGAAAATGATATCCATTTTCATACATACCTTCAAGGCTTCTTATTTTAGATATATGATTTGCAATACTTCCAACCAATTCTCAGATAGTGTAGTTGTAGCTAAAAAAGTCGAACGAGCTCAAAAGAATTAGGAAGTGAGGATACCACTGGCTAGAATGAATTAGTCAATCGATGACATTCAAGGAAATGACCTAGAAACTTGGTCATATCATCATCAAACACCTCAAATTTTGAACCTTGGTGCATTTATTTTACCATAAAAGCCAAACACCTGCATCATCTGTTTTTCATCTTGAACATCACATTTCTCAAAACACACTAAGTCCAAGCTATAAAAATTAGCTATGAACACCCTGTGAATTCTCATCTGATAATGCATTGACCATTTGAACCCATCAAACCAT
This sequence comes from Populus alba x Populus glandulosa, assembly GCA_033617975.1. Classification (NCBI taxonomy): domain Eukaryota; kingdom Viridiplantae; phylum Streptophyta; class Magnoliopsida; order Malpighiales; family Salicaceae; genus Populus; species Populus alba x Populus glandulosa. Next base: position 35,644,285 of record CM066143.1, read on the forward strand.
TTTTTCTTAAATGATACAAAAAAATAATAAATATGAATATAATAAGGGAGTAGTGGATCATTTAATTGATTATTATCAAGGGTTTAAGAAATAGATCAATAATTCAATTCAACAAAGTTGATTATTTCAAGAGAAAAATAATGAATGTAGCATAATCACCAAAACATTTGGGGCTAGGTGAAAAGGATAACCAATGCATATTTTGGCATGTTTTGGAAGTTCTTAGACAATTGATCAAATTCTTCAAATAGAAAGAAATAAAAAAAAAATAATATGAAAGGGATAAAAGTGTTACAAAAAAGCTAGTATATAAAGCAAGAAATTTAAAAGAAAAAAAAAAGATGAAAAGCTATCCAAAGCAACCCTAATGATGATGCAAATTCAAAATTAAAGATAAAATATCAACTGCGAAGCATGAGATTGAACTTGGAGAATAAATATTGTAGAAAGATCAATCATAGAAATATCAAAATTAAGGCAAGAAGACTAAAAGATATCTACAGATGAAATGTGATCTTGTGTCTTTGAACCTTTAAACACCTTTTAAGCTTTATATATATCATTCTTTCATATACAGAACCTTAGCCTACAATGCATGCTTTTAAAAATCCTTATATATATATATAAACAATTTGAGTTATGTGGTTATGTGTTATATATCATTCTTCATATAATTTAATCTTAGGTTTTTATTTTTTAAAAAGGACAAGATCACATAACATAAGAAAGACACTTCCTTTTAAAAGTCAAGTCTCATTTTGGAATCCAACCTTTTCTTTCCAGAATTATCATCCATCTATTGGAGAATTCTTTCAAGCCATTAACAAATAAAATTTTGGGATAACTATTGTTTTTCACAATTTCAACATCATTTTGTCAAATGTCAATAAAATATACAAAATTGCATTTTGGCATTAGAATGACATGTTTTAGGCTTTTGTCAAAAAAATCTAAATTCTTACTTGATAAAAATAATTTTAAATGTACATGATCATTAAAATTTGTGGTTTAGTCCTTAAAGAAGAAAGATGATTTCATGAAAACATATTTTACAAAAAAAAAAAACAAACTTCATTGACTAAATTTGTAAAGTTCATGAAAAGAATGATGATGGTATATGTATGTCTTTTTATGGATGTTGGAATGATTAACACAACTAGATTAGCTAGGGGTAATTCTATTTAAAATAATTCATGGCAATGATAATAATGAATAGTGGGCAATGATGAACAATTACCCTCAGATGATATTTAGGGACAATGACAAGTAGAGCCAATGTGAGCTAATATAACATGATGGAGGAATCATACATACCTATAGATTAAAAATGGAAAGGTGGGAAGACAAACTCGTAATGATCATAGAAGGCATTAAAACAATTCAAGAAGGCTAATGAGCTGAGTATCATAATAGTAGCAAAGATAAGAGTAATCGATCTTAATCGTCAATGAGGAAGTTGAGCATCAAAAGGAAAATCTATATTTCTTACAAGTAAACATCTAACTAGTTATCCTAATTTCTTCTCAATATAATCATAACACTTTTATTGTAAAATATAAGTAAACCACATCATCAAAAGGCTTCTGTAATTTTAACTCTCAAAGGAATCTCATTAATTTTTATTTATTCTAAAGTTTAAGAGGACTCTTACATTTTAAAGCTAAAACCTAACATTATAAGGTTTCTGTGATTGAGTCTCAAAGGATTATCACAAGATTTTTTTTTGCTTTTAAAACTTAGAGAACTCTTGTGAATTTGAGTTGAACCCTGTAATTAGAAGGCTTCTATAATTGAGTCTTAGAGGACTCCAGCACGATTTTTCTTTCTTTTTTAAAATGGTTATCTTTTAAAAATCACTTTGAATTCATCCCTCTATAAAATAATGGGCTAAAAAGCACTTCAAGATCGTATAACCTTTCCAAGAAATCCTAATACATCAGTCTCCTCGTGTTGTAAAGAACTCATCATCAAGTTCAAATTGTTCTTACCCCGATCTCGTAAATATCTAATTTAGAGTTTCCAACCATTTACATACCCATATTTTCTGTTATTAAATATCATTTATGTCAATAATATGCTCAACCTCCCTAACAAAAAAAACTAATATTGGTGTTATGAGATATTTGGAAATCTGTTTCACAACTTTTATTTAGATTATATCAACTTTGATCCCATCAATTTCAAAACATTTCTCAAGCACGTGCAAGGCACTTCCTGCACAATATACTTCATACTGGGTCTATGTTCTTTTGATTGGGCTGGTGCGTGTTGGGTCGATGGGGGATGCTGAGCTGACTGTTGGTTAGGGGAATCTAATGGGTTGATAGTTTAAAACAGAGATGCATATGGGTTTTAGGTGACTGGGTGAGATGGGTTTTCGGGTCTGTGTGAGGAAGACATAGGGCTGGTTATGTGGTGGTTTGATGGTTGGGTTGGTTCACTGTGGTCGTGTTGGTAGTGGAAGATGTGAGAGGCTACTGGGTTTGTGAGGGAGAGGGATTATTCGTGGAGGTAAATAGGTGAGGGCTAGTCTTGGTGAGGGGGTTGGTTAATGGCACTGTTGGTTTTGGTTCCAGTGGAGGTTCTGCCAAGAGAGGGACATGGTGGAAGGGGGAGATGGCAGTGAAGAGAGACGCCGTGTGTGGTGGTTGATTTTAGCTTTAGGTAGGGCTGCAAGTTAAAAGGAAACACATCTAATTTTATTCCTTTCTTATGGATATAACAAACCAAGATTTTTGCATCTGAATCTTCTCCTCCAACATTATATTCATTGTTGCACCAATATCACGACGATCTCTAAACAATTAAATTCATGGTAAATAACAAATTTCTGACATCTTGTTTTTTTAGGGAAAAAGATCTTGTTTAAAGAGTTGTCACCTTATATTATGGTCACTAGAAACCCTAATTAGTCAACAAAGATTTTATGGTACGAGACTGGTTACGTAAAAGAAATGTATTTTTACCTCTTAAACGTCTTATTTGACGCAGGCTGCATTATTGATTTTACCTTAAATTACCAAGAGTTTATTGGATTATGCTACCAATGGTTTGCTTGTAATATTTCTGACTCTAACATCAGTAAATATTCAGATATGAATATTTTCAACTCTGACATAGATAAATATTATGTAACACAAAAAAGACATGATATTCCTAACTCTAGCGCTAGTGAATAAACTAATAAAATTAATTTAAATCAATGCATACATATTTTTTTATTTTTTAAAAAGAAAAAAAGTGTATCGTATACCGGATTTGTATTTTACAGTAAAAATTCACAAATAAATTATATAGTAAAATACAAAAACAAATACAAGGGGCCTACAAATAAATTAAAAAATATCAAAGAATTATTTTCAAAATTTTCGATATTTATAAAGGTCTATTTGGCTAGAAATCAAAATAAAAAGGGGTGGAATAAAAATGGTAAGGCATAAAGGGTTTTTTTTTTCTAAACAAACCCTAACCCAATACAAATTGAGTTGCATGGGCCTGAGGCCCAAGCCCGGCCCAACCTCCACTATTTGTTGTTTTTTGGGCTGGACCAACTCAGCTCGTACTAGTTCAGCCTGGTTACTGGCTCTAGCTAGTAACCCGGTTGTAGCGATCACTTGTGCATCAGGTAACGCACGCTGTGCACAGTAAAGAGGTAATTAAAATTGCAAAACAGGGGAAAGTGAAAACTTACCTGGTTTGTAGAGACTTTGCACGAAACTGCAGGTGCTGGGCGAAGCTCCTGTGTTTAGCTTCCTTCCTGCTCCTTGTTCTTTCTTTTTCTATTCTTTCTATTTCTGTTTCCCATGTTCTATCTCTCTCGTCTCTTTCATTTTTTTTCGGTTCTCTCTCTCTTGTTCTCTCCTCTATTCTATGTTCTCTGGCCTTCTTTTTTGTTCTTGTTTTCCCTCGGTTCCGTCCCTTTCCCTACAATGTCTCCCTCTTTTTTTGTGGCCTTTCCCTGTCAGTCCCATGCTCCTCCTTCTCCCCTGTATTCAAGGGCGGAGGGATGTTAAGGGCTTGGGTAGATTATAGCCCAGATGAAGATTTTATCAGTATTTTTTAACTAGTTTTATGTAAAATAAATTTGTTGTTTTTCATTGAGTTATAAAAAAATTCTGAAAATTTATGTGAAGCCTTCTCATATGATGTTTTATCTTGAGTTTAAATCATAATTTGAGAAATTTAGAGAAATTTTGAAATTTAATGAAAAATCATAATTTAATCAGTTTTATGTTATTGGGCATAATTTACAATCCAACCATCAGATTGAATTAAAATTTTACGAGGAATCTTAAAATATATTGAATAAAATCTTGCTAAAATTTTAGAATAAACAGAGCTTTGTAGTCCTAATAAAAAAAAAAGGATCATCCATTAAAAGCAAAACGACTCATTAAGGGTAAAATAGTTATTTGCCAATAAAAAAAAAACAAATTGGTTCTTACTTCCTTTTATATGTTGCCGACTGGGTAGAAGCAAAATTGAAAAAAAACGAGAGAGAAAGAGAGAAAAGTAAGGGAAAAACATATAAAAAAAATCCAAGGAAAAAAAAGTGAGAGAATAACCTTGTAAACTTACAAAGTCCAACTTATAAAACACTAATCTAAGGAAGAATCAAGTGAAGAAATGAGGAACTACGAGAGGGAAAAAAAATTAATTACTTCGTTTTTCAGTTGACATAAGATTTTTATTTTATCTCGGTTGAAGGGTTGTTATAATATCACTTTAGATTCGATTATAGATGAATTATATTTACAAAACATCGAAGGATGTTACTTTAATAGTGGATTTATTTTTACTTTTACTTCAATTTTATATACTTTAAAATTTATTTTTTAATATTTTAGGTAGTGTATTTGAATTAAAATTTTACTGTTAACTTCAAAAATTCATATACATAAGTTAATAATTAATCTTTAAAACATTTATATATTTATTTAATAGCTTAGGGTAGGAAACATTCCTGGCTCCGCCCTAGCCTGTATTCTGTGTTTTTTGTTCAGGTTCGTTCGTCTCTCTTGTTCTCTCAGTATTACCCCTTCCTCCTCCCTTTGCGTGGCCTTTCTCTGGCTTTTATAAAGCTCGAGAATGCCATGCGGTCTCCCAGACAATGAAGGCCATGTTTGTTTCCCGGAAAGTAGTTTCCGGGAAACCATTTTTCAAACTTTCCTGTATTTGTTTGTCATTAGGAAAGTTGGTCAACGGAAAACACTTTCTAGTCAACGGAAAACACTTTCTAGTCAACAGAAAACACTTTCTGGTCAACGGAAAATACTTTCTTGTAATTTCAGTCAAAAAAAAAATTTGACTTGGTTTTCAGGAAAATGTTTTCCCTTTAGCTGTGTTTGTTTTTCGGAAAGTGGTTTCCGGGAAATCACTTTCCAAACTTTCTTGTGTTTATTTGCCAGTAGGAAAGTTGGTCAATGGAAAACACTTTCCAGTAAAAGGAAAATTTGGCTTGGTTTTTAGGAAAGTGTTTTCCTGAAAAATTTGAGGGGAAAACACTTTTCAGAAGTTGTGAAAAATTTAGAAATGTCATTATTTGATGATTATATCAAATTTGATCCTCAAACTTTTGATTGCTATATATATTTTGTTTTGAATATTTATTTTTCAATTTCATCTCTTAAAATTTTATTTTTATATTAACTTTGGTCCTTATTTTTGTAATTGCTATTTGCTTTTTCCTTATCATTTTTTTATTGAAATTTTTTATTTATCAAATTTGATCCTCATTCTTTTGATTGTTACTTATTTTATTTGAAATAATTTATGAAATGTTGATTATTATTATTTTAATTTCTTCATTTTTTATTATTTTTTTATTTTTTAGATTTGATCCCTATTATTTTGATTATTATTTATTTTATTTGAGATAATTTATGAAATTATATTTTTTTTTTCAATTTCATTCTCATTCAACCTTTTAATTTGTAAAATTTGTTCCTCATTATTTTAATAAACTTGAGAAAAATAAAATATTAATAAGTTATTTTCCAGCTCATTTTCCATGACATAACCAAACACTAGAAAGTGTTTTCCAACTCATTTTCCATTACACTACAAAACATTAGAATTCACTTTCCCCGGAATTCACTTTCCAAAGGAAACTACTTTCCAGCAAACAAACGGAGCCGAAGTGAACTTGCAGGACCGTTACAGTGGTAATGGAGATGATGCAATGTGGCGCTGGGCAGCTGGCAGAGACACGGCCCATGAATGAAGAAGGTGATTAACAGGTTTCTTTGAAACAACGTTGTTCTTTATATATATATATATATATATATATATATAATGACCATTTGCAGTTTGGTCACTAAGGTTTTGAAATTTTGTAATCAAGCCCTTTATTCAGGAAATTCCCTTTTTTGTTTTAAATTTCACCCTGGATAAATTGCAATCAGAACCCTTAATTTCGATGACATTTACAAAATGGTCCTTGGTTTCTAATTTAATCAATTCAATCCTTAATTAGCTCTTCAACTTTTTATTCTTTCAAAATTACTCTTGAAAAAATCAATTAAGCTTCCTATAGTACCCTTGCCTTTTCACTTTAGTCTATAGACTTTAATTTCTTTCAATTTTGACCCAAATCAGCCCTAGACTGTTGTATTTCTCGTTAATTAAACTAATTTCAAGTTTAATTAAGTCCATGTACTTATCAATTCTTCAATTAAGCTCTTGATTTGATTAATTAAAATAATCTAAAGTTTAATTAAATCCCCAAAGTTTCATTTTATGTTGTTTTAACCCAAATTTCAATTTATTTTTCATTCATTTTTTTATATAAAAATAAAAGATAAAATCGAAATCAAAAAATTAAAAATTAAAAATTAAAAATTGGGTTATGACATTCATTATTTTCATTAAATTTTAATGGTTGATTCCAATCCATAAATGAACAAGAATCACAAAAAAATTCAGTTTCAATATCATATTCATCTTGATTAAGAAGTTGCTTCCTCTTCCTATATCTTTGAAAAGGTTATCAAAATTAGACATTGATACATGATCATTCTTCTTACAATCCTTTAGGCTCCTCACTTATTTCAATTGACGAGTTAGTTTTGCAATCTGTCTTCGCATGTCTTCCATCATTAGTTTTTAAACACCTCTTTTCAATTAAGCAATCTTTCTTTGCATGTTTTTATTTATCATAGATTCTTGAATGTATGTTTCTCAATGAGGAACCTTCTTATCCCTTTTTAAATGAGCATGTCATTTTTCATTACCTCTTTTAGCCATGGGGTATTCCATCACACAATAAACAAATAACTATCGAGATTGTTGTGAAAATACAAATAAGAAGACATCAAACCATAAAGAAAGAATTGAAGTTTAACATGGTTGTCAAATAGAATTTCAATTCATAATTATGTAATTTAATATCTTTCTTCAAGCAATCTGTCTTTTTAAAAGACTTATAATTCTTTAAAAAAGCTCAAAAATCAACCTAAACAAACTAGAAAACTTGAAAAATAAAATCATAGGGTATAATAAACTAAATAGGAATTTTTTTTTCTCTAAAAGTTCTATGTAAAAAATTGTCTTTAATTATCTTTTATTTTGTTTTGTTTTTTTTAATCTAGTTTATATCTTCTATTTTCATTTTATTAGAACTCAACTCAACTAATTTTGGATTCAATGAACTTCTAACTTGCAAACACAAACAACAATTTTATTTTTTTTGGATGCACTAAAACACAAGCAAGTAATCAAGAAATAAAAACGGAGAACACAAAAAAGTGATCAAACCCATAGTGGAGAAACATTCATAAGCAATTAATCACAAGTAAAGAGTACTCGAATCCTAATGAAGACCACATGTTAGTACCAAGAGTGACAAGAGAGAAAGAAGTCACACGGGGTGCGCTTATCAATCATTATACGATAAAGGCGGAAACAATATTTCCTTTTCAAAGAGAGAAATTAATGATTTGGCTGCACAAACGTGCAATCCATCGAGATCGATGACATTTCAAAATGATTATGCTCTTCCGCATATCGATCATGCTAAAGACAAACTGCAAATTCACTCTTAATTATGACGCTGGCCCTCAAATGTAGGGATCATACTCAATCCATATCATTTATTCTCCAACATTCATATAAGAGTTAATCATAGTTTAGGAAAATCAATAAATTAATCCTTATTTATTTTATTTTCTTTCTTGAAAATAGAGTATAGGAAAGAAATGCTCAGGAAATTAAACCAATTTAACTCAAGTTTAACCTATTAGTTGAGGTTTCAGAATATGATTTATATTATTCTCTTACATGCCCCCTCAAGTGAAAGTCATTTGGGCTTGAAACTTGGAGAGATCCATATTACCTTGTATTTAATTTTTTTTATCAAATAAATGAGGATAATGAAATTCTATCTCGTGACCGCTTGATCATCAAAGTTTTAATATCATGTCAAAGAATCAATTCAACCCAAAAAGTTAAGTTGTTAGGTGATATTCCAGAATATAATTTATATTATTTTTTAATAAAATATAGTTAATGAGATTGTTAATTGTCTCTCACTTGAAACAACTCAATAATTCTCTACATGTACATATTCAGGAAAGAATTGAAATTTACCATCCAATTATCGGAATAATATCATTTGTATGCCCAAATTATTTTTTTTTTTTTTATCAACCATAAAAACAAATTTATCTCTCCATTAAATCTTAATAAGATTGTTAATTATCTATGGGTTCCTTGTATGATTCCCAGTAGATTGTATTTAGCAGAATATGGTTCAAATGAGAAATAATTTTTTTATGGTATAATTGACACGAAAGACACTTTGAGAGTACAATTGAAACTATTTTAATAGTTGGGTGGTAAATTTGAGTTTTGCTCTTTTATTTATTATTTTCTTAGTCAGAGATATATAACGAATCTTTATTTAAGCGTTAAATTAGCATGATTAGAGATATATAATTTAATTTATCTCAACTTTTCTCTTAACGTCCCTTTGCTTAGAGATTGAATTGACCTGATTAAAGAATGACTCTCTCTTTATAAGAATAAATTAAATCATTTCCATGGGTTAACAATGAACCCCCCCCCCCCCCCCAACTCTGCTAGGCCACCACACGGTCCTAGAAAATGGCAGGAGAAAGAAAGAAGTTTTCATGGGAATTTCTTTTTTCATTTTTGCTTGTGCTTTTCTATCACTTCCTTACAGCCTAATAGAAAGAATAATTTAAACTCTATTTATAGTCATTAATGGCAACTCTTTGCATAGCATCATTATATTATATGGAATTTACACGTCTCGATGCCTATTAATTGGCTGTCCGGTAACTTTTTATAGAGTATATTCTAGTTGCAATGAATAAGAATAGTTTTTTATATGATGATGCAACGAAAAAAGTCCACTTTCATTCCATGATCCAAAGATTTTTAGACTTTTCGGTGTTGTTTGGTAACGCAGTAGTTATTTTTTAAAATAATTTCACTCAGAAAAGTATATTAATAATATTTAAAAAATATATATATATTTTTAAGATAAGCATATCAAAATAATTTAAAAACATCACAAATATATTAATTTAAAAAATATCAAAAAATTTTAAAAATATTTTTAAAATACAGTGATAAACACACCCTTAGTAATTCCTAAAGAATAAGTCTCGCCGAGTATTAATAGCCTAAAAAGAAAACGGAGGCTTGCCTAACCTTCCCCAAAGCCACGGAAAGCCTAATTGATCTGCTTTTCAATGTCAAACATCAATCAATCTTTCCCTCAATGCATGCAACTATGACCCTCGACAGGGACCTCTAATTAATATGTCTCCCCATAAAATCTCCAATCTCACGTGCAATTGTTAATCACGTACACTGGCCCATGTTCCATACATTGGCCGGAGAAAATGTCTCACACATATAATAAATTGAACACGGTTTCTCTCATGGTGACCGAAGAACAAGCATACTTTGTGAAAATTCTACAACTTTTGACACTTTAAAGAGAGACACAAGTTCAAAAACCATTTTATTGAGTTTTATTTGGCTTTATGTGTGGGTTTGCGATGTGGATGTTTGCAGTAGAATTCCGACCAACATTGTAAACTATTGCTGGCTAGCTAGGTAGGTAGGTTTGAGTTTGAATCATCTCCGAAACACATTTTCAAGGCTTTAGTGACTTATTGTGATTATCACTTTTGATTGAGAAGTCCACACCCCCACCAATTATGCCAAGAGGAGACAAGAGATGGAATTTTGTCTCTCATCCTTTTCTTTTTTTGGAAGAGTATAACATAGTCTAGTTTAACTAATCATAATTTAGATTTATTTTTTTATAAATTATTAATTTAAATATTATAAATTTTAGAATTATTAGAAATATATATAATTATTAATTTCAGGATTTTAAAAAATTAATAAAAATAAATATAAATTAGCCCGGATATTCATGGTTTTAAAAGAAAAAAAGAAAAGAGTATAAGGTGCCCGTGCAATTGATTAATAATAGGGCCGGCCGGGCTGTCACAAGGAAATAAATATAGCTATGTAGCTGTACATCATGCATATAGCAATCATATGCATGGCCGGCGAGTTCAAGTTTTGAAAGCTCTACGTCCGTAAAAAAATAAAGTTTGTTGTCAATCACACTATTTACATTTTATTTAGGGCAAACAAAATAAAAGTTAAGAGGATCTATCACATGTTTCTGTGAGATTTAATAAACAAAGCTTTCTTAAAAATTAATATCAGTGTCTCTAAAATGATTCAATACAAAGTTTGATAAATAAACTGAGACGAATAATTAAAACTAAAAAGATTATATTTGCTTTTTCCAAATTAAAATATTGTTTCATTTGGGATAAATCCTTAACTAAATATATTTTAAAACTATTTTAGTTAAAATATAATTAATCATCATAGTAATATAATAAAGGTATTTCAATTCAATAAAAGATTGCAAAAAAAAAAAAGTTCATATTTTTATATACATATAAGATGTATTTGTCTCTGATATCTGTTCGGTTCGAATATTAAAATCCCCGAAGCCCAACCAATGACATTGTGTACGTAAGAAAGATTTAATGTCGTCTTTCAAGATAATTATGTTAGAGAAGTAAATCTATAGCTAAGAACGTACAAAACATACACAAATTGTAGACAACGATTAATTCAACGGGATATTAAAAATACAATTGCATTCCTTCATAATAGGTTCTTTTACACCTAGGTGCAATGTGCAACTGGTTCTCTTTTCAATTTTTTTTGTTTTATTTCATCTTTCCATGTTATATGCATGTGACATCCTGGTTCATGTGATTCATTTTATTTGGAGTGTCAAGAAAAAAGCTCTGGTTTTGAATTAATGCTTAATTTTATGAAATATGTAAATTAATTGAAAAATTAAAATAATTGAGATCGAATTTTATATAAAAATAAAGATCGGTCCAGTTTTAATTTCTTATACTATTCACAAGGCATGGAAAAGCACTCTTTGATCCTTAAAGTTTTTAACTTTTTTATTTTTGGTTCCTGTGTTTTGAGAGTTTATCTTTTTAGTCCTAAACTTTATTTGTTTTAAATTTTAATATTTAAAATTTTATAGAAAAGAAAAAATGATTGATTGACCACATTATATCTATCAAAAGAATCGATGTTAGTGTTATTAAGTTTCTATTAATGAGAGAAATGCCATTAAGATGTTTTAAACTTTCATATAGCTAAAACAAGAGATCAGGTTAGGCAAGAATATTTTAATTTGGTTTAATTTTATGTTATTTCTGAGTGATTTAGGTGTGTTTTAATTTAGGGTTTAATACTTACTTATTGAGTTTTTTAGGGTTGTTATTTGGTATTTTAGGTAAGAATAGATTAAAAATAGTTTTTTTAGGTCTGAAAAACCCAGCCCTACTTTCTAACCACCTCATGCTAAGTTTTTTGTTTTTAAAAAATGCTTATGATTAAAAAAATACTTTCATTAAGAAAATAAAGAGGCATTAATAAGAAAATGAGGTTTGGAATGAAGAGATATTTTTTTATATATATATACTTATTTCAAATTATTAAATTTTAAATAAACTTTTATTTTCATTATCGCTGCATTTTATTAAAAAAATATGTTGATAATAATATATATATATATATATATATATATATATATCATTGTTTTAAAGTAGATTAGGGGGTTTTTTATGATGATATCATTGATTCCTTTATGAATAATTGTGTGTTAGCCTCATATTAAAAACATTTACAATAATTTACTCATTAATATTGAATGAGAATAAAATAACTATTTTATTAGCATTTTTACTATAAATATTTTATATAAGTTTCTCAAATCTATTGCTCTCGTAAATTTTTATATGGTTGCGTAATGATCAGTTAATAATTTTTTTATTGAAACTTATTTTTATAATCATAATAATTTTTTTTTCTTATAAGAAAATACTTCTCATAAAAATAATTAATTTTTTTCAAAATGAGAAAATTAGGTTTTTTTATTAAAACATTACATCTTTTTCATTTTTAGTTCAAGTCGTTGTACTTTTTTTCAAATTTGTTTTTCTAATTGATAATGCTTTTTATTACTGTTAATAAAAAAATCTTGCTTCATTGTCATATAAAAAAAAGTTCATGAATTAGGAAAGACAATTTTGACTTTAAAAATATATTTCTTCTCCTTAATTTTATTTGTTTTTTTGGATTAATGTCTATTTTTATTATTAATTTGAAAATTTTTAATTCAAATTAAATTTTAACTACATCAGCTGAGATGCATGGAGACTTACTAGAATAATCGAGTCATACTAAATTAATTTTTTTAATTTAATTTAAAATATAACTAAGACTAAAATTTAACCGTATTAATCTTTCAAATTTGATCTCATCTATCAAGATTTTATAACATTGTCCAAAAATTTCCCGTTGTAGCTTTTGCAAAACTAGCTAGTAGGATAAACTATTTGAATGGAAGATGCGTATGCACAACAAAAAAGAAAAAATTTCACGATAGTTGTGATTTATATATGTGCAGCATGTTACAATTTTTTTTTTTTTTACAGTAATGGATTATGCTAGGAATAGAAGGTTTCAAATTATTATTGTGTTGAGGGATCGAAATTTTTACTTCTCATCCCATCATTAATTCTTTAATTTCACAAATATGTACATATTCATCCCATCATTGGCAATTTCATCGCCATGCATGTCCTAACCCTTTATGATTTTCTAATGAAATTGCTTGTCCATTGACAATTCCATTGCTACAAAACAACATAATATAAATTTTAACTAGACAATACTAGTGATGCAACATCTCTTTTAGATTTATTTTTCAAATAATCTTTTTATATTGTTTATGTATTGATTACGACTTGGCAAGAACCGTGATATACTCCATATTTTTTAAATGATGGAATCAGTTTAATAGTGAGCAACATCCTTGAAGCCATCCCATATATATATAAATCATTTATAGTTCACAACAATATTGTTTTCATATGAAAATTATGTTTTCTTAAGACAATATATGTCAAAGGCCCGACTGACCATAATTGATTCAACTCATCATTCATCGACAAACATATATATATATATATATATATATATATATATATACATATATATATTCCTACTTGAATTGTAAGGACTAAGTATGACAACATATAAGAATATGAATTTTGACTGCATACACTTTTCTAGAGAAAGTTGTAAATTGTTAGTATGATCGGCTAACAAGAATAAAATGAAGCAAATGATCTAAATGGATTAAATCCTTATGTACACAAGCTAAATATGCATTTCATGATTCCATTAAAAACATATAATACACATTATTAAACTAATTTCAAGCTTTACCATCGAAAGAGTGCAACATAACTCTATCTACTACATCATGTGAATGATGCCATATTATTTGTTTAGTAGTTTTTGAAGATATAAATAACCTTTGTAGCATAAGAGTAATTGAGAAATTTATTATTTTTTTATAGTGACAAGTTTCTTTCATCTACTAATATTGGGTTTATATCGAGCATGCTAATATGTTTGCACTCGGTAAAATTTGCATATTCATCATAGTACAACATACAGAAGTTTGGATACGTATTAATTTTTTGATATCCTGGGCCAAGAGGTTTCATCATGGATTTTAACATAAAAGTTCTCTTTCAGCTTTTTCTTTTCAAGTAACATGATTTTAATCAATTCAATAATGTTATTATAACCGATCTCACTCAACCTATAATATGATATAATGGTAAACATTGGTGCAATAGTTGGCAATTTTCTATGAGTTATGCATCCATCTCATGGTTCATTAGAATCTTTCAAAAGTTTAAAAACCTAGTTGTATCTACATTTGGTTTAGCATTTGCATTTGATTCTTCATCTAAAGGGATGTTATGTGAATATTCATTTGAATAATTCTGATTCATTCTCATTGCATTCATCACCATACTCTTATAAGGATTATTATTATCATCCACAAACCCATGTAAGTTGCTAGAACTAGAAGTTAAGTCAACCATCCTTTCTAACATGGTTTCATGAGAAACTTAGGGTTCTCCGTGTGTCAACCAACATAAGTATTTCTCGACAATTTTTTTTAAAAGTATATGCATCATCACAACATCTTTATGGTGGAACTTTTTATTTTTAAACTTCACATATGAACATTGAACTTCACATGCACTAATATTTTTTATATCTGAAAGTAAAGAAAATAATAAAACCCTAACCCCTTAAAAATAGTCTTGCTTATACAATCTTTAGGTGAATCTCAATACATCTAAGAATGATCATTCACTGCTTATAAAACTTATATAGAATAATATTGATTTTTATCATTTCCAAAAACAATAAGTTTTCCTCAAGTTTGCATCTTAACAATAAAATTGGTAAAATATGATTGGTACCCATTAAAATAACCTATTATTTCTTCAATTATAACACATCTAAGTTATAAAATTAAACTTAATTTCATCAAATGACAACAAAATTCAAATTCTTTCAAATCCCAAACAAACTCTAATATACAAATCATACATTAATATAACAAATTACTTTAGGAAAAAGTTATAAAACACTTAAATATACAAGCAAACTATAAATACTGAAAAAGACCTCGATAAATTAACCTAAAACATATATAAGTTATAAAACAAATGGGTGAGTTTACTTATTTTGTGTATCGAAGCTTCACAAAAAATCCAATAGTGGATTATGACATTACTAATAAATGTAGATTGATGCCAACGAGTTGGAATAACTGAATTTATGAGAAAATAAAGGGCTGCTGGTATTTTTTGGCAAGTAAAAGAAGAAGAATGAGAGGAGGGAACTATCAGTTATAACTTATTTATATTTGTTGATAGAATTATTTCATCGGCAATTCCATTAACAAATAATGACGTGCCAACTTTCCAATGGAATTACCCACATAATTTTTATTGATTTTTTTTACTCCATTAACAATTTCATTAGAAATTATCGATGCAAATTCTATCATTATTTCTGTTGGAAATTAGCTATGGAATATTATTCATCATTAGTGTTTCCATTGCTATTTGGTAATTTTTTGAAAGGATCAGTGCAGGTGACATATGATATTTCTTTAAGTATAACTAACCTAGTACCTAAATTTCTAATACCAGTATTCATTTTATAATTCTTAATTTTTTTAATTACTAAGTAACGATTCTATTATATTTATTTTTCCTCTAAATTTTAGAGAGTCCCTCATTTGTCACCGTGTGACATAAGTTAGGTAACTTGGCATGATATTGCAACTTGCAAAATGATTTCTTAAATTAAACAAATCCGTAGCATCTTGTCTATTTTTAAATAGGATATCTTAGGGTAGCATCTTATCTATCTTAAATAGGATATCCTATTGTGATTTTTATTATTATTTAATATATTCAATCTCTTATCTAAAATGTCTATAATACCATTTTTAGATGTTTTAATAAAGTAGGTGGCAACCCCTATATAGAATATTTAGTTTAGATAAATGTCTCATACATCGACTACAAACCAATGAATCTGCCTCCTTGAGAATAATAATTAAAGCAGAATCCAAACAAAATTCTTAAAACGAAAGCAGGACCCAAACAAAATAGTGTAAACGATTTTTAGTTAATTTTGGCACAACTTAAACATGTCAGGAAAATTAAGTGAATGGGATCACACACACATATATATATATATAGAAGAGAGAAGAACAAATCAGTTTATCAAGAGGTGGACAAATTATATAGAAGCAAATACGAAAAACAAGTATGGCTGAGTTATCGTCCATTGGATTAGCTCTCATTTTAGGACTAGTTTTGGCTTTATTTCTTATACGCTTTTTCTCAAGACACGATCACAAAAATTTACCTAATGGTAGCATGGGATTTCCCTTTGTAGGGGAAACTCTTTCCTTACTCAAGCCTCATTCATCAAACTCAATGGGGACCTTCCTGCAAGAACGTGTTTCCAGGTGATCATAAACCAATTTAAGTATTTGTGTGTGTATACACTTTCTTTATCGTTTCTCCAAAAAACGAAATTTATCTTCTTCTTCTTTTGTGTTGAAGCTATCTAATTCTTTCCCAGCTCTTATTATGTATGTATGCAGATATGGGAAAGTTTTCAAATCACATCTATTTGGTTCTCCAGCCATAGTTTCTTGCGACCATGAGCTCAACATGTTTATCCTTCAAAATGAAGAGAGGTTATTCGAAGCCAGCTACCCCAAGGCCATGCACGATATTCTTGGAAAATTCTCATTACTTGTTATCTCCGGAGACCTCCATAGGAAGTTAAGAAATTTTGTTGTCACCTTCAACACAGTGTCCAAGTCATCCCCAAGATTCCTTAATTTTGCAGAAAATCTATCAATCTCAATGCTAGAGTCATGGAAAGGCTGTAAAGAAATCGACTTCCTTAAAGATATCAGAAAGGTATGTGGATATATGTAAACCTCTATGTTCGGCTCAGCTTCTTTTAAAGAACATAGAGAGATAACACCGTTTTGTGATTTACAAGTGCAGCTTACACTTAGTCTCATGGTGAAGAGCGTTTTGAGTATTGAACCGGAAGAGCCAAGAGCCTTGAAGATATTAGATGATTTTCAAACTTACATGAAAGGCTTTGTGTCTTTGCCATTAAACTTCCCTGGATCATCTTATTCCAAAGCTGTAAAGGTAACCAGAGTGATGTTGATAGTTAAAATTACTGTATGCAGCGTGTCTATGTTTTGTCCATATATGTCTTAATACTAGCTAATAAGTTTAAATTCTTGGCTTTATCCCTCTATGTCACAATGTCTTCTTAGGCAAGAACAAGACTTGCTTCCACCATGAAAGGGATTATTAATGAAAGAGAAAAGGAGAAGGTGGGGCTTGTTTCAGGAGACTTCTTAGACGTGATTTTGTCAAAACGAGGGATTCTAACAGATGAACAGATAGTTAGCGTGGCGTTGGACATCTTGCTAGGTGGCTATGAGACAACCTCCATACTTGTAGCCTTAATTGTTTACTTTCTTGGGCATGTACCGAAGGCTTTTCAGACCTTAAAGGTCTGTCTAACTCACTGCCTCTCTGTCTCATGATCAAGTACCATTAGTTAATCAAAGGTTTCTTGTCTTTTTTACTCCCTCTCGATATTAACTTTAATTAATTATATATAGGAAGAACATGACGCAATAAGAAAAAGTAAACAGGCGGGGGAACCCTTGGACATGGAAGATTACAGGAAAATGGAGTTCACGAAAAATGTAAGATACATTAAACATTGCTGACTATTGCTTCATACAAGGTTTTGATCTAATACTTGTACATGCACAAGGAAATTAATCTAAAAGCTTGCAAATTATATACAGGTTATATATGAGTCTATGAGATGCGGGAATGTGGTAAAATTCTTGCACCGTAAAGCTATTCAAGATGTCAAATACAAAGGTTTAATATAGTTTTGTTAGTTTTGTATTTTTTATTATTATTATTATTATTTTGAAGTTCTTGTATTATCATTACCTCTTTTTTTGTCTGATATCATGGTGAACTTGGTTCTTGCTATTGCAGAATACGTCATTCCATCCGGTTGGAAGGTTATACCTGTGTTATCCGGCCCACATCTTGATCCATCCCTTCATGAAAGTCCTTTGAAATTCAATCCCTGGAGATGGCAAGTACGATACAGAGATAAGCCCTTTGAATTTTAATTAAAAACATATATAGAAAGAACTATATACTATTCCTGAAACCAACATTACTCGAAAATATTAAAAGGAGGTATTAGTTTGTTTGCTTGCTTGGTGCAGATATGGAGAGATCCAAATGATTAAACACGCGTAATTAATCATATTCTTTTGTTTCCCTTGTGTTTCAATCCCTTTTTTCGCCTTCGGCAGAATCAAGAGACTAGGAAAACAGTGATGCCATTTGGTGGTGGACCACGGCTATGTCCAGGAGCCGAACTTGCCAAAGTGGAGATAGCATTTTTCCTTCATTATCTTGTCCTCAATTATAGGTAAGATTTCAGGACCTAGCCCCAATTAGATGATGAGACGAAAAGATTATACATGTTAAATTGTTTGGTTAACCCAATAACACAATGCATCCCACTTAGGAACCTTAATAATTGAGATTAATAATGCAATTTTATTTTAAGTAATTAAATCCAAGTTGGATCGCACCTTCTCTAAAACTTGTTATGATTGCTAGAAATTATATATAAAAAGAAGCTTTGTGAAGCCATCTCTTTCATAATATGAGATTCAAGCAAGACTCTTATAAAAAGATGAGATTTAAGTAAACATAAATATTAATTGATGATTAATTGCCTCCCATATGGAAGTATCACTGTTGTTGCTGCTGCTGCTGAAGAATCCCTTGTGGAATTGCCTTATCTCAACAAGGAAATGCATGAACATATATATATATATATATTTGAGTATAATTATTCAAACCATGGCTTGTTTAATTTGATACATAACTCCAATGTTGTGCCTTTTAACCAGGTGGAAAGTAAAAGAAGACGACTTCCCAGTTGCTTATCCTTATGTGGAATTCCGAAGAGGCTTGCTACTGGAGGTTGAACCAGCACAGGAAGAGTTCAGAAAATGAAGAGTTAACAAGCTTCGGCTTACAAAGGTTGCATGTACTTGAAGGAAGTCTAAATTAGAAGCTACTGGGCCAAATACATTAAACGTAAATTTTAGTCGTTTACAAATGAAAAAGGTAGAATTTGTAGTCGCGTTCGGAGGTGGCAAGGGAGTAACTAACGTAGATTTTATTTTCAGCAATTACAAGTATTAATGTGTATCGTATGGAAATACTGTTGTGTGAAATATGCAAGAAACCGGTGAGGATATCACACCAAATTAAAGAGGGGCAATTTGAGGGGTTTGACATCTTTTTTTTTTCAAAGTTTTTTTTAAAAAATAAAAAATTGTTTGTTCTAATTTTTATTTTTTTTTTAAAAATGAGATTGATAGAAAATTTTTAAATTTTCTATTGCGATAACAACCTATCAGTTACACCTTGGACATTAACTTCCTTGCAGGCGCTAGAAAGAGTTTTGAAAGCAATATTCAAAACAGCCCCGCATGCCGTATAGACCATAAAAGCATAGTCTTCTATCTTCTTCTTCTTTCTTATTTTTGGGTGAAATCGATTATATATATATAATCGATTTCACCCAAAAAAAGAAGAAGAAGAAGATATATATATATAAAAAAGAAAGCCTAAACAAAGAGAAACAGAGCTTTAGCTATATATGTTATAGCCTAAGCCTCAATCTAACTACGAGGAAGAAAAATAAGGAACAAACAACCTTACTAATGGAGCAACAACACAAAAAAAAATACCAAACAAAATAAACTTAACGGACCAAGCCAAAATACATTTATGATTCCTATATAAATTGGCACCTGTATACCAGAATGAAGAATTCAGATTTCTTATCCAACCTACAGTAAAGAGAAACAAATGTCATAGGATATCTTCCTAGATAGGCTGCTTTTCATCAAATATTAAATTGTTCATGGTATTCTATATAGTCTAAACAATGTTAAATATAAAACCTCTCCAAACAGATCTTTCAAACTTATAATGATTTTCATATAGAAAACCTAGCCATTGACATTGAAGGTCGATAAAGGTATATGACATTGCCTGGCTCAGACCTCTCCAAGCTTCATTCCAAACCACACACATTCCAACTAAGAATTAAAAAAAAAAAAAAAAAAAAAAACCATAAAACCATGCTCGAAGGCATAATTGCCAACCGGACATACATGTCCCAATGTTCCTTTTTAGTATCGATGGCCTTTTGGATTGTGACTTCAATAATCTCTCTATTTGTTTCAAAGTCTGCCCAATTTTATACTAATTCCTTTCATAGCTCCAATCTCATCATATGTAGCAAGGAAATCTGATAGGGGTTGAGAAAGTTGTAATTTTTGATTGATTGCTCTAATGCAGGAATTAATTGATTCTTCATTTTCAGCACTATTATTTGATTCGTTTGAACTGACTGCCATCTTGTGACCCCCATGACGTTTAGAGGTGCCAAGTTATTTATTGTTCCTTCGGGTTATGCTACGGACCAGGTTTTTTGTTAGGCCAACTCTGCTAATCTTCATCTATGACAATCATATTACTTATCATGTTACCTTATCATTTCTTAGAATAATAAAGACTTGAGTCATTGGGGTAGATATCAGTCATTTCCCACATGCAGTCGAGTCTTGATGGGTGTAACATTCCAGGATTTTCGAGAAGTAAACCTGAGCTTCATAGCCATATACATACTCTTCTTTCATTGTCTCACATATGCTAAAACTCTGCTTCATAATCACTTCAGTTTTGTAATTTTGGTCAGTGAAAGTGAAGTTCTTGTTTGCAAACAAATCTTGTTTCTCCTTTATAACCATTGTCTCGGATTCACATAGAGATGACTTGCAGTCCAACTCTGAATCAGACTCTGGAGTATACCCAAAGGAGTGGATAATCAAAGCCAAGTCTGTGCAGGTATCATGTTTAATCTCAGAGATGAGGATTTCCACTTTTTCATTTCAATCATGAGATTTAATGTTCCATTAAGAGAAGCAGATGGTGATTTGCCTACTAGGATTTTAATCCCCGATATAGCACTTATGCTAATGGAAGTTAAGTCATATCCCAGAATCTTGCATTCTTCCCCTATCAAATGTTTAATACATTCCATGTTCCAAGCAATCATAGGGAGACCAGATATACTTATCCATGAAAAATATCGAAGGCCGTATCAGTGGTGCACCAGGGCCATAACTCTTCAAAATAGTTTCCCTAAAAATCCTTCTCTTCATCTGCCGCAAACTACATATCTTGTTATGTTTTTAAGGTAAGGATTGCTTTAGAGGCGCCTAGGAACCAAAAGCCTTCCACATTATGCAAGGTCCTCAACATCTAGTTTTTAATCTTGGCATAATCAATACCTCTTGAAAGAATACCAACCAGACTTCAACTCAGCCATTCACAATCATCCTCACTTATTTGGTATATAAAATTCCTGACTGGTTTCTCCTTTACTACCTCTATGTAGGAACACTCATCCCTTTCCTTTATTGAAACTCCCATTTAAGTTGATACGGTTGACACAAGTAAATGCTTTTGCTTTACGACATGCCTCTGATACTTCGCAATTTTAACATGAAGCTTGTAGGAAGAGAACCATATCTTACTAATCTTATATGTGATCTCTTCATCAGGGTCACAGAGAGATAGGAAACCAAACTTTTTCCCTGATTTGTTTAGCCTTTTTGAGACAAGAAGTCCTGTAATTGTTCCATCTCTTTGAAATTCCTTCCTAAGCTCTGCGAAAGTAAGCCATAAAGGGAAACATTCAAAATAGAAGGTCTGTACAATTAAGTGTTCGGTTGTTTTGTGTGGAAACCCTTGGTTGGGCAGTGCAAGGTTTTGATTAGAAGGAGCTATGGTTTGATGCAGAGAGATGGGTTGGGAGTAGTATGGTGGTGGGGCATGTTTGTTTTGGATAAATGGGGTTAATGTTTGGGTTTGCTGACTTTGCTCTCCCTAGATCGGTCCTTTAAGGGTAGGGCTAGGTGTTAGCATTTCTATTGGCGACAATGTGGGTTCATCCAAGCAAAAGAGAGGTGGCGGCGTAGTATTGGAAACCCAAAAGATCGAGTCAAGAGCAGTTTGGATTCAAGGAAGATTTCTCTCTAACTTAGGGAGAGTAATGTAGGAAACTTTTGTCTAATATGTAGCTTTATATTAATGAACGTATTGTAATTTGATCGTAAGATTTGACTGAAATTTTGATAAAAAAATTTAAAGGCTTTGTTTTCTTTAGGTTAAAATATCATACCCATCAAAATTCGGGAAGGCCTTTAAACAAGGCTTTGAAATTACTATTCGGGATTTATTATATTTTCTAGATGATATAGAATTCTTTTTCCTATTTAAATTAGAAATCTTTTATTATTTTTCTAGATTTATTTAAGATATTCTTTCCCTTATTATTAAAAACTTTTATTATTTTTCTTTTATTTTTAGGTTTCCTTGTTAGTTTAGGTACTTCTTTTTTGATATATAACAATTTTAAACATCAACTTTAGTTTTTTTCGTCTTAAAATTTGTATAAGAAAAAACAATTGATGTATTAATTCTCTTCCATAGTAATAAATTTCAAACCTTAAACTTGTTTATATGTGTTATGTCCATATAACATTTGAGCATATCTGTTTTTGTAATAACTTTAACCTTGTAATCAAAATGTCAACATAGTTTAAATCAATGATTTTTTTTTTTTGAGTATTTTTCATGTTTTCTTAGCGTTGAACCTTATAAAAAAAAACATCATCAATGATATCATCACTACTATTACTATCATTGTTTATGATATCATCATCAACATAATATTCATTGAAATAAACATCATAAATTGATTAAAAAATATATCAATCTATATTTATCTTACAATAAATAGAATCACCAAAATCACCACGATACTCATCCGGATCAAAAAGTAGCCTCCTCTACTCATACTTCTAGAATGGATTTTCAAAACTAATCATAAATCCATGATCACTCTTCTCCCAATCCTTTGGGCTCCTCACCTCTATCAACTAACGGGTGACTTTTATAATTTGTCTCTATATGTCTTCTACCACTATTTCCTAAACATCTTTTTTCAATTATCCAATATATCCTTTCATGTCTTCTATCACTAGCTCCTAAATATTTCTCTCTTGACAGGGAACCTCCTCATCCCCTCTTACTTGAACATATTATATGATCTCTTCCAACCATGATTATTTAGCAGCACACAACAAACGAACTAACTTGGGATTGCAGTATATAGCAAGCAAAAAACTAGGATCATTAGGCTTTGCTACCAAATGGCACAAATGGAAGCAACACAAAAAAGACAACAAGTACAAGAACACAATCTTCAAAAGAAAGGATCACACAAAACCTCTAATTTATGATTTTATTACTAAATATTTTTTACAAAAGTAGTCTGCTTTTTTATAAGGTTTATAATTTCTTCAATAAACCTAAAAACTTACCTAAAATAATGAGGAAATCAAAAAATAAAGGAAAAGTTATAAAAGTTCTAAACTAACAAGGAAAAAAGTCTTATATAGAGCTAAAAAAAAATTAAAAAAAAATTATAATCTAAATAGAAAAAAAAAATTCATAAATTAACTAGAAAATATAGAAAATACAAACAATAACTTCTAGCTTTATTTGAAAGCCTTCCTATATTTTGCTTGGTATAAAATTTAACCTAAAGAAAATAAAGCCTCTGAAATCCTCTATATACAAGAATATCAGTTCGTTTCTACCAGCAGATTGAAAATTATATCCTTTAATATAACTATATATTAGAAAACAATTTCCTGCACCACTAGCTTCCTACATAGCTCTAGCAAGATCACATTCCAAAAGATTTTCTGAACCAGAACCACACTTGTGATCGACCAGCATCCCTCTACGAACCAGGTTCTTTCTAGTAGGCAAAACATTGTGCTAGCATCACCCAAGGAGGAATTGTAAAATGCCACAAGCGTAAGAGCTCAATTTTCACATCATACTAACGTAGGCGCTCGCACGCTGGTCTCATTTCTTCTCTTCTTCTTTTTTCTCTATCCATATTTAGTGGGCATGTTTATGAATCAGGGAAAGAAAATTCTTCAACTCCAACAGAGATAGTAATAATAATAGTAATAATAATGATAATAATAAAAAATTAAAAAAAAATACACATCATCTTTTTTCTCTTCGTCCTTGTTTCGCCACAGATTTTCTCATCTTCTTTTCCAGGCTCGTAATTCCTCAAGTTCTCCTCTTTCTTGTTTTCTCGGCAACCATTGTTCATGCAACTGGGCTGTGGTGTTGGGTTTAGTCTTAAAACCGAAAAACATAGGTAAAGAGAGATGAAATTTCTTTGTACATGTCAGCTAGTGCCTCTCTATCAAGGCTCAAGGCATAAACAGAGGAAAAAGTCCGAGCAGCACCGCTACACCATTTACACGAAATTGATGATCTTAGAGCTTTTTAGAATGTTTATTAATGCTGTCTTCATGTTCAGTTTCTAAAGTTTCGAGGATGGGATATTTATTATGGATTTTGTATTTCACAATTATTTTAGGGTTTTCTTCTGTGCAAAAGGGAGAGCGAGGAACAGGTAGAACAAGTGTTTGTTTTTGGAGGGGGGAAGGGAGAAAAAGTTAAAGAACTGCCTTGGTTCAATCTGATGCAACCAAAGGCCCGGGAAGGCTAGTCTCTCTCAGAAACATTGCTATGGCAAGGGGCAATCTATTCTATGATCTGATAACCCATCAAACTACTACTGCAAAGTGAGCACAGCATCAAAATTGGATAGTCTCCATCTTCCTTCACACTCAGAATTGATTGCTACTAAATTGAAATTTAGTACATAAAAAAACGTTGCCCTACAGTTCAACAGCTAACATCCATTGCAAAACTTAAGAGTCTGGCAAGTTTCAAGAGAACAGGTTGGCATTACAACAGATATCCTTGTGCAGCCAAAGGGGGGCACCCAATTACATTCTATCCTCTCTCTTACGTGGGGCACAAGTGATGATTTCATCCACCCTGAGAATCATCTCTGCAGCTTCAGTTGCAGAGAGCAGTACGGCCTGCTTAACTTTGAATGCTTCGGAAATCCCACGCTCAGCCATATCTCCTATCTGCAATGGTTTAAAGCCACAAATCATCAAACTATACCGATGGGATGTCTTAATAATTGCATTTACCAAAGTTGTCAATCATATACTTACAGATCCAGAGATGACATCAATTCCTGCAGTGCACCCCTCCTTGTGATGCTCTGCACGGAGCTGGGCTACCAATTCCGCACTGTCCAAACCAGCATTGTCCGATATGATAGTTGGAATTGCTATGAGTGCCCTTGAGAAAGCTTCAATAGCATGGGATTTCTTCCCAGGAGTTATTCGGGCCAATTCATCGACATCCTTTGCCATCACCATCTCAGGCCATCCACCTCCAAGCAAAACCCTGCTGTCATTGACGGTCTGAGACAGCACACATAAGGCATCATGCAGGGACCTTTCTGCCTCATCAAGCACGTGACGGCTGCAAAAATTGATAACACATCAAAAGGTAACAACTGAAAAATAAACCTTAGTTCCAAGGATTTTTAAAAGAAAAGAAAAGGTGACTATATTATATTTCAAGTCTAGGGACACAAAACAGAGTTGCTGCATTGGGGTGATCCAGACCATCAGACTCTATTGCTTCATTCACAGACACATCAATTCCAAAGAAATAGTTTCATTAATCTGCCTTCCTAAATAGCAAGCTAACAGCTATCTATATACAAAGAGAGAACATTTGGTCTAAACCCTCAAAGAACCAAAAACTGAACATATTACCAGCAATAACAACATAATAGTTTTATAGACGCTGAAGAAACACATTACCTTGCACCTCTCAGTACAATTGTACATGCCTGACCCATTTCAACACCTGAGAAGTGAATCAACTTATCCTCACCAATCATAATTTCCTCAATAAGCTTGCAGTGACCAAGCTTAACTGACTCAGGATTGTCAAATGTTGATGCAATTTCACCACCAGTCACTAAAGCCAGCCGTTCAATTCCGTCAAAATCAGCATGCTCAATTGCAAGTATTCCAGCATTTGCAAAGAGTTCTTCAGGGAAATTGTAAATCAATTGCCTGTTAACGAAGCAATTAATCCCATGGGCTATTATCTTATCCACCTTCTCTTTCATCTTTTCCTTCTCAGCAGCTTCAATTTCAGCAACCTTAGACATTGAATCAACACGAACACGTGCCCCATAGATTTTCACTTTGTCAGTGTCCATTGCAGTATTTGCCACCAAAATCTTTGCATTCTCTATGCGCTTTGGTTGCCCAACACCGATTTTCTTGTCAAGAATAAATCTGAAAAAGCAAACGAACAATTTAAATATTAGTGAAAAGGCTATTAGAAGTCAATGCATCGATAAAGATACAAGGACAGACAAGAAAGCCAACATTTGTTAACCAAGTGAGATCTTGCAAGTTGTTTTCCTTAATCTAAACTACCATTACCAAACACAAATAGATGGATCTACAAGCAGCAGTTACAGGATAACTTGCACAGAAAATCCAAAGTACTTGACAGTGCAAGAATGCTCATCTTAGCACTCAAAAAAGGAAATTCAAGCTGCAAAACACTAGAAATGACTATTCATTTCTCATCATGGGCCAAAAAATATGCACCATGCGGTGCAAACTTCAAAAACATGACAAGGTTCTTATAAGTTGATGTACCTACCCTTCATCTAAGAAAGAATCCTTCAGCGATCCTCCAGGCTTCTTGATAATCTGAATGGACTCTAAGTTTGTGCTTCCCTGCAATTTCAAACGGCAATTATATGGCCAAACCAACAAGGAAAAAGAATACCCTTTACATCTGACCCAATAATAAACAGGTTCTCTGAACAATTGAAACAAAATCATGGCATTAAGAATGCATCTTTGAAGGTGAGAAAAAAAATTAAGGGGAACAACGTAGAGAGAAGTGTCAGACAGGTGTAAAATACAGACAGAAGACAGGCACACAATGCATGACGACAGAAGAACAAGAAAATACGACCCCTGGTACAGATGTCGCTGCTGGAAAGAAAAAACAGAACTTAATTTCATAAACAGAAAGACAAAGGCGGGTCATCCTGTATCTCCAATTAAATGATTGCTTCCGAAGGATGGGTTCAAAACCGTCATTTAAGATACACAGCCCCCTCCCCCCATCCAAAAATAATAACAACAATAATAATAACAATAAATCAATCAAGAAAATAACAAGAAAAAATCACTGGTAAGGTATAATATAAACCACTTCACCTTCAATCTCATAACAGCATCAACAGCCAGTTTTGCAAAATATTCCTTATCCTGTGATAGAATCTTGGAGCTCAAAGTAGTCATTGCAATCTTCATCAAGTCCGACTTGAATTTCTCTGCATTACTCAATTATAGACATCAATGCCAGAAAATGCATTATGAAAAGCGCTATCAAAAGCTAATTAGCAAAAACCAAGTTCTACACATTCTGCAATTCATATTCATAGAGCAATTGATACCTTCATTGTCTTTGTTATCCACAACCTTTTGCAGCAAAGCATTACGAGCACATTCTGCTGCCATTCGGAAACCTAATCAATCATGGAAACAGCATCAATAAATCATCTCATGCTATAAAAGTTAAAGTCTCAAATTCACCATGATTATTTTAACATTTGGTCTCTGGCACTCTATTGGCGTAACTTGTTGAGAATACAAAAAGGAATGAGATGATCAGCAGGGAATTTTCTCTATCAAGATTATATGGGAAGATTGATTCCAGATCCAATATTCCAGGCTCTGGTTTAGCAGGCAAAGTTAAAGGAGAGAAGGAACACAATCTACATAATGTAAAATAGCACTGCATGTAATAAAACATGGCGAACACTATTTCAAATTTTCAGCAAAAATGAAAAACAGTGCACAAGAAGCACCAACAATAACAAAAGATGAGAGCAAGAAGAAGGGTGAAAACAGGAAGCATTGCAGAGCCAGAAGCCTAGAATAAACCTGCTATTATTGTCATTGGATGAATCTTTGATGCTAAAAGCTTTTCTGCCTCCCTTAGAAGTTCCCCCGCCAAAACAACAACAGAAGTTGTCCCATCACCAACCTCATCATCTTGAACTTTAGAAATGTCTGAGTAGTGAGTTAAAGATTGCCATAACAAATTCCAGTAGAGCTACTTACCTTAGTTCTTTTTTATCATGCACAACAATTTGCTGGTATGTCTAAATTTTAAATTGAAAGAGAGATGACTCTGACCTGGATATTTCAAAATAAATAACAAGCACCCTTTTTTAATGAAGTTTTCCTCTGCAAAATCCTTATGCTTTAACTATCCTAAAAAGCAAATTGACAAGCCATATTAGCAATGCAAGGATACCAACAAGGATTTTAGCAGCTGGATTGTCAATGTGAAGGGACTTCAAGATGGTGGCCCCATCATTAGTGACTGTGACTTCACGACCTCTGCCAGTAGACTGTAAAATTTTATCCTGGAAAAAATTGAA
This sequence comes from Populus alba x Populus glandulosa, assembly GCA_033617975.1. Lineage (NCBI taxonomy): Eukaryota > Viridiplantae > Streptophyta > Magnoliopsida > Malpighiales > Salicaceae > Populus > Populus alba x Populus glandulosa. The sequence continues at coordinate 35,672,875 of CM066143.1, forward strand.
AAAACAAGAAGATGACAACAGTAATAAACCAAAACAAGCAATGTTTTTCAATTTTTGACATCAAACTCAATAAAGAAGAAATCTTACCATCCCTTTTGGACCCAAAGTTGTCTTGACCAAGTCAGCAATTGCCATCCCACCAATAAGCGATGCCTAAAAAAACAAAAAAACAAAAAAAAGGAAAAGAAACATGACTCAAGTAGATAAAAAAAAAACAAAGCAAAAAGGCAATGCCAAGTTAGCCATTGTTTCAATCCAAGAATTATTGACTGGTATTCGAATTGCATGATACCAGTAGCAACACGGTAATGAAAATAAAACTTCCGACCACACAAATAACTTCGTCACAAACTTCTCAAATACATTAATGCATACATCAGCATCCATTGAAAACCAAACAAAAACCCGACCCGGAAAAAAACAGTAACATACCAGTCTGGCACGCTCTCCCTTTTCCTCGGTAGCTTCATCTTTAAAAATTTTCTCGACCTGCAATATTTTCCAAGTAAGTCATCTTTAAAAATTTTCTCGAACTGCAATATTTTCCAAGTCATTCATCTTTAAAAACAAAATTCCAAAACTAAAAAAAAAAAAAGAAAAAGAAATGGGAAGCACTAGTCAACAACCGGCATACCACCATTGCAAAGTTTAAACCTAAAGTCAGCCGGACTAACCACACCATTAATCAATCCATGCATAAAACCCTAATAATTCTAAAAATAATTCAAATCCATGCATTACAATGAAAATTTAAATGGTTAAAACGGAGAAAGATGGAAACAATCAATAATGCTGGATAATAAAATGGAAGATTTCTTAGGAAATCCAAAGAAAGCTTGATTTTCTTTCCCTTTTATCAAAATCCAAAGCATTAAAGCCTCAATGCTGGCCTAGTCTGGCCTAGCCTAGCCTTCTCCATCGCTTTCTTTGGTGTTTGACAGACTGGACAAGAATCTAGAAAGATAAGAAAATTCCTCACCATGACTCACGGGTAGTGGATCGGGATGGCCTGCGGCTGCTGCTGATGCTACTGGAGCTACTACTACTGCTTAAGTAGCGAAGGCTGAAGGTGGCTGCTGCGAAGGAGGATGGCAGACAGCAGTGGTGGAAAAGACTGAGGAGGAGGCGGCTGGAACGGGGTGAATAGCAAGCGAGGAAGAACTGTCGTCTCACTGTGGCCTTTGGGTTGGGTGATGATGGCGCTTTGCTTTAGGGTTTCTTTAAAAAAAAATACCTTTACAGAGTTTAGTTATTTTTAAGTCATTTTTTAATGGCAAAAATTAAATTCAAAACTCCTTAACAATAGTTTTGTCTTTTCACAAGTTGCTTAAGCTTATTTATATTTCAAAAAATGGCAATGAAACTAAGTTTTTTAACTTATTTATATTTTTAAAATGGTGTTAAAAAAAAATTTCTAACCAGATTTTAGAACCAATGATAAATTTACTTAAAGGTTTAAGGAAATAATGTTACAACCATTTTTAGATGATTAATCTAGGGTGAATGAGAAAATGTGGTGGAGAGGGTTGTTTTCAAAAATATTTTTTATTTATAAATATATAAAAGTAATGTTTTTTATTTTTTTAATTTAATTTTAACATCAGTATATCAAAATAATTTTAAAAATTATAAAATAATATTTTGAAACTTAAAAAAATTCAAAAACTTTTAAAAGCATAATTGCATAATGTGTTTGATATTGTGCATATAATACTTTTCAAAAGTGTTGTTCGCTTGAAAATTATTTTAAAAAAAATTTTAAAATTTTTTTGACATCATTACATCAAAACTTTAAAAAGACATAAAAAAATTAATTTAATACTTTTTAACGGCTCCGTTTGTTTGCTAGAAAATAGTTTCCTTTTGGAAAGTGAATTCCGATAAAGTATTTTCCGATGTTGGTAGTGTCATGGAAAATGAGTTGGAAAACATTTTCCAGTGTTTGCTTATGTCATGAAAAATGAGCTGGAAAATAACTTATTAATATTTTATTTTTCTCAAGTTTATTAAAATAATGAGGAACAAATCTTACAAATTAAAAGGTTGAATGAGAATGAAATTGAAAAATATATATATAATTTCATAAATTATCTCAAATAAAATAAATAAATAATCAAAATAATAGGGATCAAATCTAAAAAATTAAAAATGAAGAAATTAAAATAATAATAATCAACATTTCATAAATTATTTCAAATAAAATAAGTAACAATCAAAAGAATGAGGATCAAATTTGATAAATAAAAAATTTCAATAAAACAATTATAAGGAAAAAGCAAATAGCAATTATAAAAATAAGGAATAAAGTTAATATAAAAATAAAATTTTAAGAGATGAAATTGAAAAATAAATATTCAAAACAAAATATATATATAGCAATCAAAAGTTTGAGGATCAAATTTGATATAATCAGCAAATAATGACATTTCTAAATTTTTCACAACTTCCGGAAAGTGTTTTCCCCTCAAATTTTTCAGGAAAACACTTTCCTGAAAACCAAGCCAAATTTTCCTTTTACTAGAAAGTGTTTTCCATTGACCAACTTTCTTACTGGCAAACAAACACAAGAAAGTTTGGAAAGTGATTTCCCGAAAACCACTTTCCGGAAAACAAACACAGCTAAAGGGAAAACATTTTCCTGAAAACCAAGTTAATTTTTTTTTGACTGAAATTGACTAGAAAGTGTTTTCCGTTGACCAACTTTCCTAATGACAAACAAACACAGGAAAGTTTGGAAAATGGTTTCCCGGAAACTATTTTCCGGGAAACAAACATGGCCGAAATCTAATTTTAAAACACACCGAAAAAAATAGAAGTTATTGTACTCTCAAACACTAGTGGTGGATTACTCTAATTGATTTCTTTATCTTTTTTGTTATTAAGAAATACTTGATTAAAGTAATGATTATTGTGTGTGTTTGATATTGTGATAGTTTTTAGTATTATGACTTTAAAAAAATGGGTTTAAGGAAAACATTTTTAGTTACCATTTAAAAAAGTAGTAAAAAATATATGTTTTGTTAAAAATATTGTGAGATGAGTTTTTGCATGTATAATAAATAAAAATTAGGTTTTCATGAATGAAAATAAAGTTATTCTAACATTAAAGAACCAAGTTTAAAACATGATTACATGTGAGGTTTAGTGTAAAATTTGAGGCCTAGTGTAAAAGAACACAAGCTATTTAATTAACGAAATGATTTTTCCTAATTTTCCCATTATACCAAATTAATTTATTTTATCTTATTACAGTTTTAAAAAGAAAGACACATCGCATTATAATAATTAAGATAGTTGGTTGTCGGCCATAATCGTGTCATCTGCTAGTAAATTGTTGTGTGATTGATAATTAATGAAACGCTAGCCTCATTTAGTTTAATTATAAATATCAAATTATTATGATTGAGTAAGCCAAGTTAAACCAGCCAAGGACATGTTCATCCTTTACTTGAACCTTGCATAAAGAAAATTACGAATGTAGTTTAAAAAAAAACTATTAAAAAAAAGCTAAAGTTGATGGTGATTTTACTATTCTTCAGAATACATTTTACTATTAATTTCAATAATGTAATTACTATTTTACCCTTAGTCATTTTCTCTTTTACCTTTGCTTTGGGGCTAGGATGGTCTTTTTCACAAGACTTGAATATGTTTTAAGAATTGAGTGAGGTTATTTTGATAATTGTGTTTATAAATGCACAGTTAAATAACAAATTTAACCCTGGAATAAAAAGATTCAATGATTTCTGCACAAGAATGATTTTGTATTTTCATGTTTGGTCAAATAGTGGACTTACAAAATTACCCATGTTATTCTAATTTTTTAGCCTTGCATTCAAGGGCTTTATGGTAATTTTCTTATGCTTTATTTGTGATTACTGATTGTTCTTGGGGGCATTTTTGATTTTGTGCAATGAAAAAACACAAAAAAGTTGATAGGAGTGTAAAGCACTTGTCAGCGCGTCAACTGCTATGGATTTTTTATTGACTATTTTTTTCTCAATTTCATCCCTAGATTTCAAATTTAGTCCTAATCATTTTCTCAATTTTTTTGGGGATAAGTTTGATTGTTGTTTTCAAACTTTATCTTTATTTGGTTTTTTTCTGCCAGATTTTAAACCCATTTGTTTCTGCTTCTTTTCTTTTGCAAGTTTTTTATTATTAATTTTTTCAATGATACCATCATTCAAAATTAAATTAGATGACATTTAAGCTTGTAATTGAACTTGGGTCCATAATCTAACAAGTTGCAGGTTTTTTTTAAATTAGATGAAAGTTTAAGAGGCTCATTTGGGATTGCTTTGTTTTTTGTTCTTTTTTTAAAGCTAATGTTTTTTTTTTTTTGGAATTTTGACTCTTTTTGTTCTGGTTTTCCTTCAATTAGGTTAACATCAAGTTGTTTGATAATCCAGATAGGCTCGGGCATGGTTCTTTCTATCTTTTTTCTCATTATTTTTTTGGTTAATTTATTTATTGTTGTTGTGTTTCATTTTTTTTATATTATTTAAATTGCCACTTTAAATACTGACTTTGAACTTGATTTTTTTTTTATGACTATCATTTTTTTTACATAAAAAAAATTATTGTTCCACTCACGGTGAAACGTCGACAACATGTCTAGTTAGAACTAAAAGATTAGCAAGGGTGACACGAATTGTTTGAAGGATCGTTGCCTTCAATTATTAGGTGGTAGAGTAAGGAAAGAAATCAATTACTGAGCATTAAAACTATCAGGCTACAATGACATCCCTATATAGGCCATATGATAATCCATGTAACCTTTACATCTTTATATAGATACTCTCTAAAGCAAGCCACGTATATGTTCATTTAAAAAGTCATTCTTTATTTGGTTGCAACTTGGGATGGAAGTATCCTCCGACGGAATGGACTAAATTGAATGTGGATGGATGTAGTAAACTAAACCTAGGGTTTATAAGTGTTGGAGGATTGTTGCGGGATAGTATGGGGACTTGAATCAAGGGATATGTTATCAACATAGGTATGTGTTCTTCAGTTTGGGCTAAGTTGTGGCCAATGATTACATGGTTGGAACTTGGTTGGTCCCTTGGGTTATGAAGAATCATGTCAGAATCTAACTCACTGTTGGTAGTGCACTTGATCACAAAGAACATTGTCAAATTGGATGCTAACTATGCTTTAATTAATAAAGTGAAGACAATTCCAGAGAGGGAATGAGAATCAAGTGTCAACATATTTTCCGAGAAGCTAATGCAACAGTTAATTGGTTAACAAATTTTGGCTTAACAAAGAGTCCTCTCAGTAGAGATGGCTGGATTATTGATGACTCGTCTATGGGTTTATCTTAATTTTATACCATGACTTGGTTGGGTCAACGTTGTGTTTATTAATTTAATTTTGGTGTTAACCCTAATTTTAAACAATAAAAAAAAACAAAACAAAACTTTTTTTTCTTTTTGAGATGGAAGATAAAGATGGTAATGTCTTATAATTTACCTTTTCAACTACACAATCATTGATGATACAAGTTGGCCCCTCTTCCTCCTTTACTTCTTTTTATTTGTTTTTGTTTTTTGTTTTTTGTTTTAATTGGGATTTGAATTATAGGGGTTGAGAAGTCATGCCTACCATTGCAATTTATTGACAAAAAATTCCAACTCGTTCATGATCTCACCATCGGTGTTTAATTCAGAGCTTGTATGGTCACCATTAATGCCCACCCTATTACGCTTCAAATTTAGGACACCATATATTTTCATTTTCTTTTTTTACTTGATAATTTTGTTTAGATAACAAGAGTTTCAAGTTCATTTAATTATGACGGCCTTTTGTTGATTTTCATAAATTAGTTATTTATTTGCTAATTAACTACACTCTTTTTATAAACAAATATGTTAAGTTAATGGCTTAACAAGGAAATAAATTGAGAGAAAAGAGAAGGGAATTAAAGAAGAGAATAAAGAAAAGGAAATACATTGTTTTATTATTACTTATATCTCATGTTATTCACGTTGTTCTTTTTTATATAGTGCAGCAAAGCCTATTGTTGTAACTAGTTATCCCTTTCCAATAACTAACTTCAACTAACTACTAACTACCCTTAACTAACTTGTAAACTCATGTTCCACGTGCTTAATCTCTTTTGTTGCTGCATTGCTATTTCTACACTTCTTTGTTACTTAACGTGCTTAATGGAATGACTGTAACAATACTTTATCCCTTTAATTGATTCTTGACCTCAAGAATCGAAACAAAACTCAAGAAATTGTTGTTAAGTCTTTTCTAATTCCTCCAATTTTGTATCCTCATGAAAGGAATTAAACCACTAGATTAGTCCTACCACCATAGTCTTATAGTCTTTTTTCATGAGCTTCCTGTCCAAAATTGTAAGTGGACAAATCTTAATCATGCCACTATCATCCATTACTAGCGAGGTAGATGAAAACACACTTTCTTCACTAATCTTTCATTTCAAAAGTGAAACATGGAAAGACAAGCTGGAATGAGTTACTTTCTAGTAAGTTTGTAAGCTATAGTGCCAATTCTCGTAATGATTTGGTATAAGCCATAATACCTAAGATTTAACTTATAATTCCTTCTAAAAGACACATTGTCTTGTCTATATGGTATCAACTTTAGAAATACGCAATCTCCTTCTACAAATTCATATTTAGTCCTCCTTTTATTTGCTATCTGCTTCATTTTGTTTCTTGTTGTTTCTAGCTGATTTTTAACACTTGATCCATGTTAAGTCTTCTTTGTACTAACTCTTCCATGATAATAATTATAGTAGAGTCCAGTAGGGAGTATCTTTCTAATTGGTGGTATGTAACTAAACAATGCATGAAATTGAGTCATGCTTATAGTAGAATGGAAGCTGTTATTGTACCATCATTGTGCAAGAGAGAGCCACAAGCACCATTTCTTGGGTTATGCATAGTTATGCATCTTAAGTATATCTTCAAGCATTGGTTCACCCTCTTTGTTTGGTCGTCAACTTGAGAGTAATATGAGGTGCTCATTAGCAATTTAACTCCCAGCCTCTTGAATAGTTTTTTCCATAAAAGGCTTGTGAAAACCTTGTCCTTATCAATAACTATTCTGGCAGGTGATCCATGAAATTTGTAAAAATGGTCCAAAAATATGTGAGCAATATCTTGAGCCAAAAATGGATGAGATAATGCTATGAAATGCCCTTATTTCATTCATTTATATGCAATTACCAAAATAGTATCTTTCCCTTCATTTAGACAATCCCTCAATAACATCTATTGAGATGTCTTCTAATGCCCTCTTGGGAGTTAGCAAGGGTTGTAGTAATCCTAGATAAGATACCATTTCTACTTTAGCTTATGAACAGATGCTACACTACTAGACAAACCCTTTCACTAGCTTTTTCATGGCTGACAAGTAGAACTAAAGACTTTTGTAAGAGTTTTGTATTCCAGCATGACCACCAATACAGGAATTATATGTAATTTACACTAACTGATTTCTTAAAGGTCTATTGTCTTTAACTATTATTTTGCCCTTATACCTTAAAAATGTCTTCTAATAAATCAAATCTAAAAATCTTCTTGTATCTATTATCACACTAGTAATCAAGGTTGTTAAAATCGCGATTTTAACACGGCACGAAAAGCCGATCACAAACTCGGATCGTAAAAACGGATCGTAAAATCGTAAGGAATTTTAAAATACATTAAAATTTCACCCCATTAATTCAGTCCTATAATACTGAAATGACATTAAATTCAGTCCAATTCAACATTTTTCAGTCCAATTTTCACCCCATTAATATTCAACATTTTTCCAGTCCAATTTTCACCCCAATTCAATCAATTCACTCCAATTTTCACCGAGTAATATTTTGCACAATTCAGTCATATATAGTATATACTGTGGCATTCAATTCAACAATTTTCACACCCGATCAATTCCATTCAATTCAACATTATACATATACAATTTACAGGACCGGGCAAAATGAATTACAGGACTAACTAACAATTAACACTTAACAGGAAAACATACAAATCTATTACAGGGGAAAAAATAAAGAAACCTTGACTCCGGTGATGATGATGAAGGCAAAATGAACTTACGATGTCGCCGACTGCTGTTGAAGATGATGATGATGAGCTGAACAACTATTGTTGAAGATGATGATGATGAGTTGAACGACGGTTGCTGGTGAAGATGATGATGATGAGCTGAACAACTGTTGGTGAAGAGGCCCGACCGCCCGATGTCGCATGCTGCTGTTGAAGATGGGAAGGAAAGGAGAACGTTGCCGGCGTGCCGCTGTTAATGAAGATTGCAGAGGAAGCCCGAAGCCGTGAGCTGTTGAGGAGATCTTTGTCGGCTCGTCGCAGTTAAAATCACAATAACCAGAAAAGGAAGCCGCGACCACAAGTACTGAGGAAAGAGAAGGAGTGAAGACTGGAGTCACCGGACCGTGAGCACTGTCGCTGGCCGCTTTTGTGGAGGATGGAGAATAAATCGTTGTCGCCGCCCGATTAGGGATTTGTTCTGTTGGAATTGGAAAGAGTATTTGTGAATTGTGATTTGTGAAAGAGTTTTTCGCCTCAATTGGAAATAGTAGAGTGAAGACAGTCACGTGAGTCCGTGACTGTGCAGGAAAAATCCAATAGGCATCTGACAGCTAGACATGAGGGGGGGGGGGATTTTGTTCAGGGCCTCATTTTGTCAAAATCGCAAAATCGGTCCTGAACTCGCGATTTTGTGCGATTTCATTCGATTTTTGCGATTTCACTCGATTTCAACCCGATTTTACCCATTTTCGATTTTTTCAAGCGATTCAACCCGTAATGCATGTTTTGAATCGTAAAATCATACGATTTTACGAGTCAAAACGCGATTTTAACAACCTTGCTAGTAATTATCTCCCATATTGTTTTGTTATTATTGTATGAACCATAAATTTCTTCATACAAGCAAGTATCAATAATTTTTATAGGTGTGTCTTCTTAATAGAGCATCTACAGCCACGTTTTCTTTCCATTTTATATATAAAATTTGATAATACAATCCTATTAATTTAGTACGTCCTTTCTTCTGAATAGTTGTATGGATCTTCTAGTCTAATAGATGTTTAAGACTCTCATAATCAACTTGGATTACAAATTGTTCATGTTCTAAGTGGTGCCTTCTTTAGTCTATTACTATTAAAATTACCAAACACTTCTTCTTATAGATGGATAACCCCATATGTCTCTCTATCAAGGCCTTGTTAAGAAAAGCAAGAGGTTTGCCCTCTTTATTGAGCACCACTTTTAATCTTATAGCACACGCATCTGTCTATATTACAAAAGTTTTTGTGATATCAGGTAAGTCTAAGATTAAAGCCTCACTTAAAGCCTTTTTTAACATATCAATATGCTCCTTCATTCTATCCAAAACTATTTGTCCTCGACAAATTTGTGAGTGGTTTGCTTATGATACCAAATTCTCTAATGAACTTTCTAAAGTAGCATGCCAAACAAAGAAAACCCCTATCTGCTAAGATTACATGCCCAAATATTACATTTGATGCTCACCATGTATACACCTGGATTTCTTTGCATACAATTGATTAGTATGAAGAGTTTTTAAGACATGTTTCAAGTGATGTATATGCAATTCTAAGTAAGAACTATAAACCAATATGTAATAAAAAAAACACTAAAACAAACTTCTTTAGAAAAAGGTTCTAAAATGTTTAGACTGAAGCAAGCTTAAAAATGAATCTAATGGAAATTTAGGTCTCTTGGAAGATTCTTGTTTCCTTTTTAGTGAAAGAGGGAAAAGGCATGTGGGAGAAAGAATTCTAAAAGGAGAGAATCTTTCATCCACCACACTAAGCATAGTAGAGGTAGACCCTTGAACAATTGGAAGTTCTCATTCATATCTTATGATCCATATCATCTAAAAACTTTTCCTATTCCATTAGCATTCATGAGTGCTTAGGGATTAGGAACTTATTCTTGATAGTTATCTCGTTAAATTGTCTAAAATCCACATAATCATACTATTTATTGTAATTTTTTTTTACCAAGAATATAGGTGAAGCAAAAGGGTTAACATTTTGTTGGATAATGTCACTTTCCAGCACCTATTTGACTAGCCTCTCTATTTCTTCTTTGTGAATAAATGAGCTTTTGTAGGGTTTGTGATCGACTGGTTTAGATCTTGGTTTCAAAGGAACTCTATGATTACACTTTCTCATTGGTGGAAGACTTAAAGGTTCCTCAAACACCATTGCATACCTTCGCCATTAAAGGGGAAATTTTTGGGCTTCTTAGTGAGCAGTAAAGGAATAGAGCCCAAACTTGAGGAAATTTCAAGCAATTCTTGATATGACTCCTCCGTAGAAGATCATAGATGTTAGCATCTTACCGAAATATTAGCTACCTTAAAACTAATTCATATCTAGGTTGGGAGAATGGATCTTACCTGTCTTTAAAACCTTAAAAAGCATCATTAATTTTAAATGGACACTAGAGTGCCATAAAACTTTTGAAGCATTCAAAATACGCAACTCCTCTCTTAAAATCTTATCACTATACAGAGAGCAAGAAAGCTTGTTCCTCTATTTTGGAGTCTCCAATCAGCCAGTAAGTTCAGTGTTAGTCAGGAAAAAAGGAGGTGTGCAATGTCTTGTGTACTACTATAGTTAAACCCTTCTTAATATGAAGACTAGATATTTGAAAGTGAAAAAAGTGGTTTTACTTTGGTAAATGCCTCTAGGAGTTGAAAGTTGACTTTCAAGCTTACTAAATCATTATATTAAGGGATTAGCCTCTACGACATATACTCCACAAACCCGACATGTCTGAATGCTTGATGAGGCGAGCAATTAAACTGGAAGAGTAAGGACTCGTTTACTAGCTTAGACCCGTCATTAAGGGACAAGCCCTAACAAATTTTATAGTTAAATGCTCCTTTTAAAACAAAGATACGAACAATCATGCACCAATTATTGAATAGGTAATCCCTCCAAAATTCACACCCTTAACCTCATATTGAAGGCTGTGGTGTTGGAAGAGTACTTGAAAGCCCTAATGGACAAGTTTTTTAGTACGAAATTCGTTTTGAGTTCGCGACTACCAACAACATGTCAAAATATAAAGCTCTCCTAACAAGATTAGGTCTTGCAAAAGCTTTGAAAGCCTCCCCCCTCTATGACTACAAATATTCCCAACTTATAGTAAGCCAATACCAAGGGATTTTTAAAACTAGAGACCCTATTTTGACAAAGTATCTCCAAAAGGTTGAGACTCTTTTCTCAAGGATAGAAAATGTCAAGAAAATTTTGATTACTCGGATTTCCATAGAAGAGAACATGAAAGCAAACCTCATATCCAAACTAGTAAGCTTCAACTTGGTTGACCTCCCCTTAGAAGTCTGGATTAAATTCTTAAGAACCAAACATAGAAAATTAACCAATAATTGCCTTTGTCAACATAACAAGTGATTAGAGAACTACTATTGAGAATTATATGCTTACAAGAGAGTTGCTCTTAGATAAGCCATCTGTCTAATCGGACAAGCAATTAGGTATTGCATGATTGATGAGATCTTGTACAGGCGATCTATCTAGGCTTCTTTGTTGAAATGCTTATCCCCGATGAACAATGCTTATGTTTTACGAGAAATTCACAAGGAAATATATGATCTAAATATCGGTTCTAGGGCTTTTACAACCCAAGTCACTAGAGTAGGGTTTTATTAGCCAATGATCCTTAATGATGCCACTGATTGGGCGAAATGGTATAATCAATGTCAAAATTTACATTAGTCTCTAGATAATCCTTCACAAAGCTAACCACCATACCTTACTTGTGGCCATGCGCCTAATACGGGATTGATATATTAGACCCTTTCCCAAAAGCCACGGGAAATAAAAACTTCATCCTAGTGGATGTCGATTACTTCACCAAGTGTGTTGAAGTAGAAGCACTAGTAGATATCACCGTCAACAAGGTCATTTCCTTTCTATTGAAGAACATCATTTGTAGATTTGAGATTCTAAAGGTTTTGATTACCAATAATAAAATAAAGTTCGACAATCACAAAATAAGGGAATAATGTCAAAAAATTCATATCAACCATCAACTTTCTTTAATATCTCACCCCAAATAAACGATCAAGCTGAACTTACCAATCAGATTCTAGTGAATGGATAAAAAAGAAAGATAACAGAGGTCAGATTGCGCAGAGCTATTAAATAAGATCTTATAGACCTACAAAACCACCCATAAAATATCTACCAGGAAAATTCCTTTTCTCCTCACCTATAGAACTAAGGCCATAATCTTGGATGATATTAGATGTTTGAGTTATCAAGTGGGCTACTACATATCAAAATACAACCACCTAGGCCTCAAGAATAACCTAGATCTTTTAGAAGAAACTCATTTGATTGTAGCTATAAAAAATAAGGCCTACCAGCATAAAATTTCTTGTTATCATAGTGCTAGGGTTAAGAACAAAATCTTCAAGCTCGATGACTTGGTATTGAGAAAGCTGGAGGAAACCAACAATAGAGAAAGTAAGAGGAAAACTAACCCTAAGATGGGATGACCTTTTCCAAATCACAAGAATAGTAAAGGGTAATACCTAACATCTTCAAGATATTAAAAAGAAAAACCTTCCTTGCACGTGGTACTCATATCAATATCATAGTCAATAAAGTATAAATTATTCATATATCCAATATGATTTTTGCCTCATACAGGGAATGTCCAAAGGCCATATCAATCCAAAATAAGGAATCAAAATGGCCATCATCCTATAACCTTACAAAGATGGGATGAACACGATCTTCCTAATGCGATTGTACAATAAATCTAGGAAGAGATTAATTGTTTCCATAATATGATTGCACAAACTTACCTTAAAAAGGACAAGCGTGGTCTCCCTAGTGCCCCCGCATAACCTTCAAAGATGAGAATGACAACACCTTCATCTAAAAGGGATTGATATCATCTTTCTAGGGCAATCACCAACAACCTCCAAGGATAGGATGGACATGGTATTCCTAGTGCTATTGCACGATATGTATTGGAAGGGATTGATTGTCTTTTTAGTGTGATTATGCAACTTACTTTGAAAGGGACATATGTAGTCTCATTAATGCCCCTACATAACCTCTAATGATGGGAATGACAACGTCATCATCAAAAAGTTTATTAACACCATCTCTCTAGAAAAATCGCCCCACAACCTTCAAGGATAGGATGAATGTGATCTCCTTAGTATGATTGTACAATAAGCCTTTAAAAGGATTAATTATCTCCTTAATGCCCCTGCACAACCTCTAAGGATATGAATGGCAATACCATTAACAAAAAAAAATGATACTATTTTTCTAGGGCAATCGCCCCACAACCTCCAAAGATAGGATGGACACGATCTTCATAGTGCATTGTATAATGAGCATTGGAAATGATTAATTGTCTCTCTAATGTGATTACACAACTTACTTGGAGGGGACAAACATGACCTCTCTAGTTTCCTTGCACAACCTCTAAGGACATGAACGATAACACCATCAATAAAGGAGATATAAATCTTCCAAGGCAATAGCCAACAATCTCCTAGTAACAAGGAAAACTTGACCTCTACCAGTTACTGTACAAAACAATTTTCATTTCCATAACATGAATGCACATGTAATACTAGGGGTGTTTCAATAAGTCTGTTGAACACACAAATGTATACTTGCAACCCAAGAGTTCTCCTCTATTCAGCTAGATGGGTGCTGGACCTAGGGTGGTATAAATGCGATTGAGCATGAGACCCAAAAGTGTTCAACTGATAGGTTTAGACCCATAAATATACAAATAAAAGATAAGTGTTGGACCTTGAGAAAATCTCTACACTAAGGTTTTAAGACCACACAAATTAAAAAGACATGAAATATTTTTTATCAAAAGAAATTCTCATTACACAAATGTATGTTACAAACATCATTCTTACAAGACTAAAGTGTATATAAGAATATACATACTAATAAAAATATAAGGAGGCTTAAAGGTTCAACATAGGCTCCTGACCAAATACACTCCCTAGTGGGCAGTAACGATCCTAATAGGAAATACATCCTTAAAATTAGGCATGAGGATGGGATGAAAGACAATACTAAAATTCACATGCATTCCCTTAAAACGTTGAAAAAGTACAGATTGAATATAGCCAGAAAAATCTTGTCCCCAGCCACTTTAGACAAGACTGTCTACCCTTCAAAAAAAATTTAAAAGTCCCTAACAAAACTTTTTAATGCCTCTAACCTCGCTTGAGAGTTCTTGACTTGCTTTTTAGCATATTAGAGCTCCAAACACAAGACATCTTTAGATGTCCGTAAATCCTTTGTAGCTTGCCTCAAAGTAATAACTTTAAGAAAGGCCTTCTGCAACCACTATTTAGTGGAGCTTATGTGAAGAGTCGCTTTCGTCATCTTACCCATTAAGGAGGTGTAGACTGCTTTTGAATCTCTCAACTTGGCCTTCATGACGACCTTCTCTTCCTTAATATCTTGTTTATGCTTTTCATTTCCTTTACTATACTTATGTTCTTATGTTGTGTATTTATGTTTCTCTTTTTCATTATGTTTAGGTAAGTTTATTATGTCAAGGTGAAAAGGTTTCACTAATGGTGTTAGAATAGGTATAATATAAACTCAACATGGACTTCAATGTTTATATCCAAGAAAGTTTGTTATTAACATGTCTTATCTTTTTATCTTACTAATTCTTAATACCTTACTTGTTAAATGGTTAATCTAGATTTGTGTGTATAACAGTTGGTTCAACAAATGCTTGGCACTTTCATAGCCAACCGTATGGTATAACCTATACATGTGCTATGAAAGGAACTTGATTTGTTGTTAACATAAGTTAGCATCATGAATTCCTGATAATATTTAAAAGTTTGGTGTTACTTAAATAAGATAATTAATATGATCATGTTAACAATTTATAATGAATTATTAAGGATAAATCATCCGATTGGAACCTTCTTTGTGTGTGGTTTCCAGTTGATTAATAAAAAGAGTTTATACTATACTTATTTCTAATATTATTAGTGGATCCTCTAACCTTGACATTTGTTTTTATCATTGTTTAATCCTTACATTAATCTTCCATCTCAAAGTTCTCATTAACTTCTTTTTCTTTTTTTATTGTTGTTGTTGTTGTTATTGTTGTTGTTGTTGTTGTTGTATTATTGTTATTTATAATTTATACAATTAACCTTCCCGTGGTTCAACCTCGGTCTTGCCGGGTTATTTATTACTTCGACACTCCTATACTAGGAAGAAGACATCAATCTTTTGGTCGTATCAATGGGACATGATCAAACGCAAGATAAAAAAAGTGTCCTCAAACTCTTGGCCTTGAGATGTGGACTCTATAGTTGTAGCCTTCAAAACCACAATAAAAGATGAGGACAGAGAAACAAACATCTCCACTACGAGGGATCGAATGCTTGCCTCCATAACGGTGGAGGCCCTCCTCATTTTTTAAATGGGCAACGATGCTTATTGTCACTTTTAGGGGAGTCTGGTCAATATGACCCCCAACTAAAGAGGTATGACTCCCCTCAGCTTTTATTTAGGCATGAACTTTAACCTCCATCATTACTCCCTTAGGAAATGAGAGCCCATCCAAAGAATCGGGTCATGCTTTATTTCTTTTTCAAGAAATAAAAATAATTCTCTTGGTGATGACAAACTCTTTTCTACTAATCTAGTAGAGGTCTCTCCTGCTTCATCAATTGTTAACCCTGAACAAAAATAAAATCAAATGTGATTTTTTGTTGAATAAAGACAAAATGAGAAAATTTGCATACTTTGTGACGAGTTTGAGTATTCCCCTTTAGTCATCCTATTAACTTCGTATTCCATTAAAGTTGAAACCAATAACTAAGAGCTTCCTTCTCGCCAAGACTCAAACAAGGTCTATTGTTTACCTTACGATGAGGCTCCTTCCAGTAATGGAAACAACCTCATATTTGGTACATACCTCCTAGAGGGCTAACTATCCCAGTGTACCTCATTATTAGCCATCCCTCTCCATTTCTTTTGGTACATGAGCTTTCCCTTGAGAGCTTTTCACATGGCTTTATCAGGGTTATTAGTAAAAATAAAGAATCATCAGAAGTCGTTACCTCTATAACTACCCATGACCAATTAGTAATAAGCTTTAAAAAGATTTACGATGGGATCTACATTGACAAACTTAAAAAACTTGTGAAATGCTAATAAGATCACCCACTAAAGTGTAATTGTCTCAATCCTAACCTATAATATTTAAAAACATTGCTAATAAACCCTTGAAGATGGAATGAATGTTCTATTTCATACATACACAAGGGGGCTGTAATTTTAAAGCATCTCGAGTAGAAGCCATGGTCTCTTCGCTGATTCTTTCTGTCTTAGATGACAAATAAGCCACATAGGTTCTAGGTTGTCGACCATTGACATCTCCCCAACACTTAAAGTGATGGGAGCGTCATCTATGGGGGTTGGAGGTGACCTTTCCCTCTCTTAAAAACCCTTTGAAGCACTAAGTGAAATAATGTTCACGCTTTCATAATCAGATCTAACCCTATAAATGTCTTTTTTTTTAAGAAAAAGGAAAACGATGTACAAAATAAAAATATAGGAGTGACTTACTCAAGAAATCTCCAAATCAACTTAACAACGACTGCAAAACGTACAAAAAAAATGATGAAGGTAAACAATTGGGATTATAAAGAAAACGATTTATCATCTTAACTATTGGATAAAGGATATGTCATAGCATCTCAAATCCCTAGAAATCTACTCAAATAATTCATTAAAAGCAAGTCGTCTTTTTTTTTTCCTAAAAAAAGCCTCCAATAAGGATGTGATGTCTGGCCCAAAAGGATCTCAACAATTCAACATTGGAAAGAAAAAACATTTGGGGATGGTAAAGAGATCTTTTGATTAAAAAGGATGGCCCTTTTAAGATCTTTGCACATTAAATACACAAAGACTTGGGGGGCTATTGATGGATTAATATATTTTATACTGAAAACTATTTTTTTCCTCATAAAATCCATAACTAGAAGGGACCGAGAGAAAAAAGATCCATTATAGAAACTTAGCAAAGGCCAAGGCCCATAGCAAGAGGGCCTGGCAAAATGTTAAGCCCAAGCTCCTATGGTTCTAGCAAGATGGCAGACCCAATCCCCCCGGACTCGGCTACGCGTCAATCCCAAACACCTGTTGGTTTGACGAGATACTATACCCAACCCTCTTGAGCTCAGTTAAATGTCAAGCCCAGACGTTTGTGGGCTTAACAAGATGACAGACCCAACACCTTGAGCTCAGTTGCACACTAAACCCAAAATGCTAGGATCAGTGCCCTTTTAAGCCAAGGATTTCTTTGGATACAAGCACCCAATGTGAGATTCTAGGGTCTATCTCTTTATACCCTATCTATGCAAAAAGTCTTTTAAGGGTCATCCATACATCAATCAGTATTAATGTTGATTGCAAGGGTATTCCTCATACTTGAATGTGAAGAAGGAAAAGACAAACAACCTCTCGAGTAAGAAAAAGAAAAATTCAAAGTTACAAATTCTCTATGACAACCCATGAAAGGGAATGACCATCTTCACTCTCTTACAACTTATTCTTAGCATATATTATATATAAACTAAGAACAAACTTTTTTATTATTGGAATTTAATGTTCATTTACTGCAACTCTTTACAATAAAGTCATTGATGAAAGGTCTTAAAATAATCCATAAAGAGAGACTATCTTGCAGGAAATCCGGCTCCTGTCAACAACCTTTGGAATCCTCAGTTACAGATAATAAAAGATGAGCATGATCATCACCTTCATTCAAACACGTTGAAAAATAACTTACCTAGCATTCTGAATTATAGAGCATCATTGGTACCCTAATCCGGGCCACAATTTTGTTAGGTCTTTAGTTCCCCGCATCCCGCGCCTCCAACTTAAAAGCATACCAACTAATATTATAATAATAATTTAATTTATCACAGGCCTTCATAGGGACTGCTGGAAAAATCCTTCAGAATATCCAGGAAGGTGTGTTTGATGTATCCAATGAGGTAATCATTTAATAGGCAGTGTTTGGAATAGTTGATACTTTCTGGAACCATCCATTTATCGTTTCAGTGCAAGTTGATGTTTGTTTTGTTGATACTTTCGCTGTTACAAATGCAGCCTTCAGGGATCAAGGTTTGGATATGGCCCCAAGGCGCATCAGGTGCAAGGGATGGAACTGTTGCTCAAAGAGGAGGGTGCTGCGGCTAATTATAACACAAATAGAACTTGTTTATTTGCTCTTATTGTGCAATGTCCTTCTGCACATCCGGATCCCTCGAAACTTTCATGTGACTGCAGATGAACATTTAATGTAGAGATCAAACATCAGTTATCTGAAGTCCATTGATTAAGTCATGAAAGCCCGCATGTTCATAGCTTTTCTGAAACGTTATTTTTTTTTATTGGAGATTCATGACTCCACCTTGCACAGTATTGCAAGTTTATCTGAAATCATCTACCAACGTGCATCATGAAAACAGCTGCTCCATTTTTTAATGGCGAGTGGTTGAAGAGGCGCAAGCAGGTAACCATACATGTCAACAGACTTGCTGCCGCTATATGAGCTCTCAGTTGAGGTCAGGATGGATACAAACATATAGACTGGAGTGCCTCTTCTCCTTTAGATTTACAAAGATGCTATGAGACATGGAGCTTCCTCCGTTCGGTCAGAATATGCTAGAGAGAGATCCTTGACCTAAAATAGATTCTGCACTAAGAAACTCATGCAATTGAACGTAGATGATTGCAGCCTGGGTCAGGGGAATCATCTATTCACAAACTGCACGCTGCCTTGTTACCAATATCTTGCATCCAAATTTGCAAAAGTTTGGGTGCCTTGTAAAGGCTGAAAGAGAACATGACCGGACCGGCAGTAACTCCATGAGCAAAAAAATGATCTTAAAACAGATGATGATTGTAAGATACACAGGCTGCCCATATGATCTTACAATGCTACTGTTGATGAGTTACTTCATTTTGATCAAATCATCAAAAGTTACAAACAGTATCAAAATTGTAAGCAGCGCATGCATATGGGAGAGCATAAGCAATAAATTTTATCACATGAGCTCCTCATCCTGAACATGAAGTGACATGCTCGCAACCCATCACTATGAACCACCAAATACCTGCATACAGCAGCAAAACTTAGATCCAAGGAATAGATTAGGTGATGAAAGTTGTTACCTACAGATAATGACTCACCCCTGCCAGGACATCTTTAGAGAGTTGAGGTTTGCTTCTCTCTCTTTCAGCAATTGGTTTTTTCTGTGGGAATTGTCGGCAAACCGTTGGTTTCTGTGGGGCAACAGAAAGTTCACCTCCAGATTCTTGTTGGACCTTCTGCTTCTATAAATAGAAAAGGAAACCCATCACGTGAAGGAGGTTGAAGAATATATGATGCCATGCCATAAAAAAGAGAGAAAAAGTCCCAGAATGCACATGGTGAAACCATTAATTTACATTACAAGAAAGACATACTAAACAAAACAGAATGGCATGAAATTCACGAGACTATATAATTAGCTAGGGGTATCAAGGCATCCACGTGTACAAAAAAAAAATTCCAATAAAAAACAAAACCATTCAAAACTAAGATTTTTTTATATATTTTTTTTTTAACACAAGGAGTGTTAGATATCCAAGTCGATCAAAATAGGAAATAACAATTGTCTGGCAAAATTTGAGAGACTATATTTCATGTTCACACAGACGCATGTGTATATATATATATATATATATATATGCTACATCTTTATCAGTTGCAAATTGCAAGCATGCTGCCCTTAAACCCAATCAAGTACATGCCTCTAAAGCACCTACATTTTCAAGTTCCCTCAAAAACTTATGGTTACTGGCTTACCCATCAGAGCTTGCCATGTCCAATGAAATGAAAAGATAACTGGTTCTGACATTTACTGACATAAGGAGCTAGGAGGGGTGTAATAAAGTCTCTTTGTTAAGTATTCATTGAGGATTTTATAATAATTATCACATAAGCAGCATATTAAGGATTACAATAACAAAGAGTATCTGATTAGTGTTCATTGAGGAATTCATCATAGAAGCAGAGCATATTCTAATGCATGCTCAACACCTATGGATGTGAAATACAGATTTGAAAACATCACGTAAATAAAACACAAACATATGTATGCACATCACCGCCCTCTGATAACAATACCCCCTCAATCCTCCTATTCCTATTCCTCTTATTTCTTCCATCCTATTGAAGAGAACTACCTTTTTTTAATCAAATTTCATTGATATAATTAATTTCAACCATATAGAAGGAGCTGACATATGGCATCGTGTCTCAGCTGTGTCCATACCATAACTCATCATGAAAGTGTCATGCTACTGAGGGAAGGAGGCTAACTCTTACAAAACAAAAGGAGCCTATTCGACCAGACGTCAAAATGATTTACTTGCCTCTCTATATAAACAAAAAAAAATCATTTAATTACAAGTTTCAAGTACCTACTAACAAATTTCAGATTCACAATGAAAATATCTGGCTTTAACTGATTCTAAGCTAGCCATACTGCCCAACTATTGTGCCAAACATACTTAAACTGGCCTAGAAGGAACTTGAGTATTGTAGTCCTGACACAGAGAATGAAAAGCCAAGTTTAATTCCTTTAACAGGTGCATCAAATTGATGACTTGAGCAATGCCAAAATATCTCAAAACAGCACCATAGATGATGGTTCCACGGAAAAAAATCTGCAACAGTGAGAAGTTATAGATGCTGTTTACCTTCTTCATTCGTTCTTCAATAGAGCTTAAAGCACGAGACTGGTCAACTTTTTTGAGATAGAAATCCCGCTCCCTCTTTGCAGCAGAAATTTCTAGCGCTAATTTTTGTTCCCGAATAGCTTTCTTGTATGCTGCATTTAAAGCACTATAATTTAGACAATAAACTGTAAAACATGATAAGATAGAGCACAACAGAAACGAGTGATATACCAATTTCATCTGTAAGATTATCCCATTTGAATTTACTTAGATACTTGATATTCCAATGATCATAATAGAATTGTGACCGCTTCTTCCCACCTAAAAAAAAACAAGACAAAGATGAAATTAAAGAACACTTGGGAGGAAAAAATAAGTAAATTATTTACAAAGCAATAGCACACATAAGCCAACCCCTTTTTTTTAAAAAAAAAAAACAGATATGACAAAGAATTGGTAAAATCAACAACAACAAAAAAATATATACAAAGAACAAGAACTTGACATGTTTCCTTGATGGTTTCTCTACAGAGCAAACTAAAAATTCTCATTCAACCAACAAAACAAAAGGTACATAATTTTTTTTTATAAATTACCTATTTGTTCACCATTTAACAAATTAGCAACCCTTTTAGCATTACTTTTACTAGCAAACTCAACCCACCTGAAAAAAACAACAAACAAAGCAATTACATAATAAACAACACAATTCAAATATATGTTCATGTAATTAACACAAAACAATGTATGAAAATTACCCTTCAGAGTATAATTGAGCTTTAGCTCCACCACCTCTTTTTCTACTCTTATTATTTTCATTCACTTGATCAATCGAAGAACTATCTGCAAACACACAGCAAAAATTTCTCAATAAAATTGAAAACCCATTTTTCTCCTTATTTTAAAATATAAACACAAAAGAAGTATCGGATACTATACTTTGAGGAGCAAGGTAAATTCGTTGAATTTCACCGTACTGACTGAGAAGTTGACGAAGCTTAACATGATCCATACCAGGAGGAACTCTACTTATGTAACAAACACCACGCTTATGAGCCTTTTCTGCTTCTTTCTTTAACTTTTTCTTCTTTCCCTCCTCTAAAAACAACACTTGTTCTTGTTCTTTATGTTCCTCACTCATTCTTTCCTAAAATAAAAAAAAGGAAAGAAATGGATAAAATTACATAGGCTAGGTTAACCTAGCTTCAGGTTAGCTGAAATACAAAATTCATAACAAATATCCCATCCTTAAAATTTTAGAAACTAAACATGAAGACAACATTAATAAACATTCTAAAAGGCTAAGAGGCATTGAGGCACTCACCTAGGCACTCCATGCAAGGCAAAGCGAGGCCACAACACCTTTATTAGCCTCGGGCAATGAATTTAAATGAAGTGCTGCCTAGGCGATTGCCTCGTGAGTGGGCACCAGGTGTTAAAGCAAGTGCCTCACTGAAATACTTTTTTTTCTGTTGGATTTTCCCTTTTTTAAAAAAATAATTAATGTTTTGACCTATTTGTCCATTTTTTTTATTTATCACAAGAAACAAGTTAGGGGTATTTTTTTTATAAAAAAAAACAAAGATTAGGGTAAAAAAAGAATAAAAAAAATCTTAATTGGAAAGATATATTTTTTAGATTTATATAATATAATATAATATCATATCATACATGTATATTTTTTAATCTATAGTATATCGCCTTGGTTCATTCGGGTGAGCACCGAGCACCTCGGTCATTTTACAGGCTTTGTGCCTTCTACACCTTTGACAACACTGATGCCAAGCTAGCCATTGTTTCAATCCAAGAATTATTGACTGATACTAGAATTGCATGATAACAATAGCACAGTGATGAAAATAAAACTTCCCACCACACAAGTAACTTTGTCGCAAACTTCTCAAATACATTAATGTACATACATCAGCATCCTTTGAGAGAGAGAATAAAACCCGGCCGGGAAAAAAAAACCAGTAACATACCAGTCTGGCACGCTCTCCCTTTTCTTCGGTAGCTTCATCGTTAAAAGTTTTCTCGACCTGCAATATTTTCCAAGTAAAGTCAACTTCAAAAACAAAATTCCAAAACTAAAAAAAGAAATGGGAAGCACTAGTCAGCAACCGGCATACCACCATTGCAAAGTTTAAACCTAAAGTCATCCGGACTATCCACACCATTAATCAAATCCATGCATAAAACCCTAAGAATTCTAAAAATAATTCAAATCAATGCATTACAATGAAAATTGAAAAGGTTAAAAACGAGAAAGACCGGAACAATCAATAATGTTCGATAAGAAAATGGAAGATTTCTTAGGAAATCCAAAGAAAGCTTGATTTTCTTCCCCTTTTATCAAAATCCAAAGCATTAAAGCCTCAATGCTGGCGTCTAGCCTAGCCTTCTCCTTCCCTTTCTTTGGTGTTTGACAGACTGGACAAGAATCTAGAAAGAAAAAAAAAATTCCTCACCATGACTCACGGTAATGGATCGGGATGGCCTGCGGCTGCTGCCGATGCTTCTGGAGCTACTACTACTGCTTCTGTAGCGGAGGCTGAAGGTGGCTGCTGCGAAGGAGGATGGCAGACAGCGGTGGTGGAAAAGACTTAGGAGGAGGCTGCTGGAACTGGGTGAATAGCGAGCGAGGAAGAACAATCGTCTCACTTTGGCCTTTGGGTTGGGTGATGATGCCGCTTAGCTTTAGGGTTTATTAAAAAAAAAAAAAAAACCCTTTCAGAGTTTAATTATTTTTAAGTAATTTTTTAATGGCAAAAATTAAAAACAAAAATACTTCTGTTTTAATTTATTAAAAAAACTTTCAAATGCGTAATATAATCACAACCAAGAAATGCCAAACATTCTATAATTTTTTTAATTTTTAATATCATCAAATTAAAACTATTAAAAAAACTAGAACACATTAATTAAAAATAAATTAAAATACACCCATAAAAAATTAATTGTAATTGTAATTAGTGAAAATAAATTAATTTGGTATAATGGGAAAGTTGGGATTATTTTTCTTTCTTGATTTATACTGTTATAACTTCTGTTTTTTTTTATATCCAAATCACAAATGAAGAATCATTTAGTACTCACATATAATTGTGTTATAATTGTCTTTGAAAAACTGTTTTTCATTTATTATACTTGCCAAAATTCATCTATCAACATTTTTAGTTATTATTATTATTATTATATAGTAGAGCCAAGTTAAATCAACTATGGCATGTTCATCCTTTCGTTGAACCTCACAGAAATAAAATTACAAACGTAGTTAAAAAAAAAAAAAAAATGTATAAACTGTAACTAGAAGATTAACAAGGGTAACACGGATTGCTTGAACGTTGCCTTCAATTATTAGGTGGCGGGGTAAGGAAAGAAATCAGTTACTGAGCATCAAAACTGTCTGTCAGGCTACGGTGACATCCCTACATGAGCACCATATGATAATCCATGTAACCTCCTTACATCCTTTTTATGGACACTCTCTAAAGCAAACCACATTCATGTCCATTTAAGAAGCCATTCTTTCTTGGGTATCAGTTTTGATATTCTGCGCCTGCTGTCTTGCAGGTCCAGTTCCTGCTCCAGATCTTGGGCGTAGCCTCTCGTATGTACTAGAAACTAGCAACCATCTGGGATCATCTTCCGGTACACACCGCCCCTGCCGTTCAAAGAAAAGAAGGATAAGAGTTATGTTATCATCCCTACACAGCGATAGGATTTAGAACCAACAGTATGTTGCAAAACCACCGGATGAACTTTCCTAAATTACTTTAAAAGAACAACACATTGCATTTTGCAATTTCATTAGCTCAACTACAACTTTCGAAGCTTATGGAAGGATACTGGAATCTGCTTATGGAGATAACAGGACCATATGTGCAGCATGTATTGAACAGGGCACATGGTGAGATGACCACCAGACATTTTCATTCACTGAAAATGATCCATGGGGGTCTTTCGAGGGACATTTGTGTGAAAACAATGTTTGATAGTTCCAGAAAAAAATGTCTCCACGATCGAGAAAACTGGAAAAATGTTGCCAAGAGCAGGGAAAACCATCCGGATGGTAATAGGAAATACCTAAATTATTAATAGATGATCTGATGAGTTGCAGAGTGCAAGGAAAACCATGTGGTTGGTATTAGGAAATACCTATAATATTAACATGTAATCCGATGAGTTCTGTCCCCTTCATGGATATAAATGATGAGAAGTTCCAGTTTATCAAGGACGAAAAACATCAGGATTGTTCTGTAAACTCAATGCTGCTTAAGCTAATATTTTTTGTTTAATCACATGGCCTGCAAAGCTAAATTCTCAAGAGACTCATCCTCGCATATGTCATGTCAATTTAAGGACCCACCTCCGCTCTAACCCAAGAGCACCATGGATAACTTTTTCTGCAATTCTTTAACCTATTTGAGTCACTTGAAGAATTTATATCCATTTTCTGCAAGTCTTTAACCTATTAGTTTCACAATGATTATGGGAAGGTGTAGTTGAATGAAGCTACAGGACAATAAAAAAGAGGTAACAACAAGCTTAAATAAACAGCAGACCATTGCAAAATCCTCCAGTGCTTTATAAAACAAAAAAGACTTACTTTTAACCCATTGTAATATGCTTCCACCGCAGGAAATGAAAGTGGCATTTTGCGAGCTTGTGTCAGGTCCCAAATATAATTGGCAGTGGTATATCCACCTTTCTGTAATTTTATCATAAAATGATGAGATATACAGCTCAACAACATATAAACATTTCTAACTATTAATGACAATGAATGGTGCCTTGTGAAAAATAAGGTGCAGCATAATTATTACCTTATCACCAGCTGCTATGAGGAGTAGATCATTTGCAATTTTTGGAAACAAGAAGAAGCTTCTCTGCGTCATTTCTTCCTGCATTGTTCAAGAATCTATATGAAGCCACAATGATGACACTATCAGAAAAATAGTATAGAACCATAAACTAACCATACCAGCTTGTCTAAAGCAATTTGCATTCCTCTTGGAGTATGCCCTACCATGGCTCCCTCAATGAGTACCTATGAGAAGTTCAAGCAGTTTAAGGCTTGGGTTATGATCAGCTTAGTCGCACCAATACAGAAAATAAATTGATTCCCCACACCACAGTGGCAGATGTAAATAAATTAAAGTAGAAAATATGAAACAAATGGCTGCTAGTCAGCAAAATAAGGGACAAAAGGAAAGTAAAAACAAATGCAAAGAAAGAAGGGAATCTCCAAAAAGCAAGTTTCTGGTGGAAATTCATATATTTTCACACTGTTCCCAGTCAACAAAGGTTAATTGTAAATTCAATTTATGATATTACAAAAGTGAGGTTTCCCTTTGTGGATATGTAAAGAAAAAAAGTTCGGGCTCACAAAAATGATGTAATGGAAAAGAGAAATTGTAAAATAAATCAAGTCATAATTTTGCATGCACCTCTATAAAGAATGGATAATAGGTGAGAACCCTCTTGTCATCATCAGTGGCAGAGGTAACAAAGATTTTTGGTGGTGACCTGGCAGAGGAAGAAAAGAGAATATATGCAGATCAAGTGGAGAGAGAGGAGGAGATTGGGGAGGGGGGGTCCATGTGTTCATCAGGGAGAAAGGAAGAGTCATGTGTGGAAAAAAAAAAACATGATTTTGTGAATATATGAATATGCTTGCAGTTTAATGCATTGAGAGGTAATCTAAGTCCAAATAGAAATGGGTTCCGCTCAAAGCTGGCAAACAGAAATAATGGCAAGTTAGCAGCCCCTTGCAGGTAAGTAATGTGCCCACCGTTTTTTAGAAATAAAATAGCCTTGTTCTCTCGTATAAAAAAAACAGCATTCAGGGAAGATTTTGTCATTTTAGTATGTATGAAAAAAGATCTGCATCCTCCCACAAACAGATAAAGGCCCCTGCCTTCTCCTTTCTCCCTCTTTTTTATGCAACGAACTGTTAAAAACCATCAAAATTTCAAATTTCTCCATTTCACTAATAAGCAATATGTTAACACAGAAGTTCTTGTCAGATCTTGTCACTTGATGTTTGAGAAGCAAGAAGCCCACATTAGTAAAAAGTGATCATATAATGATTCATGAAGAAGAAAAGATTCATCACAATCCACATTCTGAAGAACTAATTCACACGATTGTTAAGAGTAACAATCATGATTTTTCGGCGGAAAATAGATTCGGATCCAATAAGCTATACCTTTCCACTTCTATTAGGAAAAAAAAAACATGATTCTAAAGTCCCAATAGTGAAAAAAGCAGGAATTCAAAGGTGAAGAGTTTATAGGTAATTTTCACTTCTTGAGAATTGTTTATAGATGATTGATACACAGAAATAGAGCAATAAGAAAGAGCATTTAATCCAGTAGGGAGATTTCGAGAGAGAGGAGAGAGGAAAGAGTATTGGCAATAGAGAAGAAAGTTTTTACGAACTGGCATATATACCCCTGAAAAGTTTTGTAAAATAAATGTGCAGGTTAGCACATTTTACTACATGTAATATTGAGAACATTAAAGAATGCATGTATTTTTCAAGTAAGGTCAGTTCTGCTGCTGGAAGCAGCAGTAAGGACATGATTCTGAGATGGAAGATACATGTGAACCAAAATGTTCTAGAATTTCAGTTCAATACCTCTAGAACCTACTTATACATAAAGTCAGAAAAGAGAAAGCTAGTTTTTCCAACAGCAAAGTGATATGCAATGCAAGAATTCAATATAACAGCCAGCTGATATATATACAAATAGCAGATATGGCAGTTGTTACAAAACTCACCGTGTACAGTTCTATAAAAGAAGGCTTCTTGGAATTCATATAATCATTAAAAACTTGAAGAGCATGATCAAGGTCTCCAGAAAGTAGATAGCACCTAGACAAAAAGGATTTAGAAGGACACTTCATAGTTTTAATGTCAAATGAACAATTGAAATAACAAAATAATAAAAAGGAAAAAAAAGTTGCAAGTTCAAGAATAGCCTTGGCCTAATTGATGCACACCCAATGCTTATTAAAAAAAAAAACTGTACTACACGACAAGTGGACTGGAAAGAAAGCCTAACGAAATCCGGATAAATACCAATACTGATTACAGGCAGAAGGATTAAAATTCAATGGGTAGTTAGTGGTGACAACTCTCTTATTATGTTCTCTATAATCTAAAATCATTGTTCGAACATGAACAGATTTTTACACAAGCAATATTCTTTCTTGTCTTCCTACTGTCCTTGCAATGCCATATGTTAGAGCCATATAATCCTAGTCTACATTGCTACAGAATAAATAGAAATAGAAGGAAGAAAGCATCTTTAAAGGAAAATGTATATATATATGTATGTATGTATGTATGTATGTATAGCAAAATTCTCATCCAACTTCAAGCCCACCTAGCTAGAAGAGGCGAGTTTGCATTTTTTTTCTTTTCTTTTTAGGCCAGTTTTCAGATTAATTTTCTTTTATGGAAATTAAATTTCACAAACTCAACTCAGACCAATGAAAATTGCAAAGCAAATGACTAGAGTTGGAACAATTAATAAACTTTATAGACCAGTGATAAAAGACATGCTATGAAAGATAGTTAACCCTCTGCAACGCTCCTCAATACTAATTACAATAGTGGTGTGTGTTTCTATCCACTAAAGCTTGCAATCATGCAGGCACCTCTTCAAGCCACACAAAGGTATTTATTTTCAAATGAGCATGTCACAAGTGTTTTCAATGTTTTATTTTGAGTTTTCTTGTGATGATTCTTGGAACAGAACAATACTCTTTCTGTCTCCTCTCTATGGTTCTAGGAAGCGCGACATGGCTAACCACGTCATAATTACCAGAAACATGAAACATTCAGGCCATGGAATGAGATTCAGGAAGAGAGTTCGCACAAGACTCAAGTATTATGTAGAAGACATAAATTTTGATAAAACTCAGAGCAACTAAAGATTTTTAGAGAATAAGAAAGTAAATTTTCTAAGAGTTAATTCATTAAATGGAAAAATCTATATGAGTTCCCCTGCCAAATAACATATGTTCTTCCATATAAACCTTGTCCCTAACCTAATTGCACGACACTTGCAATGAGTGTATAACAGCTCTAATTAAATATAGATTATTAAAAAAAAGTGTATCACTAGTAAGGCAATTACAAGGGTCGGGTTAGCAGCCAGTTATATTAGTTAAAACTAAAATTTAAAGAAAGATTTCATCTAGTGTATGTTAGAAAGGTGTATACAAGGAAGTCGATCACCAAATTCTAAGGTGGTACTCTGATAAATACACCACTCGATAAACTATCTATCCATGAACAACTGATGGCCAATTAAAGCTAATACTCTTCCCAGTTACCAAATGATAAACCATGAAGAGCGAGTTTATATGGACTCGTTATTTGAAACCATGCACACAGTTTCATGACTGTTTAGGAAAATATCAATAGGGTATGAAAGGAAAATGAATAAATCCATGCTGCATTGCTCTTGTACATAGCTCTATTAAATTGAACTCAAATGTTAAATAAAGATCAACTAATATACCTCATTATTTGCAAGAGAATAAAGACATCAGGATCCTTTTTTTCACTCTTAAGCATCTCCACAAGAACTTCCATAGCCTATTGCGACCAAGAAAAAACAACAAGAAGACTACTGATAAATAAAAGCACCAGAAAAATTGAGGCAGCAATAGTGAGTGGTATAGTAGAAATTGATTTTCATAAAGGCTAGCAAACCAACATATCACTGGGGATCTGAGAAAATCTACCTGAACATTTTTAAGCTCTGTAAAAGCATGAAAGGCCACATGGAAGACAGTCAATTCCTTACGCAAAAATCCTCGACGCTTATGAACATAGTCTGCAGTTGGTAAATTGTATAATTCCTCTTCAGAAACATTCATCATCACATTTTCAGCATTTTCTCCTGTTGATGCTTCAACTGATGACCAACCCTTTGACTGCTCAACAAGCTCAATAATCTTCCAACAATATAAGGTTATTACAAAAGCTTCAAAATTCTGAAAGAAAGAGA
This sequence comes from Populus alba x Populus glandulosa, assembly GCA_033617975.1. NCBI lineage: Eukaryota > Viridiplantae > Streptophyta > Magnoliopsida > Malpighiales > Salicaceae > Populus > Populus alba x Populus glandulosa. The sequence goes on from CM066143.1 coordinate 35,702,731, forward strand.
AAATGATGTTCAAAAAAAGGAGAATTGTTTATAGTACTTTGGTGGCTACATCTTCTGCTATGGGTGTCTTGTTCTTATGTGCAGCTATTAGTCCTGCATAGCAGAACTTGTTCAAACCAACACCAGCTGAAGTCATATCACGAACAATTGCATACCTGTAACATTTTAGATGATGCTGAATAATTTAGTTTTTCGCAGGTCAACAAGACAATTTATGGGAAACATAACTTGATGATGCTACATGGCTCAACATCAAGCCAATTGTTGGCTGAAGACATGGTCCATGAGTTCATTGGCAACAGAATCTGAGATTTTTTGCTGTATATGGGCAGAATTGACTGTCATTGATGTCCTCAACAAACATTACAGTTAATGAAGTTAAGTTGGGAAATGCATTATACCAATCATTTTAGTTTGTGAAGCTGCACCTAATTTCATTGTTAACTTTTCCCAGTCATACACTTAAGGCTACAAAGCCATGCAGCTAGATGAAAAGGGTCATCAGGTTGAGGGATTGAGCATGGTGATCGAGATGAAAAAGGTGAAAAGATATAAACCAGGGAAGAAATAACATACACTGGATCTAACTGACCAGCAGCAGCACACGCATTAAGTAAACAGATATAGGTTTGTCCATTCGGCTTCACTCCAGAATTCTTCATCTCGTCCAAAATCTTCAACAAAAAGAGAAAAATTAGCAAAATCCAAATACAAATAGCACTTCATCCCTGCTAAAAAAATAAAAAACAATAGCATAGCTTTACCTTAATTGCCTGGTCAGAATTCTTGCTTTTCCCGCAGGTTGATATCAAAAAGTTGTACAGCACAACCTATAATATCGAAAAAATCACATGGCTTGAAAATAGTAATAATCTTTCAAAAATTAACGAGAAAAGAGAAAAACATACATCAGGAAGCAAACCCATAGTTTTCATCTCATCTCTAAAATAGAAAGCATCTTGCAAACGCGAGCCTTTCATTGTTCCAGCAATCAAAGAATGAAATGTATCTCTACTCGGCTGCACTCCGTCTAACACCATATCATCGTATGCATCTCTCAACAGATAATGCCTAATTCCCAACAACAATAATAATAAATTTAAGTAAATTAAATTTAATATAATCAAAAATACATTTATAAATAAATAAGGGAATAGTAAATACCTGCGTTTAGCAGTTAGAGAAGTGAAAACAGTGTTGTACTCTGATAAATTATTTGCATAATTTCGTTTGGCGTACTGTTCTGTTGAAGTAGCCAAGTATCGCCTTCCGAAGCCGCGGAGCAATGATCTTTGAGCACCTGATAAATCATAAATATTGTATCTGTTTTTTTATTTTATTTTCTTAAAGTATCAGAAGAAATGGGGGGGGGGGGGGGGGGAGTAGTCGTTTGTGTTGTTTACCTTGAAGAAGAAATTTCATGTTTGAAGACTAAAGAAGAAGACCCAGTCAGTACTCAGTCTGGAGAAACGACTCAGACAGTACTCAGTGGTGAGTAGTGGTGCTGTTGAGTAGGGTTTTAGTCGCAGAGTTTTGTGTTTTTTATTTAATTTAAATTTATTTGATTTTCTTCAGTTGTTTTCTTGCCACGGGCACTTGAGTTTGCGTAAGACGCGTCGTCTTGGTAGGGTTGGATGAACATGGGCTGCTTGGGGTTTGTGTGGGCCTTTGGGCTTTGGGCGTTTAGTGAATAAGACTAGATAAACAAAGCTATTTTCTCGTGCTTGATTGCCTGACCCCATATATACAATGGCTTGCCATGTTTCAAAATAATTAAATTAAATTAAAAACAATACTTAACCTAATCAGTCTTTCACTGTAAACTCCCTCAATTGATTTGACAAATTTTCCCTTCCTATACAAAGCCTCGTAACTTATTTGACGGGATAATTTAATCTTTTTCATGAGACATGTTTGTCATTATAAAATTAAATAAATACAAATATATATTTTTACTTCTTTTTCTTTATAGTATAATGACTTAAATATTATTAAAAAAAATTAATTAACCTTTTTGCATAAGCATTTTTTGAGTTTTCAATTTCAAAAGCACAAAAATATCTAAAATATCATCAAGGAAAATATTCTATAGTTGTTGTCTAGGGTTTTTTGTCTTTTCCTTTTAGGTTTTTTTGTTATTGTCAAATTAGATGGGTTAATTAGATCTTTTACTAAATGTAAAAAAAATAAAAAGTTGATGACGCATGCAATACACACTCCAATAAATGAAAAAAGCACGTGGTTTTTTTTCTGGTGCATGCGAGTTTCTCCAGCAACTAAACATCACCTTTAGTTGTGATATTAGAAGCGACTCCCCAAGAACTTTCCTATAGACAAGTACATGTCGGAAATAGATTGTTGGTGTGGCTCTAGTAGGCTCCTTTTTCTTTTCTTTTTTCTTTTCTCTTGATTCTCCTAAAAATACAAAAGATTTTTTTTATTTGATTTTTGTACCCAACTTGGTCTTTATTTTTTTGATAACTATTTGTTTTGCTTTTGATACATGAATTTTATTTTTTATTTAATTTCATTTAATTTTTTTATTCAATTTCACCATCATTCTTTTGATTGCTATTTTTTAATCCATTTCTTGATTTATTTATTCTTTTCAATTTTATCACTCAACATTTTATTTTATTTTATTCTTGTATTAAATTTTGATCATCATTCTTTTGATTGCTATTTTTTTATCCTTTTCTTGATTTATTTATATTTTTCAATTTTGTCCCTCAATATTTTATTTGATTTAATTTTTGTATTCAAATTTGATCCTTATTTTTCATTACTATTCTTTTTATCACTTTATTGATTTATTTATATTTTTCAATTTTTTCCCTTCAAATTTTATTTGATTAAAGTTTTATATTTAATTTCAGCCCTTATTTTTTTTATTACTGCCTTTTTTTGATAATTTTCTTAAGTTATTTTATTTCTCAATTTAATCTCTAATTATTTTCTTTTATTTAGTTTCTATAACATATTTGATCCTTCTTGTTTGATTGTTATTTTTTAACTATTGATGATTGTGAATTTTGCTTCCTTATTTTTATTCTAAATTTGATCATCATATCCCAAATCATAGATTAGTCAAGTTAACTCAAGTTAAATTGAGTTTTTTTTAATGTTCATTTTTTTTTTTTTTTTTTATTTTATCATTTGGCAATAGGTTATTGGGCTTTTTACTTTGTGATTTTTCTACTTTTCTTTCAAAAGGGTTATCTTGGGTCACAACTTAGTTAACTTGAGTTGACTCAAAATTTTTTATTAATTTAACTTCGATCTTTTTTATCTACCTTTTTTTAATTCAATTTTTTTATCCTAATCCTATATCACGTATTACAGGTTAGTCGAGGTAACCTGTATTGACTTAAGCTTTTTTCCTCCAATGTTTCTTTTTTTAAAATTGATTTTTTTTTTCATTTTTATATTTTTATATTTAGTTATTAGGCCTTGAGTTTTTTGGATTTTTTTTGTGGGGTTATCAGGGGTCGTGGGTTGGTCATGTTAATTTAGGTTAATTGGATTTTTTTTTCAATGTTTTTATTATTGATTTAGCTTCGGTCCTTTTATTCTAGACCTTTTTTTTTATGAAAGTAGTTTTTTATCCTAATCTTATATTGTAGGTCGTAAGTAAGTCTAGTTAACTCAGTTTTTTTTATCACATTTCTATTTTTTAATTATTATTATTATTTTCAATGTTATTCTTTGACGTAATGTTATTGGGCCTTGAGTTTTGTGATTTTTTTTGCTTTTCTTTCTGTTAGGCAATCCTTGGTTGCAAATTATCTCAAGTTGACTCTTTTTTTTTTCAACGTTGTTTTATTGATTTAAGTTTGATCTTTTTAAAAAGTTATTTTTCTATCACAATCTCATACTACAGATGACAGGTTAATCAAGTTAATTAGGATTGATTTAAGTTATTATCCATCCCTTAAACAACGTTTTTTACTATAGAAAAAATTTAACCCACCCCCCGGCATACTGTCACCCATCTAGTAAATAAATAAACAACATATTTCATGCTAAATAAAACTTGTGTTTATTCCGTAATTATTTTTGGGAATATGGTAAGTGAAAATATTAAAAAAACAACAACAACAAAAGAGAGAGAGAGAGAAACTTGGTGATTAATGTGTTTATTGTCACAAATCATAAAAGATTTGCTTTCTTCTTAAGACTATACTCAAAACGAGTTTATTACTTTTTTATATAAATATATTAAACCAACATATATAAGGTAAGCTTTAAGATGGTCAAAAGAGGAATTTAGTTTTAACTCATGCATAAGATAGCTCCAAAATAATCTTACCATTAAACAAAAAAATAAAAATTTGTCGTAGATTACAATAACAAGGACTGCATTACATCTTCGCCCACCAGCCAATCTTCTATACTACCACTATGATTAATCTTCTCTCCTTTTTCATTAATTTAAATTTATTAAATTTATTATGCTTAGATATGAACATATATACATACTCTTTGGTAAATTCTCTAAAAGAGTAAAAGATTATTTCACCCAAAAAAGCCTAGTCTATGTAAAATATACGTAGTTAATTTTTTTTTTCTCATGTTTGCCTAGCTAAGAACTACTCGATAAATGGAAAATATTTTAGGGTTAAAAGAAAAATAAACTTAAAACAAGAGAAAACAATTTACATTCTCAAAAGATAAAAATGTTTTAAAAGACTATTTCTTTACTTAAATCATGGATCCAACTATCAATTAATATTTGTTGTCTTTTCTTCTTCTTTTTAATTCATATTTTTACATACATATCAAGCACCAAACAATTATTTTAAAAAATTTTATTGTAATGTAGCCAAACAATGAAAATTAACATATTTTTTAGAAATATTTTTCCATTGTACATGAAAACAAATCAAGTCTTAATATTTAGAGCTTTTACTAAAAGTCAATTAAGAGCCTTAATTATCCATGATTTAAAGGTATGCACTTTCGATGCAAGTCTTAACATTACCAAAAAAAATTTATCAAATAGCAATGGAATTACCGACAAAAAATATTATAACTATAATGTTCAATGACATTTACGACAAAAAATATATGTTAGACATTACCGATGCAATATGTTTCGTCAATAATTAGTGATGGAATTGGTGATAAAATAAAAATAATTTAAAAAATCATGAAATATTATGTCGATGATTCTATCGGTAACATGACATGTCATTATTTGCCGACAAAATTAACAAGGAAAATGTTCCATTGCTAGTTTTCGTTGAAAATTCCGTCAAAATTAAAAGTGTTATTACCAACAATAACTTCATCCCTCTTTTCTTCTTCTTTCTCTTTTTCTTTCACCATAGAAAACAACAACCCCTCCCTCTCCTCAATTTTTCCACAAATCTAGGCCTCATCCTCATAAATCCGTCCACCCCAAACTCAGTAGTATCAACATCACCATCTTGGTTCAATGTTTTCTAAATATTCCCTACACTAAGTAAGCAAACCTATCCATTTATATTTTAGGTTAATTTATTGATATTTTTATGTACTTTTGCTTATGTATTTAAGTGTTTTACAACCCTTTGATTAATAAATTAATTGTATCAAAGTATAATTTGTATGTTATGGTTTGTTTGGGATTCAGAGAAAATTGAATTTGTTTGTAATTTGATGAAATTTAGTTTGATTTTATAACTTAAGTGTGTTATACTAGAAGAAATGATGGGTCATTTAGTGGATTCCAATTGCATCTTGTCAATATTATTTTTAAGTTTAAAATCTTAGGAAAATTAATTTTTTATGGGATTGATAAAAATTAAATGGTATTAATTCAAATTGAATAAGTTTGAATTGAATAAATGATAGATAATCAGTTGGGTATCAATTACTTGTTGTTAATTTAATTTATTTATTTTATATTTTGATACAACATTGAATTTTTATACATATAAGAAATTTATTTTTTCTTGAAGATAACATTAATGAATTAATTAGGTGTTTATATAGTTTTTCATTAATTAATTGATTTTCAAGTTCATAAATATGAAAGTTGCTAACACGCTAACATTGATGATGAAAACATTGATCGAAGTGTCTTTATTTTAATGGAGCCAGCTTAAAGATAATCCTGAATGGATGGCTATATTTAAGGCTTGATGAAGAAAGTTTAAGGTTAGTAGATAAATAATCAGTACTTTAAGTTATATATGTGTGTGTGTGTGTGTGTATAATTTAGAAACTAATTATTTTACAAAAATAATTATAAAGAAAAATTTTAATGGGACAAGGCAAATTCTACGGTGGGCAAGCAAGTATGAGAAAATCACGCAATTAGATAAGTTTGTGTTTGTTATTGTGGTAGCTTTTATGGTTGAGGTGTAATAAAAGTAATTTCTGAAAAATCACTTTTTGTTATAGTTGCTGAGGTTGAAATATATGTTTGGTTTCAAGTGTGGTTCAACTTTATGTTCATGAAAAGCATGTCAAAAGTGTTTGGTTAAAAATCATGGTTCAATTTGATATTGGTAATATAATTACCTAAAAGGACATGATTTATAATCTTAATTTTCAATTATATAAAAATTAATTTCACAACCAATAAAATATTGTAAAGAGACCTAAACATATTAGAACAATAGTTTTATTGTGTCATTAAACTTGCTACAATCCCATCATGTATGTAATCCGTATGCAAAGGCCTGTGGTTTCTTTGGACTTGTGAATGTGGAGCCGCATCAGTTAAATACTAGCTAATAGTTTCTCTTGAATGTTGAAATTTCTTCTGAACTTCCCTGTTGGAAGCACCAAATACTATTGTATATAGAAACATTCCAACTTTTTCAAAAACACACATTCTTCTAGATACTTTTAACCCATATTGGTTTTTAATTTGAAAGTAAAGACTTTGAAATGTCATCGCATCCATCCTAATTATGTTTACACAATATGTCCAATGTCCATGTAATATTTCATTCAATCATCGCATTCCAATGTTGTACGAATCCATACGGGGTTCTTTATATATATAAGGTATTATAATATAATACAAGGGCACCAGCTGTGCACAGAACTAGTTTATGACAATCAAACTTTCTTTTCCAAAACAACTCACCTTTATCATTTGAATCATCATTGTCGTTGTCCTCATTATCTAAACTATAATTATCACTGGAATCTCTATCATTATCAGCAGAACAAGCATAATTAACATAATCGGCTACGTTATTCATTAATTACATATCATAATCCCCTTTGAAAAGTGCTTCAAACTATTATGAATCCATATCTATTATAACATACAATTTATTGTGTTTAATGGGAATATAAATTCAAAGTAATTGTTACATAAATTGAAGATGTTGTATGAAACATTCATTTGTATTGTCATAAATAGTCAAATTCAATCAATTTTTATGTACTAATATGAAATTTAGTTTAATAAACTTGTTATTAACTTTTTCCTTACAAATAGAAAACATTGTACTCATAGTTATGAAAATGAAAGTCATTTAGGTAGTTTAGACTCACTATTAGTTAATTGAATTAATGAATATATAAAGGCCAAATCATCACACATGAGTGAATAAGTACTTAATGGAAGCATTATATTTTCACAACATACGAAGTCAAGAATGCATTCTGTTTATAATAAAGTTCATCATATTGAAATTAATATGCTACAATCATATGTCTAGTGCTAAGTGAATCCTAATCCAAATTTGTCAAACTCAACTAAAATAGCATAAACTCTAATTTAAAAACATCTGGTTTATATTAAATCAAATGAAATATACTTGTTATAAATAAATACAAGCATTGAGAAACCAAAACACCTGTTTTTCACAATTAACTTTCGCTTTCTTCTTTAGAATGATACAATAAGAAAGTGGCATCACCTTCACATACTTCTTATTGTTATTTATATAACAATAATAAGAATGTACCTAACATTCAAAATAACAAGCAACTAAATGATGCGAACCTCGTGATCACGTGGTCACGCAACCCACAATCAAGATTGAGATCTGGTCTTGGAAAGCCGAAATAGGTCTGATAGGAGTATGACACAATGAAAACCTACCCCAAGACACTAGCACTATTGGAATGAGTAGAATGACGCCACAAAGCCAGTTAATCTTCGATAAGTCAGATTCAGTTCGTTCAAGAACTGAAAAATGCAAGAATCACTCTCACACGTTAAAACTGAAAACTTTAGAGTAATGATCATCAAAGATGCCGAAATAACTAATCTGTCATTAAATACCACCAACCCTTCTTTCTTTATGTAGGTAGGATGAATAAGGTATCCTTATAAGAAAAGGATTCTGAAACATTAATGAATCACTGCCACACTTGTAGATTATATTGCAGCTCATTAAAGATCCTTGTGGAAATAGGAAATTCCCAAAACCAACTGCCACATCCTTGTAGGAAAAGAATCCTAACCAAATAGGAAGTCCACAAGTCAAATGGAAGTAAATAACAAAATCCGTACAACCTCTGTTGACCAGTATTGCGGTTCCTTTCCAAACTCCGATTGACCTGAATTTTTAACCCAATGTAGTAAAACATGTCTGAAGAGTCCACATAAAATATTTGCCCGATCCAACAGTCGAATTGAGACTTATGACTGTTGCCGTAAACCTGGACTGTTGCGCTTTTTACTAAAAAATCTGAATCTGACCTTACTTAGGTCGTATCACAGGGCTGAACCGTATCATTCCCTCCCTCTTCAAGAAGATTCGCCCTCGAATCTTGAATAGGATTAATAGTGACTTCGGTAGCCTCTTGTTTAAGCCTTCAGAATCCCCTTATTGCTAACACCTTTCTCCAACAACACTGTATAGAAGTGGTAACTAACAAGAATTTCAAATAAGCACGTCGTACTAACCACTTGCGTACATACTTTTAAATGATAACCACAACGACTCTCCTTCTTCTTTCATCCTTTTGGCGTCATACCTCTTTTTCCCATGAATCTTGAAGATCATAGAATAATCTTTTACACTTATCAACTTCTTGTTCTAAAACCCTCAAACCATGGCTTAGTTTTTCGCATCGTTGATCTACAATCCTCCTCTGTTCCCTCTCCTTTGGTGAATACATGACACAGATAGGAGGAAAAAAACAAGAAGATGACGAAAAGAATAGAGTTTATAATAGGAAGAACACTGATTTAAATTCGAGATTACGAATCTGACTTTTGTTTGGACCAGAACTTATCGAAAAAAAACAAACAAATGCGAAATTGATGAAAATGACTCAAACAATAGCCAAATATCAAAATATGATGATAGTATAATGGCAGGAACGAAATCAACAGAAACAAAACAAGTTACACCAAACAACCCCGTTACGACAAAACAAGACCCAATTCAGGAACGTAAAGAAATCGATATCCAAATGACGTTGAATTTAATATGTAGTATTAAAATACTATGAAAACACCAAAACTCAATTTATATGTCGTTCTCTTATTTCTAGGTACCCAAACTCCTTGTATGATCAGTTTCCGGCAGAATTGAACCTCCAATTAAAAACCTCCAGAAGCCAATATCAAAATAAGCCAAAATTTAATATATGGTGCGATATCATCCCCAATACACATAATATGAAGTTTCAATTGATTCTAAGCTGGTTTGCTTATGGTTCACTAATAGTAGTGTTTCTACGACAGAATTGAACCTCGAATTAAAACCTCCAGCAAACAATATCAAAATAAGTCCAAATCTGACATATGATGCGATCTCACCTCTAATAGACTTAATATTAAGTTTAAATTGATTCCAAGGTGGTTTGGTTATGGTTCACCAAGAGTTGTGTTTCTGCGGCAAAATTGAACGGTCTTTCAAATTTCAACTAATCCCTCTTAAACTCTCTCATTTTTTTTTTTGATATACTGATATGATTAGAGACAGTAATAAGATGAAATATAAACTTTTTTTTTCTTAGATGACACAGACACGAAGAACAAGAAGATGGACGCAAACACTGAAAAACTTAAGGGAACACTAAAAAAAAAACAAAAATAACATAATGATATGACCTTGATTCGGAGCCTAGCTCTGATACCAACTGATGCGAACCTCGTGATCACGTGGTCACGCAACCCACAATCAAGATTAAGATCTGATCCCAGAAAGCCGAAATAGGTCTGATAGGAGTGTGACACAATGGAAACTTGTCCCAAGGCACCATCACTATTGGAATGATTAGAATGACGCCACGAAGCCAGTTAATCTTCGATAAGTCAGATTCAGTTCGTTCACAAACTGAAGAATGCAAGAATCACTCTCACACGTTAAAACTGAAAAATTCAGAGTAATGATCATCAAAGCTGCCAAAATTTTGGCTTACATGAGTTTAAATAGTTCTTGAAAAATTAACCCTAATGGACCTCTTATATGGACTTATATGAGGTCCACTAAAAAATGGGCCAAAACCCTAAACTGAAAAGCCCATAACCTGATCCAAACAAGCCTTGGACCTAGCTCAAAACAAAGTTTTAATTAAGCCCAAATATTAAAGAAAATAAAAATAACTAATCTGTCATTAAATACCACCAGCCCTTCTTTCCTTGTGTAGCTAGGATGAATAAGGAATCCTTATAAGAAAAGGATTCTAAAAAGGATCCTGAAACATTAATGAATCACTGCCACACTTATAGATTATATTGCAACTCATTAAAGATCCTTGTGGAGCTAGAAAATTCCCAAAACCAGCTGCCACATCCTTATAGAAAAAGAATCATAACAAAATAGGAAGTCCACAAGTCAAATGGAAGTAAATAACAAAATTCGTACAGCCTCCGTTGACCAGTATTGCGGTTCCTTCCCGAAATCCGATTGACCTGAATTTTTAACCCAAGGTAGTAAAACATGTCTGGAGAGTCCACATAAAATATTAGTCTGATCCAACGGTCGGATTGAGACTTATGACTGTTGCCGTAAACCTGGACTATTGCGCTTTTTACGCAAAAATCTGAATCATTCCCTCCCTCTTCAAGAAGATTCACCCTCAAATCTTGAATATGATTAATAGCGACTTCAGTAGCCTCTTGTTTAAGCCTTCGAAAATTCATTGGTAATTTATATGCTGATGGAAAAAGAATGTAAAAATCACCAATGGAATATTCTACCAGTGATAATCAATTTTCTTGTTGTGGAATTATAATTCATAAAATGAAGATTTAATTGTACAATTTAATATTTGTCATCATAAAAAAAATTTAGCCACATGGATTAAACCAATTAAAAGATTTAAAAGACCAAGTGGCTGTAATAATTAATGTAATAATTAAGATGATGTATATTTTGATTTATGTCCATATCCGGTACTAGCTGTATAATGACATTCGTAGGTAGAAAATATTTCATGATTGTGCTACTAATGGTACGTAGCTGGTGGGAGAATGTGCTATATAATACTCCTATTGTGACCCAAAAACGATAATTTAGTTTTGCAACTGAAGCAATGCTTATGGACAAAGCAACACGAGTAATTAGAGAAGACTTGCTCCTGCCTTGTAAATATCCGTAGACTTTGACAGCAGGTGGGAGTTGTAGTTGGTACAACGACAATTTCATGAGCCGTTTTGTAAGTGTAATTAAGATTATTTTGCATGCATTAAAATGGTCATAACTTGCTACAATTTTTTTTTTTTATTAATGTCGGTATCCGGCCAGCCTGCGCGCACCTCGACTAATCCACACAGGCCCTGAAGTTAACGACCGTGTAAGCCTCCAGTGGCCTTAAAATTTGTGAGACTCGAATTGATGATCTCTAAAGAACAAACTTAGAACCGGACCAGTTGAGCTACACTTCTCAGAGTTTAAATTTTTTTATATTAAATTACCTTTGATATATATAATCATCTCAAACCAATAGCTTAAGCTGTTAGGTGAGGTTTCAGGATATGATTTATAGTATTCTCTAACATATCTCCTCAAGTGAAAGTTCTTTGGGTTTGAAACTTGCAAATGCTTACATTATCTTGTGTTTATTATTATCAATAAATGAGAATGGTGAGATTCGAACTTGTGACTGCTTAATTATCAAGATTCTGATACTATATCAAAGAACCACTTCAACCCAATAGCTTTAATTGTTGGGTAAGGTTTCAAGATATAATTTATATTATTTTCTAATATATATATATATATATATATATATATAGACAGACACACACACCAAGATTTTTGGTAGCTAGCTGGTATATGTTTGCTTGAGGAAAAATTGCGTCATTTGAGGTTCCCGCCCTACTATGCTTTCTTCTTTATATCCATGACTTGTTACTTCATTGAAGAAACAGACATCTACCTCTAAAATGACTTCCATGAAAGAAACATCTCACGTACACTTTTTCTTTATTGCAAAGCATCACCTCGAGAGTTAATGTACCTTAAATTACTATATGTTGTGTTTTTGTTTTCCTTACGGGGACATTTTTATTTATTAAGTTGTAGTGTATCAAGATTTAAAATGTCTTCCCAATATATTTATGAAAAGAATGTAATATTTTTTGGATTCTAATCTTGGATGATGAACAACGTAAACTTAGAGCATATATACCCATTTATAACCATTCCAGCTAAGCCTCCAAGATACTAGCATATTGACGTCGATGTGATTTAGTTCTATATACTCTCAGTTAAGTATACTAGTATATAATCTATTGTTGAGAAATTGCTTTTTCGAAATTCATTTTGATAAACTTACCAACTAAGCTTTCTATTTCTGCCATACAACGAAGTTGCTTTTGAAAGATTTCTATAATTTTGCAATTTCAACCGACTGCCGATGGAGAGATGCATGTAACCAGTTAAAAGTATGCATAATTGGCATAATATTGGATGCATGTGAAGAGATTGATTTCGTAAACTCTTCATTTGTGGTTGTTGCGTGCTAAGCATGGAAATTTCATATCTTGATAAAAATAAAATGGCAATTCAATGCATGCATGGTAGCTATCATATGAATTTGAGCTCTCTAGGGTTGTTCTAACAAGTGCAATAAATTAAATAATTGATGTATTGATAGCCATGAAGCTTTGTTCTAGTTTACTACTCTTCATCTCTTTGAAGTTTATACTATAAGCCAAACCTATACTCTCGCCCCCTTCACCCCCCCTCTCTCTCTATATATATACAACAATATTCCATTCATTGATCAATGCAATACTCTTAAGAAATAAAGGGGACCTTCCTTGGAGTGCTCCGATCAGTCTTCTTAACCTTGTCTATTACAGGGAAGAAAATGGCCGGTGCTTCTATTCTTCCGCCACCAGCATTTCGAGCTCTTCTCTTCTCATTTAGCATTTTCTGCTTCCTCCCTGAGCATGCTTTTGCCGTAACCAGGCACTATAAGTTTGATGTATGTATCATATATACTGCCCCATTGGCCCCCCGTTTATATATAAGACGAATGAATTTCATCTTCTTCTTTTTTTTCCGTTGTACAAGTCTTAACAGTTTGCTTTATTCTGCAGATCAAGTTACAAAATGTGACACGTTTATGCCATAGCAAGAGCATGGTGACAGTAAATGGACAGTTTCCAGGGCCTCGAATAGTTGCTAGGGAGGGCGACAATCTTTTCATAAAAGTGGTTAATCATGTCCAAAACAATATCTCCATACATTGGTATGAATGCTTATGACCTCAACATGCGTCATGGAGTTAATCATTACTATTATACTCGATCGACCAAATAATTTTATGCGTATCTAACTTGAAGCATTGCGCTATCTAACTTGCAACAGGCATGGAATTCGACAGCTCCGAAGCGGCTGGGCAGATGGACCAGCGTACATAACTCAATGCCCCATACAAACTGGACAGAGCTATGTCTATAACTACACCATTGTAGGCCAAAGAGGCACTCTTTGGTGGCATGCCCATATATCATGGCTAAGGTCAACTGTCTATGGTCCTCTTATCATTCTTCCTAAGCGTGGTGTTCAGTACCCCTTTGCCAAACCTTACAAGGAAGTTCCCATCATCTTCGGTAATAACCAGTTAACGAATTGAGAGTTTATGGCTGTTTTGTCTCCTAATATTCAATTTTTGGTGATCAATTAGCTAAGAAACATCGATCATGTGATTCTTAAATATTGCAGGAGAGTGGTTTAATGTCGACCCTGAGGCAGTCATTAGCCAGGCCCTGCAAACTGGTGGAGGTCCAAACGTCTCTGATGCCTACACCATCAATGGGCTCCCCGGGCCATTGTATAACTGCTCTGCCAAAGGTATACCTATAAATATGGTATTTCTTGCTTTAGTATGGCTTATAAAGGCTCCATTTCTTTAATATTTGAAGACATGAGTCTAGCATTCTTTACAAAAATGTAAGTTTATGGCTAGATAGATCTTATTCTCACCATGTAATGGGGAAAACCTTGCAGATACATTTAAGTTGAAGGTGAAGCCTGGCAAGACATACATGCTCCGCTTAATCAACGCAGCACTAAATGATGAGCTCTTCTTTAGCATTGCAAACCACTCAGTTACCATTGTTGATGTTGATGCTGTTTATGTCAAGCCTTTTGACACAGAGACACTCCTTATCACACCAGGACAAACCACCAATGTTCTTCTTAAGACCAAACCCTATTTCCCTAACGCCACATTTTTCATGACTGCAAGACCATACGCAACTGGCCAGGGCACTTTCGACAATTCAACTGTTGCTGCCATTTTAGAATATGAACCACCCAAAACCATTCACTCAAGCCAGCTCTCTCTTAAAAATCTTCCACTCTTTAAACCGACTCTACCTCCTCTAAATGACACTGCCTTTGCTGCAAATTTTACAAGTAAACTACGTAGCTTAGCGAGTGCACAATTCCCTGCCAAGGTGCCCCTAAAGGTTGATATGAGATTTTTCTTCACGGTAGGCCTCGGAACAAATCCATGCCCTAGAAACCAAACTTGCCAGGGACCAAATGGAACAAAGTTTGCAGCCTCAGTTAATAATGTATCTTTCTCGTCGCCAACCACAGCCCTACTCCAGGCACACTTTTTTGGTAAATCAAACGGCGTTTACATTCCCGATTTTCCAATCACTCCCATATTTCCGTTTAACTATACTGGCAACCCACCAAATAATACTATGGTAAGCACTGGAACCAGGCTTGTAGTTCTGCCTTTTAATACTAGCGTGGAGCTAATTATGCAGGACACTAGCATACTTGGTGTTGAGAGTCACCCTCTTCACTTGCATGGCTACAACTTCTTTGTTGTCGGTCAAGGTTTCGGAAATTTTGATCCAAATAAAGACCCTGAGAAGTTCAATCTTGTTGACCCTGTTGAGAGGAACACGGTCGGTGTCCCCTCCGGCGGGTGGGCTGCTATCCGGTTCCAGGCAGACAATCCAGGTCAGTATACATATTAACAGAACAATTATATGCAAAAGAGCATATCATCTATATACTGCAATTGATTTCAACATATATAGCTAATGAACATGAACTTAATTCCTTATAAATTATAATGATTATATACTGATCGTATGAACAGGGGTATGGTTCATGCATTGCCATTTGGAAGTCCATACAAGCTGGGGGTTGGAGATGGCTTGGGTTGTCTTGGATGGAAAGCTTCCCAACCAGAAGTTGATTCCTCCACCAGCTGATCTTCCCAGTGTTGACATTAATTTGAGCTATTAGTCCACAAGCTTTCTTCGATTATTATTTTTTTATAACCAAGTTTTATTCTTTGGCCTTTTTCCAATATTTTCATTGAGAGGTTAGTCTGCAATGATTATAAATTACATGAGTGGATTTAATTCGGAGACTGTTGGAAGTTTCTCGTGGATTTTTCAGTAATGGTTATCTTGTGTAGATTATATTGTTGCTTTCTTAGACTATTTCTGATGTTTTGTCCTCTTTGTATGGTCTTTGCTTTGATTGGTAGTTCCTGCAAAATTGATATGCGGCGGGCTTTGTAATTTTTCATGCCGTCAGGCTATGGTGTTTAATGAAACCATATACTTCTAAAAAAAAAATGAGTGGAGTTGAGGAAAAAAAAGAGAATGAACAATTTTAATTTGTACAACGTAATAGTACGAGACACCTCAATAATATTTTTCAATTGTAATGAAATTGATGAGTTAACTTTCTATTTCTTAATATAGATTTTTATAAATTGAAAGAAATCTTAAAAACAAAACAAAATAGATTTGGAAAATATACCATACCCAAAGGATTTAGACTTGACAGTTAACTAAACTCAAGGTAACATGGACCTAACAAATATGTCGAACCTAAAAAACTTAAGCTTGGCAATCAACAAAATTCAAGTAGTGTGGATCCGACAAATATATCAAACTCAAGAAACTTGGGCTTGATAGTCAACAAAGCCCAAGGTAGCGTGGGTCTGACAAACTTGTCAGACTCAAAGGACTTAGGTTCGACAATTAGCCAAGTACAAGGTAACGTAGGTTTGACAAGCATGCCAAGCCCAAAACATTTAGATTCAATCATTACCAAATTTTAAGGCTATATGTCTGATCCTAGACGATCCCCTAAATTAAAAATAACTGAAGGCATGATAAACCATCATGCCTCTCTATGTAGAATAGTTATGTAAGTCATTCATGTCTAATATAGTGATTTTTTAAAACACTTCTTAGGTGCATCCAAGATCTCTTAAGAGACATACCATATTTACTATCTCATTAATTAGTGTAAGGGATATATGTCCTCCATTAATGTTTTCGAAAGCAGAGGACTTTTTAATTCTTCCCTTATCTAAAAACGATAAAGTTCAAGAGGTATAAATACTATCTGAACCATCCAAGTAAGGGTTCATAGCTTTTTATCTTTTCAGATAAACTTATATAGATTTCAAAGTACTAATTAACTTAAACTTGAGAACAAACATCTTTATTGATTGAGTTTAAGGCTCTTTCAAGTCATTTATTATCTCTCTTATAAATGTACTGACTTTATCATCAGATGATCTTTAAGTCCTCCTGATTGTGATTGTTTTCTAAGGTACTCAAGCTTTTACCATTAGTATGGGATTCCTTACTCTAAAAGGAAGAAGTCCAATTATCTCAACATATTGACTAACCACTATTTCAAACACTAAATAAGTTGTTATTTATATATTTTGGTTTTTGGGACATTATCAATGGCACTGTTTAGGGAAAAACTTCCAAAAAGTTATAAATAATTCTATTCTTTTACTATTTTCCCTAATTATCATCATCAATAACAGATAATCAGGACGCTCTTAGAATAGGACGAGTTATTAATCTACCTGCCACAATAGATACTTCAGCCTCCGCCTAACCAATTCTTCGACAATTTATGGAACATATAGAGTTCCTCACATAAGCAATATTGGGAAATTAACAAACGAGAGAATATTCACCTCAACAAATACAAGTTTATATTCAGTAAATTGTTGCATCTCTCTACCCACTTCTATGGCAACATATCCCCACCTAATGTCTAGAAACAAATATTCTATCTAGAAGAATATGAACAAAATGATCTAATAGGGTTATTGAGTCATTTTAAGGAGCATATTTTTATGGTGGCTAGAGTTTTTTTTTATATATATACAACCACTATTTATACTACTATTTTTAGAGATATTATTTTTTTTATCCTTTATTCTAAGTTGGGGGACTGAAAAATATTAATAATTTAACCCAATCCTCGTGACTGTTACTTGTGTGTGAGTATCTGTATATAAAAGAAAGCTAAGCCCACCACGCAAAATAATCATGATTGCTGCCAAGCTGACCAATGGCTATACGACACTTGTGATTATAAATAGGGGACCTATTTTGAAAAGGTGCAGTGAGCCAGTGAGGAAAGAGTGTTGAAAAAAAGTTTTTCCACCGCGGTTTTTTTTTTTTGGTTTTTTTACCTATATATTTCATATTTTTTAAGAAAAAATAGATAGATTATGACTGCTCTACCTAATAAATATGTTTTTTAAAGAAAAAACTTATATTTTTATGTTTATAAAAATATATGCTAGACCATCACTTTATTAATCTTTTTCTTTCTCGTTGCTTGCTTTGTTCAGGGCCTCTGTTTCCTTCCTTTTATTTCTATCCCAAACTCCATAGACAAATCTCGAGGCCTCTAAATTAAATCATAAATCTCAATTATAAATTTCTAAATTTCTCTTGCTTTTCGATTATTACTTTGTTCTTTATTACTGTCACTATTATGTGTGATTTAAGAAATTGTGTTTTTTAAAGAAAAAGTATAATTAATGAAAGAATGGAGACCTGGCGGATGAAAGGAAAAAAAAACATAAACCTGAAACTTGATGTTGTTGATGGTTTAAAAAAGAAGGAATACAAAAAATAATATTATTGAAGTGAAAAATAATTTTAGAAGGTTTGCAAGATGATTTTCTAAAATAATTCTTGAAGTGAAAAATAATTCTAGGATCCCACCAAACATGCCTCGAGATCTTAATAAAAATATGACATAAGAAGATAATTAAAAAAAACAAATATTATTAATTAACAACTTTAACATCTATGAATAATTTTATAATAAGGGATCAACACCGTTTGGGAACGCAGTGCAAATCGTGTTTTTAAAAAAATCAAATTTTTTTATTAAAAAATAATTTTTTTGTGTATTCGGAATTATTTTGATGCGCTGATCTCAAAAATAATTTTTTAAAAAAGAAAAAACATCATTTTTATGTATTTTGGCATAAAAAACATTTTAAAAAACAACCACAATCACACTCTCAAACATGCTTAAGATTTTGGATAATTATAGAAAATAAAGAAAATTGTTAATTAACAATTTTAACATTTATGAATAATTTTGCTAGGAAAATCATCTTATGACTGAATTTAAATTTAAGGAGGTGTTCATAAAATAATTTCTAATATGAAAAATAATTTTTAAATCCCACTTGAAAAATCTTGATAAAAAACCTTGATATAGAGAAATGATTTTAAAAAATATAGCCGCAACGTTGATGGCAGCAATGATAACTAAAATGAGCTTAATTTTTGGATTCTACCAAACATATTGGGGATTCCTAATAAAAAAATAGTGAATAAAACAAAAATCAATAAAAATTAATTAGATAGCCAATCTCACGTAGAAAATAAATAAGTGCTTGAGTTACACCGACAAAATAAAGAAAGAGAGCAAACCTTCTCAATAAATAAATAAAAACCCTTTAAAATTAGAGTGTAATATTCATGAAAGAATAATGTTCAAGATATGTTAATTAGTCGGGAAGGTAATTAAAATGCCTTTTCGACTAACTCAAACAACTAAATGATCCTTTTTTAATTTTTTGGATAAGAGTAACTAAATGAATTTAATTGCTTGTGAGTTTTACTCTTATAAAAATGGTAGCTAATTGATATATTATATATAGGTATTTTTAGTATATTCTATTTTATTTCTCACATTATCATTGTGGATTAGATCAAATTTTCTTGGAACATAAACAAAATAATATCTAAAACATAAATTTATTTCAGCATTATCATTAAACTAGTTCATTATAAGAGTTCAAACTTGGAAACTCTTAACCCGACTCATTGTTTAATCTGAATTTAAATCAAATCATGTGCGAGTTAATTGACATGACCTTGTTAACTTGGTAAGTAAAAAAAAATCAAAGAAAAAAAAAAGAAACATGTTAGGCTAACCTTAATCAATCCACCAAATCCATGATTAGGGTTATAGACTTCAGGATGTAAAATTAATTTTATTTTATTTTATTATATGATAAAAAATATAAAAACCTTTTTATCCTTAACTTAATATTAAATGATAAGATTAAAGAAAAATAAATAAATGATGGAATTTAAAAAAACAAAAGACAAAAAAAAAGAGAGTTAAAAACACTCAAATGACCAATAAAAAAACTCCAAGAGCCTGTTACAACAAAGCTCATGCGTGTGGGCCTGAGGGAGACCCGGAAGACTAGGCTAGAACTTTTTTTTCTTTTTATAAAATAAAGTAAAAAAAATAAAATAAAGGTCAAGCATACGAGCCTAGACATACCTACGAGTTTGAGCGTTTTTTTTTTCTTCTTCTTTTGTAAGGGGAGGATGATTCTTTAAAAAAAAAAAAAAAAAACACAATGAACAACATGTTGGTGTTGTTCTAGATTTCAACCATCAGAAGTGATCGGAAAATTTGACAGCTGACTTTAAATGCTAAATTTTTGTTGTTCAACTTAAAACACCTAAAAACACCTTAGGTGAGCTCAAGAAACTCATTTACACTCTTTAAGTAACATTCAATCAATTAAAAAATTCACCTTGAATCTAAACAAATTCTTAAGTCCTGATCTATTTTTGGGTAAGATAAAGAGAGAGAAAAGATCTGAATAGATCTTTTATTATCAAATGTAACATGTTGACACAAAAAATGACAGATTTCATCGTTAAAAAGTAGTCCTTCATAAACTTTCTCTCTCTATCATTGTTTTCTAACAACTTATCTTCTCTTTTAGGCTCAAGAACTAAAATGCAAGAAAAATAAAGTTTTGAACTAAAACGTTTCATTTTCAAATTAAAGGGATTGGAAATAATTTTTAAAAATATCTAGGCGCTAACATATTTTTTTTTTAAATGAACGCCTCCTATTTTTTCTCTATTTTAATTTTGGTCCCTTTATTTTTAATTTTTCTAAAAACAATAAAATCAAAATATTTTTTTGTGAAATTGAGTATCAATCTAATAACAAGCTTCTTTTTAGATAGAAATAACTATATAAAAAATAAATTATAATTCTCACATTCCAATCAAAACAACATAGAAAGATCAAATCAAAAATCAAAAATAAAATTGATGACCAAAGGCAAGAAAAACAAAGAGGGCTAGAGTTGACACTAAATTTCTTGCAAATAAAAAATTGATTTTTATTTTGTGAAATCTAACCTCAACCTAGTATCATAATGTTTTTTCAACATCCCAAAACCACATGGAAGATAAATTATCATTTTAATGAATATAATATTAAATAATAAAATAAAAAATAAAAAAAAAACATTGCGAACCGATTGTGATTCTTCTCATATGCCACTGTAAAAGGTTGATGAATTTTAGTTTTTTATTTAATTTTAATTTAATTAACATTAAAAGCCATCTCATATATCTGGGAAAAAAATACATTGAATTAATATAGGACTATGGCTGTCATAATTGGAAAATAGAAAGAGGAAAGGAAAGGGTTATTAGGACCCTGTTTCTTATTAACAATTATTTAAATTTAATATTGTAAAATAAATAAAAATAAAAATAACTTTATTGAGTAAATAAAAATTAACCCTCCTAACGCGCCTAGTTTGTGCGTCTTTCACAAGCTATCTGCCTACAAGGTTGAAATCTTAAATCAAGCACCCGTGAACTCCCTTCTTCCAACGTGGATTGATATCGAATAATATAAACTTAATATTCATAAACAAGAACTAACTCACAAATAACAAGTTCTAAAACTAAATTAATAAAAGTTTCCTTCTTCTTGGCTCTACTTGCATGGATTTATTTGCTTGGCATGTTATGAAGAGCCTTCTACCCTCTACAAAAAAAAAAAAAAAATTTATTTGTATTTGTATTTCAAAAATATTTTTTAAAAAATTGATTTTTTATTTATTTATTTTACTTTAAATTAATATTTTTTGATATTTTCAGATTATTTTGATGTGTTGATGTCAAAAATAATTTTTTAAAAAATAAAAATATATTATTTTTAAATAAAAAACATTTTAAAATAAAATCACAATCTCACTTTTAAAACCTTTTTAATCAGAACCGATGTCTTCTTCAATCTCTCTTTCCAAAGTCCAAGCCCAACTAAACTTTATTCTGAAACCTCAAATGAGACAAATGCAAAGAAACAAATACTTGGTGCCTCTGGTGTATGATAATTTAGTCATCGTTCACTTGCATTAATACCTTCCCTAGCTACCACAAAACGGAAGCACGACTCACTTGTTCCAACAGCCATGGATCTCCTCCCTATCTTTCTAGTGTTACTCTCTGCATTTTCATCAATCCAGGCAGTCACCCCAGCAAACTCCAATCTCTTTAGAGAGTACATTGGAGCTGAATTTAAAGGTGTTCGGTTTTCAGATGTCCCTATTAATTCCAAAGTCGAAGTTCACTTCATTCTCTCCTTCGCCATTGACTACACCTCATCTTCTTCTCCTTCACCAACCAATGGCCGGTTCAAAGCATACTGGGATGAAGACAACCTTAGCCCATCCCACGTTTCAGCTACCAAAGCCCTCCATTCAAATGTCAAAGTATGTGTCAGTCTTGGAGGCGATACCATAAGAGGGCAGCCTGTGTTCTTCAAGCCCAGATCAATCAACTCATGGGTTAGCAATGCTATCAGTTCAATAACAAAGATAGCTCGAGAGTATGATTTGGATGGAATTGATATAGACTACGAGCACTTCGATGCGGATACAAATACGTTTGCTGAGTGCATCGGTCGCCTTCTTTCCCACCTTAAGGAGCAGAAAATAGTGTCAATTGCATCAATAGCACCGTATGATAATGATTCTGTGCAACCATATTACTTGGCCCTATGGAGGAAGTATGGGCATCTAATAGACTATGTTAATTTTCAATTTTATGCCTACGACAAGGGGACAACTATTTCTCAATTCTTGGATCATTTTGAGACTCAGAGCTCTAATTACAGGGGAGGTAAGGTTCTGGTGAGCTTCGGTACTGATGGAAGTGGGGGTTTGTCTCCTGAAAATGGGTTCTTTGAGGCTTGTAGTAAGCTTAGACATGAGAAAAAACTTCATGGCATATTTATATGGTCAGCAGATGACTCCAAGAAGGCAGGATTTCCTTATGAGAAGCAGTCACAAACCTTCCTGGCCAGCACAAAGTGATCATCTGTGTTTCTTCTCTCATGTTGTTGTTTTACAAACCAGTGATTTAATAAATAAAAAGGATGAAATTGGAATGTTGCTAATCTATCCCTAGGGGAATTGTTTAAGTAGACTTATAATTATAGTCTAGATAAATATATATGCTATTCCCCAGAAGCACAAATTTGAGAAGTTTTCAACGCGAAATTCAGGGTGCGAAGACTCTGTCACTGTGCTTACATTTTGATTATTGACCAATATTGGAATTTTTTATTTGGAATGAATGGATTTGTTTTATGTTTTATTTCACATATGTTATTTAATCAATAATGTTAATTTAATTATAACATATTACTTCAGCTTCTTTTTTTTTTTTTCAATTCATACATTTTATTTATTTTCCTTCTTTTTTTTCTTTTAATTTCGTCAATTTTTTTTTAATTTCATTCTCATATTTTTTTAACAATTATCCGAGTTGCCTTTGTGTTAGCTAAGATGACTGCATTATGTCAGAATAACTCTCATACGGTTTAATTTTAAATTTGAGCTAGACAAGAAGTCAGGTTGAGAGTTTTTTTTAATCAATTTTATCATTTTTTTTCTCAGTTTCATCCTTATATTTTTTTTATCGGTATATCAAGTTACTTTTGAACTGGCTAAGTCGATTGAGTCATGTTAGAAAAACTCTCACATGATTTAATTTTAAATCTATACTAGCAAGAAGATGGTTCCAAAGGTTTTTTTTTGTTAATTTTATCCTCTCTTTTTTTTCTCAATTTCATCCTCTCTTTTTTATTTAGTTGACATGTCTTTAGATTGATCAAGTTAATTGGGTTATGTTCAAATAATTCTCACATGATTTAATTTTAAACTCAGATTAAACAAAAAATTTAAAGGTTACAAAGTTGAATTGTTGGATTAATTTTAATAACAATTCCAAATAATTAATTTTCTATGACCTAGATAGTTTTTAATACATTCAAAGAAAAATTTGATCCAACCTAAAGCATATATATATACACACACTTGGAATGATTTCTAATTTTCTTAATAACATTTAATTTAGGTATTATGTGAATAATTATTTTCTATCATCTCCTTCCGACATATTTACAAATAACTCCCCTGGTCCGATACTTTTGTTTACAAACTTAATTTTAATTTTGCTTTTTGCTATATATTTTTGATTATTAATGATATTTTTCTTTATGTTAACTTTCAACTTATTATTCTTTAACTTTAAAATTGAATGCCTTATTCTTACTTGAAAGTTAATCATGGAGAACCAAGAGATTGGATGAATAAGTTTTGAATTGATAAAAAAAAACTTTATAATTAAAAAATAAGCATGAAATAATATATTTTAAAAAAAAACTTAAATATATTTCTTGACTCGAGTCATAGGGTTGAAAGCTTAATTCAAGTTAACAGTGGCCTATTTGTTTTGGGTTTTTTTTTTATATATATATTTTCAGTTTCATCCTTCCATGTTGAGTTTTGTTTTTTGATATTCAACTCCGGGATTTTTTTTATTTCCTTTTAATTTGGTTGTCCCAACCTCATCAACTGGATCGTGGGTTTGTCGAGTTGGCCTAAGTTGACTCGGGTTTTTTAGGTTTTTTTTTTAATTGATTTTTTTTTATATTTCATCCTTGTACATTGAATTTGTTTCAAATTAGGCTTCATTATTATTTTTATTTGTTTTCTATTGTCTTATCCTAGAATTATGACCTTGATTCCTGATTTGACATGCTCACTTTGGTTGTTTTAGGTTGTTTTTTTATTTTATTTTTTGGTTTTGCTCTTCCATATTGGGTAGGCTATAACTTAAGCTTTATTGCCTTTTTCATTTTTGTACGCATTTTTTTTTTCAGGTTCTAATAAAAACTTTGTTTTGCTTAGCTCAGTTCATTTATTTTTGTAATATGTTCTTTTAATATCTAATTAAATTACACCAAGTTATTTACTTTGTCGGGTTTATACCCTGAGTTGTGATTTTTTTTTTTTATAGTTTTTTTAAAACATGTTGCATCATCTGAATATTTTTTTATCAATAAAAAATTATTTTGGCCAACTATATATAGCATGGGGCCTATAGATATAGTATTACTTAAGCAAAGTGGAGTTTGAAGTTCAAACTCATATACGTGTTCATCAAGACTCATTGTACCGTGGATTGGAATAGTGCTAAAAGGGTATTGTTCACTAAGACTCATTGCACCGTGGATTGCATATATTTGTGGGGGCATTGTGTGCTGCAGCTCCAGGCACAAACACTTGGCACAAGGGCAGTCATTCCCAGCCACAAAAGTTCCAAGACTCTAAGGGGGAGGGGTTGCGCCCCAGGTTGCAGATACCTAGCGCTTGGGTTCGGACTTCGAACCCATCTCACACCCCTTTGGGTTCGGACACGAAAGTATCCTAACCCCAACCTCATTGGGTCTGGAAACAAAAAGACCCAAAGCCCCTTGGGTCCGAGCACAGACCCAACCCTTAACCCTATTGGGTTCGGCCATGGAGCTATCCCTCAACCCTCTTAGGCTTGGAAATGGAAGGACCCACACCCAAATTCATTTTGGGTCTGGCTGCTGACCTCAAACCCCTTGGGTCCGGACTTCAAACCCATCCCGAACTCCTTTGGGTTTGGACACGGAAGGACCCAAACCCAAACCCTCTTGGGTCCGGATAGAAAAGGTCCTACACCTAAACCTATTTGGGTCCTGACACGGAAAAACCTAAACTCAATCCTTTTGGGTCGGACTTTGAACCGAACCCAAACCCCTTTAGGTCCGGACACGAACGGATCCAAACCCAAAAACCCTTGGGTTCGAACCCCCATCCCAACCCCAACTCATATTGGGTCTAGACATGAAAGTACTTAACCCAAACCTCATTGGGTTTGGACATGAAAGGACCCAACCGAAACCCCATTAGGTTTAGGCACAGACCCCGCTCTCAACCCCATTAGGTCCAGCCACGGAGCCATCCCCCAACCTTTGTTTTGCCCGAAAATGTAAGTACCTACACCCAAACCTATTTTGGGTCTGAACACCAACCCCAAACCCAAACCCCTTGTGTCCAGACTCCAAACCCATCCTAAACCCTTTTGGATCCAGACACGGAAGGACTTATATAGGAAAGGATCCACACCCAAACCCAAACCCATTTTGGGTTTTGACACGGAAGGACTCAAACCCAATCCCCTTGGGTTGGACTCTGAACCCCACCCAAACCCTTTTAGGTCTAGACATGGATGGATCCAAACCCAAAAATCCTTGGGTCTGGACCCACACCCCAACCTCAACTCATATTAGATCTAAACACGAAAGGACTCAAACCCCCTGGGTCTAGACACGGACCCAACCCCAAACCCTCTTAGGCCCGAATATGGAAGGACCTACACCTAAAACCATTTTGGGTCCGAACTAGGAAGGACCCAAACCCCTTTGGGTTCGGATATGCACCCATCCCCTAACCCCTTTAGGTTCGAACATCGACCCTACCCTAGGCTATTTGGGGTTCGGTCAGGGAAGGACCCAAATCCAAACCCTCTTGGTTTCAGACCCATATGTCAACCCAACCAATATTAGGTCCGGACTCGAAAGGACCCAAACCCAAACACTTTTAGGTCCGAACACGAAAGGACCCAAACCTCCTTGGATCCGGACACAGACCTAGCCCCCAGCACGATTGGGTCCGTACAGGGAATGACCCACACCTAAACCCATTTTGGGTTCGGACACTGAGCCTAAACCCAACCCACTTGGGCTCAGACTCCAAACCCAACCCAAACGCCTTTGGGTCCGGACATTGAAGGACCTGAACCCAAACCCCTTTGGCTCCGAATATAGACCCAACCTTTAGCCTTTTTAGATCCGAACTTCAACCCCACCCTAATCCATTTGGGGTCCGAACAAGGAAGGAACCAAACCCTCTTGGGTCTAGACCCACACCCCAACCTAACCCATATTGGGTCTGGAGTCGGAAGGATCCAAACCCCTTTTGGTCCGGACATGTAGGGACCCAAACCAAAACCTCATTGCGTTTGGACATGCACCTAGCCCCCAACCTTATTGGGTTTGGCCACAAACTCAACCCCTAACTCTCTTGGATCCGGACATGGAAGGATCCACACCCATTTTGGGTCTGGATGACGACCTCAACCCAAAGCCTTTAGGTCCGGATTCGGAATGACCCACACCCAAACCCTCTTAGGTTCGACCCCACCCCAACCCATTTGGTGTCTGGACTGGGAATGACCCAAACCCCATTAGGTCTGGACATGGCCGGACCCAACCCCAACCCATTTTAGGTTCAGACAAGGAAGGATCCAAACCCAAAACCCCCTTAGGTCCAGACCTAACCCCCAACCTTAACCCATTTTAGGTTCGGGAACGGAAGGACCTAAACCCAAACCTCCTTAGATCATGACACTGACAAAACCCCTAACCCTTTTGGATCAAACACGGACCCACAACCTAACCCCCTTGGGTTCGGACGCGGACCCCAACCCCAACCCTCTTGGGTCCGGTCGTGGAAGGAACCAAACCACAACCCCTTGGGTCCGGACACGGCTCCAAGGCCAAGGCCTGACATCGCTTCTTAGACATCATATTTTTTATAATAATGGGACGGTAGTAATAGCTATAGTTTAAAATATATTTTATTTAAAAATATATTAAGATGATGTTTTTTATTTTTTAAATTTTTTTTAAAATTATTATATTAAAAAGATATGAAAATATATATAAAAAATAATTTTTAATAAAAATAAAAAAATTTAAAATTTATGGGAACACAGTTTGTACTATGTTTCCAAAAAGACCTTTCATTAATGAGTCCGGCAAGAAAAAAAGAACTCTTTCGGACCTTAGTTTTAAAACTTTTGATTTTTAGTTGTTTAGTTTTGTATTTTAAAAGTATTTTTTAAAATTTTTTATTTTTTTTATTTTTTACTTTAAATTAATATTTTTTTATATTTTAAAATCATTTTAATGTGTTGATGATAAAAATAAAATTTTAAAAATAAAATAAATATTATTTTAATATATTTTTAAACAACAATCATTTTAAAAAATAATTTTTATTGTATTTAAAATATATAATTTAATATACGAAATAAAACCTGGGTTGGTACCCGCTGGTGGACAGAAATCACGGCCCGACCCCTCGCCATCCGTATGTTTATCTCGAGAAAAATACATAAGCAAAGGTAATTATTATAAATAATAGAAACGGAATCCTGAAGATAAATTCTCAAGTAGCACTGGCGTCTCTATGTTAATAGCTTTTATGCTAGGTCTGGAGTTCGATACTGAGAGTAGGGTTTTTCTCTGTCTTTTTTTGTCCTCACCATCTCCAAAACCTCACTGACCGTAGCAGGAAAAACCCTTAAACCCTTGAGTTTTAGTTAGCTAAAACAATAAATAATCTATCTTGAGAAGCCCAGAAAACTCACTTGTGTGATAATTCTGTAAGGCTTGCAAGAGATGCAGCAAAGAGCTCAAGACATAATTTACACGAAGCAGCCTTACATCGAGGATGTCGGTCCACGGAGAATGTAAAGTGTTCCTCTAATTTTCTGCATTTTTTGTTGTTGCTGTTTTGATAATTAGTAATCTGGTTGGTATAATACATACAGTAAAAGCATTCAATTCTCGACGATGTCTGGATCGGATATTCTGAAAGCCTCTGAATGCCAAGTCCATTTAGGCCAATACTATGACGCCAATAAAAAGGCAATCGTAGGTGGTCTGTTGGATACTCGCATGGTAATTTCATTCTTCTTCTTCTTCTTCTTCTTCTTTTCATGTTATCAAAGAAGAAGAGGAAGGTGAATTTGTTCTTGTTTCATCAGGGAGCTCCAAATAAACATGGTACCTGTCAAACTTGTGGCGGATCCTTCACAGACTGTCCAGGACACTTTGGATACTTGAACCTTGTCTTGCCAGTTTATAATGTTGGGTATTTAAGTACTATTTTGGACATTCTCAAGTGTATTTGTAAGGTAATTGCACTCCACTGCTTTGTTCATCATTTTTTCATCCCTTGATTTTTTCTGAGTGTCAGTGTCTCTCTCTATCCGGGGTAGGTTTATTGATTTATTTATGGATATATCTTCGGCAGCCATAGGTTATTTGAATGGTTAAGCCATATATCAAATGGGGTCACCAAATTCT
Source organism: Populus alba x Populus glandulosa (assembly GCA_033617975.1). NCBI lineage: Eukaryota > Viridiplantae > Streptophyta > Magnoliopsida > Malpighiales > Salicaceae > Populus > Populus alba x Populus glandulosa. Next base: position 35,731,716 of record CM066143.1, read on the forward strand.
CGCTTACATTGCTCATCTTGTTCTATCAGATGAGTTTACGATTGAGTGTTGCTGCTTATATTGCTTTTGAATGCATAATGTTTCTATGTAGTCTTGTTCCCGTGTACTTATCGATGAGAAATTACGCAAAAGTTATTTGAAAAGGATGAGAAATCCTCGGACCGAGCCTCTGAAGAAGAATGAACTTATGAAGGAGATTGTAAAGAAATGCAGTACCATGGCAAGCAGTAAAGCAGTGAAGTGCTTGAGATGCGGATATATGAATGGTTTGCCTTCTGCTGTCTCTCATGTCTAATTATACTTGGATGACTGCATGCTTTTAACATGAATACGAGGAAAGCTTGTTTTCAGCTACACTGGTAGCCATATAAGGTTATTAAATGAGCATTATAATGTGACATACACCCACAGTCATTGCATCGGAAGATCCCGTTTATTAATCTGTAAAAGGTGATCAGATTAACTAAAAGAAAGGATATCACTTGATTCTGTTTGCTAATAGTGTGTTTGGGCTGCGTATGAAATTGCTTTTCAAAGTGCATGTCTTTATATAAAAAACATCTGAAAACACCCCCAAAAGCATCAATTTGATGCCTTTTCAGCCCAAACAGACTTTTGCAAAATGTGCACCACATTACCAAGCACACTTAGTCATCAAAGTTTTGTTTATTCACATACCAGAATTAGTTGAGGATAATCAACCTTTCCTCATGATCAAAAAATATACGTAGCTATATTAAATAGGGAATGCCTTTATCTAATTTGCAATGACATCATAAAATAAGGATATTGGAGTGTGCTTGCCTGTTAAACAAATTTACGAAGAAGACCGGAAAGATTCTTATGATCCTTATTTTTTTCCCATTCTCAATTCACATCATATTTGTTTGCATTACAGAACAAGATGCAAGATTGAATATATTCTTGTTTGCTTGAGATCACATTTTTTCAGGTGGTAAACAACTCATAAAGTGAAATTATTCTCAAGCCATTTACTAATGCGTCAAATGTGTTGCTTTGGGGCTTACAGCTTTCTGGAAATTCAGCCTATTAGTTATTAATTTGAATTTCTGTAGTTTCCAGGTATGGTAAAGAAGGCTGGGTCTGTCGTGGGCATCATTCATGATCGTTCAAAACTGAGTGATGGATATTTGGAAGAATGTAAATCTGCAATTGGACACACAAGAGAGGCTAGGGCGCCTATTGGTCTGGCAACTTATATTCTCAACCCTGTCAAAGTGCTGTCTCTTTTTCAAAGGATGGTGGAAGTGGTATAGTTTACTACCACTGGGAAGTTTTGTGTAAATTCACTTGTTGCTCTTATTTGCCTTTGACTAATGTTAAATGCACTCAATTTTATTGTATCACAGGATTGTGAATTGCTGTACTTACAAGGTAGACCTGAGAAGCTCATTATAACAACCATTGCTGTGCCACCTATATCTATCCGACCTTCTGTTTTTACAGAAGGCTCCCAGAGGTTTCCCCAATAATTATTTTCTTAGCATTCATTTTAAGTTGTTTGTGGCAGTGCTTCATCATAAAATTTTAAATATTCTTCTGTTCCTATTTCAGCAATGAAAATGACATTACGGAGCGGTTGAAACAAATTATTCAATTCAATGCGAAACTTCGTCTTGAGTTACTAGAAGGAAGAAGGACTGGGATCAAATATCTGGTATCATAGAGGATCTTGAATTTGTTAGTGTAACCTTTAGATATAATTGGAAGTTGAATGCTGCGACATAGTGGTCATTATAAAAGTTTTCCTTGATATGGGTGCAATTTACTTTATTGCACATAAATGATCTTGTATCCACTTCCCACTGCATTTTGGATGTGTTGTTGAAGTTTTGCTTGATTATTATTTGACACTTATAATTACCTGCCTCCACTCCTTTTTCCCTCACTTCCCTTTTATCCCATCAAGAAAGGGAAAAAACATACAGCCATTCTTCCAGTTCATCTGTTGGCCTCGTTTAGGGAGAACATCAGATCAGCAGAATTAAGGCTAGAAACAATTAGGAAAGAAGTTGGAACTGAGAATGGAATTTAGGGTTTAAGAAAACCTCTAGTTTCTGAAGTTCATTGATTGAAATAATAATACACTGGTTCTGAATCTGTTTTACAGCTTATTTATACTAAGGTTACGATAAAAACTTTAATCGCAGCCAATATTAGACACAATTTTAGACATCCAAATATTTTAAAAATCACATGCTAGGGATATAGCTACTAACGAATAAAACAGAATTACTGATTAATAAAATAACTATAATAAAGCTTGTAATTTAGGAGACATGATGTGGGTTTTAGATATTTAGAAAGATTGCTTGCTTTATGTATGTTCAGCTGCCTGCACCTTGCTTTGTAACATTTTTCTTTCCACTCCTAAAATCCCCCGATACTTTACCTTGATGCCAAAGTAACCTTTTCTAGAGCTCCTTTAGGATCAGTACCCAAGCTTGCTTGATTATGGTTAGGCTATCCAGAAAAGCCACAACAGTGAAGAGCAGGACCTTTTCTTCTTTTTCTTTTTTTATTACTTTCTGAATCTGAGTCTTCAATGGCCAATTTAATATTTTCTAAACTATTCTACATCTGTTGAGCTCAAATAATGTATTGTTCTACATTGTATATCTTGCAAAAACTGCCCTGTTTGGTGATACATACATTAATTATGGCTATTAAATATAGTGCAACCTTATCTATTTTTATTAATGTGAATGCTAAAGAATTGATGATGTCTTGTCTTATCTATGGAGGGCAAAAAGATGAAAGTCAATTTTTCTCTTTTTGCAACCTTTTGATAATAGAAGAAAATGTTTTGTATGAGTATTATTTTTCTTCATTATCTTCACATCTGTCTACCACTATTTGTTATGATACTATTCTTATGTTGAAGATTTTTGTGTAGATTGGATGGGATGAACTTCAAGCTGTAGTTACACTATATATAAATAGTGATGTTCGCATACCATTGGATATGCAAGTAGGAAGGCCATTGAGTGGTTTTGTTCAGCGCCTCACAGGAAAACAAGGTCGATTTCGGCAGAACTTAGCAGGGAAGCGTGTTGAGTTTACTGGAAGGACTGTTATATCACCAGACCCTAATCTTAAGATTACTGAGGTTGGGCATTATACTGAACTGAATGACTAACTGGCTATTTATTTTTGTCATTGGCTTTCTATTCTATCCTCTTGATTCTCTACTGGTCTAGGTAGCAATTCCGATCCATATGGCTCGGATCTTAACTTATCCTGAACGTGTTACTCATCACAATATTGAGAAGTTGAGGCAATGTGTCAATAATGGATCTTACAAATACCCCGGTGCAAGGATGGTCACATATCCAGATGGCTCATCAAAGTCTGTTTTCTTACTCTCACCTTTTAAAGGAAGACAGTCTTCTTTTGTTAATGATGTGAATACATACTTTATTCTGCAGGATGTTGACAGGTAATTACAGAAAACGCATTGCTGAGGAACTAAAATCTGGTTGCATAGTTCACCGTCATTTGGAAGATGGGGATGTGGTTCTCTTTAACAGACAACCAAGCTTGCATCGGATGTCTATCATGTGCCATAGGGTGATTAAAATTAATTTCAGACATGCAAAATTGTTTTTTGTAGAATTCTTGTGTTATTTCATGCAGCTTCTTTGCTTTGTTCTTGCAGGCAAGAATTATGCCTTGGAGAACATTGAGATTTAATGAATCTGTTTGCAACCCTTATAATGCTGATTTTGATGGTGATGAAATGAATATGCATGTCCCGCAAACAGAAGAGGCTCGGACAGAGGCCTTTTTGCTGATGGGGGTAAGTTGTTTTAGATAAATAGATCTCAATGCCATTTATAGTTGTGCCTGTGGAAACCAATCAAGTGATTATGGTTGAACTTTAAATTTTATTTTTCACATTTAATCTACATTAATGTGGTAGCATTGAGGATCCCCGCACAACATGCTCTTTCCTTTTGCTTTTATTTTCAGAGATTGCATTTTGTTCTATGAGATTTTGTATGTGTTCCTCAGGTTCAAAACAATTTGTGTACACCGAAAAATGGAGAGATCTTGGTGGCCTCAACCCAAGATTTTTTAACATCTTCCTTTCTCATTACAAGGAAGGACACTTTTTATGACCGTGCAGCTTTCGCCCTTATGTGTTCTTACATGAATGATGGCATGGATCTTGTTGATTTGCCAACACCTTCAGTACTTAAGGTTAGACACAAATACTTGCCTACATATCTGTTGTAAACTACTTATTTAGTGTCAATCCCATGGCTGGCCAAAGTGTAGGTTTCCCTCATCTTCATCTTCTGTTTCAATTTTGGGTTTTATGTTTAATAATTCTTTTGCAGCACTATGATGCAGAGTTGAGTGCCAAAGGCTGTTATTATAGTTTATGCTAGTTGTCAATCTTCACAACCTTCTAGGCTTGGGTCTGGAAAAAGGCTTCATGTTGGTAGAGTAGAGTTATGTAGAGTGATTTTTATGCTAAAACTTCACCATGAGGAACCAACATCCTAGTGCAAGAAGAATTCCACTCTTTTGTGATTATATGTTAATGTCATTGGTTGTTGGTAACCGTGGTCTGTGGTGATCATGATATAAATATTTTGTCTATTTATATTTTTTCAAGTACATTTTTGTGCATTTTGTTGGACATATAAAATTAGTTTCAATATGAACTATTGATGAAAGTGTATATTTTGGCAAAATAATCAAATATTTAGTGCCTATATTTTGGCAAAATACACTGATCTAGGTAATGGATGTGGATGGTTAGTAAGGAACCCGATTGAGGAACTTTTTTTTCTCTCAGGATATTGAATTGACAGATGCACTAGAGTTGCGAGACTGATGCATCCTTTGCATATTTTGTTCTTTCTAAAGATTTGTTGGATTTGGATCTTATTAAAGATCAAATTTGATACCTGTAATTTCCAGTATCAGATCCATCAAATTTGGGCCAAATATGAATAGGGAATAGGTTGGAACTTGCTTTGAACTCATTTAGAACTCTATTCTAGCTTATCAATTTCAACTGATATCACTTTTCAGAATTGTGTTGCAAGTCTTTGGTAGATGTGGTCCCAGTTTTGTAGATTATGTTAAAGCACGCTCTAGTACAGCAGTTTGATTCAAAAGTAATGTTCAATTCCTTTTTGTATCTATTCTAGCCCGATTGGTTATGGTTTAGAAATTGGATTGAACATTATATTATATGGTTTTAAGTGTTGGAATTGGATGGATTAATTGGTTGTCCTTTTTTTTTTTTTTTTTCCTGTTTTCTTGTTAGTCGACATCCTAGATTATCCTTTTGTTTCCACCTTTGAGACTAATGCAGCTATTGTTATGCAGCCAATAGAGCTTTGGACTGGGAAACAATTGTTTAGTGTTCTATTGCGGCCACATGCTAATGTGAGAGTGTATGTAAATCTTATTGTTAAGGAGAAAAACTATTCAAAGCCCAACAAGGAACACAAAAAAGAGCGAGAAACAATGTGTCCTAATGATGGTTATGTTTACTTCCATAACAGCGAGTTAATTTCTGGACAACTTGGGAAGGCTACTCTAGGTGAGTTTTTTTTGGTACATTTTAGATGTTAAGCAAAGGTTTATGCTTTTAACTGATAGTCTTTGCACTTTTTATTATGTTTCCATGCAATTATGCTTTTCTCTTGTACCTGAGTTTCATACTGATGGCTGTTGAACTATTCTTTATTTTTTGAAAAACAAACCATCTGTCACTTGTACTAGGGTTTTATGTGTTTTTTTAATCCTTTTTGGTATTTTATCCCATTCAAATAATAAAAACGGAAGGACAAATGGATCTGGTACTCTATCAAAAGAGACATTAGGAGTCATCTGCTGTGCAATCTCAGAAATGAGAAAAGAAATAAAGAAAGATGAGTTTGATGGATATTCTATTGTTATGAGTAAACTAAGTGAATAGATAGTTGTTATAAAATTAGTATGTGTGGCTCATTTGTTTGTTTTTTCATTGAGTTCTGACATGTGCAAGGTGGCACTAGTTGGTCCTTGAAAGTAAAAACATTTCTGATATTTTAATAGAACATCTTGAAATATTGAGACAGTTTATCATCATTAATATTTTTTAGCAAGAACAAAGAACTAAGAATCTCTAAATGGCTGCAATGGAGACACAGAATTTATAAACTGAGTTCTTTTAATTACATTACTTGACTTGCTTATGAAGTGTATAATATAAGAAGTTGAAAAATCTTCAACAACAAAAAATTGTGCACAAAATTTGTGTATGCCAAAACAGCGTAGTCTAGGTAAAAACCATTCAAAGGTTAATAGACTGTTCCTGCAAAGATTCCCCTGCTCCTTTTTCCACAAAACCCAGAATATGGCTTAAGTTATAAAACTTTGTCTATCATCTTTGCCTGTTCAAAAACTTCATGTCTCCAAGCGTTTACATTGACCAACTGAGATTTTTATAGTTCATTGAAAACCCTCTATACCAAAAAACACCAGCGTCTATAGTCTTCCAGTTGAAAGCACATGTAGAAATAAATAACTAATTGATTTTGTGGCTTCTTTGGAAAAAAAGCTACTCAACTACTTGGAAGATTTTTGTAAAGATACAACCTCCCAAGCTCAGGCTTCTTGCCAAAAGCTATATTTCTTGAGGCACACCCATTTCCATGTGTGGAAAGAAAAAACAGAGCAAAGGTAAAATAGAAGTTCAAACTATTTAGTGCTGTATCAATTGTCATTACAAACCAGGTCAACATACTTCTAACTTTCTAGGGAGTAAGATCATATTCTTAATAAGCCTCTTTTACATGTATTATGCTTACTTAGCACATGGCAAAGCTAGTCTAGTATAATGGAACACTGGCAAACCTATGTGGTGGAACAGATGAGCAGAACATGCCATGACATGGCGAAAGGTGAGCCTCAAAACAAGTTGGTGTAGAATTGGTCATAAGACCATGTATGTTTTTCTCAATTTGTTGTCTGTTCACTTGGGATTCTGACATGTACCTTGATATTTCCTTCTCACATTTGAGTCCCAATCACAGGAAGTGTACTCACACTTGAATGAACCTATTTTAGCAATCTGAGTTCTACGAGGACCACCTAGAGCTCTGTTTGATGATGGAAATAGGCACCATGTTGGAGTCTATTTTCTCACTTCACAACTTTTTCATGGGATAACTGTTGAAGTCATTGAAGTTCACATCAGCAAGACATGTGCTTGTTCAGCCATTAGCTTTGATACTTGTTGGAGAGATGAATATTAGGGAGTTTCCTTAGGTGATACTTTCCACAACCTTTTCATGCCAAAACAGAATCCATTTTTCCGATTAAAACCAACAAAAGTAGAATATTGCTCCTGTCCTCCTCAAATAGATTTGACAAAACTACAACCACAAGTATCCCTTTGTTCCTCTATTCCCTTTGTTAAAGTATGAATTGTTGACCAAATAACTGGAAAAGTGACTAATGATTCAGACAAAAACTGATTTGTTTATGAAATTTGTCAGTTAGGAGCTTTTTTGTGGTTTAAGTAACACTGTGACTGAAAATTTGCTTATGTTGCTAATTTACATCATTATTCAGTTCATTCATTGTGGATCTATGGGTAAATGGCCAATGGATATACTTCTCCTGAATGTTGATTAGTGTAGAGTTGTTATTGGCAAAGCTAATGAATCATCTAGAAACCTTTACTAGTCTATGCTTTACGTGCTATTTCCACCTCAAATTCAAGTGGAACTTGCTTTTACTATGCAAGATGCTATTAGTATTATTTATGGGTTATCTTTGAATTTGTGCTTTCTTGTTCTTGAAAATGATAAGCTATTTTTCTTCAGTTTTAAAAAATTACGTGTGATAGTGATGCTTCTATATTTGGTTATTTGCTTCTGGCATGCATGTTCTTATAATTGAGATGCTACTCTAGGTAATGGCAACAAGGATGGTCTTTATTCTATTCTTCTTAGAGACTACAATGCATATGCTGCTGCTACTTGCATGAATCGGCTAGCTAAATTGAGGTAACTACTTGCAAGTTCTCTTATTAACAAATTCTTTTTGCTTCATTTTGGTTGATGTGCTATGATATTTGATTTTGTTTTTGTTTAGCTGGATTCCTTATGCTTCATTTTAGTAGATGTGTATCTTGTTTGGTCTTGAGGTATTTCTCATGTTCACACCTGAGAATCAGTATGCGCGTGGTGCTGTCAGATGGGCAAATTGAAAGTTTTTACCTTGCTATTTATTTCCTGACTGGAAATTTTGCTTCACTTGATATTTTAAATTGTTGTCCCATTGGTATTCTAATGAACTTGTACTATTCTTAAGTTAATATAAACCTTTGATGTCAGACAGTTTCAAGAAATTTTCCAACTGAAAGTTACCTTGGACAACAGTTTGAAAAAAATATGAATATAAGAGTTTGGAATTTAAAAAGCTTCATTGGTTTTGATCTTTTACTAATTCGGCTTAACACCAAAGCATTATTGGAGAGACGAAGATAGTAAGATTTGTGGAAACATGCAATGTCTTTGAAAATTGTTTTGGGTTGGAAAGGAAGTCTGGGATTATTAGAAACTGATTGATGCGGGACAAGTAAGATTTGAAGAGAAGAAGAGAAAGAAAAGCTAAGAAGAGGAGTTTCTAAAGAAGAGAAGAAAAAAGTTGTGGAAGAAGACAAAAAAGTAGGAGAGAAATTAAAAGTCCTTTTAACCTTTTTAATGAATTCATCAAAATTGATCATAATGTCAAAAATTACATTTACATAATAAAACCCTAAAACAACCAACTTTTGGGCTTTTAGCCCAATAAGATTGGAAAGTATTTTTGTCTTAGAATTGTGTTTTCAGTTTGATGGATGCCTTATCATCTTTTTTGCCCTACTCCTTTCTTCTCTCTCTCTCTCTCTCTCTCTAAAATTTCTTCTTTCCATGAGAATAAGCACACTTTCAAGAAACATGCATAACAATCTTTGAAACTTCTAGAAACGGTATTTTAGGATGGAGTAATCCTTTGAATTAACTATTAATCAAATGATATTTAGTATGTATGTTACATTAATACAAGCATGTCTATTTAAAGAAACCTAATCCAGTTTTGAATTCTTGGTTGAATGTAGAATCACGAGATCATGTTGCAACTAGCTGCAAGATGTATTTCTATTGTTTCTAAAGCCATTTTCGATGTCCATCAGTATTGGACCTTTATGGTTTTACTATCAGCTGATGCCAATTCTTATTTTAACATTGATAATTTCTAATGACAATGCTTTTTTCTTTCAGCTGTTAATGTAAATAACTCTGTATTTAAAGTCCAGGAAGAAGTTGACTGTAAACCCTTTAGTTTGATATGTGCTTTGTTGATTTAGTATAGTGGCCATTTCATGAGGTTCACTATATCAAAATCACTCCTGGTTGTGACTGGAACTTGGTTATGGTGTTTTAATTTTTAATATTGTTTAATTTGCTCCAGCTTCATTAGAATATGAAGTTAGAGCTCTTGCTACCGCTGGTCGATTCCTATGTAATGACTGCAATATTGATTTATCTCATCTTGGTTATTAGTGGTAGCTAGTATGATAAAGAAATGAACTTTTTTTCCCACTATTTCTTCAGGCAATGCTATCTATGCTTTGTTGTTTTCCCGCCTATTTTACATATAATTTGTGTTCAAAAGAAAAATGAAATTGTTGTCAGCAATATTTGCTTATTGTCTCGTCTACTTTCTGGTGTCTAATGCCATCTCAAATTGCTACGTGAGTAGTAATGGTATTAAGTTATCTGTTTGGCTAATTACATTGTATCTGCCTGAATGTAGTGCTCGCTGGATAGGAAATCATGGCTTCTCAATTGGGATTGATGATGTCCAACCAGGAAAAAAATTGATCGATGAGAAAGGGAAAACAATTTCAAATGGTTATCGACACTGCAATAAACTAATAGCTGATTACAATGGAGGAAGGCTTGCGCTTAAATCTGGTTGTGATGCAACTCAAACACTGGAAACTGAAATAACTGAGAGATTAAATAAGCTTCGAGAGGAAGCTGGGGATGTAAGGATCTGACATTAGGTTAAATTTTAGTATTTTTATGTGAATGAGTTCAATGCTCATTGGCAGTGTATTTTAATTGGTTTGATTACTTTAGTATTTACTCTAACATAGTATTATTGAGTGAGGACAGGTTCTTGGCTTTGAAATGTAGTCAATGAAAGATTCTGTGCTGTTTTGTTCTTAAAGTCAATTCTTTGATGTTGCAAGTCATTGAGTTAACCTTTTGTTGGTTGATGAAGTACTTTGCGTCACTAACTTGATTTTATCTGAACAGGTATGCATGAAAGAATTGCATTGGAGAAACAGTCCATTGATTATGTCACAGTGTGGATCCAAGGGTTCCCCTATCAATATTAGCCAGATGATTGCATGTGTTGGTCAGCAATCAGTTGGAGGTTCCCGTGCTCCTGATGGATTCATAGATCGAAGTCTCCCTCATTTCCCTAGGAAATCCAAGACCCCTGCTGTAAGTAGAGTATTTATTTTTGTCTTTTATTCTGGTTCCAAAACTTAATCTCACAAAGGCATAGTCACCATCTACCAAACATTATCGTACAACAATAGACTTGCTATTTGCAGTGATGGATACTATCCCTTACCTAGGATCTCTAAACTGTATAAAGTGAGCTATTGTTTGAAATGGGAATTCATATGCTTTTATGATCTCATATATCTTCAGATGCCTGAAGTGTCTGGACATGAGTGTGGTAAAGCACATTTGCCATAGACTACTTTGCTCAGAGTTGTCATTCTGCCTAAAATACTCATGTTGAGTGACATGGCAAAGGAATGGGAGTAAAATCTGAGTGACATGGCTAGATTTTTTTTGGATATACCAGCTTTGTGGAACAAAGTTCCTTATTGAGAGCGCTTCGTTTTTTTGTCTTCTTTATCTGTAACAGTCACAAAATAGTTGGCTTTGTCCAGAGCGGTTGAGTCCCCCCCCCCCTCCTGGTTATCCAAAGGAATCTTAGTTTGCCATGCTATTGCCATTACAGTGGGCTCTCACTGAATTTATGGTTGAATGTAAAAGCCTCCAGTTTTATTGGCTGGGTAACATCATACTCATGTAAGACATGCTCAGGTTTACTCTTGAGATGCCCATAAATTTGTGGGCATTCAGTTGTGATTGTTATTAGGCCAACAACAACAAAGCCAACAAAGAAATAACCTGTTTTATTTTTTACTAGAAGATATGCATGCTATTAGGTTCTTTCTTTGGGAAGACGAACCCAGTTATTTCTATGAGCAATTTGTACTTGTAGCCAATATCTGATCTAATGTTGGATGATTGTTGTTTTGTGTCTGGGTTAAGCTGGATGTTGCAGTAGTTTGACAACCTATCTAAAATGTTTTGTCCTTCTCTTTTATATGTTGTTGAAGGGGGGAAAAGATCCATGCAGCCAATGCCTACTAGCTTGGAATTTAGAATTAGATGGGTTGATTTGCAAAAAGCATGTGCACTTGTATTTTTATGACCATATGCCACCTGTGTTCTCAGAAAATCATCCAGGTTAATATTTTGTACCTAAAAAGGATCTTTCTTATTTGTATATGTTATGGAGTCAATGAATGGTATGATGTTGGCAGATTCAGCATTGTTGGTTTTGAGCCTGCATGGAGTTGGAGGGTTGCAGTAGGTTGAAAACTGGTCTAAATATGCTATGTTGTTTTCCTTTACATGTATTTTGAAGGAAAAAAGAACTATCCATGAAGCCAACCCCTTATAGCATGGAATTGAGATTTTTTTCTTTGAATTGAGGCAAGCATAATTTGTATACTTAAATATTTTTATGCCCTTATTCCATCTGTATTGTCAGGAATTCCGTGTTTAATATTGCTATCTTTGTAAAAGATCTCTCTTTTTTATATAGTTTCTTGTTAGGGAAGTTATATTCAGTTATTACCACTGATTATTGTGATTTGTTTATTTATATGATAAGTAATTTGAATGAAATTATTGACTAGTAATTAAGATTGATGAAATGAGTAGAATTATTTACTCTGTAGTAGACTAGTAGCCCTTGAAAGAGTTTTCTGTCAACTCTATCAATGTCTCTTGTTGAAATTGGTCTGGATTTTTTTTTTTTTGAAATTTGTCGAATGGAAGTTCTTGTTAGTATCTCTATTTGTTATTGTTACTAACATATTTGAGTGTGTGTCGGACTTAGATCCCAAATCTCTAACTAGTAGCTTAAAGAAATGCTTCATCATTTGGCTCATAGCATAAACAATACATGAGAGTGTTTCTTTTCTTTTGTTTAATTCTTTTTTGGAAGCATGAACTTGTGAAGCAAATGGGGCATTGTAATCTTTTGTGCAGGCTAAAGGCTTTGTGGCTAATTCCTTTTATAGTGGTTTGTCGGCAACTGAGTTTTTCTTCCATACCATGGGTGGGAGAGAAGGTCTGGTGGATACTGCGGTATGGAAAATCCTTTTTTTCCTTTTATTAGTTATCAATTTAAGATTGAAATATGTTTAATATTTTATCATATAGTTTCATTGCTTCTTTGTTATTAACCCCTCATAGTTAGTGGTTTATAGAAAGCTGATGTCATGCTTATATATTAATTCGAAACTCAATTTTGCTTTTTGAATATAAATTGCTGGTAAAAGTTGGGCTATTTTTTTTTTTGCCTTGGAAAAAAAGAATGTTCATGCCTGATTAATGGAAGATCTTCCATAATATTTGTTACAAGAAAAGTAGAGATTTAGTTAATTGGGAATCTATTTATGTTTTGTTACTATGAAAATATTCTATGTTTTATTACATTTTAGGGCCCCATTTTGGTTTTAGCTTTTATAGAAGTGCACATTTTTATTTTTATGTTAGCTGTTGAATGATTAGTGACAATAGCATTCTATCTTCCTCATCCTTCTCTCTAGTTCTTCTTGTTTCTCCGTTTATCTTCTTTATTTTTCTTGTCTTTCTTCCCTCTTCTCCTCTTCAATTGCTGCCGTTTAATTGGTATCAATATCAAAGACCAGCCTTGATCTATCCTAAATACCAATCTTCCCTTCAATCCACCATGTATAATCTTTTAAATCCCGAATCTCTATTTTCATAAAAGAAAATAAAAAAGTTGCTACCACATCACTAATGATGATACCGAGGCCAAATTGTTTTCTATTTTCACTAAAGTTAATTTGTCTTAATGCTTTCCCTAGTATGGAAGCTTTCTTAGCACCAAAAAAAAAAAAAACCATTATTTTGCTTGAAATCAGTGAGTCACAAAGTTAATATGAAAAAGTAGTAGCCAGTTAGCTTAAACTAGAAGTATAAATATCATTTGAGGTCCACCGCTAATCTTCTTTTCTTATTATTAATTTTTCTTATGTGCTTGACCTGAAGTGTAGTTTCTTAATGCTGTTCCTAGTTTTGTTCTTATTTCTTTTGATTGTTCCTTTTCCTTTTCATTCTTTTGTGATATGGTTTCTGGGGTCACCCAGTTAACTAGAATCAAAGTTTTGAGTAAAATTTAGTTCCCTATGAAAAACTCTCTCTTGGTTAATTGACTACGAGTTTTGCTTTAATTTTCTTCCAAAAATATTCTTTTATGCTAAGGCATCAACTAATAATAATAATAATAATACTAATAATAATAATAATAATAATTACAACCTTTGTGAAAATGGCCCATCTCATATCAATGAGAAGTGTAAAATAAAAATTTATATGGTAGTTAATATGTCCTTGTAGTTTTGACTTGTTAATGTGGATCCTGATGCCCTACCAATTGCCATATGTCAATGGCCAATAGTATGGTAGGGTGAGTTGGGGGTTTGGGACTAGAGGAAGATGGGTTTATCTTGAGATTTGAAACATGTTTTTATGTAATTGTTTTTCCTTCAGGTGAAAACAGCTGACACTGGATACATGGCTCGTAGACTGAGCAAAGGATTGGAAGACTTGTGTGTTCAATATGATAACACAGTGCAAGATGCAGGTGGGGGTATAGTTCAATTTCTTTATGGAGATGATGGCTTGGATCCTGCTATAATGGAAGGAAAAGCAGGGGTTCCTTTGAATTTTGATAGATTGTTCATGAAAGTTAAGGTATGTTGCCGTGCTTATCTTCTGTGAATTTCCCATGATTTCTGTGAAACTTGATAAGACTATATATTGATTAATTCCCACACACAGGCAACCTGTGGTGCTGAAGAAGATGAGTACCTTTCCCCTTCAGATATCTCAAACATTGTACAAAGTTTGCTACTAAAGCATAATGGGACTCTTGATGGAATTTGTTCTGAATCCTTCAGAAAAAGTCTCAGTTCTTTCCTTGGGGATCAAGCTAAGAGACTGGAATGCTTGATGAAATTGGTTGATGGTGTTGAGGTAGAGAATTTTGAGAATATAAAAAATGTTGAAGGGTGCACAGGAATTTCTAATAATACAGAAAAGATTGCTCAGAAGGTCTCTGGTATTACTGAAAAGCAGTTGGAGGTAAGCATCACTTCACTACCACTCAAATGAACTGATTGATACCTGTGGCTTCATGGTTTAAATTTATTTGCTATTTCCTTTGTGTCAATGGCTTCTTTTCTTTTGGTGTCATGATGTTATAGCACCACATGAGTCAGTAGAAGCTGAAGGGATATAAATTAATTTGTTGAGAGTGTTTTTGTTTTCTAATGCTTTATTAATTTTAGTTAATAGGGCTAAAAAATCAGGCAAATAAAAATTAATCAGCCTCTACCATCAGAAGTAAGGTAACGTGCTAGATGTGGAACCACTCTGGAATTGGGAGCTTGAATAAGCAGTGGACAAATGGGAGCTTGATGAACTTTCCCTGCTACAAATGTGTAGCTTTTTTATATAAGAAATTTCTTAATTTAAACTTGGTTTTCCTCATTGTTGATAAAATAAGTGAAATTTTAACATGTAAATGAATTATAAAGTTGAGAATTTCTGGTTGCTTAGTGGGCAAGTATAGAAGGTCATTTGTCAGATGCTGATTGTGGCCCTTGTGGGTGTTGAGAATAAAAAAAAAGAGGACATGTGTGCTACAAGATGCTCGCTGATTAGAAACATAAACTATTAGAGGAAACTGGTATTTCACATCTTTGGAGAACAAGTGGCTATGATTCTTTATTCCACTAAATAAGAAGTTGACGCACCAAAATTTGTGGTGCTTGTACTACCAGCAAGAGTTTTATATTCTCAGAATAAAAGGATTATTCAGATTAAATTCATAGTGGAAAAGAGTCATAGTAGATAACCTTGTGTTGTGAATTGTGATGACGTTCTTGAAAATTTTGCAACCTTTCAAAAACAAATTTCGGTATAGTCAATCATTAGCTACAAGGGTCTAGGATCTCACTTTATTCTCAAACCTCTACTCTAGTCTCTTGTTTCATAGGAATCTTGTTCTCACAAGTCCTTCATTGGCACAATATTTCTTTACTTAGGCATTGGTATGTCTCCCAAGGTATTGTGAAAGACATATTCTCTTAATCGTCTTCCTATAACTCAATATGATTAGTAGCAAAAGAAATCATTTATAACAGGGAGTATGTCATGAACCAGAACATGTATGGCATTTGACAACGGAAACAATTTCTTTTAAGGTCATGCTTTCTTTCTTGAGTTATCTAAATTGAAGCAAACACTATCCTTAAAAAAAAGGATGTTTGACAATGCCTTGTGCAAATTAAATGTACTTACCATTTTTTTACTGTTCCCTGAAAGAATGAGTAATAAGGGTGTCAAATTGGCTGACCCATACTCTATGTGGATTCCTTAGAGGTAGGTAGGTAGGTATCAAATGGATGTTGTCACTGCTAAAACAGCCTCTGGAAGTTCATTTGGATGCTCCAATATGTGTATTGATCAGCATATAAAGCATATATTTTTCAATTTGAGAAATAATGGAAATGGAATTGAAGTGGTACTTGATGAGATCTGTGATTCTTTCTAATGTGACAACAATAGCACCATGTACGTGTAGTAAAATGCAAAAACAGGAATGTCACCAAAGATTCCAGAACAGTGTCCAGCCCCAAAAGCTGGCATACTAAATAAAACACTTCTGCTAGTTCACGGGCATTGTGAACAACAGGACAAAATGTGTAGAAATTATTTCTTAATCTTAATGTTCTTGGCAGATTACCAGCAGATTGGACATATTTTGTAGCTCATCAGCTTCAGTTCAATGGGTAATAGGATTGAGAAGTAATGATTCTAGGTTTAGATTTTAGCAATAAAAAACCTTATCATGTGTGTTTTATTTTTTATGGAACCTTAAGAGCAGCAGAGCTAGAAAGAAACAGTGGGAGAAATGAATGCAGAACTAGATGGACTTTTTTGCTTCTCTCATTCAGTTTCATATCGTAGAAAGGTGGTTAAGCCCATTTATAAATTGATCAAACGTATGATTAATATCTATACATGAAAAACACTAGTTTTCTAGAAGCAGAATACTCTACAGTGAGTTAATCAATCCTTTTGTTATTCAATGAAATGGCTTGATTTAGAAATGTTAGTTTTTTCTATACAATTTGCTTACAAGGATTTTTTTACCCTGTATTGTATATCTAATACTAGAACTGGTCTTTATTGTTTCCCTTATAATTTGTAGTGAACTGTCTTTAATGAGTGTTGATGTAAAATAAATTTTAGGTTTTTCTGAAAACCTGCCTTGATCGCTATGTCTGGAAAAGAATTGAACCTGGAACTGCAATTGGAGCAATTGGAGCTCAAAGTATCGGAGAACCAGGAACGCAAATGACATTAAAGACCTTTCACTTTGCTGGAGTTGCGAGCATGAGTATCCTTACTAATTTCACATTTTTTTATTGGCGATTGACACTTTATCTTGTAAGGACTTTGGCTATCGTTATGTCTTAAGTTGATTTCTTAGCATTATTTTAGATATAACACAGGGAGTTCCTCGTATTAAAGAAATAATAAATGGTGCCAAAAGGATCAGCACACCTATCATTACAGTAGAACTTGAGCATAATAGTAATGTAAATGCTGCTCGAATCATAAAGGGCCGCATCCAGAAAACTGTTCTAGGCCAGGTATGCAATCAATTCATTGTCGAAACTTAATAACTACCTTCTTGTTGGGTTTGAATATTTGATATAATTTTCACTAGTCTCTGTTTAGTTGTTGTAGGTGCAATCATTGGTGATTTCAGCTTGTACTTTCTTTTGGCTTCATTAATTACACCTTCATTTATCCATTTTTTACTGAACCCAGAACCCTTTTGCACAATTGCTATCTGCTCTACTCAGCAAAATTCTTATAAATATATTCATTGTTTATCAGCTCTTCAGATTTCTAATTAAGCTTGTCATCCAATTTCTATTAAGTTCAATTTTGTTTCCTGATCTTGTTTTGCAGGTCGCGAAAAGTATAAAAATTGTAATGACTTCAAGATCAGCATCAGTAAAGGTTACACTTGACATGAAAACAATTCGTGAGGCACAGTTATCCTTGGATGCTAACATTGTAAGAGAATTGATTTTAGAAACTCCAAAGATTAAGCGGAAGCTGCAGGTGAGAACTTTTCACATGGTACTGTTTAGCATTTGCAAAGTTATAAGTGTTAATCATCCCATGGCAATGTTAACCTGCAGCGTATTAATGTTTTAGAAGATGGAAAGTTGGAAGTTTTTCCAGGCGGTGACAGAAACAAACTTCATTTTGAACTCCATTCTCTTAAAAATATGCTTCCAGCAGTTGTAGTAAAGGTGAGATTTATAGAATTGTTGGATATTACTTATCTAGAGAATTCTGCATTTTCTTTTCACATGGTCATAATTTTTAGGAGTAGATGTGTAATTACCATGTTGTCTTTGGATGGTAGGGCATAAAAACAGTTGAACGTGTTGTTATTGCCCAGAAGAAGCTTGATGATGCAGAGAATGATCAAGGTGGCCCGAAATACAACATGTTTGTAGAAGGGTGAGTTTGCTGTAACTACTGTCTTTTTTCCAATCATTTACTTAAGCTGTGACATATTTTTTTATGGTAAAATCCTTTTGTGCCACTTTATCTTAATGCCATCAAATACAACATGCTCGTATAAGGGTGTAAATAATGTTTCAACTATTTAGATTGGGGTTATTAGTGCTTCCAACCTAAAAGTCTAAGCTATTCGGGAGAGACTCACACATGCCTTAACTAAGATGGTATTTATCGAAGTTACATTTTGAGGATCATTTTATGCACCATTAACATGTTGCTGTCATACTTCTGCTTTTACTTCATATTTTTGTATGTATCTTAATAGTTCTGTGATGAGAAAGAAAGTGTTGCCGCGAATCACATCATGTGAATTCAAGTAACCTATGAGTGGGACTTTAGGAAATACAAAGAATGATTTTGGGAAAAACGATGCTGATGTGGAAAATGTAGAAATCCTTTTCCGCAGGGGTTCCTTGAATTAACAATGAGACTTTCAATCTTACTAGGTGAATCACTCAAAATGGACTATCCACTCTCTTTTTAAAAAAAAGAAAATAGAAGATAATAATCCCACTCCTATTTATTTTCTTAAAAAAAAACAGGAAAGAAGAAAATCCTCTCAAGTCTTCATTCTGCTCATCTCATTGACTCCTTATCTTTATTGCACCATTTAGATTGTCATTTAACTTTAGGAGTTCAGACAACACATTATGTCAACCTTATTTTAGTTGTTGTCTACGAGTTGCACTAATTTAGGCATGGAAGTTGTAAGAACTGAAGTGCAACTGTTAAGCATACTTTGTAATAGGCTATATGCCCTAGATGGAAACATCCCGAGTTTCCAATCTCGTTAGCCTAAACAAGTGTGGTGGGTCCCTGTGGAACTGCATCAATTTCCTCCTAACCACTATTATCTTAAACTCCATTTGCAATATATTTTTATAATGGCTGGCTATTAAAGAACTCAAAAAATCATTTGAATATATCATTGATCGAGGAATCACAAACAAAATTAAAAAATGGTTGATCATAGTTGAGACTCTTCATCTTGCTTCGCGGTATTTAGCAACTCATATTATTGATTGTGAAAATGCAAGTTCCTGGATATTTACAAGTGATTAGTCCAAAAGACATTAAGAAATTTTTTAATCCATGTGATGGCAGGTGAGCAAGAAAGTAGAATGTTTTATGGTATGCTGCATGACATTCTGATCATGATCTGTGAATTGATTGTTCTTGAATCAGTCATGACTCTAACATGCAGCATAAATATATTTGACAGATTGTTAGAAGCTTTCCATTCATAATGTTTGATAATGTTTTGTGAATCTGTTTAGCATGGGTCTTCAAGCTGTTATGGGGACTGAGGGTGTTGATGGTCGGAAAACAAAAAGTAATCATATCATTGAAGTCCAGGAAACTCTTGGAATTGAGGCTGCCAGAAAGTGCATCATTGATGAGATACAAGGGACCATGGAAAGTCATGGAATGAGCATAGACATACGTCATATGATGCTTTTAGCAGATGTGATGACTTCCAGGGTGAGTGATTTGTTAAAATTTTGTTATCTTTAATTTTTAATTGAACCAAAAGT
Organism: Populus alba x Populus glandulosa; assembly: GCA_033617975.1. NCBI lineage: Eukaryota > Viridiplantae > Streptophyta > Magnoliopsida > Malpighiales > Salicaceae > Populus > Populus alba x Populus glandulosa. The sequence goes on from CM066143.1 coordinate 35,751,298, forward strand.
GGTTCCAACAGATTTGGATTCTGTTTTACTTTTCTGAATATTCATTTTATGGGGAACAAAATGTAAATGATGTTATAACAGGGTGTTGTTCTTGGAATCACAAGATTCGGTATTCAAAAGATGGACAAAAGTGTGTTGATGTTGGCTTCATTTGAAAAAACATCAGATCACCTCTTTAATGCTTCTGTAAAAGGAAAGGATGATAAAATTGAGGGAGTAAGTGAATGCATCATAATGGGCATCCCAGTTGCAATAGGCACCGGTGTACTCAAAATTCAGCAAAGGTAAGAATACAATATATAATTTAATATTGTTGAATACCATGTTTTTGTGCTACTAATGTTCTAGCCATGAATTTGCAGTTATTTATGTTATGTGCAAAGCTGATCGTTTGTATGTTATGTGCTTTGCTTATTGCTTCTATAAATTAATTCTACTAATTGAGGAAAATTGTCATTCTACGAGTTCCAAAGTGATGGTTTACTGAGATTTAACTTTTTTTAAAATTGCTATTCTAGGAAGAAATATAGAGTTCAATTTTTCTTATTAAATCAGGACTATCAAGTAGGTTTCTCCTATTTCTATTAGATTTTGCTAGGTTTTAGTTTTCCTGTTTCTATTTGGTTTGGTGTCTAAAAATATCACCATACCTAGGAGGAATTAGCTCTGTGGTCCTTATAATTTAGGGGTTGTCTCCACTATGTCCTTACATTGTAATTGCAGTCAATGTATCCTTGATTATGGACATAATTCCCAACAGATCCTTTGTTAAAAAATTTCATCCAAGCTAACAGATTTTGGTATGTATGCGACCAATAGATAACTAATTTATGACTGAACTAACCTTTCTAATTTGTGTCCAAATCAAAATAGAAAATAAGCCAAAAAATCACCAAGAGAAAACTTAGGCTCCTCAACCATCACCTCCGTTCAAATCCTCAAGAACAAATTCCCCTTCATCACTACCTCCCACTTCACCAAAATTGAAATTCTCAAAAACCAGATCTGTACCTCTCCCTCCACTGTTACCAACTGCCATGAAAACCCATCATATTCCGTGGCCAAAAATACTGGCACCCACAACCTAGTCCTGCGATTCCACCGCACCTGTTAACAAACTTAAAACCATCATATATGCAAACACCGTTTGACTCACCTCAACATCCCAAATCCACCAGTCTCGACTAGTGATGAAATAGCATCCTCAACCATTGATGCATTTTTTTTCTGCCACTTCACTTTAGATGTTGCAAAGAACAAGATCCAAATGGCTTGGATCTGGAGGAGTACTTGGCAAGTACTCGTTAAATTGGTGAATTTTAATGTCTCGAACTAGATCCAAATGAGTGGTGTGATTAATGTTGAATATTTAGCTATTTGATGGTTAATTTCCATCTCTTTGTTACCTCATTCTCCAAATCTTTTCTTTTTCTTTTTGCCTTTTTTTAAATTATTGAATAATTATCTGATTTATTTATTGTTACTTAATCACAACTGTGTAATGGAAGGAATTGAAGTGTTTCGAGAGTTTAAACTTTGAATTGGTTTATTATAAAGTGAGCACACATGAGAGTGTGTTTTAGTAAGTTCAAGAAAATTAAAACCATTTGTGAATGTTGACAAATAAAAGATTATTTTTTGATTGACTAGCCATAGTAGTTTTGTCAAAAATTAGTTTTTCAGGGTCACATGCAAGTTGCATGTCAAAAAGGATCTATATGAGATTATATCTATATTCAAGGGCAAATTAGCTGCATTTAGGCATGTTAGGGGATATTGGATAGAACCCCTAAAATGTAAGGATATGTAAAGCTCCCCCATGCCTAGACATTCAAGTTATGTTATGACTACGAATTATCAAATCAATGAGTTTCAGAGAATTGGTTCTCTTGATTTCTGTTCTTGTTGGAGGTTCTACGTAAGACTCACAAAAGCTTTGATAACTCGTGTACTAATGGTGCTTGGTGAGTTTTATCAGTGGAATTGGTGTATTTTCTGTTACATTTAGGGTAATGATGGATCTATAATTGGAGATTTATGCTCCTGTTTCCCCCAACATGGTCTTGTGGTTTCACTTTTCCGTGTGCGTTACTGTTAGTCTGGTTCCTTTATATTATTTTTCAGCACCTAGCACATCAGATTTTCACTGGAAGTTACTACTTAGTGGTGAAAACTCCAGCACTCCTATAGTACTGGAATTTTATGTATATTCCCACACCAAAAAATGCCATATGTCCATTTCACCACTAGATGAAACAGCATGTAATCTCCAATTTCTCCTCTTGTAATAGACTCTCTGCCCTCCCTCTAAAGCCAGAACTCCATAATCACTATCATAACTCCAAATCAGAGAACTTGACAGTCATAAACTAAAGTATAAATTGCTTGGGAATTGACCCAGGGTTATAGAAATGCGGATATATAAAACTTGAAACGCAAAGTGATCTTTCTCTAATTTATCAAAGCTTAAACCTTTTTTTTTATAAAAGAAGGTCATCCACTAAATATAAATCTATTTTGCAACAAATTAATTGTGGATGTAACAATCATCAAAAGTGGTGTAAAAAGTTACTTTTATCCTTGCATCCCATAACCGTCATTGCTAAAATGAATACTATAGAAGAATCAGGATTTGTGACAGGTGATCAAAGTGATCTCTGAACTACACCATCAATGGTTACTTCTTTCTTGTGTGGTTAATTAATTGATTATAAAGGCTGCTAACAAGACCATGAATTTGGTGATGGAGATGTAGGAAATTTTGAAGCTTGCTCTAAGTAGAGGCGGGGGGTTGTGATGGAGGCTGAAAACTTATAGATAATAGATAACGGAGTGTGATATAATGTTAACAGAGGTTCACTTTTTAATTATCTGATTTGGCAAAATGGACTTGGCATATTTTGGTATGGGGATGCACTGAAAACTCAGTACTACGGAAGTACTGAGTTTTATCCCTACTTGTTGGTTCATTGGTTAGGAATCTAATTTCAACATTTAAATGAGCAAATAAATTTGTGTTATTACTGAGCATAACGAGGATTTATACCTTCAGCTGCCTTTACTATTTTCTTTGAGTATTTTGCTGCCTTTACTACCTGGATATATATATACGAACACTTGATCACCTGTAATTTTCTGATAAATCTTACTCAAAAGGTCTTACATTTTACTTCTATAATCATAATATTCAAGATATGCTATCTAGTCATTGTACCTGGAAATTATAAATGAATGCTTCATCACCTGTCTATTTCTGATAAATCTTACACAAAGGTCTTACATTTTACATCTATAATCATAATATTCAAGATATGCTATCTTGTCATTGTACCTGGAAAATATAAATGAATACTTCATCACCTGTATATTTCTGATAAATCTTGCAAAGAAATGTCTTGTTTTCTTATATGTATGATCAAAATATAAGACATATTAGATTGTTTATTGCTTTGTTTTGTTTACCTTTTTTTAGTTGTGCTACAGCTTTAGTCAGTATGCACAAGGAAACAGCATTGTTACCCAAGCATTGTTGAGATATCTGTTTATGCCCCAGTAAACAAATGAAATTGATCAGTAAAATTGAGAAAGCTTTCTTCTCATTTAACAACGTTTTTTTTTTCTTTTTTCATCTTTCTTTATGCTTTACTGCATTAGAGATCTATAGTGTGGCATTGTTTTGATGGACTAGGTTCCTTTAGTAGTTTCTGAAGTGTGTTTGGTTTGAGGTTTTTGGAGGCAACAGAAAGGAAAAGTAGGGTTGAAAACCTTTATTGTCGTAAGGATGATTTATAAGTTTTCATCCATGATGCAAGTATTGCTTGTGTTCATAAGGGTGTATTCTAAAATTTCAAAACTAAAAGAGCTGTTTGTGAAATCCAAATGACCTATCATCTTAGAGGAGATTTCAGCGGTTTAGCTGTTAAAATAATTAAGAGGGGAACTCGGAAAACTGCCTCCCTCTTTGGAGCTTCTTGAATGCCGATCTGCATGCTTTAAATTCAGTTGTCATTTACTTTTGGGAATTAAATTTGCTCGTAGGCTAGTGCTTGAACAGTTTCCTAGTCGGGGGATTTTCTTAAGCTTGTATGTGCCAAATGCAGCAAATCAATTCAGTCTTACCTATTTTTATTTTCTCCATGCAGAGTTGATCCACTTCCGATTTTGGATTATGGATTAGATCCTATCATCTCTTGAAAGTCATCAACATGTTTATGGAGTTATATATGCTTGCAAATTTTCCAGTAGACTTGGTGCAAATGCCTCACTGTCACTTCTTGAAGGTTAGAGATGTGCATGGAAACATCACTGTGAATTGTTGGTTCACTTTTGTTTTAAACCGCAGGATGAACTTCTGAAAGAAGGTATTGAAACCAAACATCCTCGACCCCTCTACCATCTTTTGTTGGATTCTTAACATGTATATATATACACAGATATATATATATTTTTGATTCAGTTTGGTTTTTACTTAAAAAAAGATAACCAAACTGAATTTTTTAAAAAATAATTTTTAAGACCAAAACCAAATCAAAACCAGTTTAAACTGATATTTCAGTTCAGTTTGATTTGGTTACTTGATGTTAAAACCAGCAAAACATGATTCTCTTTTGGGTTTTTTTTTTTTTGTCTTTTAATTGAATTTTTTTTGGGACCTTTGATGTGCTTTTAGAAAACTTTTAATTGATGTAAAAAACCTGTTGCCTATTTTTTTCTTGTCTTTTTTAATCTTTGAGCTTGACCTTTATATTGTTTTGGATGAGCTATTCACCATATCAATTTATCATGCTTTTTATAGCTTAGTCACATGAACAAACACAATGATGCAAACAATAACCATAAAGGAAATTATAGTTTTTTATGGAAAAAACACATTGATCCATCAAACCAATTTAGTGTAATTGTATGTCAGAAGCCAGGAAAAGTAGATGAAGGGATGGTGTTTAATTGTTAAAACAAAGCAAAGATGTTGCCTGATGAGATATCAACTTGTGTAATGCAAACATCTTCGTATTGTTAATTACTTGACTAAATATAATTTGCAATCGTAAAGTTAGCAGGTTGTGAAAAGGAAAGACAATTTATTAACCATTTTTTTTTATATATATAATTATTTTGAGAGGATAGAAGACAAAATCACTAGTTAGTACACCACACTTTTGTCAGAAATATAAGACAAATAGTACAAAATTTTGCTGACATTTCCCTTAAGAACTGTAGTTGTAAAATTAACACAGAATTGTAACAAGTGATAAATCAATGGTTAAGAGCACCACGTGAATTTATCGATAAAAAATCATAGGGAAAGAACACATAAATTGTGGACAACTTAACACTTAATTAGAATGAAAAGGGGGGATAAAAAACTGTAACTGGTCAGATTTTCTAAATATTATTATTTTAAGTTTTATAAACTTTAAAGTCATTGAAAATTTATATAAATTATTAATTTTAAAACTTATAAAATTAATCTAAATCCACACAAACTACTCAAACACTAATGCTAATTAAAAAAAAAATGTTGGTTAAAAAAACAAGGATATAGATGGAGACAAATGAAACATTGGTAATAGATAGAAGCAGATTTGATTTGTGTCTTTGAGCCATGATTTAAAATCTCTCTTTCCCTGGACCATTTAATGTCCAACTAACAAGTAAATATCAAACACGAGTGGTCAGAAACAAGTAGAAGAAGGGGAAAAGTTAATGTTGTCTAGAGTAGAGACAGAGACTGGCGATAGTGATGGAGGATAGAGAGAGATACTGGTAACGGCGATGGAGGATAGATAGAAGAGAATGAGAGACGGACGAGAAAGCTTGTGAGGATGAAAGAGATTTGAGAGAAAAGTGGAGGCATCTAGGTTTGATTTAGGCTTCAAGGTTAGGAGAAAACTAATTCATATTTGGTTTTTAACTTGGTTTAATGTTGTTTAAATTAGTTTAGTTCTGTTTGATTTAATGGGTTTCAGATTTTTAAAATTGAAACCAAATTGAATATTTTTTTTTTGTTTTATAATTAGTTTATTCAATTTTTTTATAATTTGATTTTTATAATTTTCATTATTTAATTAGTTTTTCAAGTTTTTTCCTCAGCAGCTAGTACACCACCCTTTTATGTGATTATATTTTATATGTTTTTAGATATATATAATTTTTGTTCTTATAAATTAACCATGCGAATATAATTTGATATATAATTACAAAATAAATTAAAATAATATTTTTGAAGTATTATAAAATTATATAAAAAATCCAAAATATATTAATATTAAAAAAATAAACCAAATAATTTAATAAATAAGAAAAAATATTAAAAAAATTAAACTTTTAAGTAAAAAGAGAAGAAGCTAGATGTTGGTGGCCTTAACCAGCTTCCTTCCTGGTCTCCAAGAAAAGTAAGGTCACGTGTCAGGCTTTTTTATTATTTATTTTTGAAGAGGAGACTGTCATATGCTCTCTTTTTTTCAACGAATTACAAATTGTCACTTGCCGTGTCACGTGTCCGGTTTGTGTATTTGGATCTCAAAAATATCAAAGAAATCTCAATAATTATATTTTGAAGCTGAAAACATCTTTTAATAAGTTTAAAAATGCAAAGTAAGTTGAATCTAAAATAAATTAACTGGTCTTTATTAACTTTTCTCAAAATTATCTTCATTGAATTCTATTATTTATTGGAACGTGTTTGGCTCACTATTTTTTTTTTTTCTGTTTTTCAATAACTTACTCTTTTGTTCATTAAAATCTAAGAATTGAAATGTTAAAATAATTAAAGTTTTGAACCTCAATTATAAAGTCAAATACTAGAGATCAAATGAGTATAATTCAAGATTTCTGGGATAAAATTAAAGTTTTTCACTTTTTTTGTGCGTGGAAAAAGCTTTAGTTTTTTTTTTATGAGTTCGTTTCTTGTTTTTTTAATTTTTTGGCAACAAATTGTATTTTGTAAAATAAATCTTTAATTTAATGTTAAAATATGTTATTACATATTGAATACATGCAAGTATATAAATAGAAATAAATATTAAGACATTAAACCATGAGAATAGAATTTGAAAAAATAAAATTGAAAAAAAAATATACAATAACGAAATTGTAAAAAACGATTAAGGATTAAAAAGGAAAAAAAAAATCTATTATTAACATTAACAATAAAATGTGAGGGGCTTCAATTTATCAAAAGTATAAAAGGGTGGTTATTTTAGTTTATTTGCTAATTAATAAAAAATAAATAGGTAGTTTGTTTTTCATTATAGCACTAGACATAATTTATTGTCGATTATTATAGTAAACTTATCATTTTATCCTTATATGGGAAAAATAAAAGCCTTAGTGGTGGGGATAATTTGGTTATTTTCAGTGACTCATTGGTCGTTAAAAGATTGTTCGGGGCATGTTAGTCTTTTTTTATTTTTTTGCAAAGTAAAATGATATATTTATCTTCAAGATCAACAAAATTTAGAAATGTTAACCAAAAGTTATTTTGACTTTTTCAAAAAAATTTAAATAATAAAATTACTTATTTATCTCTAGGATAAAAATAAGAGTTGTTGGCAAATGATTTTTTTTGTTTTGCTTTTTGTTCTTAGAATACAAAAAAAAATATGTTTTTATCATTAGAAAAGACAAAAAAAAAGGCATACAACAAGTAATTTTTTTTCCCTTTACACAATTGTTTTTTTTAATTTTTCAGGCTTGCGAAGGACATTTTAGTATTTTTAAGTTGGAAAAATAATTTTTTATTTAAAAAAGTTGTTGATGCATTTTTATTACACTAGTTCATGAAGGGCATTCACACTTTTATAGCAGATTGTGCGACATCATCCGGTGGCTAAACTTACCCTTCCACGGTGTCTTTGAAAACATCATTGTGTCCTCTACCTACTAGCATGATGTGTGGCAACGGATGAAAGGTAGTTTATTGGTGGTAGTAATTTATTTTTCTTTCTTTCTTTCTCTCTTTTATAGAGAAAGTACATTTCGGTCCTTTTTTTTTTTTTCAATTTCAGTCTTTATGTTCTTGATTGTTTGTTTTCATCACTAACCCTTTTATAAAGGTTTTATATGTTTTCAATTTAGTAATTAAATTACAATTTATCATATATATATATATTAATTTGATCATTATTCTTTTGATTTCTGATTTTTTTTCCTTGGCTCTTTTGTTAAAATTTTATTGGTTTTCAATTTTATCGTTCTAGTTTTTAATTTCATAGTTCAATCAAAGTTTATATTATTTTATCATTTCTTTTTTCAGTTTAACCCTCATTCTTTTGATTTTTTTTGCATTTGTTTAATTTTTTGTTCTTTTCAATTTAACCCCTTAATTTAAATTTTTTTAATGCCCTCTAATTTATTTTTTTATTTTTATTTTTACCCTCAATCATTATATGTTTTTTGTATAATCAATTTTTTTAGGATTTCATCCTTTGACGTTTGATTTGTTGGAGATTAGGTTTCATGTTTTTCTCATTTGTGATGCTTCTGATATAATGACATGGTTCATGATTTTGAAAAGTTAATGCGGTTCAATTTTTTTTTTTTTATCATTTTGTTTTATGATTTTATCATTCTACATTAAATTGTTTTTAAATATTGGTTTTGTGGTTATCTTCAAAAACATTTATATCAGTTTATCCTAATTTTATGACCTAAACTACAAGTTTTGCATGTATTGTTTTAATAGAGATTTTTTTTAAAATTATTTTGTTTGTATTTAAATTTTAAAGAGCTATTTTTTATTCTATACATATGAGCTTTATTTTATAAAAATACTATTTCTAATATTCAGCTTTGTATAATAATTTTTTTCTTTTATTTTATTTAATCAGTTTTATATGTGTTTTATTTTTATTGTTTTACTTGATCTATATTTTTCGCTTAATTTTTCAAGTTTTTCTTTTAATTATTGTTAACAATTATTTTTGTTATTTACATAAATGATTATATTAATTTTATTTGATTAAATAATTGCATAAACTTTTTGAATTACATTTTGAATTTTTTTTTTCAAAAAACAAGTATCAAAATAGATTGTATACCCAAATTTGTTTTTTTTTTTTTAAATTACGACCTACAGTGCAACGCGGGTCAATAGAAGGCAGAGTTTGGGGTAATTGTTTAGTTGACTAAAATGCCCCTCATATATTTTATATCGTCAATTGGTGATCCCTTTATGTTATATTGATTGTGATCTTTTCTTGATGTTTTGATATATTTAAAACCTTGAAATAACTAGAATTGAAGAAAACAAATAGAAGAATTTTATACTAAGTAAGATTAGGGTGGCTTTGAAGATAAATAAACTAAAAACTCACAAAATCACCATCGTCCTCGATTTTTTTAAAATTCAATTCTAATTTGGATATATTATCAGGTGGGTTTTTTTTTTTTTATTTGAACACTTGTACTTTTTTTTTAAAGGGTTTTTTTTAATCAAGTTCTTTTGTTATCTTTTCATTAAAAGTTATCAACGTATTTATAGAGTAAACATATTATCATATACTTTTGCTTCAATTTTGTAATTATAGAGTTAGAAATTGTCAATGTACTATGAGTAGACACATGATGCCTTATATATATATATATATATATATATATATGGGTGTCCAGACCAGTTTGTGTGTGCCTCGACTAATTTCACTAGCTCTGAAGTTAACAACTATGTAAGTTTTCAGTGGCCTTGAAATTTAAGACTCGAACTGATGACTTCTACTAGTTGAGCTATACTCCTCATATTTATTTATAATTAAATTTTGTAAAATAGAGATAATGACCAAATATGTGACTCTATTTATTGATTTTTTCTTCAACTTATTTTTTTTCTTTCTATTGAAGGGTTCTCACCAAGGTTGTTAAAATCGCGATTTTAACATGGCACAAAAAAAAAAGCAAAACAAACTTGGATTGTAAAATCGTAAAATCATAAGGAATTTTAAAATACATTAAAAAAATATTCATGCTTCAAATAAAAATTCATACATAGTTCAAGCACCTTAAAATACATGCTTCAAATAAATATTTATACATAGTTCAAGCCTTTAAATAAAAATTCATTCATAGTTCAAGCAACTTAAAATACATGGTTTAAATAAAAATTCATACATAATTTAAATAACTTTTCATTAACTAATAATTAATAAACTTAAAATAAACAATCTACTGGTGTGTCATGTAAACTAAAACTAGCTTTATTGCCTTCATCTTCCTCATTATTTTTCAGGCATTCATCAATATCATTAGCATCAAGAGGATTATCAATGCCACTACTAGTACCAACACTAATATTATGAACATTATTGCTGCTACTAGTACCAACACGAATATTATGAACATTATTGCTGCTACTAGTACCAACACCAATATTATGAACATTATTGTTGCTACTAGTACTAACACCAATATCATCAATTTGAATCTCCAAATCATCTTCAGTACCATGACTCTTCATTTCAGCATCATTAGGAATTTTTTCTTCATCATTTTCATCTTCATTACCATTTTGTCTTCGTGTTGCACTGTCAATAGCACCAAGCAAATCAAAGTTTGAATGTTTTTCTCCCTCGGTTATCCAATCATCATCAAATGAAAGATCATCTTCTACACCAAAATCATCAGCTTGCTTTTTGACTTTGTTATCATTCAATTTCAGATTGCACATTACAAATACCAAGTCATTTATTTTTTTCTGGTGCAAACGATTTCTGCGTTTTATATGAACCTAAATAAACAATTCAAATTTATAAGATTTTTATCAAATATTTCAACATTTATGCTCACATCCAAATGAAGCACAAGTCAAGCTTAGAACTCGAATTGCAAACCTTTGTAATTCTGGACATTCATCCTTTTAAGAATCCCACCATTGAGCTAGAGGTTTTTTTTATCTTTTGCTGTCTTGGTAGCGTTAATGCCAAACAAACTTTTGCATCCTTGAATGATTCAAGTTGTAAATTAATTTTGCACCTTTCACTTGTATACTAAGCTGCTAGATGTAAGGGTCTATGGAGTTGAAGTTTTTATATATATGTAATCTTTTGAAATTAATAAGATAGGATATTACAACAAAGCCCTTGGAGGTTTAAAGAGAGAGTATAAATAAATAAGGGTATAGTAGTAATTGGATAAATAGTTGATATATATAAATAGAATAATAAAAAAAAAACAAGAAGAGACCTGCAAATATTGAGAGTAAACCGTGAGAGAGAAGGGAGAAAGAAGAAGAAGAGAAAAGAAGGGAAAATAAGGGGAAAAGGAAGAGATTTGGAGGAAATAAGTGAAAAAGGTAAGATTTAGGTTGTTTAATGTTTATAATATGTTAATTAAGCTTTAATTTCAGTTTTGATGAATGTTAGGGTTTTGAGAATTTGTGTTTTGGGTTTAATTGATGAATTAAATTGATGATTTTAAGTTATGGTTTTGTTTGAATGGTGAATTTGTGTTAGAAATCAGGAGATAACAGTAGGTGATCTGTTGAAATTCTGGGTTTGAGGTTGAAGATGACAAAAATTCAATTTGGTCCCTCAATTTCCGAAAATTACAGTTCAGTCCCCGAACTTTGGAAAATTACAAATTGGTCCCTGGAGCATATTCCGAGATTCTGAACAGAATAACATATGAATTATGGACAGAATTACTATATAGATAAGAGAATTTAAAACTTTCAAGTTAGTCCTCCAATTTGACAAAAAGTACGATTTGACCCTAAAAATTTAGTAAAATTCCAGAATGATCCCTGAAGCATAATGATACATCCTGGACAGAATTGAGGATTAATTAAGGTCAGAATTTCAGTATATTCATGGATGTATGACACATTTCAGTTTGGTCCTCTAATTAGAAAAAAAATTACAATTTGACCCTAAAAATATGATAAGTTCCAGATTAGTCCCTAGCTGTAATATTAGCTTTTTCAGATTAGTTTGATGAATAATTAAGGGTTATTTAGTGAATTATTACCAATTTTATTAGTTATTTTTATTATGGATTAGATTTCGGGAAAACCGTTAGATTTTGGGTTTTTAAGAAAATTGACTAGTTAGTTCAAAAACATATAGGGTTACAGAATACACCCTTAGTTAAGTGTATTAAATAGGTTAAATGTTTTTTCGAGTCGTTTTTGAATATGTCTCCTTTGTATTCAGATAATCCTGATATTCTACCGGTAGGACGTCAGTAGGATTTTCTTCAGTGTCTGCTTTTGGCTTCTGTTTGCTTTTGAGTCAGGTGAGTGGATAATTTTCCATATGCATGAGAAATATTATAAATATTTGATTTGTTAATATGAATTGGATCATGTTTCTTGATAATATATATATTGATTATTATCCATGATATGATAAAGCATGATTAATTATTGAATCTGAATTCTTGATATGAACTAGTATATATTTTGAATTGACTTCTGAATTGATAGCTCCTCATTTGATTGATGTCATGAGTTGAGCTTTGAGATATGAATATGTTTGTTATATTATGATTATGAACCTATGGTATGTCAGTCAGAATACCCATGCTAACAGGGTAGTGTTAGTCTTTGTGCACATCGTATCTGAACCCTAGTTGGTCGGGGGAGTCACCAACCTGTGTGGACTGATCATCCCACAGTACGGAGCCTCATGCTCATTGCATTTTGATTTTCTGACGAGTTTTACCATATGATATTCTTGTTATGGCCTATTTGATAAACCTTCGCATAAGAACTAAAGCCATACTTGTATATATATTTCTCATTGCTATATTACCTCATGTGTGTATATTGAACGTTATCTATTCACTGAGTTGTTGAACTCACCCTCTCATTATTTATCCTTTTCAGGCTTATAGCTTGATAGCAGGTTACTTTTGTTGAACCTTCCGAACTTGCCTTTTGGTTGTAATTTGTACCTTCCTTTTTATGTCAAGTTAGTGCTCCAAAACTATGAATATATGTGAACTCTTGTATTAAGACAATCGAATTATGTTATAAAGTTAGTTTTGTTGTTACTGCTGCGTTGAACAACTCTGATTGAGTTTTGAAGGATAAGTTTGTATGTAAGTTTGGGTTCGCATAGGTACAGAACCTTGGAGGGGAACCTTGCCTATGTGCCGGTCATGGATCCGGGATTCGGGTCGTGACAATATATATATATATATATATATATATATATATATATATATATATATATCATTGCAATCTAGGAATATCTCAATTGGAAGACATTAATATTAATAGATGACAACATTTGAAATAAACATTAGCAAGATATATACTTTTTTTTTTTACAGAACCAAAATTCACTTATATCTTCTCTTTTACTTCATCCATTGCTTTATAAATAAAACTCATAGTTGGTTTCTCATCTGAATCAACTAATCGAAGAACTTTAATTAGAGGATACATTGTCTTCATACATATAGTGACATCATGCCAAAACCTGTTGTCCAAAACACAATTTTGAATTCGTTTCCCTTCTTCTGTTTTGGCATTATATTTATCATGCCAAAACATAGTCATTAGCTGCATTTTATGATCATTCAAACATCCTAGAGTCAAACATGCAATAGCAAACCGAGTGGTAGCATGCCTAATCAAATACCTTCCTTTCGTGAAGTGCCTTAGCATGGAAATAATAATGGTTCTTGAATAAATATATGAGATGATTTTCCTCCCCTTAGCAATAGTTACTTGATGAACCTTTAACTTCTTCTCAAAATCTTCTAATATCAAGTCAATACAATGAGCAGCACATGGTGTCCAAAACAAACTCTTTCTTTTTTCCATCAATAATTGTCCCACTGCCTTATAATTTGTAGCATTATCGGTGACTACTTGATGCGATCCAGGCAAGGTCAAATATTTGACCTTGCCTGGATTGCATCACTACTTAGACAACATTTCCCTCCTCAATCCTCTCCATAATAGCATCTAACATCTCAAATACCTTATTAGCAGTCGTGTACATATTAGAAGTATCCATCGATGACAAAAAAATTGTCCATTTAGGACTATTAACCAAAAAGTTACAAATACAACGTCTTTTTTTATCTGTCCATCCATCAAACATTATTGAACAACCTGTTTTTTTTTTCCATTGTAGCTTGTACTCCTCAAGCAATTTCATTGTTTGGTCCACTTCTTGCTTCAAATACTTCTCTCTAATATTATAGTAGGATGGAGGCTTGAAACTTAGCCTATACTTTGCAACCATTTCAAGTGCCTTAATAAACTCAGGGTTTTTTATACAATTAAATGGAATTGCACTAGTGTAGAAAAACCTAGCAATTTATCGACATGCTTCTTCTCTAATATCCTTTTTTAGCAATTGATATAGGGTTGTTTGTGTACTTCCACTCCCGCTAGCTACTCTCTTTTCTTTGTCCTTGGAGCTAATTTCTTTTATTTCATCATCATCATCATCATCATTTCCACTATATTGATGGACCTTTCTTCTCTTTTCAATTGCTTCTAGATTTTTCACTAAAACACCTAAAATCATCTACTTAACATTTTCTGGTACTTGCTGACATGGATCAACATCCTTACGAGTGCAAACCAAATGCTATTTAAAACGAAAAATACCTTCACTGATAATTTTTTGACAATACTTGAACAAAACTTTTCTAGAATTCTTATTAACATATATACTATGTTGTTATCTCACATCAAGCCTATTACCAAAAGCATTTTTTCTAGATGCCATAAGTTTAACAATTCAAGGATCAACTCAAATCAATCATATTATCAATCCAAACATTTTATGATTGTAATTAATTTTTTTGTTAAAAACAAATACCATAATACATGTGTTAGAACAATAATGCATCTAGATATTAAACATCCGGCTATCAAAAAAGGATTAGCATAATACTGAATTAAAAAACTAATTAAAATCAGTAACCTAGTTAACAATTTTAAGAAGTAAAACATTGAATCCAAAACACATAATATAACATTATAAATCATGAATTACGTTTTTCTCCAAATAATTTATCTGTTGTAGTGTTTTCCTCTCTATCCTGTAAGCTTTGAAAAATAAACAAGTCAAAGTATCAACTGTCAAACCATTCTAAAAAATAAACAAGTAAACCATTTTTAAAATCATAATCTAGTTTTCTATCAAACCATTATGTCAAAGTGTTTTCCTCTCTAGTTATCTATTGTGAACCCAGTTTTCTGCCATCTAATAACATTCAAAATCAAAACTTTTTTTTTTAATGTGTCTTAAACAACCTCAATGGCCTTCAATCCTCCACAGAAACTACAAATTTAACAAAAAAAAACACTGCTAAACAACAATCAAACGTACTCAACTCAAGCATTCACAAACAGTTAGCAAACACTGTTTGACTTATTTTCGAATAACAACTTACCCTGAATAAAAATTCACAGACTTGTTTTTGAAACCTAGCCCATCAAATTATAAACCTGTCTTTTTTGTTATAAAATAAATAAAAATTCAAACAGTTGTGTAAATTGTAAAATTCACAGTTCTCTCCAAACAAGTTAAACAATTGTGTAAAATTCACAGACTCGTTTTATGTGTGACCCATGGAAACTAAATTGTAAATATAAAAACACCAATTTAGACAGCTTAATTAACTGGGATTTGATGAGAGACCCATGACACAGGGGATAGGGATATGTTTGCAATTTTACAAATAAATTACTCTAGACTCTAAATCTTGAAGCTATTTGCAGAAGGTGAAAAAAGATAAATAGAATAAATTACAATGGTTGGTGGAGACTGGAGAGCCGCCGCTATTGTTGTCTGAAATATGGATCTCATGGTGGCTGGTTCTCCAACCGTTGTTGTTGTCTGAAATCTGGATCTTATGGTGGTTGGTGAAAAGGATGTCGTCGATGATGGAAAAATAAAAAAGAAAAGGGTTATTGGTGGTGGACCGGTGGTTGATCTTTGGGACTTAGACGGCTGAGAGAAGGAGAATAGGGATTTAGTAACTTAGGAATTTTGATTTTTTTCCTGTGCTGTGTTTTATGAAAGTCGATGAAGAAAAAACATGTTACGTGTTAACTGTTTTGCCTTTTATTTTGTGTGTGTACTATCTAATAGGTCAATAATCGCTTGACACATGGAGCTAGAGGGAACAATTATTCACATTTGCTCTTTTGTGCTAAAAGCGTTAAATCGGTGGTGAAATCGCGTTTTTGCGCGATTTCACATAATTTTAGCGATTTTACCCGATTTCACCCATTTTTTAGTTTTTAAAACGATTTAGCACGTTAAGTGTATATTGACTCATAAAATCGTACGATTTTATGAGTTAAATCGTGATTTTAACAATCTTGATTCTCACTACTACATTTATTTTTATTTAAATACTTGTATCCATTTTTGTTTTCCATTGATAAGGCTGTTATTTAATCTATTTGAGTATTTATTTTTCCTATTTTTCATTTATTTATTTTTAAAATATAATTAACTATTCTTCAGAAACAAAATAAAAATCTCAAATTGGTCACAGCTAATTAATTTCTTAATTAATAAATTTTACTAAAAAGTACAAAAGATGAAAAGGAACAAATGCTCTTCTTCACTCATAGCAACCCCTCTAATTTTGTAATTAACTCGAAGAGAAGGATATTAAATAAATAAATAAATCCAAGGACAATAATTTCAAGAGTGAAGTTCACACGGAACTGCTGCATGTTGCAATAAATTAGCACCCACATCATTACACGACCATATCAAAAACCTTAATAAGCGAAAAAGCAATCAAATCATTCATTGATAAAGGAAAAAAAAAGACAAAAAAAGAAGAAGATCAGAGGTGGTCTTCAGGGCCAACCATCTTCTTCTCCTGAATACAAAGCGTTATAATACTCCTCAACTCAGCTGAAAACAACGTGTTAAGAACTTGATTAGAAGAAGGGACATGATAAGACTACGACTACTATCTAGCAAGAAGCATGTCTGTTGCAGAAATATCACCTCTTCAGAAGATATTGGTCTGTAGATCCTGCATTCCAGGATCCACAACTTTGGCTTCCCTTTCTTCTCCAGACTCCAAAAATGGTGACTCGAGCTCAGGAGGATTCTGGGAATCCATGAATCTGTCAGTGCCTAAACTCTGCTACTCTAGGATACGAAGTGATACAAGGACAGGTTTGTTATTATCTTACCAAGCAGCGAACCAGTGCCCAGTTGACACCCTTGAAGAATGGATGCCGTTTAATATCGTTCGCTCCTTCTCGCGAACCCAACCTGTTTTTGGGGTCCCTATGCAGCAAACGGTACATTAACTGCTTCGCGTTGAGGCTAACCTGCTCCATGACAAAGTTAAGAATTCCATGTTATTCTCCCTGTCGTAAATTCTTGTGCACAGTGACGAACGCTCCCATGAAGACATGAGCGCATACTCAAGAAATTATCTCACCGGTATACGTCCAGGGAATTTGAGATCCTTGTGAAGAATGTTGGCGAATGTCTTTTGCCTGGTCTTCCCCCTGAATGGTGTGTATCCATAAAGCATTTCATATAGCAGAATTCCTGCGACCAAAAAGAGAATCAAACGAAAGAAGTTAGAGAGGAAGAATATTAGAATCCTGAAAGCTACAGTTTTGCCAAATTCAATGTCTAATTGATCGAAGCATGATGATGGACATGGCATCAAACATTTAAGACATTTCAAAGATCAATGTGGTAGATAATTACCTAGAGCCCACCAGTCCACGGCACTGGTATGGCCTGCCCCAGTTATGATTTCCTGCAATGACAGAAGACAATTCAAATTCTGTAAAACAAAAGAGAAGAATAGCGTACGCATGAAAAGAAGTAATAAAACCTACGTACAACTTCAGAAAAAAAAAACTAAAACACGAATAAGATCAAATATATATATATATATATATATATATATATATATATATATATATATATATATATATATATATGGAAAGCAGGTTCAAGTAAGAAAACAAACTGGAGCTATATACTCTTCAGTCCCAACAAAAGAATTTGATGCTCTCATTGGTTCAGCCATAAAGACTGGCGGCGCCTGCTGATGTTTACGGTGCCTTTTCTTTTCATTTGTACTTGGAATCAAGAGCTGAAGAGAGCATAAAAAAAATATTATGTTAATGTCAGTATTGAGTTACAGGTCAGAAAAAAAAAAATTAGAACTGAGTACATACCCTAAGTAGCCAAAAAGAAAATTCTTAAACAAAACATTCTTAGGCATATAGAAGAAATGATGTCAAGTGGGAAAAAGGATAAAGTGCAGCTGGGATACCTGGGGTTTGCAGGATGTTAAACATGATAGATCAAAATCTGTCAAGGCCACATGCCCATTGCTCTGAAGTAGAACATTCTCAGGCTTTAAGTCCCTGTAAATTATCCCTGCAAGAGAATCAGCAGAATTCTGTAATTAATGAAACCAAGGGAAGAACATAATAGCCTCGTAATCCTTTTATTTATTGGATTATAGTTTTGGAAATTATGTGATTCCAATATTCACTGAAAAGTTCCTAGCAGAAGACACTGCTTTCTCCAGACTCTTTATTCACCTAAGTTAAAATCACTCTTCTGAGTTTACTAGGAGAAAAGCTTCAAGAGCCAGGACAAAAATAGTTTAATATAACTGCTGATCAAGCAAGCCACATAGAAGAAGGGATATCTAGGGAGAGGCAAATCAGAATATTACAAAAAAAATTCTATGCAACTCAAATTAGAAATTACGTTCATACTTCCAAATATATATTAGGGATAACGTAGGAGACATCTCTATTCCCCCCCGGAGGAATCTTTAGAATTACCATTTCCACTGCTTAGCTTGCTAACTTAGAAGAAAAGGTAAAAGGGCAACGGAATGTTCTTGTACAAGTCAGGGCCATCATTCATATGGATTCAATCATCGCTTAGTGTCAGTTTTGAAAACTTTAAATATTAAATCAACTCATTTCTTGCAATAATTACATATTGATGATCAACTCAAATATCTACCTTGACAATGAAGGTACTCCAATGCAATGACTACCTCTGCAGCATAAAATCTACAAAATCATAAGGAATTTGTCAGGTATTTCATAGTTACGAGTCCCAAAAGTGACTAGGCCACTTATGGACAGCACACACATTTTCAAAATGATCTGTCCTCCTTTGGGAATAAAATCTGCATTTTATTGAACTAAATTGAGAGTAAAGAATATCCAAGTTTCTTGCTTCATTTCTAGTGAAATTTTTTTTTACCATCATGAAACTATTCTTTGTTTTTACCTCACAGCATCTTCCTTCAGCACCTTCTTTGGCTGTCTGTCCAAAAGCAGGAAGAGCTCACCACCAGGGCAGTAATCAGTTATCAGACAGATATGTGTTTTGGTCTGAAACATTATCATTAGAATTTTAATAATCTACATATGACTCAAGTAAGTGAATCTTAAATACAGATTCAAATACAATCACTTGACAAGCACCTAAACTTTAATGTTCACCATTGCAAAGATTAGGCATTCTAGAAAAAAACTGTCAGTTCAACCCTTGCCCATTGTCTAACCTGAAATGATGCATACAACGCAGGAAGAAAAGGGTGGTCCAACATGTCAAGAATCTCTCTCTCTGCACATGCTCTATGCACCTGCATTGAAAGAAAGCATGGATGAACATCAGAGCATAACCATGGCATGTAATTTATTGGCTAACAAGCAGCTATAACACTCAGGACATTCAGTTTATCCAGAAATACTCAAAACTTTAGAGTCATAAAAACAAGTTTGTGGAAACCAAAATGTCATAATCTAATTTTAGTGAAAAAAGTATCAGCTATAAACATGAATTGCTGAATGTGAAGGAAAGTTAGCTATTTGACCAGCAAGAATCGAGAAACTGTAGATATCAAACGTCAACATTAAAGATAGTTAATAGTTACCTTATTGCGGTTGAGCATAGCAGCCTTGTCCATAGTCTTCATGGCAAAAAACTGACCAGTTCCATACAATTCTACCAAATGCACGCTGCGTGCCGATTGACAAGTCAGAAAACAATTTTCAAGATTAATTCAGCGTTAGTATAACAAGTGAAAGGAAAATGATCTTGGTTAACAAAAAGACCGATTAAAAATCTATTTGAAAAAGCAAACTATCAGCAACACGTTTGTATGATTTCTTGCTACAGGTGCTGGAGATAAACCAAGGAAATGGAAATCCCTCTACTATGAATCACACAAGTTCAGCGATCTGAGGATTCAGTACAAAAATGGAAAGACAAACCTGCCAGTGTCACCGGATCCCAGGGGCTTTACTGGCCTAAAATGCTTTAGGCCTAATTGTTCTCCACTTTCTAGAATCTGCAGATAGGTGAGCAAAAAAAAAAAAAGAGATAAAATTGGCATGTGCACATTGAAGAAAAATTGAAGTCCGACAATTTGCAGAACGATGCCAACGATTTGTATATCACGTCATAAAATCAGCTTTGGATCACTTGACAATGAGATTGTAATCTATTGTCATTGTTACACATATTCAAGGATCCAAAAGATAATACCTTTTGAATCGCTTTCCATGAAGGGCTGTCCTTTCTGTGAGGCTTTGGATAAACCGCTTTTGAATGATTTGCCCACAAATCTTCTGGTCTCTGCAGATAGGAGAACTTTTTGCTAGAATCAAATCACAAAAGGACTATTTAAAGATAGGATTACTTTTTGCCGTTTAGGGAGTTACCATATTAGCATCCGGAAGTTCTCTCACTGCGTCATCAACATTTTCTGCAGTTTGTTTCACCTGATAGTGGACACCAGTCCAGCTCGTTAGGGGAAAATGTATACCTCTAGAGAGACATTGTTAACGATGCGGATGAAATAAATGATCGTGACAATATTAAACCACTGCTTCTTCAGGAAATGGGAGGTGAAATTTTAGCATTCTTGAGCTTTGAATTTTCAGAGAACTAATTTGACATGTATATTAGCAGTGTTGTCTGAAAATCTTAGCTTTACAGGGATTTAAACAGAGAAAAGAAGAGAATTTAGACCAGTTGTTCACTCTCTATAGCTGTTGTCTCTGGGATACTATTGGTACGTGGCTCAACATGTTCACTGCCATCTAGTTGTACTCCAATAAAATACTGCACTTCTCCCTGTTCACAAGAAGATAAAGCTCATAAAGAACCTTTCACTTTGGATTTCCATGAGGATTCGTTTCATACAAATAGTGAATTACGAGATACAACATAGCATTTTTTGGTTTGAAGAGATGCAGGTGATGTACCTTTTGGTCACGCATAGGTTGCAGATGGAACAGGTTCCAGAACTTCTTACCTGGATCAAGTTTGGAAGGCCATGATTAACTTAAAGGGGAAAAAATTAAGAAAATTACAGGTTTTCTTTTTATGGTGTCAACAAGAACAAGGAGAGGTGTTCATTTCAGAATTAGCATTACAGTAAGAATAATAATAATGAGAGAACCTAAGAAGGAATGTTCTCCAGATTTGTCTTGAAATGCTTTATACTTGATTAAAAAGAACAGATCAATATATGAAAATAAAGGAAGTAGCAAGACGCATAACAGCAGTAATATTCGCTTTGCTTTGAAGGCATATAAATACTACCATGAGCATGTAAGAAGTAATCTAAAGCTACATGCTTTTGAGTTAGCTATCCATTCTGAAATGTCACAGAGAATTCAGACAGCAAAAGTTAGCTTACCACTCTTGGTATAGTTAATCAGCTGCACGGTGACATCTGTCTGGTTATCAATTGCTTCCCTTATTTTCCTCACAGTCGATGGATCAGTTTCAGGCCCTTGCAAGAATCTACAAAATCCAAGAATGAAATAGATTGCAGTATATTCATTTGAATTTCATTTTATTTATAGACTTTAAGAATGTTTACTGCACAAGTCTTCTTTTAATCCAGGGCACTGATGTGGTGTCAACCTGGCAGTTTTAATGTCCCCTCTCCTGTAGAAACATGGCTAAAATCTTTGACATTTAAACATGACTTGAAACAAATTTTCATCCCACTGGAATCAATGTCTAGCTACCCATGTTAATAGCTTACTCATTCATGAAGTCTATGTTTAAGTTCAAAAATAAACTGTGTCATAGTAAGTTATGGTTACAATTAAGAAATTAATCTAATGTTTTCAGATAAATTCAAACTAATCACAGCATTTCAGAACTGCATCAATTCAGGAGCGTACCTGCAATTTCTTCCCAAGATTTCTTCACGACTGTACTCTGTCAGCTCTAAGAAGCTATCGGAGGCAAATATCTGAGAATTTTAAACAGTTAGGAAAATTATACATCTCAGTTTCCTACTACATCATGCAGAATGAATAAATAGATGTATCTTGTTGAAGTGAGAATCTTACAATGGGATTATCAGGCAGCCTTGGATCAGTGATGACAAAGTTTTTCTCTATACGTTCAAGAGTGGTGGCGAGATCAATACCCTTTCTCATTTCCTTCTTCCTCACTTTGTCATCAAGGCTATCAGGCCTTGCGTCGTCATCGTCGTCATCACTCTCAAAATCATCATCGAGAGTAATTCCAACATCAAAGCTCTCATCATTGGAATGAGTACTTTTTTTCATGAGACTAAATCGAATGACCAAACAATAGATGTCAAATAGTAGAATAGGAAGATATGCCAACAAAGAAAAAAAAAAAAAAAAGAACGAATCGCATGCTGGTGTCTACTGCTACAATGGCCATCAAAAAGCAGTTATACCCCATGAAAGAAAGGCGGCTAGATTTTCTTGGTTCCTTTTCCGGCAACTCGCTGATACGTTGCATTGAGTTTCGAGTACCCCCGTGAGAATTCCGTCTATTTGGAGCCACATTCTCTGAGTTTCGCCTCCCTATAGCTCCTTTTCTTTCCTCTTCTCCACCACCTTCTGATTTTCTCATCAACGGACGATTGGTTGATTCACTGAGTGCACGGGGTCTGTTCACTGCTTGAACAAGTTCTGTTACAGAACTTGTAGCCATTTCTTTTTGACGTGCTGCAAAGCAAGATATTGGTGTAGCTCAAATGTACGTAAGACAAAAAAATTGAGTTACCTAATCAAATGAAAAGAAAAGGTAAATCATACAATAAGTTATCTGCTTATTTGCGTATCAGTTTATACTTTCAAATGTCATTTGTTAAGGAGCCAGCATCTTTGTTTCATTTGCGCAACTCAACCATATTTTTTCTGATATTTCATCAAAAAATCAGTTTATACTCATGTACGTAGCAGCAGCAGTATGACTGCTCTAACCGAAGGCCTCCTATCAGTTCGATAGCAGCGAACCTCAAAACCATTTAAGAACATATATAGTTGTCTTGTTTTTATTCGATGTTGCTGCAATTTGCATGTCTTTAGTTTTTGAGACTAGAATGTAATTAATGCTAAGATTTTATCATAATCTTCTAAATCTTTTCCTTCTACCTCAGTCCTCAGGTATGGTATATGGCTTGATGATGATTACTTGACTGCAAAGGCAACTCCTCTCCTAAAAAAAGAAGAGAGTTGCTTTCGCAGAAAATCAATCATCAAGCTAAACAACAAGAAGCTAAGATTGGTTCCCTCGTGATACCGCAACAAAATCTACTTTAGGACGTTCTATGGATGTCAGCTAAAGCACAGAACAGGGTTTTAACCTTCCTTTCAAAATCCCAAGAAAAGGGAGAAAAAAAGAAAAAGTTTGTTGTCATGATCTGAAGAGGCCATGAATCCTCCTCCATGTCATGTCCAATGCTGGCCACTGAAGTAAGATCAATAATAATTGCGTGACATATAGTCGAATGAACAGTAATAATAATTGAAGGGAGATAAGAAGCTTGGAGTAGTACCGTCGTATCGGATCAAGGATCCAGGCAATCCATTGGGACGCAAGGTCTTATCCTTGGACCCCTCAGTATGCTTGCTAACCTCCACTAGCATTCTGCCAAGTAAGCAGACATAAGAACATGTAAACTGGCAAGATGATAGATATATCTACCATTTTAAATTAATTGTCATATATTCTCCCCTCTAATTTTCATTTTCAGACCATGCTCTCCCCCCCCATCAATGGGGTCCAGAGGCCATCACTGTCAAGCATTGAGTCTCGGTAGCAGGTGGCCAGTAAGAGTATGGCTAGCTAAAACCCCAGTTGGCACATCAAAAAAGAAAAAATAAAAAATTGAATTATTGGGTTGGGCATCTTATTCGTATGGCATGGGGCGTTTCTTCTTCCTTTTCCTCCTCCTTGCTTATCATGTCGCGTCTGTGGGATACAACCATCTCCTAAATTCTAGATCTACTTGCCATGTTTTTTCTTAAACCCGTGTCAAGTCTAAAGCCAGATAATGTGTTGAAAAAAGATAGAACAAACTCTATTAAAATAATATTACTTTAATTTTATTTAAAAATAATATTAAAAGGAAATATTAATTTTTTTTAAATAAATCAAATTAAATTTTGATTAAATCAACTACTACTTAACCTAACATGTAGTTAACTCATATTTTTTTCCATATGTAACTCTTTTATTTTGAGATCTTTTTAAGTGTGATTTCGGTTATTTTTAAAATGTTTTTTAGTTAAAAATATATTAAAATAATATATATTTTTATTTTTTAAAAAAATAATTTTAACATTAATATATTAATTAAAATGATTTAAAAATACTAAAAATATATTAATTTAAAGTTAAAAAAATTTAAAAAATTTAAACTTAAAAAAATATTTTTAAAATATAAAATTAATATGATGTCAGAAATATATTAAAAAAATATTAAATCTAAAACCTCATGGATATGGGATGTCACTTCTGATGATTACTAAGATAAAGGATAATTTTTTAAAAAAAAGAAAAGAAAAGAAAGTAATTACCCAATGAATTTGAGGACTTTGCCAGAATCGTCCTTGATGGGTGCAATTGTAAGAAGGTTCCAAAAGGGAGAACCATCTTTCTTATAATTCAACAATCTCCCACAGTAAGTACCCTCTCCTCGTAAAGCCTCCCTGATTTTCGCTACATCTTCTGGGTCGGTGCCTGCACCCTGTAAGAACCGACTGGTCCAACCCGCCATGTTCATACACACAAATGATCACCATTAATACACCACTGATGAAAACCATTAGTACGTTGAGAAAAATGCTTACCAATTCCTGCCAATGACCTCCTTAGAGGTATATCCTGTCATTTTAAAGAAGCCAGCACTTGCATACAAGATTGGATAGTCTGGTTTTGTGGCATCTGATACCACAAATGTTTGTTGGAACGAGGACAGTGCATTTCTTATGTCTTCAGATACTCTTGGGATATTACTGTTGTTACTGGTCCCTCCATCATCTGATAACTCGCTAGAATTTCTCACCGAGTTATTCGAGTCCCTTCTTGATGTACCCGGCTTTGCATTCGGGTCATCCCCGCCCGAAGTTCTCACGCTAACCCCTTGTGGCTTGCCTGTCTCGTCGTCGGTCTTTAGCACCAGGCCCCACTCAGCCGCTCTTTTTGCTGCCACCCCAATTTCACCCGACAGTTGTTGTTTCGGTTTTTTCTCGTCTTGCTGTAGGGGTGGTACTGAGGTAGGGACCGGGTCCTTGAGGGCCATCCATGAGGTGGTGATGGGTGCTTCTTCGGGTTCGAATTCGGGTTCATTTTTAGCACTTGAATCAACCCAGCTTTTCCAGGTCGGGTTTGGTGAACGAAATGCTGGGTTAGTGGGTCGGTTCAAGTAGGCATTGGAGGGGTTGAATACTTCAAGTGATCCCCGGGAGTCTCTTGGCAGTGGTGGCACGTTACCAGCAGATTGCTTGGATGACTTGTCCGTTGCTTCCATTTTATGACGATGACCTGCATGATGCCTTAACTGGTGAAACAAACCACCACTTATATACTAATAAAAATACAATTCTCGATGTATTTAATAATTTTTCATATATAGATCCCTCATTTTCATTATGCTAAAAGATAGATATTGTGCATGGCATGTGGAGCTAAATCCACCACAGAACTGTACGTAGGGTATGAACTGGATTGACGACGACATGGAGTGCGATATCTCTAGCAACGCAAAAGTAATCTAAAATGAAACATCTAAACATGAGGTGAGGAAGAAGTGTGGAGTCAATATTTGGGGAGGGTGGGGCTGGCGGGTCATGCATGTTCATCTACTAGTGCCGTTTTAACTCATGTCAGCTAGCTGAAGTCTAGTCACTATAAAGGAGAACCTTCAGCCTTTTGGATTATTGCTTCTTTTTTTCTCCTCAACAACAACAGCAACAAGACACGGATAAACACAAACTTACTTTAGATGAATTAATGCAGTCTGAACGATCAAGAAAGTAACGGGAAAACAAAATTGAATTTGGTGTCCGAGAAAACAAAATAATGTTCGGGTAGTTTGATAATTACAGCTGTCTGTCTCCAGCAGTAGTTTTCGTTTGCTGGCCCGTGAGAGTGAGTGGTATAGCAGAGGTGGCACAGTATTCATGACAAAACACAAAAGTATTTGAGTTTGTGAAAACTGAGTTCAGAAACTTACAGCCTCAGAATATTACTGTTTGCTCTATTTTTATCAGAAAACGAAAAGAAAATTACCATGCAAAATTGTCACAAGGAAAACAACACTACGCCTTGAACTAAACCCGCTAGTAAATCAGCAGTCACTCGTGACCATGCCAATAATTGGACGTTGCACAGAAAACTGGATCAGCTGGCTAACAAATTTAGACAAAACAAGAAAAGAAAAAGAAAATGGACTCTGAATTGATCGAACAAAAACAAGGACATATCCCAATACACAATTAACAAAAAAAAAAAGAATTAAGTATTAGCTTTTTCTGATGAAAATGTATAGCCAGCTGCAGAAAAGAGCACTGATATACTAGTAGTAAAAACAAGAATTGATCGTTTGATCGTACCTGGAGCTGATAATCCAAGTCTTTCTTCAATGTCTTGAAACTAACTAAAACTGCTGATCACCTGGAGGTTGTATTTGTATATATAGTAATGATCATAGACAAGGAATGATTGTACTGAGACTGTGGAAGAAACGACGAAAATAATTGAGCAGAGAGAACTTTTAATGCAGAAAGGCCATGATAACACGAGGAATGATTGTCGAAAAAGCTTGGCTCTCCCCCATCCCTCGACACCTATAATTCACATGGCACCTGCTCGAAACCCTAGAGTTCTTACCCTTATTTTTCCCGCAAGAAACAGATCCTGTATGGGCCATATAATATTAATGGTGAAACTTGCTACTTCTGTTTCTAGACAGCTAATCACTCGCACATCCCCGATTTCGGCTGCCGCTGTTTTTGCTCTCAAGGGAGGAAAGGGGCTGGCGACGAAAGCAGAAGCAGGTTAGATGAGAGAGACGTCTTGCACGTTGGGGGTTGCAGCTTCTACCGACCGGGCCTTCCTGGGACAATGCTTCTTCTCTGTCTTCGTGTCTCACCGGTGAAAAGTTTAGATCAGGATAGAGTCATGATCCTTGCAGCTGCTTTATGTCAGAAAAGAAAAACATAGTTAGCTATATATTTTTGCTAGCTATGAATTTTACCAAATAAATATTAGGGATATAGTTTAGAGGCGTGTCATAGTGGGCACTTTTGTGTGCGTATTTGAGGAGAGGAAGGGGAAAAAAAAAAAAAAAAAGTATGCCCTCTTGGGCATGGATATTAATTAGAGGTGGACATATTCCCAGCTGTATAGGCTGTGGTGTCAGGATATTTGCCCATTAACTAGTTGATATTATTCTCATAATTATCATGATAGTTATACGACCGAGTTAAATTTTTCTTTCCACAGCCACTAGTTTTTAAATAACTACTTAAATGATTATATTCAGTTTAATTTGGTTTTTATTAAAAAAATAATTAAATTTAATTTTTTTATATAAAAAATTAATTAAAACCGGTTCAAATCGATTTGACTCGGTTTTTTCTAGTTTTAGTATGGTTTGGTTTTTTCAATTTCAGACTTATGAAACCGAAACCGAACCAGTTGGTTTTTTCAAAATTCTAATCATTTTTTTTTCATGGTTCAGTTTTTTTTTTGTTATTTTTTTCTGGTTTTCTCAGTTTAATGAGTTTTTTAATTTTTTTGCTCGCCCCTACTACTTACCATTAACGATTTTATATTATTTTTTTTACAGTTTGAAACTTGTATAATTCTACGTTATTAATTTAACTTTATATTAAAAATTAAAATAATAGTATTTAAACTCGTAATTATTTAATAAAATATAATTTTAATATTATATAAAAAATATCTATAATTATAAAATTTATAAAAACCCTTAAAATTGTTTTGTATTAGGACATGGGTAGGTCCACAACGGTTGCACATAAATAAATCTAAAGAAAACACATGGAAAATAAACCCTCACAATATGTTTCGAACGTTCAAGGGTTTGGTTTTCTCTCATTAGTATAATTAAATTAAGAAAAATAAATGAGTGTAGCAAAATATTGTTTAAACAATGTAAAACATTATTCATTACAATGTTCATTTGAACTGTTCATTAACAACTTTTTTTTTGGTTATTTGTCATTATAATTTTCAAAGTTTACATTTTAATTATTAAAATTTTATTTCTGTCACTTTATGGTAGTTGAGAAAAGAAAATGAGATGTTGAAAAGGAAAATGAGAGAAAAAAATCTTGGGCACCAGTCGCATTCAACTCATAAAAAATACTAATCTTGGCGACACTAGATTCACTTTAATATGAGAGTTTAATGTAAATAGCTTGAGCCATACTATAAAATATAGATTAGAATTTAAAAAATATGTTTTGATTTAATTTGATTTGATTATGAGTGTTTAGATTAATTAAAGTGTGTTTTGAGATTGATAGTATTTTATTAGGGTTTTTTTTTAGTATATTTTTAGATGAAATAGGTTGAAATTTGAGTTTTGAAACCAAACACATTAAATCTTGATTTTTTAATCACTGATAATTTCAAGAAAATATTTTAAAGGATGGCTAGGGCTTTAAAAAAATCGTTAAATATATCTAAATTATCATTTCAAGCCCAAAAAAACTTGGACTTGACTCTCTTATCCCCTTTTTTGTTTTTAATATTTAATTGTTTTACTTTTTGCTATTTTAAAGTAAAATCCTATTTAAATAAAAGTTTTATAATGATATTGTATAAATCATTTAATAGTAAGAAGTTAGTACTGTCGAAATTATCTTACTAGTACGAGATATTACTAAGTATATATACTACTTGTGTTACTAGCTAGAAGAGTCACTTTTCAGTTTGGTATTGCTTAGCTACAGAAGTCAGCTTCGGGTTAAAAGTGTTGTAAGACTAACAGGAGAGGAGTGTATATAGTTGCTGTTTGTGTGTTACTATTTTTAAATTATTTTGATAAGATGGTATTAAAAATAATTTTTTAAAAATAAAAAAAATATTATTTTAATATATTTTAAATAAAAATTATTTAAAAAAACAAGTGTAATTGTACTTTCAAATAGCCTAATAATCTCCTGACAATCCATTCAAACTCATGGATAATTATTGTACAGCATGAAGCTTGTCCTCTGAACAGAGAAAACAAGAATCCGTCAAAGCTTTTGTACGTAGTTACATCAAGATCCTCACGAGCAACCTTCCCCTAAACGAAATAAAAATCAATTTCCACATCCTTTTTTCAGACATGAAAAACCAGATTATGACTTGAGTAGGTGGTACCTTTTTTGTCACGCCAAACAAGTGTTGTTCGAGGAAGGTTAACCTTTAGTTCTCAAAAGAAAGATTTGGTCCAAGTGAGTTCAGTTGTCGCATCAACTCGAGCCTTATACACTAATTTAGTAAAAGACTTGGCCACGGTTCTTCGCGTGCTTGATTCCCAAAAGCATAAATATCCCCTGGGAGGATGGCGTACCCTCTATAAGATGTCATGTCTTCCATACTAAAGGCTAGTCAAAATCTATATAAACTTGGAGCATAAGAGGTGAACCAACTCAGAATTTCAAACCATGATCTAAAGTATGTTTGTCACAGTATAAAACACAAATGACTAGCATCCAATACTCCTTGGTATGTGGATGCATAGCCTGATAGTATTTGAATCGTATATACAAGATCAGGCCAAGTCAAAGTGAAAAATCATTGAGCACCAATAATTTGATAAAATACATTACCAAATTTAATAGTTTTACTGATGAAAATTTCCATCAGTATTTATACTCATAATCTGTCGGTAAGTATTTTACAGACAGGCTCACGAACAGAAGCATTCCATCAGAAAATTCTCGTCGGTAATTTCTGGTCCGTCGGTAATAAATTTACTAATGGATTTACAAATGAACAAAGCACGCAAAAAAAAAAAATTATTGCTACAGGCTCACGGACAGAAGCATTCCATCAGAAAATTCTCGTCGGTAATTTCTGGTCCGTCGGTAATAAATTTACTAATGGATTTACAAATGAACAAAGCACGCAAAAAAAAAAAATTACCTGCTTCATTCCGTCGGTATCTCCCTCGGGAAGTTTGCCATATAACAGACAGAATACCATATGCAATTCCGTCGGTGTTTTTATTTTTCCGTCAGTATATTAATCGGTAATTATAACATATCACTAACAAAATACCATCTGTAATTCCGTCGAAGAGCTAGCAGTAGCTGTGATATTTACATCAATTCTTTTTTAACTCTCTGAAATATACCGACGAATGTGGTCCATCAGTAACCCCATCAGTAATATTTTAAAATATATTTTTAAAAAATATATATTGAACATAAGTAGAAAAATAATTAAAATAAATTAAAACCAAATAAAAATCAAATATATAAAAAGAAATGAAAATAATATGTAAATTAATATTTATTATAAATTTAAATATTTATACGTTCAAATACAATAAATCAAAAACAAAGACAGCACTAAAAGAGAAGGAGGAGGCTGGTTGTTGCTAGGACCGTGGAGCCAATAAGGAGGAGCACATGGACCACCCATGTGTGATCTCATCTCCATTACCACTCGGTAGAGTTCTTAATAATCCACAATGAGTTGTTCATATTTTTCATTAAGATAAGTAATCTAATCCTGCAGTCATCGGTCTAATATCACCTTAAACTTAGGAGTTTGAGTGCTCAGAACCAATTGCGAGTATCTAATCGTCGACACATTATGGGTTGTCCAAACTTCTCAGCTGTAGTGTTAGCGGTTGTTATATTTATCCTGGAAATAAATAATAAATTCATCAAATTGAAGAAAATTATAACTTAATAAAAAAAAATGATTGAAAACTAACATACCACAAAAAGCTGGACTCGACTATCCATGAATTGCTACATCATATTTTGGTGGTCATAACTCCACACATGCATTTCAACAAAAAGCTCCATTGAGCTTGGCTCGTGTTCAACAACTATAGCCTGCAAGATAAAAAGTTGTCAATTAAATATATTTATAAAAAATAACAAATAAAAAAATGGAACAAACAAAAAAATTTACCATCCGCTTCGTATGTGAAATGAACGAAACGAAGTTGTTGGTATGCATGGTAATTGAACCGTGAACATGCCAATGTCGGTTCTCCATACCGAACTATGATCATCGAGTGAAACCTGTAGATGTCACATGTTGAATCTAGTTCGCCTATAGCGCCTCCAACATATATGGCGGTTTGCAATCCTTCTAAACCACCACGTCATTTCAGGGTGGAAGCTCGCTTTCTCTCACTTTTTTTTTGCTTTCTTCTACCCCTTGTACCAAAAATCACGCAACCTATTTGTTACCAATAAATTATTTGTTAGTAAATTTGAAATAAAATTTTAATATTTGAAAAAAAAAAAAAGTATCTTGATTTCAATCTAATCTAGTGACAGCGTGATTCTCTCAAACCCTCATCACAAGATTATCATCAACCCTCTCTCATTCAAATTTTCCCTTGCAGTAAAAATTTATTAAAGGAAATTTTAGTAATTTCAATAAACTAACCAAATTAACATAATAAAAAAAAAACTATTTAAGTTAATACTAACCTTAAACCTTGAAATTCATGCATCGACTTACGGTTTCCATTCTGATTGTTTGGAAACCTGGCTCCATTGAAACAATCGAATTTCCATTGATGATTTAAAGGACAATGTTAGTGTTCTTACAGCCTCAATGTTTATAAACCTGAACTTGCATTCGTTAAATATTATTATTTAAAAAAAAATTATTAAACATGTCGCTGTGAAAGCAAATCAAATTTATATTGAAAGATCATCATTCCACTAAGCCTTATACTTGAGGGTAAATGAATTCCACTATGAAGGGACTCTCTCTCAACGTTGCGACATCGCGCTCGACGACCCCGCGTTGTGAGTCGATGTTTATGTCTTAGGTGCCTATTTTGGTCAGCACCTAATGACTCATGGTCGTCAACATCACTGCTACAAAAACTAGCAATGATCTTGTCATCATCACGTGCAATAGACTATCCTCTAGGCATCTACACAAATTAACGGAAAAAAATTAGACGATTTCTATTTTTTAAAAAATAAATTGGCATCAACTCCCCTATATAGGAGGCTAACTAAAATTTATAAAAATGTAAATACACAACAAATATACCACAAACCAATTGATTTTATTCAATTTCTTCCAACAAATTAGAATAATTCAATTTTGAACAAAATTCTCATTTTCTAAGTGCTAATATATTTAATCCTAAATTAAAAAAAATCTAAATTAAAAAAAATTCAAAATAATAATTAAAATTAGTCCTACGCATTTAATTGAAATTGAACAACAAAATTGAAAAAAAGAACTAAAATTATTCAAAGTAATAAAAAAGTTATTTAAATAACAACTAAAACTCAACACAAAATTGAACAAATATAATGACAAAAAAACAAAAATAATTCAAAACAAAAAACACAAGTAAAGAAGAAGAAATAATGAAAAATTCTTACATTTATGGCGTGCTTAGTGTCGGCCGAGAATTAAAAAAAACAAAAGAGAAAAATAAAATAAATGAAAAGGGATTGTTAAAAAACCCAAAAAATAAATAAATAAGAAGAAAAATGAAGAAAGACAACATACCTTATGATGAGAATAGAAGATGATGCTTGATTTCGACTCGGGTCATGAACAATAATAAGAGAATGAAGAAGAAGAGAGAAAAGGAGAAAGGATAAAAGAAGAAGAATGAAGAAGATGAAGCCCTATTTGTTGTGTCTGTGGTCTTTTATATTAGGTTTTAGCGATGGAATTCTTGACTAAATATTAAATATTAATATCTTTAAAAATTTTGTCAGTGATTTTGTTTGTGAAATCAAGTTGAAATTTGCAATTCGCACGAAAAAATTCAGAAACTCCTCTAAATATTACCGTTAGCTTTTTATTTTGTCAGTGATTTCGTCGGTAAAGGGTAAACAGTCAACAATCAACAAAAGCATTAATTACTGGCCCTTTGGAATTTCCATTCCGTCGGTGATTCCATTGAGGAACGTGTACCACAGTCGAAACGACCATTAATTATCAGTGTGTTGAAATTCCTATTTTCATGAAGTGGAACAATTCCTATTGGTAGTGGAATATACTGATAAACACATTTTGTTGGTATTTTATATTTGGTTTTTTTATCGGTGTAAAACAATATCTAATACCAGATTATATATGTATTTTCTATTTATTCATCATGTAAATACTTGAATTCATAGTTGTATGCACAATGCAATAACTTAGAAAATAAAAGAAGAACATTTAGAAATGTGTTTTAATTTAAACATTTACCATCGATCTACCCTAACAAATCTTTCACAATCACCAGAAAAGATCCCAAAGTTTTAAAAAACCAAGCTCATGCACTCATGAATAATAAACACTCATGAATAATAAAAGACTTTAATGTAATCCGACTACTTGTATCGAAGACTCTTTCCTTTCCTCCATATGAATCCTCAAATTAAAAAGGATGACTTGTCAACAAATTATCCTTGAGTTTGTTCCTCTCAGTATAATATTCATTACATTGTAATTATAATATTTACCACTCAACACATTATTTGTAAAAAAAAATTTATAATCATTGAGAGAATATTAAAAATACCACAAAATCAATAGTCAAAGTAAAATACAAGTACATGACAAAAAAATAAAGAAAAAGAAAGGAACAGACTTGGGGATCCTATTACAACAAAAATAAAGAAACTATTTAAAAAAATTTATTACACCACAATTTGATGTCATCAGAAGATCTTCAAAGGTCATTTTTTTATATAAATAAAGTTTGAATCCAGAATATACAATGAAATAAAAGCTCGATGAAGGATGATGAAAAAACAATCAAATAAACTTATAGTTTCTTCCTCAAAAATAATTTTGTTCTTCAACAATCAAATATCCCAAATAATATTAGCCTCCAAGCTAACCTTTAAAATTTACCTTACACCATTTCAAGTCACTGCAGAAACAACAAATCTAGAACCACAAGTCTAGAATGCTCAAAAATTGAATATCCCACAATCCAAAACTTTCATAATATATACACATGCATGCACGTGGACATGAGACACCAGCATGATTAACGGGCATGGTGTCCCCATGGCAAACGATTCACTTCTGCAATTTTCCATTTCCAAAGTTCAAGGAAAGAGTCTTGGTTCTAGGTACTTGGTTTGAAAACAGCTCACAAAATGGATGGACTTACAAAAATCATACTGATATTTTACCCTTGTTAAAAAAAAAAACTATATTTGATTATTCTATTTGATATTTTGTATGTGTGTGAGAGAGAGAGTGTGATTTGTTCATTAGACTAATTAAACCTATGTACTTTACAGATATTTTTTAGCTGATGTCCAAATCAAGGCCGTGATATCTATAGTTTCTAGTAGAAAGAAACTCTATGCATTTGATGGACGGCCATCGGTTCAAATTTGAGGAGTCACCGGACTGCACTAAGTATTCTCTCTTAAAAAGTGCCTGAAGCTTGAGACTGGTTACGATGGACACCCTTTTGAGAACAGTGATGGTCCCGATGACAAGTAAAGATTGCATAGCTCAGAAACAAACTGCAAATTTGACGGGCCAGTGGGCCCTACATGCACCTTGTTTGACGAAAATCGCTGATTACCTGTGAACCATTGATCTCATATATATTAGAGATGGTTTCTAGGGGGTGATGCTCCGTGGCATTAGGGCCTGGGTTGTCTTTGCTTCTGTAATTTATCTTTGTAAGAACTGAAAGAGCCCTCTCAAAGTCATGCAAAGCCACTCCAAGATAATCAACTAACACCTTTCAGTCTGAGAGACTTGTCAGTTGGACCTTCACAAGACCAAAACCTCCACCCCCATATCACCGAAGCTAAGAGTATCGTGTCTTTTGCCTGACCAAAATCTCCCAGCTTCCAGTGATTGGAGGTTGCTTTTTACGTTTTCTTTTCCTTATCCAGCATCTATAGATACATTGGAAAATATAGGAAAGTTATCTAAGAGAGAGAGAGAGAATTAATAATTTTTTGTAGATTAACGTAAGTGTCAGAATCAATTTGCATGCACCTTAACTAATTCTACGAGTTCTAAAATTAATGATCATGTAACTCTCCAGTAACCATCATTAATATTGACAATCACAAGGTTTGAATCTGAGACTATAAAGAAAATAAATCTTTTTAATTTTAAGTTCTTACCACTAAGTTATCTGCTAAATAATTAAAAATGAATTAATATTACTTTGGGTTTGGTTGGTAAAAATCCAAGGGTTAATTTCTCTATTGCGTAGTAAAATCTAGACAACTATGTGTAAAGTGTGTTTGCGTTTTTAAAGCTTTATATTCTATTGTTACTAAGCAATTTGCTGACGGACATCATGTGATATTAATGATTTGTTGTTGATAGCAATAAGAAAGTGAAAGAAATACATCACTAGATCAAGTTTATATGAAGTATTAATGCAATGTATACTTAAAAAAAAAAAATGGGAGAATGGAAGTGGTTTAATAACCAACATCTATATATAATATTGTTCAATTTGATAGATAAAAAAAAAAAAGTAAAAGTAAAAGAAAATAGCACGAAATTTTCAATCTTCCATGCTAAAGAATATTCGAACAACAAATATTATACAAGGAACTAGACTATGATATATAAGAACTTAAATTCCATCATGATCAATTATATCAAAGTCTAAATGTAAAAAAAAATGAAATATATTTTACATTTTATTGAAGCAGTTGAGCAAACAATATTGATCATTTTTTTATATAAGAACATGGAGGAACAAGAAAAGTTTATTATATGAAATAATAATAACAAAACTACGATATGAAAGTAAATTCTATCTGCTTCATCAGAAATTACATTTTTATTATTACTAGGAGGTAGAACTGTTCACTCGAAATTAAAATACCTCTATATTGACAAAAATCTACGTGCGAGATTTAAAAAAAAAATGAATTCATTTAGCAACATTATTGAAATGTACATATTTAATATCTGGATAAAGCACCAATGAATCATAAAATTTGCTTTCAAGCTCAAAAAATAATCATAATTATTGTCACACCCGATGTTTAATATCTTATTAAATAGATATTTTAAAAAAATAAATGTTTAACATCTTATTTTTTTGAAGGAAATGTATTATTTATAAAATTGGTACTTAGTATTATTATAGTCATTAGAAATTATAATTAATCAATAAAAATTCTACAATACGAGACCGGTTACATTAAAAGAAAAATATTATTAACTATATGCATCTTACCTGAGATACATTACATTACTGATTTTATTTTATATCGCTAAAGATCTGTTGTGTTATGTTATCAATGGCATGCTATAATTAAGTGAGTATTCAAGTAAAAGTACTTTTAACTTTGATGTTGCTAATTAAATACTACATGGAAGAGAACTAATATTCCTTAATTTAGTATTAATGAATATTTGGTCTAAAAATATTCTCAATTGTTAATATTTCCAAATTTATTTGAGGTTCAGAAATTGTATGATTTTTATATTTGAGGTAACAGATCTTTGTAAGTTTATTTATAGCCTCAAATAATTTTTAAATTTGAATTTAAAAAAAAATAGGCTTTTGATCCACAAGAATGATAAAAATGGATTTTGCCCCTTTTTATTCAAAAATCTTTTCATTTACCAATTAAAAATTATCATCATTGTTTGTTTTTTTTTTTAAATTGATTTTTGGTTTTTAAGGTTTGTAGACTTAATGGACCATTTAATTTGGGTCAGCCCAAAAATTCATGCAACAAATATTTTGAAAATATGAAAAAAATATATATATATATTTTTTATCCTAAACATGGTATAAAAAAATCTAAATTATGCAAAGACATTTTTTTTTCTTTTTGTATGCTTGGCCATGATGCAAATTAAAAACCAATGGTTAATTTTTTATCCATTTATTTAACACGAGCCAAAAACAATTTTGCGCCACATACATATCCCTTCATTAATCAACTCACAATCATTCCTAAAATCAACCATGTTTTCACAATAACATCAAGATAAATTAAGAAATCATTCTGAGCTCCAAAATTCACCTTTAATGGAGTGGCTGAGTTAGTTGAAGCATGTCTTCTTCTTGATATGCCTGTCGATGGATAAAACAAGTTAGAAGAGGAAGAGATGCGAGAAGGCTATTAATTGGTATTTATTTAGAGTGAGTTGTTACTATTGTGGTTGATAGCTTGTAGCTGGTGTGTGTATGGCTATTTGAAGGTTGAGTTGGTGTGTGTTTATAATGTGCTTAATGAAAAGAATGAAAGAGAGACCATGCATGAGGAAGAGCTTTTTAGTGGAAAAACAAATAAGAGGGTTCTTGTTGAAAGGGGAAGAAAAATCCAAGGACTATGGTATTTTACAAAGAGGTGAGGGGAGGGAGATGGTTTTGGAGAGAGTGTGGGAGAGGTGAGAGCTTAATAGTGAGTTTTTCTTAGAGAGAAGGCTTTGGGCCTTGTGTTTAGTTTTTTTCAGTACTCAGAGCATTCCTCTCATTCTCTCCTTCTTAATTTTAGCCGTCCATTTCCCCCTCTTTTAATGCCCTCTGTTTATGCATTAAATGAACTTAGTGTTGTTTTTTAAAATGTTTTTTATTCGGAAATGTATCAAAATAATTTTTTAAAAAAAATTATATTTTTTAAAGGAAATATATGACCGTCAAAAGTTTATCACACTACCCCAAGCTCATTATGATTGGTTGCACATGAGGTTGCAAGATTTTAAATCAGTTAGTGAATATAATTCTTTTTTTTTTATTGACCTCACAACTGAAATTGTGTCGTGAAAATATTACATAAGACCAAATGTTAGAGAAACATTCTCTACTTTTCATGCCTCAAATATTGTCCTACAACAACAATATAGATAACATAATTTCAAAAGGTACTCAGAACTAATTTAATGTCTTCTTGTGGCTAAACAAAATAATGAGTTGTTGGTGAAAAATCATCAATCCCATCACACAAGTTCTAAACCATTCCCTAAAGTGAATGGAGCCTTTGTCTAAAAGACAAGAAATAACCAAGGGTATAGATATGAAAAAATAAATGAAAAGAAGAGATAATCATTCAAAAAGCAACTCATCATACCACCAAAAGTGGAGACACAATGAACCCAAACAAGAAAAGGGAAAAATTTTACATAAACCTGAAGATAAGTGTCATAAGTGTAAGTATGCATAGTCAATGGTCTCACACTTGTCACACGCAGTTGAGATAAAATTTACAGGTTTATATCAAGCCTATTTGAAACAAAATACAGTTGAGACTAATTTCATTCATAAAGACTATTTTGAAGGTTATAATGCTTATCTTGATGTTTCTAATTTATTTAAAAACCCAAATAAAATAGATAACATGCTTAGTGGTGGGATCCTTAGGGATAATTAATATGTTTTATTTGTATTATGATATTTATCGTATTGTATTTTCAATAAACAATGTCAGATTTATTTCATTTAAATAATAAACTTTAATTATATTTTAAATAGAGACATTGCTTTTCATTATAGAGATTTATGTCTGACAAACAGTGCAACAACGTACACAATTCTTAAGAGAAAGAAATACTTTAAACATTTGAAATTAACCATAGCTAATGACAGCACAATATCAGGTCCAGCAGGCATGATTAAGAGTTTTGGAAGAATTAATATTTTATCACCAAATAACACAAAACTGGGCATCAAATATGCATTATATTTACCTAAGTCCAGAAGAAATTTACTCAATTTTAAACATATACGTGCTAATGGTTATCATATTGAAATAGTAGATGAAGATAATAAATATATAACGTAATTCAGGCCAAAAGCTTGTACTTGAAAAATTATATGCTTTCTCTTTTAGAATTTATTATACAATTATGAAATCTATTAAAACAAATGTTGTGATACACCAAAAGTGTTCTAACCCAAAAATATTTATGCTTTGGCGTGATTGACTTGTACATCCAGGATCAATAATGATATAAAAAATTATTGAAAATTCATAAAGACATCTTTTAAAGAACTTGAAGATTCTTTTACCAAGTAAAAATCCATGCAGTGCATATTCTTAAGTTAAATTAATTACCAAACCATCACCATCAAAAGTTATTATAGAATCACCATCTTCTCAAAAGAATTCAATGAGATATATATGAACTTATCCATCGACCATATAGACCTTTTATGTATTTATTGTATTAATTGATGCATCAAGTAAATGGTTATATGTTTGTTTACTTTCTAGTAGAAATGTTACATTTTCTATATTAATAGCACATATTATCAAACTGTTGGCGTAATTTCCTTATTATCCAGTCAAGAAAATTTGATTGGATAATGTTGATGAGTTTACTTCTCAAGGATTTGATAATTTTTGCACTTCTATTAAAATTGATATTTAACATCTTGTTGCTCATATACATACTTAAAATGTTCTAGTAAAATCATTTATAAATTGCCTTCAATTATTTACTAGACTATTACTTATGAAATTAAAATTGTCTACATCTGTTTGAGGACATGATATATCATATGTTGTATCATTGGTTAGAATTAGACCAAGTACTTACAATAAATACTTTCATTCACAACTTGTTTTTGGTATACCACTAAATATATTTCATCTATGAACTTTTGGTTGTGCGGTATATGTGCCTATAGCATCTCCTCCACCCTCCCCTACAAAGTACTAAAATGTATCCACAACGTAGAACAAGAATTTATGTTAGTTTTGATTTTCCATGTATTATTAGTTTTCTTGAACTTTTAACCAGTAATGTTTTTAAGACACATTTTGAATATTGTCATTTTGATGCGAATATTTTCCCATCATTAGGCAAAGAAAAGTTAGTTCTTGAAGCACAACAAGAAATTACTTGGAATAACCTGAAGTTATCTCATTTTGATCTAAGAACAAATCAATGTGAACTTAAAGTTCAAAATATAATTTATTTACAAAATATTGCAAATCAATTACAGGATGTTTTCACCAACAATGAAAAGGTGGTTAAATCTCACATTCTAACTACAAATACTCCATCTATAATTAAGATCCTTGAAGGGAGAAAAAAAAATAGGCAAAATAGTAGCAAATGAAAATATATCACGCTTGAAGTGGGAAAGACTTTTTGATCCTAAATACAAAAATCCTAGAAAAACAAATTACAACAAATAGATTATAGTACTTCTGAATATTCTTCATCCATAAAACAGGCAATAAATATTATGTCAAAATCTTCTCATAATATTGATCCTCCTTGTTGTAACCCATTTTTAGGTCCCTATATATATATATATATATATATATATATATAAAGAAAAGAGAAGCCCGAAACAGTGTCGTTTTGACGACACTGTGGGTCTTCTTCTTCCCCTGGACGCGCGAGGCAGGGGAAGAAGAAGATTTTCTTCCCCCCTTTTCGCCTAATTTCTTTCCCGGTTTTTGCTCAATAAGACGCCCACCATTCGACACCTACTTGCCTCTTTTTTATCCGTTGAAAGGATAGTGGAGGGGCGGCCAACAGTGACCGCCCCACCACGTCGGCCCCTCCCCTGTTTTCCTATAAATACAGGGGGGGTGGCCGAGAGTGAAAAAAAAAAAAAGAAGAGACCGAGAGAAAGAGAGAGAAGGGAGAACACAGAAGAAGAGCAGAAGAGAAAAAGAAACAGGGGAGAAGAAGAAGTATTGCAGCCGCTGCCACCCTCAGCTCCCTAGCAGCACCGCCGACCACCGCGAACTGCCAGCAACACCACCGCTCCAGGTAACTTTCTCCCTTTCCCTGTCCCTGTCGTTCTTCACTTCAGCTTCATTTGCATTTGCATGCAGAACGTTTACGTTCTGCAGCAAATGAAGATTAATTAGCTAGTTATTGTGTTGTGCACAGTAACTAGCTAATTAATTCACGGGTTACTGTGTGCACAGTAACCCGGTTACCATGCACATGCACGGTAATTGCTAATTAATTCGCTAGTTACTGTGTGCACAGTAACCGGGTTACTGTGTGCACATTAACCAGTCCGGGCCTCAATTTTATTATGGGCTGATTTCGGCCCAATTTATTTTGGGCCAAGTCTGGCCCAGGCCACTGATATGGGCCAGGTCCGGCCCATTAACAAAATTATTATTAAGATTTTTTTTTGTTTTTTTTAGAATTTTACAATTTTCAAGCACGGTTTCTTTTATCCATTTTGGTTAATATCGGTTTGTATTTTATATCGTAAAAATACAAATCTAGTATTAAAATACCCGGTTTTTCATCAAAAACTTCCAAAAATACAAAAAAATTAAAACAAAAGAGAAAAAAATGTTTTTATGCATACGGCCAAGTGTCTCAAAGCTAAAAAAATCATATTGTATTTTTCATACATAAAAAAAAAAAAACAATGTTTTAGCATGCATTTTGGCTTTAATAACCAGTTTATTAAAGTCAAGAGAATATTGGCCAAAATTTCAAAAACAACAAAAAAAATTATTTTGTTTGTCTCTTAGTATCCGGGGTATGACATTACATGTAATGCATATTCCGGATATTTAATTCTTTTTTTTTTCGAACAATAGAACCTAGGGTATGACATTACATGTAATGCGTATTCCGAACAATAAGAAACCACAACACGACCTTAGATTTTATCAGACATTAAAACAATGTAGCCTACCTTAAGTAGGGCGTAGTTGGGGTGCTAATACTTTTCCTTTACACAACCAGTCTTCGTACCCCATCTCTGAGACCAGTTAGGGTTCCTAGTAACCAGAATACTAGGTGGCGACTCCCATTCAAATTTTCCACTAATAGGAGACAAGAATGCCTTGTCTCTACATATTTGTCAGGAATCAATCCATATTCCATTTTTTTATTCCTTGAGGGTGGACGATCATTGCGTCGTCGCACACGTGCGACATCCTGAAGAGATCCAAGTACCTAGAAATAATGAGATCTTCATAAACTATGTTCACACAGGAGAGATTTTGGATCAAAATAAAATTGTCATAGATGATGTATTTTCATTTAAGGTTGCTTTTGGCATCACTATAAGTGATGATGAAATAGAACCACAAACTATCAAAAAATGTCGACATCAAAATGATTGGCCAATTTGAAAAGAAGCAATCCAAACAAAGTTAAACTTACTTGTAAAACATGAAGTATTTGAACATGTAATTCATACGCCTAAAAGTGTTATGCATGTTTGATATAAATGGATTTTAGTTAGAAAACAAAATGCAAAAAATGATTTGAAATTGTTCGATACAAGACATGTATTGTTGCAAAAGGTTTCTCAAAAAGACCTAGCGTTGATTATGAGAAAACTTATTCTCTAGTTATGGATGCAATCACTTTCAAATTTTTTATTGGTTTGGTAGTCTCAAAAACTCTAGATATATGTTTAATAGATGTAGTTACAACACATCTCTATAAATCATTTGATAGATATTCATATGAAAATCCTTAAAGGATTCAAAATGCCTGAAACTTTTTATAATAAACTCAGAAGGGTTTATTCTATTAATCTGCCAAAATCTTTATATAGGTTGAAATAATCTAGTTGAATGTGGTATGATCGTCTTAATGAATACTTTCTAGAAAAAAAGATTTGAGAATAATGATATTTGTTCATGTATTTTTATTAAGAAAATTACATTTAAATTTATTGTTATTATCGTATATGTTAATGATTTTTAAATAAATCAAATTAATAATTAATTGGATATGACATGATTGTCGGTTATAGAGCAAAATTAGGTAATGATAATAAAGGAGTGAGTGCAAGTCCATGTTGGTTATAAAGCACGGTCATGAGAGGAGAAAAGAATAAGTTATATAGTTGAATTTAATAATATAAGAATTAAATATATAGTTATCGAAGGATTAATTAATTAATTAATTTTGATCAATTATATAGAAAAAGTTATAATTAATTCAATTATCAGCGTCGTAAAAAGCTGGTCTAAAGATATTCCTATCATTAAAGAGTGAGATTGCAAGTAAAAGGGATCCATCAAATGAGAAAATAAACTCAGATTACATGTTTTTTACTGGTTGAAATCACATCAAGCAGAGGACCTAAAAGCAACCTTACAACGGATCATAATTCATAGAAGCTAAGAACCGGACTCAATGAGCAATTCTTGGAAGAGAGCTGTAGCCCGGAGGAAAGCTGTTATTGTAATAAGATCTCTCGAAGTACTTCAATGGAGTGGGATTGACCTGCATGAACAGATAGTTCCCTGCAAAAAGATCACCAAAATGAGCCTGACCTTCCTTCAATCTCTTCAGCACCTTGGCACATGAAAGCCTGACGGCGGAGACCAGCTTAACTCTCCTCCTCAAGAATCTCCCCAGGCTTGGAACCTTGAGCCTAAACCTCCTTCTTATATGCACCCTCCTGAACCCGTACCAACTTCTTGAGTTGACAATATTGAATCTCTGCCTTTCTTCATGCTCATCACCGAAACCTTCATGCTT
Organism: Populus alba x Populus glandulosa; assembly: GCA_033617975.1. Classification (NCBI taxonomy): domain Eukaryota; kingdom Viridiplantae; phylum Streptophyta; class Magnoliopsida; order Malpighiales; family Salicaceae; genus Populus; species Populus alba x Populus glandulosa. The sequence continues at coordinate 35,795,133 of CM066143.1, forward strand.
CAGCTTGTGGTAAGGAAACTCGGGGCCCTTGGCCATCTCAGGGGGAGATAAGGGGAAGGATATCAAAAGATAGCCGTGATACGGTCAAGTTTGTGAATCATGAAGTTAGAAGGCAAGTTATTTTTCGATACACTTATTGCGAGTTTTAAATCACCTGTTGGTTTCAAGAAGCAGTTGAATACATTAAATGCAAAGGCAGAAGCTGCTGGAAAACGGAGTGGGGACATGCATTATTGCTGCTAGGGTTTTTTGTCCATAACGTACGTGCCCAATTTCCTTACTTCACAGCTCATACAACTACCATGGGATTATTGCTGTGTTCGTGTATATGATTTGTCACCACTCAAGTGCTTGTTTTTCCCATTTGATCTTGTTTGGAAATCTTGGCTCAGGTTCAACCTCACTGCCATTCACCATTACAGGTACGTCGTCGGTTTATTTACAGGAGAAACGAGGAATGCTTTTGGGCCAGCCTTTGGATTTTAATAAAAAACGCAACGATGCAATCTCACAGAAATTAGAAAACTTAAAATTGAAAATCCAATATGATTCAGCAGTGAAGGAGAAACTGAACAATCACATGAAAAATGGGGACTGGACTTCAAAGGTACCCACCCAGCAGGACTAGACCTACTCTCTGATTGATATCCTTACAAAAACTAAAATTGCACGCATGAGAATTGGGAGAATGTACAAACGGACATACATCTGAATCTGAGACCAACTGGCCAAACATTTGCAAGATTTAAATAACGAATCAAAAATAAAACAAAGAAATAACAACAATGAATGAGAAGTCTTAAGGCAGAATGCTACTTAAAAGAGCTTTATTCTTGTTTCGATCGAACTTCGACAGATTGGACATAATTGAAGGGTTTCTCCACATTCGCAACATGTCTGATGGATAAAAGAAAAATTATGCATCAATTTCTTTCTGTCAACAGAACTCCAAACATATACGAACTGATAAAAAATCAGAAGATTATATATCTACCTGATGCCCACAACCAAAGGCCATGTCCTTCGAATTACTGAGGCAAATAGGGCAAAGCTGTACAATAACAACAAAGTTAGTTTTGCAGTCAAATCAGCAGAAAAAGTAGCCTGACTTTGCTGGAAAATACGTGGAAAAGGCAAGATATAACTTGAAGAAGACAAGGCTTCCAAATGCAGTTCAATCCTAGATAATAATGCTGTTCTTAACAGAGACGCTCTTGTGTGGCACCAAATGGGAATGGCACAAAAGCACATAGCACAGAGTATGAAATACAACATACTTAAGTGAAACCTAAAACCCTAAACAAAAACAATTGACTGGTTCTAAATGCAACAGTTTTATCTAGTGAACAAACCCCTAACGAAAGCATCATATCATTGATCCAAAAGCATTCCCAACATTAAAAGCAACTTACCTGATTATCATAAGTTGAACACGTAGCAGGTGGAGCTGAGCTGAAAGGTTGGCTGTCTCTTTGATAAGAAGGAACACTTGGCTTAAAACTGGCAGGACGAGAAGGCTTAGAGCTGCTGAATGATGCTGCACCATACAAAGGTGGAGGCAGGGCAACTCTCTCAGAAACAATTCCCTTGCTCTGACTGCCCAATAAAATATGGCATAACAATTAGAATAACAAGAAAACAGATGCAACACTTCAAATAAAAAATAGATCAAAATAATAATATTAAAAAAAAAACTTTGAAACTAGCCAGAGGGGGAAGCGTGCATTACCCCAATATACCAAGCTCTATAGTTGCCTTGTACTGAGAAGGAATTTCCATCAGAGCAGAAAGCGCAAATTCTGTCTCCTTTCTTGATGTGTCCACATTCTTTGACATTATTTCTGTGAAATTCACAAACTGGAGAGAAGCAGCCATTGAAGAAGCATATGTCAAAAACCACCGTTTCTAAAAACAAAAGAGTAATTAAGATGGAAATCAAATAACACCCCAAATACTTACCTGGAAATTATCAAAATCTCGAGCAGGAATGTTATCATCAAACTCCCTCATCATATCCCAGGGCCCATCTCCCACCCCAACTAATATAATAGATAAGGGAAGCTTGCTGTAAGAAAACAGGTCGATGTTTAGGAAACAACCAGGAAAAAAAAGGAACTCCACAAGAAAAGAAATCACCCTGACTTTACCTTGCTCGTACAATGGCTTCGACGGTCTTCTGTTCCTGTGGACTTAGCTGGCCATGCTCGGTATCAACACTTCTAGTAACCTGAGACAACCATCAACAATAAATCAGTAAAGCCTTGGGAACAACACCTAGTTTGAATGAAAACTTTCCTGGCCATCAGTAACCAAACCACCATTCACATGGGAGAAATGATCAACGGTACAATGACAACAGGTTGTCAGCATTCTATAATTTCTTGCATAGATAGTCCAATTTTCCATCTCTCATTCCACTCATTTTGGTCACAAAAGCATGGCATTTCTGCCCCTTATTTGTCTCTGAATTGAGATTACAGCTGTAGAAAAGATAGCATACCTGTCCATCTGCAATTATCAATAGTACATGGTACTGGCCAGCGCTCTGCTCAACAATGGTCATTGCCATTTCAATGATTGGTGCAAATGATGTAGGTCCTGCAACAAAATGATATGCATAAACTAAAAAATCCAATTCTAGACTTCAATGAATACTATGAGATGAGAAGCACCAGTATCAAAAAACAAGATTTAAACCTGCAAGCCGTAGATTGGGCACGATTTCCCTATACCGACTCAAGACTTCCTCAAATCCATTGCAAAACCTCTCATCTGGATAGAAACTGAAGACATCCTGATCATGTGTTGATGCTGCCAGAGAAAAGTGTTTGTTATTGGCAGTTGCATCAAGTGAATGCTTATAACTAGGCAATCTTTGATCTATTGAATTCCCATAACCAAGTAATTTATCAATACATACCATCCCCAAATCCAAAACAGGGAATCAAGTTATCCTCATCAAAGGCAGCCAGCGTTTTCCCAATAATGGATATTGCTTGTTCATATGGATTAAAACCATCTCCGATATGATGCAAGCATCGTCTGTTATATGACCTGGAACCTATTATCAAATCAAATTTACTAGCTTGTTCTGCAATATGTCAGGCAACATACATTTTAGGCAAAAATGATAAACATTAACCTGTCCACTCGTTGCTCTTTGTGAAATCAATACCAACAATGAGATTGGAAGATTCAAGACCAGCACGTGCAAGAGCCTCGGTCACCTGCAAGGAAAAGGGGGATTCATTTTACTTCAAAATCTATGAAACTGGCGAAAAGACCAGAGCTCATTTCATGGAAAATGCATGACCATAGGTAGAAAATGGATGACGTTTTTAAAAAGAGAGACCACCACTACCACCAAAACTGTTGTTTAAAGCATAATAAATCATCTAAGAATGGCACAGTTACATCTGATCAAGACAAACAGACATGGAATCTAAATGATATTAAGAACCTAGCAAGGAGATACAAAACCCAAAACTTCATTTCCAAAACATGCTTGCCCACCAAATCCTTCTTAATGCTGCTTATCTGACAGAAAACCGAAATCCACATAAAAACCACAGCATGTTAAATTACCTGATGTAATGATTTGTAATCATCTGCAATCCTTGAATACTTCCTATCGAGCCTTCTTCTGTCGTCGCCACCCCCGTAGTTTTGAGAGGAAGAATAATGCTGATGCGACCCAAATGATTGTTGTGATGCATAAGGTTGCTGTGGTGGTGGTGGTGGTGGTGGTGAATGATTATAAATTTCTTGACTATGTGATGATTCTTGATAGGCATCCCATGAAGATGGATTCGAACTCCAATTGGCTTGCCTTGAACTTTTGCCCCCCATCAACTTAATTTATCTACAATAAACCCCAATAATTAAGAAAAAAACCACTTCTCTTCTCCACAAATTATTGATAACCAAGCACCAAAAATGAACTAAAAGAAACCCAACTCTCTGACTTGAATTCTTTATTCAAAACCCACTTCAGAAACACAAATATAAACCCAAAGAAAAAAGCGAAACACAAAACCCTTTAATATTTCCTGAATTCAATTAAAGAAAGGCAGAAAAAAGTGGACTCGGTAACGAAAGAAATAACCAAGAAGTTCCCAAATTTTGCTTTTTTAGCTATAGAAGCAAGTAATAGCCAAAAACAATGACTTCACATACACAACAGGCGGCGGCTGTAGAAGAGAGTGCCTTCCACGTAACTTCAATCTCCACCGCTTTAGACCATAAGTGGGCAAGAAGACAGACTGAAGACAGACAATACATGTTCTTATATCACTTGCAGGTTAAGGAATTAAAACCAATTTGCTTACAATAAATGATCAAAACACGCCACCATTAATTAATTAATCTACTTCTACAATTAAAACAAATTACAAGAAAATTAATAACAAAATATTAAGAAAGTCAACAACAATCTTAAAATGAAGCACATTACCATGATCACCCAAGATCTAATTCAAGGAGATAAAATGATTGATAGAAAATTATCTGTTTAAAATAATAAAAGTAAACAAAATCTGGAGAAGAGAGAGAGAGAGTGACTTACTAACTACTCTTGGCTGGATAATAGTCTAAACGTTAGCGAGATGGATCTGAATCTGTTAGAGAGAGAGATGATACTCTTTTCGTGAAAGTTTTTGAAAGCAAAACGAAAGGGAATAGCCTTTTCTCTTTTCTTTTTCTTTTTTATTTATTTGAGGGAATTGGAAAAGGAAAAGGCAAAGGAAAAGAAGCTCAAGCTTCGTTCTACTTGGGAAAATTTGGCAGCCGTTCTTTTCTCTCTTTTTTTTTTTTTTTTTTCCAAAAATAATATATGTATTGAGATAAATTTTGTGTAGCAAAAGGTCCCAAGTAATTCCAATAATGGCCTTGTATTTTCATCTATTTCATGCATATTGTGAGGGAGGAAATTAATTTCTCTCACTTTAATAGTAGTTCAGATTACAGTAATAATTGTTTTTTAAAATATTTTTTATTTAAAATATATTAAAATAATATTTTATTATTATTAAAATAATTTAAAATTAAAAATATTTTTTAAACACAAAAATAAATATATTTATATTTTTTTTAAAATGTGGGTTATTAATTTTTTTATTTGTGTTATGTGCCATCTTGCTTTAATTTTTATTTAATTTTAATAAACTTTTATGTAGAATTATCAAGTTTTGTATTTTTATATTAATAAAATTTGATGGCAAGTGTCTAATATCTCTTTGCATGGACTTTTTTAGATATTTCCTACCAAATTCCTACGTTGGTTTGCCGAATTATCAAAATAATACAGTAATTACTTTGTTTTTTTCTTTAGTTTAGAGGGGTTCGAGTTTTTAATGATGATAAAATATGAATTTAAGCCATCAACGTCTAGCTTATTTACAATTTATCATGTGCAATGTTGACTTCCAATTCATACGTGTACCTTACGCCAACTATTATAGTTATATGGTGTGTTTAGATATTTTTGATGTATTAATATTAAAATTATTTTTAAAAAAATAAAAAAATTATTATTTTAATTTATTTAGTAAAAAAACACTTGATTCTTATTATAAACAGTTATTACATTTTTAAATTTCTCGTAATTAGCTTTAAAAATTGTGATGCAGTGTGTTTGGAAAAGTAGGTCAACTCGTGTTTCCAATAAATTTATTATTTTATAAAAAATTAAATTTTTTATATGTTTTATATCGTTTTCATGCGATTATCTAAAAGATAATTTTTAAAAAAATAAAAAAATATTATTTTAATATATTTTAACATGAAAAATAATTTGAAAAATATCTACAATTAAATTTATAAACATGCCCTTAAAAAAACAACAAATTCATTATCAATTAATTGTCATCTTCTCAACCACGGGGAAATTAACCAAATGGAGCACACAGAGGAAATTCACCTTTTTATTATAAGATGTAGGGGCAAAATCAGGATTGTATCTTTTATTTATTTATTTATCAATGAATGAGCGGTTGCCTTTTGGATATGCATAAGATAGAGAGTAGATATGGATTTGATAAAGATGTGTCAATGTCTATCCCGTTATTATATATTGTGTGTCTGGCTGCGATTGGGACACCACAATAAAATTTGTTTCTTTATTTTGACTTCAACTATTCTTTTTGTATTTTTTACTCTCCCAGACATCTGAGGGTCACCAGTAGAATTTCAAATTTAGTTTTAATATAACAAGATAAAAATGAAGTGTGATGCATCTTCCAATATTAAAAATTCTTTTACTGTTTAGATCCTGAGTGTATTTTAAAAAATTATTAATTTGAGTGTAATAAATTTTATAATCACTAAAAATTAAAGATTTACTTGGTCGTTAAATTTAAAATTTTAAAAATTAATCGAGGTATAAATAAACTAACCCCAATATTTACAATTAAAAAAAAATAGTTAAGAAACTTCAAAGGATGAAATTGTAAAAACAATTCAAAATACAGTTACAACGAAAGCCCGTTTTAAGAATCTGTTGCTTGACTATTACTGCATGTTTTTACGTCGTTAAATACCTTTATCCTTGCCCAATCATCGCTTAAATTTTGTATTATCCAACTTTTGTGTTTTTGGTGGCTATGCAAATATCTTAGCATATGAAAGACTACGACTGGGTTTTGAGCGTTGCAATGTTTCTTGCTTGGATGTCATATATGACCGACAATATAGAATATATAGTCAAAGTCCGGCATCGTTTTTGGTTGGTTCTCTGTAAAATGGCGGCCACGCGTGTTTTTGTCAGCACCTGTTTGATTGAATCGTTTTTTTTTTTTCAAATTCTTAATTTTCTTATTTTTAAAATAATATATTTTTTTAACTTTTTTAGATTATTTTCATGTTCTAGTATAAAAAATAAAATTTAAAAAATAAAAAATATTATTTTAATATATTTAAAAAAAAAATCTCTACCATATAATCAAATAGGTTCTTAAAGCAAGTGTTAGGGCATCTCCAATTAAAGATAAAAATAAAGAGCTAAAATTAAAATATTAAAATATTTTTTAACTTTTTCCTTCTGATTATGCAGCCTTGAAAGGATAGCCAAATAAAGAGCTAAAATATTTTTTTTAATCAAAGAAAAGTCATTCCTACATATTTATATATATAATAAAAAAGCCAAAAGCATTAAAATAGACTATTTAAGTGTTGTTTTATCGAGGAACTCTACACCCAATCTAGGTTCCTAAATCGCATCCAATTTTAGAGATTTTATTTTAGAACGAAAAACTACAAGACTAATTTCAAATTTACAATATTAAATGTATTAATTAAATAAAATACTAATGCTTTATTTTATTAATTAAATACCTTGAACTAACGATGCATATAATAATTTGTTTAAAATCTATCAGTCCAACAACTAAGACCTTATTTGGCTACGTGATTGGACTGTATTTGCAAAAAAATTATTTTTTTTTATTTTTTTTTAAATTTATTTTAGATAATTTTAGACCATTTTGATGCATTGGTGTCAAAAATAAATTTTTAAAAATAAAAATATATATTATTTAATATATTTTCAAGTAAAAAACACTTTAAAAAACAATTATTACTACAATAACAAACAGTACTTAATTGTAATACATTACACAACTATTTTTAAAGAGTAAATTATAATTTAGTCCTTGTATTCCTATGATTTTAAAAGTTAGTCCCTTTATTTTTTAAAAAAATACATAATTTAGTCTCTTAATTAAAGTTTACTATTTACTTTTAAAATTTTTTTAAATTACCTTTTAAATATATTTTTAATTTTTTAAGATTGAAAGTTTTTATTACAAATGAAGAACAGCTAGGTGGAAAAACAATTTAACTATAATAAAAAAACCATCTCAAGGACCTAGGTACAATCAAATATTAAAAACATAGGATTTAATAGTAGGTTTCTTTAAATAAAGGGATCAACTAATTATTTCATTAGATTAGAAACATAAGGACTAAATAATAATATTTTTCTTAATCATCAGACACACAAAAAAAAGCCAAACTCGTACATTATTTGAAGGATAAGGCAACTCTCCAAATTCAAAAAAAAAAAAAAAGAGGGGGGGTTAATAGCATCAACTCGTATCCAAATCTAATTGCATAAAATAACCAACTTTTACATTAACAAATCAAAAGAGAAAGGAAGTTTAGTATGCTAATTCGGGTTGACTTGGATTTTTTTTTATTTTTTTAATTGTTTTTTTTTTCAATTTCATAATTTAATATTGAGTTTATTAGAAATTGGATTTCATAATTTTTTTTTCTATATGGTTATCATGATCTTATAACCCGATTTGAGGATTGACTGGTTCATCTGATTGACTTAAATGAATCAAATATATTATCGTTTCAGTATTTAAATATAAAAAATCTCATATTGAATTTTTATTTTAAGTCAAATTATATTTTTACTGGTCATTCGAGTTGTCTTTGGACCCGGCAAATTGACCAAGTCATATCAGGTCAATCCTCACACAATTTAAAAAACTTTTCCTACTAGAAAAAACATTAGCAAAACCAAAACATTTTGTTTATGTCAAAAACAAATTGGTTATGAACTAATTACTACATATATTTTGGATTGACAACGATTCTTACTTTAATACAAGAAAATTAAAAAATGTATACCTTCATTAGATTTGAAATCAAAGTTTTTTTTGGTGTTCAAGATAAAATATTTTGATCTAAAAACACTAAAATATAAAATATTTGGTTTTTCTTTCATTTTTAAAATCATTAAGAGTATTATATAAGGCAAGTCTAATAAAAACACAGTTTGAAACAAAACATAAGGTCACCATTTTGGTCCAAAAATATCTTAGAAGACTAAAATTATTTATCATGGTTCTAGGAATCTCTTAAAGCAACATCATTTTGTTAAGGAGTCTTAACAACATATTTGAAACCATTTGGATTGAATTCAATTTAGATATTCTAATGAAATCTCATATTTAGAACCATTTTCAATGTCTAAATTTGGATTCCAAATAGAATTTAGTTTTTAAAAATGGTGTAAAAGTAAACCAGAAACCAACTTGATGTGGGTGGAAGCGAAAGATAAAAGGGTTTATTATATGTCAAAACCCTCGAAGATAAAAATCACCATAAATATATAGTGACTCTCAAAATACTTAGTTTTATTCATTCATGTCTTCACTTGTAAAAAAAAAACTATTATAACCTTTTATATAGAAAAAAAAAAAACTAGAAAACCCTAAACTTAATAGGAATGATATTCCTTTTAAATAGAAAAAAAAAAATCATAATAAAGAATAGGAAAATATATGTTTTTTTCTAAAAACATTCTTGCATCACAACCCTTCTAATTCACTACATTAAAAAAGAGAAATTAATGTTAAAACTAGCCTTTTCAAAATAAGAATCTACCCATCTTTTTTTTTTAGAGACTATTGAAAGAATAAGATGAAGATGATGAATGTAATATAAAAAATAAAATGAATTGAATTCTATCTCTTCCTAACATGTGAATTCAACTTATTTTATCAATTGAATTCAAATTAAACACTATAATTGAATTCAATTACACTAGAGAATTGGTTCAAACAACTTATAAGAGTTGGAAAATTATGTTTAAAATCGTTTTTTTGATAAGTATTTTAAAAGCAAAGTGGTTGAACTCTACATCATGATCGTTTAAAAAATTTTAAATTGTAAAACACTTTTGTTTGAACATGTTTCTAAAAAAATGAGAAAAAATTGATTGTCTCATCTTTTTATATAAGATAATATCTAAGTATAATAATCAACTATAATAAAAGCATAACTAACCACCAAGACTAGTAGTTTTTACCAATCTAAAACAAGTCTGAATAAAGTAGTTTAAGAGTTTTTATTAATGAAATCATGCCCTTTGTTATTTAGAAGTCTATTAACAAGATCATTTTAGCAAGTTTTGAGATCAAATGCATGTTTACACTTTCAAACTTCCTATACAATGTCTAAGGAATTTCTAATATAACATCAAAATACTTGACATCTTAATTAGATATATCATGATATCAATAATATATATGTAATTTAATATTTTCTTAATAAAAAAAATTATGTTATCTTCTTTATTCATCATAATAAATAAATAAAACATAATTTCAAAGATAACTCTATTATTTTTATCATCTAATATAAAACAAGTTATAATTCAAACCATTAACAAGCAAAGCAAGTTCAATGATAAAGAAGTCATTAATATTACACATGTTATGCACTTTAACTTTACTATAACTATGAAATATAAAACATCATTCACTGTCTTGAGAGAAAATAGTGAGCTTAAAACTTGTTTCTTACAAAAACAAATTTATTCAAATTGTTTAGGTCTATAAAAGTTAGTTGATGTAACATTAGGTATGTATGCAGTTTTAATTGAAATTTCATTTTTCTTCATCCTTTAAGATTGAGATAAATAACTTATTTTTTTCATGATTGTTAAAAGTAATAAAAGAACTAGAAGTATTAGATGAATATATATTGAGGCTTTTATAAAACCTTTTTTTTTAAGGATTTATAACCTAAAATACTCATTTTGAAAACAAATATTTGTTTCCTTGAAAGCATTTTAAAATATCTCTATCTTGTATAAACTTGTCAAAGTTGAAGTCCAATCTTTAATGTTTATTTTTAAAACCAAAATTTTATATTTTGAAATGTCATAACAAGAAGTAAAGATATGAACAAATACTTTTTTTTTTCAAAAAACTCACAACTTTCAAACAATGTATCATTTTCTATATATATAAATCCTCAAGTCATTTTGAAATTAAGATCAAATTTTTTTAGAGCTAAATTATTTTATACATGTTTTTCAACTTATTATACACCTTTTTAAAAGTATTATAAAATATTCATGAGATACATCATTATTAAGATTATTTAGCTCATTACCTTTTTGTTATAAGACATTATTCCTTTAAGGTGTTAATATTGTCATATTTCATCATTATACAAAGATTGACTCATTTTTTTAAATTTAGATTGATCATTGTTTCCATTTAGATAAAACTGTTTCAAATGACTTTCAATTACTTCATGTTTTGGCCTTTTGATATCCTATTGTTAAGGAAATCAGTCTTTATGTGTTTGTCTTCTAAGAAATTTCTTTTTTTAGTGTACTTTTGAACTTCCTAATAATAAGAGTAACTTCTTATTCATTATTATTATTATGTTTAGTTTATAGTGCAATATCTTTTTTCTTTATGTCAAGTGTCTTTTTATCTACCTTGAACTAATGGGTAATGAGATATCCAAGAAGCTCATCATATTTGAGTATCTTCAAATTATTTAACTTATCAATAATTTACATTTTAAGATCTCAAAGTCTAGGTAGATATCTCAAAATCTTACTAAAAATCTTGGATTTCTTAATGATTTTTTATAAACCATTCACAAAACCCATACTCATCTCTTTATTCCATTTATCATACTTCTTTTAAAACATATTAAAATCACATACAATAGTGTTGGTTTTGGATTCTTTGACTTGAGTTGTTTTATTTTATGAGTTATCTTCAAAGTTCTCCATATACTATGAATCATGGTGAGAGTGAAGACCCTACTAAAATTTAATATCACATATAAAAAAGAAATCACGTTTCTCCTTTTTGGGATCATGAAGTTTCTTAATGGGTTCTCTAGTATTCACATATTCTATGGTCTTATTGGGAATCTTAAAGCTATTTTCAACATCTCACATGTTAAGATCATGTGAAAGCAAATAAAATCTCCTCCTATAATTCTAATAAATATAATTACAGCCATTAAACCAAAATGCCTTAGACTTATTGGTTATAATATTTTATTTAAGTCTTATACCAAATACTGGACCAGGAGTTATGTTTGTAGTTTTATAAAGGATGAATAAGCCTTGATAAAAAAAAAAAAACTTATAGAGAAAACTAATATTAATGGAAACAAGTACTAGATAAGTAATGCATAAAGATAATGAACTTGTAAGATAAAATCCAAATAATAAAACAAAGAGTGTAGGAGTAGAGAGATCAAACCAAAAAAATTATCCTAGTTCAACTATACCTAAATCTAGTCCCCAAGCATAATATGTGATTATTGAATCAACTTATTCTTTTCTACTCATATCACAAGAAAAAGCCTATAAATCCTTTAGGGTAACATTAACACAAGTGCTGTTAATATATTCTCACTCTTATATACATGATATTTCAATAGAAAAGTAACTAAAGAAATTATGCTAATCTAAAATGCAAATCAAACCAAATAAGCATTGTGACACAACGTATAAGCTTTTAACATATCAAGTTTTTAAGAAAGATGGAGTTACAACTAAAATATTTTTTTATTTGTTTTTCTTATCTCTAAAAACATAGGAATGAAAATACTTCAAAAAACTAGTTGTTATCCTTTAATCATTGCACAAAATCTTATCAAGATATGTGTACAAAACACTTTTCTTATCCTAGTATCTCCTCTATTAGTTATGGGCTCACTCTCCTTATAATCTTAATATTCAATGAGTCTTGAGGTATTTTTCTCAAGACCAATACTTGATTTTTCTCAAAGTTTTCATTTATAACTAGTTTCATATGACTTATACCCTTGTTTAACATTCATGATCCTCTTAAAAGTTTTTTTTAAAATATGAATAGTAAGCATCATAGTTGACTTGTAAAATACATAAGATATTTTACAATATAATGCAAGAATTAAATAAAGGAAACTTAATCATTTAAAGCTCCAATATATACATGTAGAAAATAATCTTCAAGGATAAAGCTTTTCTATTTTGAGAATCATATAATCTCCTTTCATAATTGTAAAATATTATGTTTTCAAACTTAAAGTGTCTATTCATAACAAGTGTAATTCAATAATGCTTCCACCTAGCTTGTACATATGCTAGATACAAAATTAGATAATTTTAAGTATAATAATCTTAAATGAATAAAACTAGTATGTTAGTCCCTCAAAATTAGAGTTTACAACCCTTGAGCCAATAGATTGGTTATTGGGTAGTCTATTTGATGCTTAGTTTTCTAAAAAAAAGAAGTATTGTTACATTAAATTTATTCAGGATAATATGTTAACTAGAACATATTAGGAGTATCAAATTCAATCTATGGTTAATAATTGCAGTTTAGTTTTTGATGTAAAGTGTAACGAAAGGATATGAGGTTTTTTTGTATTAAAAAATAAAACATAACAAGGTTTTAGAAAAAAAAAACTCATTTTTTATTCATCAATCTTTCTCTTCATCAAAAGCCTATAAGAACCTTTTTAAATATAAAACTCTAATAATATTGAAATAGAAAATTAAAATAAAAATAGATTATAATTATTAAGCTATCACTAATTTTCTAAATAAACACTTGCCTAATAAAATAGGTAACAAGTTTTAGGAAAGATTAAGATTAAATAAATATTATGATAAGAATAATTAAGTCCAAAATTACTTGATACACACCTTGCATTAGGCTTGCTCACTTAAAAAAAAACATATCCTCTTGTTCATTATCTTAAATTAAACTCTTTAATAATAATAATTGGAATATAGTAGTATGATTAATTTTTGTTTAAGATAGCTCTTTTTAAACCTTTTTGCTTTAAACTTCACATGATTGATAAAATAAGTATGAAGATAATTCACTTTTAAGCTAAAATCCTCAAATTCAATAAAGTCAACAAAATTTGCCTTTTTAATACTAGAAAAACAACAAAGATTCCCAAATAGACAAATTATATCATATTATGCGGATTTCCATTTCAATTTTAGTAGACTTATTAGTTAATTGCACATGATGTCTTATAGTCGTTTCATAAGCCAATGTTCTTGCACTTTTTTGGTCTTTTACTCTAGTCATTAGTTGTTTAATCTAGTTCGTTGTCATAATTAAATATTATCTACTTCAAAATCTTTATTTGTAAAAAAAAAAACCATCTTATTTGTAGATTTTCTTTTCTTACATGGTTTATTGTTAATGAAGTTATTACATAGACCAACAACTTCTTTCACTAATATCTTAGTATAAAAAATAGCACTAAATCTTATAGACTCAACAGTGTAATCTAACAAAATAAATCTATTTCTTAACTAATATCTCATACAAAAAAAAATCTTATTAAACATTCTATATTTTTCTTAAAAAATATATTATAGATCTATTTACACCATCCAAAAGCTTTTCCTTTTAATCTAATCTCAACCACCTATGATATATTCTCTTGTAACAATCTCAAATATTTCAAGCTAGTCTATAAAATTTTAAATACCCAAATATCTATTAAAAGTTTCAATACAAACTTTAATAGAAATTGTTTTGGCTTATAATTAAATTTATCGTACTCACTAATGGATTGTGATTTATTATGAATTATTATTTTGAGTCTGGCTAAGTGGCTCTTTGGCCAAGCACCATCACCATGGTCTTATCACCTTACCAGGCCCAACTTCTCATATACTTGGGTTTAAGCATGTGCTGAGCTCAATGTAATGTGAGTGTGATAACTTTTCAGACCCAACACATTTGGGCTCAACCATGTGTTAAGCCCAAGATAACGTGGGTCTTGAAAGTTACCAGACCCAGTATAGATGGGTTCATCTAAGGAACAAGCTCAATTACCCTGGGTTCAATTAAGGGGAAGATCTCAGCTCTCATAGGCTCAACTACATTTTGTATCTTACTCTCCTTACATCTCTAGATGTAAAAACTTTCTCAATAACCTATCATATGTATCCCTCATTAATGTATATGTAAAAGATATTTATCTCTTATTAAATGCTATTAGGGAAAATGATACCCCAATCCCTTCTCTACATAAAAGAACAAGACTTGGAAGTTATCAATACCAAATGGATCCTTCAAGCTCCAGGTTCACAATTTTTTCATTCACAATATTTTTAACATATATATCTCTCTAAAATATCATTGCACTTTCTTTCTCTAAAATATCATTTCATTTTCTCTCTCTAAAAAGATATAGACTCAAACATATGATAGTCTTTAATCTAAAAAAAAAAACATTTTACGGTACTAACCATCAATCACCTTGGCCTACCAGGCCTCAGGTACAAGCTACCAATCTCAGGTACAAACTACCAGCCACCTTGGCTAGGGAGAATTGATTAGATTACTAGAATCAATAGATTAATCAATTATTCAACACATAAGCTTTGCTCCTAAGTTACTTGGGTTTTAGATATCATCACATACCTCTGTTATAATCTTCAATTAAAATTTCATAAAAAGCAGGAACAAGACTACAAATAGACTAACTACAAACCTTTTTCACTAGTACAACACCCATTACAATCATTATATTTGTTGGCATCTAACATCAAGATGTCGAGATCTTTTTCAATCCTTGTGAAATTAACATCAATTTTGCTCAAATTGACAATTATACCCCTATTTTAGATTTATCAATGTCACATTATAGACTTGCATAACACCCCAGAAAGCTTGTATCCTTTGATATATGTTATCGGGATGGTTGTTAACACTTTGTCCACCATATAGGTCGATCCAACTCTGATACGAATTGACATAGCTTATAACGAAAGGATACATGTCATGCTAAAAAAAACTCTAATAAAACACATACGCCAAGGTTATAAGAAAAGCTCACAAAGTTTAATTTTTATTCGCCAATAGTCTTTTTTGTAATAAAAAGAAAATCTATTACAACCCTTCAAATAAAAAAATCCTAATAATACTTAATATAAAAATAATAAAATATAATCCTAGAGTTATTATTAATTTTGTAAATAATCATTAGCCTCATTAAATAAAAGTAATAAATTGCAGAGAGTTTTTAAATTAAATAAATATTACAATAAAAATAATTAAACCTAAATTCTTGTGATACACATTTCATTTGAAGTTTCTCTTCTAAAACATCCATCATGTTAATTAAAAAAGCTCTCTTATAAATTCAAGCCAATTTTTTTGTGAATATAAATTAATAATATTAGAATCACGTCCTCCTCGTACCCGTTTTTCTCACATTATCAAAAAATTACAATTTTGTTTAGTAAAAAGCTAAATGTAACGAATTCATGAAATCTCGAATAGTGAGTATTTATGTAATGATTTGTTCTTAAAGTTGAAAAAAAGCTAGTGTTGCATTCACGATGCCTAACATCACTCTTTTGTGCATTTCCTATCTTAGCTAAAAATCAAATTTTATAACATGATGATACTTATGTATTTAGTTGTCTCGAACCCAAACTCTTTTATTACACTTATATATTATTATAGTTGTCAAATCCAGCCTGAAAATAAATTAATCAAAGCTTTGAATCGTTAAGCCCAACAATTTAGCTCGATTGATTAAAGTAATATTTTTTTTTATAAAATTAAAATAAAATAATAAATAAATACCTGGACAAAGAAAAATTAGAATAAGAAGAATAATAACAATTTAAGCATAAATTAACAAATACAACTTAATTTAATTTCTTTTCCTTTGAAATATAGTAAAAACGTTTCAGGTAAATAAAAGAATTTAAAAAATTATTTATTTATAAGTAAATAAAATTTTCATTTTTTTAATATATGTATAATCTTTAATCAATTTTTTCCTTTTTTTTTTCTTGAAATTAGAACAAGGTGACATACATCCCTCTCATTTAAAAAATTAAAATTAACGAAAACTTGGATTGATTATGGGAAAAAAATCTATGTTATCTAATATATTAAACCATAAAAAACCAATTATCCAAATTAAAACCATATAAATATTTTTATGAAATTTTGATACTAAAAAGACATCTAATCTATTTTATCTAATATATTAAACCATAAAAAAACCAATTATCCAAATTAAAACCATATAAATGTTTTTATGAAAATTTAATACTAAAAACACATCTAGTGTTATCAAATAAGAACAAAAAACATGTCCATAAGATCCGACTAATAATCTTAAAAATGAACTATAATAATGAAGAGATAAAGATGTAAATATATACATAAGAGTTTGATTTTTTGATATTTATATCGTATCAATTATTCTTTTAATAAAAAATTTAAATATTTACAAATTATTCATTAAATTTTGAGTATTCATATAAGTATTTATGATCTAACTATTATTTAGTATTCAATAAAAATAAAATAGTTAATATATATTCTTAAAGTGTGTGTATTAAATTATAAAACTATAAATATTATACATATATGTGTGTTTTATATCTATATTGAGGTATGTGTGTGTGTGTATATAAACCCTAAATATTCTACAAATATATCTATATGATATAAATATATATTTTGGGTTAGGTTTGAATGAGGTTTAAGTTGGATTTGATAATATCCATATTTTATCAATTATTTATTAGGTAAGATAATTATAAATATATATATATATATATATATATATATTTTTATGTCTCATTGGTATCCTTCGAGATCATATTAAATTGTGATTCCTATAAAAAGATCTTAATCTAATCTTAAATCCACAAACTCATTTTTAGTTAAGTCCCAAACTTATAAATTTTCTTAATTAAGTTCCAAATGTTTTTTTTTAAAAAATTCTTAATCAAGTCTTTTGTTAATGTTTATCGATATTTTTATCAAAATCTCTTAAATCAATGTGTTTTAGTGCATAAATATACATATTAGATAGAAAATGTTAAGGATGTGTTTGTTTCTCGGAAAGTAATTTCTGGAAAATTACTTTCCAAACTTTATTGTATTTATTTGTTATTAGAAAAGTTGGTCAACAAAAACACTTTCTGGTAAATGAAAAATACTTTACAGTCAAATAAAAATTTAACTTAGTTTTCAGGAAAGTGTTTTTCTTTTATTTTGAGTGAAAAATATTTTCCGGAAGTTATGAAAAATTTAAAAATATCATATTATTTGTTGATTACATCAAATTTGGTCTTCAAAATTTTGATTGATATATATATATATATATTGTTTTGAATATTTATTTTTCAATTTCATCCCTTAGAATTTAATTTTTCTATGAACTTTTGTCTTCATTTTTATAATTGTTATTTGCTTTTTCCATATCATTTTTTAATTGAATTTTTTTATCTATTAAATTTGATTATCATTCTTTTGATTGTTACTTATTTTATTTGAAATAATTTATGAAATGTTAATTATTATTATTTTAATTTCTTCATCTTTTATTATTTTTTAGATTTGATCTCTATTATTTTGATTAATATTTATTTTATTTAAGATAATTTATGAAATTATATTTTTTTTCAACTTCATTCTCATTCAACTTTTTAATTTGTAAGATTTTTTCCTCATTATTTTAATAAACTTGAAAAAAAATAAAACATCAATAAGTTATTTTTCAGCTCATTTTCTATGATATAACCAAACACTGGAAAATATTTTCCAACTTATTTTTTTATTACACTACCAAATATTGAAAAATAATTCACTTTCTCAAAATTCACTTTCTAAAAAAAACTATTTTCCAGTAAATAAACGCGTCATTAATTTTCCCATCAAATGTTTTTTTTCAAAAGGACACTATTTTAGTGTATAAAAATATGCAAAGTAGGCTTAAACTATGAAAGAAATTGATAAAAGATACAACATTTTGGACTTAATTGATAAAATTTAGAAGTTTGAGATGTAATCGAAAATGCATATATATGTTTGGGAATAAATTGAGGTTTGGGAATAAAGAAGAAGTAGTGGAGCAAAACAAGAATCTTTGAAGACCGCACGTCCAACCCAAGGTTGAAGCAGGCAGTCAGTCAGTCAGTCAGGCAGTCAGTCCACTCTTATGTCCGGTTTTCTTGTTTTCTTTAAACCCCGCGAAAATCTCCTCCACTGTTAAGAATCTCTCCTCTCCTTGACGAACTGAATTCGACGGCTCCGATATTTTCTTCAGAAATGAAGCAAAAAAGCGAAAAGCTTTACACTGCCAAGCAAATAACCTCTGCTCTGATCGCCTTCATTTTTCTTCTGGGCTTGCTCTGTCTGTACTATGGATCTTCTTTTGTTCCTGCTCTCTCCAGATCTGACGGCGAACATGACGGCACGGATCCTGTTCTCGGCGGGAATATCCGGGATTTTGATGATTTGTTAGAGGACCAAGAACATAACCCAGAAGTCCCCAAAAGCATTCCTGTATGTTTTCCCTATTAATTTCTAACAAATATGAACTGGGTTTTGATTGATTTTGTGTTTAAGCATTGTTTTGTTAGTATTAAATTGTGCCGAAGTATGTTTTTTTCTTCTTAGCATTTTGTTAATATTTAATTGTGTCAAAGTATGCATTTTTGTTTTTATAAGTTTGTGAAAGTAATGATTTTTAGATCAACTTATTTGTTATTTTTGTGTGTTTTGGTCGGCTATTACAGATCTGTGATATAAAACACTCAGAGTTGATACCATGTTTGGATAGAAACCTTATCTACCAAATGAAATTGAAGCCAAATTTGACTTTAATGGAGCATTATGAAAGGCATTGTCCCCCTCCGGAGCGGCGTTTTAATTGTCTTATACCACCTCCTATTGGTTACAAGGTTTGTGAGAGTGTTCTTGCTGGTGTATGTGTCTGTTTAATTTTTGCTTTGCAGTTAGTTTTGATTTGGACGAAATCAATCAATTTTTAGAATTCCAGATCCCTATAAGGTGGCCGGAGAGTAGAGATGAGGTTTGGAAAGCAAATATACCTCATACACATCTCGCGCAAGAGAAGTCGGATCAGAATTGGATGGTAGTGAATGGGGAGAAGATAAATTTTCCTGGTGGAGGAACCCATTTTCATGATGGAGCAAATAAGTACATTGTTTCTCTTGCTAGGGTAATACAATATCTTGATCTTCTGTTTTGTTCGCTTAAATGTGTTATAAAGTGAGTCTAACCAAGCTTATGTTTTATTTTTTTGCTGGTACAGATGCTTAAATTTCCCAATGATAAACTTCACAATGGTGGGAATATCCGAAATGTTCTTGATGTTGGATGTGGAGTTGCAAGTTTTGGAGCTTATCTTCTTTCCCACAGCATTATAGCTATGTCCATTGCACCTAATGATGTACATGAGAATCAAATACAGTTTGCACTGGAGAGAGGGATTCCTTCAACTCTCGGTGTCTTAGGCACTAAAAGACTTCCTTATCCAAGTAGATCATTCGAACTGGCTCACTGTTCTCGATGCCGTATTGATTGGCTCCAGAGAGATGGAATCCTCTTGTTAGAACTTGATAGATTACTAAGACCTGGAGGGTATTTTGCCTACTCCTCTCCTGAAGCCTATGCACTTGATCCAGAAAATCGAAGGATCTGGAATGCAATGCATGACCTTTTAAGAAGAATGTGTTGGAGGGTTGCTGTGAAGAAAGATCAGACTGTTATTTGGCAAAAACCATTGGGTAATGGCTGTTACTTGAAGAGGGATCCTGGGACGCAGCCCCCGCTATGCAGTACTGGTGATGACCCAGATGCAACTTGGAATGTACACATGAAGGCCTGCATAGCCCCCTACTCAGCAAGTAAGTAGCAATAGAGTGTACATTTACAGAGCAGAAGTCACTGGATTGTTTTTGCTGATACTCTCATCTTTGGTGGAATTGCTAACTTTGTTTGGATACTGGGAATTCAGATCAACATACACATGTAATTTAAAACATTATACTCTATAACTGGGCCATATGACGTAATATAACCAGATAAAGGAAGAAAAGTCGATATCCTTGACTGGGTTGAAGTATGGATACATTTTGAGAATAGATTCTTTGGTTTGCACCTAATACCTGAAAAATGACTATGAAAATGCTGTTTATTGCTTTTTTTTTTTTAATGACCTTGTTAAGAGTCTAATTTACTTGTCACTGCTTTTAAGCCTTTTTAACATTTCAGTTAATCTTTTTTCCAGTCTCTTAAACTTGCCATTTATACACAGAGATGCACAAGCAAAGAGGAAGCGGGTTAGTTCCTTGGCCAAAGAGGCTTACTGCAGCATCCCCTCGGTTGGAAGACATTGGTGTCAGCCCTGAACAATTCCATGAAGACACTGTAGGTTTTTCAAGTTTATAGCATCGCAGAAAAATGATATATATTGCTCCCCCCCTCCCTCGTTTTTACTATTATGATACCCTTCAGCAAATAAATATTCCTGTGGTGCAGAACATTTGGCAGTTTAGAGTGAACGAGTACTGGAAGCAGATGAAATCTGTTGTACGGAAGAATTACTTCAGAAATGTCATGGATATGAACTCAAACCTTGGGGGTTTTGGTGCTGCTCTCAAAGATACAGATGTCTGGGTGATGAACGTTGCTCCAGTCAACATGTCTGCTAGATTGAAGATCATTTACGATCGTGGCTTAATTGGAACAGTTCATGATTGGTATGCATTTAACCAACCTTATATATATATATATCTTGAGGCTCACCTTGGTATTAGTGTCAACAATTTTTACTGATGTAGGATTTCTAAGTTCTCTATCCTGGTTGCTCTATATCTATAAACTAGAGCTCATTTTCTGTTCATGTGTCATAGATAAAATATTACTGGTCTTGTCCGAAGAAACTTGATCCATTGACAATAAATTGACTCATAAAATAAAGTATTTATGTAATGCATGTATTATGGTGAAGAGCAAGATATTTGTTTCTAGCACAAGCTGTTAAGAGGCAAAGAATTTGAACTTTGTGTTTCACTTTTGGAATGATTTTATGCGAGAACTCCAATTACCTGTCTGGGTGATGATATGAATTCTAATGGGACATAGCATAACCGAGACTCATAACTTTCTCCCACTGTATGTTGCTGTCTTGGTAGCTCAAGTAGGAGGACTGCTTTAATTAGGATTTGAAAAGGATTTTGCATTGATCATCCATATTATTATCTAGATACCATGTTAATCCATGATTGCTTTCTGCTAATGAATTTCTCTATGGTGCACTTGAACAAATAAATGGTGTTTAACTACTGTATAGTGCTCCTATTCTTCCAGGCTCTCTCATTTGTGCCACTCTTGTTTCGAGTTTCTAAATGACTTTCACATAATATAATTTATAGGTGTGAAGCATTTTCTACATACCCGCGTACATTCGATCTTCTTCATGCCTGGGGAGTATTTTCTGAGATTCAGGAGCATGGGTGCAGTGTGGAGGATCTATTAATTGAAATGGATCGGATTCTAAGGCCTGATGGGTTTGTCATAATAAGAGACAAGCCCTTAATCATAAACTATATCCGAAAATTTGTGACTGCCTTAAGGTGGGATCGATGGTTATCAGAGGTAGAACCATGGAGTGATGCCCTCTCCTTGAGTGAAGAACGAGTTTTGATTGCAAGAAAGAAGTTATGGAGTGAAGGGGTATCAGCAATGTGAGCATGATGCAAGGTGATGCTCTTATCAATTCTTTTTCTTGAAGGAGATTCCTTGTGAAAGTTGAATTTCAATGTTAATTCAGTCATCTAAAATATTGTGTGTAGAGTAACATACTCAAGACAACAAATTGTTTTTCAATTGCGTTGAGTAGTTTTGCAAAAGACAACAGGGAATCTTCTATCTGTAAATTTGGTTTTCTTATCCAATTGATCAATACAATTTTGATGTATTTGTGTTCCTTTGAAGGTGTTCAGCTACATGTTTGGAAGTTTCTAACCACCCAAGAACATATGGGAAGCCAGGCCCTGTGTTGTGTCATCATTTTTAGAGTAAGATCCTCTATCGGCTGCAAAGGAGACGAAAGCACGAGACAGATGATATATTGGTAGAATATCCCAGCACACAGGAGACAGCACAGCTCTGGAGTAGTTCCAAACTCCCATGGGAGAAGAAGGAGAAAACACAATCTTTTAATGAACTATTGAAACTAGGAGATGATGTACTGTATTTATTCAAATCTCACTACCAAACATCACAGCTAACCTTTGGAACTTTTATCCCTCAATATTTTGCATCAACTCTTTCCCCTTTGATTCCTTTTCTTTAAACCTTCATTGCTTAATGATTTATCTTTCAGTGTTTCTGCATAGAAAAATAGGAGCCCGCAAATTACATGATCGTTGCCTTGATTTGAGACCTTTGTTGATCAGGCAAACCCAATTTTCTTTCGCTTGCTATATGACGTGCGAAGGAAAAGAAAAATCTGAGAAGAAAAAGCAAAACAAAAATACAAAAAATAGAATAAAACTTGTGTTAACCTATAAAATTTGTATTGCATATTATGAAGATTAATTTTTATCATAAACATGAAATATTGAATGGTGAAAAAAACATCACACAAAAGAGGGACTGAGAAAAAAAACAATAATTAAAAGTCAAGAAAAAGTGCAAGTCTACTTGGATTAATCTGTCAAACTTACATGTTAGGTCATGAGATCAAGATAACCTTATAAAACAAAAACATAAAACAATGAAGTCTATTTTACAAATAATAATAATAATAATAAATCAACTTCATGTAATGAGATAAAAAAAAAAAATAATGATGTAAACCCATGACCTGAGCCTTTTGAATGGAAACACCAAAATTGGAAAAACTATGAAAATTAAATTTCAATAAATAAAATGTTAAATTATGAAATAAAAAAAATAAAATCATAAAGATTCAAAAGAAAAAATAATAATTAAAATAATGAGGATTAAATTTAAAAAAAAATTTAAAGGATGGATAATTTTGGATTGAAGGGCTAAATTGAAAAGAAAAATCAATTTCATAAAAGAATTAAAGAAACCACCAAAGAGAATGAGGATAAACTCTAAAAAATTAAAAATTTTCAATTAAAGAATGAAATTGAAAACACTTGAAAGTTTACAAAAAAGGTTAGGAACAAATGAAAAAAAGAAGAAGAAAGAATCAGGACTAAATTTTAAAACTTCTAAAATGAAAAGCCTAGATTCAAGGATACAATTGAAAAGAAATTAAAAAAAAAATTACAAAAGAGCCAAGAACAAAATGAAAAAGTAAAAAACCGAGGATTGATACTCAAATATACCCGACCAAGGGAACTGCTCTGAAATTTTAAAAAAGAATTAGGATTAAATTTGAAAAATCAAAAAACAAAAAGATTGAAAGATAAAATTAAAAATAAAATTAAAAACTTACAAAAGGGCCAAAGATAAAAATCAAATAATTAAAAGAATCAGGATGGATACTCAAATATACCTAACCAAGAGGATTGCTATGAAATTTAAAATGCATTGTGCAAATCTCGAGGGAGGAGAGAGAAAAAACAAGAAAAAGCACAAGAGATAATTTGTCTATCAAAACTAAACACGCGCCGCCTATTGAGAAAAAAGATGTCGTGAGGAATCGAATGACACGCCAGAAGAAAGTTTTTAACCTCTATATGATGGAAAACACATCGTTGAAGCAACACAACTTCTCTCATGCCCCTGAAATGTTTTTTTAAATTATTGTGAAAGGATAATTTACCCACATGAAAGCCATATGTGCCCAAGTCTCGAAACACAAGCCCTTACACTTGTTTTCTTTTTTGAATTTCTTAATAGGGTAGGCGACACAATTATCGTATGTCCCATTTGTTTTTTTTTTAAAAAAAAAAAAATTGGTGGATGACACATTGTTTGCTTGAGCAGATGATGTGTCATTTTTAATGGTCACTGAAAAATTAGGTTCCAAGTTTTGGGACCCTCTAAAAACCCATATTTTAACCATTCATTTTACCTAAAAACATGAAAACAAATCCTATAACCCTCTATAATCCTGTTTTTAACAACAAAACACATTCCAATCATTCTAAAATTTTAAAATTAAATTAAAAAATAAACTTTCTAAGCTTCGATCTGCTTTTTTTGGCATCATTGAAAGTAAAAACTACCTTCATTAAGTTCCCAACTCAAAGAGGAATTCATAGATATCAAAATCACAGTTATTGATGGTTGGAATCTAGTTACTCAAAAAATTTCTATCTCCCCAAAACTTTTTGCTAACTTTCTCAAGACCTAGAATTGAAATGTAAGAAAAAATAAGTTTGGGATAAAAAAAATCCAAAATTAGAAAGGACTAAATAAGGGGGGGATTAAATTGATGGACCAAAGTGTAGATTTACACTCCTTTTGAAACTAGATAAAAGGTTCACAATCTTCACTCTCTTAGAATGTATTTTCAACATTTATCATACATGAACTAAGAACAAACATTCTTGTTCTTAGAATTTAATGCTCATTTATTACAACTCTTCATTATAAAGTCACCAACTTAATCATCAGAGGGTTCCTAAATCCCGTCAAAAGAAACTGTTTTACAGGAATCCAGACCTTTGTCACCAACCCTCTACAACTTTAGTTATGGAGAATAAAAGATTAACATGAATGTGTGATCATCCATTATCCAAACATTCAAAAACTCAAGTTTCGTGACATACTGAATTCTGGAGCATCATTAGTATCAATAACAGTAAATACCTGAAGGATAAGGTCAATAAAATACTAATCTAGCAACAATAAACACAAGGACCAAATGGTGATAAATTCATGAATCTTTGAAGATTCCCTTATACACCATTTATTATATGATCAATTTTGATAATGTCGTAAAAAATCTGAGTAGCTTGGGGGTAAGACTTGTATCTTGGATAAGTGATTAATCTCTTGATTTTGACAATCTGATTTGTTCTCTCTAGCCAAGTTGGCTTGAGATGGATGTTTGATACCTGAAAAAAGTCTCATTTAATGAATTTAGGGACTCTTCAATGATTAAGTTAATGATTTATTTTAGAGAAAATACAATAATATTACAGAGAGATACTTTGAAAATAAATATATAGTATAAAATGGAGATTCCAAACCTCTTATTGTTTAAGGATTCGTGGCTATTTAAAGCACATAAGTCTCTTATGGAGAGAAGGGGCTAAATCATAGTATTGCTCTGATAGTTTTAATGAGAAAAAATATATTTGACATATGTATTAATAATGATGGAAATATGATGGGGCTTTGAGGACTTTTACATACTATCCCTTACACAATATTACTATCAGTGGAAATATGATGGATCCTTAGAAGACTTTTTATACACCTAACGGTGTAGGGAGAGTAAAATCTAAAATATAGTTGTGCCCATGAGATTAGGCTTTTCCTCTAGGCTGAATCCAAGGGAGTTGAGTCCTTCCATTAGCTGAGCCCGAGGGAGAGTGAGTCATTCCTTTGGCTGAGTCCAAGGAAGATGGTTTTTTAAAGGTTTTTTTGGGCCTATTAAATTTAGATTTATTAGTATCCCCTCAAGTCCTTGTGATAATTTCACATAAAAACTTGTAAAAGTACCCGGTATGACGAGTTTGTTAAGTTTTTCTTTTTGTATAAGAAATGCGGTGAAAACCTTGGTAAATATACCAGATAGGAACATTTCTCATATATTACCCTGCACACAAATGAGTTTGAAAAAAACTTGTATTTATGTATATGTGAACCATGAAGAAACCCATACTTAAAAAAATTTCTAGGAGGGTGAGGTGAAACTATAAAGGAGTCTATACTTAGAAACTTTTTTTAATCGGTGGAGAAACCCAGTGAGAGTAAGTTTATATAGAGAAAATTTTCTAAGAAACTAAAAGAAATGAATTCCTATCGACACCCACATTTAGAAAATTTCCAAGAGGCAAAAAGGAACCCATGTCAAAGTCTGTACTTAAAAACAATTCTAAGGAGTAGAGGGGAACCCAATGAGAGTGAGGTGAAACCATAGTGAATTTCATACTCATAAAATTTTTGTAATGAGTGGGGAAACCTAATGAAGATAAGCCTATTTTTGTAATGATTTCATATACTTATAAAGGGTAGGGCTCGTGCTTAGAAAACTTCCAAGTGGATGGGGGGAACTGAAGGAGGGTAGGCCTATATTTATAAAACTTTCTAAGAATGTCGACGCCTATACTTAACAAAAAATTTTAAGAGGAAAAAAGGAACCCAAGGAAGATGAGCCTATACTTATAAAATATTTTAAGAGTCTAATGGGAACGAATACCTATTGACACCTATACTTGAAAAATTTCCAAGGAACAGGGGGGACAGACCCATGTCGATGCCCATACTTAGAAAATTTTCTATAAGGCAGAGGAGAACCCAAGAAAGGTGAGTCTATACTTAGAAAATATTTTAAGAGGTTAAAGGGCGCAAATCCCTATTGACGCTTATATTTACAAAATTTCTAAGGGGTGGAGGGGAACCCAAGGAGAGTGAGCCTATACTTAGAAAATATTCTAAGAAGCTGAGGGGAGTGAATCTCTATCAATGCTAATATTTAGAAAAATTCCCAAAGGGCGATGGAGAACCCAAGAAGGGTGAGCCTATACTTAGAAAATTTCTAAAAGAAAACGGAGATGTATCCATAATGATGCTCATACTAGGAGAGTTGCTGTATATCTTTACAAGTTGGAGGCTTATGGCCTCCCTAACGATAACATGGGGCATGAAAGCTCCCCTCCCCCCCCTACCAAAGAGAGAGACTAAACATGAGAGTGAGAGATTCAAGATCATCCTTATAGATAGCATAAGGTCTAGAAGCCCATCTGAAGAGAGAGTTGAGTTAGTTCTCTAGGTTCTAGTTAGCCTTAGTGGTATGTATTTGACCAAATGACAAGGTTCTATTGCTTTGTTAAGGTTAGTCATCTCAAGCTATCATAAAAGGTGAAACTATTGCACTAGAAAGAACATCTTCTAAGAAGATTATGCAACCGCACTAAGAATAACCCCTTACAAGGAGATCATGCAATCATATTAGGAAGAACCTCTTTTAAGGATATTTTGCAAGAGTCTAGAAGCTCCCATCAAAGATTTGTAAATAGAAAGTGTATGTCAGAGATGATTATTTTAATTTAAAAATAAACTTACTTCCTATCAAATATAATATATCTTAAGGTGAATTGTTGTACTCTAGGGAGCCCTTTGATCCATTCCTTGAAGAGTGATGCTATTGTATTAGGAAGATACTAGGTCAATCATTTCCAAGGGTGAGGATGTCACTGATGCCAAGATTTGTTAAGGTAGTAAAACTTGATTTTGCCCTTAAGTAACCAACACAACCCGGGTGATGGGTTGGACTTGATTGATGAGCTGTTGGAAGTTTAAATGGGGAAAAATGCTCGTGGTAATGGGTAGATCCATCAAGCGTTCTAGCCCATGTGTGTCATGATTGTGTGCCATTGAATGACTTGGAAATGTCATTAGAAAAACAACCAATATTTTTTTTAATATATCCACAGACGACACCAATAATGATGTCATAAAAAATCTGAGCAGCATGGGGGCAAGATTTATGTCTTGGATAATTAGTTAAAATCTTGGTTTTGATAATTTGATCCATTCTTTCTAGCCAAGGTGGCTGAAGGCGGGTGTTTGATACATATAAAAGGACCTCTTTGGTGAATTTGGGTACTTTTCGATTATTAAATCAATGATTTTTTTAGAAAAAATACAATAACATTACAGAGAGATACTTTGAAAATAAATATGCAGTAAAAAATAAAGATTATGGACCTCTTATGGTTGAAGGATTCATGGTCTGTTTATAGCTCATTAGTTTCTTTATAGAGATTAAGGGCTAAAGTATAATATTGTTCTAATAGTTTTAATGAAGGAAAATATCATTAACATATGTGTTACTGAGGGAAAATATCTCTGACATGTGTATTAAAGTTGAAGAAAATACAATGAATCCTTATAGGACTTTTATACACCTAAGAATATATGAAGAGTAAGATTCAAAAATATAGTTGTGCCCATAAGATTAGGCTCTTTCCCTTGATAAAGCCCAGTAAAGATTGGTCATTTTTTTAGTTAAGCTTCAAAAAATAATTTATTTTATGGGTTTTGAACCTATTAAATTTGGATTTATGAAATCTCAAACTTGTTCACGCTACAACCTGGTCATACTTCTAGAGATATTGTGAAACAAGTTTCTCTCTTGGTACAACTTATATGTTCCTAAGACAACTATGGGCTTGGTTTTCTGAAATTGAAAACGTGCATCCAATCAAATTTCCTTTGACATAAGTGTTGACTTCGTTACTTGTTATGATTAATATCCAGGTAATAGTGATTTCATTTTATTACAAGGTTGAATGCTTCTCCCTAACAAGAGAATTCAATATAATAGTTATAATATATTATATAATCTTCTTTTGCAAGGTTGATATCATATTCTTTTGTATTTTTTATTTAGAGAAATTCAATAAATATACAGATTTTCTTCGAGTAAACATGCAAGAAAATATGAGATACAAGGTAGGCTATGTAATCAGAAGAAAAACTATAGACGTAATGCATATTTTGAACAAGGATCAAGCATTTTATACCACAGGTGCTTATTGTATATAACACATGTTCATCTGTTTGTTTCCAAGAATGGTCACCTATAAATAACCATCAACAATAATTTCACCGTGCAGATTCTGACCTTCGACTTGCAAGGAGAATTCGGTGTGATATTATTGAAAGAGGGAGGAATATCAAGAACATGCTTGACCAAGTCTGTGAAGTTTTTTGATTGCCTGAAATTTCAGTTGCTAGATTCAATCCAACTTCCATAATCATTGCTAAATGAAGACTTTATCCTGCTTTTTATTCACTTGCAGCCTACATGTTGATGTTTGTATTTCCAGTCAAGCAGTTACTATTCCACTAGTTTGAGTATTGTGGGTTTTGGATATTCCTCTTACCAGCTAGTTACATATGATTTACATATATATTTGCAGTACGCTCGATAAGTGAAGCCAAGTTTTGAAGAGTTTATACTGCCGTAAAAAAAACATATGTCGATGTTATAATCCCCGGGGGAGGAGATAATGATGTCACAATCGACTTGATAGTACAACATATCCATGCAAAGCTTAGCCAACATCATATGTGTAAAATATATCAAAATCTTTATGTTATACACTCAACATTTCAGGTAATACTGTTAACTTGATTTTACTTTTGCAATTTCTTCAGTAACCTTTCTTTTTGTAACAAAGTTTTCAATAATTTCTTATTTTGAATTCTCACAATCTTAAATGTGAGAGGAAAAGGAGAATTATCTAGATGCGGGGAATGCATACATTTGCACGCGATGTCCAAACAAGGAAGCATGGTCTAGATCATGGGGTTGATCTCGGATCCTTTATTCTCCAATACAATCTTAAACTTCCACATTCTCCAAGTTCTATATGGCCTCTCATTAATTCCCAGAAATTGATCTTAAATAACTCACCTCTCTAATGCAGTCTGGGACTGGCACCACTCTCTAGTTAAGAGCTCCTATGTCTTATGTCATCTCATGAAGGTCACATACTAAGAACTTTTCTAAGTCCTTCATGGTTCCCTTCCAAATACTTAGAAATTTTTTTAAACATGATACACACCCTTATACACAAGCTCTTTGGTTTATTACCTAAGGTTTCAACCTCTCTTCTCATATGAAGAAATTTCAACGAACTCATCATAGTAATCGGATATTTTTATAAATCTTTGCAGATAAATACCACAAATACTTGGGAGGCTATTGTTAGATCAAAATAAAATAGATCCGAAAAACCCTCCAAACATGGCAAAGAAATACCCTTAAAAGCCCAAAAAAATCCATTTTAGAAACATGATACCACGGTTGAGCCCAATTACTACCAAGATACATGAGCTCGAGCATGGTGACCCAAGCCCATATCAGGTGTGCTATCACGCCCAACCTTGCTTGTTGGGCGTGACACCTTAATAGGCATGTCATGCCCAATAAAAGTTAGGAGTGCTGGGCACACGAACACCTATTATTAGGTCTAAGGCCTAGATCGAGTGTTGGATATGCCAACATCTAATTTCTTAGGATGTTGGCCATACCCCCAGCATCACAATAGGCTCGAGCACGTGCCCCTAGTCAAACATTTACCTTTGAGACCCCATACATGTATTTTTATATTTTATACTGATCTAATATATATTATTTTGAATATAATACAACTTAAAATATCATAATGGTAAAATTACATTTTAACCTCCTCTCAACAAAAAGACAAAACTCATAAGTTATAAATATATCATGAATCCTTCAAGTTAAAGGTTCACAATCTTTTTATTCTTAACACTTTCAGTCTATATATTTTCAAAGTCCATCTCTCTAAAATATCATTTCACTCTCTCTTATTCCCCTTTTTCTTGTTTTTTTATGAGATCTCATATGCGATACTTATGGAGAGCAACTGATTGGGATGAGGAAGTTTTGTTTCAGAAATGATAGATAATAAACCTCTTCAAGTTAAGAAAGATACAAGAAAATATATTATTATGAATACAACAAAATTGATGCTAGATTTGAGGTTTATTAAAAAGATTTTGATGTGAATTCCTCAAGTGCGGTTGTTTAAGAATTCGTATCTAGTAAAAAAAATTAATTACAATCCTTAAAAATCTTGAAGCCAGAAGAGAAAAAAAAAAAAAAGAGAGAGAACACTACGTGTACCAGTGGAATTTACTGTGCTCTAGAGAAATGTGAAGGCTACTGGAAATGAAAAAACTACGGCAGTTGCTAGATCAGGGGAAGAATACTCCACAACTGAAATAGTTTGATGCAATATTTTCATGAGGTGGCGTTTACATGCAAAATGCATCCTCTTTCTATTCAGAGAAGATATGTTTGGTTTCTGTGAAACGGAGAAAAGAACACACACACACGCCCCTAAGTCAGTAGAATGTTCATCATTGCTAGATTTAAAACAAACGGCAATCAAACAAAACTTCAAAATGATTAATTTCATATAATTTACTAGACAAAAAAACCAATCGCAAGGAAAATCTTTAAGGAGGAAACCAATTTGGAGACATCGAGTTCTCTAGTTCCTAACATCGACTTACTTTTTGACATTGCAAACGGGTAACAGTCCAAATACTTTGTTTTACAATCTCTCAGAAGTCACATGTACTTGAGCCGATCAACTTGCAGGGTCCTTCTTGCTCTTCTTCTTTCTAGAAGCAGAGCTGCTGGGTCCAATTTCAATTGACATTCTCTTAGCCCTGCAAAAGAGAACAAAAAAGAAATGTTCTCTAAATAAAGCCAACATGAAGAAGAAAATGAAGTTCCAAGAAAGTACAGGAACACAGAGAAAAAAACATACCGCGTAGAGAGCTCTTTTGATTCCTTGCCATTATCTTCGACTGCATCCTCTGTGAAAATATACTCAAATTAAAGAGGATACAAATGTAGCTCTACGTAAGTTTGCTAACTCAACATCAAGGCAGAACTGAAATGTTGTTTCGCAACCATTTAAACCAAGATTATTTGGCTTCCCTCAAAAAGAAGAAGTATGCAAGCAATATTCTTTCAAAAGAGCACACAGAAAGAATAGAAGCGAAAGCCATCAATATCAAAGTAAACTTTGATGAAGCTACCGTGCAAGTTGCCAAGGTTAAGCAAAATAATTTGACAGAATAAAATCGAGCTAATGCCACCATCACTTGAACACATCTCACCTTGTAACAAATCACTACTGTACTATATATGCTGTTGATGTCACTGTATTGAAGCTAGTCTGAGTTTGTGCTAAGCTAAGAACTGTGGTTATACCATTAGGGTAACTCGTCAATGTCTGGAAAAAAATATTTCTTAAGCCTAGGTATGTTCACCATCGTTCTGATCTTTTACATTTATGTCCCAAAAATTGCTTCATTGCTTGCATAAAAACCATAGAAAGCAGAATCATAAACTAAACACTAATACTTTTTTTTTTTTTGCAACACACACCTGCTGCATTTTCTTCCTGGCTTTCGTGCTCGGACTCCGCATCAGAACCCCACCGATCTCCTCCATCGTCAAAGTCCCAGCGTTCTCCAGCAGGTGGAATCCAGAAATCAGTTTCTTCCAAATCACTGTCCTTATCAGAAGAATCCCTTACTTGAGAAATAATTTCCTCAACCTTGTTTTGCTTCTTCTTATTCTTTTTCTTTTTCTTAGCACCATCCTGGCTCGACTTCAATTCTTCCTCAACTTCCTCCGCTACCACTCCATTGGATTCCAATTTCTCCATTTCCTTTTGCTCTGTCCACAACAATCATTTCTTCAAATCTTAAAAAGAAACACAAGCCAATACTTGTGCAAAATTACAGTACAAAAAAAAATAAAAAGACAAACCTAATTTGTTAAGAAACCTCTTCCCATTGATGTGCTTCCAAATATGTTCCTCAGACTTGTTGACAGTATCCCCGGTTAATTTACATATCAACTTTGAACTAAAAAAGAAACAAAATTTTATTACATAAATTAACGTTAAATATCCAAATGAGTCACTAGAAAAACAAAAACCCAGAAAAGAAAAGGTGTAGTCAACGTTAGAAAAGTACCGAGAGAGAGGGTCTTGCTTGAACATGTTGAGAGGGGGTTTGTTGTTGGCTAGAGCAAAGTCTATCAGACCCAAACGGCAGCGTTTACTGTGTGAATAGGATTCTTTGTCTTTGGCTAACATTTCGTGTCCACTCTCTAGGCACTTGAACCTGCCATTTTCGAGCTGTGTGAAGGTAGGTGAGCCCAACAAGTTGCTCCCTTCCTTCGTCTCCATCTTCGTGCTCTCTTCACTCATCGCCGCCTTTCAACAGAAACATCAAAAACAAGTCAAGCTGTTTTCTTTTCTTTTGCTTTTAAATCTGATAGCTGACTCGTCGTTTTGTAATTGTGCTTCTGAAAGAAAACCGGCATGTCGTATGCACTCCGTTCTTCAAACATTTGACTGCTCTTGCCTAAATTAATTAAATTAAATTATTAAAAGAAAACTAAAAGATCCGGTGCTTTTTCTATAACGACATTCACAATGCACCGTGGAATGTAACAAGTGCATTGTGAGTTTTTTTTTTCATTTGATTTTATTTGATCACTTTGCTTTTTTATTTC
This sequence comes from Populus alba x Populus glandulosa, assembly GCA_033617975.1. NCBI lineage: Eukaryota > Viridiplantae > Streptophyta > Magnoliopsida > Malpighiales > Salicaceae > Populus > Populus alba x Populus glandulosa. The sequence goes on from CM066143.1 coordinate 35,828,931, forward strand.
TTTTTATTTTTTTTAATTTTATCATTTTATATTAAATTTATTTATAATTTATTTTGATCATTTTGATATGGATCCTCACAATATTAAAAAACAAATTTAACTCTTAGTTAGTATCATTAGAATCATGTTGATAATAACTTCTTTACGAGGCAGTGTGTGGTAATGTTGAAATTTCAATGCAATTTTGGTGATTCATTTTTTTTCTTTCTTTTTCTTTTTATCTCTCATTAGTTTTCCTTCATGAGTCTCTCTGGAATAGAGAAAAAAGGTTGTTAGTTTTATTTATATCAAATTTGATTTTTATTTTTTAGATTGTTATTTTTAGTAATAATTGTTTTTCAATTTTATTATTTAATATTGGGTTGGTTAGGAACTGAGTTTCTAAAAATTTTCTTGTTTGTTTTTTATAGGACTATTTTAATCTTATGATACAGGTTATAGGTTTGATATGTTTACCTAAGTTTGCTTGGGTAGTTTTTTTTGTTTTTTTTGTTAATTGATTTTTTATTTCTTCTTTTCATATTTAATTAGTTAGAAATTGGACTTAGTAATGTTTTTTGTTTGCTTTCTATTAGGTTATTCAGATCTTAAACCCAAAGTCGTGGATTGGGTAGGCTAAACTAGGTTGACTAGAATCATTTTTTTTTGTTAGTTTTTCTTAACTTCATTTTTTCCTTCAACATTAGTTTGTTGGGAATTGGGCATTTTAATTTTTTATTTTATTTTTTTTCAATAGGGATATCTTATTTTCATGAACCTGAGTCACGTATTTTGTAAGTTAATCCGGGTTGACTCAAATCTTTTTTTTTATTTAAATTGAATATTTTTTCAATGTTGTTCTTCAACGTTTTGTTTATTGATATATTTTTTTATTCTTAGATTAATTAAAAATTTATTTTAGATATTATCTTATTAGTTCCGTTTAATTTTTATGTTATTATCAAATATAACTAAAAAAATCTTTTCACAATATTTGCATGTGTTTTTTTGTGCAGACCATTATGATTAAATTTTTAATTTATTTTGATTTGTTTATCATGGTTTTTTATTTATATTATAATATAATTGAATAAAGCAAATGTTTTGAACTAAGTCAGGTTTATGGTTTAAGTTGTGGATTTTTCTTGCTTTTGAAAAACATGCTAGCAATACTTGAATATTTTGTTATGTTAAAAATTAATATAAAATATATTAATTATAATTTAAATATAAAGACTAATGTATAATTTCTAACATTATAAGATTTGTAGCTATAAGAACATAACTTATAAATTTGAAAGAGATTAATTTTAATGCAAACTAGCTGAAAACTTGAGGCTGAAATAGATTAGTAAAAGAGTTGATAACATTTTAAAAAAAAAAAAACTAGAATACAAATGCTAGTTTCTAAGATGTTAATTTACTATTTAACATCTACTTAATAGAAAATTTGTCGAGGGGTCAATATTTAATATTTAATAGCATGAAGACACCTACATAAAGTATCATTAGCAATTGTTACAAAGATTTTAAAATCTACACAAAAAATAAAATAAAAAATTATTTTTTAATCATTAGCTCAATACCTTTTCAATAGTATTATGGAAAAACAAACCATATATATTAAATTATTAAAGTGACAAGAATTGGAAATCTCAATGAAACAAAATTAAAAACAAAACTAATATAACCTAAAAAAACTATAATCCCAACTTGGAAGTTGATTGAATCTATATTTTCTCTTTTTTAATCTATTTTTATTTTTCTTAGATAGCATACAGAACCATCAACACATATTGTCCAACTAAGTTCTTGGCAAGTTAAATCATCTTATAAATAGTATAAATATGACTTGCAAGTATTATAACAGTATGATATTTGCATTACTATGTCATTATCTTCTTGTCCCATCTTTTATTACAAAAAAAGTTTCAAAAAAATTGAAAACAACCGACCATTATTGTAAGTGAAAATATAACATATATGTAGCCTTTCTTAGTTACATTTCTTTTTCTTCATCCTTCTTTTCCATATAACCATAGTTTATAAATCAAAATAAAATAGATAAATTTAAGGAAATAATGGAACTCTAAAATGTATTTTCTAAATGAAAAAAATTCGAGTAAAGAAAAGAAAAGATACGAAGAGAAAATAAAAAATGATGATTTTCTTGTAGGAGTAAATGAGATGATGTAAATACTAATGAGAGTTATCAAAGAGAGATTTAATACATTAAAAAGAAATATGAAAAAAAAAAGGAAAAAGGAAGAGAAAGATAGACAAAGTAATTCACAAATATTGTAATGTAATAACAATTTTAGAGAAAACAATGTTTTACTTTAAGTGTAAATTTTAGTTTTCCCTCTAGAGATTTGAGGGATTTCTCAACTTTTCTCCACAGCTTTAATTTGTATCGATTACCCCTTTAAGCTTTTATCAAAGTTTTAATTATTCCCTTTCATCCATTAAACTAAAAAAAATTGATGATGTAATATTTTTTTAAGTTTCAATTGACTCCCTAATTTTTTTAAGAAGATATCAAATAAATATATATCCTTTAATCATATTAAAATTGAAAATTTTAAAATTTGATATAACCAAAAATTAAAATAGATATAATGATCACTTATTCTCTATAACATAATTCCTAAAATTACCACTACTTTATCAAGAGGCATGCCTAACTTGGTGAGGTCATGCCTTGGACAGGTGTAGGTTGTTATGTAAGATGTTGTTGACTTTAGTCTATTTTGTTATTGGTAAATCTTGCACTATTTCTTCCTTTGTAATTGTTTTAAAACTTTTTTTTTATTTCACAAGTAATAACATCTTCAATTTGATTTCTAACCTCAATTTATGCATCACAATTAGGATAGTAATTCTCAAGAAAGTGTGGTTGATAGTAAGAAAACAAAATCTCTTTAGCATAATTTGATCAACGATTTGCATGATTTTGAATATTCATCTAATGATGAAAAAAGAGAGATTTTTTTTTCTTAACTGGGAGCTTCCAAGTTTCGATGAGTGACATATATTTCTTTGTTGTATTTATATTGCTTGTTAAATTGTACATAAATATATTTTCACGTGCTATATAAGAGTCTTGTAGGCATATAAACCACTTTAATAACATACCTATAAATGTTTTTTTAAAACATTTGAGCCATTTCATTAGCATGAAAAGGTTGCATTGTGCAAACATGTACATCAAATGTGTCTTAAGATAAACCATTTCATTTAATTGTTAATATTTGGCTTTTTATTTTTTAAAAAAATATATGGTTTAAGGAAAAACAAAGCATGGTTATGATTAATGTTATTAAATCCAGACCATATTGATTGATTTGACTTAAAACTTAGTGAACTAACCAATAAATCTAGGTTAATGTTAAAGATCGTATTTGTAAGAGATATGGTCAATCCATGTCAAAACTAATAAAATTTGAGTTGTTGGACTATTAGATCAAAAATTTGACCTAGCTAAAAAAAATCATAACTTGTAGGGATTGTACATTGTACTTTTTTTTTTGTAAAATTATACATTTACCACTTCACCACTTCACCATTTCTTATTTATATTTAATATGTTTCAAATTCTATTATATTAGGTCATTTGTAGTTTATACAGTGCTCACTTAGTGAACTAATGACCCAATAGCTTAACTGCACTATTGTCCAAGCTAGATTTAATAACATTGCTTATGATAATTAATTTTATCATCACTCATTTTCATGTTCAAGTTTCTTAGGGTAACTAAATTCTTTAATAGCTTTTTCTCAGGATTCCTTGTTATCATCTTCAAAGGATGAGTTATTATTTTGGTGTTTTAGGCTATTTATACTTTTTGTTTAGCAAGTTCATCAATATTGGGATTAGGTTTTAGGAAATGTCTCTAACTTTCCAACCATCATGTTTTTTTCCTTAAACAAACCAAAATCTTATCATATTTTCATAAAGTCACTCAATTTTTTTTTATTTCATTTATTAATGCTAAATTTCAAGTCCTTATAAAGCAAGTTTTGTTCTTATACTTTATCCATTTTTTATCAAAATCTTTCACACTACCATCAAAAATTCATTTCGCAAACAAATCAAATCACAAAGCTTTAGAATTATTATCCTATAATTAAGAATGGGTTTGAGATTACTAAAATGTAAAGCGTTTGGGATAAGTTGATATGAGAATCCTTTTCGAATTTATGAATTATTATAGTTATTTAAGTTGATAACTAGAAATTTATGAAAACATTGAGTGAGAATAAAAAAGGATCCTTTTCGAAAATGAATTTCAACATTAGCATATGAGTGGAAAACTTATTTTTAGGCATTTAGTATAATAGATTATGAACTTAAATACGAGAAAAAAAACCAAGCTTTAATAAATGGTGGGATAAAAACTCACACTACCCATTATATATGCTTAAGCCATAATCAAATTAGATGTTTTTCTATGGATCTATAGGCCTAGCCTATTAGAGGTGTTATGGTATATTTCTATCATTAATATTCCTAGAGGTTTTGAAAACATATAAAACAATTCATATTTAAAAATTTCATGACACAAGTGGTCTAAAAGATTTTTACTTTAAACCATGCTAACGGATGGCATTAACCAAAAGCAATCTAAAATATGAGTTTAGGGAGTTTTCATAAAAAATAAAAGGAGTAAATAAATACATTTTATCAATGTTTTGGTAAAAAATATCTACTTTAAAGACAATACATGGTTTAAAAAGTTAAATTGTTAACTTATGACATAATATGATATGTATTTAAAAAATAAAGTAGTTTCATCTTCATATGAGTTATGTTGTGTTCATTATAGTTTGCACAATTTTTTGGATAATTTTGCATTAAAAAAAAAACATAAAATGCAATTCATATATTTTCAATGTTTGCATATATAGTTTTGAATTAGTCCCACCTTTTAGGATAAGGTCCATTAATATGGAAAAAAAAAAAGAGAGGCTATTTTAAATCTTAAAGTAATGTATGTGACTTGGTAATAAAATCCAATTTTGGCTCCTATTGGGTGAGGGATAAATAAAAAAAATAAAAAGAAAATGAGTATCTGAGTGAGAAGAGCGAGGGGGGAAAATATATAATTATCTTCATGTGGACGACCACATGGTGCTTTAAAATTAAATCTAGCTAAAATTTAAATATATTATTTCTTGTCAAATGCTCTTCAAAATGAATGGTATATATCCATAAAGGGTGATTTACTTGATGAGATTTATTTATCTTTTTTATATTATTATAAAGATCCATTGGATTAGAGAATTGAGATTTGTTAATGACTTGATTCAAGTAGTTGTACTTGAATATTGTAATTCTTTTTATAAATTTAAAATTTTAAAAAATTGCATATGAATTATATTTGACAGGTTAATGGTGATTGATACTACACCTATAATAATATTAATTAGATTTAATTTGACAAATTAGTTTCGACTTTCATTGAAGATTTGGTTTGTTAATATTATATGTATTTTCACATAATAATTAATAAATAAATTACCAGTTCATTTTAACCTTATCGATTAACATAGAAAAAAATATAATTCACAATAATGCATATTCAGTTATGGAAAAATATTGCATATTAAGGGCTAAATGAGTTCATGATTGTTTAAGGGTGATTAGTATAATTTTTTTTTATTTTTAGCCAATGTCATGCATAATGAGGTTTTTTTAAAAGATATTTGCAAGATCAAATAGCTAATTGCATATTTTAAGAGTTCATTTTTCAAAAAAATTTAGTAGTTTTAACACATATATAATGTTATTTACTTTAATTATTAACTAGTTAAAGGGTCGCGCTACATAATATAGGTGTTTTTTTATACATAAAGTATAGGATTTTTGCTATTACAATTCAAAATATTTTGTTTTTCCTGTAACATTTATAGTTGTCTTCCAAATAAAAAATGGTTTTATTATTCATAAAAAAATTAAATGACCCAACTAATATTTGTTTACGAGCTTTTAGTTCAAAATACTCAAACATTATATACTAATATTTATACACACTATTTAATTCATGACTAATAGATTTACTAGCCTCTACTAGCATAACCAACATTCATCATATAAGAACCTTTTCACCCCATATTAATGAGAAGATATCATAACTAAGCATTTGGTACTTGTTGTTTTTAGTTGTTTAATACCAATCTTTGAAATCATTGTTTAAAATATACACTTATAAAATCAAGAAAATATTAAAAAATATATATACTAGAAAGTACTTATAAAATTATAAAATCTTTGAAAAAAGGTGTTCATATATTGAGTTTACTAAATGAAAATAGCTATTAATTTTGTTAGGAGGATGACAAACATGATTTGAAACTATGCAACACTAAGAGATGTTAGTTGTGGTTATGATCACTTTCATCTTTAAAATAAAAGTATAAACATCATTTTGCATACACAAAATCAAATCTATTTGAAATAAAATGGCATGTAGAGCTAAGAATACCAACTCAATATTGATCATTTAATAATTGTTTACCTTAAATAATCCGTTAAATCAATCAATGCAAAAAATTAAGTTATCTGCTAAATTATCTATAAAATATACACATATTATCTCTATCTATCTCCTAAAAAAAAAAAATTGTTTCAAAATTGTAATAGTTATGATATGCAAATTAATCTTTTAAAATAATTATATATGAATCGAAGTTTTTACTAGAATGGTCATACCATTAAGTTGACCCTTCAACTCTTACATAAAATGTCGAACAAGGGTGGCATAACCTTGTAGAGGGGAATATTCTCTATCGAATGGTGGTGTTTGGAGTATCTTAGATGGTTGGAGATGCCATGTTTATTTGTTTGAATGTGACAACCCGATCAACCTTTTCGGGTTAAAAGATAACAAAATAGGGACAAAAGACGTGTTACTTGGTTTATTCATTAAAAGCGAGTGACACATAGTCTCCTTAATCCCTAAAAATTAGGCTTGAGAATTAAGATTTTGTAAATCTCATTTCGGTCCATGTTGTTTCAATTGTAGCACATGAACATACAATTGACCATGAAAACTCTTAATTTACATAATTGCACCATTAAAAATTTTAATTTAATGCCTCTGATTTGAGAGCTTTTTTTCAAATTGGTCTTTAATTTTTAATTTGTTCAATTTGGCCCCTAATTAACCCCTAAACTTTGATTTTCTTATAATTTCACCCTGACTTCATCTAATTTAATTAACCCCTAGACTTTGATTTTCTTATAATTTCACCCCCAACTTCATCTAATTAAGCTTGTACAAATTAAATTTGGTCTTTTAAAATTCTAATATTCTCAATTAAGCTCAAAATAAGCTTTTAAACTTGATTTTTCACCAATTAAGTCCTTAATAAAATTATTTGACCCATTAAAAACCTAATTAAATCATTGCACTTAATTAATTATTTTAATTTTGGCCTAAATTAATTTATAAACATAATCAAACCTTTAATTAGATCATTAATTAAATCAATTCAGACTATTAAATATCTAATTAAGTCCCCAAACTTAATTTTTAAGTAAATTTATCCAATATTCATTGAAGTTAACCTTGAATTACCTTTCACATTTAGGATCTTTAAGGGTGCAATTGAATTTTTAAAAATGTCAAATATCTAGTTTGGTCCCTTCATTTCTTATTTATGCATGTAGATCCCTCTTCAACCTATTCTTGTTAACCAAGTCGCTTGTCTTTCTATATTGTTTTTTCAATCTTTTTTCCCCTTTTATTTTTGTATAAAAGAAAAAGGTTAATTTTAGAGGAACCCAAAATTAGGTTGTGACAAAAGGTTTAAAACACATATAATTGCTAAGTGCTTTACACAAAAAAGAACTTGTTGACTTCATTGAAGTTCTTTTCAGATAAGAAGTATAGTTTCATCCAAGTATATACTCTTTTGCTAAGTGTTTTCTATATGGTGAGCTAGATAAGAGGGTATATATGCTTTAGTAAGAGGGTTTCATTACTCAATGTAAAGAAGACCATGTATACTTATTGAAAAAGGCATTGTATGACTTGAAGTAGTCACTAAGGTAATGGTATAAAAGGCTGGATATTTTTATATTTAAACATAATTACTTTATGAGTGATAGTTGTATGTATTTTAAAAAACTCTTAAATGGCTTATTTATGTATTTATTGTTGTATGTTAATGACTTGTTGATTTCCTCTAAGAAAATGTTTGAGATCAACAATTTAAAGAATTAATTAAATTATGAGTTAGAGATGAAGCATTTGAGTGTAGTTAAGAAGATTTTGGGTATGGAAATACACAAAGATTGAAGCATTGGCAAGTTATACTTGTCATAAAGGAAGTATTTTAAGAAGATACTTTAGTGTTTTGGTATGCAAAACTGCAAGCCAATAAGTACTCCACTTCCAGCTTATTTCAGGTTATCTTCAGGTTTGTCACTAGAAACCGAGGAGGAGAATGAACACATATCATGTGTTTTATATGCTAGTGTAGTTGAAAGCATTATATATGTTATCTTGTTTAGACATTTGACATGTTGTTAGTATGGTCAACATGTTTATGAAAAATCTTAATAAAGTTCATTGGCATGTTATGAAATGGATACTCCATTATCTTATAAGTATTACATATATAAGCTTAGTATATGAAATGAGTAGTAGCACTAGAAGTACTATTAAGGGCTTTATAGATTTAGATTATGCTAGTGATTTAGATATAAGAAAATCGTTAACAGGTTATGTTTTTACTCTCTTAGGGTGTGCCATTTGTTGGAAAACAATTTACAATCCATTATTGTCTTGTTTACAACAAAGGCTGAGTATATGACATTAACAAGGGTAGTGAAAAGAAGCTTTATAACTGAAAGGTTTGGTTAATAATCTTGGTCTATTATATGAGTTGATTGTTATACATTGTGATAGCCAAAATGTTATTCATCTAGCCAAGAACGAGTTGTACCATAAAAGAACTAAATATATTGATGTCAGATATCACTTCATTCTAGATATCATGTTATAATGTGTTGTATTAGTGAATAAGATTGTTATAACTGAGAACCTTGTAAATATATTGACGAAGCTATCCTATAGTCGACTTCAAGCATTGGTTAAACTTGATTGGTTTATATAGTACTTGAAAGATGTTTAGTGGGACAATTATAGACGAGTTCAAAAAGTTGGCTCAATTTAAGACAAGATGGAGATTTATTGGATTTGTTTTAAATTATAGGCCCAAATGAGAAAATGAATACCAATGTACTTAGTCCATGTATAAAAACTTAAAATTGTCATATTTTAGGGTTAAGGCTTATTTGTAAGTGTCTTTAATTTCTACATTTTAGTGGCTAGAGAGAAAATGTGAGTTTCTAGTTATTTTAGGATCTTGGGTGAAAAGAGTAATTTTGTGTGTCACCTTGTAATCTCTTACTTCCTCACAATAAATTTCCTTAGTCATTTTGCCTATGAAGTAGGCCTAATTTGTTGAACCATGTATCTTTCTTGTGTGCTCTTATATGATTGATTGTACTTGTTATTTTATATTTCTCTACTTGCCAATTTGTTTGAAACTCTATGATTGTTTTCACAATAATAAGAAATTAGTCACTATAGATAGTTTTTACTTTTTCATTGGATGAAGTCTTCATACAAAATAGAAGTAGTCGCTATTGAGAATCATCTAAGTAAGAGTCAGTTGTTGTAAAGAATCTCTACTCCATATGAAAAATTGCGTTAGAAATATCCACTTAACATGAAAATATCCTTTATAGATAATTCATCTATGTAGACATTATCCCTTGAAGAGAATCTTTACTTAATAAAGGATTATCTACCTAAAAAGGATCACTTTTAAAAAGGAAAAAAGAAAAGAAATTATTGTATAAAATCTCATCAAACGAGTTAGATTGTGCAAAACTCAACCTGGCCAGTCTTAGAAGTCAACTTAGCCTATCTTGACCCAACTCAACCTATAATTTCACTATTTAGTTGGTTCTTGTATAAGTATAACAAGTTAACCGAATTTTAACTTATACTCAAGTTGTTTTATCTATATTCATCTAATTATTTTTTGTTTTTTTTTTCCATGAATTTTATGTAATCAAACTCTAAGTATAATGAAGTCTTCAAGTACATTATTTAATATCACAAAGCTTAAATTAATCCATTTTCATTTTATTAACAAGCTTACTCAACTAAATTAAACCTCATCGATTTTAAAATTAAAAAATTGCTGCATTCATGCTCATTTGTAGATGGTGTTATTCCCACTCATCAACTTGTTATTCTCAGTTCATCTTTTTAGCTTTTAAAACAATTTTTTTTATATATATTTTTAAAAATAAGAAGATGTTGAAGAAAAAAAACTAATTTATTAGTTATTTTCTATATGAACTTTTAATATTGAATTCATTAAATCATAAAATAAATAATAAATTATTAGTAATAATTTATGATTTATCGTCTATAATCTTAGGTACACAAAATATTAGCATCATGATTTATTGAGTTACTTATTCATAAAATTTGCAATATCCATTGACTTAGTTTTAAGTTTACAAGAAAAAAATATATTACGTAACTTGTATTCTTGAAAAATAAAATTATAAATATTTAGATATAATCCACTATTTTTCTTGTATTATTTTTTTACTATGAGGATTTTAATTAAATAAATAAAAAACAAATAAGATTACTTTTTGGTCTCTACAGTACAATAAACAACGACGTGAAAATAAGAAAAAGAGAGGAAAATGACCAAAAATAAAACTAGAGCAACAGTTTATTTAGTCGTGTTTTATATAGAAGGACTAAAATGAAAATTATTAACATTTTCTCTCTTTTCAGCCCTTGTCGGCCCAGTCCAATAACAAATCAGCCCATTAAAAACAAAGCCCCTAGGGTTTCATTTCCCATATAAACATCACCAGCCACCCGGCATCAGTGCTTCTAGGTTTGCAAGCAGCAACAGAGACAGAGAGCGGCAAGAGCAGCGAAAATGGTGAAGTTCTTGAAAACAAACAAAGCCGTGATAATCCTGCAAGGCAAGTACGCAGGTCGCAAAGGAGTGATCGTCAGGTCCTTCGACGATGGTACACGTGATCGCCCGTACGGCCACTGTTTGGTCGCAGGGATTAAGAAGTACCCAAGCAAGGTTATCAAGAAGGACTCAGCCAAAAAGACTGCCAAGAAATCCAGGGTCAAGTGCTTCATCAAGCTAGTGAACTACCAGCACCTGATGCCCACACGTTACACGCTGGATGTGGACTTGAAAGATGTGGTGACCGCTGATTGTTTGTCAACCAAGGATAAGAAGATTACTGCTTGCAAGGAGACAAAGGCTAGGTTCGAGGAGCGGTTTAAGACAGGCAAGAACAGGTGGTTTTTTACAAAGCTGAGGTTTTGATTTAAAAATGGTGTCTGTCAGTTGTTGAGCTTTTCCAAGCCTTTATTATTATGATGGATTTTAGCAGTTTTGTTGATTTTGGATCTCTCTGGGTTTTTTTATAACCAAACTCATTGCCTGGTTTATTGTCGCTGTCGATGCTTTTAATTCTCAATCTTTAAGATTAGTTTGCGAGTTACATTGCTGTTCTTGTATTGTTGCTCAAGCTCGGTGTTTCTAGCATTTATTTATTAAGAACCATTTTTAAAAAAAAATTTAGGATGCTAAACTTTGTTGATGATTGAAATTGGCCAAAAAAATAATGATATGCTAGGCTTAAAATAAGCAAATTAGTTTGTTCTACGGTGCTTGTATGTTTCTCGTAGGTTAGCAACTGCTGTTTATTAGTCTGAGTCTGCCTTTTGAATTAATAAAACCGTCTGGATTTATTTCGATTGATCTCGTGAAATTGTTGGTCCAAATGTTTGTACTCTAGGATTATCTTTGTAGATGGAGGAAATTCAAATACCAAACCTTATTTCCTCTATACACTATAGAAAACCCTTGTTCGGTTTTGGAGCTTATCCATTAGCTGTGTGTAAGAGGGATCTAGAGGTCGACAGTGGTGGCAAGGTCCATTACTTGTGGATGAAGGCTATGACTGAGCAAGAGGGATTTTGGGAGCAGTTAGAGATAAGGCTGTCATAAAGGAAAGATGTAGTAAAGTCCGCATATATTTCCAACTGAGTGTCGACACATCTAGGTAAGAACTACTCAGATTTGATTTGTTCTGGCCACCCAAGTTGATAGCTGTGCAAGATCCAATGTGAGAAAGGAGAAGAGATTATTTGGTTATAGAGGAAGGGAGGGTATCTCTCATTTCATGCTTTAGTTTTGTTGGAAATCATCATTCATGACATGGGATGGTTGCCTAATCTAGCTTTTGATATAGTAAGGTAATGGAATCTACTCATGGACCAATGCATTTGGTCTCGAGCTGTGATTTGCCACCATCTATTCTTTTGAAGTAGATGGATTTAGGAATCTAGTTAGATCAGGGTGTGGTAATGAAATCTTGTTTTGTAGAAGTTATGTGTTTGGTATTGTTTATTTAATTTACCATGTTTGTAGTATTTTGGATTGAAAGAACACAACATATTTCTCATTTCTTTCATAAAGCAGAAATTGGTAATATGTTACAAAGAGATACAAAGGAGTTTATTTTCCTCCCCGGAAGAGGCCCAACAAGTCTTCCTTGTTGTCAGCTACAGGGGAGGGGGTAGACATCTTCCGATTTTTTGAGTAAAGCCTTCAGCTACTAGCCTTCATCTTAATAGTGAGCTTTTATATTAACAAACCTCTCAAGTTTAAATAGCTGAGATGCTCTCTGAAAACAAAAGAGATAGACTTGTATTTCTCTGGTTTTAAGCTTGTTTTCTTGTCTTTTCATTCTCATGTATTTAAAACACTGAAATAAATTATATCGTCCAATTCTAAACATATTTTTTAATTGAAAATTAAAAAGATATTATTTATATTTTATAAAATAAATTAAAAAATATATAAACTGATAAATAAAAAAAATTTGTTAACACTAATTAAATATTAAAACATTAAGCTAATCTTTATGATAAAACTAAAAAACTGATACATGTGCAAATATTCTATATCAAGTATCTTTTTTTATGTTTAATATTTTCATTCATATTATCTTATCGACTAACTATTGTTGCTAATAACAAATAATTTATGTTTTTATAAAAGTAGTATACAAATATAACTAATTTGTATAAAATATAAGAGGATAAAACTCAAGATAAATCAAACTAATCTCATTGAAATATCATGTAATTTTAAATATATAAACAAAGTTAATTTAATAGAAACAATTAATGGAAAGGGATAAAAAAAAACAAAATAGGACAAGCACTAATGGACCTGGCACATGCACTTGGATTTAATAAAAGCCTGCGTTTGAGATTTTGTTTTTTGTCTTAGGAGGGGCGGAGATGACATGTCATCAATTTTTTTTTTAATATGCGATAGTGTAAACTTCTGGTCAAAAATTATAAATCAGTGTTAAATAGAATAATTTTCAACAAAATAAATAAATTAAGATGATAAATTTAATAATTAAAGGTGAAACCCCTCCAATAAATTAAGTAATAACCCGGTATGTGAAATGCTAGCCTTGGGATAAATCATGTGAAACTCCAAACGATAAATAATAAAATTTAAAGAAAATCTTTGTGTCACAAGTGGTGAAAAATCCATGATTATTTAGTGCAAAACCCAAATGAAATACAGAATGATTTTGAGCCCAAAACAATATTGACGGTCAATGTGAATCTCATGCATAACAATGCAGCTCTTCATTGAAAAGTAATAAGATTTAGAGAAAATTTTATTATGACCACTAATAAAAAAAAAATAAAGATAGATATTTATGTACATGAAAAATATCGATGGATAGGATTTGATAAAAAATACATACAAGATTTAAATGAGTGGTATTATTTTGATTTTAGAGAAAATTCCTTCTCCCTTCTTGTTATAAACTACCAACTATGTTGGGAGTTGGAGCTTGGAAATTTTGATTTTTCTTCTCATTTTTCTCTAAATTCTCTCAATTTATGTAGCATGGGAGTGTGATGAAGTGATAATTGAACTAGTAAATATTAGAGAGAGATATAGAGTATAGAAGTTGTGTTTTAGAGAGGAAAAGTGTTCAAAGTGAAGAAAAAGTGAGAAATTATTGAAAATTGTTGAAAGAGGCTTGCGGTTGTTTGGTGGTAGTAAGATATTGCTTTTGCTTTTAATATTTTATTGGATGGAGGATAAAAAAATTCCTAATTTTTAAAAATATGAGGGTTTATATGAATTTTGATTTATATGTCAAATTGTATGATTGTTAGTTAAATGAATTTTAGATGATATGGTTTAGGATATAAGTGAAAAAATCAAAAACCAATTTAGAGAAATCATGACCCTAAATGGCCGACCGTGTTAGGTATTTTAAAGGATTTGGAAATTTGATTAAATTAGGTTGATTTTGGTGTTTTAAATAAAGTTTTGAAATGCTTGAATTTGTGTAAGAATGTTGAAATGTGAAATTATAAAAAGTTAGTTAATGTTGTTAAATGTTGGAAAGAGAAAAATGGGGGAAAATTGTAAAATTAGGTAACGTGAGTGTTTTAATGAGGTTGTTATGTTTAAATTTGATTAATATTATGATTGGAATGATATTCCAAGAAGAAAAATTAAAATAAATCATTGGATATTTAGTATATCTAAGGCGACCATAAGAGAGATATCATGTGATGGAAAAAATTGTTAAAACTTGGAGAAATTGTATGTGGATTGGTTATGTATGTGTGAGAAATTGATTGTGAAATAATTTTTGGGGTTGATTGTGTAAAGTTTATGTGATAGCTATGTGTAGGGAATATGATTTTCATATTATAGAAGTGGGAATAAGTATACTAATTATATGTATAATTTTTAAAAAGAGTGGGTAATTTGACATTGGAGGAAAGAGGTGTAGAATATGAATTATGAATGCCTTGATAAAATTATTAAATTTTTGGTTAAAATTGATCAAGTAGGTGCTCATTATTTCATTTTTTTTTTGTATAATCATGTCAATGTGAATTGTTTTCTTTATATGTGAAATGCATTATTAGGAAAAAATACAAGGAATCATCGTTTAAAAAAATATATTTAAGTTGGCCGAATAAACAGAGGCTTTTGATGTGAGCAGGGACTTTTGATAAAAATGTTTTAAGCTAACCACATGAGTAAAGACTATTGATGAAAGTACTTTAAGTTAGCCATATAGGTATTGTTTAAAATTAAGGTTATGTTAATTATACCTATGGGGCAAGAAATTAATGTTATGTTTATTGTGCTTACAGGGCAAGAAAATTAATGCTACATGAGTCATGCTTAAAATAAATGTTATGTGAAAATACGCCTATGGGCCACAGGGCAATGGTATGAAAAGAAATATAGTTTTCTTGGCAGAGATTTAAACTTTTTGAGGATGACATGAATGTATACTTATAGATATAAAGATATGTTGCTCTCTCTTATATTTTGCAACATAGTCCCTTAGAGACTTAAACAATAATATTGTTAAAATTAAATGGGACTATAACAACAAGATTTAATTGTAAGAATTGAATGAGACCACAACAACAAAATTTAATTGTAAGAATTGGATGGGACCGCAACAAAGAGATTTAATAGTTAAAATTAAATAGGACTGCAGTGACAGATTTGATTGTGAGAATTGAATGGGACCATGATTGTAAAATTTAATGTGTGAGAATTAAATGGACCGCAATGATGGAATTTTATATGTGAAAATTGAGTCAAAATTATTGGTGGAATTTAATACGTGAAATTTGAATTGATTGCAATGGCAAAATTCATTATGTAAAATTTAAATCAATCGCAAAGTTGAGCCTATTATACTAATTGTAAATTTGACCGTAACAACAAGGGTTATTATGCTTAAAGTATGAGTTACAAAAGTGTAATGGAAATAAAGCACGAGATATCATTATAGAAATGAATAAAGGAATGTGGTTGATGTAAATTTTTAAGGAATGAAAAATATCAATATATGTATAATTGACATACAAATACCCTAGTAAATTGATGAATATAGTGGATATAAAGCACAAGTTTCTAGTATGAAAATGAATTAAATGAATCCATAAAAGGTTGATTAAAGCATTAATTAAGTGTATAGACAAGATTGATGAATCTCGAAATGTGATAGATGTATGAGCTAAGTGGATAAATGGACTAAATAAATCCACGAGGTTTATTAAAGTATCAAGCCAAGTATACGAAAGAAATTAAGGAATCCAGATATGTAAGTAAAACACAAGCCATGAATAATGATAAATCCAATTATAAAATCGTGTTAAATCACGAAGATTGAGTAGAAAGGCAGATAGATGACACTGGATTATTCTTGAGTATTGAGTTATGATTAAGTAATAAGTCAAGACCTCAGAAACAACTCCGTGGTATAAAGGTTTATAATATTGGATGCCAAAAAAAAATATTTATGCGTTAGAAAAAAGTGTTTAGATTGATTAGTAACTATGTTGTAAAAATAATTATTATTATGGAAGGAAATGATTGTGGTATTATATGTTTTAAAATGTAGGATAAATGTCATGGACATATAGTTATAAATGTAAATTGAAAGAGTTATTGTAATCGGTAAGACTAATGTTGTGTAGTAAAACTTAGAAGATGATGCAAACCTCGTGATTACGTGATAATGCAACACGCCATCAAAATTGAGATTTCATCCCAAAAAACCAAAAGAGGTCTGATAGGAGTGTGACACAATATAAACATGTCCCAAGATACCAGTACTATAATGAAGTTGAATGACATTATAAAGAAATTAATCTTTGATAAGTCAGATTCAACTCATTCAAGAACTAAAAAATGCAAGAATCTCTTTCACACATTAAACTAAAAAGTTCAAAAGTATTATTAATCAAATGTATTGAAATTTAGGTCTTACATATGTTTAAACATTTATGTGAAATTAACCCTGATGAATCTACCCTTGTGGGCTGAATTGGCCAATTTACAAAAACTGACCCAAAACCTTTACTAGTAAGCTTAAACCCTAATCCAAACAAGCTTTGAATCCTAACTAAAAACAAAATATTAATTAAACTCAAACAAGCATAGAGTTGTTTCTAACAAAATTAAAACAAAGCCCATTAGTCTAAGTCTTGTTTTGTCATGAGAAGAGAAGAAGAAAAGAAAAAAAATTATGTCTGATACAAGACATATTTATAGCCTATAATACTGCCCAATAATCCTAGGAACTAAAAGAGAAGTTGTCGCCCCTTTGATTTTGAAGTTAGAATAAGTTCTTATCTCAGCTTTGTACTTATCCTTCTTTTGGAAGGAAAAAGATGTTGCATTTAATGCTACTCTTTGTCGTCACATATGTTTTCTAAATCAACTTGGATTTCTTTGTTTTCTTTATTGTGTTTTCTCCTTGCCTAACAAGGAAAATAAAATAAACTAAAAATAATAATTCTTAATATTTAAAGGAAATAATTAATGTTTCCACATATAATATTAAATCCAAAACTAGTTAGGAATCAATAAAACACATGGAAACATCATAGAACAAGGTTAGCCAAAATTAATACAAAATTGGCAGTGTTGGTCTAAGTAAAGGTGGGTTGGTTCCCTCTTACACATGAATTAAATGTATTAAGGCCTTCCCTTGATGCTCTAAAGGATTTTGAAGTTCAGCCTTGACCGAAACTTGCACAACCATTCCATTCAATACTTCTTTCAATGCGTCTGCTTTGGACCTTATGATGGGCCCATTTGGAACGTGTAATGGGTCATTGGTATTCACGGACTAGTCCACTTCATCCCCTCTCTCCTCAAAAGGATTTGACCTTGAATCAAAACTTGTGTCAAACAAAGTAAAATCAACAATATTAAAGGTAACACTAACACCATACTTACCTAGAAGATCAATTTTATAGGTATTGTCATTATCTCTAAAACTTGGAATGGACCATAACCACAAGGCTATAAAATTGATTTCATATGGTTAGGAAATAGTTCCTTATGCATATGCACTTAAACTCAATCACCAGGTTGGAAAACAACTTATTTACGCCTTTTATTTGCTTTATAAGCATACATGTTCTTTTTCTCTATTTGCAGCTGAACTCCCTCATGAAGTTGTCTTACCATCTTTTTATTCTTTTCACCATCTAAACTTACCTTTTCTTTCAAAGGCAAATGAACTAAATCCATAGGAGTTAGTGGATTAAACCCATAGACAATTTCAAAAGGAGAAAAGTCAGTGGTTGAATGCATAATTTTATTATAAAAAAACTCAATAAAAGACAAACATTCTTGTTAACTTTTCATATTCTTTTGAATAACAACACAAAAAATTTATGATAAGGTTTTATTCACTACCTCAATTTGTTTGAGGATAACAAGTTGTTAAAAATAAGAATTTAGTTCCTACATTTCTCCATAAAGTCTTCCAAAAATAGCTAAGGAACTTAACATCATGATCTGAAACTATAATCTTAGGAATGACATGCAAATATACAATCTACTTAAACAATAAGTCTACGATATGAGATGCATCATCAACCTTATAGAATGTAATGAATTGTGTCATCTTAGAGAACCTATCAACCATAATAAAACTAGAGTCTCTACCTTTTATTGACTAGGTAAACCTAAAATAAAGTCCATAGAGATATCTACCAAGGTTTAGTAGATACATGAAATGATGTGTACAGTCTATATAGCTATACTTTAGATTTTTCTTTTCTACATGCAATGCATTATTCACAGATTCATTACATATCCATTTTCATCTTATGCCAATAGAAATGTTTATGCAATATATCCAAAGTTTTTGCAACCCTAAAATGACTTATTAAACCACCCTCATGTTCTCCATGAATAAACAATTCACGTAAAGAACTAGCAGGGACACACAATCGATTCTTTTGGAACAAGTAACCATCCATCAAATAAAACTTACCAGAAGTTAAATGTCCACATGCATTATATATTTTGGCAAAGTCAGAATCATTAGCATACAATGCCTTAATATATTTAAAACCTGACAATCTAGTACTCATACTGTTTAGAAGAACATTTATGTGTGAAAGTGCATTAACCACTATATTCTTTTTGCTTGATTATATAAGAAAAAGTCTTAATGAATTCAACCTATTTTGCATGTCTCCCATTCAACTTATCTTATCCTTTCAGATGTTTCAAGGATTAATGATCTGAATGGATTACAAACTCTTTTGGCCACAAGTAATGTTGTCATGTCTCAAGTGTTCTTACCAAAGCATACAGTTTTTTTTTTTTTTTTTTTTATCATAAGTGGGATAGTTCAAAGTTGGTCCAGTTAACTTCTCACTAAAATAAGCAATGGGTCTTCGTTCCTGCATTAACACAGCTCTTATTCCTATTCTAAATGCATCACATTCAATTTCAAATGCTTTTGTAAAGTCAAGTAAAGCTAAAACATATGCAGAACTTAAATTTTCTTTTAAGAGAGCAAAAATTGATTCTTATTCCTCCCCCATCAAACCCAACTGACTTTTTAACTACTTTATTCAATGGTGCAGCTAATGTACAAAATCTTTCACAAAACACCCATATAACTAGCTAACCTATGAAAACTCCTTATCTCATTTATTGATTTTGGTGTAGGTCAATCTCAGATGGTCTTAACTTTCTTCTTATCCATCTCGATACCCTATACAGTTACAATATAACTAAGAAACACAATTCTCTCCATGAAAAAATTACACTTATTAAGATTAACATACAATTTCTCACCACGTAACACACTAAGTACATTACATAAACAATCAAGATGTTAATTGAAGTTCTTGTTATAGATTAGAATGTCATCAAAATACACAACCATACACTTACACTAAATGCACGCCATACATGATTCATTAAATGCATAAATGTACTAGGTGCATTTGTGAGTGGCATGACTAGTCATTCATACAAATTATACTTAGTCTTAAAGGCAATTTTCCACTCATCATCTTTTTTTTATCCTACTTTGATGGTCCTTATTTTTCAAATCAATTTCAGAAAAAACATACATGATCTATGTAACTCATCTAGTATGTCATCAAGCCTAGGAATGGGATGTCTATACTTTAGCATTATATTGTTGATGGCTCGATAATCAACACAAACCTTCCATGTTCTATCCTTCTTAGGCACAAGTAACACAAGCATAACATACAAGCTCATATTCTCACAAATACACCATTTCTTCATCATCTCATCAACTTGCCTTTAAAGCTCCTTCGTCTCCTCAGGATTGCTTTTATAGGATGATGGTCTATTAGGAATCGTAGCCCTGGGTACAAGATCAATCGGATGTTCTATTTCGTAGAGATATCTTCAGTAAACACATCTTTAAAATCGTGTAACAAAAAATAGCAATACTAGGCACAACACGATCAAAATTGTTAGTATTAAAGTATGTATTCTTGTACACAAGTAAAATCATTAGCTTGTTAGTGAAAAATACAAACCTTACTTTACCCTCTTGGTGCTAAAAAATCGGTTATTTATTTAGTTTTACCATATAATTATCATCACACTTGCTGACTTCCTTTACTTCTCTTGTCTTGCCTCCACTCTCGGCTAGATTTGGGTAGTGGCTGGATGGTCTGATTTGTTTAAAGTGTAGGTTGAATATTTGTTTATGTTTGGATAGGTGATTAAATTATTTGTAATAGTGTTTTGGGTTCTGTTTGACTTTGATGGTCTTCCCTCCCCTTGTTCCTCACCTTGATTTTCTCTCCCAATAACCTCATGCTCACCTTTTAACTTTAGTTGATCATTATATACTTGTTTAGGTGTAAGAGCTACAAGAGTGATGATTTTACCATTCTTTACAATTGTATATCTATTTTTAACCCCATCATAAATTGTCTTCCTATTATATTGTCATGGTCTCCCTAATAAGATGTGACTTGCTTGCATTGGTACCACATCACATAGAACTTCATTAACATACTTCCCAATAAAAAACAGAACCATAACCTGTTTAGTCGCTTTCACTTTACCATTATCATTCAGCCATTGCACTCTATAAGGTTTAGTATACTTAACAATACATAAATTCAATTCACTAACAAGGGTAATGCTAGCCACATTAGTATAACTTTCACTATCTATAATTAAACTACACACATTTTTTTGTACATAGCATTGTGTATGGAAAATGTTTTCCATTTGCTGATCATTGTCATCTTTTTTGACCTGAACCGGAAGTGTGCACCTTATAACCAAGGACTCCTTAATAGGTAATGTCAATTCATCCTCAATACAATTCTTCAATGGTGGCATGTCTTCACAATTTGATTTGTCACTTTTGGATTCCATATCATCATTGCCTCTCGTCATTATTATCCTCTTGTTTGGATACCCTGAAGCGTAAAGCCCCTAACACCTAAAACATTTAACATCACGTGTACGTTTACGTTAAGTGTCAGATTTACCTTTGAAACTTGTAGAGGCTTCAACCTTAGCTTTAGGTGGTTTGGCTTTGGTAGGGATAAAAAGTTTTGGTTGGGCAATCTCCTCTCTTTTCAAATACAATTTCCAAGATGATGAAGAACTTGAATTGAATGCTAACTGAACATGTCTTTTCCTTATGAGTTGTCTCTCCACTTTCATAGCCATATGAACCATGTCTTCTACCTCAACATAGAATTGTAACTCAACAACATCATCTATCTCTCTATTTAGCCCTTTAAGAAACCTAGTCATAGTAGCTTCCCTATATTAAACCACATTAGCTTTTATCATGGCAATCTTCATCTCTTTGTGATAATCTTCCATACTTTTCAAACCCTAATGTAAACCCTAAAATTTCTGAAATAGCTCTATATAATAAAAGTTAGGAATAAATAGTTTTCTCATTATGACCTTCATTTCATCCCATAACTCAATAGGCCTTTCATCATTCCTCCTCTTACTCAAAACAAATTGATCCCACTATATTAGTGCATAATTTATAAACTCAATAACAATGAGTTTTACCTTTTTTATGTTATATGTAGTGATGACAATCAGAGATCCAATCAACCTTTTTTCCCACTCTAGATATGAATCCAAATCATTCTTTCCTTATAAAACAAATATTTTTAACTTAATAATGTCTAACTCTCCACCTTAATCATCACGATGCCCAAAATCTCGAGAATTCTCTTTTTGACCACAAACTCTACCATGCTTAAAGCTTACATTCCTTCTTGCTCTATTCGACCTAAACATGTTTCCTTGGCCCGCAAATGCAAACTCTTAATCATCACTACCCGCATTCGTGTTATCTTCAACAAACTCATCAAAATCAGTTTTATCATTCCGTACAACCTTTTAGACATTTCTTCAGCGATTGGCCCCACTATTTTATTGCTTCATTGAGTCCATTTCATCCTCAGCTCGTTGGTCATCTTAGTCAAGAGTTCAATTTGTTGGCTCATAGCTCATATTTGGAAAGAAAAATTTAACATTTAATGTCGTTGATTCATTGTTTTCAGACATCCTTTGAAATCTGCAAAACATTAGTGAGTAGAATAAAATATATTCTCATAACTTACAACGCCTTTACCTTATAACTTACTTTCTTTCGGCTCTTTTGAAACTAAAAATCCAACCAATCAAGGTCATAGGCTTTCACAATGCAATGCAATTATGAATATAGACTCAAGAATTAATAAATGTACCAAAAACAAGCAAAACAAAACTACAATTATGATTTCACGAGTAACAATGCAAATTCATATGAATTGTGGACGAAACGAAGATGTGAAATAAAAAAAGAAGCAGAAATTGATGAAGATACTTATTTGACTCCTAAATAACCCAAATATAATAGAAATAAATAGATTTTGTCAAAAAAAATAGTAGAAAAAACACTTTTTAAAACTTGACGCAAATTTGATTGTTACGTAATTTTAAAGCATCAAAATTGAAAGCTAGACCTAACAATATCAAAATGACCTAAAATTCAATATATAGTATCTTTATACCCAATAAACTACCAATTTCAGTTTATAGGTCATTCTCTTATGACTAGATATCGAAACCTGTGTACGATCAACTTGCGACAAAATTAAACCCCAAATTGAAACCTCAAGAAAATGATATCTAAATAAACCTAAATTTAATATATAGTGTGATTTCACCCTCAGTAAGTTGTATATGAAATTTCAATTAATTATGAGGTGTTTTACTTAGGGTTTTCTATGAGTTGTGTTTCTGCAGCAGAATTGCAACAAGTTTTGAATAATGTCTTTCTTCTTCTTCTTTTTCTTTTTTACTTTTATGCTACTGATATATTTAGAGATAGTAATAAAATGAAATATTATTATTAGTTTTTTTTACTAGTATGCCACAGACATAAAGAAAAAGAAAAAGATTGATGAAAACACTGAAAAAAACTTAACAAACACTAGGAAAACAAAAAATTTAAAAGGATGTGACCTGTTCTCAGAGCCTTGCTATGATATCAACTTATGTGAACCTTATGATCATGTGATCATGCAATCCACAATCAAGATTAAAATTTGATCCTGAAAAGCTGAAAGAGGTATAATAGAAGTATGACACAATGGAAACTTGTCTCAAGGCACCAGTACTATTAGAATGAAGTCAAATGACACCACGAAGCCAGTTAATCTTTGATAAGTCAAATTCATTTCGTTCAAGAACCAAAAAATGCAAGAATCTCTCTTAGGCGTTAAACTAAAAATTTCAGAAGTATTATTCATTAAAGGTGCTGAATTTTAGGCTTTACATGTGTTTAAATAGTTCTAAGAAATTAACCCTAATGGATCTACTCTTATGGGCTAAATTGACCAACTTACAAAAACTGACCCAAAACCTTTACTAGTAAGCCCAAACCTTAATACAAATAAGCCTTGGATCCTAGCTGAAAACAAAGTATTTGTAAATCCCGAGAAAAAAAAATAAAAATCAAGGCTGGATTAAATTTAAAGGAAATAAACTAAATTAGAAAGAAGTGGGGCAAAACAAATACACTTAAAGAAGATGGGGCCTAAATGCAAATAAGAATAATTATAGAGCATAAGTACTCCTTTTTGTCACAAAAGAAAAAAAACAGATCTGGAGATAACGTAAAGAAACAAAAGAGGGAGTTTTATGTTCATTTTTACAAACCATCCAAGATTAAGGGTTGTAGGTAAAATAAAACACTGGTGGGAAAGGGGTTAACAAGAAGAGAAGAGGGAAGGGCCGGCTGCCATTAAAAAGAAAAAAAAAAGAGGGATCAAAACTTTGATGCATATCGGGTAAGGTATTCTAAACCTGTTTTTATGAGTCATTTCAAGTTGATTTTGAATTGATGCCTGGATGTTAAACTATAGATTTTAGTTCTTAGACTTAAATTGAGGAAAAAGTATGAGTTACTAAATTAAAGAACTTCTTGTGTTGTGTGTAAATGGAAAGGCTGATGAATCTGGACAGTTTCGTCTCTTGATTTTCAAGAGATTTCAGGTAGGAGGATGAAAGAATTAGGATCAGATTCCTTATAGAAATTGTAGTTTTGAATGTTGGCTAATTAATGAAATTGGTCTTGCTCAATTTGGAGTTATAAAACTGCCGTTATGGGTCACCAAATGAGACAGTGATAGTTCAAAAATGTCTAGACAGTAACAGTTCAAAAATGTCTAGACGGTAAGAGTTCAAAAATGAGACAGTGACAGTTCAAAAACGAGACAGTAATAGTTCGGATTTTAAGTAGAAATAGTTCAAATATATGTATAAAGAAATGATGACTGAAAGAAAGACTTATTGGTTGTTGATATGTTTATAATAAAACATATCTGTGAGTGAGAAGAACTTATGGGATAAACCTGTGAATTTCAGGAGGGACCACAGGCGTGGGGCAACAACAACAGCAGCAGCAGGGGAGTACGAATAGAGCTTCTATTTCAGGTAGGTGAATCACACCTATACTTCCTAGTTAATTTCCATGATTTATTTATATTACCAATATGAAATGTGAATTTCTGAATGTATGGGTATTCAAGGTGAAAAGTTGTGTAAATTGCCAAATGATGAAATTATCACTGACAAGTGAAATATGAGAAGTGCGATTTGAGGCGTAAACTAGCATACATTTAGTGTATGTTAGGATCCCGGGTAATGGGATCATCATGTATGGACTAACATACATTTAGTGTATGTTAGGATCCCGGGTAAGGGGATCATCATGTATCGGCTAACATACATTTAGTGTATGTTAGGATCTCGGGTAAGGGGATCGCCATAATTGGACTAGCATACATTTAATGTATGTTAGGATCCCGGGTAAGGGGATCACCTTGTATGGACTAACATACATTTAGTGTATGTTAGGATCCCGGATAAGGGGATCACCTTGGAATGACTCATATGGAGTGATGGTGATGGTATCGGTGATATTGGTATCGGTAATGTGATAAGCAAAAAAAAAAATGATCATGTTCAATCTCTCATAAAGTCTATAATGAAGGTTGAAAGTGGCAGAGGGAACAATTAATAATAGTTGGACAAGGAAGGGATTATAATAATAATAAAAAAGAAAACTAGAAAGGAGAGGCAAATGAACTATGAATACATGTTACTTTGTTAAATTGTTAGATGTTCATGTTGTCATATTTATTGTAATATTCACCTTTCAATAATATGTATTTTGTTTCAGGATCATCACATGAACGACAAGAGTAGGTCCTAACTTATGCTCTTTTTTTGTAATCTAGTTCCTAGGGAGTATACCCTTGTATTTTGTAAATATGAAAATGTTTGTATAACTTAATTTGTATAATTAATGTTTAAACTTGACTGAATGAATATAACCATGTAGTTCATATAATCATGCTTTATGCTGATGTAATTATACTTATTTATTTTTATCTATTCATGATGATATCTTGTTATATAAGGCATATCGTAAATATTGTGGTTGATAAAAGTGGGTATAATTGTGGAAATTGAAAACCCATGATGATTGGGTCAGGATTTGAGTTATGAGATGCGAGCTATTAGAAGTGTAAATAAATTCATGTTAATAACCTCGGACCTTCCGGTATCATGAACATATATGTATATATATAAAAAAATTATTATGTGTTTTTTTTTCCGATTGATATAAGATTGTCGTTTTATCCCGAAATGGGGGATGTTACAATATTAATTAAGCCCAAACAAACCTTAGGTTGTAACTAACAAAATAAAAATAAAGCCCATAAGTCTAAGCCTTGCTCTACTGTAAGAAGAGAAGAAGAAAAGAAAACATTGTAAGTCTGATACAAGACTTATTTATAGCCAATGATGTTGTCCAATAATCCTAGGAATTAAAAGAAAAGATGTCGCTCCTTTGGTTTTCAAGTTAGAATAGGATTTTGATCTTAACCTTGTATTTATCCTTATTTTGAAAGGAAAATGATGTTGCGTTTAATGCTTCACTTTTTCGCCACATGTGTTTCCTAAGTCAGCTTATATTCCTTTGTTTTCTCTGCTGTGTTTTCTTCTCACTTGACAGGAAAAATAAAATAAAAATAATAAATCCTAATATTTAAATAAAATAATTAAATTTCTCACACATAATAGGAAGTCCAAAACTAGTTAAGAATCCACACATATAGAAACATCACAGAATAAGGTTGGTCAAAATTGATACAATATTGGCAACCTTGTTGTTGAAACTTCATGGCCCAAATAGGGTGGATTGGGTCCCTCTTACATATAGATTAAATATACTAAGACCTCCTCTTGATACTTCAAAGGATTCCCAAGTTTAGCCTTGGTTGAAACTTGCACAACCAGTTCATTCAATGCTTCTTTCAATGCCTTCGCTTTAGACCTTGTGATGGACCAATTTGGAACGTGTAATGGGTCCTTGGTGTTCATGGGTTGATCCACATTAGAAGGCTCCACAAAAAAATACCATGGTAGAGAAGATGAAGACCTTGAGGGTGTATCATAGATGTGGAAAGAAGGAAGGAATAACTTTGGAATAAAAGAAGAAAGGTCAATGTAAACATCGTATGACAAAAATACCATCAAAAGAGAGCATTAATATTAGGGTTTAACCCTTTGGGTTGTTATAAATAGTGTGGTAATGAATATGTTTATACAAAGACTTGTATTGTTGTGTTTGGTTATCATAGATACATTATATCTGGCATTTTAATCATGATACTAGACCGCCATTCATTTAGTTTTTGAATTAAGTAGACTTTTGTATAAGCTAAATAATGATGTGACATGGATACAAATTAAATGTATTAATGTGTTCCAATTGACAATTCAATTGGAAAGCAAAAAAAATTAAATATTTTATAAGATGAATAATTATGCAAAGGAAATATAAAGTTGCCTCACAAATGACTATGCAAATGATTTTTGAATAAGGAAGGTTTCCAATAAATAAAAAATAAATCACCCTATTTACACGTTATGTTATTAATAAATGATTAAAGATGCATGTAGATTTTTAGGTCATTATAAACAGGTTCCCTATAGCAGGCGATTTATCACCAACTTGCTGCCTATTTAGAATCTAACCACCACTATAGTGGTTGAAAAATCAGGAGGAGAGTTGGTTTAAAAAATCAATTCTCAACTTATTTTCACCCGTAAATAGTAACAAGCCTCATAAGAACTCTATAAATCACTTATAAAAAAAAAAAAACCCAAAGTCAATAAAGAAAATAACTTAATAAAAAAATCTAAACAAAACCCAATATATTTTTTTAGACATATTTATTGGAAAAAGCCACCATTGTCGAACTTTCCTAATAGAATAGAACTCGTTGACACAAAAAAATATAAGTTTGTCACTAGAAAGTACTCATTTACCAACTGTGTCTCTCCCTCATAATTTTCAGGCAAGTTTTTCTTTTCTTTCTCAAATTTAGAGACTGAAAAGTTAAGAAAATAAATTTTAGAATCAAAATAAAATTGCTAAACCTAAAGGGTTTGCAAAGTAAAAAAAAAAAAAAAGGAAAGCAGGTGAATGAAATAAAATGTTTTCTATAAAATTTGAGATTGACCATAAGATTTCTCCTCGTTTTATATTTTGGTCCTCTTTTATTAATATGGGCATGGAATATTGCAATTGAAAAAAAAAATAGATACCATAGGTTATTACAATGTTTTATCTAAAATTTTTAGTATATTTTATAATTATAATATGTAATTGTAATATTTTGTCTAGCAGGGTATTTATAAGGTGCTTGTTTTGAATCTTTGTAATTATGGTGTAATGAGTATGGTATATTCATCATTTTATTAATGAAAGTTCTTGTGTTAAAAGAAAAAAAGAATGTGTCATATTAAATGGCCGGGGTCGGGCTTTGGTCACCGTTAATTTCGTTTATACAAGAAAACAAAACAGTGGTCCTAGGTATGTTCCACGCCTACGTTACAGACTCTAGTGGCTGCTTGTCTGCCTTGCATGCACCCAAACAAACCATGTGGGCCACCTTCGAGAGACTTCTGGCATGCATTATCACCGATTTCTTTCACTTTGAGGATATTTACCATCACAACCACATGATTATCCATTTTAGACAATCAATCAGAAAATGGAGAACCCTACCGGGTGAGTGTAGTAGGTCCCTCAGCATTTAATCCCATGGTCATTCCCTTTGACACCTGTACCTTTTAGTGCACTCACATTTGATCCAATAATAACTAATAGTTATTCAATAGATATTTACCAGCTTATTAGTCTGGACTCTGGAGTATGCCACGGCTACTTACAGAAATTGGAGCATTAAAAAAAATATTTAGGTGCTGTTAATATGTTTTTTTTTAAATAATCAAGAATTAAATAATATTTTGATATAATATTAAAATGAAAAACATTTGATTCATTTAGATTAACTTGGATTGATATATAAAACTTGTGGGGATAATCTTAAAAAAAATAAATTAAAATGCTCAATCTCGAATTAAAGCAGTGTTTAAGGAAAAAATAGTAAAAAACAGCATTGGATTAAAAAAATAAAGTGAACTCAAGTCAACCAAGGAAACTCACGATGAAAGTCATACATGTCATCGGACTCAATAAAAATTTTATTTCAGAGATTATTTTTCATTTATTATACAATAATAAAGTGCATTATATTTCTTTTTTGTATGAAACAATATATTTTATTAAAAGTAAAAAAAAAATTCATGATAGGCACGTGGGGCCAAGATGCCAAAGGTAAATCATCAACAACAAATAATGAAATTGTATTCTTTTAGGTTTGAATTAAATAAAGAAAAATTAATTATCGATAACAAATGATAAAATTATATTTTAAAAAATTGAGAGACAGAAAAAACATTAAATATAAAAATAATAATAATAATAATAATAATAATAATAATAGCATAATGTTGTAGATTTAACTTGTTAAATTTATTACTTGGATAATGAACGTTATTGGGTTCAATTATTTCTTTTATCAAATTTTTTAAACCAAATATAAAATAGAAAAATAAAAAATATATCAAAAAGAGCCCAACCAATTGAGCATGATCATTAAAAAAACAACAACCTAGGCACGAGGGCTTCTCGCCAAGCCTATGCCTGTCTTATTTTTTTTATTTCTTAAAGAGGCCGACAACCTGTTATCAATGTAATTTTTTTTTAAAAAAAAAAAGACAATAGATTATGTATCATTTGCTTTTTGTAGATTCCAATGATTAGGGTTGCTTGAAAATCAAGGGTTTGGTTTTTTATTTATTAAAAACTCATTTCAACCTTTTTTTTTTACCCAAAAAAAACTTAAAACACCTTGATAAATATATCCATGGCCATAAAAAATGACTCAAAAAACTGAAATCAAAACCAAAATTATCATCGGGGTCAGATTTACCATTTCGGTAAAGGAGAAGGAAAAAAAAACCTAGGTTAAACTCCTCTCATGAAATGGAATCTATTGATACATATATCAATCATTTTATATTCGAAATCATCAACAATGATGAGTTTCTCTCTTTATCCCAAAATCTGGCAAGCCTTTCTCTCCTCACACAAAAAAAGACTGAAAATTAGGGAAATAAAGTTTGATGCTAAAATTGAACTTTAGAAAACTAAAAGGATTAATTACCTAATAGCTAAAAAAGATGGCTGGCTAAAATTAATGTTTTAAATGAAATTCTAAGGCACCATTCTACTTTACCTGCCCTTTGCACTTTAATACTTTATTTTTCAATTCAACCCTTCCAAAAAAAATGCAATTAGGTGCTAAGAGCTCAATCGTGAAAAAAAAAAGTTTGAAGACCAAAAAAAAAATAAAGAAATTTAACTATTTTGACCTAGAGTGATTTGTGAAAGAGTGAACAGTGAAAGAAGCTACAATAAATTTTCCACAAAGCAGTGTTTTGTATAGTTAGATCATTAACTTGTGTCATGATGTGAGTCAAATTTTTTTAATGTGAGAAAATATCAAACTAGTGTTATTGTATTTTTGAATTAAAAAAATTAATCCTAAACTCAAAATATGATGCATATTAATATTTTTTAATATTGACACTGACATATTTGATGATATTGTTTTCTCAAATATTGAAATGACTATAAATTGGACCGACTCGGGTTAACCTGTCAACTTTATAACTCGAGTCATGATACTATGATAACCCTATAGAAAAAAAAAATTATGAAGTATTCTTAAGCAACCTAATTTTGAAGGACAAAATTACAAAAAAAAAACATTAATTAAAAAAAAGATAAAAAAAATACACGAGCTAACCCGAATTATCTTATCAAACTCATGACTTAAGTCATGAGATCATGATAACCCTATAGAAAAGAAATTAAAAAAAAATCATGAAGTTCAATTTCCAAACAACTCAATGTTGATGGATGAAATAAAAAAAAATCAATTAGAAAAAAACCTTAAACAAATAACCCAAGTCAACCTAATTAACATGTTAAATACACGATCTGAATTATGAGATCGGTATAACTTCATAATAATCAAATAAAAAATCCATGAGACCCGGATAACTCCACAAAAAAAAAAAGAAAAAAAAACTACAAAACCCAATTCCCAAAAACCTAATAATGAATGATGAAATTGAAAAGAAAAAACTAAATAAAAAAAAATATTGAGTAGTTACATGGTGAAGTTAAAAAGAAAAATACTCAATTGAAAAGGGACCTAAAATATGAACCAAGTCGACTCATGTCTACCTGCCAAACTTATAACATAGATTAAGAGGTTGAGATGGCCTCATAGAAAGCAAAAAAAAATAAAAAAATAAAGCCCAATTAAAACAAAATACTCATTTAAAAAAGGACCCAAAAAATATGAATTCGAGTCAATTTATCAAACTCATGACCTGAGTTATAAGATCAAGATAATGCTATAAAAATAAATCAAAATAAACTATAAAGCTCAATTTCCAATTAACCCAATGTTGGAGGATGAAATTGAAAAAAATCAATTAAAGAAAAAACTCAAGTCAACCTAATTTAACTTGTTAAGCTCACGACCTGGATCATGAGACCGATATAAATTTATAAGAAATTAATAAATAAAAGATTGCGAAGCTCCACTTCTAATATATCCAATGTTGAAAGTTGAAATCGAGGAAAAAAAACTAAATTTATAAATACAGATATATAACCTAACATAAAGAAAAAAAAACAAAGCACAATTCCCAAAATAACCTAAATTTCAAGGACAAAATTGAATAATAAATAAACAAATATAAAGAAGACCAATTGTTATAGAGTGAAATTGAAAAAAAATAACTAAATAATAAAAAGCAAAATAAAACACAAAACACTATCACAATAAATAGTGTTTTATGGATGTGGCTACAATATTTTAACCACACCCTTTAGTATTTTGTTAATATAAATACCCGATATTTGATGAATATAGTATAAATAATAGATTTGTTACGTCGCAAGTCGAGTTAGATTTTTTTTAACATAAAACAATATGTTAACGTTATGATAACCCTATTCAACCCAGGATAAATTGAAAACACGTGAGATATGAGATTGGAATACCTTGTAGAATGGAAAGCGAAACAAACCACAAACCTCAAGGCCTAAAAACCTAATCTTAAAGAATGAAATTGAAAAAAAAAAAACAATTTTAAACCTCAAGTCAACATGGGTTTACTTTACTAAACTGCCTCCTGCGACATGAGATCGGGATTGAAAAATTATTTTGTTAAAAAATGACATAGAAAAAAAGATCTAATTTAAAAAAAAAATGAAAGTAAACCTGAGTCACCTAAGGCTAACTTGACTAACTCAAGACCCGATATAACCCTATAGAAAAAAAAATATAAAATAATTAAAAAGCTTAATACCTAGTAGCTCAATGTTAAAGGATAAAATTGAATAAATAAAAAAATAAATTTTAAAAAAACATAAAAAAATCCAAAACAAATCGGGTTAACTTAACTAACCAACGACATATGATTACCGCATAAAATAAGAAAAGGATATATAAAAAAAAAGAGCAATTAAAAGAATAAAGACTAAAATTGAACAAAAAAGAAAGAAATAAAATGTTGAAGGATAAAATAAAAAAAAAAACAATTAAAAAATGAGGAATAAAATTGGATAAAAAAATAAATGAAATGAAATGTTGAGGAACAAAATTGAAAGAAAAAAATTTAAAAAAGGATAAAGAAAGAAAATAAAAGAATGAGGACCAAAATTGGATAAAAAATAAATGAAATAAAATGTTGAGGGGGGAAATTAAAAAAAAATTAAAAAGGATAAAAAAGAAATTAAAAAATTAAGGACCCAAATTGGATAAAAAAAAATGAAATAAAATGTTGAGGGATAATATTGAAAAAAAAAATAGCAATCAAAAGAATGAGTACCATATTTGATATAAAAATAAAATCAAATCAAATGGATAGAGATGAAATAAAAAAAAAACAATTTAAAACAAAGAAAAACTAATAAAAAGAAAGAGGATGACAATTAAAATAAAAAAATAAGACAACTCTGAATTGTGGCTGACTCAACACGAATTTGAAGGAGAAAAGAAAGGAAAGAGGGGGAGTAGAAAAGAAATTCAACACTTGGGAATTGTGCTACATGCATTGCCTTATCAGTTGCATTGTCACTAAGAAGCTGTCTGGCGCTGCGGTCCAAACAGTTTTTTGCAAAATTTCAAATTTTTTTTTTTTGCTAAAATTGAGTGCGGTTTGTACTTTCTGGATCGTTTTGATGTGCTGATATCAAAAATTATTTTTAAAAAATAAAAAAACATTATTGACATGCTTTTCGGCACGAAAAGCTATTTGAAAAGCAACAACTACCACACTCCCAAACACCCTCTAAATGCTTCAGAAAACACGGTAGTTTAATCTTTTTGGTCTCTAGAAGACACCACACAAGCCACATGAAGGATGTGTGCACACTTTTTTTTTCTTTTTATTATTATTTTTATTTGTTAGAAGACGGACTTGCCCCTAATTCAAATAGATTATAATGAAAAATATAAACATGATAAAAATATCAAAAAACCCTTTTATCTTTGTAAAATATACCCCCCATTAATTTTATAATATCAAATGAATTTCATGACAAATATTTTACCTAGTAAAAAACTATTTGATTTTTGTAATGAAAGACAAAAATACTATTTTACTATACTAATCCACATTAACATTACAATGTGTCTAGCCCTTAGAAGTTTGACAGGTTTATTTTTAAAAAACAGAAATTCTTTACTTAATAAATAATAAAAGAGATATAAATGTGAAAAAACCTGACCGTGGATAAGACTATTATACCTTCATTAATTTTATAATATCAAATGAATTTCTTGAAAAATATAATTTCATCCTCATAAAAAAGTCATTTGATTTTTGTAATGATGGACAAAGATGGTATTACAATATAGCAATTCACAATGCAATGTGTCAATCACTGCTGTAAAAGATTGACGAGTGTATTTTTTTTAAAAATAGAAACTCTTTACTTAATAAATAATAAAAGAGATATAAATGTGAAAAAACCTGACCGTGGATAAGACCATACCATCCGATGCTAAATCAACTCAACGGTGTGAAACCATATAGTGCGTGCTTGCTTGCTAGTAAAAACGGTAGGCGGTGATGGTGGATGACAACACCAAAAAGAGCAGGTCTCGTATGTGGAAAACAGGAGTGACCAAGATTAGAGAGAGAGAGAGAGAGAAAAGTAGATTTTACTTCAGATCCCAAAAAAAGAAAAAGGAGATATACTTTTGTCCTTACGCCATTGGGTCTCCTTAAAACACCAGAAGAAGTTCCCAGAGAGCCAGAGCGAGCATAGATAGATAGATTGATAGGGACAAAGACAAATGGGGTTTTGGAGATCAGTTGTGGCAACTTGGTTTCTTCTTGTGGTTTTGTGGCTTTTGAGTTCTGTTGTAGTTGCTGATCCCTTGCCACCCTGTGAATTCCCGGCAATTTACAACTTCGGTGACTCAAACTCAGACACTGGTGGTATATCAGCTGCATTTGTGCCCATCTCTGCACCATATGGCGAGGCTTTCTTTCACAAACCTGCTGGCAGAGACTCTGATGGCCGCCTGATTATTGACTTTATAGGTAAGGAAAAGAAAAACATCCCAGCAATGCAGCATCACACTTGCATTTCTTTCTCACTTTCTTTATTGAGTGTTTGTTAATTGGCTCGATTATTTATTTATTTATTTATGCAGCTGAGCGCTTCAAATTACCCTACTTGAGTGCATACCTGAATTCAATTGGAACAAATTATAGGCATGGTGCAAATTTTGCCACAGGAGGATCAACCATCAGGAGGCAGAACGAGACCATATTTGAGTACGGGATTAGTCCATTTGCTCTTGATATGCAGATTGTTCAATTTGATCAGTTCAAAGCTAGGACCACTGATCTCTACAATCAAGGTTACTAATTTGAATCAAAATTCCCTCTCTTCAGACAGCCTATCATTTCATTGATATTGACTTGTTTTTCTTTTCTTCATGATGTTTGTTTAGTGAAAAGTACACCAGATGCAGAAAAACTACCCAGGGTCGAGGAGTTCTCAAAGGCTCTTTACACATTTGATATAGGCCAAAATGATCTTTCTGTTGGTTTTAGAAAGATGAGTTCTGATCAGCTTCGTGCAGCAATGCCAGACATCGTTAACCAGTTGGCATCAGCTGTCCAAGTAAGTAGTTCTGCTGCATATGCTACGATGATTTCTGTTTACCAACATGTATTTTCACACATTTTTGTAGCATTTATATGAACAAGGAGGGAGGGCATTCTGGATACACAACACAGGTCCAATTGGGTGCTTGCCTGTGAATCTATTCTATGTATCAAACCCTGCACCTGGTTATCTTGACGAGCATGGCTGTGTCAAGGCTCAAAATGAAATGGCGATCGAGTTTAACAGCAAACTCAAGGAGAGGATTGTCAGATTAAAAGCTGAGCTCCCAGAAGCAGCAATAACATATGTGGATGTCTACTCTGCTAAGTATGGACTTATTAGCAATGCAAAGAACTTAGGTAATGGTCAACATCATTTTTTAACTAGGTTAGACACAGTTCATCAAGCAAACCTCCTGTCAAGATTCACCATTAATGCTGTACGCCCTTCAATTTTGCAGGATTCGCTGATCCTCTAAAGGTCTGCTGTGGGTATCATGTGAATTTTGACCATATATGGTGTGGAAACAAAGGAAAAGTTAACGATTCTGTAGTCTATGGTGCCTCTTGTAAAGATCCATCAGTCTTCATAAGCTGGGATGGCGTTCACTATTCTCAGGCTGCAAGCCAATGGGTTGCTGATCATACACAGAATGGTTCTCTGACAGACCCGCCGATTCCTGTTACTCAAGCATGTCGTCGGATGTGAGTGTAGCAAGCAATAGTCAAAACAAGGGGGTCTTAGTGTTGAAAGTGCCATTAATAGAGTAGCTTGCTGTCAAAACCTAAGGTGCAAGGGTAAGGTTGCCAGTGTCGGTGAGAAAGGTCGATCAAGACCTGGAGAAATTGTATCTCAACTAGAGAGAACAGATGAACAACGGGCAATAAACAAATATTTCCGTACTCCATTAATTTTCTTCTCATGGATGACTTGTTCAATTATGGACTAGACTCTAGAGTGAATGCTTGATGGTGATATTGAAAGCTTGAGTATGTTTAATTACTTTCTATTTCGACAAGGCAGGAGTTTAGCTTGTAATCCTCTGGTTTCAAATCTTTCATGACTCTTCTTGGTTGCCCGGTGAGCTAGGCCCCTCTGCCCTGCCGTTGAACTCTCATTGTATTTATGAAGGAAAAATAAAAACAAATTGAATTCATCCACATTCAACACCGTCTCAAGGCAAATTTAGCATGACCAGCCCTAGATCGGACCAGATTTAGAACTGCATTTAACCATTGGCTCTCAATAATTACTCACTTTCAAACCTTCATGGAGCAATCTTGGGTTCCCTAAAATCTAAATGTTCTGTTGCATCAATGACAAATTCACGACCAAAAACAGAGAACGGTGTAAGGAAAAGCCACTTCACTACACAACCAAACAAATAAATATGGTACGTCTCTTTTCAAGGCATTGCCCCTTTAGGTCAGAGAAAGAAGAGAGGTAAGAGGATGCGAGATGCATGGTCTGTATTACACTGCTACACACTGCTACACAGGATCTTTATTTACACACAACTATCAACAAGGACTCATTGACGATGCCCTTCTGGTAAGGGAACCACCTTATAGAAGGGAACAATCCTCTGAGGCAAGGCTCCATCTTCTTCATCGTCATCAAACTCCAGCAAATAACTGTCCAACCAAAACAATAGCAGCTATGAGAGCATGATAAAAATAACATAAATAAGAAGGGCATAGCATTTGGAAACCACATGCATAACATATCTTGTTCCAGACTGTACTTCTAAGGGCAAACCATTTACAATCTGCAAAAGTTTTGTTTCTTAAATATGTCAAGATAGACTACCAGATTAGCCCTCCTATTTTATTATATATTGCCATCTTGGAGATTCTTTGGATAAAAGAATTAAGAGAATCTTTGGAATAATCATTGTGTTCATCTATCTAACAAAAAACAATGAAGAAAAAGAATAAAGAAAACCATCAGCAAAGAAACGAAGAAAAGGAAAGCAGGGAGAAGGGCATGGAATATTGCAATCATTATAGTGCAACATAACGTAAACACCAGAACAATACTGGACAATTTCCAAAATCAGCAAACTAAGGATAGAACATGAGAAAGATATTACTTACTCATCTGTCTTCCTCTGAAAAACACAGAATGATTTGTTGATGGCATCCCACAGCATGCACAATACAATTAATTGTCAGTCCAAAGTCAGTCACCAACCATATTCAAAACTGGGAAACAAAACTACTGAAGAGCAGGATTTCCAAGGAAAATTGCAGTTACTTTAGTTTGGATTCAAATCTATCTAACTAGGTGGATGGAATAGTTACCTTCCGAAGGGGGCTCACAACAGTTGCCTTATAAAGTGCTGTTGTTCCTGGATAGACAGCCAAAACATGTCTCCCAGGAGGAAAATCTGGGGCACTAGAAGGATCATTTCGCTTGGGGAAAGGTATAATACATGACATGTGCAGCTTGTACTTTCTGAAGCAAGTGAAAAAAAAAAAAAAAAAAACCGTTCACGTGAGTAAACCAGCATACTTGGTTAAGAAATTTCATAGGACAAATCACAAGATACTAATGTACAATCTCTGGGAAAGAAATACTGCAAAAAAGAAATTCAGTTCCTGATAATAAGGGTGTATCAAAAGACAAATCAACCTTTGGCCACCACTCTCTTCGTCATCTCCCGGCTCCTCATCAAGTACTTCGAATCTGCACATAAAGTTACTAATTAAGGACAGAGTACCAGAAGATTACATATTGAAATAAATGAGCTAGTGGAGTGGCATTTTCTTTTAAGATTATGTCCATTTAGCATTTATTTGAAAATAGAAATCATGTATAATATATTTAACCTGATTTAGCATCACAATAACTTGTGAGGGTTTTTGGCTCAAATAGAAAGAAAAAAATGAGGAAAAAGTATACATGTAACTGACTTCAAATAGTTCAAGGTGACGAAACACGGATAGGGATACAGGGAACGGGCAAGACACGGTATAGAAACGTGATGTCAATTCTTGAAATCTTAGGATATGATATGTTACAGATAAATTTTAATATTTATTCCCATTTGCTCTATTATTTTTGAGAAGATGTAAGCTATAGCTATTTTTTTAAGAAAAAAGCAAATAAAAATGCGTATTCTATTAATGCACTCGTATTAGTGTGAATGAATACAACTATAACAAGAATGTACAGTCGTATTTTTTTATTTTCTTCAACAATATTCACCAATTATAATCCATGTAAGCTTTGATTGATATTATAAAATTATAAACTACAATCTTCTCAAAATATTATTTTCTGTGTCCTCAATTATCCAAAATATTCCATACATATCATGAAGTATTGGGTCAAGTATGGTATCGGATATGGCCTGATAGGACTAGATCAGAGATTTTTAAGGATATGTGCTTCATAGTGGTTAGAGGTGCAATCAAAATATAGTCCATATACATGAAAACATTCTTAAATAATAGGCAAGGTAGCTAACATCAAAGAAATATCAATGCATTCACATCTATAAAATTACCATTAAAAATGAATTAATAATATGGTGCGCCAAATTATAATAGTCAACAAAACACATCATAAGTGATCCAACTATTAGGCAAGGTAATTATTGAAGAATCTCATGTACAACAGCTCAACTTACTCTTTTGTTTCCCTATCAAAATGAATCACTTTTACAACAAACCACTCATCCTTTTCAGCATTATCACCTGTGACCCTAGCTGCTACCTGAATATAGCAACATGTCAATCACTTCTGCGAAACAGAATGAAATGGAACTCAACTTGCAAAATAATTATAAAAAAAAAAAAAACAACGAATGAAAGAAAGCAAAGGGGATATAAATATATTCTGTTCTTTAAAAAGACATGCAAACCTGTTCACCCTTTAGACTAGCACATGCTTCAAGTTGATTTCTTACTGCAGGAGAGAGCCTTGAGATATCTGAATCGGCTTTGATTCTTTTCCTTTTCTGATCATTACCTTCTGCAATTTATTTTACATTTTCTCATGATATATGGAGTTTCTCAAATAACAGTAGCAGCATCTAACTAAAATCAAGATAGAGAAAATGAAATTCATTTTCCTAGGCATAAGTCATCTATTCTACAGTTCAGCCATCCATGTTTGCATGTCTAAATGCTATCCTGTGTTTAGTATTTATTTAGTTGTATAAGGTCTTGTCTCATGCTCACTTGGTGCAATATATCATAACCAATGAACATGTCAATCTCTAGTTATTGAAAGTCCCAGGTAGTTAGCTGGTAAAATCTTTTGCACAGTACCAGAGACCTAAAGTTATCTTCAGAAAGAATGGTCTTATATTGAGACAACTGGTTTTGTAGTCAGGCCATTGGACAACACATGCACCAAGGACAGTAGTTAATAATATTCAAAGCTTCTATAGATGAATTAATGTCTTGAGACAAGGAATGTCTTCCAAAAGAACTTCATCCTTGAGGATGTGAGGTGGTTCCTAGGCAGTGAAATAGCTATATGCTCATTCAAGTTACAAGAGATGCTCAATATATTCCTAAGGTACTTGATATCTAGCAGCTTGAGCACTGATTTCCAATTTTTGGAATTGCACGTAGCCCGTACCAGCCTCCTTATGTTCATAAATGTATGCATATACTGCTGCAGAGTTTACTTTCACTTCAATACAAATGAATGATTTGAGTCCCTAATACATCATGTAGTGATAGACCTTCACTAATTTACACATGAGAACTTCCTTACAACATTATAGTAAACACAAATACTTTCTATATGCACATCTCATATGCAAAACTCAACAGTATGTAGCACACACCTATCCTTCTTCGTTGTTGACCTGGAGGTCCAGATGGTAACAGAGCATCCAATTGAGTCAACAGGGCACCGGAAACACTGCATCCAAAGAGAGAGAAAAATATGGTTGGTCTAAACTATCAATTACATTCAAAACTAACACATGTTAGGAGCCATCCACTACAGCATATCATTAACATGCTACACATTATGAAAGAATTTTATTGAGCAAGCACAAACACTCAGCTTTAGTCAGAAGGGAGAGAGTGGTTAACTTTACTAAAGATTTATATACATGTACCTTACTTCACTCTCTGAAAGTTCTTTGGCCTGAGTATATAAACTTTTAAGCTTTGCCAACGAGGTATCACCAGGCTTCTCAACCACCTCAGGAGCTGCATTAAAAAGCAAAAATTCAAAGTTAATAGAACAGTTGAAGAGGAATGCTATAAACGCAATTAAATCTTGCAAACAATTATTACCAGTTATTGCTGTGGTTATTCTAGTTCATGACAAACCAATCAAATTAATTTTATTTAAACCATCCATCACTTGCCACATCTACATGAAAACACTTTTTGTATGATTTGTTCCATGTAAAATCTTTCATTAATATAAACCAGCAGTAATAGTTAACAATGTGTATTAAATAAAAAATCCAGAAGCTGTAAAAAAATTTTTAATAATTATATCCTAGAGTTTTGTGTAGATTCAATCACTATCTGCTAAGAATGAAAAAAGGGGGAGGAAAAGCTTGACAAGCTAGACTTCGAGAGGAAATTAATGGGATGCACATTTACAACTATACAGAGGATGCAAAGGGGATGAAACTGCAAAACGAATCATCTGCCACATTACGTTTGCAAGAAATCTAACATAGAATCATGAGCAGGAAAAAAAATTCCTCCTTTGATATTCTTACTAAAACGATTCTCTAAAAGGTAGAAATTTAAACCAGCATGCGTTATTTATGACTGGAAGTGTATATGGTATATTATATATATATAAAAAAATTCAAGTTGGAGAAGAAAGCCAATCTTTAAGACTTGGTTTTCCAGAGACAGGTTCCACTTTTTCCTACTCATTAGCTTCTGCACTGTGTTGTTAAAAGTGCTATATGCAGTTAAGCAACAACAGATCTTGGACGGAAGTTGAAGGCTT
This sequence comes from Populus alba x Populus glandulosa, assembly GCA_033617975.1. Taxonomy (NCBI): domain Eukaryota; kingdom Viridiplantae; phylum Streptophyta; class Magnoliopsida; order Malpighiales; family Salicaceae; genus Populus; species Populus alba x Populus glandulosa. Next base: position 35,869,966 of record CM066143.1, read on the forward strand.
AAGACATGGTGTAAACTTGAGGAAATAAAACACAGCTTTGAAATATAATAAATCGTTTACATGATAATGATTCATAAAAACATAAAAGGAAAAAAGACTGGAAAAATTAATAACTTTAACTTATTAAGTGTATTTAGCATGTCGTTTCAAGCAAGACATGTATCTTTCAAATAAAATGCAAAATAGCAAAACATCATACAAGGAAAAATAAATAAATAAACTAAATGGTTCAGCATGCTATGCCATCAACTACGAAAATTCAACAAATATCATCGATTTGATGGCTCATGTTTGAGGTATACATGTTTGTCCAGTTAAGGCACCTTACCTACACTTTAAGAAATGTTGTAGTCTTGGCACTTTATGCCTTGCATCAACAGCATGGTGTAAGGCACAGTTTTAACAAAGATGCTTTTGTGCAGAGCTAACACAAAGATCACTCAATAACAGCACATATATAATTCTTTTTTTATTATTATTATTATTTACACGAACAAGCAAAAGATGAGTAGAAAAAATGAAGATCACACCATAACAAGCTTGTTACCTGAGATGTATTAAATCCCATCCAAATCTATAATAACCCCCAAATAAAGCATTACAAGCACGTATAACAACGTGATGAGGCAAGCATGTATTTTCCTTTTTCCAAAGAAACATATAAAATGACGGATTTTGTTAAGACTCTTTCCCCCACCCCACTTTCTTTACCCAAGCAGCTGGCGATCACAACATTTAAGAAAAAATTCCTAATGATACCAAACATTTTCAATCTTTTTAAGCTTTGCAAATTACTTAGACATGAGACACGTTCATTTTCTAGTATAACAAAACCCGTGTAAATACCATCTCCACGCCATCAATTTACTACAAACTAACTTCAATCAACTCATGCCATAGCCGTATTAAACTTCAATTACTCATAACATCAATTTAATTCAATGAGTCATCGCTAAATCTTACCACAGGTTGCATTAAAAATGATCACCTGTAAGCAACCTACGTACTACATTGCATAGATTTGATTACGAATTGAGAAAAACCAGTTATCATTACATGCAATTCACCAGTATAAAACAAACCCATTAAGCGTAACCTCAAATTTAACCCAATCTCAACATGATTCAAGCTAAAAAAGGAAACAAACCCATTAAGCATAACCTAAAATATAACCCAATCTTAACATAATTCAAGCTAAAAAAAGGAACTCTCCCTGGCATCAAAATTTCAATAATCTAAAAAAAACCCGTTAATCTATAAGACTGATGATAAAAAAAAGGGGAGAATAAAAGAGAAACTTAACTAGCTTGAAGCTTCTTGTGCATTTTGTTAATCTCTAAAAGAACTTCCTCTTGCTCTTTCCTTAACCGGTCGAGCTCTTTCGAGTTCTCCAAAATTAACCCAATGTCCGATGACGCCATCGTTTTCTTGGAAGAACCAGAATCACAATCTGTTGTATATTTTTTCTGTTTCAGAAAGAAGAAAAAACAAAAACTAAAGTTGGAATTCGATCATGTCTTACGTTGTTGTCAATGAATAGAAAAGAACACAAGGCTGTTTGTTTAGATATTTTCGTAATTTCTCGGAAATTAGTGGATAATAAAGTATTTTTAAATTAGGATGAGGATTTGACACGTGGGAGAGAGGATACGATCATTGGAGTGGAGTGGATCTCGACTCCGTAAAATCTTAACCTGTGTTCACTTAATCCGAGCCTTTTAAAATAAATGGATGGTTAAGATATTAAAAGCTAATATTTCCTTAATAAGTCGTTGAGATTTAATATGATTATTTCCCAAGTGCCTCTAAATAATTTATTTAGGAATTTTTTTAATCTTCTTTTGCTTTTCAAGATTTTCTAACATAAAATTAAAAGTGTATATTAAGGTAAGTATAAACATAAAATGACTTAATATTGTTGATTTATTAAGAAAACATTAGTTGTTGAAATGTTCAATAATTAATTTTAATTGAAACACAAATTGATTCAAAAATACTTAATAAAAACAAAACTTTATATTTTAAAATTAATTTTTTAAAAAATTAATATTTTTTATATGATGTTTCAGATGAACCTCTTTAGAAAAAAAATTTGGAAACTTAATAATCATATTTCAAACATTTTGAAATCCTAATTTTTCAAATTGAACGACAAGTATTAATAAAAACTAAAATTTCTTGGAAAAATATTTTTCATTCAAACTTTATCTACTTATCGGAACTATATAGTGATGGTTTTTTTCTTTCCATAAAAAAATCATGTAAATTAGCTATTAGGGGTGGTGAGATATTTTCACAAAATTTATTTATCACTATTAAATTGAATGAAAATAATTCAGTCTTTATCTATTTTAAAAATATAGCAAAATAACTTAATTACATTTTAAAACAAAGATTTAAAACTGGCATCGATTGGCTTTATGGTATTTTCATATTGTTTTTTTGTTATTATTCGATTAGCATGAAGGCAACTTGGCATTTGAATAAATATAAAATATAATAATAAAAAAAGTGGTTGTCATATGCAATGTACTTGCCAGCATGTGGAGGACATCCATTTCCTTTTGAGTGGCACATATGACACCTCTTAGCTGTTAAAATCTCATTTTTATTGTGTCGTTGAAAGTGTCGCATTGTCATCTTCCTTTTAGGTTATGTTGGTGCAATGATGTGATGCTGGTAACACTTTTTTCTCTCTCTTTCATTCGAAATTCATGCTAGTCATGTAAAGTTTCAAAGTTGTCCCTTTATTTATTAAAATTTCAGCTTTAGTCTTTTTTTATTATTTTTTTTTACCCTTTTATAAAATTTTAATTAGTTTTCAATTTCATCCTTTATTCCTAATTTGTGATATGTTATTTTTTATCCTCATTCTTTAATTTTTTTAATCCTTTCGTTAAATTAACTTCTCTTTTTAATTTCATCATTCAATAAAAAATTATAGTTGTTTCTCTAATCTAATTTTTTGTTTCAATTTTGATCCTCATTATTTGAATTGTCCTTTTGTTAAGTTAATTTTTATTTTCAATTACACCTTTCAATAAAAGATTTGTAGTTGTCCTCTAATTTATTTTTTATTTCAATCTTGATCCTCATTTTTTTAATTGTCCTTTTCTAAAATTAGTTTTTCTTTTCAATTCCAATTTTCAATAAAAAAAAAATTAGTTATCCACTATTTTCATATTGATCATCAGTTTTTTAATTGCTATTTTATTGTTTTGGATCCTTTTGTATAGGTTTTTTTTACAATTTCATCCTTCAATATTTAATAGTTAAATTTCATCCTTCAATTAAAAAATTTTAATTGTCCACTATTTCCATATTGATCATTAGTCTCTTAATTGCTATTTTATTATTTTAGATCCTTTTGTAGAGTTTTTATTTTTTAATTTCATCCTACAACATTTAATAGTTCAATTTCATCCTTCAATAAAAAATATTTAGTTGTCCTCTAATTTATTTTTTATCTCAATGTTAATCCTTATTTTTTTATTGCTATTTTTTGGAATCTTTTTCTATGTCTTTTTTCTTCAATTTCATATTTAAACAATTGATTGATTGAGGATCGAGCTTAGTGTTTTTTTTTTTTCAGGTGGGATGCTTTTGGTCTAATGACTCAAGTTATAGGTTTGGAAAGTTAACATAGTTTAATATTGTTTTTTTTTTTACTTAATTTTTTTTAATTTTACTATTTAACATTGTATTTTTTTAATAAAAAAAATGAGTTATCGGAATATCTCAATTTCATGACCTGAGTCATTGGTTTAACAAGTTAATCAAGGTTGGCACGACCTTTTTTATAGGATCTTTTTCTTAAAAAAAAAAGAAATTTTAAAATTTTTTCAAACATTTTTTTACTAAATAATAATAATAATTCGGCTTTGCAATGTAGCATGGGTCAACATATAGTGATAACTATAACTCTAATTTTTTTTTTGACATAAAATCTCTTTAAAATGTCAAACTTGACACTTATAAATTCCAAAGTAAATTGAAAACCTAACCCATTCAAGCACTATTTTCTTTTCCTCGTTTGTTTCAATCCAAAAGTTTGCAAACCCCGAAGTAATTACTTTCTTTGAAAATCTAGCTCTTCAAGTTGTAGCTTTTTTTTTTTTTTCATTTTCTTCATAACCCTAAACTTTAAAAACATGAAATTAAGAATTGTCTATAATAAAAGTAACCCTCAACAACTAAATGGATGACAAGCATTAGCCTAGTAGTGCAAGGAAAATAAATTGTGTTAAAGGACAATTTTAGTAAGATTTTATATCCAAACTAGAATCTGAATCAATCATGTTTATAAATTATAATTTTGCTAATTATATGTATATATATAATACTTAAATTATGAGTTATTTTTATAGTTTTGAATTTCATTAAATATCCATTGAACCATACAAAATACCTATGCATCCATTGGATTTTCGTGTAGTACTTTCTTTTCACATTAAACCCAAAAAAGAACAAACATACAACTAGACAGTTATGAAAATTCTTTACCATTATTCTAGCATCTTGAAGGGTGAGATACTAGCTTGAAAGATGGTATTAGTACGTGGCCGCTATAAAATTATGGAAATGGAAAGAAGAAGAAAAAGAGGAAAAAAAAAAAAAGAATTTGATAGAAAATATCCTACCCTTTTTATGAATTTTTATATTAGATTCAAAGTATTTATGATACATTACAAGTTTATATATGGTTATAAAGTCTTTTACGCTTTTTCATCAATATTAAGCTTTAATAAGCGTTGTAAATTTTTTTTGGGTGGAGGCACACATTGTTATAGGATTAAATTAAGGTAAGATTTTTTTTTTTTTTAGTTTTCTTCATTATACTTGTTTTTTATTTTATTTAAAAAAAAATTATTCTTAATAATTGTATGAATGTTGTTGTAGGATTTTTTTTATGTGAGATCAATTTTGTTGGATTTTAGTTGTTTTTTTTAATTTTATTGTTCAATTTCAATTAAATTAATTTATTTGTTATTGAATTATGAGTTCTAGAATATGTTTTCTAGGTTAGGTGGAAACTTTTTTTAGTTAATTTTTTTAGTATTATTATTGAGTATCACTGTTGAGTGTTGATTTATATTAATATAATTATTTCTATTTTTGTTAAATAGATTGTTTTAAAATATTTTTAAATAATTATTGACGGTATTACCGACATATTAAGTTCGTCGATATATTCTAAAGAGTTGGAAAACAAATTACTACAAATATCAATGTGTCCTTTTTTAATCACTAACAAAATTGCATATGATATTTTTATCGGTTACATGAAAAAATTCCCAAGAGAAATACCGATAGAATGAAGTTGGTAAAATTTTTTGATGTATTTTTATCGTTAGTAAATCTATAGGTAATTTTACTATCGACAGACTCACTGATATATAAAAAATTATCGATGTAGTATTTTTATCAATGAGCCCGTCAATAAATTTATTACTGACAAAATATGAGTATAAATACCGACAGAAAATTCCGGCGGTAAATCTAAGAATTTTGCTAATGCAATATGAAAATTGACTAACATTAGGACATGCTAGTCTCATGAATAATGAATAATGTCAAAGACATAGTGATATTTAAAGAAAAATAGCTCATAAGAAGTATATTGTATCTAAATACCAAGAAAGTAACTCAAATGACCCAAGTTTTGAATAAAAAATTATATGTTAAGATGAGTAATTAGATGAGTCATAAAATAAAGATCATTACATGTGATAAGGATATATTCAATATAGACCAAAATATAAATGCATATGGTCAAGGATCTATATATAAAAATGGAGTTTTTATTTTATATCCATAAAAGTCAAGACATAAAAAGAATTGGTTATGTTGATTGAACAATGCACATGGTGTCTATTTAAGTCTATTTTAAAAGACTTATAAAATTTGCATATATGAGGAAAAAAAATAAAGATTAAAAAAACTTGGATGTTGTTGTATTTAAACATCAATATCAAGAAAACTATTAAGAAATACATTATGAAAATCCAACTAAAAATAGACTAGCCTTAGAAAGTAGCAATAACTAAAATTATCTGAATTGTAGCTGGTTGGATAACTGGATTGAAGATCTCGTCAAAGTAAATACCTTTATGTTAATTATACCTTTTAGCTACCAAATGAATCTTATAGCACTCAATGGACTCATTGATTTTCCATTTAATCATGTACATCCATTTTCAGCTTACAACATTTATAGAGAGATAAAAAAAACAACAACTAAATACTAAGTGTGTTTATGGACCAACATATCAAATTTTATAGCCATAATTGAATTCCATTTAGGATGTTATTTAGACTTAGTATAACAATTAGGTTTCAATAAAAAGTGTGAAGCAATCATGCTTAAGAAAAGATGAAGGACATGATAGTGTTTATGATGATGTTAATATAAGGTCATAACATGAGTATGAATACGAATATATAGTGGAAGATTCAAAGGAGAAGATGAATTAAAGGAGTTATTATCCATGATAACATTGAGACCAAAAGTAATAGGTAAAAACCTAGAGGTGGATGAATGATGAGAGACAATATGAGACTATATTAAAGTTGGAGAATAAGAACCAGAGTAACACTTGGAGTCCTTCAACTAAGATATAAAGGGGAAAGAGGTAAGATAAAGGAAAACACAGAAAAAAAAAAGAAGAAAGATAATAAGATAGACAAAATAATGTTAATAGATAGAGAATTGATATTAGAAGGATAAAAAGATAAGGACTATAATGATTGAGAGAAAACTAATGAAGTGGACTTGGTATAAGGAAATGGAAACTCATGGAATGTACAATGGTGGACAATGTAGGCACCATGATCCATGCAATGATATCATAGATGATCTGAATTATAATCAAGGAAGACAATCAAGGTAGAGTGAAAATCAAGTTTATATTTATTGTATCGATGCAAAATAAAAAAGTATAAAGAACCAAAAACCTTTAAAAATACACAGTCAGGTTATCATTTGAAAAGTTTTGAAAAAAATATTAATAATGAAGAATTGGTGCCAGTATTTACTTGATAAGAAAAAATAAAAGTTTCAAAGACATGAGGATAAATTGTTTTATAAAAGAGAAGTATGTCCAAGTAAAGTGAGGTCAATTTCAATAATAATACTGATGACAACATTCCACGAACCTATTATGCTCGTATGTATAAGGATAACTAATATAATGTGCAATGCCTACAATTTTAAAATATAAAATTAGTTTTTAAAACTCACCTCCTTGGTGACTCTAAAATTATTTTATATGAGTTCAAAACTAATTTTCGACTAACTTTTAAAACTAGATAAAAACATCATAAATCTTGAATTTATTACACAAAGGAAAAAAAAACCATATGTATTTGAAAAAATTATCAATAACAATAGCAAACATTTGTATATCTATTCATTGAATAGGATGATGAGGGACCCATAAAATCAATATAAGCTGAGTCAAACAAAGCTAAACCAATATGCTTCGATAAACCTAAATGAGATTGACTAGACTTGTCTAAAGGGAAAGCTGTTTAATTAAAATGATACTTAGCCAATAAAAATCAGAAGAGCCTTAGTAGAGAGAATTCAATGCAAGATACGAGAACATGGATGACGAAACTGTCGATGCCAAACTCCATTGCAAAGTTTATGATAGATAACACTTGAGGACTATAGTTAGAGGGTTGGTATTACAGTTTGTATAAACCATTTTTAATTATGTTGGACATAAGGATAACTTTAAAAAATTGATCATTGATAAGATAAAAGTGATTATGAAATTTAAAGAAAACATTATTATCTAAAGAAAATTATCTTATAGAAAAAAGAATTTCATGATATTATGAACATATAAAATAAAAGATAAGAATTTTGAGGTGTATGAATTGAAGTATTGTCAAGGTGAGAGATATTAATTTTTTTTTATTTTTATCATCACCTATTTGATCAAAGCTAATATAGGGTTTTATTATGCCTTGACATGTTGTGTTGCTCTAACATTAAGATGCCATAATAGACCATGATTGGAGGAGAGCGATTAGTTAAAGCATTGATGGCAAAACTTGAAAGATCCAAAATTGAAAAGTCCAAAAGTTTCCTCTAAGAAGAGAACTAACACCGGAAAAAGAAAAGGAAATATGATAAGGTAGTATAATTATAATTATTGTAGGCTTAACACTAAGTTTGGGTGTCTTATTGTAGTTTATTTGAATCTGATTTATTTTCTTGAAATAAATTTATTTTATTTTGCTAACCTCACTGATTTTTATTATGCCTTATATTGAAAATACCATTTTTACTAGAAAAGAAATAAGATTTAAAGTTGTTACCTTATTGACTATCTATCGATATTAGTCGAGAGGATTATAACATTATTGGTAGATGTGGGTCTAATCAAGAGCATGCAAAGTCATAATTATGTAAGAATTTATGGCTCAAGAGTAAAACTATGCAATTTCAAGAAAGTAACAAGTTCAAATCGAGCTATTCAAGTGATCATCAAGCATTTGAACTCTAATTATCGAACTTTAAACAAATATAGGTTAAAAATTATAAGAGTGGGTGGCTTATTAATTGCTACCACTTCATTGGTGTAAGTTTTCCATGATGCATACAAGTATAAATTAATTCTTTAGCTAGTTGTTGCAGTTTAAAAAGGCCCAAGTTAAGAGATGTAATTCTAGTTGTTGGCAAAGTCAGGGTTGATTTTAGAGTTGTCCAAATAAAGTAAGAAATTTGACAATTATTCATATGAGATAGTACATTAATAGACAAAAATGCAATTCAAGTATTCATTATCAATTGATTTTGTTGAGCTTAGTGCAGGTGATCCAGGTTTGGGTATGATAGTGTATGCATTTTCTATGATAAGAAAGGTGGATGAACATGGTTTTGACCTATTAATTAGGGTCTGTTTGTTTTTGCGTTTCAAAGCGTTTTTGAAAAAAAATATATTTTTTATTTTTTTATTTACTTCAAATTAATATGTTTTTAGTGTTTTCAAATCGTTTTGATGTGCTGATGTTAAAAATAAATTTTTTTTTTAAAAAAAATCATTAGCATGTATTTTGACACGAAAAATTATTTAAAAAGCAACCGCAATCATACTGCCAAACAAGCTAAAAGTCATGCCAGCTTTGCCTAAAAAAAATGCTTGATTTGAGCCTTCCAGAACAAGTAGTTAACGCTAATACATTACAAGTGTGTTTGCATGTATGTGCACGCGCTAATCATAATATAAATAAAAAAATACAAAATAAAAAAAGTAATAAAACATCTTACTTATTACCATAAGAAAACAATTCACTCATTATTACAAAAAAAAAACCTATGAAATTAGGCTTATTAATAATGTGTAAAATTTTAGTCAATAATAATTTGCAGATATAGAATTACAAATAGAAACTGCAAGAAATATTTCTTAAGAAGTTTAAGTAGAAAAAAAAATTCTAAAATTAGAAAATATTCCATAGCTTTTACAATTAACTTCAACACAAAAAACCAACAACTATAAACGTAAATTTTAAATAGTTAAAATGACTAAGATTTAAAACAAGAATTTATCATTAAAGCAACTAAAAAATAATTATGTGACAAAATATACAAAAAATATTTTTGAAAATCAATAATTGATCAAAACAATCTAATAGATAACTTAATTCAATCCATACAATGCGTGAGAATATTAACATATAATAACAACATCCAATTCTATTAAATTACAAAATTGATAATAAAATATATAAAAATAAAAACAAATAATATTATATAATTAGATAGATTAGAGGCATGTAAGCATAGTTTTGAAACCTGGTCTGACCTGACAGGTTGACCTGGAAAGTGGTCGATCCGGGGTTGGAATTGGGATAGGTTGAAAAAAAATGAAAGAAAAAAAAACCTGGCGTGACTTGGTAAGACCCGGTCAAAAACCTAGTTGCAATCAATTAATTTTTTTTTTCTAAAATAATATTATTTTAATTTTTAAAAAACTTTAACTCCAACAACCTAATTAAAATTCAAAATCAGAGCTTTGAACCGGGCACACCACCAAGCCATGTCTGAAACTATTCATGAAAGGTTAAATTATTATTATTATTATTATTATTCCCTTTTAAAAAAATGGTATAAATTGTGTTCACAGCAAACAAAACAGGCATAAATTCCTATGGGGCAGGCATAACCGACCTGTATTTAGTCCTTTCCATTAATACAAAAAAAAGATACCAAAAGTTTGTCCTTTCCCGTTTGGTAGACAAGTGTAACACAGTAGGCCTCTCTTATCTCTCTTTTAAGTTTAACCGTAAAGCCACCACCTCCTCTACTGCCAGTTCCTATTACGCTCCACTTTCTCTTTTCTTCTCTTCTTTCCGTGCCCAGTTTTTTTTCCTTCTGTTTCTCTGATAACAACGGTGTCGCTTCTATTGGATATGGCAGGGAAGCTGATGCATGCCGTTCAGTATAGCAGCTATGGAGGAGGCGCCGCTGGTTTAAAGGTTAATTGTTTTTTTAACCAAATTTTGTTATCGTAATTATATGTCCCTTTTCTTTTCTTTGATGACCATTTAGTTAGTTAGTAATTGTTGAAACATGGAGATGAATTATAGATTGTTGCCCCCATTTCCTTTTGTTTCTAAATTAAATAATAATAATAATAATAATAATGGCGGTGGTGGCGGTGGTGGCGGCGGCGGCGGAGGAGGAGGAGGAGGAGGAGGAGGAGGAGGATTAGATGTTATGTGAGTTTTGCTTTAATTTTTGATAAAATAGTTGAATGATAAAGGTTTGAAAGTGTGAAAGGGTTGTTTTTAAAATATTTCTTTAAAAAATATATTATAATAATTGTTTTTATTTTTTAAAAAATTATTTTAATATTAATATATTAAAATTATTTTAAATATAATTTGTTTTTAATCAATTTGAACCGCAATCCTAAACAAGTACGAAAAGGCATTGATGCACCTTCTGTGAGTTACTGCTATTATATAAATAGTTTTGCTTGTTGCAGCATGTTGAGGTTCCAGTCCCTAGTGCCAACAGAGACGAGGTTTTGCTCAAGTTAGAAGCAACTAGTCTAAACCCAGTCGATTGGAAGATGCAGAAAGGGATGCTGCGCCCCCTACTCCCTCGGAGATTCCCTTACATACCCGGTGATTCACCACTTTCTTTATGTGGACTTTGATTTTTATATGTAATCTGACTCAGACACTATCTTACTGCTTGTTAAGGCTTTTGATTGCACATAAATTCCGCCATATGGCCTAATCCACAAGGAAATTGTTCTTTGTAATGTTAGTTGATTGCATGATTTTCTTCTTCTAGGTGGTTACTCATTATTTTGATGTGGATTTAAGTTTCTAACGGTGTGGTGTTGCATCTAAGAAACTTTGGAAACGGGCTTGGTGTTACTGGGGACCCTCTCAATAGAATCGTTTCCATATAAATATTAAATATTAGTTGTCAATATTAAATATTAAATATTAGTTGCCAATTTGATACTTTTATGTTCCTTTGTTTAGCTTTCAGAATGCGGAACTTGGAAACTGGCATGCGTTTGTCATTTTTTTATGGTGTATGACAATGCAAAAGCAATAATCTTTACTTACCATTTCAAACGTTTGACTTCAGTTCAGTGATGTCAAAGTTTTGGGAATTTGTGTTTGGGTGCTGTTTGGCAGAAGGTTTCCTTTCCATGGTTACTCTGTCAGTTCCAATGGCTAGTGGGTTCTTTACTTGGTCTGGTTTAAGCAATGTAAAAGCTTAAAAAGAGGGGTTCCTTGTTAAGATTAGATGGTCGTTGTAGTCACTGCTCGAGGACTTGCATCATTCGCTCTGTTCAATGAATTGCCCCATATCTCAACAAAGATCTACAATTTTTAAAACAAGATACAAATGGAGAAACAACTGATCTAAACTTTATTTCCAGCACCTTTCTGAAAGATAGCTTGTAATCCACGTGGTTAACATTCTTTCAATCTCATGCTGATATATTAATTTCATAGTTTTAGCAATAATGTGTATTTGCCAAGCACACATTCACACACAGCGTTCACTTTTTGACTGAAGAAACCTTTGTCGCAACAGGCACTGATGTGGCAGGAGAGGTTGTAGAGGTTGGACCAGGAGTAACAAATTTCAAAACTGGTGACAAAGTTGTATCTATTCTAAGCCACCTTGTAAGTTCTCATTCAATATTTTGGTGTTTTTTATTTCCTTATCTTCGTAATTTTTCAAATGATTTACATTGGTGAGGCGACCTCTAGATTATATTTTTTTGGTTTAATGGCTATGTACACAATTGGGGTCAACCTTACCCTCACTTGCGCCTTAAATAATGTCATATCAAATAAGCCAGGTTGCATCAACACAGCCTGAAGGTTACACGACATGGATGACTGGTTATAAGCTAAAAAATCAACATGAAAGGGGGTTGGGGGTGATTGGAAGAGTGAGATAATAAAATTGTTGCATTCATCATATTAGATAAAGCACAAGTAGAAAATTGTTTCCAGGTATTGACAGAGGTATGAGTCAATAACAAGTGTGAATAATTTATAGCTAAATCTGTCTATTGTGTGAACAGCCAACCTTCATGCCCTCAATATCTTTCATGAAAGTGAACGGTGAAATACAACTTTCATCAAGGACTACTTCTTGTTTCTCTTCTCTATAGGCAACTTAGTTTCCTCCCCAAAAAAGTAAAATCAGATAACTCTGTTTTGGACATTTGCTCAGCTTCAATGAAACACAAAAGCGATACCTTAATGTCGTCATTGTAGCTACCTTTTTTGGAAAGAAAACGGGTCAAAGCCCTTGATGCTTACGAATATTTTTTACTAGTTGTAGTTTGCCAACTTGAGGCACATTATAGAGGTTAGTTTGCTTAGATGCCTTGCTCATGGATCTTGTATACCATTAAGTATTACATAGGAGTTTGGACCTGGGACTTGGCACATGCTATCTACTTGGTTGTAAACATATGAAAAGTGCATTTTAGCATTTGGCAATCTTATGTGTATGGAGGAATTTTACCATTGGTCTCTGAATTTTGTTTCGTTCTGTTTCTTTGATTAATTGTTGTGTGTTCTACAAACAACAGAGTGGAGGTGGACTAGCTGAATTTGCAGTGGCTAAGAAGAGCTTGTCAGTTGCAAGGCCACCTGAAGTTTCAGCAGCTGAAGGTGCAGGCTTGCCTGTTGCTGGGCTCACAGCTCACCAGGCTCTCACTCAATCTGCTGGGGTCAAGCTTGATGGAAGTGGTAACCGGAAAAATATTCTGATCACTGCTGCCTCAGGTGGTGTAGGTCACTATGCAGTTCAGCTTGCAAAGCTTGGAAACACTCATGTGACTGCCACTTGTGGGGCTCGTAACATCGAATTTGTGAAGAGCTTAGGTGCTGATGAGGTTCTGGATTACAAAACCCCAGAAGGAGCGGCTCTGAAGAGCCAATCTGGTAAGAAATATGATGCTGTGATCCACTGCGCTGCTGGTGTTCCTTGGAGCACTTTTGAGCCAAATCTGAGTGAAAATGGGAAGGTTATAGATATCACTCCTGGCCTCAGTGCCATGATGACTTTTGCTTTTAAGAAACTTACCTTCTCCAAGAAGCAGCTGGTGCCGCTGCTTTTGATTCCCAATGGTGAGAACCTGAATTATCTTGTTAATCTGGTAAAGGAGGGGAAGCTTAAAACAGTCATCGACTCAAAGCATCCATTAAGCAGGGCTGAAGATGCTTGGGCAAAGAGTATCGATGGTCATGCTACTGGGAAGATCATTGTGGAACCGTGAATGAAAATAATGTGCTTGAATTGCTAAAATTTCTGCAACTGTGAGGTCTTTCCTGTACAATGTGGATCCGATGGCATACACAGCTGATGAGGCATTGTATGATGCGTGATCTTGCACAGCAATTTCTTTTGACTGGATGTTTCCCTAAATGATAGGGTTTGGGTTTAGTTTATTAACTATTGATTATGTTTGTTATTCAATATCAGATGCTTCTTTCTTCATTTTGGTGTTATTTTATTTATTTAATGACGTGAGACTCACCCTTATGGGCTAATTCTAGGTATAGTTTGTCCTCTAGAGAATTGATGTCCAATATTGCAGGGGACATTTCCACTAACTATAACTATGAAAAGGTAAAAAAAAATAAAAGGCGATCACTTAGTTTTGTCCCTTTTTTTCTCCATTTAGAGGTAGGATGATGATAGAGAAGGCCCGAAGAGATTTAAGAGGGAATCAGGCTACTGGAGTGATGACTCCGCCACTCACTATTGGATGATGCTAAGTTTTTAATATGTTGCACACCATGATTATACAATCTAACTGATTGAATTTTAATAATCTGTTGTCGTTTGAGAGATATCATTATTTGTATTCTATTGGAAAAATTGATTTCAGGGCAGTCGTATTTGTCAGGTCGGTGCTCCTCCAGTGACCGTTAGATCTGCACTATATTGCTCAGGGAGATTCATCTGGGTATCCTTTTTGTTCCCAACGGTGGAGATCAGATTTGCACAACCCTAGAATTTTGTGATTATTGCTGAAATTAATGTTCAAGCATGAACACTAATTATCCAAAAACTGGTTGATCGGTTCAAAAAAACCTAGAAACCAATTGATTGGTTCACCTCTCAGACCACTTCCTACACCACCACAGCCACTAAATTAGACACCAAGATTGCCCCTAAACCATCACAGTACCCTAACATAACAACAACAACAAATACCAAACATACCACCACCAACACAAAAAATAAACCTCTTCTTTAGACTTGGGTTGAGAGAGTTATTCATTGGTGCTAGTACTCCCTTCACCCTTGACCTTATATCTAAATAGCATGTTGGAACCTGCCTAAAGATCTTTAAGGAGATACTAATAGAATTGCTCAACAATGGAACCGATGCATGATTGGTTTCTTCCTTGGATTTAAAATGCCATACACTATTGTTAACATTATCGCTAATAGAGTATAAAAGAATTGTGGTATAAAGAATTGAGTTCATGATTTTTCGTTTCAAGACGAAGACAAAGATACAGGTAGTACTTGAGAATAACATTTAGATGTTTGGTGGCAAAACCATTATCCTCCAATAATGGCACCCTCGTTTTATTTTTGATAAACATAAGATCTTGAAAATACCAGTTTGAATAAGCTTTCATGACTTGCTGATATGACCAAAAGATTGATGTATTATCCTAAGTGCAGGAGTGTCGAAGTAATAAATAACCCGGCAAGACCGGGGTTGAACCATAAGGAGGTGAATTATATAAATTACAAATAATATATATATTTAATAAAATAAAAAGTTTATGAGAATTTTATGGGATATTAATGTAAGGATTAAACAATGATAAAACAATTGTCAAGGTTAGAGGATCTACTAATAGTATTAGAAATAAGTATATTATAAACTCTTTTTATTAATCAACTGAAAACCACACACAAATGAGGTTCCAATCATTATCTTTAATAGTTCATTAAAAATTTTTAACATGATCATATTAATTATCTTATTTTAGTAACACCATACTTTTAAATATTGTCAAGAATTCATGATGTTAATTTATGTTAATAACAAATCAA
The DNA here is from genome assembly GCA_033617975.1 of Populus alba x Populus glandulosa. NCBI lineage: Eukaryota > Viridiplantae > Streptophyta > Magnoliopsida > Malpighiales > Salicaceae > Populus > Populus alba x Populus glandulosa. The sequence goes on from CM066143.1 coordinate 35,885,552, forward strand.
GTTTATTTTATAGCTAAAAGTGTCAAGCATTTGTTGTATCAAGTATTATACAATACAAATCTAGATTAACCATTTAAGAAGCAATGTATTAAGAATTAATAAGATAAAAAGATAAGACATGTTAATAACAAACTTTCTTAGATATAAACATTGAAGTCCATATTGAGTTTATATTATACATATTTATCATCTATATTTTTAAAGATTTTAAATTGGAAGTATACTTGTCATTATCTCAAGTGTAGTTTAAGCTTATCTTTCTACTATTTATTTTTTATTATTTTATTGATGTTGTTATCCCTTTTTACTTTTAGCTTGTAATAAAGTTTTTCAAGTAATCATTAAAGAAACCCTAAAAACAGTCTTAAAATATGAAATCAAATCGGGTTAGATTTTTTTTCCTCGATTTCAATCTAATCTTTTGGTAATTTTGAGATTTTAAACAACCACAATCAATTTATTTTCTATAATAGAACTCATGTACACCCTATAAATTAATTTAGTGGTTGAAATATATGAAAACATCAATTTTATTTCTCTACGTAGGAATTCGATAAATCTTTCTCTCCCTCACAAACTAGGAACTTGAAAATAATAAAAAATAAAATTTTGTGTTAAAATTGAATTTAAAAAAAAAAACATAAGAGACTGAACAACTAAGAATTTTAAAATTGAAGAACTAAATTGTATTTTTCATACCATCTTTAAACACATCACCTATTTTCGACGGAATTTTTATGTTGGTCATCTTTCTTTTAACTTTCTTCAAGTATATTTGTTATGTCATTTGTGACACAGTAGGTCTCTGTCCTATCTCTCTATTAGTTTAACCGCGAAGCCACACCTGCTCTTCTGCCAGTTCCTTTTACATTACGCTACTTTACTTCTCTTCTGTCCGTGCCCAGCCTTTTTCCTTCTGTTTCTCTGAAAACAACAGCGTCGCTTCTATTGGACATGGCAGGGAAGTTGATGCATGCCGTTCAATATAACAGTTATGGTGGAGGCGCCGCTGGTTTAAAGGTTAATTGTTTTTTAACCAAATTTCCACTTTTTGTTAGTGTAATTGGATGTCCCTTTTCTTTGATGAACATTTAGATAGTTGGTAATTGTTGAAATATGGAGATGAATTATAGATTGTTGCCCCCATTTGTTTTTGTTTCTAAGTTAAATAATAATAATAATAATGGATTAGATGTGATGTGAGGTTTGCTTTAATTTTTGGTAAAAGTAGCCAAATGAAAAGGCATTGATGCACCTACTGTGAGTTACTACTATTATATAATTAGTTTTGCTTGTTGCAGCATGTTGAGGTTCCAGTCCCTAGTGCCAAGAGAGACGAGGTTTTGCTCAAGTTAGAAGCAACTAGTCTAAACTCTAAACGCAGCTGATTGGAAGATACAGAAAGGCATCTTGCGCCCCCGTTTCCCTCGGAGATTCCCTTACATCCCCGGTGATTCACTTCTTTCTTTATGTGGATTTTTTGTGTACAATCTAATTCAGACACTATCTTACTGCTTGTTGGGGCTTTTAATTATACGTAAATTCCGCCATATAGCCTAATCCAGAAGGAAATTGTTCTTTGTAATGTTAGTTGATTGCATGATTTTCTTCCTTTTGGTGCTTAAGAATGATTTTGATTTTGATTTAAGTTTGTGACGGTGTGGTGTTGCATCTAAGAAACTTTGGAAATGAGCTTTGTTGTTCCTTTGTTTAACATTCACAATGCGGGAACTTGGAAACTGACATGCCTTTGTAATTTTTTTTATGGTATATGACAACGCAATGAAATAATCTATGCTTACCATTTCAAACGTTTGCCTTCAGTTCAGCTATGTCAAAGTTTTGGGAATTTGTGTTTGGGTGTTGTTTGGCAGAAGGTTTCCTTTCCATAGTTACTCTTTCAGTTCCGATGGCTTGTGGGTTCTTTACTTGATCTGGTTCGAGCAATGTAAAAGCTTAAAAAGAGGGGTTCCTTGTTAAGATTAGATGATTGTTGCAGTCACTGCTCTAGGACTTACACCATTCTCTATGTTCAATGAATTTCCTCATTTGTCAACAAAGATCTACAATTTTTAAAACAAGTTACAAATGGAGAAACAACGGTTCTAAACTTTATTTTCAGCACCCTTCTGAAACATAGCTTGTAATCCATGTGGTTAATATTCTTTCAATCTCATGCTAATATATTAATTTCATAGTTTTAGCAATACTGTGTGTTTGCCAAGCACACATTCACACACACACATCGCGTTTACTTTTTGGCTGAAGAAACCTTTGTCGCAACAGGCACTGATGTGGCAGGAGAGGTTGTGGAGGTTGGACCAGGAGTAACAAATTTCATAACTGGTGACAAAGTTGTAGCTATTCTTAGCCATTGCCTTGGAAGTGCTCTTTCAATATTTTGGTGTTTTTTATTTCCTTATCTTTGTAGTTTTTCAAATGATTTACACTGGTGAGGCGACCTCTTGATTATCTTTTTTGGTTTAATGGCTATGTACACAATTGGGGTCAACCATACCCTCACTTGCGCCTTAAATAATGTCATATCAAATAAGCCAGCTTGCATCAACACGGCCTGAAGGTTACAGGACATGGATGACTGGTTATAAGTTAAAAAATCAGCGTAATGAAAGGGGGTTGGGGGTGGGTAGAAGAGTGAGATAATTAAATTGTTGCGTACATCATATTAGATAAAGCACAAGTACAGAATTGTTTCCAGGTATTGAAAAAGGCATGAGTCAATAACAAGTGTGTGAGTAACTTATATCTAAATCTGTCTATCGCCTGAACAGCCAACCTTCATGCCCTCAATATCTTCCATGAAAGTGACCGGCGAAATACAACTTTTATCAAGGACTACTTGTTTCTTTTCTCCATGGACAAATTAGTTTCCCCTGAAAAGTAGAATCTGATAACTCTATTTTGGACATTTGATCAGCTTCAATGAAACACGAAAGTGATACCTTAATGTCATCATTGTAGCTACTTTTTTTGGAAGGCAAACAGGTCAAAGCTTTTGATGCTTATGAATTTTTCTTACTAGCTTGTAATATTGCCAACTTGAGGCGCATTATAGAGGTTAGTTTGCTTAGTGCCTTGCTCATGGATCTTGTATACCATTAAGTGTTACATAGGAGTATGGACCTGCGACTTGGCACATGCTATCTACCTGGTTGCACACATATGAATAGTGCATTATAGTATTTGGCAATCTTATGTGTAAGGAGGAATTTTACCATTGGTCTCTGAATTTTGTTTTGTTCTGTTTCTTTGATTAATTGTTGTGTGTTCTACAAACAACAGAGTGGAGGTGGACTAGCTGAATTTGTAGTGGCTAAGAAGAGCTTGTCAGTTGCAAGGCCACCTGAAGTTTCAGCAGCTGAAGGTGCAGGCTTGCCTGTTGCTGGGCTCACAGCTCACCAGGCTCTCACTCAATCTGCTGGGGTCAAGCTTGATGGAAGTGGTAACCAGAAAAATATTCTGATCACTGCTGCCTCAGGTGGTGTAGGTCACTATGCAGTTCAGCTTGCAAAGCTTGGAAACACTCATGTGACTGCCACTTGTGGGGCTCGTAACATCGAATTTGTGAAGAGCTTAGGTGCTGATGAGGTTCTGGATTACAAAACCCCAGAAGGAGCGGCTCTGAAGAGCCAATCTGGTAAGAAATATGATGCTGTGATCCACTGCGCTGCTGGTGTTCCTTGGAGCACTTTTGAGCCAAATCTAAGTGAAAATGGGAAGGTTATAGACATCACTCCTGGCCCCAGTGCCTTCATGACTTTTGCTTTTAAGAAACTTCTCCAAGAAGCAGCTGGTGCCGCTGTTTATGACTCCTAAGGGTGAGAACCTGAATTATCTTGTTAATCTGGTAAAGGAAGGGAAGCTTAAAACAGTGATCGACTCAGAGCATCCATTAAGCAGGGCTGAAGATGCTTGGGCTATTAGTATCGATGGTCATGCTACCGGGAAGATCATTATGGAGCAGTGAATGAAATTAATGTGCTTGAATTGCTAAAATTTCTGCAACTGTGAGTTCTTTCCTGTACAATGTGGATCCGATGCCATACACAGCTGAAGAGGCATTATACGATGTGTGATCTTGTAAATAATAGGGTTTGGGTTGAGTTTGATAGCTATTGATTATGTTTGTTCTTCAATATCGGATGCTTCTTTTTTCGTTTTGGTGTTATTTTATTTATTTAATGACGTGAGACTTCCATTTATGGGCTCATGCTAGGTATAGTTTTTCGTCTGAGCGTTCAATGTTGCATGAGTAAATAGAAAGAATTGAACTTGTTAGAAAGTAAGATAGATAATTGGAGATAAATTAAAATATAGTCAATTTATAGACTGACTAGCTCGAAGTAATGTCATTTTATAAAGTAATCAACTCAAAGTAATTTTCTACAGGCAAACTCATAGTGATTTTTATCATTTCATTCTCCGAAGTATACCAATTGCTAAATCAAACATTGATCCCCATGATAACTCGACAGGTCACTCATAGCCAATTAGCATGCCTGATGCATTTTCTGTCATTTCATTGTTCTTTCCAGTTCCAGAATCGAATTAAGGTTTTTATCACATACATAAAGGCCCTCAAAATTCCGAGGGGATCTATTCAATCATACTTTGGCTCCAAAACTTCTGGGAGTCTGATATGAACTGCCTAAGCAGTTAAAAATAACTTATTTCCTCTTGCAGATCTTTGAAGACAAATGAACTGATCATAGCTTCAGTATATGTCCTCTCCTGATCACACTGTTCGTCCTGAACTTTAGTGATGGCGCAACAGATTGCAATCAGCAGTTAGAAATAATTTTTAGTTATTGCCTCTTCCAGTTCTTTGAATTCCCATGCCTCTTCTGCTGAATATTCACCTGCCAGAGAGAAAAAGCGTGTCACCAAAATGTCTCTCTCTCTCATTCTTTTGATTTTCTTTTCCTCTTTTCCCCTGATGTCTACACGATATGATGAGTAAATTAAATGCAGATTACATGCTTGATCATCAATTTAAAATTCGAGAAAAAAAAGGAACTCTTACCAATTGAATCTCTTCGAAGAGCAGTTAAATGAGCACAACTGCAAGTGAAAGGTTAAGTTAGAAACATAACTAAGAAAGAGATGTTAGCACCATATTCCTCATAATGCCATTTCTTTATCTAAGAAAGAGGATGGAGAACTCTGATTATCTTCACTTGAGAGCTTAAATGGTCTAAAAAAAGTTAAGAAATTAGGGTCAAAATACAGATTTTATAGGCGTTATCAATTTAGAAATTTCACCAACCATGCTCTCAGAGGTATCCAGAACCTGTTCTTAAGGGACAATAAAACCTTGGAGCTTAGATTCCCAACTTTGAGGTTCTAGGTTCAAATCCCACAAGGAGAGGACAGTTTTTGGGGTGTAGAAGGGCTACCAGCCATTTTGTAGTTCAAGAGACAGTCCTCATAAGCTACCATTTCACCAAAATAGAGCTATTGAGATTGTCCTTGTTCAGGCACTTCGGATGATTCTGGATGCTCAAATGGTTGCAAGTTTTCATGTATTTAAAATGTCAAAGCATAAGCGAAGCTGCAATTTGAAACAATAGGATTTCTTATTATAATATAGGTTTCATCAAAGACAAACTGTCAAAGCCAACTGATTTGGAATTCCTTCTGGAAGTTGGAAGCCAAAGACTACAAGATTTCAGAACCCCTGAAACTACCGGCCATAGGATAACTTGATGAAAGAGACCATTGACCAACAAAATATAAGGAGAGATGAACCCATCAGTAAGTCATTACCTTCCAAGAGCCTTTCCAAAATCAGCACAGAGTGACCGAATGTATGTTCCTTTAGAGGATGTCACTCGGAAGATCAAATTTTGCCTGCAATAACCACACAAAGTCAGCTCAGGTCAGAATACCAAGAAATATGATTGAAACTAGTTCTCTTAGATATTGTCAAATCAAACCCTCCATTAGTTTGTTGGAAGTTCTCCCATCATGAAATTTATCATCCAATGCACAAACTCATAAACCCAATATTTTCAAAGAATATAAAATAAAAGCATTTCTTGAAAGTGAAATTTTGGAAATGAAATTTTATGCTAGATGTCATCAAATTTTTTTAATTGTGAAAAGATGGACCGAATTGAACATTGGCATGCATTTAGTTTAATCATATGACCTACCCTATTGAGCCTCAAAATAAGCTTGAACTTCTAGTATTTAACCTAATACTTTCAAATAATAGAAAATAAAAGCATTTCTTGAAAGTGAAATTTTGGAAATGAAATTTTATGCTAGATGCTATCAAAGTTTTTAAATTGTGAAAAGATGGACTAAATTGCACATTGCAATTCATTTAGTTTAATCATATGACCTACCCTATCAAGCCTCAATAAGCTTTAACTTCTAGAATTTAACATCAGGTAGTTTCAAAGCCCTAGATATTGTTAAGTGACAGTTCAGTGATCAAGTGACTTTTAGGTTGACTCATGAATGTGTCGAACCATAGGTATAAGGTATGGTTTCAAAAAGAATCAACAAAAAAATAAATTAATTATGAAGGGACAGACTAGCAAGTGGGTGTGTGCCTACATTCATGCATATGCAACAAGATCTATGACCTGTCCTCTAAGCTTCGCTCTATGTCGAATTGAAAAATTGAAATTCTTCTAGGTGAGAGCTCAATGCTTTCTCCTTTCCTTGCTTTCTCATACATCCTTTCACCTCCAACCTGTCACAGTGCAGCAGAACTCTTAGGAAATAAACTGACTGCCTGTAACAAAAAGTCTTGAATTTGTGTATGCATTTACAAGTAACAACAAGATATTCAGGTAAAAAAATCCCATCACTCTAGAGTTTCTAAAGGAATTAGAGACCTTAAATTCCCATGATCATGGTGCGAGCAAATAGGCCAAAATGAACTTGAGCATTACCACTCACCACAATTGAGGAGACATGTTAAGAATCTTAGGTGCTCATACTAGTTAACTCACTCACCATTTGATCCCTTGACAATGATACATTTTCAATTTCTAAGGAGTAATTGATTACAGAAACAACCAGTATATGATGAAAGATGTGAACAAAATCTAGAAGCATAACTAAGAAGACAATAGCTAATTTTTTCCCTGGTAATAGATTTCTCGAGTTCATGGTACGAACACGGATATATGACATTGTATTATGCCTATTGCGCATTGGCTGATATATAATACACATACACCTAACATGCTCTTAGCCTCTAAGTGCCTTCAAGCCAAACTCTGTTGAGCCTTCAAGCCAAACGACTCTGTTGAGTCTTCAAGCTAGCTCCAAAAATACTTTTCCTCCATTAATATAATGATATGGGACACTTTCTTCATTATTCTTGGCCTAATAATATCTATTGTTTTATTTCCTTGATTCTTAAGATTTTCTAGGATGTGAAGAGTTCGAAAATAGTCCCAGATGCAACTTGGTAAAACAAGCATAATTTTTAATTTAACCATTGAATCGAGCTAAAATTTTGATTAGGTTAAAATTTCATTATAATCGAAGAACAAAAAGGCCTAAAAAAAATAGAAAATATTGTGAAAAATTATCTTTATTTATCTTGTTGTATTTGGATTACTTTTTCTATTTAGATTAGGACTTTCAATTTAATTATGATTTTACTAGTTAGGAATACTAATGCTAGATGAATTCTATTAGTTATATAAGTTTTAATTAAGAATAATTTTTCTATAATGATTCTAAGTCTAAAACTAATTACTCGGATTTTTTATAAAATATTGGAGATTTTCTCAATTCCTCTATAGTGTTTAGGACTGTAATCTTTGGGCTTGGGAACCCTAATTTTATTCATGTTATTCATTGTGTCAATTGATATTAGAGCAGGTTGACCTTTTTTATGGGAAGCAACCCACTCCACAGTGCAGGAATGAAGGACATCTGGAGCACTATAAGGGCTCAAGAGGCAACGCAAAGAGCACAAACACATAGGTTGGATCGTTTGAAGCAAACCATAGCAGATCTAGCTTAGCTGATGAGAGGTGCAAACAGAGATCATGAAGAGGAGAGAAAATTATCTGTAGACTTACCTCGGGGCAAGCATAGCCCCAAACCCATTCTTGAATTTGATTAGATTCCTTTCAAAGATGAGAAATTTTCAAAGAAAATATTTATTAACTAGTTGACAGAGATAAAAGCTTACTTTTATTTCAACAGGATTATTTGTTACAAAAAAAGTATGGCTTGTTGTACACAAAATTTCTTGTGGTGCCCGAGAATAGTGGTATGAAGTTCTAGAATATAGAACTCGTACAGGTAAGCCTTTAACTCCATCATAGAAAGATTTAAAACAATCATTAATTATGGAGTTTATACAAGATGATTATGAAGAGATTTTATATTGGATTAATAAGCAAATAAATTGTTGTTATTTCAACCTTCTCAAAATTTGCAGGACTCTTCAAAATAGATAGTTTCAACATCACCTCGGTGATAACAACTATATTGTTGTATATACTATTCTACTTATCAATGTTTCATTTACTAATGGTAAAGAAGAAATCCAAGAAACTCTTAAATTAGTATCATTTTGTGATTCTCAAGGTCTTGAAGCATTACAAGAAAAGTTGGAACAAGTTATTGGAATTGTTTAAGAGGCTAAGGTTGACATTAAAAAGGACTTAAGTGTGAATGTGTTGTCCAAACCAAACTAGATCAATATTCTGAAATTATCAAATTCGCTAATGGTCAAGACATTGCTGTTAGGGATGACCAAACACATAAACTAAAAATGCCTTCATTTTAAAAGATGGTTTTATGCGAGGCTGGTTTTTTAGGTCTTGAAAAGTTCTGCCTAAATTCAAAAATTCTACATAAATATATCTTTATTGAAATTGGATTTAAGATATTTGCAACAAGTTATCTCATGCATGCATTGATGACAGTGTTATTTTAGAAGTATTTATTTATTTGGAGTGGTCGAGTTTAATTTATAATAGTTAACTCGAGGGTGAGTTTTTTGGAAGTAGAAGGGATTGACGTGGGGCATTTTCTTTATTATTCTTGGCATAATAATGTCTAATATATTATTTCCTTAATTGTTAAGATTTTAAAGAGTTTTAGAAGAGTCCAAGATGCAATTTGGTAAAACATGAGCTTAACTTTTAATCCCCGATAGTTTGATCGATTTAAAATTGTGATAAAAGATTTTGAAGACCCTATTTCCTATATGGTTAAAATTTCATGATGATAGAAGATTGGGAAGACCTTAAAATAAAGGACAAAAGTTATTGTGGAGGATTATCTTTATATATCTTGTTGTATTTGGATTCTTTTTTCTATTTATATTAGGACTTTCAATTTAATTAGGATTTTACTAGTTAGGAATCCTAATATAGATGAATTATATTATTTAGGTAAGTTTTAATTAGAAATTCTTTTCGCAATATGGATTCTAGATTTAAAACTAATATAAATAGAGATATCTAGTTTATTTTGATAACATTTAGATTTAGATTATTATTCAGACTTTTTATAAAATATCAAAGATTTTCTCTATTCCTCTACAATGTTTAGGGTTATAAACTTCATAATCCTAGTTTTGTCCACACTATTTACCACATCATATACCCTACCTAGCAGTTTAATTACTTTTGATTTCCATTTTAGCTGCACCATATTAAGTTTTTCAGCTTTCTGCACATATTTTAAGATAAATATGGATTTATGTATTTTTTTAAAAAAAATGATCAGTCAACATAGCTACATATCTCAGGCTACTGATCCAGTACAGATTATCAAGAACTTCAACACAAATTCTTACTTTGATTGCAGAGAACATTGGTGGAACTTGCCATATCTCCCCACGAAATGATGCAGCAGCTTTCTTAATGTCAGCATCTTTAATGTGCTCCCAAGGCTCACGTTGAATAACCTGCATAAGATGATAGTTTAAAGATTCACACAATGCATGAACATAAATCAGAAATTGACCAATCACAATCAAATGTTTAAAAAAAATTATGAAACTGATCACCACCACACCAAATGATGTCAATGAAGCAAGAATTTAGAAAAGTTCAACTGAAATTATCCAGTATGGTGACCATGGAAATTATTGGCATGTCTACTGGAACTGGAAGATAACAATGTAATGTCTTCTAATGTTTATCATGACTTCAACTTCTTCATGAATATATGCACATGCATAATTTATATCTGCAAAATAACCATTCCTATTAGGCACTAATACATGTTGAACATGTTTTGAGTGCCCAGCCAGTGCCACAATTAATGTGAGCTCATTTTCCTCCATTAGACCTCTCCCCAATTTCTTTCACTAACACCAGTAGTTGGACAACAAAAGGAGTGAACTTGTTGGTTAGCAAATCATTGAGCAACCATCTCCAAGAATCTACTTTACATTTCACAATTGATGTTGAATGAAAAGTATAAAGGTGGATTAGGAATGTTCTTTTTTCCTGAAAGGAGAAGACATGGTAATATAATGCAAAAAATGCCTTAATTTTCAGGGCCTCAGAAAAAGAACATGCATATTACAACTGGCATTAGACAGGAAAATAAAAGCACAAGCTGCCTTTGAAAATACATACCGGTGAATCAGCATCCCAAGTTGAAGTAGCCTCCCCTAAACGGAATACTCCACTATAACCCTTAACCATACCTTGATATCTGCATTAAAAAAAAGGCCTTGAGGCGAAATCCATGTTCAAAAAAAAAAGAAGGTCACAGCTTGAGTTTTTGGGTGAAAAAAGGGAACTGTGCATAAAACCTACATAGAAAGGTATATGTAATGCTTAATGAAGTGATTCTATTTCAATCTTACCTATCTACCAACTTTGTGGCTTTACCAACACACACAATCAATAAACCAGTTGCCATAGGATCAAGCGTCCCAGCATGCCCCACCTTCAATCCAAAATGAAAATAATTAGAGAAATCTGTGACTAAATGCAGATGCAATGGTATCAAAAAGTTGCACCTTTTTCACTTTGACCAGGCGACGCAGCTTTCCACAAACTGTAAATGAAGTCCATCCTGTTTTACAATAAGGACATGACTTTTGTTTAATAAAAATAAAGCTTATGTGATTCACAATTTGACATTATAGGTTTAAGTGTTAAATTAGAGAAAAAATTAACCACAGTCGGACAGGAATGTGGGGATAATCGAGAAATTTAATGAAAGAATGCAGTCAACTCTCAAACAAATAACCAAGGGACAAAATAAGAATTAGTGGGTTGTGCAGTAAGTATGGAATTAGCCTTAGCCATATCATGCTACATAATGGTATACCCAATTGCAACACATTATAAAAAAAGAACCAGATGAGTTTTGTCAAATTAACAGTAAACCTTTTCTTGTGCAAAAAAGGATCAACACTGTTTTTTCTTATGGGAAATAGATAGATGCCATATGTTTTCAACATGCCACCTTTCTCTATAGAGAAAAAAATACTTTAACATTTCCATTCTTGCCGCATAGGAGCTTGCTTAAGAGCCTAAGAGGTTAGCTGCAAAAATGACATACTGTCAAAGCCTGGTATAACCAACTTCAGATCAGCAGACAAATCATTTTCTTTTTACCTGAATGTTAGGTACATAGATTCTAATATATCGAAGAACATAGTTTTTCTCTTTTTTGTCCTAATTATTGGCAAATATGTGAAGTATCAGCAAAGGTGAAATGTAGAACCTCTCTTTTACCTACATCTTCAGCCTCAATCCAACCCCAAATAGTTTGTAGTTGTTTAGTTTATGACTGGTCCTCGAAGCATAGAAATAATGGTGCTACTCAGATTCTCCGGGAGTGAATTCCAATCTAACTCTATCCTCGTTCACGTTCTTCTAACATGATATTAAAACAAAAATGCAACTTCCCCTTTGAACTAAATCCTTTTGTTCAATTAGTGTTCTGATATTTGGAAGGAATGGCCATCATGGCAGCAGCGAACAAATTCATTGGCAATCGTTTAGTTTTCCACAATTATGCGCTGAAACCGATGTTCCATTCTTTACTAGTTTACTTTCCTAAATTCCAAACTGTTAATTCATACCTTCCTCAATTTATATATATAAAAAAATCATAACCATGAAACCAAAAACAAAAATAAGCTATCAACTCACCTTTAGGCTTATTCACCAAAACCACAGTCCCATAAGGACCATCCCAACTTGGTGGGAGAGCATTCCTTGTAGAAAGATAAGGATCTCCAGTATCCACTTCATTATCCTTATTGGGAACTTTTTTCAAACACTTAAAGAATTCCTCGACTTTCCTCTCGGTAACATCCTTCTTATCATTCACATCAGTCCCTCTCTCAACCTTCTCCTCTTCGTCAAAAAAAACCAACCTTTTATCTTCCTCTCCCTCTCCCACCCCACTATGATCTCTCTCCTTCTCTCCTTTCTTAACCCCACTCTTGGTCTTCTTTGGTTTCCCACTTTGATTTACATTATTTGAGTCTTTAGGATCAAGAAATGCCTTATCAAGGCATTGGTCAGGGAAATACTTTTTCTCCAATTGATAAACCATCTTATAATGCTTATCTTTCTCCCATGGATAAGCAAAAGCATCATAAAAATATAACTCCTCCTCTCTCTTATGTAACCTATGAAATTCTACAACGTCAGGCTTCAACTCTACAAAACCCTCTTCATTTTTCCTATTTTCCTCATCAGAATCTGACCCATACATTCTTTTCCTCCTCTTTCTATAATACTTTCTTTTAGACTTATCCATCTCATCTTGAGACAGTTTTTCATCAACCCATGAATCAAGACCAAGTTCTGCATCTGGGTTTTGAGTTGAGTCGGAGTCTGAGTCTGGTCTAGTGACTCGAGCAGGTTGTGGCCGAGATTGGGGGCGTTGGGGCTGAACTGGGCGGTTTATGATCATCTCATATTGAAGAGGGTATCTAGTAGAAGCAGTGGAGAAGAGATTTTGATATAGTGAGAAGATAGGTTTGTTTAAGAGAACGGGTCTTTTTGAGGGAAAGAGAGAAGGATAGAATGTTGCTTTCGTTGTTGTTGAAAAGGCCATTGGTTTTGGAAGGAAGCAGAGCAGAGAAAGTGATTTAGCCATTGATGATTAGATCAGTTTCTTCTTCTTGTTGCCGTCGCTGCTGTTCGTTTCGGTGGTGTTTGGGGTTTTGGCATGGTTTTAGGATTTCGCGGTTGCTTCTTAGATGTATTTCTGCGGTTACAAAATGTTCTCGTATAAATTTGATTTTTTTAAAAAAATTATATTCTTTATATTTTTTTTAATTATTTTTATCTGTTAATTTGAAAAATAAATTTTAAAAAATAAAAATATATATTATTTATTTTGAACAGGCTTTTAATTAAATTCAATTAAAGGGATTAAAAACTTTTTTAGGAGCTTAAATGAGAATTAATATATAGTTGGTGGACTTTTTCGAGGTTTGCCGAAATCCTTATAGCAAGTTAAAATTTTCCTCTCCGCGCTCAATTTCCTCTCTCTTGCAATTGCATCCTCCTTGAATCCCACGGACCCTTTCCGTTTTGCAAAATTTTGGTTGGAGCCTAGAATTCGCGCTCCAACAAAATGGACTCGGCCTGGGCTCCACAAGATGGCGAAGAGTGGGAGCTCCGCCGCGACGACGACGGCTTTACCTACAAAATCCTCAAGCGCCAACGCCTCGCCGACCCATCTGCCGCTGTTTCACAACTTCCATTCACAGATCCAAAAGTTGAAGCGAAGCAAAGGAGAGAACGCAAAAGAAACACGCTCTTGAAACTTAAAAATCAGTACCAAAATGAGATCCACAAGTGGGAGGTTTTATCGAATACCTTGCGTTCAATGGAAGAAAAGACCAGAGAAGTGAACCAAGCTGCCTCATATTTGGTTTCCAGTAATTCTTCTGTGGTCAAAAAGAGCGAGGATTCTTCTGGGTCGTTAGTTGATGAGCTTCTCTTGCAGGTAAAAGAAATGGGTTGTTCTGGTTTTAGGGTTTTATTTTTCTTTCGTTCCTTACCCTGTTTGGTTTGTGAATATTTCAGGCAGAGACACAAGAGGCAATAATCCGTGACATATCGAATTTATGCGATGTAGCTGAAGCAATGTGTGATGCCCAGCAAGAACAGTTAGTTCAATCATTTATTGATCTGCCAGTCTGGTCTTCACCGAGTGAGCTCATGAAATCCCTCTGTGACGAGTAAGTCTTATCTTGGGGTGGTTAAATGAGTAGTCTTGTGAAGTTGATGCTCACGTAGTGAAATATTTTGTCTTGTAGATCTCTTTGTTCTTAATGTAAGTCTTCTTGGTGCTTTTCTAATGTTCTGTGATCATGTAAATTAGTAGAAATTGTGGCTTAGAGAAATTTCTGTGGGAGAACGGTTTCTAGCAAGTAAGTTGTGGTATATTCGAGTTAGTGAAATGTTTATTTGTTAACCTTGAACACTGTTTTACTTTCCAGTGTAGAAAGATGTCAAAATTTCTTTCACTATGGTTGCAATGATTGTAGATGGTGAAAGAATGTGGCCGGATCTCATGCCTACGATTTTTCCATGCAGAATGAAAATTTCAGTGCAGTTTGGTTTCGAATTTATTGTGTGACACTCTTGATTTCCAAGTCTCTCATTTTATTAGTTCGTATGGATGAATTTTGGTTCTATGACTTGTTGGTGAACTTCAGTTCCGTGGTCTGTAGACATGTTGTGTTTTAATTTCAGGAGTGCTTGTTCTTATCCCCGATTTTGCCATGATTTGATGATTATTTTGGAGAGAAATGGTTTAATATGGTATTAATTGATATGCCTGGAACTAGCAGGCAGCCTCTTTTTTACCCATGAAAGGCATTGCAGTTAAAGAGATGATGTACATTTGCAACTGTAGATCCTTTACTGCATTGTTGATACTTCTGGATCCAGAAACTCACACCTTTTCATGCAAGATCATGTTTCTGAAAATTACTTGCATTGAACATTGGATGTGCATTTACTTTACTATTTTTCTTTCGAAATGATTTATATCCGACTACATGAAGCTAGTCGGTGCTTGGTACTCGATTTAGGAGCTTCAGATTACTTTAGCCTTTAGACCGCAAGCATGTATCACACATAATCTTCTAATTCTGAGCCTGCATATTACAACAACAAAACTTGATGACAGTTTGATTTCACAAAAGTCTCCCTTGGAGAATTGTATGGTGGATCAAACTATGCATCTTTTTTCTTGTCGGAATCTCCTCACACAATGCTTTCTTGCTCATTTGGATCACAATGGGAAAATGACATTGTGGAGTAGGTAAGTGTCTCACAAGAGACCACCAGAAACCAAAATTGATCGTATAGTTACCATGAATCATGCGCAGCTGGGGCATAGAGATGAAGGGTTCACAGGGCGTGGTGGGCAAGGGCTTTCTGATCAGGGGATGGAACAATCCATCCTGCGGTAAGACAAGTGATCAGAATAGTTCCCATCTAACTAAGAATTCACCCAAGTTTGGATTGAGAGCTGCATCCCATGGATCTGAATACCTTCCCATCGCGTTCAATTTGTTTTTAGTAACACTAAACAAGCTTGGCTCCAAGGATATAAAAAAGAGGGCTATTTTCCAACTTAAATCTATGATTCTGAAGAAAACGTGATCCCAATATGGTAAGCTACAAGCCATCATCGGACTCGGAAATTACTGAGCTCTATAGCATAACGGTGATTCTTCATCTTCTTCTCCTCCTCTCCATCTTGCATGCAAACTTGTCATCACTCCATAGAAAACAGAGAAATCAAGCATGAAACTGAACTGTGCATTCAGAGCATTAACGTAATGGTAACTGCAACACAATCATTGGAAGAGGAAGAGGAAGAGGAAAAAAGACAAGGCACCAGTGATAGGCAAGCATTCCCAAAGCCTCAAGGCGTCAAAAACAAATCTTTCACAAGAGAGGAGTTGTGCCTCATTGACCGTTAGCCATCTCTGTCACACTAGAGCACGCAGAATTTACTGTTGTAGATAAAGCTGTCTTCCATGTTGTCATAATCCCACAGCGAACACAAAGTTTGACGATCAGCTACAAGAAGATGTGATTTTGGCATGCAAGTCCAAGCAACTTGGGCGCAAGTAACTTGGATCAAAACCTTCAATAGGGTTAGAGGACGAGTTCGTATTTTGAAGTTCCATAAAAGAATGGTGAGGGGAAGTTTTCGAGAGCAAAAAGACATGGCAGAAGAGTAACAGGGGGCTAGTAGATAAAACCAGCAAAGAAGATCCTTTCTGTATAACCTTCAAACTAGGATTTTTCTTGGTTTGTTAGCCAACAACTTGACCATTAAAAGTCTCAGTTGCTGTATTGGTTTTTGACAAATCCCAACATTATTAGTGCAACGGATCAAGTAATTTGATTGATCTGATCTATCGTCCGCATGGACAAATTACATGTAAAAATTACTTCGGAGTCAGAGGAGATCTGGCGGGGCTGATAAATCCTGGAAGCGATTTGTCAGGCACACAATGACTTCATTTCATGTAGTCCAGTACAGAGCTCAGACCTCATAATATGGGGCCAGACTCCGTGCTATATTAAATTAAATTGTCGGTAAAATGCTAATATTTCAAACTGATAAAAATTGTGTAAAATTCTTTCAAGAGAACTCACTTTGCTGCAGAAAGTTCTGTTTGCATTTCGAATTGCAACAAGTTGTTCAATGAACTATAGATAATATCTACCCAACATAGAACCTTTTTTTTTTTTAATTCATCTTAATGAGAGAGCAAAGAACAATATCGCCAAGACTGCTGGTGAAGACTGAAATTTCTTAGCCTGACAGGGTTTTGAGATCATCTTCATTCAGATATGAAGGAACAACTTTCACAGGTTGAATAACAAAACCGGCTTCCTTACAAGCATCCTCCAGAAGTTTTACTTGTGAAGGCCCATCAGGGCAGAATACAACCACAGCTCCTCCACTACCTGTAAATTTTGAAGCAGCACCCACCCTTCGGGCCACCTCCACCATTTCAATGTTTAAAGAACCAAGAGCATCATCTCCAAACATGATCCTGTAAAAAATCTCCGTATCAGATAGGTTGGTATGGCTATAAAATGCCTGAATCATCTTACAAAAAACAGAGGCACCATTTGTTCCGGAAAGTAAAAGGTAACAACAAGAGCATTTAAAAATTATTGAAACAAAGATATCAATTCTTTTCTTTGTTTCTTACTATTATTGAAACGAAGTTAAATTACACATATGGCCAAGATAAGGAACTCCATTGCAACCACTTTAGCACAAAGACAAATAATTCATGTTCTAAGACATGAAACAAATAATTTTTCAGAGTAATTATTAAGGAAAATTTTCCAAAGACAAATCATCACCAAAACCTAATTAATTTAAATCTGTCAATTCAGAGTCATGGTCCACAAGGTCGTGAATCATTAACAAAACCCTCATCAAACTTTTAGTATGAAATATTTTTAGTGATTGAAAAATAACAGCCAGGCACACAAATGATGACATCAATGGTCATTATTGTGTGAAACACCATTATCAGCATTATGACAGTGGTAACGGACTCTTCCTTTTCCATTAAAACTATGGTTGGCATAAACAAATGATGCTCATAAGAATAGCACTTCTGTTCCCAAAAGTTTTTTCATTTTTGAAGTGGACGACAAACATGCAAATATTGTAACGTGATAGAATCCCTGAAGAGCTAAATTCTCTTCAAATCTGATCTAAACTGATTAGAAGCAGAAACATATTACCTTCGAAGGTCAAAATTGCGATTCATCAGGTCTGCAAGTTTGGAATAATCCTTTTCAAATATTGCAGTTTGTCCTTGTAAAGCTAGATCTGCAACTTCCACCATTGATGATACAATAAACTCATCACCATCAAGCCACCGTTTCCGAACTGTGCTGTGTACCTGCACTTAAAACAAACAGAAGATATTTAAAACAAACAGAAGATATTACCAAGTTCAAAAAAAAAAATCATCGAATGAAATATCAAAGCCATGCCATTAAATGAATATTATACAAAATCACTCTCTTGCATAGAAGCTCCTCGTACAAGCTTGTAGTGCGTGGCATTTAAAAATGTCTGAAAGATATCTACATATAACCAGAACTTGAAAAAAAAAAAAAAAAGGAGTTGCTACCACATGAGAGAAAAACAGAGGCATTGCTATTTAACACACAAGCAGGCACACACAGCTGTTTGAAATTGCTGGGGCCTATAACAATATTCATGAGCACCTCGTTGTACTTTCAAGACATGCTGTCCTTTCTATAGAAGAAAAACTACATCTGGGCAAAAAACCAAAATCATTCATGACCACATCAGCAGGAATGATAATTGCATGCAGCCACCAAATGTAGGTAACGGAGAGAGTATCTAAGTCAAGGGTAAGAAAAAAGTCATCAATATAATGCTAACCTTCCCAGAATCACTTGGATTCTCAGCATAGATGAGCTGGAGAGGTGGGAGAAGACTGATATCCATCGGTGTATAGACACCATGGCCCAACTTTTCCATGTGATCTTTATTAAAATCCTGCAGAAGAGCATGTAACATATGTGAATCATTATATTTTAACCAATTTGTTTAACATGTTTGCATTAGCACCTACCATGTAAACAAGGCCCCCGTAGACCTGTGCCACTCGATCTTGAAGACCAGCAATAATTCCGAGTTCTTTCTCTGCACTTAGTATAAGGTCAGGCCTGATTTCTACTTTGACCAAATGCCTGACTTTGTAGAAGTCAAGAAGGCAGTTTAAGGCTGCACAAACAATTGCACTAGAACCTGAAAGTCCTGTCTGAAACGTCAAAATTATAACTTAAGCGCTGTTTTGCAAAGAATTTAGAGGGAAAAAAGAAGGAAATTGCTTTCAGTACTACTCTACACGATCTGAGATGCATATATGACTGCACCCCATTTTCATTCGAAAGCAAAACGATGGCTTAAAACATAGATCTCAAGCACAGATCAGAGAATAAATAGGATGAAGAAAAGTGGATGCACCTGGCGAGGAATGTTAGTGTCATATGACAGAGTAAAGTTTTCCTTACTAAGCTCAATATTATTCTCATTGCAATAGTTGTAGAAAACCTTACAGATTGACATAAGCAATCTTACACCTCCATAGTAACCCTCACTTTGCAACCGATTCACCTAACAAATAAAATGGCACATACACATCATTAAACAGCAAGATAAAAAATGCAACAATCATAGCACAAGAAGAGAAGAGAAAGAAACCAGGTGATCAAGGCCTGAGAACTGGACAAGATCATGAGTAGGATGTGGGGTGATGATGAGATGATGAGAGGGCTGCAGTTTGACAGTGGCCCAGAAATTGGCAAGGCTGAAAGAGATGGTGCGACCATAATAAACATCGCTGGGATTACCTAAGAGACCCACACGTGCATACACTTTGTGTTCGATTTCATTGCTTTTTCTTGATGCTGGTGATTCCTCGTCCATCGCGTCTTTCTTTCTCTCTGTCTTTTGGCAGATCCACAGGGAGAGAGTTTGAGTTTGAGTTTGAGTTTGTGTTTTGTCCTGTTGCCGAGTTGTTTGTCTTGTATGATGTTTCGCTTCTTTTAATGTTTAATTTAATTTATTTTATTGTTAGGATTAGGACGTGACTTGAAGGCATGACTAGATGATGATGAGGTTGGTGTGATTGATTTGGTTAATCGCCCAGGCTGTCCCAGTCGAGGAAAAGGCACCGCTTTTCCGCCGGTTTAAAAGTATAGTTGGGAATATTTTTAAAAGTATTTTTTATGTTAAAATATATTAAAATATTTTTTTATTTTAAAAAAATTAATACATTATAAAAGATCTAAAATATTAAAAAAAAATTAATTTTTTTTAAATACAGATATAATCACGTTAATCAGTAAATTTTTTATATTTTTAAATTATTTTAATGTGTAAATAACACAAATATTTTTTACAAAATATTATTTTAATATAATTCCTAACAAACAAAATAATTATCATAAAAAATATAAAATTCATCATCTAATTTATATTCAACATAAAGAATAAAGCTGTTATGAGATTATTTTCCTGAAATGTCATCCATTGCGAGAAAAATTAAATCAATTAAAGAGATTCACAAATTCCTGCACCACAGGCAATAATTTAGTTACTGTACAATTCACCAGGAATGTACAAATGGAGTGTCAACAGAAAAGGAACATGCCATGATTTCAAACATTAAACAAGGAAACATTACTCTTCCTCCTTTTCGCTGTCTTCGGGCAGCAGCCCCATGTCATCTCCGACACCTTCAAGTAGTTTATCCACATCCTCCCCGAGCTCCATTAACCTTGCGCTCAGCTTTTCGACCCTGCTCTGTTCTTGCCCTAGGCACACTAGCAAATCATTCAGCTCCGCTTCGCTCTCCTTCTGAGCTTCTTCCCTGGCTTCCGCTCTTATCGCCTCGACATCTGGCGGTGTTGAGGCTCCTCCACTCTTCAAGGCTTTCACTTCCTTCTCCAGATGGAAATTGGCCTGTTCGAGACTGTTATAGGCATCGGATAGGCTCTTCAGATCGGACTCCATCTTTCCAGCTAGATTCTGGTACATGGATGCCTCTGATTCTATTTTGGCTTTCTCTGCCTTGAGCATCTCTATTCGTTGAGATGCTTCCTGAAGATCTCTCCGGAGTGTCTCTGCCTGGACTCTGTCTACGCCCCCACTTGTCCTTTGTTCAGGTTGAGATGAGACACTCCCGCCTGTCTTGGCCAAGTTCTCAGCCAGAGTTGCATTCCGACCAAGAAGATTCTAAAGAAACAAGAAAAATATAAACTGATAAATCAAATACATTTCCCGGCAGCTCTAAAATCCTTTTTTTAAAAACATAAATAAATAAATAACAGTTGCAACTGTTACAAATCTCCCTGTAACACATAATGAATGACATCACAGGTTACCAACACATATTAGAATGGCTTGAAGCAATCAACAATGGCAACCATGGTACAATGACATTAATTCCCACGATAGTAATGTATAAGAGCAATACTTTAATTATGGGAACAGAGTGACGTTCTGGTCCACAGGTTCTGATCTAAATAATAGGGATGGTCAGAGAAACAAAAAGCCTAAAACACTTTATGCGATAGCATACAAGAGGTCGGATAAGAATACTTGTATCAGTGGTGCAGTTTTCTATCCATAAAATTTCTTCCTAATCACAGTATCAATCATCTTAGTTGTTCCCTTTTCCCGCTTTTGGATACTTTTTTTTTTAGTTATAGCTTCACCATTTGATGCTCAGTTTAATATGCAACATAACATTTGCCCAACAGGTAAAGCTGAGTACGTCTAACATGCCCATAATCTATGAAAATTTTAAAAGGTCCAGGTCACTTCAAAGCCTCAAAAGTTTTTTGGTGTCCATCATTGCATCCAGCTGAAGGATTAAGATAAGACTGCTGAGAACCCATGACAGGCTCCAACTTTATTTAAATGTAAGGAAAGATATAACTAAACAAGGTAGCTCATGCTTAGCCATTTCCTTTTGTCTTTCAGGAGAATAAGCTGTATCCAGAAATGATTGAATAGAAAAGGTAATCAGCTCTAAGACATAAAAAGTACCTGTATCTCAGAGCATTGCTTCTGCACAAATGATTTCAGCCGTTCTACGTAGTCTTTGTCACTTTCTCCTCTCTTTAGCTCCAATTCTGCAGGTACAACAGCCACCTCACTCTTTGGACGACTATATACATCTACAATTGTTTCTCTGATATTTCCTTCCAAACTCTTGACAAAGTTGACAAAATGAGAATCAAATAGTGATGAAAGTATAGGATGATCCTCATTCTTATGGTCAGATGAATCCTGCTCATCAACATCGTCGATCTCTGCCATACTAGCAGCAGCAGATCTCGTCAATGGTTTATGAAGCTTTGTTGGCTTAACAGAGGAGAAAAGGAAGCTCTTCATCATTTCATCAAACTTAAGAAAGTACGATGTGAGTCCAATCTTCTGACTTATGGCATCAACTACTGTAAAAGCATCCTTTCCACTCTCACCAGACTTGTTGTAAATAACACACTCCCCCAAGAGAACTGCTCCCAACCCCCTTATGCACATAGTTGCAGATGGATTTGACACCAACTCAAGCAAATATGTTAGATGGGGACGTGAAGCTAGGAAGCACTGAATTGCATTGGGGCAGTCAGCTAGCCAGGTCACCAGCAATTTCAGAATAATTGGTTGAACATACGAGTTCTCTTTTGTACTTGTTTTTCCATCTTTATTTTTCATGTTGGAAGCAAGGGCCAAGTATTTAACCATGCGGTGCATTAGTGGCTCTGGAGCTCCTAGGGATGGTGTGGGCGACTCAAGCTCAATGCGCAGAACCTGCAAATGTTTTCTTAAAATCAGATAATCTCGAAAAAGACAGGAGGGGAAGGGGGTTCACATTTCCCTTGAAGAAAACTACATGCGATGGGGGAAAAACCAAGTCCACTCTTGTTTCTCCCTTGTGCTGGTATATGGAAGAAAAACTGTACTAGTACGTGTGCACACTCCACTTACCTAATTTATCCAAACCCATACTCATTATCTCCCCGCATGGATTCTTGATTAATAGTATCCATAAATAATTGTGTTGGCTCGACAATCAATCAAAGGCAGTAAAAAGAACACTCAAAAAGCAGACCCTACATTTCTGGTGTATGTTGAAAGGGAAGTGGTTGCAATAGACAGAGTAGCTAAACTTGCAAGGAGTTCATTTCCAGGTGCTTTTAAGCATCAATTTACCAACCCCTCACAAAAGGAATACATTACAGGGGACACTTGGAAAAAGAAATAAAGCAGCAACCATATAAAATGCGACTCTTGCAACCATGAAAGCAACAACTTTCACAGGTTATATGTATCATTAAAGATGATGTTTGAATTTTCACTTCAAAAGAATAAAACATTTATCAGAATTCAATGTGGAGAACAGGAACTCAATCCATCGGTCAGATACAGGATAACATACTTTGAAATGCATTTGTATCATGATAATTTTAAAAGAAACAGTCTAAATCCATGGAAACAAAAACTATAATTCATGAAAGACAGATAAAATTACAAACACATCCCCTCTAGCCATAACTGCACCCTTGATTTGTTTCAAAATCAACTCATTGACAAGCCTCAATTTACAACTACTACGCCTCCCACAACACTTCTTGAATCCATCTCTAGTCACTCCATTACCACTTCTTACATCCACTTCCAACCTCCAGTATATCCGGTCAAACCTTTCTGAATTGTCCATTCCATACCAACTAAGACCTATTCTTAATCACCTTACAAAACTGCTCATTGAAAGCAATCAAATGCTAATGAGTACAAAAGAAGCGCTTGCTATTCAAGTTGTTAGTGTTTAGCAGCATTATCTGATAACTCATCAAAAAGATCAACAAAAAGAAAGAAAATGAAACCACTTGGTCTAGTTGAATCTCTCTTCTTAAGATGATTCAACTTTTAAAGCAGGAAATCTATTGTTCAATTTCCCTCAGTTTTTTCACTTTCTGAATAATTTCAGTAACAAAAGGTTTTTTTTTTTCATTGGGAAAAATTGTTATTAAATCAATTGTTTGGAGCCTTTTCTTTCTAATGATTGTATCTTGTGACAACAAATCTTTCCTAGGAGAATTAAAAGTATGTGAAAGGGGAGTCAAATATGAGCAAGACAACAAGAGTTTTAGTGGTGATGGTGTTTGAGATGAGTTTGAATTTTTGTGGCAAATGGAGAGGTATGAGATACCAAAAGTTTGAAATATGAAAAGAGAGGCAGAACTGAGATTAAAATAAAATAAGAGATATAGTGGTAAGTTTGACTAACTTTGCATGGATGCAAGCTTCTAGTTGGTGGATTTGAGAGTCTCATTTTAATATCTTGAATATCATTTTTCAGTCCCACGTCCATGTTAAAACAGAAGAAGAAAAATAAGAGATTGCATACCCTTTCCTTGCACTGGATATTGTCCCTGAGTATATGAGAAAGCACACTCGCAGCCCTGCAACAAGTCTGGAGTTCAAAACATTAGATTGATGGTTATCATACAGCAAGTACCAACATATATATTTAATGCTCCATAAAGTGCAAGCAACATTTAGGAGCAGATGCAAATTTGATGAGACCATTTCAGGCATTTCTATTCCTATTTCTTTTTCATTCGATATTATGCAATACCAAAACACTGTATTACCTCAAGATCGCCATCACTTTCACCCAAAGTAAGACCATGTAACAGCATGCTGTGGAAAATTAGAGATAAGCCATAAAAAAAAATTATCTGTTAGTGCGGCAGTGGAGTTTAATTAAGGCAATAAAACTTGATACATATCCTGGTTCAAACTAAACTAATTAAAAAGTGCACTAGAAATATACAAACCTTCCAAATGACATTCTCACATCCTCTTCAATGGGAGCATGAGTCATTGAATATGGTTGAGGTATTAATGTGGATGCTAACATTGTTTGACCATCAGAATTTCTCTGGAAAAAAAAATACAAAATAGTCAAATAAGATTTGGAGACAGTAATGGATTACACTTTTAATAACACACAAATTAAGAATGTAAATAACTGATAGAATTAGCATAATCATCAACTACATTAACATAACCCGAAAAAGGATATTACACAGCAAATACATTAATTAACCTCACAAAAGCTCTTAAAAACGTGGTCAGCTTCAATGAACTCTTGCACACTGGATGTCCGCAAAATGATTCGAAGAATAGAATTCAGAGCCGGTTCTACTTGTGGCTGCTCACCAAGAACTTTGCTTGCAAGAGTATCAAGATTCTTTGGGTGTCCAACAATCAAATCACCAATGCACCGCAATGCCTGCCAAAGTGAATAATCTTCGAGTAAATGAATAAGCTTTGGTGATTATTCGGAAATACTTAGAATAAATCACCATCCAGAAGAACCAACAAAGCATTATCCCATATGATAACCCATAGTCTTTCACAAATTTTCTTCATTTGAGATGGCTATAGTGCCTTATTTTACAATGACAACAAGAAGAAGGTCCAAGACTTACCGCACAACGTACAGGAACAGGAGCCCATTGGCTTTCGACACCCAACAATAGAAGATAGTCAAACACTTTATTCTGCAATCAAATCAACAGATTTAGGATGGAGTATTATATACTATCAGAAATTATTGGTGCTGATAAGTGAGCTTGTAACAAACCTGAACCAGGACTGTTCTATTTGTCAGCTTATTCATATCTTTTCCAGGATCAGATTCTGAACCTCCCATCAATAACAAATTAATTGTTTCCAAGGCACTGAGCAGATTAATTGTCTACTGGCAAGACATTTGTATCAGAAACAGCAAAAATCACTGGTAAGGCTTCCAAGACAACATGCCCAAACATCTAGAATGCTCAAACTACAGAAGAAATATTAGCATTTTTGGCAGTCAACTGTCTAACCTTCTGTTGGGTAAAACTGTAAGCACTTCCACGTAGCTTCAAGATTGATATTATAGCATCAAAGCCCAACGTCTCCCTCAGGAGTACCTAAACCACACGCAAAATATTAGCGGCTCAACTGGAATACGTGCATCAGAAACTATACCAGAGAAGCTACAAACCTGATTGGAAGCATTGTTGCGAAGAAGATTGTTCAATAGTTCAAGACAGTCCTGTGTAAAGACCAACGTTAGATTACACTAGCAATGTGTTAAAAGATTTCTTCAATGCTTATAAAAATAAATTAGACTAGACTACAGATATAACGAGGGCTGTTTTCATTTTATGCTCCAGACATGGAGCAAAAAACAAGGTCACAATAATATGTGCATGTCTTCTGATAAAAGATTAGCTGAAATTCGAACCTTTTCCCATCCCTATCCCCCATCCTAGAGGGGAAAAAACAGATGAATCTAGATAATATATATATATATATGGTATTCAATTTTAGCATCTCATTAAAGAAAAATGAAACAATATTGTTTTAGTTTTCAGTTTTTCATCATTTACTGAATGCATTTCTCAAAATTCTCACAATGGAAGCAAATACCCCAAATATCCAAGGAAGATTACTTCAGTCCATTTCTCAACGAAAGCAGTGGACAGCATCAAGAGGAAACAAGCTAAGAACAGTTCATGGTTATGAGAATCCTACCAACCAGTTCAATTCAGGTCACAAAACATTGGCCACAAATGCATGTGAAAGTGGCCTCTGTAATCAATAGCTATGATAAGAATGTGATGAAGAAAATGAAAAGTTCGACTACAGAGTCTAGAATTGCACATGAAAAGGGGGAAAAAACTTGAGCTTTAGATGAGAGTTGTGCAAAAGAACTACATAATTTACATAAAGAGCCAACAAAACAAAAGGGTCTATGTAAAGGGACAAGCGATCTAGCAGCAAGCAAGCTAAACAAGTTAACAGGACTAAATTAAAATTGAGATGAATGTGAATCACCTGCACAACAACACCGCCTTCTGAACCTCCTTCCTCTTTGATAATGCTAAAAATTTTCTCAAATGCGCCTTCAAAGACTAAAATTTTTTGAATCTCCTAGATATTACAAAAATAAATCAGTAAGTAACAGAACAATACGCGCACCAGTATGTATTTGGTTATAAGAAAGTTAAAAAAATGAGTGTAAGAGATGACAAAGAAAGAAAAACCCTCACCTCAGCTTCTCGAGTCAGGTGAGTAAGAAGCAGCAAGGCCTCATTTCTTATAACCTGAAAGCAGACTAGAAATTATTTCACAAAAAAGCACAATGGCATAATATATCTATAAGAAGAAGTGAACAGCACAATAAAAAATCAAAACTAATTTGATATTCCCACCTCCTATTTTAAAGTTTCATAAACCAAAGAACAAAGGGTTCTTTTTAGTGTCAGGTCATCACTTTACTCTTTATATGGATAGCTGAAAGTTCTACATTGAAATGAAACCCTAGGCAACTAAGAGCTTCTTAACAAAGAAATAGCTGTTCGGTAAAGAGTTTTGAACCTCACGATCCATAAGCATATCCATGAGCCGAGTTATACCACGTGGAATGGTCAGAATTGCTTCCTGTAACCTGAAGAGGAACTCAGAAAGAGTCTTTCCAGCATAACTAGAAAAATGAAATACACCAAGGTATAAAAAGAAGATATCTGTTGTGAATCCATACCTATTTTGAGAATTTGTGAGAAGCGCAGTCAAAATTTGAAGGGTATAGTATCGCACATAGAAATCTTCTTCTGACTGCCAAAAGAAACAATCAAACAAACAGCAAAACAAATTGCAATCAGAAAGGTCTCGTTTGAACTATAAATGTTAGAAAATACATATACAGGACTCTCACCAATAAACTGAGAAGGAGAGAGATGTTTTCTGCTTCCCGTGAAAGCAAATCAGTATTCATTAAAGCTGGTTGGACCTCGTTCTGTGCCCCCTTTGCATGATCAATAGGCGTCAAAGCACTAACAAGAGTTTCTAGGGCACCTCGAATCTGCTCAGAATAACATTCATTTTAGTTCACAATGAATTCGACCAAGCAATTTATTGAGATAAAAAAAAAATCAATAATAACCAATCAAAGAGGCAAAGAAATGACCATATGGGCGGATTAGGCAACCAAAAACTTCAAAAAAAAGAATGAATATGCTTCAGCTAGCAGAAGAGAACCATCAATCCCAAAACTTTATAAAGATGCAGATCAGATTATTGGAAAATACAAGACTATCACAGCCAAACACTATACAATTCAATGGTTTAGTAAAACAGATCCTTCATTTTTATTTTTCCACCAACATATTGATAATAAATGCATTCTTAAGAAACATGTCAACCAAAAAGGGCAGAAGGACAAAAATAAGGCGAAAAGGCAAGAAAGAAGGAAACAGAAAAAGAAAAGGAAGTAAAGGATAAGGAAGAGAAGATTGGAAACCATTTCAACATCATCTCGCTCCTCCTTTAAGACACCCATAAGTACAGGAAACCCTGCAAGAGAAGTAAACGAAGCAACTTATCATATGTCAAAGATAATTAAAAAAAAATAAAAACCAAAATGAGAAAGAAGCACACACCCATTGCTCCAAAAGCTAGCTGCGCACCCCGACTTTCAGCAACGACAGACTGAAGCTCGGCCATAGCATTCCTCCTGTCGTCTGGTAGGACACCATTGCTTATCCGATCAAGTAACCTTTCAACATAGCTATGGACACAAACCATGTCAGAAAGACATCACCCAACAACCCCAACTAATAAAATAAAAGCAAAACCTATTGATCAAAATAATGGTAGACAAGATGCTACTCCATACAAGGTAAAGCAACAAGACCAAAGCAGATACAGCATGAAATTCTCCAACATTAACTCAAAAGGAAAAGGTAAGAGAAACCAGTTAATTTTGTTTACCTGTCTTCATTAGAACCAGAATTGTCGTTGCCGAAAACAAGCCCAACCATTCCCTTGATTATCAAAATAAAAAAGATTTATATATCAATTAATCGAACATGCATAATAACAATTAAAAAAAACGCAAGTGCAGTAATAGTAATAAAAATTGGAGGAAGCAATTAGGAGGGAGAAGGGCGATCATGACCTTATAACCGGACACCAAATCCATGTCTCAGGCTTATTAGCTTGATAATAACCAGAGCAATACCTCTCTCTATTAACGATAATAGAATCGATATAGATATTAAAAAGAAAAAAGAAAACCCTAGTGGTCGGGCAAGGTGAGGGAGGGAGATCGAGTGAAGTGAATAGAGAAGAAAAGGGAAAGGTCAAAATTGGATATGGGCGTCGTTATTTCACTTGCGCTTTCTGACCCCCCCACCCCCCTCTTTTTTTCTACTTTTTTATCTTAGCGAGAAAGCTGGAAAATGATCTAAATGGAGTCACGTTGACCTTAATCACAGTTTTTTAAAAAATTTAAAAAAAATAACATGGTTAAAAAAATCATAGTTCTAACCCGCCCTGTTTGTTTTTATTTTAAAAAATGTTTTTAAAAAAAATTATTTTTTTATTTTAATTTAATATTTTTTTAGTATTTTTATATATTTTAATATGTTGATATCGAAATCAAAAATAATTTTAAAAAATAAAAAAAAATATCATTTAAAAATATTTTTGAATTAAAAAACTTTAATGTAGTCACAACCACACTTCCAAATTAAAATATTAAAAGTAAGAATTACAATTTTTTTTAATATAGCACAACACTTGTTAGAGTAAGATGTTTTTTTTTAATCCAACAAATTTATTTAAAAACTATAATTTTAAAAAAAAAATTTGGTTAATCGCGCTATTTTCTAAAATATTCTTCACGAACGATATCTTCTCAAAACTTTTGAAATTTTATGTTAGTTTAGAAAAACACCCATAATTGAGTCAAATTTATTTTAACACTAATTTACGTGTTGAAGGGCTTAATTGTAATTCAAATCTTTTTAAAAACTAGTTTGTATTTAAAATTATAGAAAGAATTTTGGAAAAGCTATCCAAAAATAAACTTTAATTCATGTAACTTACAATATAGCTTACACCGAATATGTTATAAAACTTGAATTAACCTCATGAGTTAATTTGAGATTTAAATCAGACAGAGTTCATATAAAAACTTGCTATAAAACTTTTTTAAAATACTAGATCCAACGACACTCGTGTGAGATCTAATTTATTTTTGTTTTATTTAGAAAGAAAAAAAAACACCATTTAAAATAGTGATGAAAATCCTAAATCTACAAACCAAGCAAGCCCATGAGCAGAAGAGTTTTCAAAGAGTTTAAGGCTTTTGTATTCTTGTATGGGCTGGTTTCTAAGCTTTGAATAGTGAAGCCCACTGCAAGCCCATGGATTTAACTATACGTTGCATTCTCTCTGCATAACATGAGTTGTGAAGTTTTTTGTAGCTAAAATTCCTGTGAAATTACGAGGTAATCCTGTACGAGGAAAAATTATATTGGAGCATATCCTCTCTTTTCTTTATAAGAAATCTTATGCTACTAGAACATGATTCATGTTTATACAATGTATTGATTTACCGAGAGACTAATGTTTTTCACATTGTGATGGATTAATGAAAATACAAGAGTTCATAATGTCTTGCTTGTTGTATTGTTAGTTAGATCATTTTATATTTGAACTCATTTAATACAGGTACTTAATTGTAGTGCTTTGAATAGTGATTTTTTACGACTTATTCTTCTCGACCTGTATTTTCCATGCCAAGAGGTATAAGAGGAAGAATAAATTTAACATGGGGAAGCTACTTAATATGAGATGTAAAAAAAAAAAATGATTATATTCTGCTAAAGTTTTTGTGAGAAATGGTATCAATTGATTCAAAAGATATTTAGTTGGAAGTTAAGAAGAAGTGGAACTTTTCACAAACATCCTCCGAATGTTTATCATTAAATTCTTTTTAAATCTTTAAAGGAATGTTGAAAAGAAAAGGGAAAGCTAGACAAATGTAAGCATGTTTCATTCTATTTTGTGCAAGAGCATGAAGACAGGATAATTAGATGATTAGAAGATGATGATGATAATAGAGATGACGACGACAATGTCATTTCTAAAAACTAAATGTTAACACCAAAAGGATGCCAAAAAAAAAAGAATAAAAGCACTAGTAGCAGTTATGAAAAATATAGGGAAATTGCAACATTAGAGACATATTTCATGTCGAGAACAACTCATAATGCTTAAAAGTATCTCCAAAATTGCTGGCAAAACAAAGTAGTGGTTCAATGGTGTGATCTTTTTATATATAATGAATAATGCATGTATGCCATTTAAAATTATTGATGCTCTTTATTATCAACAATTTTAATAAAAGACTAAGCTCTTTTATTATCAACGTGTTATAAAAGCTGTAAAAACTACGGGCCCTAGTTATAAAAGACTAAGCTTCCATACTCTTCGTGGTTATTATTTGACAAAGACAGATAATGAAGTGAAAATATATGTTAAGAGTTATCAAGAAACTTGAAAAAAGATTGCATAGACACCAATATGGATAGAAAAATTAAAAGAGGAGAACTTTAATTAAATTCTTAGTATATTATCTTAAAGGAATAATTTTTTTGAAGTTTATGGATGCATCAGATGCCTCAAATACTATTGTGTTGTTGCATAAGTTATGTTATAATGACTAAGCTGAAAATTTATTCCGAGTGAAAATTAAATTATTATACAACCCAAAAATAAAAATGAGTAGAATAAATAAAATAACTTAAAAGAAATAACGAGACAGGTGAAATTGAATAAAGAAGGGTGGTAAGGCATGAATTAATTGATAAGAAAAGCTTGGGGTGAAATAGGAAAAACTTAAAAACTATGGGTCAATGTGCAAAATTAGAAAATTCAGCAATATAAATGCCCAATTTTCTTCTCATGGCTGGCGGCATTTCCAGCAAAGAAAAAGGGAGGAAAATTTGATTTAAATTGATTTTTTTTCTTTCAAGATTCTTGACAAAACCACTCAAAATTAAGAGAATTAATATAAGAGTTAGATAAGGAATCAAAAGGGAGAAATTAAGTGTTTTGGGTAGCTTTTGGGATAGATTAAAGGTTAGGATTTTGGAAAAAAGAAAAGAAAAGAAGGGATTAAAGAAGGCTTTGGTTTTTTTCACATCCAATGCTTGTAAACTCATCTCATTAAGATAAGGAATACCTTCAAATAGATTAATGTCATTGAATTTGTGATTTTGTTAATGAATTGAAATTGTTAAATATATATGAGGATGAAATTGAATTAATTGTATGATGAATGGATGTAATTATGGTTTATTTATATTTGTACGCATGAATTAGGATTGGGTAAAGATTTAATTTCAAAAATGGAAAGGATAAAAAACCCTCCCTAATTGTATTGAATTTTGGCTAATAGAAAGAAATTGATAAATTAAGAATTTTGATGAAATTGATTAGGATTGTTGAGGATTATGGTTAGATGACAGCAGGAATAAGAAAGGATAAATGAATTCATATTTTCTTCATTCCCATGTTTGGCCACGGAAGTATCGAAATTGGGAGGATTATAAATTTTCTTAACTGTTTATTGTGAAAAATATGCTTAAACAAATTTGATTGAGTCACCCGAAAGCTAGAAAAATAAAAATAAAATGGGATTGGTTAGATTAAATAATAAGAAATTTATATAAAGATGTGTCAATTAAAAAGAAAATGGAAGAAAAGAAAAGAAATTTTTACGTAAGAATAAGAATTATTGACAAAAATAAAGTGAGAATTCATAATTTTATTTGAAGAATGTAATTGACTAGTATAATGAATGAATGTCAATTGATGTAATGATTTAATTGGTACATAAGAGGTTCTTGGACTTGATCAACAACAAAGGACAAGTTCGCGCGTATAGACATCATGTAGGTGTTTGACACCTTAAAACAAACTATTAATTATATTAAATTTTAGATGGAATTTTTCTTATTTTGTATCTTAGTGTGAATTGTGAAAGAAAAGGTAAAAAAAAAAAAGAATAAATAGACTAATCCCTAGTTAATGGGATTAGTGTCTAGGTTATTAGGTGAATGGACAGACTATTTCCTAGGCTAATGGAAATAGTGTCCTGCTGAATGAGTGGAGTGAGAGAGAAAAATCCTTGGTTAATGGGATCAATACCCAGGTTATTAGGCCAATGAAAACTATTGTCTAGGCTAATGGAAATAGTGTCATGTTGAATGAGTGGATATAGAGACTAATCCCTGGTTAATGGGATTAGTGTCCGGGTTATTGGGCGAATGAACAAATCATTTCTTGGGTTACTGGAAATGGTGCCTTGTTGAATGGGCAGACTAATAAACTAAATCTGTGGTTAATGGATAATTAAATAATACAGATCAATTTTACATAAGATATATATTTGAGTTAGCCTAGAGACAGTTTAAGTGTACTTATAAAGGTTGATATTATTATTAATGTTATGCGAAGATGTTAGTAAAATAAAAACTAACCTTCCTATTAAAGGATGTTGTGATTTAAATATGTGTGTGCAAGAATATATGTAATTCTTAATAGTTAATTGTTATAATGTGTAAAGTTAATTACACCTCACTATATATATAATGATATTTCAAGTAACTCGCACACGGGAGCTGAATAGTAGTTTCATATATATGTGGTTTTTTGTCTATATAATCCATGAATTTTGAAGAACTAATATTGTTGTAATATATCTTTTTATTGTTGTAATATATTTTTGTATTGTTAACTTAATTACGGATAATGTAATTAAGTGTGTGTGTGTGTGTATTTGTGTCTTCATTTATGTATTTTGAATTATGTTAATTTTAAATGTTTGTTCTATGATATTCTATAATTATGAAATGTCAAAATGTTATTTCTATTGAGTGTTTGTTAAGGGAAATGTAAGTTGGTGTTATGGTCGAGATATGAAAGTCCTAGATGATGGGATAGATATTGCAATTGATGTGCACATATTGTAGAACTATTGAGTCAATAACTTAATCCTAAAAATATAGAGAAAACTTTGTCAAAATCTTAATAAAAAATGTATATGAAAAAAATTGGATCATTATAGTTGGTATTTTTTGAGATATAATTGATATTTTGGGGTTGTTACATGTTTATAGAGGTTTTTTTTTGTATATTGGGTCTAAAATCATTCTGCATGATTGATAATATTTCTAATTAAATTATTGCTGGAAGATTATTCATGAAAGAATTACCATATATATATATATATATATATATAAACTAAAAGACTTTGGTTGTTTTCACGTTTGTCAACTATAACTACTCTCATGTTTTTACTTCTTTATACCTTGGGTATTGCACTTAATTTATTTCTAATTTTGTACTTTCAAATTCTATTATCATTGTTTTATGTATTAATATCTATTTTTATTTATATTTTTTTGGGCGTATCCAAATTGAGAATGCTAACATTAATTTAAAGATTAATTTTTTATTATGTTTCTGTCCCCTGAATAGTGGGCAAGGAGAAAAAAAATCATTCAAAAATGATAAGTAGAAAGAAGAGTTGGCCACCCACATTTCAATCACTAAAATAACCAAACTTGATTTTATTGGTTCATCTTAGAGTGAAAAATTCAATGATGGTGGTTTTGTCCTTTAAATATATAGAAACAATAGATCAAGAAATGTTAGTATTTTTTTATTTGATTAGAGTTTAAGTTTTCAAACTGATTAAATGGTAATTTAGTTTTCTAAATGTGTTTATTAAGGTTTCTAGGATTTTTTTTAAGGTCCTAAAATTAGACTTTGATTTTCCAATAACAAAAGATAATCAAAAAATAAAGAAACAGATGATAAGTATATGTCAAGTCAAACAACATATCATTCATTACACAAAAAAATATATATAAAAAAATAATAATATATTGTCTGCTCTTAAAAAAAAGCTAGGCAAGCGAGCCTGATTTTTTTCTTATAAAATAGACGTGATAGTGCCTAGCCTCTTTCTTTTTATTTATATTTTTTTTCTTTCAAATTTTATACCCTCTCTTTTATTTCTTAGATTATTTAATTTATTTTTTTAAAAAAATATTAATTGTTCTTTTTTGTTTAATCAAAGGATGGCGGGTAAAGCACGAAAAAAAGTATTTAATAAATGATTATGTTCATCTAACTTTTTTTTGATAAACTTAATGAATAACAACATTCGTCTCTCCTAGTGGGTTGTGATTTCAATCATAGCGGAGAATTCCCAATACTCTATGCAGAAAAGATGCCTTCCACTCGCCCAAAAGTCGCTGGTTTTTTAAAACCATCTTCATTTCTTCAAAAGATTTTTTACTTTGTGCTCAAAGTCTAGAAAAAATAAATTAATTAAATATTAATATAATAATAGAATGCCAATTAATTCTATAAAGTCAACCATTTTATTGACCCTTGGAAAAACAAATGCTGTTATTCATTGGTGTCTATGCAGTTCCATTAAAAGACAGAAGGAATATAATATCCACATAAATATACATATATATATATACATATATATATATATATATACACACACATATATATAAATAAATAAAATTATAAAGAGAATATGCTTTGTGATTCCATATTAAATCTGAAGCCAACAAACTTGTGTTAGTCCGTAGCTGAACTTTCGAGGAAGGTGCAAAGAACATCGCCGTGGTACCATTTGAAACTTGGAAGCATGCTTGAGAGGCACCTTCCAATCCCGTTTCTTTCTCTTGGATATTTTTAGCTCTTCTGTGTGCTTCCAACTCTCACTCTTAAATTTATTATTTTTTTAAGATTGTGGTCTATATAAATATTGATTAAAATTAAAATTTTGTTTGTTTGTTTGTTACTGTGTTGTAAAACAAATTATTATTTTATTATTTTTTTCCTTCAAAGTAATATTCTTTTAATATTTTTATATTGTTTTGATATATTAATGTCAGAAATGAATTTTTTAAAGAGAAAAAAATATATTATTTTGATGCATTTTTAATTAAAAAACACTTTGAAAAACAACCGTAAGCACATTCACAAACACCCTAAGTCTAAGAATCTGCTTGCTATTACGAAAGCGGTTAATGTTTTTTAAAGTGTTCGGAAATGTATTGAAATAATATTTTTTTTAAAAAAAAAATTATTTTTAATACCAGCACATCAAGAAAATTTAAAAAATTAAAAAATTAATTTGAAAAAAAAATCAAATTAAAAACCGATGGTACTTCTTCAAATTCTGATTTTTTTTTTGGTTGAACAAGGGTACGAATAAATAAATGATGATACTGTCGTAAGCTCTTGTTTCTTCTAACATGTGCTGCCAAATTCTTTCTGCAACTAGTTGTCATGTTTGACATGGAGCCCCTCATCATATTTATCTTTTGTACACAAAAGCTGGAAGCATGAAAATAACAATTCAAATCAAATGGCTTAAAATGTATTCCTCGAGACATTAGCTAAAAACCCCATAATATTAACTATAATTAAAAGGATTTGTATTTTATTATTGCAAAAATATTATTATTATTATGGATTATGAGTATTTTCATTATAAAATGTACTGTTCAATACCATAACAAGCTTATTATAAAATATAAATATTATCATCGTGGATTATACTATTTGATAGGACATTATAAGGCTAAAGACTCTAAACACTGACTGCAAGCATGTTCTCTAGGACTGTAGTGTCTTCTAAAACTAGAGACAAATAATTGTTAGTTTTTTTTCTTTTTTTTTTTATATATATATTTTTTATTAATGTGGGTGTCCGGGTTAGCTTGTGTGTACCTCGACAATCCTATAGATCCTGAAGTTAACGACCATGTAAATCTCCAATGACTATGATATTTATGAGACTCGAACCGGTGATCTCTAAAGAATAAATTTAGAATCTGACCAGTTAAACTATACTTTTTGGAGTTTTTTTTTATGTATTGTTGATTGGTCTAGTACTTGATAAGCATAGAAATTTCTTATGTGTATAAAATAATAAAGTCCTTTGAATCTGTCAATAGAGGCAACACCATATATTATGTGAAATTTAAGCTATATATATATATATATTATGGACTTAACTGTCTGGGTGAATGTCACTTTATTTTAAACCAATTAGGGAGAGCATGTTTTACGAGGCACGTGGCATGGCTATTTGAGGATTAGAGAAGGAGAGGAGAATACTGCATATTAATTTTGTTCTCCTCAAATTATGATCCCAGAATAATGCCTGCCCTTGCTTCCTCAAAGATGTATTTCCAACACTAATTAACAAATGCTTATGGATATTTGACTCGTGATTCGCAGTGAATATAATTATTTTTTATTTAAAATATAAATATATAAAATTAAGAATCAATAAAATATCATAATGATTGAAAAAAAATTCAATTAAAAAAATTATGTTTCATAGTTATTCAATAAATATCTAAACAAAGAATTATAATCAATTATTTATGTAATAAATATGTAGTATTAGGAATGATATCTATTAAATACATTACAAAATAATTAATTATAAGAATTAATTTCATAGAAATGTGGTAGATGCAAAATTAATTCTTTTAAAAAGTATTATTTCTTCAGGAAAAAATCCAGAATTATTTATGAAACTTAAAGAAAAATTATAAATAGTAAAAAAGGTACTTATCTTTTCCATTAGAGAGGACTTCCTTTTTTAGAACAATAATCCAAACTGGTCACTAACCAGAAAAAAGGCAATCCCCTTTTCCCCGTAACAAGGAAAAGATTTTTCCTTCCCGTTTCAACCCTAAACCCCCAAATAATAATAATAATAATAATAAAATTTTGAATTTAGAAAGACACAGATTCTGGCATTAATTAATTAATTAATCGACAGCGGAGCCGCAGAAGCACGTCAATAACGGCTGTCTTGAGCCTTGACCGCGTCACTCGACGCGTGCCTCCAATTCCTCCCAACATTAAGTAGCTTACCATTTCTACCCTCTGTCTATAATCCTTAAATCAAGGGCATCTATCTTACTACAAGGATTTCTAACCCTTTCTTTTGGACCAACTTGATTTCACCACCTGTTTTTTTAAGGAAAAGCCGATTTTCTCCCCCAAAATTTCATTTTCTTCAATTTGCCCCCTACTATATCACCGCAACCAAGCAGAGAAACATAATATAGTGGGCACCAAGTGGTGATTTATGAGTCATTATAATTTAATCTCTGTATAACAATGTCTCCCAAGTCAAGTCAATTGCAATGATTTGATAAATAGTTTTAATGAAGTCAAGTTCCCCTACATTTGTAGCAAGAATATTATTTCTCCTGGATTTAAGAGTATATTTGAGTTTTAAATAAATAAATTTAAATTCTTTAGTATATTTTTCAATGATCTTGATTTATATACATCAAAACATATATATATATATATATATATATATATATACTTTAAATGCATCAGATTTTATGTTAGTTCAGTTTAAATATGTTTTTGTAAAAATATTGTTTATTATTAAACACATATTTAGAGGATATCTGAAAAAGTGGTAGCGGTTTGTTTTTTTAAGTGCTTTTATTTAGAAATACATCAAAATAATGTTTTTTAAAAAATTTATTTTTGAAATCAACACATCAAAACAATAAAAAAAACATAAAAAATAATTTAAAGTAAAAAATCAAGATTTTTAAAAACTATGATTGAAATGCTGTCCCAAACAAATATTTAATGATATAAAATTTGATGGAGGCCATTATCAATTTGGCATGATCACAGGGGAAATTGGCGAACAAAGGGGAAAAACAAGGATTATTATTATTATCGTTATTATCCTTATTAGTTTGTTAATGACAGCGGTTAAAAAAAAAGGAGGGGGGGGGGTAAAAAGTAAAAACCAACGAATCCTCCTCCTCCTCCTCCTTGTCATATATGGTAACAACAGAACAGGATTTTTAAAGGCCAAGATCACTTCAAATCCTCCTTAAAAACACAATATCATAACCTCAAGATCAAAAAAATATCAACCGTCAGATGAAGAAAAAAAAGGTATATCTGAGAGGAGGGACTAGGGATAGGGGGAGGGAGAGGGATTTTTGTTAATTATTATTATTGTTATTATTTATCCGCTGTCAAGAGGGAGACCAACAAAAAAAGGAAAAAATAAATAAATAAACAGGGCAGAATAAAAACCACCAAACGGCTATAATTGTCACTGCAAGGCTTTGTTTGTTGCTCTGTTGGAGAGAGAGAGAGAGAGAGATTTAAGGTTGTGGATTTTACGGGATTGCTTGGGGAGATATTTGCCTCGGCAAATTTTGGCCACCAGTTTGTGTATCAGGAAGGAGGGAGAGGCTTAGTTTGATCTTGGTTTTAAAAGATCTCTCTCAAAGTTTACTTTGAGAGAGAGAGAGAGAGAGACAAAGAGAGGTTTTTAATTGAACATTTATTTTTGTTAACTGTTGGGATTTTGGTTGATTGATCGATCGATTAATCATGTCTGTTGGGTATTATAGTTCCAAGAAGACTGATGATATATGTGAGGATGTTTGTGGCCAGGTAATTTATTCTTCTTATTCTTCCATTAAAGTTTTGATTTTTTTTTTTAATTTGGAGTAATGGATGTCTTGTTATTTTTAGATAATACGCTAAATTTGTAATCATTTATGATTCTTTTAAACTTTTGAAGTTGGCTGCTTTCTTTTGATATTTGAATTGTTGATTTTAAGATTCTGAATTTGTTTTTGTTTTTGTTCTTTTTAATAAAATGAATCCCCCCCCTCTCCTTTCAATCCTCTTTCAGAGATTTGTGGTTTCTTATACTTTGGGGTGAAAATGCATTGGTATGAATATCAGAGTTAGTGATTTTGGGTTTTCTTTTACTTCATTTTTTCCCCCTGTATAATTGGAAGTGAAGGTACGTTGAGCAATGGATACGAAAAATAATGATGTGGGTTCTTATCAAAAAGTTGTAGATTTTGTAACTTTTGGATTCATAGAGGGTAATTTTTGGCTGATTTGTTACTTTTAGTAACAGTGACAATTTATTTTTTCTTTTTGTTTTTTTGACATTCAATGAACTGGTTCTAATTCTCTATGCACCTGCAATCTGTTAAACAACAACCACAGGTTCAGATGAAGTTCTTGCGCTTGAACTGCATTTTTTAATCTATGGTTGTTGTATTGTGTTCTTGCTGTGGATAATGTTCTACTATCACAGGCATAGCAGGTAGATGTTGCTATTTATTCTGCAAAATCTTGACATCTTAGTTTTACCTAGAAAGTTTTGTTTTAATTTGCAGCAGTCATCTCGAGCAGCTCTGAGCATGTCTAGGCTGAAGTGTATCTTGCGAGGGTTGGATTTCAAGACCTATATATTCTTGTTGGTTCTTGTTCCATTAGGAATATTCGGTGTGTATCTGCATGGCCAGAAGATCACCTATTTCCTGAGACCTATATGGGAATCTCCTCCAAAGCCCTTCCAGATACTTCCTCACTATTATCATAACAATGTATCAATGGAGAATCTTTGCAGGCTTCATGGTTGGGGGATTCGTGAATCCCCAAGGCGAGTCTATGATGCAGTATTATTTAGTAATGAAGTAGACATTCTCACGATTCGATGGAAGGAATTATATCCTTACATAACACAGTTTGTTATTCTTGAAGCAAATTCAACATTTACAGGCATACCCAAACCATTGCTCTTTGCAACAAATCGGGACAGATTCAAATTTATAGAGAATCGGTTGACTTATGGGACAGTTGGAGGGAGATTCAGGAAAGGGGAAAACCCGTTTGTAGAAGAAGCATACCAGAGAGTAGCACTGGACCAGCTTATTAGAATAGCAGGGATTGAAGATGATGATTTGCTATTAATGTCTGATGTTGATGAGATCCCCAGTGCTCACACAATTAATCTATTGAGGTGGTGCGATGACACGCCCCCAGTTCTTCATCTTCAGTTGAAGAACTACTTGTACTCTTTTGAATATTATGTTGATAACAAGAGCTGGCGGGCTTCTGTTCACAAGTTCAAGAAAGGGAAAACCAGATATGCGCACTATCGTCAGGCAGATGTCCTCTTGTCAGATGCGGGTTGGCATTGCAGCTTTTGCTTCCGCCACATCAGTGAGTTCGTATTTAAGATGAAAGCTTACAGCCATTATGATCGGGTTAGGTTCTCTCATTACCTGAACCCTAAAAGGATTCAGAATGTGATTTGCAAAGGGGCTGATTTGTTTGACATGCTACCTGAGGAATACACATTCAAGGAGATTATTGGGAAGATGGGTCCTATCCCTCATTCGTATTCAGCAGTCCATCTACCGGAATTTTTGTTGAATAATGCTGAGAAGTACAAATATCTCTTGCCCGGTAACTGCATAAGGGACAGTGGGTGAAGTTTCTTGCAAAATGACGAATCTTTGTAAATTCTGGATGCATGTCGTCCTCTGCACTGAAAAGGGCTGTATTAGACAATTGATGGTGATGCTGTAGCATTGGTACAAGCATCGCCTTTGTTGGTTGAATCCATGTCATTCTTAGGGAGATGGGATGAACTTGGAAGGTTCTCTTTGTGTATGAAGGGAAATTCTGTATATTCCTTTTTGCGGGACTTGGGTTTCTCCATTATGAAGAAGAGGTATATTCAGTTTTCCAAGGGGTAGCTCGTTACTAGAGGTCCTTGGTATGTATGCACAGACCACTGCTAGTTGGTTTGGCTGATCCTACCTGAATTGCATTAGAGTAGAATGACATTTTCCCATGTTTTTATGTGATGGGGAAGT
Organism: Populus alba x Populus glandulosa; assembly: GCA_033617975.1. Classification (NCBI taxonomy): domain Eukaryota; kingdom Viridiplantae; phylum Streptophyta; class Magnoliopsida; order Malpighiales; family Salicaceae; genus Populus; species Populus alba x Populus glandulosa. Next base: position 35,926,732 of record CM066143.1, read on the forward strand.
TCGGCTTTTCTGACTAATCTATTGATGATATATTAATCTTGTCTATCTAGTTGTTGATTTGTACCGTTTGATTTCTGCTGGTTTTGCCATTGACCGAAATGCTGATTTATTCGTCATTTTGATACCATTGCAGATTGTGAATTTTTTTTCCTAGTTATTACTGCCTTTTTTCATCTTTCTCAAATTATATATATGGTTTTTGCTTATAACACATGAACCTCCAGGATTGTAATAGAATCTGTTCTGTCTGTTTGTGATTTGCTGGAGGGGAGGATCCATTAACTAACTTCATTTCGTCTTGAATTCGGACATCTGTAATGGGGTAGCCCTTCTAAGATTTTCCACACGTAACCCTTTTAAGATTTTCCACACGTATTCGCGGATTGGGGTCCACAAGATTACTTTTCTTTCTCGTGGTTGGTGTTTCAAGGGAAGCTTGTTGCCTGAAAAAGGTGAGCTTTTTCGTCCTCCCCTGGAAATCCACTTTTAACCTTGTGCACGCATTGGCCAACCAGAGGATAATAACTTTTTGAATTATGAATTTCTAATGACCATCTTGTAGTTCTCTTTCCCTGCTGTGAAGTTTCTGTAAATTCAGGGAGAACTCGCTCAAGCTGTTTAGTTAATTGGATAGATGCTTTCTTTTTTGAACACTGATGATCTTTGCAAAACTCAGTTCAAGAATCAAACTTTGAACCCTTTCGAGAATCGCTATCTCAGTCCAAAGTTGTGGGGTTACAGTTTCTTTTGAGCTTTAATCAGGAAACGCATTGCGTGCAACTTTGATGTTGAGGATCAATCATGATGCTGGCAACCACTTCAAGATATGGAATAAGAGTAGAGAACATGTGGGAGAAGCAAAAGATTCCCACTCCTTGTTTCATTTGTTAACATTTTGCATTTACATTGTTGTTGCTCATGTGTTATCTGGTGTTGCTTCTGCTAGGGATTTCCACATCCTACTGGCTCAGCTGTATTATAATCGAAGAAACCCTAATCCAGCAGCTGCTCATGCTCATGGTTCTTCCCTTTCCATGTTCTTTTCATAACCTGAAGGATGCATCATCTTCTATGTCACAGTAGCTTTCCTCAGGCTCCTGTAGAGGTGTCTTGAAGCAACATAAACAGAACCTCGAAGTTTCTTGAAGCTTTTCATACCCAAAAAACAGAGTTTTGCCACAAATGTAACAGGCAAACGAATGAATATCTTTCAAAGTCACATTCTTTTGTTGGCTGTCCATCACTTTCTGTTGCTCCTAATCACAGCACAGAAAATAGCAACAAGAGGCACCCAAAAGCATACACCAAAAGGACATTATTCCAATGGCAAACAGAGCATTGGTGGATGATGTTCCAAATCAGCACCTCTGCTGTGAACCACACAGATACTGCCTCTGGTTTTTCTGTGGATGGAAAATTTCTTTCGATTATGAGGGTCCTAGCTAGTTCAATAACTATTTCATCAAAAATTATAAATATATCTGATTACTTAAAGAAAAAGTTTCAAATCCGTGCTTTAATCAAAGATTAAGTTCTTAAACCGAGTCTAAAAGAAGAAGTAATGAATTACCGACTAAGGTTACGAGGTTTAAGGGATGGAGTTCTCACAATCCACTCATATTGGATTATCGAAAATGAAATTGGAAATAATCATTGCTGCCCAGAACGTGCATGAGCACGAATCTACTGGATGAGTTGACTTTCTCCCATCCAGCTCAGAACCAATTTTAATAAGCGAAATTACGAAACCTCCACCATGAGCAGCGTGGCTTGTATTATATACTATCAAGAACTCAATTCCTTTAGAATCACTCTTTTTTCTTCTTCAAAAATTGCTCATCTAGTCGATGGACTTAAAAAAATAAAAAACTGAGTATTTTTCCACTACTAGCCAAGAACTCAAAAGGAGCTATCGATGGACAAATCCTACTTCATAATCTTCTGAGAAATATCCCAAGTCACAACCCACTAGGGCACAGAATTTAGAAAATGAAGCAAGCAAGAAGACAAGGAAAAGTCACAAATATTAGAAAAAGGAAAACGGAAAAAAGAAGACAATGAAAACTAACTCAATAAATATTTTGAGCAATAATCTACAAGTCTCCTCCTCCTCTCCTCCTCCTTTCCGTTGATATTTTCCACCAGACATCGTAATAATCTCAGTCAATAATCCAAACTCTAAAATTTCACTTTGAACGAGTCGTTGAAAACGAAGTCATTTAAATTAAGATTTTAATATTTTCTAGCGCACTCCGACACGCCAAGACAAAGTTTATATGGAGACTTGAAAGGGTTGGTGATGATGATCTTTTTTGGGTTCGCTTGGCATGAGATTCAATCATGAAAACTAAAAAGAAAGAGAAAATTCTTAATCATCTGTTTTACTACCTTTTATTCTTTTTTTTTTTTTTTATATTTGATAATATGATTATGATTATTTTTTAAAGATATATCAAAATATATTTTTTACTTAAAAATATATCAAAATAATAAATTATTATTTTTTAAATGATTTTTTATATTAATGAATCAAAATAATATGAAAATATCAATTTGAAGTAAAGATAAAAATAAAATAAAATTTATTTTTTAAAAAAATATTTTTAAAATGCTAAAACAAATAGGATTTATATAAAGATATTTTTGGATTAGGTTTTTGTGCATCAAGACTAAGTTTTTTTAATTGAATCTTAAATTCGTCCATATTCACACTAATAATATAATTTTAAGAAATTCATTTGGCGTGGCTTTTTTTGTTTGTCATAAAAAGATAGATGTAACTCTAGTGTGAAGTACATACTTACTTGTTAATCAGGTTTGTATTTGTTAGAAAATACTTTTTAATTAAAAATATATTAAAATAATTTTATTTATTTTTAATATTAACACATTAAAATCATAAAAAAACTATAAAAATTTAATTTCATTTTGATGTTTTAAAAAAACAAAAAATAATTTTAAAAAGACTTTAAAAAACAAAATTCTTTTATATCTAAATCTAATTAAAATAGTGTAATGTAACGAAGGGTGACCTTGGCTTGACATGAATGTAATTACATCATTTGTCTTTCAAAAGAAAGTCATCATGATCCAAATAAATTATTTAAGACTCCATAAAAGAAAGTCATCATGATCAAAATGATAATGTGTATTTTGAATTATTTATCTTAAAAACAAACTAAATTAATTTATATCTTAAAAAGTTTGGCTTATCAATTGTTTATCTATCTCCGCTACTAATTAAGGCTAGCAATAACTTGACTAAAAGAATTATTTAAATGAATTGGAAGAAGAAAAAAAATCAATTGACAAAGGAATTCCAATTTGTTGACCTTGGCATCATGTTGATCACTGCTACTCATATATAGTTATATAGTTTTTAGATCTGGTCTGGTTCAAGATCTATATTTCAGGTTTTGACGAGATCATTAAGTCATTCGAGTTAATTGTTTTTTTAAAAAATCAAAATGATATCGTTTTAATAAAAAAAAATTAACGAGTTGCAACCGGGTTTTGCCGGGTCACACCGAGTTTTTTTTTTATTTTTTTTTAATTCAACCCGATTCCAACCACGAATCAATCGGGTCCCGGATCGACCCACCTAGACCGAACTAGGTTTTTAAACGATGTATCATAGCCATCTCTTTGTTTGCCTTTATTATTATTATTATTATTATTATTATTTTCCCTTTTGCTGTAAGCAAGTGTTGAGCCCAAAGCGGAGACGAAGCAAAAGCTTATATCATGTTTGCTAAATATTAATTATTGAATTCAAATTGAATGGGATAATTTAGTGTATGATAAAAATGGTAACTACTTAACTTTTTATTATTTTAATTCTGTTCGTTAATGATGAAATTTAAAACATGATACGTCTATCCAAACTCAGAAAGAAAATAGGTGCAAATTATATTTTCTTAATTGATGTCTTTGTTAATTTTTTTTTTGTTTTGTTTTCTCTCAACTAATTGCAAATCTAAATTCCTTTGTTCTTCACACTTTCTCCACACAATATGACTCATATTTCCATATTTTAATTATACATAGATAAAAATAAAATAAAAAACTTGGTTTATTCTAATTGAAGTTAGAGGTATTTTATTGATACAAAAATATTATTAATCACTATTCTAGAACTTTATTTGTTGACCATATAATTTTTTATTTATTATTTCTCTAAGTTAGAGATTTATTTTTACTATAGACCTTTTCATTTATAACGTGTTTGTGATGTCCTAAAAAAAAATTCAAGCAACATGGGATTACAATTTATATGTTGGATAATTGATTAATCTTTTAGTTATAACAATCAAATCCAGTCTTGCTTATCAGGGCTGTCGGGTTTAATGTTTGATACCTACGAAAGATTTTTTTTTTCTTCATAAAATAAATATGTCATAGAGAATGAAAATTGAGAACTTTTTCTTTTAAGGATCTAATAGGTCTTTATAGCTCATTATTTTTATCTTTTTATCGAGGGGAAGATTAAAACCCCCCCCCTTTTTTATAGCATTCAATTCTCATGTGTCAAATAAAGAAATATCTATGCATGCGTGTGGGCTAAGTGTTTGGCTGAGCCCAAGAATGTTGGGTCTAGCAACTTGCCAAACTTATATATGTTTGGACTCAGCGCTTGGCTGGGTTCAAAGATGTTGAGTCTGGCAACTCGCCAAACTTTTATAAATTTGGGCTCAACACTTAGCTAGGTTCAATGATGTTGGGTCTGGTAATTCATGAGACTCTTATATGCTTAGGGTCAGCGTTTAGTTGGGTCCAAGGATGCTGGGTTTGATAGTTTACCAGACTCATATATCATATATGCTTGGGCTTGGCGCTTGGCTGAGCTCAATGATGTTGGGTTATCACCTAGTCTCTTGTTTTTTTAAATAAGGATCTAAATAAAAATAAGAACAAAACATTCTAATATATCAGTAGCCGCCAAGTCTTTATATTTATTATACAAAGATTTTGATAGGTTACCAATATTAAATGAGAGTATTTCGACCTTCCCCATAAGATTGGGTTATTCCATAAAGAACTGTTAGGATTCTTGTGGCTAGGTGGCTCATCTTTATTGAATGAGGTGACTCTTGAGATGAAAAATGACGACTTGCATTTAATGCAATAGTTGAGTGGCAGTCTAGAGTTGATGCTTAATATCTGTAAAAGATCCCTATTTATAAATTTAAAGACTTTCTGATACTTAAATATCTTTTTGAGAAAAAATACAATAATATTTAGAGAAAAACTCTAAAAAACAATAAGTCATGGAAAATGAAGATTGAAAACCTCTTCTTTTGAGAATTTAATGGGTCTTTATACCTTATTTTTCTTACTCTTTTATCGAGGGGGTGACTCAAAGGTCCTCTTTTTATATAGCATTTAATTCTCATGTATCAAATAGAGAAATATCTCTAGCTTTATCAGAAATAAAAATATGTATGATTTTATCAAAGAAAAATATCTATGATTTTATCGGAGGGAAAATATTTATTCACGTGTGTAAGCTGTGTGCTTAGTTGAGTTCAAAAATATTGGGTTTGACAATTCATCCAACCCATATATACTTAGGCTCAACATTTAGTTGATCCCATTAGATTATTACCCAGATTTCTTTAAATGAAGACCAAAATAAAAATAAAACAAAACATGTTAACCGATTAAATATAATTGTACTTTTAAAGCACATTATAAAAATAAACTAAAATGAATGCTGCCATAAGCAAACTTTTAGAAGGGACTAATTGAAATGATTATCAAAATTAAAGTCAAAATTAACTTTATAAAAAAAATTGGGGGCCCATGGCAAGCCTTAAATATAATTCATTAGTTAAATTAGTTTTCTTAAAAAAGGACAAGTAGCCGCAACTGGTCTCTCTCTGTTCACGGTTTTATTTATTTATTTATTATTATTATTGGAGCCCTCGCTGAGGCTTTGTGCTATGGTCTTTATAATGATTTCCTAGTAAAACACCTTGTGTTCTCGAAAACATCTAGAGTTTGGATTCAACAAGAAATCCCTATTAATTATCACAATGGTTGGTTTCTTTAGAAACAAAATAATGCTTTAATTTTATTCACTAACACTCTTTAACAATGTAAAAGATTAATTTTTTTATATATATTTTTATAATTAGTTAGCTTCATAAATTTAATTGTTATTTTTATTACATCATAAAAAGAATTTTTTAAGTGAACAATGTAATTTTTAATTTGAATAAAATAGAATTATCATTCCAAAATTAGATTATTATGAATATAAAATATTAAGATGACTATTATAAATTTTTATTTTGAATTTTTTTAGAAAACATAATTGTAATTTTGACATATATCTAAATTTTTTTATAAAAAATTCTTCTTCATTCTCAATAAATGAACATATTTTTTTAATTCCTTATCGGAAATCAACAACCCAAAAGTAAAGAGAAAACTGAAATAAAAAAAAATAGTTTTTTTATTAGCGAACACTAGTCAGTTGATCTGCACTCCACTCGATGTCAAATAAAAAAAACACAGAAAAAAGTGTGTTGGCTTTGTTAGCACAATTTCTAGCACCAATTTTTTTTTTAATTATGAACTAGAAATTTAATAAGTTTATTTAATGAAAATAAATCAAGAATTATATTAGCTAATAAATACTAAAAAGAGATGTTTAAATTAACTAAAAACTAAGTTTGTAAGCTGGAAGATAAATGCAATTTAAGATGACTAATCTTATTATGCCACAAGGAGACCTTAAAAATATTTTTATTTAATTAAATAAAAATTATATTTTTTTAAAAAAAATAATAGTTTAAATTTCGTTGAAACAAAATGATTTGTTAGGATAGCTTCCCCCTTTTCTTTATTTTTTCTACAAAAAAATTATAGCTTCTTTGTTCTATTTTATTTATTTAATAAAACTAAAATGTAATTGGAAGAAATTGTTTTTTCAAAAATGGACAATTTGAAATAAAGATGAGAAATGTATCTCTCTAATTAAAATCCCTTCATCTTATCAATACACTTCTGTTTTTTTTTTTTCATAAATTTTTTACTAGAATACTTGTTGTTTTTTAAAGAATATCTTATTATATTCATAAACAAAAAATTTAGTTATCAACAAAATATTATTATAATTTTGACATGAATATATTAAAAAAATATAAAAACTATACACCACGAGGAACTTTTTGAAAATGCAACAAAACTTGACCCAATCCAACATGTCAAATTAGAAACTCCCCAACCCGACCCTTTTCTTTGCATGGTTCTCAAATTACTAAATAAGACATGACTCGATGTAGCTTGTCAACATGATAAGTAAGTCCACATGTGACCCCATCAAAACTTGGATAGACTTTAATATATATATATATATATATATATATATATATATATATATATATATATAACAATATTTTGCATCTATCTATATTAACTTCAGTTAACTTGTCAAATTTGAAATTCAAATTATGAACCTGGTCGGGTCTAATTAATTTTTTTAATCTATTTTTATTCAATTATACGAGAATAAAAATATACATGAATAGGAAAGCCACCAAATAACATTTAAGAAAAAAATCATAAATGGTTGTATAAAACAGAGCACTTGCTAATATTATTAAAAAAAAAATATTATAATCTTATTTGAAAACAAAGCAAAAAATTAAATGATATTTAATAAAAATAATATCAAAATTAAGCTTTTAACTAATTAATTTTATTGAATTATAATTAAAGTAGAAGGAAAACATATAAAAAAATACACAACGGCCAAAAAAAAAAAAAAAGCCAAACGAGTGGAAAATCAGGCTCCAATCTCTTGGTAAAAAAAAAAAAAAACCATTTATAATGTTTTTTCCCCTGCACTAAAGGAAACACCTCATAAGCGTTAATAAACTTGTATATAATCTTAAAATAATCTTTAATCAATCAAAAAAAATAAAAACTCAACCCAAATAAACGAATTCTTGAGATCCTATGTACTTTTTAGAGCAATATGAAAAGTCGAAAACACTTAAATAATTTTTTTATTAAATAGAACTCCTTTATATTAAAATTAGCTTTTCTGGTTGTCCCAGTTCGGACAACAAACAATTTTCTTCCTTCTTTTTCAACTATGCTTTTTCTTCAATTTTAAATTCATTGATTGAAATGCAATTAAAAAAAAATAAAGATCAAAACACAAAAAAATCAAACTAAAAGGACCAAAAAGTAAGAATAAAAATTGTTTGAGGACCAAAAGTTTTAAGAAGTTCCTTGTCGACAATTGCAAAACAGAGAAAAAGCCTTCATTTTTACTTTATAGTCAAATTTGATTCCTAAGTCTGAATATTTTATAAGCAATAAAATTAAACTCTATTTACAAAATTGAGTATTTATCTAATATCAACATGTTTTTTACACCATGAAAAATCCATAATATATAAATCGAACTAAATCGTCAACCTCAATTTTTAAGCAATATAATATAGAAAAAATAAAAATTGACAATTATAGGAAAAAATGCTTTAAGAACCAGATAAAAAAAATGGAATAATATTGTCGGAATCCATAAAAATTTAAATTTTTTTTATTTGCTTTAAATTAATATTTTTTTTTGATGTTTTTAGATTATTTTGATGTGTTAATTTCAAAAATAATTTTTAAAAAATAAAATTAAAAAAATTATTTTGATGCATTTTTAAATAAAAAACACTTTGAAAAACACCTTTAATATCCCATGTTTTGCTTCTTCTTCTTCTTCTTTTCCATGTAATATAAACAGTTTTTTTTTCATTAAAGTATTTTTTAAATATTTTTAAATGATTAAATTATTTTTCAATCATTCAATAGTAAATAAATTAAAATTTAAAGTAAAATAAATATAAATTTGTCTTTGCATTATGTTATCTTTTGTATCGGAAAATTTTGGATATAAAATGGAGACATTTGTTTTTATCCATTTCACAACATTACGTAAAATTGGTGTTTTTAATAAAAAAAAATGTTCTGATAAAAAATTATATTAGTTTGAAGTGAAAAAAAGGCATATATTAACTCTTTATCCACATAAAATAAAAATAGATTAGCAAAAAATATAATATTTAAGATATATGTTTAAAAAATATATACCAATAGTTAAATTAAAAGAGAGAAATTCAAATGTTAAAAAAGATAAATTATGAGTGGTACTATTTTAGCGCTTCTCCCCTACTTAAATGAAATTGGACCCACGAGGATTTTATTTATATGTGAGTGGAGAAATATTACTAATAATATTTAAAAGAACAATTTTCCAGTCTAAAGAAAAAAAAAACTTGTCCTAGAGTTAGAGCCCATGCTTTCAAGTTGCTTCAAGGCCTTTCGAGGCCCAGTTATTTGAAATGAAAAAAAAGAAAAAAAAGAAACTGGAATAGTCAAAGGTCATCTTTGACCTGGGCCTCGCTAGAATTCCTCGCATAAATTCTCTCTTTTCTAACTTTCTCTCGCTGTTTTTTGTATTTTTTTCCTACTCTTTTCTAAGCAAATCTAATTATCAAAAGGGGAAGGTGAGGAAAAGTTGTGAACATGCTATTCCAGCCATAAGATTTCCTTAATACAATAGTGAATATTTATCCTTTTTTTTTTCTCAATTTGTACGAAATCCTATTTTTAATTTTTATATTCTTACATTTTATATTTTCTACATTTTTATTTATGCTAACTCTATATATATATTAGCTTTTTTATTTATTTATTATCATGTTCTACTTAAAAACTATCTTAACATGAATTAAACTTGTATGAAAAATCAAATAAATATTTATTTATAAAGAGATAAAAACTCAAGTTTTTAATTACATTTTGTTACTAGCTAAGAATTGATGGAAAGAACTTAACAGTAACACGTGATAAATATAGGAAAAAACAGTTAGTTATTGTTAGCATATTTTGCAAGTGTTGATTAACAATCTATTTTAACATTTGAAGATTAGTTAGTTAGTTGGTTGGAAATTAGTACATAATTATAAGATTAGTTCTTTGCATAAATAAAAATTTATGAGAATGGTGGAATTCAAGCAATAAGATTAAATTTTGATAGCATAAACTTTTAACTCTCTCTCTCTCTCTCTCTCTCTCTATATATATATATATATATATATATATATATATATATCAATTTCTTCTACTTTTTTCTCAATTTTCCTTTAAACTCCTGTTTGGTAAGGAAGATGCTTAATAATTGATATCAAAGCAACTTTCCAAGGCCAAATGGAGGTTGTTATTACACCAAAAAACAATTAATAATAGTGGAAAACAACGAATGAGAGGTTTTTAAGGAACTTTACTTGCAAATGAAAACTATGTTGGTAACCTTTAAATCCTTCAAGACCACAAAGTAAAGAGGTAAAGAGACTCTAAAGAACCACCTTTAGTGATTCTTTCACCCACCAAATCAATCCGAATAGAAGTCAATCATCAGAATGATCCAAGTCTAACTTTTTACAAGGAGGATTGTTAAATAATGACTAAACCTTCCAAAGTTATCCATGTTCACAATGTGGGGGATAAAGTTTCTGAAATTGATTTGCATAAGTTGGTCCAACCATTCAAGATTATAACAAATATTGTTATGCTTCATGATGAAAATCAGGCTTTCCTCAAAATACAATATGTTATTTCATCCATCAATGCTATTCAGTACTATACAAGCGTTCAACCAATCATAAGGGGAAGGAATGTTTATGTTCAATCCTCTTCACATCAAGAACTTACTATATTGGATCAAAAAAAATTCAAGGTAAAATGCTCTTCTTTAACCAATAAGGAGTATGCTTCTTTCTACAAGAGCTTGACCAATGTTTGAGAGGATTATTTGGTTGTTAAGCATTTCCTTGTTAAGGGTCAACTAGAGTTTAAGACTATTCTTTTTATTCTAAAGAGAGGTTCATTTTGTTTGTTTGGCATCTATAAGAACATGAACCACGTCAAGTTTTATGATATGGGGTTTTCATTATGGATGACTTCTGAACAAAATTATCAAAGTTATCAAGAAGAATTCAATGAACAATATTTATATTTTTGCACACATTCTTGAGGACAAGAATGTATTGAAAAGGGAATTATTGTTATGAGCTAAAGATTGATGAAAGAAACTTAGCTAGCAGCAACAAGTGATAAATACTGCAAAAAACAATTAGTCATTGTTAGCATATTTTGCGTGGTAGTTAGCATATTTTAACATGTGGAAATTAGTTACTTAATGAAGAGTTAGTTGCATGAATGTTAATAGATAGTTAGAAGGTTAGTTCATTGTATAAATAAGAATGTACGAGAATGATGGAATCCAGACACTATTACTTCTATCTCTTTCTCAATTTCTTCTATTTCTCCCTCAATTTTCTTCTAAAATCTTATTTGTTAAGGAAGTTCATTAACATATTTTTAGCCAATTAACATAAAGCCATCTCCAATGTACACATGATATCATGTATTTCTAGATAAATAAAAATGTAATTGGAAAAATTAAGCGACAAATGTAGATCTAGATACTTAATATTACAATACGAGTTATTTATTCAGTTGTGTTTAATGAATATATTTATGAAAGTCAATCTGTAACAGAATTCCACACATTCATAAAATTTATTAAATAAAATAAAAGGAAAAAAAAAATTAAGTAGGCATGCACATATTAAAGATATTGTAAAAAATAAACGTTTTTTTAATTTTTATAAAAAAGTTTAATATATATAAAATATGAAAAAGATTTTATATGAATGATACCAACCTCATAAAAAATTAAATACACTCAATAGAATTTAAAAATACATATAAAAAGTATTAATTGTTAAAAAAAATAATATATAAAAAAAAATGAGGCCAGGCAATGGGAGCTTGGTAAGCTAGGCCTAACACCTAGCTCACAAAGAAAGGGCTTGCAGGCGGGCCTGCAAGTCCAGGCCAACGCATGCAGGCTTTATTTTTTCCATTGTGATCGTCGAAAAAACAAGGCTTTTGTTTTGTGGATCTAAAAATCTATTTCACCCTGTTTTTTAACCCAAAATATGTAGGAAACACTCTTGAAACCTTTTTTTAACTAATCCATAGCCTTAAAAAACATAAAAACTAGCTCCAAAACCTATAATCAACCTGAAACAAAAAAAAAACTTCTAGAGCTCAAATATTTTTTTAGGTATTTTCAATGTAAAAAACCATCTAATCCTCCTCTTATAAAATAGAACCATTTGAGATAAAAACTAACAGTTTTAGTAGTCGGAATCGTCGTCAATAACTTTTTTTAAGCTGAAATTCAGCAATCCCTTCTCTTTTCTCTGCTAAAAAATGACTAAAAATATATAAAAATAAAGTATAATATCAAAATATAATATTTAAAAACTATAAAGAATAGTTATCTAATAGCTTAATAAGATAGGGGATTAAAATTGAGCTCTAATTTGAGCTTAAAAAAGCTCAATTGTGTAAAAAAAAGGTTTTGATGATCAAATTAATTGTTTAAAATATTTTTATTATTACAATCCACGGTGGATGAGAAGATAAGGAGTTAAAAAGGCTACACTAAAAAAGCCACATGCTTTATATATTCTGTTAATTCAAGAAAATTAACATTACTCTTTCTAGTACTAGCGATAAAAAGTATATTCATTCATCCATAACACAATATAAAGACTCTCAACGCTGCAGAATGTCAAATAATATCATTGCTTGTTTTGATTATTCAAAAACAAAATTGTTCCACAGAACGCTGCATGGTGTATATGCTGGTGGCTTTCCGAAAAGGAGCAAGGATTCAATTCCATCAAATGAACAAGGCGTATCCCCCATGGTGTCTTGGCTATCGACTGCTTTCTAGGTCTAGGAGACCCTGCTTGCAATGGTAAGAGATTGGTTTCTGTTTGCGATACCCTGTCTGTAAAATATGAAAAAAGAACACTGCTCTAAGCACTGAACTAATCACTGTCCCAAGTCTCATCCACCTCTTTTCGTGATATCACCTTCTTACCATTTGCTTCATGCTTCTCCCGTTGCTTCTGGAGGTGATCTTCACTTTCACCACTGTCCCTGTAATTATAATCCTTTTCACTACCTGCTCTTAATATGTCTACCTCATCATCTGATTCCCACATCGCATGTTTTGAATCATTATACATATCATCTGACCCAGAATCTTCCTGGAACGTCTTTCTTCTGGAATTTGCTTCAGCATTTCTCTTGAAAGAACCAACTCCGTTCTTCTGCTTCAAACTTCTTGATATTTTGAATTCGTCACGCACTTCATCACTGTCATAGGCATCACTCTGCGGATCAGTTACCCTGGTGATCTCATTTCTCTTCAAGGGATATGTATCCTCCTCATCATCACTGCTGCTTTTAAAGATGGGACTTGTTTCCGCTCTTGATGTTCTTGAGACATGTTCTTCCTCAGCATCTGATTGCCACATTGCATTGTCAAGATCACTTAACATTTCTTCTGATTCAGAATCTTCTTCAGCCATCTTTTCTTTGAATTCAGGTTCAAATTTTCTTTTGATATCATGAGCATTATATACCCTTCCAATCCCATCTTGCTTCCTCCGCAGCCCTCTAGATCTGCGATCTGCATTAAAATCACTCTCATGATCACTATTATCTCTAACATTCCACTCATTATCACCCTCAGAAACATCACTATCATCAACTCGATTAGAACTCATCCGTTTGTCACGTGCATCTCTCCAATGCCTGGCTCCTCTTGCCTCACCATCAGAAACGTCACTTCTATGTATTTCTGGGTTCCTAATCCGCCCACCATAATCTTCCCTGTTCCAGTATCTAATCTTACCAAATTCTTCTTTCTCTGCAGCTTCTTCTGCAGCCCACTCTTGATCTGCTGCATCCTCAATCTCAGCAATAAACCTATCAAGCTCCTCTTGATCACTCTCGTCAGCAGGGGGTTCCAAATGTTCTAAATGATCATGGGGCTCCACCATTGACCCTTTGTCACCATGAAATACATAAGGGCTTCCTTCCTTCTTGTCAATAGCATTGAAGAATGTGGAAGCTACTCTCTGAATGCTGGCCATGGCAACTGGATCCTCAGGGTTTACCCCCATTCGCCGGAGCTGCTGTTCAATTTGCTTGATGTTTAGCTTCTGAGATTCAAGAGCTTGCTCAAACCTAGCCTTGAACAGTGCCTGCACAAATGATGAGCATGTTATAATCCACAAGCTCTTACAGCCTTTCATCATAAGAAAATGTCTCTTTTGCGGAGACAAGTCTCCTTAACACTATTTATCATAAAAAAAAAAAAAACCCTCCATCTAAAGAATAGCTCTCTGGATAGCGAGAGATGGCACAAAATTTGTTACAATGATGGCAATTTGCCACTGACTCTTGTCCTCGTTGTATCTGGCCACTAGGCACTTAATCCAATCCTCTGTCTATATGGCTCAAATGTATGCTATTATTGATTAAGATTGGCTTAAAAAAAGAAAAAAACATAATTTAACAGCTGGCTAGCATGAAATGAAATACTATCTTGTTTTCTTCAATATCTATTATAATGAAGACTAAAATATACAGCAAGAAATAGTTTCACCCACCTTCCTTTTTGTAAGAGTGTTGAGAGGGATCAACTCTTTTGGTTGGCGATAGTTTCTGCCTCTGAACATGATAATTGTCTTCACGTTATGAACATTTACCACAATACCTCCACTTAGTCTTGCTATCATGGTAGCCATTTCCTTGATTTTTTCTTTGGGAAAGTTGTCACAGCTTACTTGCACAGTCTCATGAAACTTCCAATGCATATGCATATTTTGGACAACTCCTCCAAAGACTCCACGGACACCAACAGGAACATAATTTTTATTTCTGAAACCAATCTTCTTATATGCTTGAAGCTGCTCAGGTGTCAGGAGCTCAGGGTCATGCAATGGGGATGGCAACTCAGGTAGATCATATTTTTTTAGCTTCTGTAGGAGCAATGCAACTTTCTTCTTAGCCTGGAATAGTCAGATCAGAAAAAATAATTAATCAAATAATACTAAATAAGACTCTGTTGTGAGCTTAACAAAAGTGAAAATATATACTTACAACACAACAAATAACTAGAACTGAGAAGTTGATTATCATTGTTGGATGAAGAGATATAAACATAGTCAACAACTTTTTTCTGAGCTACATTGTTCAGATCCCAATATAAAGAATAGGTTTGTAACTAAGCTCCATTGTTCACAGAAACTTAATTGGTACAAATTAGTCTAATCTTATTTAAATTCTTTCTCAAAGCATTTTAATGTTCATGTGTCATGATATCATACAGATGTTATTGTGGAGAAATGCACTTGTTAATCTAAGATTAGTTCAATGCAAATTAGTCTAATCTTATCGAAATTCTTTCAAAGGTCTCAAAAGCTTTTTAATGTTCATGTGTCGTGATATCATACAGGTGTTATTGTGGAGAAATGCACATGTTAATCTAAGATTGTTTCTTAAGGGTATGAGTAGTGATCTTGGGAACTAGGCCACCTTAGGATCCACCCATGACATAGGTTAGCAGTCCTTTTTCACATTTAAAACTATATACATGCCCAAATTCATTAGTGCAACTATTTATTACGCAATAACAGTTACGGCTTTGGACGAACGAGGATTTCAATTTTAGATAAATGCTGGCTGAACAATTTTGTGAACTATTCCCATGACCTCGTAACACAGTTGCGCATGCTCTAAAGTTGCATAGCCATGGGAGGAAGAGGGTGGCAGCATTATTCATTTCATGATTTGGAAAGAACAGCATTTCTGGTTTGCTCACCATGAACTTCCCAAGCATGATACATTCTAAACCGTACACATACAGATCCCCGATCACCATTCATTGTACAAGTTAGCCCGTAATGTCATAAATCTACTCACCATTACCATCACTAGCCTAAGCTCATCCCATCAACACCAAGTAAATTGAAAACCAACCCATCATTGGTCAATTAAGAAACAAGAAATAAAGTAGTAGACATAAGAGATATCATACTCTTTTGAGGTTGTAAATGAGCCTCTCCTCATCAGTCATCAATTTCTTCTTCAATTTCTTCGCTCTCCGAATCTCTCTGAGTGTTTTACCAGACTCTTTACGCATCCGCCTTTCGACCTTGCTCCTCATGCTCCTCCCTTTTGAAGTAGACATTGAACGGCACCATCCATTGTGGGGATAATTCAACGGTGAAAAGCTTGGTTGAATATCATTTGAACAAGCAAGTTTTGGAGCAACATCCTTGAATAATACAATATTACTAAAATACAAAACCCAAAAACAATTGAATTAGATTGTAGTATAACAACATAAACAAAAACCCATCTTGGTTGCAACAAAAAAACATGGGGTTTACTAAGAAAACGAAGGGAAAACATTAAATAAGTAAACTTTGGATGCTTTTCAGTACCTTTTGGGACTGGATTGAAGGAGAGAATAGAGTGTCTTAAAGCAACTCCTTTGAAGGTTCCTAGCAGCAAACATTTGCAAATAAAAATCCTCAATTCCTTCGAAAAAAAGCTAATAAAATCAAATAAGAAAGTTGGGTCTTTCTGTTTAAAGAATGAAGAGGGCGTGGAGCAGAGACGGTGGAGGAGACGAGGTTTTGGACTTGAGGGGTTTAAGGGAGTGGAGACATGGACTTGGTGAAAGAGTAGAGGTTTGGGTGCGGGTTCAGCCTGTTTGGTGCTTGCTATGGACTCCGGCTCTCCTAAGGTTAAGTTAATACTTAATAGAGTTTTAGCAATATTTTTTAAACTGTTTTTTATTTTAAAATATAATAAAATAATATTTTTTAAAATTTATTTATAATATTAATATATTAAAACTATTTAAAAATTTTAAAAAATAATTTTGAAAAATAAAATGTTAGTGAACCCTGGACTGGAACAAAACTGGGTTGGAAAAAAAAAAAAAAACCTGGTGTGACCCGGCAACTCAATTGAACCAACAAGACCCAATCAAGAATCCGGTTGCAATCCGTTGATTTTTTTTTTAAAAAAATTAAAACAATATTATTTTAATTTTTTTAAAAAAAATTAACCCAAATAACTTAATAACTCAATCAAAACTCGGAATCCAAACCGGCTAACAGACCGGATACTATGCCTTTTAATTAAAGACCCTTCATTTTAAATTATTTCAATGCCTAATAAGTAATAACTATTGTACTTACTCTTTACACAGTAAACCAAAACATAAGCTATTCTTAATTGTACTTGGCGTAAAATAGTTTATTGAGTATTGCATTGTTTCATAACAATATAATTTTTAAAAGTTTAATTTAGTCCTTCAAGTTTTTAACAAAGTTTAACTTGATTCTTAAACTTTTTGAATTAATATTTTGCATCCCTCTAGTTTTAGGCATTTACATTTCCTTCTTGAAACTTTATTTTATTCATGTTTTAGTTCATAGTTGTCATTGTTTCACAACAATATAATTTTTAAAAGTTTAATTTAGTCCTTCAAGTTTTTAACAAAGTTTAATTTGATTCTTAAACTTTTTGAATTAATATTTTGCATCCCTATAGTTTTAGGCATTTACATTTCCTTCCTGAAACTTTATTTTATTCATGTTTTAGTTCATACATATTGAGAAAAGTTCAATTTAATCTTTGAAGTTTTGTGAAAGTTCAATTTAATCCCTAAAATTTTGATTTTTACATTTTTTGGTCCATGGGTTTTAGGTGTTTAAATTTTAATCCCAAAAATTTATTTTCAATCTGGTCCCTAAAGTGTTTAAAATGTTTGATTTGGTCTTTAGTTTTTTTTTAATTTTACATTTTAGTCCATGTATTTTCAGGTGTTTGTGTTTCAATCCTAAAACTTTATTATAGTCATGTTCTAGTCCTCAAATGCTGAGAAAATTCAATTTAGTCCTTGAAGTTTACAAAGTTCAATTTGATCCACAAGTTTTTTTTTTAATTTTTGGTCATTATGGATTTAGGTATTTATATTTTGGTTTTAAAAATTTATTTTACTTACATTTCATTCCTTCAATGTTGATAGAGAAGAGAGAAAGATTTTAGCCTACTATAAAAAAAATCAATCTTAGTATTAGTGAGTTTATCTTGTAGAGAGAAGTTTAATGGAGATAATTTTACCCATTAACCATGCTAGAAAAAATTAATCGATGTCCATTAAGTTTTTTATATTTGATTTTCTATTTTTAGACAAGTTAAAGAGTGTTTATGAGTTAAAAATAAGATTATTGAGAAACAAGTTAAAATTTAGGTTTTAAGGGTCTAAATATAACGATGTTAATAAAAAAGATATATTTTTGTCAAAATATTAAATTATTGTATAAATAAGAAATAAAGATTTTGATTATAGAAATACATTTTTTCTTTAGAATTGTATTTTTTTTCAAACTCTTTCGAATGTTTATACTAATCGACTCATCATTAAATAAAAATTGGTTTTGATAATGGTTTTGCTACTTTTATTCTTTCCTTTATTCCATGATTTATTGAACCTATATTATTGTTAACTAGTAGAACTCTCTGTAATCTATTCTTATAAAATATTTATATATTCATTTATCATTTATTTCTTATTAAAAAGATCAACTTTTTGTTATATTTTTCAATTAACATTCACAATTTTTTTATGATTTATCAGTTTATTTTTAAATGTATTAAGCGCATGTATCATCTTTTCATTTTTTTTATTAACAAATTTCATGATACTAGAAAATGTATCCATAATATCGATTCTTTCTTCTTTTATGTTATAAATTAACTTTGACATCATGTCCACGACATCATGCCGACATGATAACTAGTTAAAAACACACACACACATACACTTTACAAGCTTTAGAATCACTTTGGGAATTTTTTTTGTCCATATCATTACTAATATGGTTGTTATATCGTTCCTTTGAACTATCATGTAGTAATGTGAGAGAATGAATAGTACTTTATATTTAATCACAAAAACAAAAAAGATTGTTCAAATATCAAACAAAGGCAAATAAATACAATAAATAATAAGAGGCTAAACTTATAAAAAAATATAAAGGCAAAGCTTAACCCTCAAATCCCTAGTAAAGTCTATCATTAAAGGATATCATATGATGAGTTTTGAGAGGGGAAATAAAGAAAAAGAATCATCACCTAATATTAAGATAACTAGAAAACATATTAACTAGTCTATTCAGGGATTAAGTGTAAGGGGTGGTCGATTATTGTTGCTAATTATTTTTTACTTAGGACTTAACCTATGATGAGATATCAATTACCTCTATCAAATGAAAATTGATATTTTAGATCTTGAACCCTAAGAAAATATCTATTTCTAGAAGCAACATCATTAAAATATTATAGGAGTTTGAAGAAAAGAATTGCAAGAATTTAAATGTACTTAAAAGCAATAAATAAAAGCAATAAAACCTTGTTGAAAAGAAATGCAAGAATTTAAAATTTATTCAAATCTAAATAACTCATCACCATTAAATTTATAACATGTTGATTATTTTTTTATGAAAATAAGAAATAAAATGCATAAGGGGTTTAAGATTGACCTTTAGAGTTGTTAGGGTTGTTTGAAAGCAACTGGAATATGATTGGTAGTTACTTGAAATAGTGGTGGCACGTTGGGTTCACATGCCACTACATGTTAAAAGGTGCCACCTAGTAAATTAGATGCATCTCTCTATCTTTTTAACATCCTTTCTAGCCGTGCAGTTACCATTGGGCATTATTGTAGAGGAAGATATGTTATATTAAAGTTTTTGCCTTCTCTTGATTTTCTCTTCATAGTTGTTGCAATTATCATTGGTTACTACTGCTATGAAAATGGTGCTACCAAATGAGTAATGGTCATGTTGTGGTGGAAATAAGAAGGCATATTATGGTACTTAATAGTGTTGGTTATCGGTTAGTTTGGAGGGATAGGCTATGGGTTGTTATGTTTTCCTATCTTTCTCCCTTTTAGCTTCAATGTTGTTATCGCTACTAGTGATGGCGCGAAGAGGAAGATGATGTGGTTGAGGTGTAAAGGAGAAATTATCATCTAGGATATAACTTATCACCGACATTGATCTAAGGAGAGTTGGTCTAATGTGATAGCATGGTTGCTTAGGAATATAGATATTAGGGAGAGAGATTGTGTTGTTATATTTTTATGGTGGTGTTGTCAACGATGTTGGTGATCATGGTAGTGTTGGCCAGAAATACGAAAAAGAGAAAAGAGTGATGGTGGGTTAATTTTTTTTTATGTCTCTCGCTTTTCAACAAATAAAGAAGGTTATTGCTTGTTTCTTTTCTTTATGGTTTTCTTTCTCTCTTTTTTCTCCCCACACAACAGATTTCTCTTTAGTTTTTTTTAATGGTGGGTTATTGCTTGTTATACTTTTATGGTGGTGTCGTCAATGATGTTGGTGATGATGGTGGTGTTGGCTAGAAATAAAAAAGAGAGGAAAGAGTGATCATGGGTTAATTGTTTTGTGTTTCTTGATTTTCAACAAATAAAAAGGTTATTGCTTGTTTCTTTTATTTTTCTCTGTTTTTTTCTCCCACTCTCAACCCATTTCTCTCTAGTTTTTTTTAATGGTGTCTAGGGTTTTTAAAGGGGAAGAAGATGAGGATCCCTTTGTGGGAGAGATAAGGTTCAATTTATACTACTCTCCTTATGGATTTTCTTTTTTTAATCTCTTATTTCAAGAATATCCTAAGCATATCTTTATTGTGTATTTGCTTAGTCCTTTATTTTTACTTGTTTTGTGTTTTGTTTCCACTTATCCATTTTACTATATATTTTGATTTCTCATTTTTGTTTTTAAATAACGTTAACGTCAATTTGATAAGAAAAGTAATCAAGAAATGAGAAATGGATGTGAATGCATTGAAAAAGATATTTATTTTAAATTGTTTTTTTTAAGACATCAACAAGAGAAAATTAATCGAGAATTACAAAAAAGGCATGCAACTGGCCGAAATGCATCAAAAACTTGTTTTTTTTTAAAAAAAAATGGAAAATATTTTGAAAATTAGGTTATAATCTAAGTTATGACAGTTACCCCTTTTTGATAATGTTTACGGAACAAGGTCTTATGAAAGCTTTGCATGGTAAGCTAGTAAAAAAAAAGAATGCGAAAGCTTTTTGAAAACTAATAAAATAGGAAAGGATTATCTCAAGTATCCATATCAGAAAAATAAAAGGTATCATCTCGAGGATCCAAACATTTTTTTTTCTTACGCCAGGTAACCACCCCCTTCCTCCTGGATTTTCTTTCCTTATTTTCATGCATGACATGAATTAATTCATGTCCTGCAACTGCTGCCTTTCACCAGTAAAGACAAAGATGAGCTAGACCCATTTCAACCCAGCTCATTCTAAAAAAAAAGATTGTTGGGCCTTCAGTCGATCTTACCCAACACGACTAGGCTAAGGTTGGGCCTCGGCCCTGAGCAGCCCATCCAAAAAACAAGTAATAAAAAAAACAAAAAAATTTCAAGGACCACTTTAAAGTCATTTGTGGGTTCATCATGTATTTTTCCAATAATTTTGTTTAATATTGGGTTGTAGACTTTTACAATAAGACACGGACTCGATATAAAAAATATCTAATTTTTCTCTGAAATTTCAAAAAAATTCAAAAATAAACTTTCATTTTGAAAAACAAAAAAATATTTTTGTTTTCATGTATATGGTCAAATCCTAAAGGTTTTTCACGTATATTTTCTAAAAATGATAAAATCATATTTTTATCATGTTTTAAAAATGCAAAATGGATATTATAACTGGTTTATGATTATCCATTAGGGATTAGCCAAAATACCAAAAATTTCACAACAATTAGTTTGTTATTCGAAGCATTAGGATTTAGTTGTAGATTTTAATATTTTGGAGTACAAAATTACACTATAAAATATATCTTTAAGTAGTAAAGATACAAAATAGAAAATAAACTCAACGCTAAATTTGAGACATAGAATGGTTAGAGCTTTCATCACGAAGGGAAATCTATCTTGAACCTTAGAAAAGATCAACGAATAGAAACATAACCTAGAAAAATAATCAATCAACAATGTAGCTTACCACAAATGGGTTGTATTGGGGTGATGCGTTTTCCCCTTGCACAATTAGCCTCCTTATCCATACCCTTACAAACCATTAGATTTTCTAGTAACCATAATACTAGGTGGAGACTCTTGAACCCCATAATCATTACTTTATAATTAAACCCAAAACTCCCATTCAATTCCAGGAGGCAGCTTCGTCACGCGACGTTGTGCACGTCACGACAATGCACATACAAATTTCACAACTTGCAAATAAACATCAACACATATTAAAATTCACATTTAACATATAAATTTCACAATTCAAAAACCACATCAACACATGTCAAATTTCACATTGCGACCAAACCATTACACATTGAATAAACATGATGTAACCCTATCCTTACAACCCCATCATAGGGTATTGATTCTAACCTTATTCCACCATAAAAATAAATTTCATAGCGCTATCATACCTCAAAGGTTGTTGTACAACATGCACGATCCCACAATACTTCAAATATTCTACAACCAAAACCATTCGCAATCAATCTCAATCAACAAATATTTCATCATAATATTCAGCAACATATTAAAAAATTATTCAAATCTAAATATTTTATCACAATATCATAGAATTGATAACATGTTGATTTTTTTAAAAAATAAGAAATAAAATGCATAAGGGATTTAAGATTAACCTTTGAAACTATTGGGGTTGTTCAAAAATAGCTATAACAAGGTTGTCAGCTATTGGAAAATCTTGAAACAGTGGCAGTAGTGGGGTTCACTCTCCACTCTTTTGTTGACACGTGGATTCATGTGCCATCACTTGTTCAAGGATGCCACCTAGCAGATTGAATACACCTCTCTTTCTTCTTCACTTCCCCAATAGTTGTGTAGCAAACAAATATATGTAGAGGAAGATCTACTATGTTAAATTCCAAACCTTCTTTTGATTCTCTCTCTATGGTTGATGTTGTTGCAACTGGTTGTTATTGTTGTGACAACAGTACTATTAGAAGAGCAATGGTCATGTTGCTATGAAAGGAAGAAGGCGTGTTGTGGTAATGAATGGTGTTAGATATTGATCAGTTTGAAGGGAGATGCTATTGGCTATTGTGGGTTTGACATTAAGGAGTTATCATCGTGGATATAGTTTGTTGTTGACATTGATATAGGGAGAGCTTATCTACCATAAAAGTGTAGTTGTTTGGTAGTGTATATATCATGGGGGGTTGCGTTGTTATGCTTTAGTGGTGTTGCCATTGACAATGTTTGTGACCATGGTGGTGTTAGCCGGAAATGGGAAAGAGAGGAAAGAGTGTCTGTGGGTTAATTGTTTTGTATCTCTCAGTTTTCAATAATAAAAAAAGAGGGTTGTGTTATTTTATTCTTTTCTTTTTGTTTCCATTTTTTGTTTCCTTTATTTTCTTGCTATATAGGCACATTTCTTTCTCATAAAAGAGAGTTGTGTTATTTGATTTTGTTTTATTTTTTATCCCCCTCCTTTTCTCACATTTCTTTCTTTTGTATATAGTTTTTTATATATAAAAAAAAATGGGTAAAGTTTTTCATATGAAAAGAAGATAAGCCTCTCTTTATAAGAGAAACTAGATAGATTGCTCGCGCTTAGCTGTAGGCCAGATAATGTTTTTTGCAACATAAAAAAAAATTGCTCAAGTGTTGTTATTATATTCTAAAGAAAAAAAAACTCATGACTTGATATCGTAGAAAGAGAACTAAAAAAATATAATCATCAATCCTCAGGAATCAAAATATAGAATGATGAAATCACGAAAAAAAATTGATAAAAAAAAGTACTAAAAAACAAAGCACCAGCAAAATTAAGTAAGAGTGTCAAAAGTCAAAACCCATGAGAATGATCATGTGAACAGGATAACCAAATAGAAGGCAAAACAAAAAATAAAAATTTTAATTTAAAAAAAAATGAATTTTGAAGGATAAAATGAAAAAAGGAATAAAAAAAGCAACTTCAAAAGAAACCTAGGTCACTTGGATAAACGAAGTTCCTTTTTAAAACGAACAACTTCAACTGATGTAATCAGGAAAGAAAATGATATCAACCTATGTAAACTTTTCAAACCCATGACCCTAGACATTGACTAAACTGGAAGTATCGTATCTAAAAAACAACTATTTTAAAACTTGGCTCGACCTAATGGTTTGACCCATGACTGTCAAAAACCCGGGTTTGACCCATGATTTGGTTAGTCCAAGGAAAATCCAGTCAAAACAGGGTCAAAGCTTGTTGACTATTTTCTCTTTTTTTTTTTTTAAATGGTACCATTTTGTTTTTTTTTTTTTATAAAACAAAAAGATTTAGTTGGCTTAGGTTAACTTAAATTCACTCACTCAACCCATGACCCGATCATTGTTCTAGATTGACTAGGAGACCAAATCTCAATAATTGAAATGTTGAATGATGAAATAAAAAAAAAGTGAAAGATAAAAAAATAGCAATAAAGAGAATAAAGACCGCATTTGAAAAACAAAATTGAGAGGACAAAGAAAAATCTTGAATGGAAGGCCAAAAGTGAAAAAAAAAATCATATTAACAAATGAATACAAAACAAAAAAAAAAACCCAAAGAAAACCAATTTCTAACGAACCCAATAATAATTGGTGAAATTAAAAAAAACTAATAATAAAAAATAAGTAAAGTCAACCCAATCCAACATTTAGAATTTTGTAACACGGAACATGAGACCAAATTACAACATAAAAGTCAAACTTGAAAAAAATAACAATGTAAAACGTATAACCAACAAAAAAATTAGGGATGAACTTGAAAATACAAATAAAAAAAATTGAGTTAAAAAATATAAATTTAAAAAGAAAAGGAATTAAATTTGACACAAAAATAAAATAAAATCAAATCATAAATGATGAAATTGAAAAAAAAATTTAAACAACTAAAAATAACAATAAAAAAAAATGAGAACCATATTTGATATAAAAATAAATTATCAATAGATGAAATTAAAAAATAAATCAATTTAATAAAGGACTCAAGATCAAATACATCATAATTAAAAAATAAGAACCAAATCTAATATAAAAACCAAGTGCAAGTGAATGAATTTGAAAAACAAAACTTGATAAATGATTTAAGACTAGATACACCTCAATTAAAAGAATGAGAACCAAATCTGACATAAAAATCGATTGTTAAGGAATTAAATTAAAAATCAAATACATTACAATTGAAAGAATCATGATCTAATTTAACTTAATAGACAAATAGTCAAATCTTATTTTTTTTGCAATGGGTGGTATGGTTTTCTAAGAGAAGAGAGGAAAGGAGGGAGGGATAAACCCCGTCCAAAGCACCTTCACATGCTGCTTCAACACACGAAAGGGTGGCAAGACACATCAAACGCCACCCTGGAAGGCAATGTTTGGCTATGTTTTGATGTCACACGCTCCACCCAAAAAGCACGGGCGACACTAATCATTTTTAAATATAAATCATAATTTATATACATATAAATACCCAATTATCATTAACTTCACTTGATATTAACACAAAACCATATTGAAATGACAAAAACATCGTATCATGTAGCTTTATTTTTTTTTTTGAAAACCCTGCACTCTTTCAAACTTTCAATAAAAAACAAAAAAATTACCCCTCAACACATATATAACTCCTAGGAACATGGCTGTAACATACTGTTTAATTGTTTTTTTGACTAGACAAGGAACTTTCAATCCATAGGTTAAAAGCAAATTATTATTTAGACCCAAACAAACTATTTATCTCTTATCATTCTTTCATTATCAAATATATTTTAAAAATTAAAAATAAAAACTTACCCTTTAGCAAGGTTTTCTTAGCAAAGACAACTTTATTTTTATATTGTTTCAATCATCTGTTAACTTTCAATTTTTTTTATAATAAGTTTCAAATTTATGTTTTTTTATCCCTTATTCCTAGAAAATACTAAAATATCTCTTTTTATCATTTATTTTATTTTATTTTATAGATCACCTATCTAGTTTGCTTTTTATTTAATTTTTTGATATTTTATTTTTAAAAAAAAAAAACAAGCATTCAAAAAATATAAAATAAACGTGAAAGCTTTAAAAACATGTTTTTTTTTTAATTTGGTTTTAAAACAAAAACATCAATAAGAATAAAGAATAATTAACAACTACAAAAATAAAACAAAAATAAATATCATCAAAATGCAT
This sequence comes from Populus alba x Populus glandulosa, assembly GCA_033617975.1. Classification (NCBI taxonomy): domain Eukaryota; kingdom Viridiplantae; phylum Streptophyta; class Magnoliopsida; order Malpighiales; family Salicaceae; genus Populus; species Populus alba x Populus glandulosa. Next base: position 35,952,937 of record CM066143.1, read on the forward strand.
AAAAAACAAGTTCTTTTTTTTTTTAAATGCTGTTTTTGAGAATAAAGTTAAAAGTTAAGTTATGAAAAACAATCCAAACATTCCTTTAAACACTAAACACATCCAAGTCATACATACAAGTAGTCTAATACTCTATCTTCGAGATGTTGCCAAGGATTGAATTGCTGCTTCCACAGCTTTTGCTTGCTGCGCGGTACCCAGTAGTAGTCTATGTGCTTCATAACAATTACACCTCAGTCAACTCCTCTGAGAATATGGCTTTTCCCTTTAGCCAACATCATTAGCATTAAGTTCAATAATTACTAATTTGAACACCTAAATGGTGGCAAACACCATAGAAGAGCACAAAATCACCAGAAAACCCCATTTCCACCACACCACAGTAGCAGCTCCTGGGACTGATTTCTCGAACAACACAGAATCAGACGTAACAGGACCATAGCCTTGCGATCCTTCAAGTCAAGCCCTGAAGATTTTCATATGCTTCACAAACCCGAAAATTAAGGCTGCACTCCTTGCACCCCTAATGCAATACTCAAAAGCTAATTTCATTCCGCTGAAGAAAATGCTGGTAATACCAGACAGCTTCGCCCAGAAAATGGGAGACACAAAACTTGCAAGTGAATTTTATTGGTGGAAGCTTTTGCTCCACCATGTCTTCATAATCGGTCTAGCCATCCAAGGATACTTTCCTGTGAGCCAAACTGCAGATCCTGCGGAACATATTAGAAACTGAAGATCATACCATTAGTGGAATTAAAATCAACAAAATGATGAAAAAGGGTAAGATTTGAAGCTTACAGCAAGCTGGAAATCTGGTGGGGTGTCCAGCTCAAGGTTCTCCAATTCAGCAATTCCACAAGGTTCGTTATTGTTTCCATTCACTTCGTTTGTATTGTGTGCCATGCCAGTGCATGAAACACGGTTTACCCCTGAATTATTTGGAACACGAGGAGCAGAAACAAAAATTTCATTGCATAACAGAGAATCATCTAAGGCACTGAAATCAGAGTTTTCAACAGCCTGAGATTCACCAGCAAACCATTCAGGGAATTCCACATCACCCTCAAGCTGAAAAACATGTGCTGGGACATCAGGTGCTTCTTCCTTAATCTCATTGTTCTAGCCACACAAAAAAAAAAAAAAAAAAAAACCTTTAAGTAAAGATTGAATTCATAGACATGCCATCGAAAACAAAGTCCAAATTTATGAAACTGTTTCATTTTCAATATTCAATGAACGAGCTTTAGCTATCGTTTTGAAATTTTTAAATGGGAATATTCATTTTTTAACAAGTGAATGACCAAGCAGACATAATGTGTAAATTCTTGCATTAGATGTGCTTAAATCTTTCTCAGAGATGAACTATCCTACACACTCCACAATAAGTATATGCATTACATTATAGAAAAATGTATCAACAAACTAACCAATTTACCTGCACAGCCAACTGCGTTATGTTATCATTGGTAATGTCATCATACATGACAGATTTTGCTGGTCGTGGTGGGTTGGGAGGATTGGAATTAGGGGTCCTTGGACTGGTTTGATGCGACAAAATATCATTATCTTCAATAAGTAGATTGTCATCGTTCTTTTCAGTTTGTTTCTGCTGGTAGAAAATTTTGGAAACTAAATATTCACCTTCCTTTTCATCTTCATCAGTACCCAGATGGTACTGATGCATAACCCATTTAGACTTATCTGGTTTGGACCCCTTCTTTGAACTTTTATAAAGAACCATGATTTTCTTGCAGCCTTTCTGAACTCCATTGTCCATCACAGGTTTTGTCCTGCCTGTCTTGTGCCAACGGACACCCTCCTCATTGGAACCGACTTCACAGTGGATCTTACGGCGCTTTCGTTGACCAGTAGCATAAGCATTATTTGTTCTGTGAAAGAAATGGACACTATTTCCATCTTTCTTAGCACCTGAAACAAAATTTGGAAATGGTGATGAGAATAATATTTGTGCCCTCCAACTTTGTTGTATCTGATTACTCTTGTTGACTGAGTTTTTCCAGTTATAAATACTTAAGAAAAATCTAGTCATCATGTATTAGGAGATCGTGAATGTATGCAGTTTTTAGAAGTTCATGTATGTGTTTGTTCATTATATTTAATGAGTCTTTAAAGAGTCACTTAAAACTTCTATATGAGAAGTGTTTTAGTCTCTACTTAAGATCGGAAAATTGTAGACACATACAAATGCAATAAAAGACTTTCTCACTATATTCAACAGTTTCTCACCTTCTGCTGCTGTATATAACTTATCATTTCCAACATGGAGGATTTGGATATCTAAAACATGGCCAACCATGGAGTAAAAAGCTCAACAACTCAACCAGAGCAGCAAAGATTAACTTGTAGGATGATTACTAAAATTTATAATGGTGAATCAAAAATTAGCCAGCAATAACTAGCAGTGACTATATACACCCCATACTTGAAAAGGTGTTGGTATTCATGCTGGGAAAAGAATTTGTCTGAATCTTTCATAGTGCTTGATACACTCATATTCCATGAAAAAAATTGTATAATTCAATCATGTGAATTCATTTTGCAGAAATGGCAGTTAAACGTTCTAAACTGTAGTTATCAACCAGTCAACAAAAATGTGGCATTTAGGAAAAACAAGAATAAATATCATGTTTGACAACCACTGACCAGGAAGATTTGCTGGATGGGTATAACAAATTCCTTTATCACCATCTAGTGTTGGAATAAACTCATCAATGAAAATGTGAGGTTTGGAATTCCCAACAGCACATTTTGCTTCTAAATGCTCCAAAAGCTGTGCATCAGAAGGATCAAACTTTACACCAATAGGCAGGCCAGGCCAATCTTGAGTGACCTGCAGATCAGAAGCTCCATGTGAAATACCAACAGCAGTGAGATACACCACAGAAATGCACAATCAGCCATAGGTCCATGATGGATTAACAAGCTCCCAGGTAAAAAATGATAATGCACCTCATGTTAAAACCACAAAGTTGACTCAGGAAAAGTCAGTTAAATAAAAGGAACAGGAAAGCTGCAGCTTACATCACTGTTATCTATATGACAATGACACTTTGGGCATTCACGATTTGCCCCACAGTCTTTGATTTGATAAGCAGAAGATCGAGACACTTTCCTCGCAATTGATCTGCCATCAATAAGCCAAGCCCTGCGAGAATGACACAAGTCATAACCAAATTAGCAAAGCATAATTTCAAAAATATACCAGAAAGAGATGGACAGCGACATTTGTAGCAAAAAACAGAGGATTGTCAGAATAACTGTGAATGATACCCCCACTCGTCTTCAAATAATAACTAACAATACGACTAGAAACATTACCAACACAAGTAGACATACAAAACCAGTAATCTTAGCTGCTGAAATCATGGACTACAACTAGACATACAAAAGAAGAATGGGGAAAGAATAGAAGACACATTTTGTTCAAGTCATATCTTAAAAACAAGTTCAAGTAGCTTCAAGCTTCCAGGACAAGACTATAATTTATGATGACGTTAGTAGCTTTTCAACAAATTTCAGCGATCCTTTTTAACATAATTTAACCTACAACTATAAACTAAATTAAAAGGGAGCACCAGAATTCTAGTCGAAAAGTCTCTCCTAAGTAAGATACTGTAGCTCCTCCAATGCTTTTGGGTATCAAACTCTTCACACAAGGGAATACAATGAGTAGCCAGTTCAAACAAATTATCTCCTCTATATTTGGTTTCATCCGACCGTCAAGAAAAAATTAATCACCATTGATGGAAACTCATTGCATTATAATCAATCCATCAAATATAAACATAAAAGCAGGAAAGTCCTAAGCTTTATGACATCATGCAGGTCCTCCATTCTTCAATTCTCTTAACTCGGTAGCTCTCGCAAGCCAAAAAAAAAAATCTTCACCCATCACAGGAGTACAAAAATGATAAAAAAAAAAATAAAAAAAAAAAACACACTAATACACGTATTTCTTAAACAAAATTAGGCAACATTTTTTCATTTTTCCCAGGAGTACAAAAATAGAAAAATCCAAGCCAAACCCACAAAAAAAATTAAATGAAGCAAGAAAAAGGGACAAAATTAGTCCATAAGTTACAAACATTTGATTTTTCTTCATGATTTCCCACCTTTCAATCAAAAGAAAAAAACCCACAATTATTTTTTTGTAAAAAAGTGTTGATTTCTTCATCGGAAACCAATTTATGTAGAAGCTTATTAAGCACTCCCTCATTAAAATTAAGCTTACCTTGCCATTTCTAGAGAGAGAAAGAGAGATTTCTGAGTATTTTAAGAGCTCAAAAATCTTTCCCCTTTCCCGACCAGACTCAGTGAACTAGAGAGAGAGTGGGTTTATATCTAGATTGTACGCGAGCGGGAAAACTGAGCTTCGGTCTCGCTATGAGAGGCTCGGTTCCCGAACCAGAGCTTCGGGTTCAGAATCTTATGACTAACGAGGTGTGGGCATGACTCTGGTGGGTCCCAAGGTTGACTGAACCTAAACCCGAACCTATGTTCCGTCAATTAAAAGTCGAGCGGTGGAGGACATCGGAAACCGTGTAGGGTGTCATTTTCGTTATTTTGCCCAAATTTAACTTGCTCCCCAAGCTAAAATAGAAACTGTTAAAACTGAAATTACTGCTTTTTTTTTAGCCGCTGTGGATTTGGCTGCTGAAAAAGGTTAATTGATTTTTACTTTTTGTAGTAGTGCTTGCCTTTTGGAAGGAAGGGGAGGAATGTTTTGAGAGTACTGTTTATAACGCGCTGAGAGAGAGGGGTTTATTAGTCATTAAGTAGATAGTGATAGATGTCATGTCATGTTGTCATGTCATCGTTAAACTCCATAGAAGAATGAGATTGCCCGATTATTCAGCAGATACCCGCTGTCAGAGAGATAGATTTCTTTCCTTTTAAAATTGTTTTCTTTAATCAGTGCAGTAATACTAGAGAAAAACGTCTTTTCAACAAAAAGATTTAGTTAAATAACATAATTTAATATTATTGTTTTTTAAAATATTATATTTTTAAAACACGATAATTACAACTTCAAATATCATGTTTCATAAGAATATTATTAATTAAAATTTAATCAGATTGAATAGATGGTATTGTCCTCACGGAAAAAATCATTACCGCCCTCACTTCTCTCTCAAAAAAACTTGTAAAAAACTTGGATTTTGCCCTTGCATCAATAAAAAATCAAACTTATTCTAGTTTCTATGCATCCGTTAATGTTTTTATATTGAAAATCCACAATTTCTTTCATTGCCGCTATTATTGTTGATGTTGCCCCTACCATTCTTGTAGTCCTGTAACTAAGGTAAGCATATTATATTTCTATTAATTTATATTTAGTTTGTTTAAAATCACTTGTTTAAATTGAATTTAGGATTTGTTGAATTAATAATAAATTAGTTACAAATACATTCAATTAGAGTTTATTTAATATAATTGAATATGAAAATAAGTTGGATTAATGATGAATTAATTATTTCAATTAATTATGTGTTGTGTTTAATTTATGTTAAGCTGTTAAATTAGAGATTTTGTGTATATTGTTGGAATTGATTAATAGTGTAATTAAATATGCACACATATTCATGCAAAACAACATAAATGTGGTTGAATTATGATGAATTATATATTTTTTATTGAATTGTTGATAAGTTGATGAATTTAGTATTTTCTTGGAATTAAATCAATTTACTATGAATTTGCATTTGAACATAAAAAATACTAATTGATCATTTATCATGAATTATGTTTTTTTTTTTGTAAGCTTGCTTTTTCATTACATTTTGGGAATTTGATTGAATTTGTTATGAATTTTTCAAATTAGGGTTAGAGTAGTACAATTTAGTTAAAATTATGTAAAATTAACTAGAATCGGAATTTTTTTTTTTTACAGAATATCTAATAACATATTTAGGTTATGTCATTACAATGTCAATATTGTTCCTGAAGTGAACAATAGTATCACATTCAATGGCAGGAGCAGATTGTTATTGATTGGTAATTTAGGCATGTCATATGTAGAAATGAAAGAAATCATTTGTCATGAATTTTGATGAAATTATATAATATTGATGTTGAAATAACTTGGAGGTGTTAAATTGATGAACAATAGTGTTATCATGTACCAAATATGTGTGATGGTAGTTTTAAGAAAATAATTGATTCTTTCATTCAAAATGGTTTTAACATGATGATATTGTATGTGAGTAGTTGACCAAAATTTATATGAGTCCCAACTTCTATTGGTCCTTCAAATTCAGTTGATAGAGGTAAAATTAGTTTATTGTTGGATGATTTGCTGCAAATGACTGATGATATTAAGTTTGACAATCCATCATCCATGTTCACATGCTCTTATAAGTTGTGCCGAGAACCACTTGAAGTTCATAATAGAAACATGTCATTATTGACAACGTATGTATAACAATATATTAGGTCATGTTGTAATATATTATGATATTTTTTAAGCATATTAAACTTATATAATTTCACATCAATCACAAGTACTATTACATAATATGCCATGTACTCGAGGTGGTAGATCATTTACTCATGTTAAGCGTCCATATTTGAACGATGATCAAGGTGCACATTACTATAAACATGGAGAGCATAGGTGTGAGCATGTTGAGCATCAGTCACGGTAGATGCTTATTGGACCCACCAACACTTTTATCATGCAGTTATAGGATTGTCATTGATTAGAGGACATATTATTGGCATTGTAAATATATTTAATTTTAATATATTTACAATTTATGTTTAATTTAATTATCATTAAATGTTATATTTTGGTGCAAATATAATTTAAATTGTTATGCAGGAAGATACCACTATTTACTATCGTACGCATAGACGAATGCGACTCTGTGAGCGAGTCCATCCATATGTGATCTAAGCTGATTTTTTTGTATGTCAGTTGTCTTTACTATGGGTTATCATTTTCGGTTCAATTCGGTTTTTACCTATAAAAATAACCAAACTGAATTTAAAAAAAAAAACTAAAACCGAACCAAAATCAGTTTCATCCTACCGGTTTCAGTTCGGTTATTTAACAAAAAAAGCTGAAAAAAAACCTGTATTGTTTTTTGGGTTTTCTGATGGGCTTGTAATTGATGTTAATATTGTCTAATTTTCAAGGTTGTTAAAATTGCGATTTTAAGACGGCACGGAAAGCCTTTCACAAACTCGAATCATAAAAACGGATCGTAAAATCGCGATTTTAACTGGATACAATTAGAAATCAATTATTTCTGATTAGGGTCCCAATTGTTAAACTTAACAACCCAACCCTCCAACACTCAAAACAACACACTCAGTAATAATTTTGAAATCTTAATCAATAAACTCTTAACCTAATTACACCACCCTCTCCTTTTAAAAAACCAAACAATTCCCATTTCAGTCCTCTCTTTGTTTCCTATCCTCATGAACTCCAAGTAATTATTTCCTTTCTCCTTTTAATTTGGCGCATTTTATCGAGCAGTTGGTGGGCGTTGCTGATCGAAGTGCGGATATTGTTGGGTTGGCTTCGCTGTTGTCAATGGAAATGAATGAACTGGTTGCTTTGGATGTGGGAACTGTGAAAGGTTTGATCTTGATGTTAGTGATTAGAAAAAGGAAACTTTTAGTGGCTGCTTGTGATGCCATTTTGGATTTGTCTACTACTTTGATTGGAAGAAACAAAACCAGGGAGGAAACAGAGACGAAAAACCAGAAGAATACAGGGGAAAAAGAACAAACAACAGTAAAAAAAAAAAACAAACAAAAGGGAGCATGCAGCAGAGACAGCAACAAAGAAGGAGAGAAGTTAGCTTTGGCCAATCAACACATCTCCGCCATTGTCTTCGTCGTCAAGCTCCAGCACCAGGCAAAAGCAGAGAGGAGACGAACGAACAGGAGGAGGAAGGAGAGACTGGACAAAGGAGAAGAGAACAGCCAGCCACTACGCCATCGTCATCGTCTTCATTCCGGTGCATGCAGCAGAGACAATCTTAATTCAATCAGCTGAGCAAACTGATTGAATTAAGATTGTGTTAATTGTTTCTTAATTACCTTCGATCTGTTAGAACCAATAGAAGGGCGACACGTGGCAGAAACATTGGATTAAAATTTCATGCGGGCAAACTCGTTCAATCGGTGGTGAAATCGCGATTTTACGCGATTTCACCCGATTTTAACGATTTTATCCAATTTTGACCCGATTTTACTCATTTTCGAGTTTTATGTACGATTTAGCACGTAAAACATATATTAACTCGTAAAAACGTACGATTTTACGAGTTGAAACGCGATTTTAACAATCTTGCTAATTTTGTTACAAGATTCTAGAATATAATTAATGTTTTGTACACTGAATATTCATTTGTATTACATTATTAGTGCCAATATTGTGTTCAATATGCTGCAAGCCTTCCTAATATTTGTTTTGGAGTAAGACTCCTACATCAAAGTTTAAATAACACACACCAAGTTAAAATTTAAATTACAAAGCATTGCCTTTAAAAGGGCTTAAAAAAACAACAAATGACCTTATCATAAAACACTTTATGCAAAAAAAATATAAATTTTCATTGTGCACATCATCCCAATCAAAAAACACATCAAGAACATTACACTTTGATTCCTTAATACCATTGACATTAAAACCTGGAATTCAAGATCAAGAATTATAACATGATAAATTAAATTAGAAGATATAAAAATAAAAAAAATAGTATTTTACCATCTACTTGATTTTTGAACTAATTACCATTTGTTACTAGATGTAACTTTCCACCAAATTTTACAAAATAAAAAATTAGACATGTTAACGATCATAATTTATGTGAGAATGATAAATTATAAATCTGTTTACACTTTACAGTATACTAAAAATGATAATGATGATAATTTATGCTACAAAATATTTAAATGGGCAGGTCAAAATTAAATAAATAAATACTGCTTATTTTGTAGTTCTGCAGAATCTCCTGCTTCTGTTTGCAGTTGCACAAATCAAAATTATTTCAAGGCTATAGATTGCTTCACCACAAAATCCTAATTCATAGCATATCATATAGGGCCAACTTGTCATGAAATCCAGACCAAATTGGTTAGTAATTTTGTTTTTTTATATAACAAAGGTTGGTTAGTGGTTTAATTATAACACATATATGTATATATAAACATTTTCAGGAGCTATGGAGAATCCATAAACGTCAATTGAGATTATAAATTAGGCTCAAATGCTTACTTAATCAACAAAAAATCTCATGGCAATGATTTTTTATATAAAAAAAATTTCCAAACTAAAAAACAATCTAATAATAACACTCATTAATAAAATATATATTTAATCGATCACTAACATTTATTGCATAATTATTTCTCGACAGATTAATCTACACTAATATACACCGACAATATATCTAAATATATATGGTCCTCAATACAGATGAGATTTCCTTTTCATAGAGAGATTTCTCGAATACAAGTTTCTAGTTTATTTATTGATCAGAGAAAAGAGAGATACATGAAAATGATATCTCATAAAGCCCATTGATCACAGTACCACAATTATAATGAAATCATTTGTTTTAAAAAATATCAGTCTGCTAGATCTAGAGGTGAGAGCATATGAGATAGTAAAAATAGAGCATATGTTAAAAAATAGAGATTGAAAGTCTCTCATGAAGCTCGTCGATCATAGTACCACATAGCATATGTAAAAAAAAAAAAAAGCAGAGATTGACAAAAAAAAAATCATATCGGGTATGACAAGATTCAAGGTTAGGTGTGAGAAGAGTCAGAGAGGTTACTGGTTTAATAGGTCTGGAGGTTAGGTGTGGTGTGTGTCATGCCCGTGTAGGAGAAGGAGGTGGCGACTAGATCTAGCCATGAAGTTTTGTACAACGATGGGGAAATCATTTTTTATTAGGCTGAGAGTGTGAGAGATTGAGATTTGAGAGTTGTGGCTTGTGAGGGCTGGGGGGGCTGCTGGATACGGAGTAAGGAGTAAGGACAAGTACTGCTAATGTTAGGGTTAAAAATTAGAAAGAGCTTTTAAAAGAAAATTTTAAAAAATATTCTAATCGATTTAATCGGTTTTTTTGGTTTTTTGGTTTTTTATGTTTAATTGGTTTCTCAATTTTTTTACTCACTCCTAGTCCTTACCATATCAAGCTTAACCACAACTTAATCCATGCACTGATTGAGCGATGAAGATGTCAGATACATATGTTCCATCTTAGGCATAAAGAGATGACATCGACACTACAAGACATGGTGGTTTTTTTTAGATTGCCTATTAATGGACGAGTAGTCACATCTACTAGTGTTTGTAATAAGATTGTGTTATGCGAGCAATCATTTGGATCAACACCTCTTCATTCTGAATTGAAAAGGGTAGCATATGTCTTAAGTGGATTGAGAAGATATTTTTGACACTACCAAATGATGGTGACAATGAGGTCTTATGGAGGTACAAAATCAATTATGATTTAAATATGTTGATTATTTATTATGATTGCTTTAATTATTATGATGATTTTAATTTGTTTCTAGGTATGCCAGGGCATATATACTCCATCTGTTTATTCATATTAGATTAGCTTCTTGTTTCGAGAAGGTCGAGGGGTCACATTATTTTTGTAATACTGATGAAGAAAGCGAAGTTCATGCCGTAATGTCTAAGTGGTTAAATGTTTACAACACTGAACTTGAAACATGTGGAGAAAGGCTAACTCTTGATGATATCATGAAAAAAAATGAGGCCACTCAAACAGGAGCAAGATTTAGATATGAGCATGCTACTGATGAGCCTGAAATCATCCAATAGATGACGTAAACGTTGATAGATAGATGAATTATATTTATATATTTTAGGATTACTTGAATATTGTATTGTTGAATTATTTTATATTTATTTTTCATATGTGTGTGTTTGTGTGTGTGTGTGTGAGAGAGAGAGAGAGGGAGAGAGAATATGTTAAGTTTAGTTAGAATTTATTAATTGCAGTTATTGTAGTTTTTTACAGGTTTTTTTAAACGAGACAAAATTTTGGATATAGTTTCTATATAGAGAAAACTCTGTTCAAATTTTGATAAAATTGTAAATATTTCAACTCTCTAAAATCATAAAGTAAATAAAATTTCATATTAACAAAAACTATGATTTTATAAACCTTTTTAGGCTTAAAACACGAAAAATAACCCAAACCTTATAGTAGCCAAAACGATCAAATCATTTTGGCTACAATTCAACCGTTTTATCAAATATCTAGTCATTTCTCAAAATAATTTTGAACCATGACATTTCAATAATGTCACGGTTCAGAAATGCAACATTGTATTAATATCACGGTTCTGATCCACGACATTAGTTGTCATGATTTTGAAACGTGATATTTATCAAATGTCACGTTTTTTAACCGCAACATTATTGAAATGTCACATTTCTGAACTGTGATATCTTCAAACTATATTATTTTTCCAAAACATTTTCATCCTATGCTATTTCAGTATTTAATTATATTTTGGATGCTAATTGCCTAATTTATCCATTAAAATTATTGATTTAAAAAAAATATATATATGTTGAAAAAGTATTTGGATTTGAACACAAAAGTGTCTTTTAATATTAATTTTGTACAAAATTTTTATTTTTAATACTAGATGTATAATCATGTTTTAAAAATAATGTATATTGCAAATTAATTAACCTTAACAAAATTTAACTCAAAATTTTATGAAAATTCAATTATCAAAAGATAAAATTCAAGATTCAATGACCAAGAAAGAAAAATAAGATAATGTTATGTGACATGAGAGATAAATGAGAGAAGAAAAAAATGGAAAGAAAGAATAGGTCATCGGGCACATATCGAGAATCCATTCTTGATATACTCAGTACCATTAAAAAGATCTCGATGATACAATTCTAACGACATATTGAATGACCACCAAACAAAGTCATGATTAACCCTACATTAACCCCAAACAAAACCCCTAACTAATTAAAACCTTATTTGGTGGTTTTTCAATGTATAATTAGAATCGTCTTATCGAAAACTTTTTAATTTTATCGAGTGTATAAAAAATAGAGCCCCAATGTATATCTTGAGACCCACTTCTTTCCTTTTCTTTTTTATTATATTTTTCTCTTTCATGCCATATCAGTTTTTCTCTCAAGTCATTGGATTTTAAATATTATCTCTTGACCATTGGATGCTTATAAAAATTTAGGTTGACTTTTATTCATGTTAATTAAGACATGAATTCTAAAACAACCAAATAGCGGTTGTGTTTAAATTATTTTAATTTCTAATACTTTTCTAGCTTGTATTATTTTTTAAAAACCTTTATTAATCTGAACTAGAATGACAAAAGACCCTAAAATCATATTTATATTAATATTCAGAGTAAGATTATGTTATTTATTAATATTATTAATAAATTTCTGTTCGACATGTTTTTTTATAAATTAATTTAAGTTATTTTTTAAAAAAAAAATGCTTCAAAAAGTTGTAATCATGTTTTGTTAGAAATAATTTTTAATTTAAATCAAAATTTGTTATTACGTTAAGAATTTTAATTTATCAAAAGTTAAAACCTTTAATTTGTATCTTATGTATCCTAACTTATATTTTTTTAATAAAATTAGTTTATGTCTTTTTTTTTTCAAATATTTTTCTACTCTAAAATCATTTTAATTCATTTTTACTTTATGAAAAAACAACCTTTATATTATAACTTAAAGTTAAAAATCATAATTTTTAAAATTATATTAAGCTGACTCCTATAGGAACATTCTTTGGCCACCTTTCATGTAACTATGGTTTGATAAAAAATAGGCTAAACAAGCAAAAATTGATATATAGATAAGTTAAGAAAATTATCAATATTATCCATTATACATATGACAGGACCGCAGCCTAAACCATCTCCACAAATGAAACTAATTGGATATCTTTAGCAAAAGATTCGACTATAAAAGTAAGAAAAGTAAGTTTTCTTGAGTCAACCTTTGGGAGCAAAATCGTTGACTTGGAGAAAAAATGTTGAGAATACATTTACATAGTTGATTATTAGAATCATATTAGATTCCTGGCATGCGTGTCAGTTCATAATTTTTTCTAATAAAAAAATCTCTAAATCTGATAAATATTAAACAATATTATTTTAAAATAAAAAGGTAACATTTTGAAAAGCATTATTTTCTTAAAACATTTGAATGATGAGATTAACATGTAAAATATGAGATCCAAGTCATAAGATTATAATAATCTTATAAAAAAATTAAAATTAATTATAAAGATCAACTCTTAATCAATCCAATATTAAATGAAAAAAATATTCAAATTTAAAAAAAATTCCCAAAAAGAACCGGTTCAAGTCTATGTAAGTAAACTTGCGACCAGGTCATGAGAACATGATAAATACATAAAATTTTTTTTGAAAGAAATAATAAAGTACAATTCCCAAGCAAACTCCATATTAAAGGATAAAATAAAAACAAATTAATTTTAATAAATTGGCTTAAAAAAACAACTTGAATCAACATGTGTTAACTTGTCAAAACTGCAACTCAAATTATGAGACTTTGATAGTCTCATAGAAAGTAAATTGAAAAAAAAAATCAAAGTCCAACTTCTAAACAAACTAGCATTGAAGGCCAAAATCGAGGAAAAAATAATTAAAAAAAAACTTGAGTCAACTAGAGCAAACCTGTTAAACTTGTAATTCGAATCATGAAACTTAGATAACTCAATTCAAAGAAAACAAAAAAAAAAGTTTAATTTTAAACCAACTCAATGTTGAAATACAAAATTGAAAAAAAAAATTAATTTTTAAAAAAATACAAAAAAACCAAACCAAGTCAATTCGAGTTAGCCAACAAAACCTACAGCTTTGATCATGATATTGAGATCACCCCATAGAAAGTAAAACAAAAACAAATTACGAAGTTCATTTCTTGAAGGATAAAATTAAAAAATAAATAAATAAAAGATTCAAAAAAAAATATAGCAATTAAAAAATAAAATCTAAATTTAAAATAAAATAAAAATAGCATCTCACTTTGCATTCTTGGAGAGAGACAAGTACAACAAAAGAGAAGAGGAGAGAGAGGAGATGAAATAAAAGAAGAATGAGTTGTTAGAGCTATATCAAAAGTCCATATTCAACATGCGCTGCGACGATTCTAATGATATCAATGAAAGCTGCTTTCAAAGCATAGAAGGATCTATGCAACTATCCCACTAGGAGGTGTTGAACGTTTTTCCCAAATAGCATGTTGATGCCTCAATATATTGGCGTGTAATGAGTACACATCAATAGCTTCTTTTGAATGAAAAAAAAATAATTATCTAATATAGAAACACCAAATTACCCTCCATGAATATGGAATTAACGGGAAAAAAAAACTTGTGTGCAAGGATTAAAATGCCCCTAAAAACATGTTTTATTTTATGTTTGTTTCTAAGAGCAAACATATTTTAATCTATTCCAATAAAAAAAAATTGGTTAATAATTCTAATTTTTTTTTTAATTTTGAAGGTAAATAAGTTATTTTACTGTTTAAAAAATCTAAAAAAAAACACATATACCATCCAATAATTTTTTAATGACCATATGACCATTGTAAAAGATCAAATTGTCCTTAATGCAAAAGCTTATATTTTTTCCACTAAAATTTTTCTGGTAATTTTACTATAACAATTCCCATATTAATCTAGTGATACAGTAATATTTGTTGTTAAATTGTAGCCCCATGATGCTATTGGATGGATTTTGGTAACTTGTTTATCTATAAATAAGTAAATCTTTAATAATTTTACAATATCATTATACAAACTATGCTTATTTTTATTATTCTCATTGTACTATCCATCTAATAAAAGCATCATATCTCATGCTTGTAAAAAATATTTAACTTAATCCTGAAGGATATAGCTTCACTAGTCAAGCTCTAAATTTCTTTTTTAGAAGTTACCAGTTTGAATCTCACAAATCTCAGGGCCACTGAATCTTACATGATCGTTAACTTCAGGGTTCGTAAGATTAGTTGAGGTATACACAAACTAACTCGGACATCACGTTAATCTATAAAAAAATATTTAACTTAAAGTTTATTCCATTCAATGCCCATAAATAAAATTTGTTAACCGTTCATATCCATTCATTCAAGTTAACCATAAATAAAATTTGTTAACCGTTCATATTCATTCATTCAAGTTAACCGTTTTTAAAATCATTGTCTCTCCAACTAAAATGAAAAAATAAAATTAAAAATTAAAAAAAACATGAATATATTAGATGTTCTACATTCCTAAAGGATGTTCAATTTATATTCTTATTTGATCTTTATTTTTTGAAATAAATACTAAAAATTAAATCATAATACCTAATATCATAATTTTATTAAAAAATAGCTTAATCAAAAACTAATATAAATGCAAATGGAATATAATTTAAAATAAAATAGTTTCAAAATATGTATATACAATATATGAATATATTCTACAGTGTTAGAATATATTCAATTTAAATTTGAAAGAAATGTTACAAAATTGCATTACTTGATTTTGTAATATTATTAGTGTAGGGTTTAATTGAAAATTAGTAAGTGTATACATGACATGTAATTTAACTTTTATACTATCATAGTTTTTTAATAATTTAAGGGACAAATAATAAACATATTAGTTCGCTCAACAAAAATTATAGTATTTATATCTATGGATATAAGGTTGAAAATGTAAAATAATAATATTTGAAATATTGCAATAGATTCAAGGTAAATATTACTATTGGCATTTTTGTAAGTTGTAACTTCAAAAAACAATTAAAGCCATTTTTGTCCCTTTTTGTTTTAAATAAGCATCATTCTATCTTAAGAAAATCTATTATCATCTGTTTTTGGAGTGAAACCTCATAAAAGTGGAATCACCTTCTACTCAAAGAACATAGTGTTTATAGTTGTGGTTATTTTTTAAATGGTTGTGATTGTTTTTTAAAGTGTTTTTTTATATTGAAATGCATCAAAATATATTTTTTTTATTTTTTAAAAATTATTTTTGAGATTACCACATCAAAACGAATCAAAATATATATAAAAATTTTAATTTTTAACAAAACAAAATTAAAATTTTTAAAAATATGAGTTGGCCTGCATTTCAAAACACTCTTTTAAAGTTGATTATTAAATACTAATTTAAGATTTTCAGTAAAGATATAAAAGTTAGAAAAATAAAAAGTAAAACAAGCTCTTGGATAACAATTTCTCAGAATTTATAAGACATATAATTAATTAAATTATGGTAAGTTTTGATTTGATAAAGAATTATGAGTCCAGTTTATTATTCTGGATATATCTCAAAAAATTATATATTTTTTTAATTACATAGCATTGCTATTTTTTTTTTACTTATTTTTGGATCAATTTGTATATCAATTGAGACTAAATCACTCTCTGGACAATCTTAAAAACACATCCCTCCCATTGTTCTAGTATATTTAGAAAAAAATTAATAAATTAGTTTTGATAACTTGAATAGCTTTGAAAGGGAAAATACGTTTTCTAATTTAAATTTGTAGTTTTAAATTGTTTATTACAAAATATTTATATTTCTAATATATTATGAATATATTTAAATAAAATAAATTATATTTTTTAATAAGAAACTCTTTAGATAAACTAAATATACTTAATATTTTTTAAGACAATATTACAAACTAGTCCGTGACTTAAAAAGTGAATTGTGTTCCTAATTTTTACGTAAACACAAATTTTACTTAAGAAGTTAGGGAATTAAAATGATTAATTTTTCCCCAAAATTAAATTTTATATCAATTTCCCCCTAATTATTTTAATTTCTCAATGAGGAATCTTGTTAGAATCACTAAATTGAAAAGGTTAGAATTTGTCGACTGACCTAATACTATTTCTCTTTTTTCAATTCCAGTTTTCTTTTCTTTTTTTAGTTTTTTTTTAATGAAAAATTAAGAAATACGCTCATTTGTTAAGAACAAAGAGGACTCTTACCATCAAATAAAATAAGAAATACATCAAGATTATAACTATTTTTATATAAAAAATGAAAACCATAATTTATAATAGTCATCTTAATATTCTATAATTGTGACAATATCATTACAAAATACTAATTTTACTTCATTTAAATTAAGAATTATTATAAAAAGTTATGTTGTTAACTGAAAAAATCTTTATATTAAATTCATAATAAAAACTAAATTTACAACATTAGATAAATATGAAAATATATATACAGAATAATTTTAATGTTTTACATCGTTAAAAAGTGTTTGTATATAAAAGAAAATATGTATTGTTTATGTTTTTATACATGAAAAATTTATAGAGAAAAATTGTGAATTTTATTTCTAATTATCTGATTTTTTTTTAAGAAAAACAACAATTAAAATTTCATTGAAACAAAATGATTTGCAAGAATAATTCCTCCTTTTCTAATTTGTTTTTCAATAAAGAAATAGAACCCATGACCCAAGCCTTTGCTTGGATCAATTTTCAAATTGAACAGGATAAAAGTTGACTTGATATAATTTATATAGAATCTAATTTTATATATATATATATATATATATATATATATATATATATATATATATATATCAAAAGTGTTATTTTAATCTTTTTTTTATATATACTGATATGATGATAGTTTAGATTTATTTTAATTAATTTAAATTAATTTGTTAAATTTACAACTTAAAACACAAGTCAAGATAAGTTTAAAAACTTAATTTTTAGGATTTAATTTTTATTTAACTATATAATAAAAAATTAATATGTACAAAAATAATTTTTTAAAAAAAAAAACTTTATTGAGGGCTACAAAAGATTGTTAAATTTACAACTTAAAACACAAGTCAAGATAAGTTTTAAAACTTAATTTTTAGGATTTAATTTTTATTTAACTATATAATAAAAAATTAATATGTACAAAAATAAATTGTTTTAAAAAAATCTTTATTGAGGGCTACAAAAGAAAAGTGTTCACTATTATTAAAAAAAAATAAGCTATAATTTTTTTCTAAAAATAAACAAAAAATCAAACAATATAAAAAATATATCATTAAGGCTCGTAAACAAAGTGCTTGCCAATATACTTTTAAAAAAAATATGATCTTAGTTTAAAAAAAATTAAAATTCAATGGTAATAAAAAAACAATTCTCAAATTAATGTTTAACCAATCCACTTTAATGGATTGAGATTAAACATCTTGAAAAGAAAAGGAACAAAACCCTAAATGGGCATGCACACCTAACCTATAAAGGAGGCCTAGCTCGCATACTCTGTTCCGTTAATGGGCAGGTGACGTGGTTTAAAAAGAAGGCACAAACTACACGTAATTTATAGTAGTAGAATCCAAAGATCGAAGAGGTCACTGAGGGTTTTTTTTTTTAAAAAATTTAAAAATCTATTTTTATTTGAAAATGTCTAAAATAAATACTTACAAATTCAATAAACTGATATCTCAATCTAAAACACTCATAAATTAATCTAAAAACATAAAAAATAACCAAATAAAATTTTTCTTTCTCAATCATGATCAACCTTTTCCATAAAATAAAAAATAAAAAATAAAAAAAACTTTAATAAAACTACTCTCATTAAATAGAACACATTAACCTTAAGAATGTATATTTTTTAAATAACCATTAACTTTCTCGCTCCTCTCTCATTTTTCAACAATTCTCTTATTTGTTTTCCAAACTCAAGGGTTAAAATATGAGTAAAATAAAATTTTTAATCAAAACACAAAAACCTCAAGAATAAGGATCAAACTTCAGGGACCAAAATAAAAAACCTTGTACAGTAAAAAGAAGAAAAATGAGCTATAATTTTTTTCTATTATAAATTTTAGTCCTCGGAGCTCTAATTTTTATAATTAATAAAATTGAATTTAATATTTCCAAATCAAACACCAATTTAATGGAAACATATTTTTACATTTCAAGAATCCTTTTGGAAAATATTACAAATAAATTATAAGCCCAAAACCTCATTTAACCTAATCTACAAGTAAAAAAAATCACAACCAAAAATAAAAATTACCAAAAGAATAAAAAGAACTAAAAAAATAAGGTCAGCCCTAGCCCTATGTTGGGGTTGAATTAATTTTTTTAATATAAAAAAATATTTTAAGTATTGTTAATGTTTTTTTTAGTAGAAAAAAATCTAAATCATGTGGGGATTGACTCGATCAACTTAATGGATTCAAAGACAACTCAAATAACTTATAAAAATATTCAAGATGAGATTTTTTTATATAAATATTAAGACGAAAACATATTGGATTGATTCGGATCAACTTGAGTTAACTTGCCAATTCCTCATGCCAAGTTATGAGACTATAATAACCCTATGAGACTATAATAACCCTATAGAAAGTAAATCAAAATAAATTATAAATATCAATTTCCAGTAAACTCAATATTGAATGATGAAATTAAAAAAAAAATCAATTTTTTTTTAAATAACCTGATTAAACTCATATTAATCTGTCAAACCTATGACTTAAATCATGAGATTGAGATGACCAAATAAAAAACAAATTGAAGCCAATTATAAACTCAATTCCCAATCAACCAAGTGTTGAAACATGAAATTGAAAAAAAAATCCAATTAAAATAATAATATAAAAAACCTCAAGTCAATCTGGGTTAATCAATCCTCGTGACTTGAGTCATAAGACGAGAGTAATCACATAGAAAACAAACCGAAACAAATCATAAAGTCTAATTCTCAATTAATTCAATCTTAAAGAATAAAATTAATAAAAAAAAAACACTCAAGTTAACCCATCAACTAATGATCTATATTATGAGACTGACAACCTTATAAAAACTAAATTGAAAAAAATTATAAAATTTAATCTTTAATAAATCTAATATTGAAAAGTTTAATTGATATTGATTTTTTATTGAAAAAACAATAAAAATCTAAAAAAATAAAACACTATGCTAGCTAATAGTTTGTGATGAGATATAAATTAAAATTTCGTTTCTTTTAGTGTAATTGAAACTTAAGTACTTTTTTAATGAATAATATTTTGAACTTAGAAGTAAAATCTTTTTTTGTTTGTTTGTTAATAGTATAAATAAAAACAAACCAGGAGCAATGAGTGCATTTTATGTGGAGAATAGCATTAACATGGCTTTAATTTTTATTTTTTAAGCTTCTATTAAAGAGTGATATTTTGAAACAAAAAGGAAAAGAAAAGACAATAACCAGTTAATAAGTCAAGCCGTAGCGAAAAAAAGAAGCTCCATCGACTTCAAGAATCAAGACTTTAGAAGTAGGGATCCATATGCAAGAGGAGGGTCCTGTTTCTGAAAATGAGACGAGCTACAGAGAAGGAAGGATTCAAGCATTTCGGATCAATCTAAGTTTATTACCACCATTAATACATACACACAGCAGTAGCATATCGACACAAGCCTGAAGGCATATATGACCAAAGCATCATCAACTCTAGCAGAGTCATGTATATTCTTGATGAAGAACAGGAGTGAAGGCCTTTGGACGGACCTTATTTTACAATAATGATAAATCATCACAGCAACCCCAACTCCGAAACCCTAAATACACAAGTCGGAACAGACTAATATTCATGGGGGAGAAGTGTGGAAAAGTTAATAATCAGATGATGAGTAGCTTCCTACTGCAACTGAACTAACTAGATTGACAATTTTTTTTTTCAAACATGTAAGTATATTCTAATATCTGAGACTTGCTTATTTGAACGTACCTAAATACCTCCAGAAACGACTTTGTGTATCAGGAGGGATCAGTAACATTGGTTAAAGCAGAAAAAGAAACCTCTCGGCTTGTCTTCTATCTGGGTTCTTGGGGTTTCCCCTGAGTCATCTCTTACAGCCATTAAGGAACTTGTACCAGGAGACTCCGGCGGAAAAACCGCATTCTCAGATGTGAATATCCTAGCTGGGATGGCAGGCTCCGGTGCTGAATTGGTAGAAAGATAATGCAGGAGCATCTGTATAATTTGGCTGAAGTTTGGCCGAGCATTTGGATCTTCTTTCCAACATGAGGTCACAATCAAAGCCAAATCCTCTGGGAGGTTTTCAGCACTAGGTCTCACATTCTGAAACAGCAAAACCATTACGTCAAGATGCTGGAAATTGCAACTGAGCTATATAATTATAATCAATAATTAAAAGACAAGATGATCATTCAGGTTATGGCATATCAAGTTCGGAACCCCTATTAATTTCTATACTCGAGCAATAAAAGCAGACGAATGTCAGATGGTCCTGGTTTTGATGTCCAGATGCTGGCCTCAAAACTTGAAATGCAAGCAACTTAATATAAAAACTGCATGCTATAATCAAATCATCCATAAATTGTTGGCACATAGGGGTAAAATCCCACAATGACAAAGATAGCAGCCAGGTGAGGAAGGCTTCTGGGTCAAGGTGATGTCCAACATGTTCATCATCTCGCTAGTGAGAGTTCTCCTCAATGAACCCCCAAGCACAACAATTTCACTAGGCGATTTTACTTCTGCAATTATAAGCACCATACCCAAACCGTCTCCATCAGTCAGTCCAACAACCCATCAGGTCCATCTGCTACCCCATCAAAACCACCTCCATCAGGCTGCAACCCTATAATCGGCATTTATGATTATCAATTAACTCACCAACTTAATGAAAATACTTCACTTCTAAAGAGATCAGCATCCAATCTTGCAGAAAGCAACCTTGTGGTCCAATACTCAAGAGCAAACTCAATATGTCATAAGAGGTGATAAAGTCTAGCTCAGCAGCATTTAAACAGGCAATTTCTCATATAATCTCAAAAGGGCACTGACACCAGCTGGACATCAATATAGTCACCATCCAAGTAAATCCCCTTGGAATAAATGCTTCCTTATGATTTCATTTGAATTTTGAGATATAATGAAAACAACACTGCTCACCTTAAAAGCAGCTGCATAAGCTGCCTGTAGATTTGACATGCCTTCAAAAGGCAATTTATTATGGATGAGTTCCCATAACACTATCGCAAAGCTATAAGCATCCACCTTGTGATTATAGTGTTTCTTCTCACCATGTCTTAATGTGACTGTGCTGTAAAGCTGCCACCAAATAGAAAGGTGAACAATATGGCATCATATAAAAACAATTCTAGAGATCCTCAGTCATTCAATATAGTACCTCTGGAGCCATCCACCGGTATGTCCCTGTTTCAGCAGTCATCATCTCTGTCAATGACTCTTCTCTGGCTAAACCAAAATCTGCAAGTTTAACTGTTTTATGGTCTGCAGTCAAGATCAAGTTCTCTGTGAATAGGAAAGGAAAAGAGGTAGTCAGAAGAAGCCTTGATGCTTGATTACTAAGTAATCAAATGTTTTTTGAATTTTAGAGTATCACACTATCTCAGTGCTTAACAGCCTGTTGCTGAGAAAACCCCCTTGTTTTGAAGATGTAATTCAATTCTACATATCAAGAAAAATCAAGATTTCATACAATACAAAGTCACACCCAAAAACCCAGTCACTCCTTTCTTGCTGCTCAGCTACACCTATCCTCTCCAGCTAAATCGTCTTTGTGTCTCTTTCTATGGAGATATTGATTTCTTATCTCTCACACTTTGCTAAGTCTGATTTGTTGCAGAGAAAACACAAACAGTGTTTATGGCACTAGAATTTTACGGATGACAGCGATGATGCTTGAAAGTTTTTCTCGGAGATGATTTATGCTTTTTGCCCGTGTACCTGGTTGTTTGTCTAAATGTAGTGATGATGGGGCCTTTTTAGCGACAAATTGAGCAAAATTGAATTCTACTAATGGATGAGTTCAGTTTCCTTTTGTACAGAAATATTAAATGTTGAAAAACCTCAGAGTGAAGCAAAAAAACAAACTTTTCATACAAACACATGTAGCAGTTACCTTTTTAATGTTAGACCAATATTTCAAATTTATGGAACCCGCACTCTACCACTTGCATGTTGACACATCATTTGCAAGGAAATTTAGTATAAAAAGTTTGTTCGTAAATCATTTTCCTTGAACTCAGCAAGTTTAAACTTTCCGAACAAGAGAGGTACTCAAATAGAATTGAAATTGCACAAACTAGAAGCTCTCCAAACATGGCTGTAAGGCCATCCGTTCATTTTAGAACTGCACAAGGACATCTTTATGGAGTGCATATATTCAAGAGATCAAGTAAAAGGGTCCAGAAACAATGAGGTGAAACAAGAAGAAACAAAGACAATTCCTTCAATGCTTTGAATCTGATTCTATCAAACATTATATAAACCTTTTGTGAAGTTTATTTCCTGGCTGCTTGCTAATGCTGATCAAGTATTCAGACTTGCACATGTCACTGACAAAGATTAAATGTAATACTTGCCAGTTCCCCTACCATCTCTATCCAGCAGTTATAACAATCAGCACAAGCTTATGACATAAAGTCGAATCTAATTGCTATCATGCAGTATCGTAGAAAATAAGTATAAAGAGGTGCCTATTAAATACATAACATTGAAGCGCTTACTATTCCTCTTGGCAATCAATTCCTTGTATTAAGGAATAAAAGAACCATAAACAAAAATTTCATCAAGTTTTGTTCCATCACACAAGAAAAGCAAGTGAAATGTAGTATGATCAATTTAGACCTGACCAAAATAGAATTTTCTATTATCATGTAAAATCATGATAATTTATGAACTTTCAAATGCACAGGCCAGATGATTGATCTGATACTTGGATTCACTTTAAATACAAATCAAGATAAGTTCCCAAAAATCTATTTTGTTATCTAGAGAAAGAAACTCATTGAGATCTTAGAAGTGAATGTAGGGGATATGGATATCCTTTGGGCAGCTTATTGTCTCCTATTTTGCAAAATGTCATCATGCGCAATTGCAAGAAGCAGGTTGATGAGGGTCCATGTAGATTGTTTAGGAATACTTATTTTAGAAAGAAATATAGGGTTTAATTTTAAAATTCTAGGTTCCTTATGTTTCCTATTTTTATCAAGACTTATTTTATTGGGTGTTTATAAATAACCACCCTAAGAGACTTTCAGTTTTATTGTATTATTGGCGGAAAAAAAAGCAGAGTTTTCTCTAAGATTGAGTGAGTTTCTCTTGCTTTGGTTACCTCAAAATTTGAGTTGGTGATCTTATTGTCTGGTTCTACATCGCAGGGGCAACTTAATTGCGTTTCCACTTCAATTTAATTATTAGAAAGATATTTTGGATCCAAGATACTCATAAAGTAGTCACACATCTATCTACACTCGTATTTTTCAAGTCCCAATTATTATGCTCTTTGATCAATTGCTTATTTAAAAGGATATTACCTCTCTTGCAAGAGAAAATCTTTATTTAAAGAAACAATTGGAAACAGACTAAAAATCATACTGTAATCCCCAATAACATGGGGCCAATCGACTAGTGAAATTAGAAAGTCAAGGTAATAAACTGCCATAGCCGAGCAGAGTGAGTTTCACTAAAACAACTGAAAAAAAGGTATTTATATGAAAGCATTTCTTTTTGGGTGCTGGTAATATATGAAAGCAACGCAACATGCATTGTTTGCAATTCAAATGGAAAGGCAAAGAGAACAGAAATTACAGTAGGTACCCTCTTGAGACAATATTCCAACTGTTATATTCAGCAATTAGTTGACAACTTGCACTAAATGTATGCACGATACAAGTCCCAAAGCTCACAACGACAGAAGATGTCCACCAAACTACGTGGGACTAGTTAGCAAGTTTATAAGCCTCTCACAAAATGCTACTTGTACAAACTTCACATGCTCAAAAGTCTAAGGAACACAGCAAGAAATTTATCATACCAGGTTTTAGGTCACGATGAATGATCCCATGGGAGTGTAAGCATTCCATAGCACGAGCAATATCAAGAGCAAACCCAAAAGCAACACGCATTTCCAAGCACCTTGGTCGCATGTTCAGCAAGTATTTGCGCAATGTCCCACCTAAAAGAAGCTCAGTTACTATCACCATGACAGGCTCCTTGCAAGCACCAATAAACTGGTAACACATAGTAAAATTAATTAACATGAGCAAACCCAACAGCCCCGTTATTTTGTATTTGACCACTTCAACAAATGTTAACTAACAACATGGTAAAATTAATTCACTAACAAGCCTTTAATGCTGAAAATCAAATGCAAGAAATGGTATTGCAATAAAAATAACCTTCACTAGATTTTTGTGTTGGACTCTAGATAACATTGCAACCTCTCTTGCAAACCGAGCTTGTCTCTTGGCAATCTCTTCTGGGGTTTCTCCTCCATGTACAATTTTAATAGCAACATTTTGATTCTTGTACCTATCAAAAGAAAATTCATAAATTCCAGAACGAGATTAATGCACATAGCAATCCACCATTTAGCAAATGATCTAAACTACAAGAAAAGAAGAAGAAGAAGAAGACGGATGTTTAAGCAACAGCGTCAAAAACTTCAGTCAAATGATCTGATAAGCAGGCATGTAATTGAAAATAAAACTAAAAATATGGGATTTGATATATGCAATAGTTTTTCTCAATTGATCAGCTAAAAACTGGTTAAATTTTGGTTTAGTCTAAAACGATGAGAGAAAAATCCAGTAATAAAGTGAATCAGATTTCAAGAGCTGCAATTTGGAAACAAAAAAACAAAGACTTCAAGAAGTTTGACTTACTTCCCTTCGTATACTTTAGCATGAGCACCTTCTCCAATCTTTGGCCCAACAAATAGAAGCTTAGGATCTACGAGCCACTTGGCATCCAAATTGAACTCTCCAGAGTAGAACACATTACTAGATCCCATTTCTTACTCTATACTAAAAGTAGATGAAATAACATCAACAAACTGAACAAGACCAAAACTTTTGCTATCGCTCTATTGAAGCAGAGTAAACAGCTAACTGGTCAAGTTAAAGAAATGGAAAGCAGGATACCACTTTGATAGAAAAGAGATAAACTATAAATAAACATGCTCCATATCGTACCCCAAAAATCACAACTTTAGATCCAAAAAGATAAGCATTTGCCTTTGTTTAGGAGGCAAAGAATAAAACCCCACATGTTTTAGAGACAGTCACTAACAAAACAAGAATTTAAAATACAAATGGGAATCAATAAAAAAAAAACTCCCAACAAGCTCTGTCAGAAGCAGATAAAATTATACTATTGAGAAGGGGAAAAATGAATGGAGGATTGAAGGGGAGGAGGAGGCGGCTAAAAGGGAGAGAGACCCAGATTGAGATTTGGTGTTAAAGAGATTAGTTTAAAGCAATCTACGCGTATGGAACTGCTTTGTTTACTTGATCTGAAGATAAAGCCGCGGCAGGATTTGAGTCTCTGTCAGACAACAGTGGTGGGGTTTTTAATTGTGTTTTGTTTCTACATAAGATAAACGAAACATTATTAAAAGAGAGATGGTCTACATGATTGTGTTTTTTTTTTTTTTAAGATTAATATTATTATTTACATCAACTTATACATATTTCGACTAATCCCACAAATCCTAAAATTAATAACTATATAAATTTTTAATGAACCTGAATTTTATAAGATTCAAACAAGTGAAAGCAAATTTAGAATTTAATTAATTTTATTATACCCTTTAAAATTGAATTAATTTAGTCTTTCCTTTTGTTTTATGCTTATTGTTGCGGTTTATATTATAAAGTGAATAAAATATTTTTTGATTTAGAATTTATTACAATAATGTTTTTTATATTTAATATTAGTATATTAAAATAAATAAATAATAAAAATCTTAATTTAAATCTTAAAAAAAATAAAAAGTTTTCAAAAATACACACCAACTATATTCCTATACAAACACTTAATAATTGAAATAATAATAAAATAAATGAGATCTGAAAAAATAAGTGTCCAATACGCCCATAAATGTGGTGTATCTTTAATGTGGTGTAACCTATAAATAATGAGTATCGAATATCTTCAATGGTTAATTCCATGGCTCACCGATTTGGAACTTTATTTAAGTTGGATTTTATATACTAGGTTAGAACTTAATCAAATCAAACTATACAAGTCAATCCATGCTCTAATTAAAATTTAAGCAATATCAATTCAGGAATACCTTAACTAGTCATACTTTAAATTTGATTCTTAATACTTACAAGTTCAAGTCCTTTTAGGGTCATTAAATACTTACTTGATTATTAATTTTAAAGCTCGTAAGATTAGTCGAGGTGCATATAAGCTGGCCCGAACACCCACGATTAATAAAAAAAAATTTAAAATATCTAATTTGAATTTTTTTAAAAAAATAATATTATTTAATTTTTTTAATCAGCCAATTATAATCGATCCAGCATTAGATAAGGTAGAGGTGAGTAAAAAAACCGAAAAACAAAAAAACTGATTAAATCAAGAAAATCGAAAAAAAATAACCGAAAAACCGAACTAGGAAAAAAAACCGATTAAACCGATTAAAATTTTGAAAAAACCAACCGGCTCGGTTTGGTTTTGATTTTATAAGCCTGAAACCGAAAATACCGAACCGAACCCAAACTGGAAAAAAACCGAGCCAAACCGGGAAAAAAACGAGCAAAACCGAGTCAAACTGAAAAAATCGAGCCAAATCGGTTTGAATCAGTTTTTATCCTAAAAATTGAACCGAACCGAAACTAGTTGGTTTAAACCAGTTTCGGTTCAGTTTTTTTTTAAAATCAATTTTGTTATTTTATTTTATAAAAATCAAACAAAACAAAAAATAACCACATCTAAAATGAGGTGTATAACAAGTTTAAAAGAATATAAACTTATTAGTAATTGCGTGTTGTTGAATCATATAAATGAAAGCGAGAATCTTTAAGAATGCCCGCCATGCCGTGAATCAAGGTAAGTTGACATGCACAACGAATATGTTCAGAAATTAAGCTTAATGAACATTGGAAAAATGGTTTAAGAATTTCATATGAAGTCATGGCTTAGAACTAGCTTTGCATACACCTTCTGCTTATGATTTGGAGAAAGTTCTATAACACGATATAAATCGAAGGTCTTGTTTGTTTTAATATTTTAAAAATATTGTGAAAATTAGTGCTGCATGCCTTTTTTAGAAGAAGAAGGGTTGTCAAGAACGCATTCAGAACTGCACCATTTTTTTTGCATTATTTTAACGTACCAAGCCTCTTATTAGCCTCCGATTAAAGTTCGAGGCGTCATCCATAGCAGAAAACAGATCGTGGCGTCATCCCTGGCTGTGCTTATGGGGAACAATGCAACTTCTGCAGAAACTGGTTTCTTTCACCATTTATGCGAGTCTTCTCCAAAAGAATTGGCGACATATACAGAGCTTGAGTTTTCTACTCACTGTCATGTCAAAACCAAGTATATATAAATCTCACTACGTAAGACTATAATGTCTAAGATCTTGAGACCAGCGATAGATAGATGTTGCAGATCAGAGCCATTTTCTTTCCTTTTTAGAGGGCTGGTTTTCTTTATCGGATTATGAACCGGAGTTCTTCTGTTCAAGTTCATGGAAGTGATGATGTTGGAAAGAACTAGAACCCATCAATCAAGCACAGTAGTAAAGCATTAAAAAGGATAAATAAGATGAGAAAATACAAAGTACAGAGCTTGTCAATGGCGATCGATGACCGGTGTCCTTGTGCAGGTGAGATACCCCAGATCGGATGGCCCTGTACTAAAAGTCTCACCAACCTCGTTGTAAACAGGAAGATAGAAAGAGAAACCCTCGATCGAAATCTTCCTTCCTCCCTCTGTGAAAAGTACAAAAAAGTAAACAAGTTGGCAGAATATAGAAGATGAAGTCAATAGACATGAGGAAAATTCTTCGAAATGGACATCCAACTGACTGTACATAAAATGGCATTTTAAAACGTTGTGCTTCGGGCACAGGAAGATGCTTGCATTAAATAATATCTGTGAGCGATAATCAATAGACATCCCATCAATACATGTCAATCCTGTTAGCGACTGTTTGATATTGTTTTAAATTTATTTTTTATTTAAAAATAATATATTTTTATATTTATTTTTTATATCAACTGTATCTGAAAATACTTAAAAATTTTAAATTAAAATAAAAAATATAAAAAATTTATTTCTTTTAAAATATAACAAGGATTTTAGTTATTACCATCAATTTTTATTAGTAAATGTTGTTTAGTTAACGGTGTGCTTTATCCAACATGATTATTATTAAAAAAAACTAGAATGAGAAGATACAACTACTAATAACAAAAATTAAGGATGAAAGATAAATTTAAATATTTTTATCTATCATCTTTTAAAATAAATATTTTATGATGGACACTGAAAGTTTATATAATCGTTAACTTTAAAACTTATATGATTAGTCGATATTTGTACAAACTGACCTGGATACTCACATAATAATAAAAAAAAACAAAAGTATTTTATAGTCAAATAGGCAAGTTTGAAATCCATAAACTTCTTCTCAAGTTTGTTGTTCCATGGCTATGATAAGTTTGGAATAGTTTAGTTAATCCCTAAATCATTTAAATAATAAATTATCAATAAAATTATATATACAATCAGGGTTTTTTCTAATTAATTTATTAATTTTTAAATCATAAAATAAAATTTAATTAAATCCTTTAAAATAATTATAAATTTAGCTTCAAAATACATCTTAAGCATATCTTCGTGCACCCGAATATGTTTGTTTTTTTCTTTTTATATTTTTGGTATCCAATTTGTATCATGAAACACCATGCATGAATCTCCGCTCCATGAGCAAATCAACCTGTTACCAATTAAAGCTTATGTTTAAAAAATAATAAAATAAAATAAAATAAAAACCGACAACGTACGTAATAATGCAAAATTAAAGCAATCAAAATCAAAGCTTCCAAAAACCGAATATTAATCTAAAAAACTTTGTTTGACTTGTACATGGTTTGACACTGCAACCCACACCGACACGGTTACCTGTGATTCAGCCAGTCAACAAACCGAAGCGTGGCGGTGCCACGTCATCTCCTGTTTCAAACATTTCCATCCATTTTCACTTCGCCACATTATTTTCTTTAGACTTTTTGGTTGGGGATGGATATTAGATGGTGTTGAAGCTGAATTTTGCTTTTATCTTTTTTCCATCTAGAATATCCAAATCTATCACCTGCCTCCAACCCTAACCGGGTCGGATCAAGTCGGGTAAAAAATCTTTTAAATTGATGGATAACAACTGAATATCTAGAAAAAATCAATTTTACAAAAAAAAAAATATAAGATAAAAAACAAACGAAATTCCTATCAATGAATCATAGAACTATAAAATTGGTTTTGAAACCATATGCATAACATAGTCAAAATCTTTCATAAATTATTCTCATACAACCCTTTTTTCTATTTTAGAGTGTATTCAAGAGTGTTGTAATATTTGTTTTTAAAAATGTTTTTTTTTTAAATATATTAAAATAATATTTTTTATTTTTTAAATAGTTATTTTTTACATTAGCATATAAAATAATATAAAAATACTAATATATATTAATTTAAAATAAAAATATTCATTTTTAAAAAAATAAACTCTAAAAAAATGATAGTATTAAAGGCAAAAACAAATTTTTACTCTAGTCAAATCAAATGGAATTTCATATTAAACTATAGATTGAACGATACCTAATACATAGAGAATCATGGGAAATCGCCAAATCTTAGAGTCAACACTAAAAAAGATATATTATTATTATTTTAAACTCACTAAATGGACAAGGGGGTACTTTATTTAAATTACTTAAAAAAAAACTTAATTTTAATTGACATGTAAAATACCCTTTTATAGAATAATAAAATATAAATGTGTAAGTGTGTAGTTGGTCCCACCAGTCATGAATTTGTTTGCTATGGTTCGAACCGGTGGTTGTACCAAAAAAAAAACAAAAGTGCACGGAGAGGGCATTCGCTTGTTCAGTTCTTCTCCTTGGCTATAATTGTTGAACCAAACGTTGCTACAATGATTCTTCCACGTGATCCTGACACGAAGGAAACGGTAACGTTTTGTCATTGCAAAATGTGATGACTTTTTTGAAAAGATCCGTTGTTGTACTCTGGAAAATCTTAACTTTTGGAAAAATTGTACTGTTATGTGGAAAAATATGTAAAAAGGTTTTTTTTAATTTGTTTTTTTATGATAAAAATATGCAGAGGTTTAGCAGTAGTCTTTACGTATATTTAAAAATAATTAACTGAAAGTTTGAATTATGAAAAGTCTCGAGTCAAGAACAAAGTTACAGGCTCTTATTGGAAGGGTTGATCACAACAAATCCTTGGGATTTCACATTGGGAGGTCAAAAAGAGACTTTGGTATACGTTAGAAACAGACGGTGGCTTTATCAAATACAATTATTTAATCTCAATCTTCTTCTTCTTCTTTTCGCAAAAGTCACTAACAAAACTAAATTTCTCCGGGCGATCCAAAAAGAATGGGTCTAGGTGTTACCTAGATCTATTTTCTAACTTTAATAGACTTAGACAACTTGTATATGCCCAACACTCTCTCGATAATTTTTCAAGACATCCACACGAATATCTCTCAATATGTTTTTAGCCTAATACGTATTATTTTAAGTGGAGTACAATTCAAAATATTATATAGATAAAATGACTCTTCATCTCCTCCTCTTCATAAAAAGACAAGACTTATAGGCTATAAATACCTCATGAATCATTCAAGCTCTAAGCTCACAATCTCTCTATTCTCTATATTTTTAACATACATATTTTCAAAGTTAATATCTCTAAAATATCATTGCACTTTCTCTTTCTAAACATATATTTACTTGAGCACATGAGTCTCTACATATAATAAAAATGATCTTTTACAGGTATTAGCCACCAGCTATATTGACCTCTACCAGATACCAAGTACAAGCTACTAACAACTTTGGTTAAGAAAAATAGATCAAATTGTCATAATTAAGAGATTAACTGATTATCTAATACATAAGTCTTGCTCCTACATTACTTGTATTTTTTAGGACTTCATCATTGATGTTGTCCATGAAAAACTAAACAAAGATACATTTCATTCTAGTTTCTCAAAAGCTCTTTTCATGGCTGATGAAGCCCTAACATAGCAATAGTTGTGCTTACGACTACATCCACGACCACGCTTCACAACTATGCCCCAAGGTAACGCCTATAATATTTATAGTGGTTGTACACGTCAAAAAATTTCATCAGGACTTGAGGGGCTCTAATGATATATAAAATGTGAGTTCCACTTACCACGCGAGCTCCATCTGCTCGACGAGCTCAACTTAATGAATGATTTTTACCTACTGGACAAGCTTCATCTACCAGGCGAGCTCTATCTACTGAAAAATCTCTAAGGGATTGATACAATGTATTTCTAATCCAATAACATCCCTCTCTAAGGGATTGATATGAGGTCTCCCTAGTGCAATACCATCATCCTATTTGGATTTCCCTTGGTCATTTAGAAATTTTCTAAGTGTGGGCTCATCCTTCCATAGGTTCCCTTTAACCACTTAAAAATTTTCTAAGTACGAGCTCTATCCCTGATACGTTTTTCTAATGGAAGTTAAGTTCCTCCAATGAGTTTGGAGATGAGAGTTCTTTCAATGGAAGTTTCGTTAATGTGAGTTTCTATAATAAGAGTTGAGTTCCTTTAATGAGTTTGGATATGAGAGTTCATTTAATGAGTTTGGAGATGAGAGTTTCTCAAATGAAAATTCCTCTAATGGGAGTTTCTCCCTTGGATTCCTCCAATGGGTTCCATTATTGGGTTCTCTTAGCTATTTAAAAATTTTCTAAGTACGGGCTCCACCATTAATGAGTTCCTCATTTAGGTTTCACCTATAAGTTTCTTAATTGGATTCTCCCTAGCCACTTAAAAATTTTCTAAGTATGGGCTCTACCCTTAATGGGTTTCTCCAATGAGTTTCTTCTTTAGGTTCTTCCTAACAACTTAGAAATTTTCTAAGCATAGGCTCACCTTCTTTGGGTTTTCCCTAACCACTTAAAATTTTGCTAAGTACGAGCTTCCATGGGTTCTCCCTTAATTTTTTAGAAATTTTTTTAAAGTATAGGCTCATCCTCTTTAGGTTCTTCTCAACTTCTTAAAAAACATTTCTAAGTATATATTCACTTTTTATAGGTTCCTCTTACCACTTAGAAATTTTTCTACGTATAGACTCTTTCTTCATAGATTTCTTCACCTATTAGAAAAATTCTCCAAGTATGGATTTTTTTTTATAGTTTCACCTTACCTTCCTGGTTTTTTTTAAAAAATATGGGTTCCTTCATGGAGGGACATATAAATTTTTTAATTATAAGCTCACCCTCCTTAGGTTCCTCCTAACCACTTAAAAATTTTCTAAATATGAGCTCTATTTTCCATAAGTTCCCCTCAATCTTTTAGAAAAATTTTCTAAGTATAGGCTCACTCTCTTTGGGTTCCCCTCAACCTTTTAGAAAAAATTTATAAGTCTAGGTTCGTTTTCTTTGGGTTCCTATAGTCACTTAAATTTTTTTGTATTAAATTAAAGAATGGGTTTAGGCAATGCCTAGACCTAACATGCATGTGCCTCAGGCAATCAACTTGGGCCCATTCTTCGTCGTTAAAGGGCTTAGACAACTTGTATAAGATCAACACTCTCTTGATGAATTTTTTAGACATCTATGTGAGTTTCTTAATATTTTATATTGATTTAATGCATATTATTTTGAATGGAGTACAATTCAAAACATCACAGGGATGAAATGACTCTCCAGCCCCTCATCACCACAAAAAGACAAGACTCATAGGCTATAAATACCTCATGAATCCCTCATGCTTTAAGCTTACAATCTCTTCATTCTCAACATTTTTAGCATACATATTTTTAAAGTCTATATCTCTAAAATATCATTGCACTTTCTCTCTCTAAAAAGATATTTGAGCATCTAAGAGTTTCCATATCTACAAAAAAAAACCTTTTGCAGGTACTAGTCATCAACTGTCTTGACTTATCAGACACTATGTATAAGCTACCAATCATATTAGTTAGAAAGAATATATCAGATTGCAAGAACCAAAAGATTAACTAATTATTCAACATATAAGCTTTATTTTTAAGCTACTTGAATTTCTTGGAACCTCATCATTTATATATTTTGATCCTTTTATGACCATCTTCACCACTAAACTTACATAATTGATTATGAACTTGATATTAGTAAGTGATTGTGGTGTTAGGTCTAGCATAATTGCAACTCTTAGAATTTAGTTTGAATATTATTTCAGAAAAACACAACAATAATACATAGTAATTTGTTTTTTATAATTCTCAAGCTAGATTGCATAACAATTAAGATTATTTTTCTCATTGGATAAACTTGATGCATCTCCCACATCATCCTAATGTATTTAATTTTTTATTATTAAATCTCCTAAATGTTGAACTCAATATTTTAACATGAAATTATTTTTTTAAAAAAATCTTAAGCCAACTTCGCAATATTTAACTAGTTACTATAAAGATGACCTTTTAAATACCAAGTTAAAAAGAAGAAGAAGAATAAAGTATACAAGAATAGTTTTCAAGGGTATAAGATTTAGTGTTTTTTTTTTTAACAATGTTTGGCATATTGATAAATTGAATGATTAATTGTTACTGGAAAAAGGAGATAAAATAATTAAATTACTAATGATGAATGTTAAAGGGAAATAAATTTTTTGAAATAAAGAGCAATATATACACATATATATAATTCAAAAATTCAAAAAAATAATTAAAACAATTTATTTATTTATCGCTTGAATTATTATTATCTTCTTTTTTATTATTTTTTTATGTTGAAAAATTATTTTAGTTTATTTTAAAAAGTCAAAATAAAGATTTATTTTCTTAAGTTTTTATATACACTAGCTTTTTTTTTTGGAATTTGTTTTTTGGGTATTTTCTTATTTTATTTTAAAAAATCATAGAAAAATATGAGGAAACAAATTATATAAAAAATAAAAAAAGTCAAACATATTGAACTTTATTATTTTGCTATTTTATCCTTGCACTTTATATTTGCATGGATTTATTTGCAGGATTCGCTTTTATTAGTGTTCTATTGTATGTGCAAGGTCTTTATGAGTGTTATGTCAGCTAGTTAAACATCAATTTGATGAAAAATAGTTTTTATTTGTTGGTGGGAAAAAACCTATAAGAACAAGAACAAGAACAATGATTAATTTTTTTTAATAAAAAAATAGGTATTTGCAAAAAACTTTAGCTTGATCCCTAAAGTTTTAAATTTTTTTTATATATTTGACTCTTATTATTTGATGATATTATGTTTAGATTCTAAACTTTATTTTATTTGTATTTTGGTCCCCAAGTGTCAGGGAAAGAAGAGAAAGTCATCAGAAAAAAAAAAAGATACAACTTGCCATGTCTTGATCATTAAAAAGATTAATCTTAATATCAATATATTTGTCTTAAAGTGTGGAATTTCATGGAGATGGATATGAACTTTTATCCTATTAAAAAAAATAGATTCAAGCTTAAAAAGAATTTTTGAGTTAGTATCATTTTTTGATTTTTGGATTGATTTTATGGTGTTTTTTAAGGTTAAAAATGAGTTTACTCAAGTTAGGGTATTTTAATGTTAAAAAAAGTTGGAAAATAGTTTTGTTCGGTCCAAGAAACCAAAACCTAATTTTTCAACTATTAGATGTGATCAGAAATTTGAACAAGATGATGACGATGTTGTGTGCGTAAATAGACGTGCCTTCCATTTTATTTATTTTGAATAAAATTAATTATAAATAAAATAATAAAAAAGATTTTTAAAATTATAGTTTTGTCCTAGTTTGCGATTAAAATTATAGTTTTTATAATAATATTAACAAATACTTTATAATTATCATATATGATTCTAATATGCAAAATTTATAAATCAAATATGCCTATGAATATTAATTGAGAATAAAACATGAATTTTATTATTTTTTAATATATATATTTTTACATAATTTTAGATTAATTACTCTTGTATTTTTTTTAACAAATTATCAAGCATGTTTTGTTTTTCTTTTATTATTAAACCTATCATGATAATTCTCTATTTAAAAAGTATAATTCTTATAAAAAAATTATTTTTGACGAAACAAAAAAGAAATAAATGAAAAAGAAAATAATATTTTGATTGAAGAGATATATTTTCTCTCCTTAATTCAAGTAATTGAGATTTTTATCATTTCATTGGCCTTTTGTTTTTTTTGTTTTTAATTCAAAAAGACATGTTACTAATAAAAAGACAAGTTTTTGTAACAACAAAAAACACATTAATATGAAAATGAAAAACACCTTTTATGGATTGATTAATTTCTGTAATTTGAAAAAAAAATCATTTCTTTATTTCCCTGAAAGATATTGCTTTTGTATTTTGTAATTTGCCATTGAAATTACACATTACAGCATTCTAATTCAGGAGGCAACAAAAACCAGAGCTAGAGTGCCACGACCACCTTGTAATTAAAAAAACTCGAAGGACGGGAAAATAATATAAAAAATACATTTTCCCATGCTATAAACTTAAAAAGAAGGGTATTCCAAGTTACAGAATCTTGGCATCTAATACAGCACATGATTAGAAATCTAAAGAAATAAAAGTTTTACAAAACTTTATCAAAATCGATACTGCTGATAATGCAGTGTTAAGTTCATGCACCAGTCACCTGATAGGGGCAACCTCTGATGATATCACCGACGCTTGTACAAACAAGGTTTCAACTCAGGCCATTCAATTCCTTTTCTCGTCGAATTTTCTTTTTCCTATAAACAATGGTGAACAGATTAGTCATGCAAATGAACTATTATACTGCTTCTCAAGCAGATAAGTCAAGTGCACAAAAATCAGACTGACATAATCAATCCAGGTTGCGACTGACCTTTTTCTGGAAGTATAGCAAAACAAACATTTTGTTTGAGAAATCCTGCACATAATTTGCATCAGTAAGCATTCTACAAAAGAAATCCATTTATAAAAGTAGATAGAGGAACATATAAAGACCTTTAATGTTGAGGTAAATCCTAGATCAGATATGGCCTTCGAAAACATTTTTGGGTCTGCTCCTCCAGTGTTTGGATCCAATCTGCTTTTTACTTCTGCTATCAAAAGCCACCCACTAAAAGAGCAGATGTAAGTTGCACCGTTAGTTTATAAGAGAAGAAAACGACAAACAGACGATAATCCAGATGCTTCAAGCAAGCACCGAGTGCAGACCTGGGCTTCAGAACTCTGCGCGCTTCCTCAAGGTAACTTGGAAAGTTAGTCCCCATCAATGAGAGGCAAAAGACAGCAACGTCTATGGATGAAGCATCAAGAGGTGTCTGCCAATAAGCACATTAAACAAACCAATCATAAGGGTTCTTGCAAATAGATATTCTAAGACAAGAGTTTAATCCCATGGAATAATTTTGAACCCAATTTCAAAATTCAAAAGCAACCTAAATACCACACATACATTTGACATATCACAAGCAATTACTGAAGGATCATTGGACACAAGATCAAAAGAGAAAACTTTATTCTTCACATTTTTTGCAAGGCGTGCATCCCCTACAACAAATGGAGCAACATTACATTGTCAAACCCACCAAAGAAACAAATCAGTGAACCCCAGATATATGTTGACAAAATGAGTATGGTAACCTAGAAATAGAAAGTGGACGGGGTAAAACCTCACCACAGCCAAAATCAGCAACAACTAAAGAAGAGCTGCGAGCTTTTAGCCACTGTGTGATTATGTTCACTGGCTGCTCGGGCCAATGTGACATCTGTTCTTGATATCCGGTATGATACTGCTCAAGAACATAAAATACAGACAAGACAGTTTCAGATATGAGAGTTAGAACATCCAAATAATTATGATTCCACTTCCGTTTACTTCCCTAGACTTGCATGTATGAGTGCAAGTACATAAATGTAAGACATTTGCATAGTGATATTAAAAAGACAGAAAAGATAAGGCATATAAAAACTATCCATGTATGAATTGCATGGTAAGATATCCTGAACTTCGAGATTAACATCCATGAAACTCTGATCTACTAGCAACGTTACACTATCAGGCATCTATCAGATGGACATTCTACACTGTTTTGTTCAAAAGTAGATTGAGTTATTACAAGGACTTCCATATAAAGCATTGTGGCTGGCATCGAGAATAGTCACAGATATCCAGCAACAAGCATTGTGAATTTTTGACAGAAAACAGACATGTAGAGTTTGTTTAATTTTTTTGCTTTCATAATGCTCTTTTTTTCCTTCTGTCTTAGTTTTCTTGAATTTGTTTCCTCCTACATATATAGTTAGGATTTTCATAAAAACAATAAACATATCTTGATCAATTCAACAGACCATTCAGCACTGTTTTATTCGAATCAAGTTTAAGTTATCAAGAGGACTTCCACGGTAACTTTGGCGTCAAGAATTATCATGAATATCCAAGAACAAGCAATTTGAACTTCAGACAGAAAAAAAAGAAATACAGTGTTTTTCAAATATTTGCTTTTGTCATACTATTTTCTCTCATCTTTTCTTTCTCTTCTCATCCCATCTCATGTTTCTTGAATTTGCATCCCAGAAAAGAAAGCCTACAGTGCTCTCTAGTTTCTACTAAATTCAACTCTCAAGGTTGGAAGGGGAAAAACTCATTATACGCTTCTGATGTAGAGAAATTCATAGAGTTAAACCTATTCAATGGAGATGCATGTTACGCGTTCAGTTGAAAAATCAAAGTCGAGACGTTGAAATGATTGAATATGGTAAAATTAATGTACTACTAAATGTGAATTTCTCCAAAACTATAAGATATAGTAATTGAACAACGAAAAAGAGAAGCCAACAAACAAGAACAGAAACTAGATAGATGGAGGGTTGATTTTAGAACAAACAAAGGCTACCATATCAAACAATGATGGGTCTTCTTTAAAATAGTCGAGAGCTTCATCTCCACTGAGAAAAGTGAAAAAAAAGAGAGAAGAACCATCAGCAAACATCAAAGAATTGTTTAAAATAAAAACAAAAAACCCCAATTACTAGATGAAGAAAAAATTACGTGCAAGTGTAGAGCTTTTCATTAATCATCCTGAAGTGGCCACCTGATAATCTTGCTCGCATCTGCTTTTATACAGCACAATCCATTCTATCAGAATTGATATTTCCATACAACACACTTAGATAAAGAAAGAAGTAGAGGGAAAGAGAGGGACCTTGTCGAGAAAATTAGAGGATGACTTTGTTATTTTCGAAGAGGCAGAAGCCATATTTTGAGGTTTTCCATGTTTTTCTCTCTTGCGTTTTCTGCTCCTTGTTTCCTTCATTGCTTTGCTGTTCTTCTTCTTCTAAAACCCTCTTTCAAGCTCACACCTACAGACGGACGTTGTTATTTTTTTCTCAGAGGTAGAGAAGGGAAAGGAGAGCTGTCCTCTAGTCCTGGTTTTAAGAGGCCCATTATAGATTCCACTAGTGATATTAATTTCGGCCCACTAAACTGTCCAGGCCCA
This sequence comes from Populus alba x Populus glandulosa, assembly GCA_033617975.1. NCBI lineage: Eukaryota > Viridiplantae > Streptophyta > Magnoliopsida > Malpighiales > Salicaceae > Populus > Populus alba x Populus glandulosa. The sequence continues at coordinate 35,992,506 of CM066143.1, forward strand.
GGTTGTCTTATGGAACCTTTCGATTTTTTCTATTATTATTTCAGTGTTCGTACTTTTAATTTTATTATTTGAAAGTTTAAATTATTCGTTTTAATTAATTAATTACTCCTATTAGATTTTGTTAGATACAAATTGATGTCGCTGTTAAATTAACGTACTAGCATACTTGTCGAGGGTGCTTAAATGTTTCACTTAATTTTTAATTGGGTATCTTAACTTCTTCTTTTTTTCTTCTTTTTTTCTATTTGATTGTATTTGTTAGATTTTTTTTTTGGGGGTTAGAAAATATAAAATATTTTGATGGATATTTTTTGGATAAAAGACTTCTTACAAGGAGATTTGGATAACTACCCCTTATTTTCTTTTTCAAGGTAACAATATAATTATTTTTTAAAAAAATGTAATTGTTATGAGTACTTGGTATAATTATAAAATAATTGATTAAGTTATTGAGTGATAAAAAAAATTGTTACGATATAATAAATAAAAGTAATTAATTATTCGTTACTTTGAAGAGACTGTTTTTATAATATCTTCAAATAATTATAAAAAATCTCATGTTTTGATACAAAAAGGATAAATATCTATTTATTCTTTTTTTATTTTCCATATATATATATATATATATATATGTTTTGTAATATTTGGTCAAATAAACTATTCTTCAATTAACTTTTGATAAAAGAATTCACGAAATTTTAATAAATTCATATTTTCTTAATAAAATTATAATATAATCTTATAATTCAAATTCAAAGTTAGAACTATAAAACTCTAAATTTATAAAATAAAATAAAATCTTTTAAAATCCCTTTGTCTATGCTATTATAGGACTTCATTTCACATTTAGAAAATTTCTGTATTTTCAGGACATTTTTTTTTAACACAAAGAGTTCATCCTCTCACAAAACCCTATTTACCCATTATTCATAGGTGATTTTTTTAGATCCTTTAAATTTTTATTGGTTTACACTTTGGTCACTAATTTTTTTTTTTAATTTAATCCTTTCAAGTTAAGTTTTCATAGTTCTATTCACTGAAATCTTGATGCAAGACCGAAAAGTAAAAATCCTAGAACAAGATTAACAATAATTTCTGAAAAGCTAAAATTAGATAGCTAATAAAATTTTTGACTTAAAGATTATTTGAATTAGAGAACCAAATGTAATGGATGAAACTTTGACTCGCTGATTATAAGAATCAAGAAACATAAATATAGAAAGAACGCTATAAAGTCAAAATTCTTTTATAAGTTCGATAAAGTTCATAAAAAAAACCAAAAGCAAGAGTTTTGCTTATAAAACACACTGGCTTATTAATAACTTATTTACTGAAACTTTCAACTCAAATTTAACTTAAATAGTCCCATAAAGTAATCTTAAAGTACCTTTTAGGTTGTAAACCAAAGGCCCAAATAAAACCCAAATCAATAAATTGTTGAAAAAAAGATTGAAATTTGGCTTTTTATGGTACAAAATCTTGAAACCTGATTTTTAGTAACTGACATATCTGGTGACCAGAAAATGTTATAAGTAGATGACGAGTTATCTGCTATCTTAAAAAAAAAAAAAACTAACCTGGACTTTAAAGTCAAAACATGTGGGCCTACATTGCACACCTAAATAGGACTGCATTACAAGCTCAAGCATGCATGAGCCATCCTTATAGACTAAAATGCTTCATGGGTTGATTATCTAAGCCCTTATCTTTTGTGTTTTTTTTTAAATATTAAAATAAAATTATTTTTAGATAATTGATTACAATAATATTTTAAAATTAATCAATTATTCCATATTTTAAAATAATAATTGATTTTGTTTATGGTTATATATAAAACTTATATACACAAGTTTTATATATATATATAAAAGCTCATAAATAATCAATGAGATTTTGTATATATAATTTTCTTTATTGTCAATTTATGATCACATCAAATTTTCCATTATGAGGTTATTATAAGAAATATAAGACATAACATTTTATTTACTAGGAAGACTTGATAATCCTATAAATGATAAAATATTACTTTGCAACTTGAAAAATATTACATATTTATTCCATAATAATTTTAGAAATTTATATAATTAATTCCTTGATTTTTCTAAGTCTAGAATTATAATTCTTTATATTAATAAAATCTTAGTTCTTAATTTTTAAAATTTATTTACAATCATGTCATACTTGATAAGGCTATATGGTTGATGGTGTAGACTTTAAACTCAACAACAAGATATTATTTTCTTGTAAATTCCTTTAGGATTCGATCTTGAGTGATATCATTAAGGCTAAATCTCCAAAAAAAGTTTTATAAATTAACTTTATTTCTCTACAGGACATTTTTATCATGCAACTCTGGTGTAAATTATTATAGATGAATATGAAATACATGAAGGACATATACAAGATGGATTATCCTCTACCTAACAAACTCATGGTTTAATCTAGGTGCTATTTACTTGCCAATTAATAATTTCTATCATTTTTTTGTTGTATCTTAATAAATCTTTCGATTAAGATTTTAGTCGAATGAAAATTTAAAGTTATTTAATCTGATTAAGCAAGAATTAAAAAGGGTTTACAACCTTTATCTTTTTAATGAAATATTAGATATGTTGACTTCCATATGTAAAAGCCGAAGCCATCCTAGAGTGATGGTTAAATAGATGCCTCACCGAAAGATTTTCTCACACTTTTTTCTATTACAAGACAAGTGGAACACATAAGTAGAAAGAATGCAACATGTATAAATACACAAGTTATTACGGGAACTAGTCTCAATCATTTATTAACTCAAAAGGATATACACAAATCCATTAGTGAATGTGCTATGTACAATGATTTTGCCTACCTATAGAACTTGCATTGCATTGTTGAGATACTAATTGTCATAAGATTGAATTTTTATTGTTACCCAACCAAAGCCTTAATTGTAAGCTTTTATTATGTGATCATAGTATTGAAAAAATAAAAATAAAAACCTAAAAAATACCATTTAACTAAATAGGTTCAATGTTACCATCAAATAATTTTTTGTATCAATTAAGAAAATTCATTCATTTTTAAGGTTTTCTATATATATATATTTCTCTCCAAATTGTATTCTTTTTTTAAAGAAAGCCACATCATTTTGTAGGGACTTGATGTATATTTTTGCTAAGTGATTCTAATAGAAGTCCTTAATTAAGGAATCAAAATAGCTTTGTAGTAAAATTAATATAAAAAACAGTTTAGGTGCAAAGATGATAATACCCTAATAGTTTGATGGTATATTTGATGTTTGCAAAAAAAAAAAAACAAAAAAAAAAAAACAAAGAAGTTATCCTTCTTTGACTCTTGGAGCCTGAAGGATAGAGAGAGATTACCTGCAGTATATATTGCCATAGCGTGTAAATTGCCCGAACTCTACAAAGAAAGATCACTCCAAGATGAGAAATTGAGCAATTCAAAGTTTCTTTCTGTCCTACAGTGCAATGGCATTGACTATCCGACATACCTTTCAGTTTCGGACAAGCACCACCATAGTCGAAAAACATAAGTTCTTGATGTGTGTGAATCACACATATATAGATTTTGTAGCCTGTCCAAAATATCTATATATGTGAGTCGAAAAACATAAGTCATAGGGTCCTGGGTGCAGCTCCAGATGACATAAGCTAACTACGGGTTCTGTGATTGAGATTTCTCGACTTCCAGGATATATTCTTCAAACAAAAGTTTCAAATACTGAAATATTTTTCTACAAGATATTATATATGTCCACTAGATATAAGATGCTGATGCTTCATTTTTTTTTTTCCCTGTGCAGTGATGGATGAGGAGGTTAGCAAGGTTGAGAATGAACTTCTCTGCAGGGCATTCATTCACATGTATCTGGGAGATGTTGACAGGATACCATAAAAAAATCTGGGATGTCCTTGCTTTCACTGTTCTAATCACTCAGTGGAACACTTTGCTGGGCATACAGGAATAAGGTTCGAGTCCACTACCAAGCGACTAAGCATTGGTTCAATAAGAACAAGTATATGGTGAGATTGTAGCAGATTCCATAATCGAATCCAAGTCAATCCCCACCCTTTGATGATAGTGCATAAACTTTTCATGAATCTGATGTTTCTACTTTTAAGATTTCAAGAAATTTATAACAATTTCTGTATCACAACCATGGCATCACCCACTCTTAAAGTTAACTATATCTTACATGGAAAATACTAGAAAGGCACATCACCTCATCACACAGAGGCAACATAAAAATATCTTGTTGCTCAATAATGTGACAGTGTGATCCCAAAATGATAAGCCACCATAGCAGTTTGTTTAATCTCACTCTAGATATCCTAAAAGACACGAGGGGCAATATACAGAAAAGCAAGAGCATCCATATTGTACATTAAATAAAACAGTTGACATTGCTAACAGGAAACCTTCACTTAGCCCATGAATGAGATCAGTGAAAGCCATATAGAACCTTTCGAGGATCCAATTGACCACTGCAATAACTTGATGACACAGTAGAGAGTTCTTGGTAGCCCTTCCACTCCTCAAAAGGTTTCAAGACAATTGGGGTTTCAATAGAAGCTGAATCCACGCACAACATGCTTTTGTAGTCTTCATCCCCCATATCTGGGAGAGCCTTGGCCTTTCTGTCCCAAGGATTCCACATAACTGCGTGTCAATCACGTAAAAAATGTAAGTAACACAGCGAGTGGATAGGACCACGGCAACTTGAAAGTTCAGCCAAACAGTCAGAACATCAAGAAAACATTTTAGAACCTGCATCTGGCATCCCATCTTTCCGCAGTACAAAGGTTCTCTTTTTTTCATGATCTATGATGGCAATCTTTGAGGGGGTGCTCAAATATACCCTGTCCACCTAAAATGACTTAATTTTATTAGAAAAACATAGGAAAAAGGTCATGCTCCAAGACATGGGAATTCAAATAAAAGAACAAAGTTGAAACTCATATGAAATCACAATTCATTCGGTGGCTAGAAATTTCAATTAATATTCTACCTGCAAAAGATTCAAATTCAAATTGACAGTAAAAGAAAATAAAGCATAGTACCTCGCCATCAAAGGTAATCGCATCTGCCTGCTCAGTGAACCTTTCTCTGTGCATTAGATTATCTAAGTAATCAAGTGTCTCCAATCCCTCAACACGCACTTCACTGCAAATGAAACAGCATCATGCAACCCTCTGAAAAGAATAGCAACGTAATATCTACCAAATTCATGTTCTGCCAACTCCCTTTAAAATGAGAAAAAAAGCATGCATGTTGATAGCAAAAACATATAGATTACAGGAATATGTACAATTCAGAATGAATAGGACTGGAATTATGAGGGTAGGGGCACCAGTCACAAACTTTAAGTCTAAGTCATTGCAATCGAAGCAATTGCTTTATAATTCATGAGACAAACCTGATATCTGATACAGATAAGTAGTTACGCAGTGCAAAAGTGAAGGAGAAGGGCTTGTTATCTGTATTTCTCACACGAGATATCAAAGTGAGCTTGCTAGCACTGAGAGTGATACGAAGCCGTAGCTCAAAGCTGCAGAATACCGTGAGATTCATAAGTTCATCCAATTGATGATACCCTTGGACATGTAGTCTTATTTTGTAAGGGTTGCAAATTTGCAAGCATACCTTCTAGGCCAGGTTTTCAGATCCTCTTCTGTGGACTTCAATATCAGATCCACTGATGACTGATTGTTTGTTGGAGGCAGAGGTGAAGGGTCATTGTCCAATGACCACAATTTGTTCCTTGCAAACCCATGTCGCTCCAATGAACCAAGATTCCCAAACTGAAATTGCAGCATGGACTAAGAAATATAATCTCAACAAGGACAAAATGATACGATTCTGCTTCGTTCGTTAGATCTCAAACCTGTGGAAAGCAGACAGGAATGCCTCCCCTGATGGCTTTTGGTGGCTTCCAAATTGCCTGCTAAGAAAACAATGCCTCATAAACAAGATATTATGGAAGTTATAGCTGTATGCAGCTTCTATACAGTTAATAACTCAAACAATGGTATGCTAGTTTGAGAGCAACTCGAGGTTTCCCATTTTTAATAATAACAGCAGAGCACTAATGGCTAATGAGCAATGAAAAAAAAAGTGTGGATTGCATATGTACCAAGAGAAACAGAACTAATGGAAAATGAAGACCAGATAACTAGAGAACAAAACAGTTCAAAATACGTTAAGCTTCTATCTAGTTTTTGTCCTTTCATGCGGTGATAAATTGAGATAAGCCAGCTAATTCTTTTACCATCATGTTGCCATGGTTGCTAGGTCAAAGTTAAGCTATTATTCAAAAACTGCCGGAATCAACCGGTTTATTAATTACTAAAGAATCTCAAGGCTCAACTACCTTTAGACATGTACGAGAACAAAGTGAAGGCCAACATCCAAATCAATAGCATAGCTATCAAAGATTGAATTATCGATAGTGTAATATCCAGAAATCAGCAACTTGTCGTTCCTAGAATCTAAATAAGGTTCACATGAAGCTTAAATATATCTGTAGTCTCAGAAGTAGTTAAACATGCAGAAGAAGAACTGCTCACCTTGCTGCTCATAAAAAGTAGTTCCTCTCTTCGTTCATTCTTCCATGAAACAACCTGCCCGCCATACAAAAGCACCTGAAACCATTTTTCAGTGAAGAGTTCTTTAGTGCTGAAGTTGATTCAATTCATTTTTTGCAAGTTGGTAAGAGGAACTTCAATATGTTTTATGGCTTAACCGAAATCCTACACCCGTGCAAACTATCTGTTCATGTGTACTGGGTAAGGTTCACGCATAAATACCTAGAAGAATTCTTTCCCTGTGTAAAATTAGAACTCAACACAGCACAAGGTGTTTATCTCGGCCCAATCTATCCTAAGCCAACCCCTAATAGTAAACGTTTTTCCATTTCTTTGTGTTATTCCAGTTATGATTGCTATTTTTTTTAATATCACTTTCAAGATTGCATATTTTAAAGGATATGAAAAGTGAAGATTGCTGCTTATTCAACTGAAATTCATTAATTTAATTACTCAATTATTTTACTCCTGCTTATCCTGATCTTCTTTTTTCATTTTTTGAAAATTGTTTAACATAATTCACTGCAAAGTACTCTTAATTACCATAATTAATTGTTAATAATCAAGCCTACACCAATTTCAATTTCTGTCTTAGATTACAGAAACATCACCTACAAGTAACCAAGAAAAAGTAAAGAATAAACAAGAATTCAAGGAGAAAGGGTAATTACCTCAGCAGAAGAGCCAGTAGGGTCAGTCAAAATAATCCTTGGCAGTCCATCAGCATCATGAACCATATTCAACGGCATGGGTTTGAGCCTCAACCTTTCCCTCAGGCTACTCACTATTGGGTTCACTTTCCCTTTCTTCCACTCCAGCTATAACACCCACAAAAGGGAAAGGCAAAAAAAGAAAGAAAATCTCACTCACCACCACAACAACAAGAAACAAGAAACCAAGCTAACATGGTACACACACAGAGACACAGAGAGAGCGAGAGAGAAGATAAGAATATAACATGGCAAAGTGGGATAACATAATAAAAGAAGGAAAACTTACGTTTATTGTTGTAGTAGTAGCTGCTAAGATTTGTTAAACTAATAATAGAAGATTTGTAATCGGCTTCGAGTACAAAGAACAGCCCACCAACTCTCAGTTCATGACAAGTTCATATATATATATATATATATAAAGGTGAAAGGTAAGGACCATTAAAAAAAATACCATATGCTTCTTCTTTCCATGTGTGCGTGTGAGCGAGGGAGAGAGAGAGAGAGAGATGGGAGGATGATGGTGACCTTGGTGAAGAGAAGAGAAAAGGATAGCCAAGGAAATGAAGCCAACTAGTTCGCTTTTGTCATTGGATACTCTGTTTCGTTCATGTCTCTGTCAGTTAGCCACGATAGCTGTGTTTTCTCTCCTTGTCTTGTTTTTTGTTTGCTTCCCCACCTTGGACTCTATGTGCCAAAATTCACTCTAATTGGACGAGTATTGGCCGTCTGATCTTGATCATAATTTCATCCCACGTCCAAAAAAAAAAAAAACTAAAAGACAAAGAAGATTCATCGTATAGTAAAACATGTAATTACCAATGTGCTCTTCTTAAAAAATCAATGTTCCTGGGGTCGAGATAATTTTTATTTTTCAAGGTTTATTTTTTATTATTATATTGATTAGGGTTCAAAATTGTCTTTTCCTTTCTTGAGTAAAGTAGAATGAATAAAAAGTAAAAATTTTAAACCTGGCATCTACGTCTTTTTAATCCTTTTATTTCGTTATGTAAACTAAAATGGCTTAATTATTTTTAAAAGCAAACTTTTTTAAACTTGAGTCTGTTTTTTTTTCTATCATTTCTTTTTTATATATATAATTATCAAATTATTTTAATAAATAAAAAATATTATTTAAATAAAACATATTACACACACGTTTTTACGGCAGCGTATGAAGCGTCTCTCAACGATCAAAAACTCTTTTTTATCGTGTCATGGAAATCTTCTTGGTGTTTCTTTTTTTTTCTAGTAAGGTGGCGCGTGGTAGTGATGGTGATATTGTTTGTCGGCGGTAGTGTTTTTTTTTTCTCTATTCTCTCTCCTCCCATCGAAATTTGTGGCATCCATTCAAAATTTTCAACTTATTCTTTTATTTATTGGCATTTCAACTTCGATATTTATTTTTTTGATTTTTAATTTTTATTCTTGATCATTTTGTAAAATTTAATTTGTTTTTAATTTCACCATTTAAACATAATTTGTGATATTTTTTATACTTTGATCCTCATTCTTTTGATTGTTTTTTTTTATCTTTTTGTTAAATTAAATTTTCTTTTTAATTTAACCCTTCAATCAAAAAATTATAGTTTTTTTCTAATTTATTTTTTATTTTAATATTGATCTTTATTTTTTTAATTGTTATATTTGGTTTTGGATTCTTTTATATAATTGATTTTTTTTAATATCATCCTTCAACAATTAATTTATTAAAAATTGGACTTTATGTTTTTTATATATATATATAGATATGATGCTTCTAGCCTAATGACTCGGGTCACATGTTTGAAAAATTAATGTGGGTCAACATTTTTTTTTTGTTATATGTATTTTCTTTTGTGACTTCATCATTCGACATTGTGTGTGTTTTTTTAATGGGTTTTTTGGTTTTTTTTATATTTTTTTCTATTAGGTTATTCTGATCTTATAATCTAGGCCGCGAGTTTGGCAAATTAACTCAGTTTGGCTTGGCTCTTATTATTCAAGTTACAAGTTTATCATGCTAACATGAGTTGATTTGAACTAGTTTGTTTTTGTTTGTTTTTTACTTAATTTTGTTCTTTTGTAGTTAATAGAATAAAAATTAAGCTATATCGTTTTTTCCACAGTTATTATGATCATTTTTTTTATTTGGTTCATTTATTATTATTGTTTTTTTTTATCATCTAGTTAAATAAAACCAACTTATTTAATGTAATTAAAACTATAACTCAATTGGAAGATTTTTCTTTCTTATTTAAAACACGTGTGCGGCACATTAATATTATTTTCTTACAAAAAAAAAAATCTAATCTTGCAACTTAGCTCGGGTACACACTGGATTGGGGTAAGATGCAGAGGTGTACATGAGGTTCATTTAGTCCATCACTCACCATATTTTTTAAACTTTTTATTTTATTTGATGGAGTTGTTATTATGATTTTATGCATGGATTTGAAGTTTAAATCTTATTGTGGTTTTATAATTCATCAATGGATATGTAGTTTGTCACTTAAAGTTTAAAGATCTGTTTATTTTGTGTAAAATATTTAGTACAAAAATATTTTCTAGATTTTTCTATATTTGTTTTCAAAAAATATTTTTAGAAAATATTTTTTTGGATTTTTTTCTATAAAATAGATCAATGAAAAATATTTTATAACCGACTTTTAAACTTAGTTCATATGCTGCAAAATATTTCCAACTCATAAAGTTTAGTAAAAATATTTTACAAATATTAATCTACTTACAATATCAATCAACTATTACAAACACCACCACCATCATCTCATTACTACTACCATCTCCTCCACCACCATGATTATCTATCCATTACCGCCATCGCACCATAACCGTCATTTTACCTTACCTTCTCTTTTGTCATTGTTATTTCACTTTTATTTTTATCATTATCTCATCACCATTATTATTGGAAAAAAAAATTTGGGAAAATTTTTTTCAAGCCAAACATTAAAAAATATTTTATGAAAAGATATTTTATATGTAAAATATTTTATGAAAAAAATGGACCTTTAAGTTAAGATTTTTTTTTCTTAAAATTGATTCAATATAAAAAATATAGATGGAGTCGGGCACCTGGTTGAAGTGGGACGGAAGTTTATGATTTTGGCTATTTTTTTTTAATATATAATTCTACTTAAGAATTTCTAGATTTTTTTACTTTATTTAACTAGACAAGTGGTTTAAAAGGAAATTACTAACATCTCAAATTGCATTTTTATTTTATTTTATTTTTATATTTAATATTATTAATCTTTCTTAATTTCTATCAGGATGCAAGGCATGTAGGACACTATAAAGTTCCTTTGCTCATTTCTAAAGAGAGAAATTTCTTTGTTTGATTTTTTGAAGAGGGATTTTGCAAGGTGATTGTCTGTTCCTGAAAGGGCAGAGGATGCATGTTGTCGATGCAATGGTTTTATGTTGCATGCATGGAATTTTTAAGGTAACAATGAGATCGTAGAAAATCTCACAAAGATTAAGTCTTTTACAATTATGGATGATGAGGCTGGAAAAGTTTTTATTAGAAAGATTAGACGTGTTTTTTATGAGTTTATAAAACTAGATTTGAAAACTTGGTAAACCTGGTAACACTTGCAAGAAAAAAACTTCAAGCTTAAGTCAATATAATGTTTGTTCTGGTGGCGAGAAAAATAAATATTTTTTAGGTTTAAATATTTTTTAAATCTTATATTAAACTTGTGTTTTTTTAGATATATATTGTCTAGAAAAATAAAATCTAAAAAAAATGAGTTATGACATATTTTTCATCTAAAAAGATGAAGCTTTGTATATATAGATTTTTCTAAAATAAATATCTAAAATATTTTATATAGATATCTAAGTTATAAAATATTTAATAAAAATATCTATAATATATATAAAGATATTTATAGAAGTGTGCATTCGTGTAATTTATTTTTTAGACTGGACGACATAAGATGCAGCAGGGTTTGATACTTATGTTGGTACTAATGGTAGAGGAAAAAAGCTTTGGAATAATGTGTTGTTTGTGTTCGTAGAGAGCAAAGTGATGCTTAATGAGGAAAAGGATGATTGTATTAAAGATTATTGTAGAGAAGAAGATATTATCTTATTTATATAGTCTTGAACCCATGTAAATGTTAATCAATGTGTTTAACACCTATAATTTTAGACAACTTGAAGACAATTTGTGTCTTGAAGGATCATAAACGTGTTTGGGAAGGCAAACCATAGTTATGAGACTGATTTGAGGGTTGATCCGATCGAGAAATTAGATCTCGGGTTATATAGGTTGATCCAAGTTAATCAAGACTAACCCGAATCAACTCGGAAAAATTAAAAAAAAATATTTAAAATTTTAATATTTCATATGAAAAAATTAAAAAACAATCCATGTGAATATATGTTAGATATGTTATAAATAATGAAGTTTAAAAAATTATTATAAAAGATTTTTTTATCTCACATTGAAAAAACATAATTTTTTTCTTATAAACATAGAGTTTATATAATAAAGAACTTCAAATCCTATATTGAAAAAATAAAGCGTAATTCTAGTATTTATATAATAAACTTTGAAAAGGGTTAAAAATAAACTAAAAAATATAAAAAAAATGGATCTTTGGCTATGAGAAAAAAACACATTTGAAAAAAAACAAGTTTCAATCAGGTTTTGTCGGGTCACCCGGGTTATGAGTCAACCCGATGGGTCAACCAGGTTTTTGCTCATCTTAGTCTTTTATCTTACTTGAATCAGTTTAGCCAGCAAATCAACCCACCAAACCAGTATGGGTTTGATAACTATGAAGCAAACAAAATAAGTTCACACCGGACTAGCAGATTTGTATGATGCATCTACTATATATATATATATATATATATAGACACACACACACACGTTGGTTACTCATGTTTGAAAAACCATAAAAAATAAAAAATAAAACTTGATATTTAATATTATAAAACTAAAATATCTTTACATATTAAAATTATTATATTATTATAATAATTATTTTTTTCCATACAAATCTTTTTTTTTAAATAAAAAATATATATAACTATGAGGCAAACAAAATAAGTTCACACTGGACCAACAAATTTGTATGATACATCTATTATACACACACACACAGACTGGTTACTCATGTTTGAAAAACAATAAAAAATAAAAAAATAAAACTTGATATTTAATATTATAAAACTAAAATATCTTTACATATTAAAATTATTATATTATTATAATAATTATTTTTTTCCATACAAATCTTTGTTTTTTAAAATAAATAAATAAATATATATATATATATATAAAGTGTTGAATGTGACTATTTTTTTTTATCAGGGGCTCCAATATTTTTTAACATTACAATATTATAATTTAAAATTTTAAAAATCCTTGTATTTTAAATACTTCGTTTTTATTATATGCGAAACAAAGTATCAAAGACCTAGGCATGAATAAAACTTTTAATATTAGTAGAGTTTGATAAAAGATATAAATATTTTCATCTAAACAAGTCAAAGTTAAAATAAGACAATAATCAAAGGTCTCTTATAAAAAAAATAATAACATCTAATTTATTATTATTATTATTATGCTAAAGATAAAAATCTCATTGAAATGAAAATGAGAAAGGCTTAAAAATCTTAGATTTGAAACCAACCAAAATACAAGATGATTCTCTAAATATGAAATGAGCATTTTATGCCATATTAAGGGTGCTAAAAAAATATATAATAATAAATTTACTTTGAAATTAGAATTTTAAAATCCACATAAAATATAAAAATTATTTTACAAGCGGATGGATATTTGGTACACTCTTTCATGATAATCCATCAACAACACTCCTTTTCTAGCACACTATTTTAATGTAAATTAATTTTTTAAAACATTTGTCATGTCTATGAGCTAAGCTTTCATGTGCAACATTTATATATATAAAAAAACATTGAAACTAAGATTTTTTTAAAAACATTATCTTGATTAATTGAAAACTTAATCATGTTAAGAATCCTCAAACCACTATTAGAGGAATTAACAAATGGCTTGTTAAAATGCCTTTTTTCGTTGGAGTACAATAAAAAAAAGAAAAAAAGAAGAAGCTAAATTACACTATTTAAAATGGTTTTTTTCCATTAGAGATGCACTCAATACTGATTCAAAGAGATCTCAAGCCTAGAATATATAATAAATAGACAAAGAAAGAAAGTTCAGTGGTTGATCAAATCAACTCAGAAATTATGTATCTTAGCAACACTTGTAGAAAAAACATCAATTTACCTCTCTAGTTCTGTTTCTCCTTTTTCCTAAATAAGTGTGCGTATAGGAAATGCAAGTTGCATAACATGCATTATGTTATACAACTTTTTTGAAGTACTTTTTTTTTAAATTTAGCATAGAAAAAATTTAGAGAAATATCACAATTCCAAACTTAATTAGAAAAATAACAAAATTTAGTGAATTATATAAGTCACATATGACTCTCTTAAATTATTAAATGGACTAGAACAAATTAAAATGAGCAAAGAGAAGATAAAAAAAATAGAAAAAGATGGAGAGACCTTTGAGGCATACCAAAACTCCAATGACAACATCACTTGTATCATTAAAAAAATCTTAATGAAATGAATTCAATGACATCAAGAAAAAATATCATAAAAAAGATCTTAATAATAAGAGTCCATCAACACTAAGAAAGGTCACCAACAATGATCGGAGTGGGTCACACGAGCCATCCAAAGGTGAATGGTGGCTCACTCACCTTTGGATGGCTCGTGTGGTCCACTCCGATCATCATTGGTGACCTTTCTTGGTGTTGCTAGACTATTCTTATCAAGATCTTTTTTATGGTATTGTTTTTGTCATTATCGAATCTTTAATGTCTTCAAGATCTTTTTCTTTTTTCTCTCTCTCTTATTTCTCTTTATGTATTACAATAAAGAGAGAGAAGAAAGAAAGAAAAAAAGTGATTCCTGAGACATATCAAAACTCTAATAACAATGCCATTTGTAACATTAGAAAAATTTAATGATGTCACCACTATTATTACCGAAAAGATCTCGATAGAATGAATACAATAGTAACAAGAAATGTCATCAACAATGATAAGAGTGGTCCACACGAGTCATCCAAGGGTAAGTAAGCCACCCACCACATTTTAGTAGCTTGTGTAGACCATTTCAGTTAGTTAGTAATTTTTCTTAGTATTATTGGATTTATCTCATCGAGATCCTTTCGATGATACTAAGTGTATTATCATTGGAGCTTTAATGTGCCTCTTGAGTCTTTTTTTTCTTTCTTTCTTTTTCTCCCTCTCTTCTTTTCTTATTATAATTTATGCCAACCCATTTAATAATTTAAAAGAGTCACATGGGACACATTTGACTCATGAGTTGCAGTTGTCATATGCAACTCGCTAAACTATGATATTTTTCTAAATATTTTATGGATTGTATTATTTAAAAAAAAAAAGTTATTGTGTTATATTCCAAAACACTCCATTTTTCTCATCTACCTTAAGATGTATGACTTGTAATTTCAATAAGTTCCAAGAGATTTTATATTACATATTATTGGAGAATATCGTGTTACTGATTTTTTATCCAAGAATAGAAAAAGGAAGGAATAACTTTTTTTTAGTATTTTTTTTTTGGAATTTAGCATAGAAAAAATTTAGAGAAATATCACAATTCCAAACTTAATTAGAAAAATAACACAATTTATCGAATTATATAAGTCACATATGACTCTCTTAAATTATTAAATGGACTAGAACAAATTAAAATGAGTAAAGAGAAGAAAAAAATATAGAAAACGATAGAGAGACCTTTGAGGCATACCAAAACTCCAATGACAACATCACTTGTATCATCAAAAAAGATCTTAATGAAATGAATTTAATGACATCAAGAAAAAATATCATAAAAAAGATCTTGATAAGAATAGTCTAGCAACACCAAGAAAGGTCACCAACGATGATCGGAGTGGGCCACACGAGCCATCCAAAGGTGAATGATGCTCACTCATCTTTGGATGGCTCGTGTGGCCCACTCCGATCATCGTTGGTGACCTTTCTTGGTGTTGCTAGACTATTCTTATCAAGATCTTTTTTATGGTATTGTTTTTGTCATTATCGAATCTTTAGTGTTTTCAAGATCTTTTTCTTTCTTTTTTCTCTCTCATTTCTCTTTATGCATTACAATAAAGAGAGAGAAGAAAGAAAGAAAAAAAGTGATTCCTGAGACATACCAAAGCTCTAATAACAACACCATTTGTATCATCAGAAAAATTTAATGATGTCACCACTATTGTTACCAAAAAGATCTCGATGGAATGAATATAATAGTAACAAGAAATGTCATCAACAATGATTAGAGTAGTCCACACGAGTCATCCAAGGGTAAATAAGCCACCCACCACATTTTAGCAGCTTGTGTAGACCATTTTGGTTATTGTTAGTAATTTTTCTTAGTATTATTGGATTTATCTCATCGAGATCCTTTCGATGATACTAATTATATCATCATTGGAGCTTTAATGTGCCTCTTGAGTCTTTTTTTTCTTTCTTTCTTTTTTTCCCTCTCTTCTTTTCTTATTATAATTTATGCCAACCCATTTAATAATTTAAAAGAGTCACATGTGACACATTTGACTCATGAGTTGCAGTTGTCATATGCAACTCGCTAAACTATGATATTTTTCTAAATATTTTATGGATTGTGTTATTTTTTTAAAAAAATTATTGTGTTATATTCCAAAACACTACATTTTTTCTCATCTACCTTAAGATGTATGACTTGTAATTTCAATAAGTTCCAAGAGATTTTATATTACATATTATTGGAGAATATCGTGTTACTGATGTTTTTATCCAAGAAATAGTCACCACAACCATGGAAGATTATGTGAAGAAGGCAAGTTATCTTTGAAACATTTAATGTTGGTCTTTGTTTTAAAGCTGAAATAAAACTCTCAGAAATGGCTTAATTGTTGGATTTTTCTCCATTCAAAATAGAAAAATCTAAAGGTAAAGGAAAACAAAATCAACACCACTCGAAAGGTATAAAAACTCATGAAAATGTTTGTACTTGGAAATGAATTGGGATTTAATGTTGTTCTAGATCTTAAAAAACCTCAAGCTAGAGCTAAAAATGAAATTGAACTTGAAACATCAAGTTAAATTCATAAATTTTGTAAAGCATTTATACAATAAGATTATTTTCATACTAATCTATTCATTTGTAATTTTCTTTAGACTATCTTTTTTCTAATAAATGGAAGCTCTCATGAAATGTTGAGTTCTAATTATTTTTTTTTAACCAATTTAAGACTTTTACATCAATGTCAAATTATCAAATTACCAAGTAATAAACATTATACACATGATTATCATCATTAAGATTTAAAAGCTTCATATCCAATGACATTGAAATTTGTAGATGTCAAAGAAAATGAATTTGGTGCTTGACATAGAGAAACACACATTGCTTATCTTATCATCAAAATACCTTAGTCCAACTTTCTTTCTTTCTTTCTTTCCCTCCCAAAGCATGTTACCCATAATATTTATTCAACTCACCTTAAGAGTAATAAAATTTCACGAAATATCTTTTTATAATATATCTAAATTTTCTAACTTTACATTAGAAGTTTATGATTTTTGATTTTTTAAAATCTTTATTAATTTAGTTATATATTTATATTATTATTATTCTATTGAGAAATTGAATCATGAATCCATCCCTCGAAAGGAAATAAACATACTTAATAATCTACTAGTAAATCAATGAAACATGAATTACATCACCCATTCATCCACCTTCTAGGTCCACTTTAATTTTCAAATTCAAAGTAAAATATCTACAATATTAGCTCAACAATCTTATGGAGTCATAATCCATGAAAGTTCTGGTTGCTTTATTTTAAGATGTCTTTATCAAAACTACATAAAAAAAAAAAAAACAAAGCACTAAACTTTATCAAAATTAACAAAAAAGAAAAACTCATTTTTTCAAAACACCAAAAAGCTAAATAATTGACCATTCAAATAAAAAATTAAATTTTATTGAACTTAAAAAAACACAATTTATTCATTGTCAAATCAAACATTTTCCTACTTCATCCAAATCTATCTTTATGAGAATATTAAGTATTGAAAACAAAGAATAAAAAAAAGTCATAGAAAATAAATATACCTTAGTCCAACTTTCTTTCTTTATTTCCTTCCCAAAGCATGTTGCCCATGATATTTATTCAACTCACCTTAAGAGTAATAAAATTTCATGAAATATCTTTTTATAATATATCTAAATTTTCTAACTTTACATTAGAAGTTTATGATTTTTTAATTTTTATTAATTTAGTTATATACTTATATTATTATTCTTCTATTGAGAAATTGAATCATGAATCCATCCCTCGAAAGGAAATAAACATGCTTTATAATCTACTAGGAAATCAATGAAACATGAATTACATCACCCATTCATTCACCATCTAAGTCCACTTTAATTTTCAAATCCCCAGTAAAATATGAGCAATATTAGCACAATAGTAGCAAGACTTATGAAGTCATAATCCATGAAAGTTTTGGTAGCTTTATTTTAAGAGGTCTTTATCAAAACTATATAAAAAAAAAAAAACAAAGCACTAAACTTTATCAAAATTAACAAAAAAAAAATCTATTTTTTCAAAACACCAAAAAGCTAAATAACTGACCATTTAAATAAAAAATTAAATTTTATTGAACTTAAAAAAGCACAATTTATTAATTGTCAAATCAAACATTTTCCTCCTTCGTCCAAATCTTTCTTTATAAGAATGTCAAGTATTGTATACAAAGAATATTAAAAAAAAAAGGTTATAGGAAATTAATATAGCTGAAAAAAATCCACAAAAATAAAAATTATGCTACCAAAAGCTTTAAAGTTCAAATAGACAGATAAAAAAGAGATCCAAAAAGAAAATACTCAATCAAGAGAATAGAAAAAGGAAGGAATATCTTACCAAAATGTATTTTCACATCTTCATATTTCTTTTCCAAACAAAAGAGATACAAAAAATCAAAAAAATAGAAAAAGGAAGGAGTACCTTTCAACAATAGGTAGGTCTTCATTTTTTCATATATTTTTTCTTACTCTCTGTACGCAGATCCCTCTCCCTCCCCTACCGGTTCAATAAAACAAAAAAAAAAAACCCATCGCCATGTCTCCGTTGATCTATGCCTAACTCCTCAACCTCTCCTTTTATATAAATGTCCCTCTCCTTTCTTTTCCTGTAATTTTCTCTAATCTTCTTCTCTCCCATTTTATATCACTATCCTAGCATGAAGATAAGGTTACAAAAATGGAGAAGGTGACTTCAATCTTATGCTTTTTAGATGCAAGAAGTCAAAAAAGATGAAAAAAAAATTATGGTAGCTACGCAACCACGTAGCATCATGTGAAAAAAAGTTTATTTATTTATTTATTTATTTTATAATAATGGAGTTTCTGCAATATCTATAGCGAGAGGGTGGACACAACTTCTAAAATATAAGGAGCCACTTCTCTTAATTATTTGATTTTTTAATGGCTCAAGATTCATGAAAAAATGGAAATCAAAATTGGAATCACGAGTCTCTCTACGTTTTGATGAAAAAATGGAATGGGATTTCTTCTTTACAAAAGAAATGTGAGAAATTTTAATAAAAGAGAAATATTAATACTAGTTGGACTACAATTCATTAGCAATATAATTTATTTACTGGCTATTATTAATATAAAAAGTGTAATATCTGTATATTTTTATATTTTAAAAGTGTTTTAAAAAAATTTAAATTTTAAATTTTTTTTTGTTTAAATTTTTTTTATATATTTTTATATTATTTTAATGTGTTGGTGTTAAAAATAAATTTTTTTAAAAATAAAAAATATATATTATTTTAATATATTTTTTAATAAAAAAATATTTTAAAAAATAATCATTAGTATATTTTTAAATTTTAAGACATAGTTGTCTGAAATTCATTGAATCTCTATTTTTTATTATTATTATTATTGATCACTTGAAACAGTAAGTGATCAAAGAGGATTCTTCCTCTAAAGTTGACGCACAAAGACGCAATAAAAGACTCCACCATCCATTTCATTTTATCAGAAACACTTTTAAACGACGGTTGTCGTTTAATGAACTCTTAAATATGTATTCTTGTAGGTCCCCTCGGTTTGATACTTCAGGAATGTTTGTGTGAGTTTTTGACTTGTTTTTTTAAAAAATAAATTATTTTAATATATTAATATTAAAATTTAAAAATATATATTTTTTTAATATTTTTTTAAAAAAATATGTTAAAAAACAACACCTATCCCAATCTCAAACAATATTCACCGAAGAAAAACAGTCGTCACTGAAAAATGAACCCAAGATGAAATGCTTCTGAGCCATCCAATCTATTCCTTCTTTTATAAAGCTTTGGTGCCTTCTAGGAACTTTTATTTTTTAAAAGAAATTATTCGTATACTTAAAGAAAATAATGTTTTTATGTACAAATGATATAATTATAAATTTTGCTAATTATTTTAGTGTAGGATATTATAAATGTGGCAAAATTATAATTTTCATGTTATTTTTTTTTAAAACAAGTTTTTCTTATATTGTTTTTTCTCTTCATAATTGATATTTTTATCATTTTACATTTGACTAATTTATCATCATTTTTTATTATCTTTTATTTAAAGTAATTTTTTTTTTAGTTTTTTCTTCTTTTTTTCTTCACTAATATTTTTTTTCTTCACACTTTTTTTAGGAAAATGTTTTTTTTTTTTTTTACACTTTGAATATTTATCACTCTACACTTAACCTATTTATACTATTTTTTTTTGTTTTTATTTTTATTCTTTTATTCTTTTGTTATTTTTTATTTTTTTTCTTTATACCTTTTATATTTTGAAAAATTAATATATAAAAACTAAAGAAATAATGTTTCATGCTAGTGATTGCAACATTATTTTATTTTTCTACTACTCTAAAAATTAGTTTGAGATTTTACATACTTTTATTAACACATATAATTTTTACTATGATTTATTATATGTAATTATTAACTTTTTTAATTCACATTTATATTTTTTACTTGATACCAAAAAAATACGTTAATAACACATACATATTAAATTTTTTGCTTTAAAAAAAATTAGTCAATCTACAGCAACATTAATACTTTATTTTTTGTATTTATTGGTATAAATAATTCTTGATATATTTAATTAAAGCATACATAATTTTTTTTATTAATAATTAGAATTAAAAAAATATATTTAAAAATTTATATTTTTTTTATAACAAAAACAGTTATTTGAACCACGGCAATGTAAGAAGGTCAAATAATTAGTTGATCATTAAATGGACTAAGTGATCTGATCCTGTAAATTTGAGCCATCATTTTTAACCAGCTAAGTTGAATAGTGTATACTGTATATCTGTAGTTAATATGAATATAGTTTTGAAATCCGGTCTGGTAGATCGATCCAAGACCTGACCAACTCAAAATTAAAACCTAACAAGGTTTAAGAAAAAATAAGAAAAAAAACCCAGCATGATCCGTCGACTCAGTTGACCCAATAAGACCTAGTCAAACCTGGTTGTAACCCATTGATTTTTTTTTATTAAAATAATATTATTTTTATTTTTTAAAAAAAACAATTAACCCCGAACGATTTAGTTAAAATCTAGAACCTGAGCTTTGAATCGGGCCGGTCACCAAACTAAGTTTAAAAACTATGAATATGAATATGAGGCACGATTGCGACAAAAATAAAGTAAATCTAAGGTTTAAACTTTAGAATAGCTTAAAATATTTTTTATATATTTATTTTCAGTTTAAACGTGGATTGGCTATAAATTAAAATAGTTAAAGATTTAATTATAACTAGATTGATATTCCGTACCTCTTTGAATTAGACAAAACTTATTTTAGCGTGTAAAAATAATATTTAAATAGTAAATCTAAGGTTTAAACTTTAGAATAGCTTAAAATATTTTTTATATATTTATTTTCAGTTTAAACGTGGATTGGCTATTAATTAAAATAGTTAAAGATTTAATTTTAACTAGATTGATATTCCGTACCTCTTTGAATTAGACAAAACTTATTTTAGCGTGTAAAAATAATATTTAAATAGTAAATCTAAGGTTTAAACTTTAGAATAGCTTAAAATATTTTTTATATATTTATTTTCAGTTTAAACGTGGATTGGCTATAAATTAAAATAGTTAAAGATTTAATTATAACTAGATTGATATTCCGTACCTCTTTGAATTAGACAAAACTTATTTTAGCGTGTAAAAATAATATTTAAATAGTAAATCTAAGGTTTAAACTTTAGAATAGCTTAAAATATTTTTTATATATTTATTTTCAGTTTAAACGTGGATTGGCTATTAATTAAAATAGTTAAAGATTTAATTTTAACTAGATTGATATTCCGTACCTCTTTGAATTAGACAAAACTTATTTTAGCGTGTAAAAATAATATTTAAATAGTAAATCTAAGGTTTAAACTTTAGAATAGCTTAAAATATTTTTTATATATTTATTTTCAGTTTAAACGTGGATTGGCTATAAATTAAAATAGTTAAAGATTTAATTATAACTAGATTGATATTCCGTACCTCTTTGAATTAGACAAAACTTATTTTAGCGTGTAAAAATAATATTTAAATAGTAAATCTAAGGTTTAAACTTTAGAATAGCTTAAAATATTTTTTATATATTTATTTTCAGTTTAAACGTGGATTGGCTATTAATTAAAATAGTTAAAGATTTAATTTTAACTAGATTGATATTCCGTACCTCTTTGAATTAGACAAAACTTATTTTAGCGTGTAAAAATAATATTTAAATAGTAAATCTAAGGTTTAAACTTTAGAATAGCTTAAAATATTTTTTATATATTTATTTTCAGTTTAAACGTGGATTGGCTATAAATTAAAATAGTTAAAGATTTAATTATAACTAGATTGATATTCCGTACCTCTTTGAATTAGACAAAACTTATTTTAGCGTGTAAAAATAATATTTAAATAGTAAATCTAAGGTTTAAACTTTAGAATAGCTTAAAATATTTTTTATATATTTATTTTCAGTTTAAACGTGGATTGGCTATTAATTAAAATAGTTAAAGATTTAATTTTAACTAGATTGATATTCCGTACCTCTTTGAATTAGACAAAACTTATTTTAGCGTGTAAAAATAATATTTAAGTAGTGATGACATTTTTAAAGAAGTAGAGCAACTTGAGAATCTCAATTAACTTGATGACATGATAAAAAAAAATAAAAAAAAACTATATTAAATCAGGTTAAGTTAAGCTAATACGTGAAACTTATGACCTGATTTAAAAAATTAAAATAACCCAATAAAAAAAATAAAATTATAAAAAAATATATTTAAAAAAACTAAATAGATCTGATCTAATCTTTCAAACTAGTGATTTAACAAAATCTCAATAAGTTAAATGTCGGGGGATGAGTAGAAAAAACAAGTTCCAATAAAAAAAATATTAAAAATAAAATAAATAGCAATAAACAAAATAAGGATTAAATTTAATATAAAAATTATTCTAATAAAAAAAGATTAAAAATTAAATAAATAAAAATTAAATCTGACATAAAAAAGTTCTAATAAAAAAGAACTAAAAACAAAACAAAGAATTACCAAAAGAATAAGGATCAAATCTGACATAAAATAAAATAAACTAAAATATTAAAAAATATAATTAAAAAAATAATTTAATTAAAAGAATGATATAAAATATTGAGGAATGTAATTGGAAAAATAATTTAATTAAAAAAATGATTATAAAAAACTTAACAATTAAAAGAATGAGTACTAAATTTGAAAGGCTAAAAAATAAAATGAGAGTTAAATTGAAAGAAAATTATGGATTATTTAAAGTAAAAATATTAATAAAAATAATAAAAAAAAAATTTAAAAAAAAAATAAAATAAAATAGATGCTTTGAAAATGTTTATAAGAAGGCTTTAAAACTGAGGACGAGAAAGAAAAGAAAGAAGAAAAAAAAAAATAGTCACCGAAGCAAAAACTAACATTTGTTTCGGTACACACACCGCTTATTAATGGAGGCAACTCTGTAAGGAATAAAACACTGTCATGGAAGCCATATTTTGGCCACTGTACGACGCCATACTCATCGGACAAAGATTGAGGAAGCATTAACACGCTTTCGCATGAACATCACGTGAATGCCACTTTTATAATTAATTAATATTTTATATATGTCTAAATACTAAACTGTCATTAATCAAACCTGATAATAATAAAACAAATCAAATGAAAAAGACATTAAACCTCTTCATCTAAGGAAAAGACAAATTTAAGTCAAGGATATTTTGATAATTTTATTGTACATTTAAAAATAAAAAATTGAAACCACCCCCGCTAGCTGGCTATTTATTGCCTTCAAGGCCAATTATGTTACGTTTACAAGGGTAAGATTATTATTTTACTATTCCATCCATAATGACATTAAGTCTAGGTTTACAATAATAAATGCACAGTAAAAATTAGGGGCTTTTATTTTCTTTTAATATGTGGAAGCTAATATGATTTTAGCCATAATGTTTTTTTTTTTAAAAAAAAGATTAAATATATCCACGTAATGTAATTAGATGGAGATTTCTACGATTAATTTTGTTCTCCATCTTTTCTTGTAAAATAAAGGAGAGCATGCACACACACTCATGACAAAAATAGAGCATAAAATGTATTGATGTGGTTGTTTAAATGCATGCGTAATTGTTTTTAAATAATTTTTTAAAATATTTTTTATTTTAAAAAATATTAAATTAATATTTTTATTAGTGTTTTTTAATAATTTTGATGTGTTTATATAAAAAATTAAAAACAATATATATAAAAAAATATTTTTATATATTTTTAAATAAAAAAATATTTTAAAAAATATTATATATCACAATTCCAGATAAAGTAAGGAGTTTATTTGTTTGGAATTAAAAGCATGAATTTTTTTAAAGGCCATCACTACTTTTATTAAAATCAATTATTTGTTCGTAACATGAGATTATTAATTTTTGGTACAGGATAATATAATATTTTAATTGCCCATTGATTTCTTCTTTTTAATAACTAAATAACAAGTACATATGTCAATTAGTATTACTAGGTACTAGGTTGAATGTTAAAAAGTTTTTATTGAAAAATAATTTTAAATAAAAATTTAATTTTAAAAGACAAAAAAATCTAATCTTAAATAGTTTTATTAACCATTTTAAAAAAATTTTCCAATAAAATTTGAATGACAAGTCAATAAATATGTGAAATCCCTTTTGAAGTAGAGGGAAACTAAAATAAATATGTGAAATCCGATCATATACATTTTTTTTAAAAATCCCACCACAAGTGTTTTTTTTTTCAATGATTATTTTTTTCTACTTCTTGTTTTGATAATTTGGTTTTGGCTACAAGAATTACCTTTATAAATTCGACATGATGCACAGAAAAACAAAACAGAAGAAAAATACTTGGTTATTAACCCATGACAATGTAAAATGACCTATAGAATAATTGTTAAATATAACAAAAAAAAAACTAAAATGAAAATTAAAAACAACATTTTACTATTCACTGCAACAATATAATTGCTTTATATCCTTAAAAAAAATCAATGACTTGTTTTTAAGAGTAACGTGGTTTATAAATTATTATAAAATATCATTGGGGCAACCCAGTCTTTCACTGTTTTTCACAAAGTGCAATTATTAAATTATTTTAAAAAAATAAAAATTAATAAATTGTCATCCATGATTATTTTGCCTTTTCCGTATAGTTAATACAATCCAATTATAAAAATACATTTAAAAGTAAAACTTAATGACTGTGTTCCACAGGCTATTTTGTATTTTAATCATAGTTTTATTTTATTTTATTTTATTATAGGGGTATTCAATACTTTAATAAATTTAAATATTATATAAAAAAAATAATTTACATATATATTATAAGCATTAGCACATAAGATGCTTTACCATATTCAGGGAGAGCGTTTGGCAGCCAACGGTGAACTTTCTTTGTGTGGTTGGAATCATTTGGGAAGACCTTTCCTTTCATGGCTGCGTATGCTGTGTTTTGACCTCCATTCTACTATCAGAGGAATTTTTTCCCCTTTTAATTTATTTTTAAAAAATTTGATCTATAATCTTTTTTTTATTATTGTTGTTTATTTAAAATGATTTGTAAAATTATATATATATATTTATTTTAATTTTATCCTCTAGTTTTTTTATATGTCAGATTTAGTCTTTATTCTTTTAATTACTATTTGTTTTGTTTTAAATTATTTTTAGAATTGATTTTTTTTACAATATTATTCTCTATTTTTTTTCCTATGTGATTTGATTATTATTCTTTTTATTGCAATTATATTTGCTTTGCTGACTTTTAAAATTGAAATTATTTTTATGATTTTATCTTTCAAAATTAAATTGGTTGAAAATTGAGTTTTTTAAATAAATTCAAGTTTAAAATTTCATGGATTGTGGGTTGGGAGATTAATTTAGATTTAAGGAATTTGCTTGGGTTAGCTTTTTTCCCCCTCTTTTTCTAAGTTTGTTTTGTTTTATCCTTCAGTATTTTTTTATTTTTTTTATTTTGTCCTCTAATTTATAATCTACCAGGTTATTTTTGTAATTTCATTTTCTTTTAATTCTTTTTTTTATATGATTTGATCCATATTTTTTTTTCATTTAAATTGATTGGAAATTAAAATTCTTGATTGAACCAGAATTTAAAATTCTATAAATTACGAGTTTAGAATATTAATTTATTTTAAAGAATTTATCCGAGTTTGTTTTTTCTATCTCTTTTTTATTTTGTATTATTTTAGTTTTACCATTTAATATTTATTTATTTTTTAAATTTTATCTTTATTCTTCAATCCAGCTCGAGGTCAATTGATATCTAATTAAGCCCAACCAGTAAAAAAATAAAGGAAGGAAAAGCAAAGAGGCAAGTTGTTCAACTAGGCTAGGTCATTCTAATTGTATCCATTAACTAGATTGTCAATTCAACAGGTGAACGCGGGTCAATATGATGTGTCTTTATCTTTGCATTTCACGGGTTAACATGAGTCATTGTCTTTTTATTTTCCTACATTTTTTTGGCGATTTAATTCTTTAACATCTTATTATTTTGCCTTTGGGTTAAAAAATTGGGAAACTTTTAATTTTTGTGAACGGAGATATTGGGTTTTGATTGGGGCCACGATGACCCCGAATCTAGATAAGAAAATGGTGGTGGTGAACGCGGCGGCTGACTTGCTTTGATGTGAAGGTTTAGTGACCACCCAGCTGTTGCTATCGAATCTTTCAAGAACTCCTTACTTCATCGTTAAAATCCACTTGCAATTCGCTTGCGGTAGCTTTTTGCTTTTCATACGATTTGATCGATGGAAATGACAGCATATACTATTGCTCAAAATATCCTTACATAGTATTTTTTTTATTTTTTTATTTTTTATTCCAATTGATATATTTTGGATTTTTCACACTTCCAATTGATCTTTGCACACTTCAAGAGTGAAGTTTGGATTTTTCAAAAAATTTAATTTCTTTATTTTAAAATTTAAAATTTTGTATAATCTGAGACTTTTGTTTTTTTAAATTATTTTGATTAATTTTTATGAATTTTCCTATTATAACATTCTAGAACTTAAAGGCAATTTTGAAATGAAAAATATAACATTATATAAATGTTATTATATCTATTACAATTTAATTAAATATTATTGGACCTTGAACTTATGTAAAGATTGTTTACAAATATGAAAGACTGCAGAACTTTATAAATTTTTATTTCTCTTGTCCAACAATTCATTTTCAAACTAGGGGTTAAAGTTTCCTATATTTCTCTACTCTTCCTTTTGTGCTTAAAAAGTTCTTTTTATTATTTCCAAATAAGAAAATTTACTTTTATTTTTTAAACCTAAACAAAATTGAGATAAAAAAAAATTAAAAAAAAATAATTTCTAATAGATATATAATATTACAAGAATGAATTATATGTCAAAGTAATAGCTCAGTCCTTGAATACTTGATGATTTTTATTGGATTGGTTGATTATAGATGTAATTATTTTTTATTATTGTAAACATATTATTTTTATTTTATCAAATTTTTATTTTCTATAATTATCATTTGTTTGCCTTGAGAATTTTGACAAAGTTTAATGATTTGACATGTAAAAACATAATTGACAAAACATTACCAGAGACTAAATTTTATTTAATTTAAAGTATGATGACCACAACATTTCAATTAAATATGTTTTGTAAAAAATAAAATATAGGGACCAAAGTAAATATATATTAATAAAACTCCATGTTGTAGTAACATGACACATATCAATTTATAACGGGTGTTAACGATACTATTTTTATATTGTTTTTTTTTTTTTAATTTTCTTGTTATAATTTCATTGCTAATTGGATTCTTCCGAAGATGTAAACTTGAATTTGTTTGGTAAATGATGATTTTTTCCACTAAAAAGTGCCTTAAGAATTACAATCAAATTTCGCTTTATGAATTTTCTTTAAGAAAAATTAGTGGGACCCCCTAGTAGAGACTATACGAAATGATATTTTGTGCTTTGTCGCTATGCATACTTCTGGCATGCACTTGGAGGTGGAGGTATTCTCAAAGCTTTTATTAATAAATAGAATTACTTACTTTACTAAAATAATTGGTGTTTTACCCGGCTACTTCACTGTTTATATAAACAGTGAAGGAGCTCCCCCCCTCTCTTCTTCTTCTTCTTCTTTTTTTTTTTTAAATTCTATCATCTAATTTTTTTTCTCGATTGAATCATTTTAGCTTTTAATTTTATTTTTTAATAATGTTAATTCTGAATTATTTTTTATAAATTATTTCATTTTATTTTCTATAATTTTATCATTGTCTTAATTAAATAAATATCTTCACAATTGGTTGATACTTAATTTTTAAGGGTCTATTTCAATTGAATTATTTTTAATTTTTTTTTCTTCAATTTTTTCTTTAATATTTCATTGATTTTGAATTTGTCTTCACAATTTATTTTGGTTTACTTTCTATAAAGTTATCGTATTCTCAAATAAAAGTCCTGACATTTTGCTAGTGCTTAATTTTATGCGTGTTTATTTTTGTTATCGTATCATTAAGTGAAAAGCGTTTTAAAAAATAAAGTTGTTAAACCCAATAAAATTCATGATCCAGATTGCAGGTTTGAGGAATTAAGCAGGGAAATTCGGGTCAATCCAATACATCATCATCTCAATATTAAAAAAATTTCATCTTCAAATTCTTTCAAAGTCAAACCATGTGTTTTACAAGTTGTTTCAGTTCTCTTTAGACCCGCCAAGTAGGTTGGGTTAGGTCAGGGCAATTCCTACGCGAGTTAATTTTCAACCCAAGCTAGGCAAGGAATTTGGTCGAGAGATTTCAAAGTTGACCCACTCGGTTAGGCCCTTTTTTTCATTTTCTTATTCTTTTTTTAATAGATTACATCTTCCATTTTTTTTTCTTTTGATTGAGTTCTTTTTTTGCCTTTTTTTTTTAATTTCATCTTTTAACATTTAATTGATTTGGAATTTATCTTTATAATTTGTTTCAATTTACTTCTTATGAGGTTATCACAGCCTCAAACAAATGTCTTGGTATTTGATTGGTGATTGATTTTACGAGTATCTATTTTTGTTATCATATTATTATGTTAAAAATATTTTTTAAAAATCAAAGTTGTTAAACTTGGTGGAATCTTGATCCAGGTCATAGATTTGGTAGGTTAAGCTGTGAAGCCCGGGTTGATCCAATATGTCTCTATCTCAATATAAAAATAAAAAAGAAATCATCTTTAATTTCTTTTAAAGGCAGATCATATTTTTTTACCAATCATTTATGATGTGATCCTAACTATGACATCAAAGGGTTTATTAGGAGTGTACATTAGTTCTATTATAAAGCCTAAAATGAAGTGGATCCAATAAGAGTTCAATGTGCTAAGTCAAGAGGTTTGGGTTAAAAAGGTTCAAATATATCAATTTGGACCTT
Source organism: Populus alba x Populus glandulosa (assembly GCA_033617975.1). Classification (NCBI taxonomy): domain Eukaryota; kingdom Viridiplantae; phylum Streptophyta; class Magnoliopsida; order Malpighiales; family Salicaceae; genus Populus; species Populus alba x Populus glandulosa. The sequence continues at coordinate 36,021,897 of CM066143.1, forward strand.
AGTCTACTTTTTAGGTCATATATGGAGCTACAAGATAAGTTGGATGTGATTCTAATTGGGTTGAAAACTAGACATTTTAACTTTCTAACTATATATGGTAGGTTTGCTAATTTATCCAGAAGAGAGAGAACAACGTGTTTGAAGTTGGATCTAAAATTTGTGATCAAAGTGTGGAAAAAAATGGTTTTCTAAAGAGTTATAGATTTCATTCACTACAAGGAGTTCTTAATGCTATTTAGAAATTATGTGGCAGCCTTTGGCTTACTTATTTTACATGAATTCCATAACAAACAAGAAGAATTAATTGATCATAAATTAATTCTTATTTTATAAGGCATTAAGGCTTTTGTTCAGCAACGATTCTTCAACAATTATTTATCTTGGATATTTTTCACTATCATATACGACAAGGGGTGGAAAATAATATTATACTATTTATTTATTTATTTTTATTATTTTAAACCTAATTTTAACTTGTTCATGCTTTATTTAAATTAAATGCAAGTCTGATCCATTAGTTTTAGAGTTTACCTATAAATATTCTTGTGTAAGGATTTTATTGAGTTTTGACAATAATAAGAAAACTGTTGTATATTGTGTGTGCTCTGCGTGTGGTAAGTGATTCTCATACTTTGATTCTTAATTGAATTACTCAAACTTATTGAATGTTTACCAATCTTCATGGTGTTTTTTATACTTATTCAAATCTTGATATAGGTGTAGGGTGGGGGTGGTCTTCTTTAAAGTCTTGGTTCTTCAGGATAAGGTCCCTGTTAGGTACAGCTCAAATTCAAACATGATCTTAGATTTACTGCGAGGAAATCAATTTGATTATGGGTTTGTAGATTCTTATAGCTATTATCATCTACATGGTCTTTATTAATGCTAACTTCTTCATATTTAAAATTTCTTGCATATATAATTATAAAAGGTTAAAAGCTTTTAAATGTCCCTTTATTTTTTATTTTGCACTATTTTATCTCCTTTACTTTTATTTGTCTTAATTCCATTTCTCTACGTTTAAATTCATCTTGGTTGGATCCTCATTTCATTGGAAGCCTTAGTTTCATAATAATCAATTAGTAACCTATCTAAGATGTTGATAAGTGTAAATAGTAGTTTATCTCTTCTCATTGATCATACTTAGTTGTTCATCACAGAACTTGGTCTATTCTGACTATTCTAACTTTGTTTTCATCAACACTTTCATATAGATGTTCTAATTGTTATGTGATAAGTATAAAAGGTTTAGGTAAGCATTTTATGCTAGTCTTTATAGGTAATAACTATCTTTTGCATTTTCTTAATGTTCTTGTTAGTTATCTCTATAACACCATTCATTTTCAGCCTACATAGGAAGGAGTTTAAGAGTTTAATCCTTCACTTCTTACAGAGTTTAAAAATCATTTTCCCATTGAAGTTTTGATCATTATTTTTTATCAGTGCATATGGTGAACCCATATCGGCATAGTAGGTCTTTCTCAATGAATCATCAAACTACATTTTAGGTTACACAAGTATAAAATGATGCTTCCACCCATTTGATGATGTAGTTGATTATTACTAGAATAAAGCGATGCTCATTGCATGCTTTAGGATTGACTAAACTGATAACATTTAGTTCCCATATAAAATACGGCTTAAAAGATACCATGTTAAACAAAGGTGTTGGAGGTATAATGATCTTGTCACCATATATTTTACCGTTATGACACTTCCTGATGTATTCAATGTAATTCCTTTTCATAGTCATCCAAAAGTTTCCTGATCACTATAATCTTGTTATCTTTTTTTTTTTTTTTTAGAAACTACCACTATGTTTAACACCTATTAAGGACATTCAGCTACTTAAAAGCCTAACCTTTTTTTTTTTTACACAACTTTTTCTTAACTTTGATCAATATGTCTAACCTTATTCTTCTTAGCTCCTACTTCACCAGCTTGCAGCCTTGCATTAATGGTAGTTTATGTATCACGATATCTATATCTAAACATAGCATATCTATGCAGAACCATGCAAACATATTTGTATATTATTTTAACAAGATAGCCAAGTTATGTTTCTTAGTAGAGATTAGAGTCCTAACTTTTAGTTCTTTATTATCTTCATCAATGTCTATATTTACTAATTCTAACTCTTCTTGATTTAGTTTTAAAAGCACACTCCGATTGTTACACTACCATAGTAAAATCTTTAAAGTCACCCTGTTTCTATTCTTTCTTATCCATTGCAATTAAAGTTTCATCAAAACTAGGTCAAATATGCCCAATACAATGATTTTAAAATTTTAAAGATTGACCATTTTAAAGATTCTTGAAACTAAAAAGTGTAGGGAATAAACAAATAATAAAGAAAGAAATGACAAGTATAAATAAATGATATAATAAGGCATGAGTTTTAGATAAAAACTAATGATCTCATTAATATAAAAATAAACTAAGTTCAACATAAAGATAGTGATATGATCAAAACAACATCAAAAATTCCATTGCAAGTTCTAATTAGGTCAATTACAAGGTTAAAGGCAATGAAACTTATAAATGCATTTAATGAGTTTATTTATAATATTTGAGCCAGGATGAATTTCAAGGATGCATTAACAAGTGAAGATAAGAGCTTAGTTAATTTAATTGTTTCACAAAAAAGGCCTGATCCATCACGTCCTAGGCTTATTTAAATTTAAAATCATGGGCTTTTATTAAAGAAGGCTTGCAAAATTATTGAAGAAATTTAATCAAAGAAGTTTTCTTGTTTGATTAAAATACCAAGTAGCAACAATATATCTAATTGGCCAAGAATTCTTTTCAAACAATGATTTTATTCTATATCTGATTTTCATAGTTTATCATGGGTGGCAATTATGGTTTAACATTTCATGTTTATGATTCTCCTAGTATATTTTGATTTTTGTTAATATTTGAAAGAAATAAGTAAATAAATATTAACTTTATTTTTATACTGAGTTTTTACATGCAAGATTTATTCGTGATCTCATTTAGAGTCCTAGGTTAATATTGCATGCATTTATATAGTGGTTGTCTAGTTTCTAACCCTAAGTTTACATTTACCATGGATCTAATTTTTAAAAATACCTTTAAAGACATTAAAAAAAAAAAAACCAACTACAACTCATTAGAGCTGAAGAGATTGACCTTTCTAGAAGAGTTAAGTCCATAGACCAACTTTTCTAACCCTTAAAGACATTTAAAAAAAAGAAAAAAAACAACTACAACTCCAGGAATAACCATCATTACTATTAAACGCCAGTTCACCCAAGATATTGCTAATATAACCATAATCACGGTCACTTTATTTATGAGGATCCTGATGATCGAGCTATAAAACATATCAAAAAAAAAACATGAACTTTTGATTATCATCTTGATCCATGGATTTTAACTAGGTGGATTCACTACATGGATCATTTCTTTAATTGGTATAACTTGTCTAAAAATCAAAATGTAGGGTTTGTCAAGATGAAATTTAATGGTGCCACCCAAATTCATTAGAAAAGAGTTAAAGAATATTTAGCTAGGAAAGGTGAACCCATTATTATTGATTGGGTTGAAATGAAGCAGAAGCTATAAGAGAAATGCCTACATCGACCTTATAAAAGGAAATCATTTAGACTAATAAAATAATCATAAACAATGAAATAAGTTTGTCAAAAAATATATGGCATAGTTTGATAAGTATAGGATGAGATGAGTTATAAGGGAAGATGTAGTAATGACTCCGAGTAAGTTTTATAAGGGTTTAAATGATAATCTTATAAGAAATTATTATACTTCAAGATGTGTCTATCCTTAACCAAGCTTATACCTTAGTGCAAGACTGCAAGTTGATAATGAAGAGTTAGTTGATCAAAAGTCAAGAACCCCATAGTATCCCTATTAGGTCTCCTTTTAGAAATAATAATTATTTATCAGGTGTTTCACCACGTAAATCTAATTCCGATATTGCCTATCTTTCTAAGGAAAACAAGGGTAAAGGTGTTCTCAATGAAGTGTATAAAATAAATTCAAGGGTTTAATGTTTTAAATATTATAGTTTTGATTATTGCATAGTCAACTATACCAGCAAGAGCTAGTTTATTAAAGAGTAGGAGAATATTCGTAAAGAGGATAACTATAGTGATCAAGTATATGAACCCGGTTTCAAGAATTTTTAGGATCTAGATGAGTAGAATAAAGATAGTCCTAATTTATTAGGATAATTTTTTTTTAATCTTTATTCACTTAAATTGAGCAAAACAATATAGGATTTGGGACAACTAGATTGAGTGTAGTTAGATGTATCCTCACACAACCCTAAAAAAACTAAAGATTTAAAAAGGATTGATATATTTTTCACCTATATTAATATGGGGATAGAAACTATAAGTTCATTATAGATAGTGAGAGTTATATTAATACATTATTTTATGATAATGTAACTTGTTTAGGCCTAAATTTTGTTCCTAACTCTATGCCATATATTGTCTTATGTGTTAAAAACACTTTAATTGTAATCAACTAAAGATGTATTTTTCTTATTAAATTCCTAGACTACCATGATACGATTTAATATGATGCACTTCTAATTGATATAGAGCACATTATTTTAGGTAGGTCTTGTAATATGATCTAGACTTCATCATTTTTTGTCTATCAAACTCTTGTTCTTTCACTTTTAAAGGTAAAAAGATATAATAAATTGGGTTACCACCAAAGCCTGGTGATAATAAGAAGGTAAAAAAAAATGAAATAAAAAATAACTTTTTTGTGATTTTGTGATTTTAACATGACATTTGAGTGAGATAGGTAATTATGAATATGTCATTCCAGTTATTTGGTTATAATATATTGATGGTTAGTGATCTTTAAAATAGCCATGAGAAAAGGTTTAGTAAACAAGTTTGGATTAGAAATATATTAAATAGGTTAAAAGGATACATATCTAACCATTTCCGTAATTAACAGGTGACAAGAGCACTAAAATAAAATATTAACAAATAATTAATATATAAATCTTTAAAATAGCAATGAGAATAGGTTTAGTAAACAAGTTTGGATTTGAAATATGTTAAATAGGCTAAATGGATACATATCTAAACATTTTTGTCCTTAACTAATGATAAGGGCACTTGAAACAAATACATTAAAAAAATTGAACATATAAATTCTTTTTACATTATTAATCTCTCCCATTATTATATTCTATTAAATTATAACATAAATTGGTGAGGTGATTGAAGTTAAATTGGTAATTGCATGGTGTCCCGTGTTTTAAATAAGAATAAAATGTGTTGGCATATTTTATTTAAAATAACATACTTTTTTCTGAAGAGTTTTTTTTTTATTATTATTATTGGAATTGAATTTGAAGTATTATTTTTAGTAAAAGATTCTTTTCTTGGTAAAGGAAAGATATCATGTTGCTAGTGTTATTAGAATATATATATATATATTGTGGCTAATTTATGTATTCTTCCAACATTGATGATGTGTAGCGGCATCTAAAAATCTTGTTGTGGAATTATTTGATGCTCGTCGTGGTAGGTTTAGTGAAAAAGTTTGCCTTCTTACGTGGATTTTCACAATAGTTTGTGAGGCCTAATAGTTTTTTTGGGTAAAAAGTTTTTTTTTTAATTAGTAATTGTAATACACAATTAGTTTTCTTACGTGGTTAGAATGATAAGCATGTGTTTTCTCTTGCATGAGAGATATGGTGTAAAAAGGAGTTGAGCTCCACCCTCCTTGCTCCTCTTAATTTTTCCAACAAAACAAACCCTATTTTTTCTTGGGTCTCATGAATTGATTTTGGGATATTATTTATTGATAATATTCTTAGTAGAATCATCCCCAACATCAGAGCTCTTTTTAGCTAAAAACACCAGAAAGTGGGGATCAGAGCAGCGTTTAGAAATTTAGGAGGAGCATCAACGTTCTTGGCTTAGTAGTGATCAAAGCATATGGAAAGGCAATGCCGAAAGACAAAGCCGCCGTATAGATCCTCAAGAAAAGCAGACAAATTCCTTAAAAAATTATTGTCTCGTGACTGTGATTACTTTCAGTTCCAGTCCTAAATATTCTTACCTTGCTCTCTGCCACTTCCCGCAATTTGGAGAAAAAGAATTCTATATTATCCCATTAGTCATCTTTGGATCACGAGAAACACTCTAAAGTCATGGTGTTCATGACAAGAGGCTGCCTGCTTTCATCCATGTCATCTGAGCTTACTTTCATGGCAGAATCCCTCTCAACTTTCCAACTTGTGCTGTGTGAAATTAAGCTCTCTTGCTTTCCTGTTATTACCGTTGTTCATTAATTTCTTCTTAAGCTAGAGCAGGTCCCACGATCACTGGAGACAGATCACATATGTCCGTATGTACAGGTTTACAAGTTTGTAACGTGTCAATTTACTAATACTTTAATCATTATGCCAATAAAGATAATAATATCATGTCCAATAATTTTAAAAAAGAATATAGAGACCCAAAATCAATCTAAACAAGTCCCAATAGGATCCATACACATGATATTTGGAAACAATTCTCCAGGAAATGGAGATGGAAAAACATAAAAACCGCGAGAAAAAGGCACTTGCTTCTGTAAAAGGAAAGTAGACTCTTAGGAATCGTTGTTGTATTTCCCAATTGGAGATTCGAGAAAAAAGCTGAATAAAGAGCAAGAAGTTGCTTCAACATGAAACAATGGATACCCACAAAAGACTAACATCACATTCTCAAGCAACCGCCGATATATACCAATATCAATATTAACTTCACTACGCAACAATATAATACTAGCTAGCACCTCAATTATTGTTACACGAGAGAAACAGAGATACCATGGAGGGATTTGTAGCTCAAAATCTTTGCAATGGTAGCAGAGAAGTGAGGATTCAGGCTGCCACTCAACTTGGAAACCTTAATCCTAAGCAAAGGCATAAGTTGGCTGAACGAGGGGTCATTGCTCCTTTGATTTCAATGCTTCAGTCTCAAGATTATGAAGCCATTGAAGCTGCTCTCTTTGCTTTGCTCAGCCTCGCCTTTGGCAATGAAAGGTTAGTCTATCGTTCCCTTTCAATTCGTTTCAAATTTATTTGTCCAATGTATATTGAGTGTGGTGCACAAACAAAAGAGATATATAACCTTTATCTGCGTACCAAATAGAATGTCGCCTGCTTGCTATAAAAAGCTCAACGCTTTTGTAGGCAAATTCTCTTTATTTGCTTGTAGGGAACAACAGTGTGAGTATGTGCTCTTTGTTGATTGCATTTTGGCCCTGCCAGAATGACGAAACTGCACTAGTAGCAGAAAATTAGACACAGTAGTCTTCTTGATGGGAACAACAAAATGTAGCGGAATCAGGAGAAAAGATTTTGATAGATGATTAAACTTGATAATTTTCCAGAAACAAGATCCGAATCGTGAAATTGGGGGTGATACCTGTGCTGCTTGAGCTCCTCCAAAGCCAAAACGAGTCGCTGACGGAACTCATAATAGCAGCTTTCCTGGTCATCTCTTCTTGTGGGGCGAACAAGCTCGCAATCGCGGCTTCGGGGGCTATCTCTGTCCTTGTTAAGATCCTCGGAGGAGAATATGATGACACAGACAGCATTAGCATGCAGGCCAAACTTGACGCTGTGGCAACTCTTCACAATCTCTCAAGTTGCCATCAGATTATTCCATCAATGGTTTCCTCTGGTATAGTTTTTACCTTGCTTCAACTTATTCACAGCCACGAAAAGTCCTCGGAGTTGGTTGACAAGGCAATGGCACTTCTTGAAGATATCATTGCTTCATCAGAGAACGCACTGGCTCAAACTTCTGGTGCAGGAGATGCAATTCGGGCATTCGTAGAAACAATTGAAGAGGGTACTCCCCAATGCAAAGAGCATGCAGTGGGAATTCTCCTCCTCATCTGCCAGAGCTGCAGAGATAAGTACAGAGGGCTGATTTTAAGGGAAGGCGTGATTCCAGGGCTGCTTCAGTTGAGTGTGGATGGAACATGGAGGGCTAAGGAGAAAGCTAAACAGCTATTGCTGCTTTTGAGGGACTGTACAAGCTATCGGTCAAGAGCTAAACAATCAAAGCGTGAGCTTGTGGAGCAGATTATGCAAGAAATTGATGCAGAGGGAGAGAAAGTAATGGGAACAAAAGCACTTAGGCTAGTAGAGGATATGATTGCAAAGCTCAGTACATGATATGTAATTGATTCTTTATACATTGTCAGGGTTTTGATTTAGGTATGCTTAGTTGTAGGGAGATTGGGAATTCTGTGTATATATATTTGGGGCATTGATTGGCTCATGAACCGAGCGCTTTACTATTACTTTCTATGTGGCAAAATATTTTATTGCAGCCTTCTTCCAATATTTGAACTTCTGTTGATTGCCTTGTTTAATGTTGAGAGTGAAGAAATGAGGAAAGGGATTCATGCTTGTGGATCTTAAAAACCCAAAACTTGAAATTTTAACCGATGGAAATCCACAATGAGCTTGAAAATATCCTAAGAACTCAACTACAGCATTTTACCCAAACTAAAAATGAAAAGTATATATATCCCTGACAATCCAAAGGTGAGCATCGATGCCAAAGAGAAATTGATTAAATAAAAGTTATTTCAGGCAAAAACTGGAACTTCATGGGCATGCCTCATGCTCTGGAGGCTGCATCCGAAGCGGAGAGCTGGATCTCAGATGGCTTCACATCTTGACTACCACGTTTAGGAGTAGATTTGTAGTAGAAGGCGTAAAGGACGAGCTGGAGAAAACCAAAGAAAGCTCCAATACCATTGCTGACCTGCAAAGACCAAGTTGATTCGTGTAGTTAATTAGGTCAATTTCGTTTATGATTCAGACCAGCCTAGCCATCCATATCAAGAACACTTGCAGATATTGAATATTTACCAGCATGAAGATATCGAATCTGATGAGAGCATAAGCTGTCCAGACGCAGCCATTAAGGAAGTTGGCCAATGAAAGGGACAGTGGCATGAATTCCACACTCTTTGTGGTCACAACCTTTTTCTGTGGATATGTATTAAAGCACAGAGTGTTAGAGAGGAAAAAAATGTTGAAGAGAGACTTACGACTATAGTGAGAGGTGAAATTGGATGTGAAGAGAGACTTACGACTATAGTAAGAGGTGAAGCGTACATCAAAATGTTGAAGATGTCACAGAAAACTCCCACAAAAAGAGTTCTTCTCGCATGAGTGTGGAAAGCTAGAAAAGTGGTTGCAACAATGGCTGCCATAAAGATTACTTCGCCAAAAAGCACAAGAAAAACCTTCTTCTGGCAAAAGAGAAAGAGGAAGAAAGAAAAACGTCACCACCTGATGAAGATTAGAAGCCAAGACTTGAAAAGGGAAAAATCTGTAACTTACCCGCCCCTTATTCTGCGTGTCAAAAACGCAAAATATGCTCAAGTAGATCAACTCAAATACAAGACCAACACTGTTAATGGTCACAACAAGAGTGCTGTCTGGTTTAACTACCGGCAGCCCGTAGAGAATCCAGAACAAGCAGTTCAACACCGTCGCAGCATAAGGATAAGGTTGAAACTCTTCCACGTCTTTCTTCTTACAAATGCGATAAAATGTTGGACTGCATCCAATGTTTTGTCGAACAAATGTTAACCCATCGAGCAGATAGAGAAAATCACACGACCAAACTATGCAAACTAACCCAATCAAAACGCAGCTGACGACTATATTGTCTACCATACATATACATATCACTGCTGGCGTTTGTCATGTTAATAAAACAGCAAAAAACAAAAAAAACAAAAAAAGTTCTTGTGTGTGTCTGTGTGGAAGGTGGTATCGATGGTGCTGGGCTCAGAATGGTTCCTGTATATTGCTTTGAAAAATGATTTGCAAATCTCTCAATTTCTGAAACTCAATATTGAAAATACTTTGCATACATGCATGCAATATAAATGGACTTGAATGTATGATCGTAATGATATTTACACTAATACATGCGCGTATAAATACATTGAAAATGCATATAATAAATGGACATGGATGGTCTGAGATGTTACACTGGAGATAAAAATAGGCCAAAGGAGATGACATTCCCTGCATAAAAAAAAAAAAAAAAAAAACAAACGTTACAAAAAGGAGAATATATCTTCATGGGAAATCGTGTTTTCCTTGAAGAAAATAAAATTTGCAATATAAATTCCTAATCTTTCCCAAAAAAAAACCATGAATGCGTGAGGTAATTAATTAAGTACACAGAGTAATTAAGGGCCTTCCCCTTCCCCTTCCCTAGACAATCTTGCCAGATTCTCCATTAATTAATATCTTTATTAGAATGAAGGAAAAGAAACACGAATCAAAGGTCAAATTGTGTTCATGATTTTTGTACCTATTTTATATCTTTTTCAAAATTAATCTCCAAACTATGCAATGAGTTTTATTTTTTTGTAAGTTAATCACCACTGGGACGTATAAACAATGCCCGTTAAAGACCTTAAAGTAGATTCATAAAACGTTACAAGGGAAAAAGAAAGGTAAAGACAAGAACATATATATGTAATGTGTATCAGAAAAAACGGACGTCGACAGAAAAGCTTTTATTCCTAAGAACAAAACATCAAATCTGTATGAGAAGCATGTCAAACAGAAGAGAAACCGTAAAACCCTAGCTAGTTTTCGAGAAATCAATCTGAGAAAGTTGTATACTCAGATGGAGTGGCAGAAAGGTTGCAGAAGGTTGAAGAAAGAAAATATACCGATAATCCCAACAACGTTACGAGCAGCTTCAGCAGACACCATCTTAGCAGATCAACAATCTCAGGGAGACTTTATCAGAGATAGAGAAGAGGATGCACACATACATATATATATAGAGAGAGAGAGATCGGAGGCGGGCCTAGTTGATGAGTTTTACGTGTAGTGAATAACTGACAGGATAAGATGATCTCATGATTTTCGTTGTAGTTCAAAAAATTAAATATCCATCAAGGAAATTGTTAGATTAAATTATATTCTATATATATCCATGGATTTATTAGAGAGATATTTAGGAGTGTCTATATACACTCCTTCCTTCCCAATTAAGAATATCTCTCTAATAAATCCATTAATTTATATTTCTCCCCCTTCACGTCATTAATTAATTTTCTCTGCTGGATAAACACGATAAAAGCATTGTGATTACAGTATAGGAATCGATTTTATTCTATATATATGTATATGTATGTATATAGGAATCAATGTATAGATATGTATGTATGTATATGTATATGTATATCTATAAGTATGTATATGTATATCTATAAGTACGTATATGTATATGTATGTATTCCTTCGTTCCCGAGAATTTCTCAAATAAATCCATTTATATTTTCTACCCTTCACGATAAAAGCGTTGTGATTAGGAGATAGGAAAGTTGACGAATTCTCTGGCACGGAATGGTCATGACTCATGAGTAGACGATTAAAACATACTTCATATGTGTTAAGAGGATTATCATAATTAATTAACCTTTTACACCAATTAAGAAATTAATTAATAATTTTACTCTTGGGATTTGTTTAACAATTGAATGCAGTTATTAGGATATTAAAATCTAATTGAAAATCACCATCCAATGTTTAGGTATTGATTTATTATAAGAAGGTATCATCTCGTTTTCCATGTCTAAATATAAACTATTGAATTCAAATATATTGCATAATAAAATAAAATAAATAAATAAAAAAACTCAAGTCCTTATATTTTATGGTTAGTATTTCATAACTATATTTTTTTCAATACATAAATTATTTTTTTCAATATGTAAATTTAATAATAACACATGCTAAAAGTAAAATAAACTTTTTATATTTTATTTTAGATTGTCTATCATCAATTAAAGTACACGACAGACAAACAATCACTTTATCTTATTCAATGTTTGGGTAATTGATTCCATATAAAAAAGAAGTATCCTCTCGTTTTCCACATCTAAATGTAAATCATTGAATTCAAATCTAATGGATATATTGCATGATAAAAATAAAAAAAAAACAAAAAAAAAAACAAGTCCTTATATTTTATGGTTAGTGCTTAATAACTAATTTTTTATTATTATTTTCCATACTCAAATTATTTTTTTAATATATAAATTTGATAATAACATATTAGGAGTAAAATAAACTTTTTATATTTTATTTTATATTTTTTATCATCAACTAAAGTATAGGACATAAAACAATCACTTTATTTTATACAGTATTACTAAAAATAATTTTATCTGTATTTTATATTTTGTTTTGTCTTTTCTATCTTTATTGTTTCTATCTTTTTTTTTTCTAGGATAATAACTAAACACTATTATGATATTTATTATATTTCAACCTAAACTAAATCCTTCATCAACACATAAAATAACAATAATTTAACACTATCTATATTTTTTAATTTCTCTAACCTAATTCGAATTATCTAGCGAGATTTAGAGTTATGATATAAATGACTATAAGAGCCATTGCCTACTCAAGTAAATTCAAACTTTAATAATGATAGTTTTCTATTTGAATTTTGTTCTTGATTTAGATAGTTGTTTTAATAATAAGATTTTTCTAAAATATTCATGATGAAATTATAGGTTAAGAAATCCTCTAATTCTCTTAGAGAAATAACTTCTAAAACTCTTGTACCAAATTTTGCCATTTACCTTGGATTTTAACGAAGTGATGAGAAGATTTAGTCGCAGATTCACCTGGCGTGGACCGAAGAAGAGTCGTGGATATATATGGTAACTCTTATCAAAGTAACTTAGATCTTTAAGAAGTTATAATAGTACAAGAGCAAAACTATAAAAATGTCATTTACACCATTATTTTTTTCAATTAAGTCCTTTACTAATAAAATTACAAAATCAAGTGATATGATTTGTAATATTTTAAAAAATCAATAAAAAATTTAAATTTAAATTGAATGTTTATAAAAATGTAGAATACATTACTTATACATTGAATTAATTATTGTGTTTTTTAGTTTCCTTGTTTTTAATTCATTTCAATTAATAAACAAATAAATATTAATTGATGAACACGTGTGTTTGAATAAGGTATGTGCTGTATAAAATGTCTCCTGAACGCCTAACAAGGAAATAATTCAAAATATTGTATCATATAAAATGTATCCTGAGCTAACAAGGAAGCAATTCAAAATATTAAAATATTACACACACACACAATGTAGTAATTGTGAAAGAAATACTTTGGAAAGAAACTCCATTAGTCATAATAGTAATAGGAGTCAACTAAATCCCAACAGTAGAAGGCCGTTTTACTTTGTTTTTGTTAAAAATAACTTGGTTTTATATATCTTTAGAATGTATATGAATCCCTCGATAGGATTTTAAGTTAATTTATAATATAAAAAAATAAAATGTTAGTATTATAGATGTATTTTTTAGTATCATAAAATTTTGTATTGAAAAATGAAAAGATGATGTTTGCACTTTCTAAAATAAAATGAAAAATAAATGAACTAATAAATTCTAAAAAATATTGTGAACTCTAATTAAAGACTAAAATGAAAAGTTGACCAGCTTCCTATCAAGAAGCAAAACATAAATATCCATGCAAATATTTTATCTTTGATTGTCTTTTTTGTTTTGTTTTAAAGGTTTTCTTTTATATATTTTGGATGTTAATTAGGATCACTGAGTACATGTGATTTTTATTCTTGTAAATGAATCATGCAAATACAAATGATCTATCTAAAATTTAATAGGAAAAAAATTCAAAGATAAATTACAATTATCTCTTTAAAGAATTATGAAATTATAGAAACAATCTAAAAAATTAATTACTATTTAAAAATACTAAACTAAACAATTTAAAAGAATGTGAGAGACGATAATAACCAAAAACTAAGTTGAAAAAATATGATCATATATATATATATATATATATATATATATATATATATATATATAATAGAGGTCATGCCTGAGCACCTGGCTTTATTAATTTTTTTCAAAAAAATAATTGACTAACACATTATCCCCTCAAGGGTTTTGTTTAAATAAAACAAACGACAATTCATTCGCCTGGAAAAACGACATGTCATTCACAAGGATATTTTTCAATCGCTGTGTTATCCGCTCAAGGGTTTTTTAAATAGAACAAATGACATAATGTTCACTTGTGCAAATGATATGTTATTTGTGTGAATATTTTTTAGTTATCTCTTGTGATCAAAATATCAAGGTCCGAGTTTCTGGATCCAAATACTCAAATTTCAATATTTTTTTCTCCTATAGACATTTTAGAAACCTTAATAAACTCACTTCTAACCATAAAATACACTCTAATGACATTGGAAACCAATCTCTAACAAAATAATAAAAAAAAATCAAAAACTTAACAAGTCTAGATTTGTTTTCTTTTTTTTGCAAGTCTGAAAAAGAAAACCACCCTCATTGAGCTCGATTCTCTAAGATGAACCAATTGACACACCAAGATCGGTCTTTTTATGTTTGGAATATAGTTTGCCAAACCATTTCTCTTTCCTTTCTCTTTTCCGATGAGTTTATATCCCATCTCTCAACACTTGATGACTGAAACATTAGAAAATAAAGTTTAGGATTGGAACATAAAATCATAAAACAAAAAGGACTAAATATATATAAATCAAAACTTCAAAGAACAAATTAAAGATTTCCATGCTTTTTGATTAGTGGGAATGAAAAATAGCTATGTTTTTTGTGTTAGTTTTTGTTCTTGTTCTTTTTATTTATTTTTTTTGCTATAATCTAAAATTATATTCTATAATATTGATCTTCAATTTAACATCAGGATATTCTCCAACACTTCACATATATGAGATCATGGAAAGAAAAACAAATCCAAACACATAAAATATGTAGCAAAGAGAACATACTCTTATTGCTAAAACAATATACAAAGTATATTATTTTTTAATATTTTTGCAAATATGACTTGCTATATAAAAGTGGTTATAAGTTATAGCAAAAAAGGTGTAGTAACTAGCAATGTTATTAGACTCTATCTAGCCTAAAGGGTCGATCAAAGACTTGGCTTGGGCTGGGTTTTAAAAAAAAATCAAGTGGGAGTTTACCTGATTAAACCCATGTGACCCAAGAGTCCAACTCATGACTTAGTTAACCTAGTTAAAACCTAAATTGACTTAAAAAAAAAATATTTTTAAAATGATATTGTTTTAACTTTTTTTAAAAATAGAACATCATTTTTACTAATTCAAGTTAACTTACCCAACCTGAAACTCGGGCCTTAAACTGAGTTTAATAACTTTGTTAAAGAGAACTGATAAAGGCTCATTTGTGGATGTCGATAAAATGGTTTTATAGTGGTTTTTAGAAGGATTTGATGGTTCGTGGATATAGGTAGACATGGATAGACGAGGACAAGTTGTGTCCATAGATTAAGGTAGAGATGAGCAGTGAAGAAGGGTGGGTATAAATTGAGTGAGATAAAGATGGACGACAATAGAGAGGAGTGGTGGTTATATAATGAGGTGGATATGGATTTGATGGTAAATTAATGTTTATTTCTTGATTTAAATATAGTTGTTTTTAAAAGGTAAAATGTGCATAATGTGTACAATAATAGCAAAAATACAAACAAGGCCAAAGAAAGATGGCACCCATGTCGATAGTGGCAAAAATTGACAGGCAGTTTGCAAAATAGTTTATACAATAACAAATTCATGTTGACCTCAACATTGGCATAATCAATGGGCTATCAAAGCCAGACATAAACATGTTAGTGTTTACAATATAGGTATGGCAATTACAACAGAATATTGGGTGGTTATGGTGGTTATAAGCATGACTAATATGAGAACATGATCAGATCATAGAAGTATGGTTAGACAAACATGAGGCATGACTGGAAATGCTTTTGATACCACTAGGTTCATTGAGAATTAGAGGCAAATTGCCCAATTAATATTGAAAATAGAGGAAAGGTTTCCTTTGTAACTTCCACATAGTCCTTTGATTCTGAATATAAATGATATATCTGAGGATAACAAATTGTTTAATTTTCTATGAGGACTCCAATCATAAGAACAAATAGAGTTAAAGAGAAAGAAAGTTTCTGACTTGTCATCTACAATTATTGTTGTTAATGGACTAGTAGATTTTATAGCAGAGGTCAACATGGGGAATGTTGGAAATTTTGGAGTTTTTTATAAACCTTAGAAGAAGAAGGAGAAGAAGAAGAAGAAAAAGAAATTTGGTGGAAAGAAACCTAAACATGTTAATGGTAATGGATAGCCAAAATTCCTTCCTTGCTCTTGGGTTCCTCCTCGCTCCACTTTTCTCTCCTTATGCCCAATCCCGCCCAACTAACCAGCACACCTTCACGAACCCATGTGTCCCATTTCGGGGAGTCAGTCCTTTGATTTGCTAGATAAAGGGATAGAGATCACGCACTCAATCTATCTCATATCGAACCACTTCGCTAGTCAAAATTGGTCACATTCAGACATCTTTTGGCTACTCCCTCCACTTATGGCCCAATTGTAACCTTTAACCCCCTCTCTCTTTTGACTTTCTAACAGAAATGCTTTTTTTCTCAAACCCTTCCATCCACCAAGTGGAAAGGAAAAGGTAAGGGTTTAAAGCCAAATTTGCACTACTTTACTTGTAAAGAGAATCACTTTTTAAAGGATTTTCAAAAGAAGGGACAACTCGACGCTATCTCAAATAGAGGATGGTGTTGAAGAAACAACATATGCAAATATAATATGTGTGTTGAGTGGCTAAGTTGAGGTATTTGGTAAAGGATTCAGCCTAATCGAGGGGGATTTGGTTTTGCCTTATTGCCTTAGACAAGGTACAATTGGGAGAGTTTTGTGCATCTTAGTGAAACAAACATAACTTTGTGAAGAAAACATAATTAGTTGTTATACGATGGACAGGTAAACAACAACGTTGTCTCATTTGCATACTTATAGGTTACATGTCTAGTTTGGAGAGTTGGGTGAATTTATAGGGGTTCATTTGATTTTTTTTTATAAATCTTTGTATGGTGTTATTTATTAAAAAAAAAAGGATGGGATCCTATAATACTTATGGTAAGTGTCTAAATTTAATAAAGTAGACTTATGGTTGAATGGGTTGGCATGTTGAATTGTCAAGAGAATGAGCTTTGTTTATATGTAACTTGGGGAAGTTGCATATGAATTTCTGGAGACAAGGCAGTATGTGACAATGTTACAGCTTTCTCTTTGTCCATAAGAGATCGTGGGTTTGGTCTCGATAGTTTGGGATGGTCTTAAAGTATGGTTTGACTCTATTGGGAAATAAATAGGACCTAAAAAAAGCATAATTATAGCTTGGTTTGGAAATAATTTGACGATGTCATTGTCAAAGTTTTTGTTCATCATAAAATCAAGAGGTTGTAAGGAGACAAGGTGTTTAATAAGATGACACAAATCTGTGACAATGGACAAACATGGTGCAGAGATAGTCCATGCCTGGTCCGAAAAAGACTTTCAATTATTTTGGTAAAAAAGGTTTGTTAGGGGTCAAGTATACACGAGGAGCATAACAACAAGTTTTCCAAACAAAGCAATAGATGTTGACAGCCATATCGACAATGGTAAGAATTGACAAGTAGTTTGTACAATAGTTTGAGTAGCAATAGGTTCATACCAGCACAAAAGTGGGCATAGATGATGGGTTATCCAAGTTGGGTAGAAAACACAACAGTTTTGGCAATATAGGTATGGAAGTTATACAATAGTGTTGCAAGTGGCAATTATTGTAGAATAGTGGGTGGTTATAGCAGTTATAAGCATGACTAGTTATAGGAGAACATGGTTGGACACATATAAGGCTTAGTTGGAAATGCTTTTGTTGCCACTAAGTTCATGAGGACATAGAGAAAACTACTCCCTAGCTTTATAAAAAAAAAAAAGAAAAAAGACCACTATGTTTATAGAGGACAATGGAAGCAAACTACCCTATGTAATGCTAGAAATAGGGGAAAAGGTTTCTTTTATAACTTCTATGTAAGAGCTCTACAAATAGGATGCAATGCTCTATTGTGTAGCATATAAGCTTTATACAAGTTTTGTGCATAGCACACATATATATTTGTGTATATTTCTATGTTAAAAGTTAATAAGAGATTAGAAAATAGTTTCTGTAAATTTATTTGTGCGCTTTGTTTCCTTTCTACTTGTGAGTTTTCGCATGCTTACGACTTCTGAGGGTAGAGAAAGTTTATTATGTGGGGGGGGGGATTTAGTTGTAAGCAAACACGAGAAAAAAAAATTGAGGAAAGGATGAGTCTGATGGGATTAGGTTGTTCTATAAATGCTAGAATTTCAAGAGAGAAATTCATCCATGTAAAATGTAGATGGATTTAACGGTGATGTGTTTTTTATCTCAAGATAGACGTGATAACTATGAATGAGACTAAGGTATTTAGTGAGAGGTTTTTTTATTCAAGAATAAAAAGTGCCTTCTAATTAACTTGTGTAATGATATAAAAAAAAACTCTTTGTAGATGATTTTAATGTTGCATCCTTTAATGTATTCAAAGAAAAAAAAATTAAATGAAATTTAGGTTCTAGCCCGAATATTTAACCTAGAATGTCAATAAATGAAGCATGCTAGAGTGAGATTTAAAAACTAAATAAATAAATGTTAGAAAATTAAAAGAGGGGCTTAATCCTTTTCAATTAGCTTTATTTTAATATCATTAGAAATGAATTATGTAGAAAATAAAATATGAGAAAATTGTATTGATAGACAAAAATATTATTATGTATATAAAAAAATATAAATTGTTCAGGTAAAATCCAAAAGAAAAAAAATAGGTTTTCAAATGGGTAATTGATACTACTCTATCTAACTCAAAACTTGACCCAACAATTCTCACTTGACTTCGCGGCTTTCTATATCAATGATAGTCGACAAACTCCCTTTTACTATGTTTTTATGTTACTTTTAAAGTGTGTTTGGGACCAAAACATTGTTTATCAAAAAATTATAAATAATTCAAGTAAAATCTCAACAAAAAAAATATATCAAATGGGTAATTGATACTACTCCACCCAACTCAAAACTTAACCCACTAGTTCTCACTTGACTTCTCAATCTTCATTACCAATAACAGTCCACTGAATCCTCTCTACTATGTTCTTAGGTTATTTTTAGAGAGTATTTGGCATTGCGGTCAAAATATTATTTGTCCAAAATTTAAAATTTTTTTGTTTAAAATTTTTTTATTTATTTTTAGATTGTTTTTATATACTGATATTAAATATATTTTTAGTTTAAATAAATAAAATTAAAAAAATCATAACTACAATGTTAAACATGCTTAGGCTTGTTTTGGGAGTGGTTGCAGTTCCTTTTCAAAGTGTTTTTCATTCCGAAATGCATCAAAAAAGATGTTTTTTTTCATTTTAAAAAATATATTTTTAAGATCAATGCATTAAAATATCCGAAACATACTAAAAAAATTCAATTTTTTTTATTAAAAATTCAGATTGGCCTGTATTTTCAAAAACTAATAACCACACAGTTAGCCACGCTATCAAACAACCTTTAGTCCTCTAACTACACTTCTACCAGGCCACCAGCTCACCATATTCTCCTCGGGTAAAGGTTATCTCTCAGAGATTGAATCTGTCTTGGTTTTGGATTTGTGTATAAAAGTTTTTATACTAGATTCAACTCAAATGTTTTGATTTTGATTTCTCGGATCTAGTATGTTATTAATGCCACAACTATGATTCATTAAGGTAATCAAAATTTAATGATTTCTGAACGTAATGATGAAAGTCGAAACTTCCTTCCAATGTGAGTTAGAAATATGCTGCTGGCATGTAAATTTCATGCGGCCAAGTTCTGTGATTTTAGGTTCTATAAAATAAATTAAGAAAAATGAGAAGATACTAATAAAAAATTGACAATTCTAACAACTTTTTTTAAAAATAAATAATCATTTTTTTATGAAATTAAAACCAGTAAAAGATAATGCATATCCTCTTGTTTAAGTGTTGGGGGGGAAAAAAAAGTGTCTCATAGACAGAAGCATCTCCATTGCCTAACAAACCAACCAAACCTAAACCATAAGGATCCAACGGTCTGAATTAAGACTACACTGATGTTCTTATCAAAAATCGATATCACAAGGACGACCTCTAGCATCATTAAGCCCTTAAATTGACAAGACATATTCATTATTGAAGAGATGGTACGAATAGTTAATCTTAAAAATACAAACCCTTGGAGACCAATACTAGTTTCCTGGAACAAGCTTCCAGCATCACCACTCGAGTGAATGCCAAAGTTGAGAATTGTGCTTTATGTAGATTAAATCTATCGCAAGCCTCCAAGGAACCAGATCCCCTCGACAAAGAAAAAATAAAGATAAAAATAAAGCACCCTTAAAATATTTCCACCATTCAGCTGAACATTCACTGAATATTGTAACATTAACGTGTAGAAATCAAGAAAATGAAAAAACAATTGATAAAAAAAAGCACCCTTAAAATATTTCCAGCATTCAGCTGACCATTCACTGAATATTGTAACATTAACGTGTAGAGATCAAGAAAATGAAAAAAGGTGGGATCATGCTTCGCTCTTATCCTGCTAAAATTTGTGGATACTTCCCCACCCTGCTAAACAAGAATTATATATATATATATATATGCGCTAAAGAAGTGCGTGGTCTGGAGGCTTATTTTGTCAGTCATACTGCTTCTGTTGCCAAGAGGAAGGAAATTCACTCACGAGCATAGAATAGTGCATGGATTACAAGGCATGTTCTAGCCTGACCTTTTATAAAAGCTACAAGCCACTGCAATTGTCGCCACCGCTCCAACTACAGCAACTGCTGCAAGAACATCACTTTGCTCCAGTGATCCTATCCACCTTGATACTTTATCCAGCCCACACTTTCCATACCCTTCAATGTTCTCCACCAGTTTCTTTTCTTTAATTGTCTCCGAGCTTCCATCTCTGCAGCATGAAACGCCATTAGCACCCTGGCAACAGCTAGCCACATTGTCCTTCGTGGCCTCAGCGCTGTTTTCTTCATGCTTATTGCTCTTGGTCTTATCTTTTCCTTTTCGAAGCTTTTGTTCCCCAACTCTCTCGCCTTCTTCAGTTGATAACCCCATTTGGCCCCTGCATTTCAATTTAAAATTTTATGTTCTATCTTGTACTAATCATGCTCAAGATGTCAGTGAACCAATCAAATTTAGATATAAATAACAAAAAAGAAATATGAATTTCCAGTGAATTGCATGTGACAAATCAAGATTTCATGCATAAAGACAAGAGGAACTAAATTCACTAGCTCCAAGGAAGTTTAGCCAGCACATTGTGCAGCAGAAAGTTTAAGGAAGCAGGTAACCAATAAATGCAATATACACCCTTTCAATGAAAGCCACGTGCAAGCAACCGCATTACATTTATCACTTTTAATGCCTTAGTCTATTTTCACAACATGACAGGGATAAAAAAAAAAGTTTTAAAATACAGCTTAAAATTATAGGGAATGATTTCCAGAGAATCGATATCAGGAAGAAAGAAAAAAGATAAAAGAAAATGGATTTTGATTTGATTCAGAGAGGTAAGAACATGCTCTTAAAACCACTTCATCAACTAATGTCTGATAAGAAAGCTAAGGTGTCAACTAATTGTCTATTAATGAACAATTAAGGCCAGGAAACAATGGCCAACAATTTAGATTAAGAGCTGCGAGCACTCACATTGTAAAGTAATCATTGACTTTAGAAACAAGACATATATTTAAAAAGGTTTATAATATGGAACCCGATTAGTTTTAGTAAATAATGGGGTTAAAAGACATCGATGCATTGAGTCCATCCTAACTATTCCATTTACATTTGGTGCTCTCCGTTTGAGACACTGTTACTAATGAATGGCTGATATATTGGATGGTTGACATGTGTCCCGGTTGATTCATTTTGACCTAATCTACATTTTCTAATAAAATGAATAC
Organism: Populus alba x Populus glandulosa; assembly: GCA_033617975.1. Taxonomy (NCBI): domain Eukaryota; kingdom Viridiplantae; phylum Streptophyta; class Magnoliopsida; order Malpighiales; family Salicaceae; genus Populus; species Populus alba x Populus glandulosa. The sequence continues at coordinate 36,043,870 of CM066143.1, forward strand.
AATAATAATAATAATTTTCAAAAACAATTTTACAGTTAAAAAAGGAAGAGTAATTAAAAAAAAGATTAAAATTTAATAGTAAATCTCATTCTAAATAGAAAAAACAAATTTGAAACTTTACAAATAAAAATAAAAAACAGTTACATGAGAATTAAAACCTGATTGCAATTTAAGAACTCGTTGTTTTTTATCATAAAAAGAAAAGGAACAAATCGCGTTGAGAAGCTAGTAAAATGGGGTAGAGAAACTAAAAATCTAAACAACAAATAAGTTAAATGCTTAATAAAATACTGATTTATTAGATTAAAATAATTGAATTTAACACCTCGATTAAATGGAAAATAGAAAAACATGAAGCAATGCAAACCAAGTTAAATAAACATGCAGGTTATTCATTTTCCTTCTAATCAAACACAAAAACAAGAAAACATCAACAATCCAAAGATTTACAGGGGACAACCTTTTTCTACAAAATCTTGTTAGCATGCCAAAGAAGGATAAGATCATTGAGTTCTACACCTACACCAACAATAACAGCAGCAGCAGCTACATTTTTTCAAGCAAGAACAAGCATATTGAGTTTCTTCCCTCAACAAAGCCATTTTCACCATGATCTCTCCTTCCATATAAAACCATGTCTCATTTCTTTCCCAGTCTAGTTTCCCATTCCTAGAGTACACATAGCCCTCCTGTCATCTAAATTCTTAACCCAAAACCAAAACCAAAAGTCACCATAAGCATTTAAAGTCAGTGTTCAAACATTATCTACACCTGCATGTCTCTTAGATTTCTAAGTTCAGCTATAAAAATCTTAAATTAAAACAACAAATTAACAATCAAGTACCTATCAAATGTATAAACATTATAATTCATTTCATGTATCTTCACTTTTCCAAAATCAACTCGTACACCAGAGATAGAGTTCGCTGAGGTGCAAAGGGGGTTCAAAATCGAATGAGACGAAGTCTTCAAGCCCATCAATGGTACGACTAAGGAAATTGATTCAGTAGCTTTTTTGAAAAAATATATATTTTCCTTGGTTAATTTTACTATTTCTTATTTTTATTTTCCTATTCAGTATCATTATCCTTTTCTAGTTTTTTCTTTATAATGGGTAGTAATAGCTTTTTAACCTTTTAACAAGTGAGACATAGATAATAAAAATTGAATATTTTAGTTGTCTCCCAAAGTTATAGTGTCTCTTGGTCTTTGAGGGATTTGACTTGTAACAAAGTCTGTTATCCTTCACTCCCTTCTATGTCAAAAATGGCAGCCATGGCCAATGTTGGTGGATGGTGATTGGTGCGAGGATTTGGGTCAACTGAAAAAGGTAAAAATGTTCAGCTTTAGGTTTAGTGGTAGAGAAGTTGAGCAGGAACTTTATCTGTGATGGGGATTCTAATCTCAAATGGGTTTGGTTAACTAATATGGTAGGGCATTTAATCTCAATTACTTTTACTGTTTCTTAATTTTAAAATTGTTTTGAAAACTGGATATTTATGTTCATGTCAAAATTTCTTTTTTGAAAACGAATGTTGAATAAATAGGGGGTATTATAACACCTCTGCCATTCCTAGGTAATGGCATCTTAAATGGAGGGCTCCAATAGTAAATGGAAAAGACAGTAGAGGGACTTAATGCCTCAAATTGGTAGTGCAGGGACTTGCTTAATCAAACTAACATAGTATAGGGACCACGCATGTAATTAACCCATAAATAGTGAACACATTGACAGCACCTAGAAAGAAAATAGAGATCAACAATACAAGTATAATGCCAGAAGACAAACCTCCAAATTCGTTCTATAACTATTCCCTTCTCAATATGCTGATCCAATATTTCAGGCACATCTTCAGGAGTAACATAGCCATACCTGTAAGATTCGAGCATTTTAGATATCCTTCAAACTGCACCATGACAAGTCAAGAAGAAACAAGGCAAAAAATTACCAATGACCCATGGTTTTTCCCTCTGAATTCGGACTATAGATTATCAGGTTCCCAGCATATTTATGCCCCCCAACATGAGAACAGGCACTAACAAAAACTTTGTCCTTCAACCCTCGAGACTCAATTCCCTCTTTGAGCTTTTCAATAAGAACTGGTCCACAAACACCACATCTCTTATCACGACTACCATGAGCGCACACAAATACATGTGTACCTGTCAACACCTCCTGCACCCCGGAGGCCCATGGTTTGCCACTCACGAGTACATCATCAACAAAACCATCGACATCAGAGGCCTTCAAATCCCTTTGATATGAAAAATACAAAATCTTGAAATCAACAAATTTAACATCTAAAGATATAGCAACTTATAATCTTTTCTTATATGATGTTACTTTTCGAGCAAGCATCAGAATCACACCAAGCTAAAAACAAAAACAAAATAAGGCAACATCATCTCAAATACCATTGGTTTTTTGCTAAATAGAGAATATCAATAATAACTCACTTAAAGCAATAATTTCAGTAAACCAAAACGAGAGCGTAACTCAGTAAAGCCTAATCAAATTCCCAGAATTCAAAATAAAAAATTAAGTCATCAAATCTTGTTGGTAAGCCAGCATGCACACAACACAGCTGGAACTCAAGTCTCCAACAAATAGACCAGCGAATCTTTGAAATTCACTGGTGATTCATCATTTCAGCTCCTTCTCAGACTAAACACTGAAACATCATTGGATTTTCAAGACAAGTTCTTTCCCCACAATGGAAATATCAAGACATACCCTACTTCCTTAATTTGCTATCATTTCTTTTGATCATTTAACAAGAAAACTAGTAACAATCATAGCTGTGATGCTCATAAACTATCGCATATCACAAAAATCTATCATAATCAGAATTAATCCTAAAAAAAAAAAAGTCAACTCCAGAAGAAGCAGACTGCAAAGTCTTCTACAATAATAAACTTTAAAAAACCTGTAATAACATATCAATCTCAATCTCCATCAAAATTAAATTCTCAAGAGAAATGAAAAGAAAATTGACTTACTTGTATTTAATCATGTCAGGAAATATCAAAACATCTCCGTTCTCAAACTCGCTTCCTTCTCCTCCTTCGCAGATCGTCACCTTCGTCTATCAATCAAAATTATTAATAAATAATTAAAAAAAAAACTCTTAAAAAGAAGATGAACTTACCTTGACAGTGATGTCGTCTTTGCGAGTTTTCAAAGCGGTGGATACGAGTTTCGGTAGATCATCTTCCTCAACATGAGGTAGCCACGCATCAGGGTTCTTGAAGCAAAGGAACACGTGTCTGTCATAAGGACCAACAGTTCCAGCGAGGTTTAACTTGTACATCTCCGATCGATTGAACCCGTAATTGGCGTCGGCGTCCTCGGTCGCCGTTGTGGAAACATTCTCCGTCTTCTCCATCGAAAATTGAAAGACACGTCGTCGTGGTCTCTCGGTTGTTTTTGAAGTCAGAGAGTGAAAAGAGAGAGGTTTTGCTAGTGGAGGTGAAGAGAAATCGAGGGTGAAGGATATGAGAGAGCGGGCAGGGTGCGCAATGCGCATATAGGAATGGAGAGGGGGGTTAGTTTTGTTTTAATTTTAATTTGTCGATGATGACTGGGTAGTGAAGACGAGATTTAGGGCGCGGCGCGGGAGGAGCATGATGAGCACGCTCGAAGAGAGATAGAGGAAAGATTCAATGTGGAAAAATGTATGGGGTTCATTGTTACTTGGCTAATGGTAATTGGCCAGTTACAAAAGCATTAGTGCTTACGTGCTCAAATGAGCTTATTGTATTATAGTTATAAATATATAATAGAAAGAAAACGGTGCATGTAGTTATTTTTTAAAGTGTTTTTTTATATTAAAATATATTAAAATAATATTTTTTTTATTTTTAAAAAAATTATTTTAAAATCAACACATTAAAACGATTCAAAACACATAAATAATTAATTTTAACAAAAACAAAATTAATTTTTTTGAAATGTGATTTGCACCGTGTTCCTAAACAGTGTAAAGTGGTAGCTTTGTGGTTAAAATTTTAAAAAAAATTAGTTTTCAAAAATTATTTTTTATTGTGATGTGTTTAATTTAAATAAATATTTAGTTAAAATTATGGTTGAAAATACTTTCCATAAAATAATAAGTTTTAATGATTAGTTTAAAAGGTTAGGTGACATGCATCAATTAAATTACATAAAAAATAACTAATTTATGTATTAATTTGCGTTGGATTTAACACATACATTTAGATAAGATAAATTAAAAGGAAGGAAACTTATTATTTATTGTATTTAAATATATATTATCATAAGATAAACTAAAAATAGAATGTGATTGATTTACAAAGGATGAGATATATTTTGTAATGTAAGATAGAATGTGTTATGATTTTTTAAATTTTAAAATGTTAATTATTTCAAGCTTCAGTTGAATAGTTTTAAAATTTGTTAAGTGAAGTGTGTGTGTGCGCTATGTTCAAAGCTTGGACCGGAATTGAGGAGCATTTAGGGTCTCATGTTTAAGTCATTTATTTTATATTCCAATTTTTAATATTTGAGAAGAGAAAGAAAGTCATTAAAAAAAAACTAAAAGAAAAGGTGTTTAACCAATCATAATTTGACTACCAAAAAAGTAAATCTTGTTGTTAATAAATTTATTTTGGAGAAAAAGGTTCGATGAAGATAGTTTTTTCCTTTAAATATGTTGTGAAAATTATATCGAGACCCGTAAATGTTTTTTATATGGTTAGATTTTGGTATTTTAGAGTAATTATTAGCTTTTTTAGGATTTAAAATGGGTTTTTTGAGGTTTGTATTGTGTTTTTAAATTAAAAAAAAAAATTGAAATGTTGAGTTATTGGGATTCCAAAGATCGGATCAACCAACTAGAAAATGACACATCATTCACCCATCCAGTCTACATGCTGTCTACTTGATATAAAAAATTAGGTCATCCATAAATTAAAAAAAAAAAAAAAAAAAAAAAGGCATGTGGATGCATTTTAGGTCCCTTGAAGTCTTGAACTTCTTTCTTAGGCTTGTTGTGCGTGACCTTTTTTACATAGATATCCTTTAATTGTATTTTTATTAATTTTTATACAAGATCTCTTTAAATTAATTTATTAAAATAATATTTAAATATTTTTCCAATTATGTCATTATTTTTAAAAAACATTATAACTTTTTTTATAATGATATTATCAATTATTTTATGAATAACTATATATTAATCTGATATGTAAATTTTTTAAAATAATTTGAATATTAATATTGAATGAGAATAATGTGTGTGTGTTACTTCTGTTATTGTATATTTTTTTTAATTTATTGTTCTCATATCTTTATATATAGATGTCTATAAATAACCAATTCATGATTTTTAAAATTTTTTAACTAAAACTGGCTTGATGACCGTAATAAATTTTGATTACAAATAAAAAAAAGGTATTTTTTTTTAAATAAAAAATAAATACATGAATAGAAAATTTAGGATTTTGATTACAAATATAAGTTTTTTTTTCCTTTTTATTGCAAATCATTATAGTTTCTATAAAAATTTTATTTTCTTATTGTTTTTATTTTTATTTAATGAACTACATCACTAATAAAAAAATTATTTTCAAAATAAAAAATAAATAAAATCATTTGGGTTATCATTCATAGATAACTTTAAAAAAAAAACATTCATTCTCTATGAATGATTTATATTATTGTATAATTAAATAAAAATAGATAATGTTATGAAATTTGAGCACATAATAGGGTTATAAGTGATTATATTAATTTGGGTTGACATAAGTTAATCTAAAATATTGTTATTTAAATAATTTATTTACAAAGGTTATATAAATATTATTTAAAAATATAATATTTTAATTAAACCACAGGTCATGTGAGGAAGTTTTCAATGCACTGAAAAGTCATAATCGGTCCTCTTGCATGTAGAGATAGGGTTTCAAGTGAAGGGAAGGAGAATAGCTTGTGACATACCTAATAATTTATCATAAATGAGAACATTCATTGGAGTATATGAACAGTATATTCATAAATGAAGTTTATAATAAGTTAAAACAAAAAAACATTAAAAATATGAGAAAATTCTCAAAATACTTGATTTTATTTTTTTATATCTTCATTTGTTACAAAACTATTACAACTTTTTATATATAAAAAAACTAGAAAAATATCCTAATAAAGAATTGAAAAAGAAATAAAATTAGCTAAGGAAAATATCTATTTTTCTATAGGCCTAGTTACAGGAAAAGGCCACTGGCTTCCCACCGAAAGCAACCTTCTCTTCAAGAACACAGATGAAACAGTAACATCCTCCACAAAGTCAACCTTCTCTTCAAGAACACAGATGAAACAGTAACATCCTCCACAAAGTAGCTTTCCATACTGATTCACAATGATCATTCTCAAGAAAATGAAAAACGAAAGATTCACAATGGCCTGTTCTTTGGTTACAAATCCTTTCTTCTTCCATGTAAGAATCCCAGGTATCCTGAGTTCAGAATGAAACAATGGAGAGACAATGCTCTGTCCAGTATTTCTGGATATTGAACCAGCTTCATAGCGACCGAGTTAAAGAAGCACAGGTTTGGCAGAAGAGAAAGACAAAGCATTTTCATTCCTCATTCGACTGCACTTGCATTTGCTCAAGAGTTATTTACCGTGCCAGGACTCAATGGGCAGCAGTTACATGTATCATCAAGGGAACAGTGGATTTGCATCCCCTTACAATGGAAAAGGGAACAATGGATTTGTATACCCTTACAATGGAAAATGAACCATCGAGGAAAAATACTAAGATGTGGTGATGGAAACTGGTCCGATGAGAGAAACCAATCACAAAACCTAAAAGAAATCTATCTCTAAATAATTACCAGAAGGCTTCACATCAACACCTGGCACATTCACATCTGTGGGGGCCTTTGGAGAATCAGCTCTCATTAGAAACTCCATTATTGCTTGTTTTGGCACCTCCGGAGGATTTGTACAACGAATGAGTGCCCAATTGATGCTCTGAAAGAATGGATGCTGTTTTATTTCAGTGGCTCCCCGTCTGTAAGCAAGACGATGCTGCGGCTCCTTCACGAGTAAACCTCTGATCAAGTCCTTTGCTGCAAAGCTCACAGTAGGTGATTCTGGAAATCTTAATGGCTGGCCAACCACATTAAATAGTGTAGCTCGATTTCCTGCTCCCTTGAAAGGAGTTTTACCAAACAAAAGCTCATAGAGAAATATCCCAAATGTCCACCAATCTACAGCACTTCCATGGCCCTCGCCTTTAATTATTTCAGGGGCCAAGTACTCATGCGTACCCACAAAAGACATTGAACGAGCATTTGTGGGTTCGGCAATGAGCTCAGGCAGAGGGTTTACTTGATGATTCATCTCATTCTTAGACTTGCTCTTTTTACCTTTCTTGGCCTTGGTTGAGAAGAAGCGCGGTCCAAAGCATGCTGGCTGGATGCAATCTGGTTGTATTACACAAGTTGGCTCAATGCAGGCAGGCTGCACACAATACGCTGAATTCTTCGACTCTGAGCTGGAGTTCGATGATTTTACCAGAGTAGGGCAGACAGCACATCTTAGAGAGAGATCAAAATCTGAAAGCATTATATGCCCATCTTCCCTCACCAAAACATTCTCTGGTTTGAGGTCTCTGTAAATGATCCCAAGCATGTGCAAGTATTCCAAAGCAAGGAGCACTTCTGCAACATAAAACCTGCATAAAGTAATGGCATTCAAGGAATGGCATCACAATAATCAACACCAAAGTTTGTCAGGACGAATAGAATTGTAACAAATGGTATCGTAGCTCATCACTTATTTGGGCGATGCATCTGCAGAAAATTCACACATACAAAATATCTCATGAAATTTCCTGGAAAATCCTTGTTTTCTTTTTGTTTGAATATTGGTCCAGGACACCTTCAAACCAGTATGAACTACACAATTCAGGGTACAAAAACTCAACTTTTTTTCTGGAAAATATGTGCGTATAACATCCTTACTAAATTTAGTCAATTAAGACACCAGAAAAAATTAAGCAACATTATACATGAGATTACAAATACAAAACTTGATGCAGAAGGCAAAAGTCAAAAGGAAAAAAAAAAGGAAATAAGAAAATTCATGCTTGATTGAAATCATCACAATGGAGGTCTGGGAAAGCAGATTCCAGATTGGTGCCAAAGATGTCCCCGGGAATCAAAGCATGCAATTACAAACTCATGCGAACAACCAAACGAGTTCATAAAAAATCATTGCTCAATTTCACAGCATGGCAAGCTTACTCGATGCAGGTTTTGTCAAGTCCATGAAAAAGAGCCCTGACTAGAAATTTCACAGGGTTCTCGATGATACCTCAAAGACACCAAAAACTTGCAGTTATAAGCTATATATATTTAATTTCAGCATTTATAAAGCATACAGATGGTTACGGATTACCAATATATAAATACGAAAGCATGAAAAAATAAGATAAAATTCCTAACCTGGCAGCATGCTCTGGAAAGTACTTCCCAGGTTGGCGTTGCCTCAGTGCATGCAAGTCCCCACCAGGGCAGAACTCCATTAACAAGCAAGAGAACTTTTCTGTTTCAAAATGTGAATATAGCGTGGGTAGAAACGGATGATCCAGAGATTGAAGGATCTCTCGTTCAGTCTGAGCCCTTAAAAGCTTTTTCCGTGCAGCTAGAGCTGCTTTATCCATAACTTTCATTGCAAAACAAGTTCTAGTACCACTCAACTCTGATAGATAAACACTGCCTATATCTCCACATCCTAGTCTCTTCAACAATTTAAAGTGATTGAACCCCAATGTTCCCGTATGAGATCTGACAGCTTGAATTGCTTCCCATCTTATATCATTTGCCTTGTGGGGCTTGTATAATGCACTGCTTAAACTACTGGAACTGCTTTCATCACTAATATCACTATCAGTGCTGCCTCTATAGAGGCTCATTTTCCTGCTCTCGTTATCGTAGGAGTTGCTTACTTCACCACTTTCAACAGACTTCTCAACAATGCTTGCTTCTTCACTTACTTCTGTGTTGGTGAAACTCTGTTTGGCCTCTGCATAGAGAGTGGCAGTATAGATGCTGTTTGAAGGACTTGGACAGAAGCTTACAGCTGATTGAGATACCATGTGATTGTTGAGCTGCCCAGCATCTGCTTCGGATGGGCCTGAGACAATACTTTCAGATTCAAGTGAGCCACTGGAATAAGAGCTCTTTGGATCATCCGTGGGATGTTTGATGCAGGAAGTGTTCTCCGCCGTTGAAACCTTATTCTCAGGAGAAGATTCTGCTGATTGACTAACAACCTCAGGCGAGCTTGCAAACTCAGATTTGCCCTTATGAGGACTAAAGAAATATTTTGCCGTACTAAGAAATTCTTCATGGCGGATACCATCACGCGCTGTTTTGTAGGAATTCTTCGGATAGATTACAGAACCATTTGAATGGTGGACAGTCTTGATGCCATGATTGGATGAACTTGCATAGCATGCACCGGAAGAAGCCCCTTCATGTCTAGACTGTTTCAGAGTTGGAGGCCGAGAAGGGCGAGACATGACAGATGTGGAAAGCGGGTGGCTGCCCACTTTAGATGCTGAATTCTGAGTCTGTGATGAAGATTCAATCCCATTGACAAACGACTCCATGGAATATCTTGACAACAGCAATGTTCTGAGATGTAGCTATGAACGGTAAGCAAGACATTAAACGACAGAATCTTGGAATTAAATTGCTTTTATATCTAAAATATGCTATTACAGGTGCTACAAAGACAAAAACAACATAGTATTGCAAATTCAAACAAGAAAATAACACAATTGATTCACGCAATCTCCGCAGAAAATCACAATTAAAGAAACTCCAAATATAACGGGAAAAACAAGATGCGATAAAGGTGGCCCGTGAATGAAGATATTTTACCGTTATCCACAGTCAAATGAATGTCAAAATCAACCCTTGTAAGCTGTAAGATATCTAAATCCCATTAAGAAAATAAAAGGAAAAGAAAAAAGACAACAGTTTTACATTGTTTTCTTCAATCAAAAACCGTCCTAAGCAATTTGCTCAAGAACCCAGATGGCAAAAATCAAGAAGCCAAATGTTTGACACCAACACAAGCAAACTGGCTAGTTCAAGCAAAGTTAAGTTGTTTCTTTAAAAAGCAAAATAACATAACATGAATTGAGGGACCAAAACAGTCAAGAAAAAGAAAGTGAAAGAGTATAAACCTGATTAAAGAAGAGAGAAGGCAATGCAGAGACAGCAATCCTGCATGACTGTTACAACCAAAACACACACACAAGGACCCCAAAAGGCCAAAAACAGGTCACAAGGAAAGAAAGTAAATTAACTTTGTTATTTGTGTGTGTGTATGTGAGTGAGTGCCTTTCTGTTTCACTGAAGAATACTTCAGAATTGAGATCCGATCCAAACAAGAGAGAGAGAGAGATTGAACAATGATAAATGATTGCTTCCTTTTTTTTATTTTATTTTCTTTTTTGTTGTCGAGAGCTGTTTCTGTTAATGTTTTCGTCGTTTAATGGAGGAGTGAAAGAGGGAGGGAAGGGATTAAAGGTTTTAAAGAGCCAAGAACACAAAGCCTAAAAGAAAGATGCGCTTTGCGTATTGGTTAGTGTCTTTCTTTCAAGAAAGACTCTTTCTCTTTTATCTACGTACTTTATTGTTCTTGTTTTTGTAAATTGGAGGCCTCCTTCCTCTTGTTGACCGGAAGCGCGGTTGTGATAAAATAAAAAATAAAAAATAAAAAAAAGAGTGTATTTTACTAAAAAAAGAATTAAAGGTTTTTTTTTAGTTTTTTTTATGATTTTAATATTCTAACATCAAAAATAAAAAAATCTATAAGAAACTTATTTAATATATTTTTTAAAAAAATATTATTTGCGTGTTTGGGAGTATAATTGTGGTTGTTGTTCAAAGTATTTTTACTTATAAATATATTAAAATAATATTTTTTTTATTTTTAAAAAATTATTTTTGACATCTGCGCATCAAAATGATTTAAAAACACCAAAAAAATATTAATTTAAAACAAATAAAAAGATAAAAAAAATTATTTTTTTTCAAAAATACTTTTAAAACGAAAAAAGAAACATGGCCTAAGTCTTACTAATTAAGCTTGTTTGATATTACAGTACATAGTGTTTTTTATAAATATTTTTATACATATATCAAAATAATTAAAAATACAAAAAATAAATTAATTTAATATTTTTAAAAAAATAAATATACTTTTAATATATAAATATAATTAAAAACTCATCCTCAAACATTACACCTAGTGTGGATGCAAATTGGGACACATCACATCACTCATTATGCATGGGGTGTCTCTATCACTTATTGCTATTAACTATAATCTACCTTGTTGTTTTTCTTTTTTAATGATTAACATTATTGGTTTTTGTCCTTGGCTTTTATTTTTCTTCTTTTATTGTTATTTATTTATTTTTATATGCATGTTAAGGTTAAGAGGATATGGAGAAAGCTATGTTTACTTGTTTTTGTGTCTCCTAACTCATAACTCCATGTAATGATTATTAGGTGACATGGCGAAGAGTAATTTCATTTTTTTTTAAGCATATAAGCTTTATTTTACTTTATTTTTTCTCAATTTTTTATCGTATTTAATAGATATATTAAAAAAAATAACAAGTAAAAATATTTATTTATTATTGTGTTGTTGTTATTGCCCTTTAATTTTTTTATTTTGTAAATATATTTTTGTTATTAATATTTTATATATATATATAAGAAAGAATTTGAGAACTTCCCCTTCTAACGAGTAGAGTATTTTATCTATTAAAAACCTTGTGATGGTTTTTAAGCAAATATCTCTTCTTTTTCTTCATGAGTAAAGGTGTTCCTTTTAAAAATAAAAATCTATTATTATTGTTATATCATTGAACTTTATATATATATATATATATATATATATATATATATATTATAAGCCTTTTGCATGATTCTATTTGTCAAAGTCAAACAATCTTAAGCAAATAATATATACATTAAAAATCATGCGAGACCTATTTGATTGGCAATTTTCCACAATCGCGTAGAGCAGAGAAAATCTGAAGTTTATATACTTGCATGCTAAAAACTCAAAAATTGGTGTATTGAAGTGTAATTCTCCCTTTAGTGTGCTGGTTAACATTTACAAGCGTTTGGAAACGAGGCCTAACCGTATTTTAAAAAACAAAATTAAAAAAATTTGTGTTAAAAATTAATTTTTTATATGTTTTGTATCGTTTTAATATGCTGATCTTAAAAATAATTTTTTTAAAATAAAAAAATATATCATTTTAATGTATTTTGACATAAAAAGTACTTTAAAAAACAACTACAACTGCACTTTCAAAGATGCCTAAATATAGGCATTGTTAAATGCTTATTCAAATGAAATCATCGATTTTGTTTTTTAAAATATTTTTATTTAAATATATTAAAATAATATTTTTTATGTATTTTTTATAGTTTTAATATATTAAGATGAAAAAATAAATATTTTTAATTAAAAAAATATTTTTAAAAATTACGATGCACCGTATTATCAGACAGCCACCACATAGAGTAAATGGCTTCTCTCCCTCCTATGTACTTTTTATCGGCAACATTAACATTTTGGTTTCGTATTTCTATGTGAAATGATTTATTGCTGATAGTAAAACAATTCCTTTTTTTCTTTTAATTAACACTAATCACATGGGCTTGAGTAAACGCACCCATGTCATTAAAGAGGGAGGCCTCACATGCGCGCACGTGGACCCCCAACAAAAGCACGTGGCCGGCTGTCATTCCCCTGGCGCATGGCAATCCAATGCGCCCGCGCTTGAGGGCACAACCCCCTCCCAATCACTAATCTTCGGGGCCCATCTTTCTAACTACTAATCTCCTAAGGGATAAAACTGTCTTTTACCCGCGGTGCCCACCCCAACACCTACTAATTTTAAATCAGACGGGTGGGACCCGAACGCCACGCTGGCGGGTCCCACCACCAGCCATGAGGGTCTTTTTGGGGAATTGCGGGGCAGACGGTGGGCACCCGGTAGTTGAGTAGGTCCCTGCCGCGTGTTTAACACCAAAACATTGTTTGTTTAAAATTTAAATTTATTTTTTATATATATTTTTAAATGATTTAAATATATTAATGTTAAAAATAAATTTTTTAAAAAATAAAAAAATATTATTTTAATAAAAAAACATTTTAAAACGCAACCTTTAACCGGACTCCCGAATATATAACTTAATGGTGAGATTAAGAGATTTTGGCGCGTGATGACGTGATTGAGCAGTTTCCACCGTTGATGATAGGAGATAAATTTGAAAAGGGTTTAGATTTAGACACGTATAAAAAATGATTAGATGGATACGGAGACAAGGTCTCAATAGTTGTGGGGGCCAGTGTCATAAGCATGTTTGGAACAATGATTTTAAGAGTGCAAAGCACCGCATCATTCTCCTTTTTAAGCCATCAATCATGCTGTAGCACACTACCGAATCCTTTCCTTATGTCCACACATACTTTCTGCCCTAATCCTCTCCTTTCCCATGTTCTGTGATCCTCTATCATCTGTAATTTTTTATTTCATACGGCAAAACCTAGGAATATTTTTTAGAGGAAAAAAAATTAATTTCAATTAACATAAACTGTTTAGCATGTTCTTGAGCCCGGGTCAAGTCCTAAAAAAATCAACCCAGAGTTAACCCAACAAACCAATTTATAACCTAGTTAAAATTAAAATTGAAATGGAATTATTCTGACTTTTTTAAACTAATATATTTAATTAAACCGTGCTATTCAGCTTCTTAAAAATAATATATTTAATTAATATGGGTTAATAACCTTCACTCTTGACTTGAGCCTTCCACCCGGTCAACCAGGGTTGATTTTGATGCAATAAAGCAATATATATATATATATATATATATATATATATATATATATATATTGAGTTTGCTGAACAGCAAGTATGCAGATTGCAGAGACTTCAAGATTTTAACAATGATGACCCGGGACAGGAGGACTCTATAAATCTGCTAGACGAGGACACTGAAGCTCACGAATCTTCAAGGGACAGATGATTGCGAAACTAGAACATGATAGAGGCATTACCGAAACCGTGCTATTCAGCTTCTTAAAAATAATATATTTAATTAATATGGGTTAATAACCTTCACTCTTGACTTGAGCCTTCCACCCGGTCAACCAGGGTTGATTTTGATGCAATAAAGCAATATATATATATATATATATATATATATATATTGAGTTTGCTGAACAGCAAGTATGCAGATTGCAGAGACTTCAAGATTTTAACAATGATGACCCGGGACAGGAGGACTCTATAAATCTGCTAGACGAGGACACTGAAGCTCACGAATCTTCAAGGGACAGATGATTGCGAAACTAGAACATGATAGAGGCATTACCGTGTTTAAGATTGAATTTAATTTGTTCATAAAAAATTATCAAGATTGTTCTAGCAAGTTTTCTAAATACAAGTTCAAGATGTATCTCCCTGTCGACAAAACATCAAGTCTCTTCTCGCTAGGCTCATACTTTCCCTTCCGAAGCTGGTATCGATGTGTCACAGCTGAAATGGTATATGCCTGTCCTTCAATGGTCACGCTTTCTCCGCATTGCAGGGTCTGCTACATCAAGAACAACGCAAATGAACACAAGAAAGAAAACTTTGACACATCAAATTCATCTGATTCTATCCCTGAGGTCGAATAATGACACTAACATGCGACAGGATGGCTACAGACAGACAGATCACTGGAGTTAAGTTTCTGTTTTAGCGTACACAGACCAAAAGGAAATGTCTGCATTTTGGTTTCTTCTATTAGAAATCATATAGGTACTTTGACATTTACGGCTCATTGTTTCATAACCTGGCCCCATACCGTAACCATCAGTCTTTTCCCAGATCAGAGGACATACAGAACAAGGGATTTATCCCAATCCAAGTAGTTAAAATCAGCAAGGAGAGAACAACAAGTCTTCAGTGATTGCAATTCAAACAATAATGTGATCTGCAAACAATAATGTCTGTGAGCTTTTTCCCCAGCCTCATCCAACATGCTGTAATGTCTTCATTTATAAAGACATGTCCTTATGGGGAGCCCCCATTTGTGGAACAGATGATTCCTGGACAGCGTATAAAAACCATAAAAGCTGATCTTTCTTCCTCTTCGTTTTCCTTTAAAAGTATTGGCAAGCAGGTAAAACGAATCTCAGGGATTTGTACCTTTATCTATGTTGCGACCTCCAACTTTTCTTTGCTCTAGCTTTCCATATATATATATATCCATTCAAACTTGATGTAGGGTTCTCTTTATCTTTTTTCTTCTATGAAAGACCTAACATAGCCTTTTCGTTTGTAGTGCCATTATAAGGTCATAATCTCGGAGATTTCTGACTATAATTATTTGATTGCGAGCAAGTAGCGTCAGGGAGCTGTACAGGAGTGAGGACCCAAGGATAAACATCAGAACCTCTTGCCCCCATATAATCAACACCAAACCTTCCTCCATGGGACGGATTAGGCAAGAAACCCAGACAGGAAATACCATAAAAACATCATATAATAATAATTCTCAACTGTATTGCATTTGCCTCTATTTTATCAAGTCACGAGAAACCCAGATAGGAAATACCACAAAAACATCATATAATAATAATTCTCAACTGTATTGCATTTGCCTCTATTTTATCAAGTCACGAGAAACCCAGATAGGAAATACCATAAAAAAACCAGAAGAAAACAGAAACAAAGGGGGAAAATAAGCATACAGTGGGAAAGCAACGAATTCCGAGGTTCTTTGGAGGAGGTGTGATTTCAATGACTTTATAAGGATAGGAATGATCTCTGTCCCTTTCTTTCTTTCTGCATGTTACATGAACTGCTGGTGTCTGCAGCCAAATTTTAGTTAAAGATCAATTGTTGAAAAATGATGATACGTGGGAAAACGTGAATGGATCAAACAAAAATAAAATGAAAAAGAAAACCTCTGTGAATTGGTGATTAAGGTCACACCTTCTGATATGCACCTAGGTTCCATGACACCATTGCCATTCTTCTGCTCTCTCTCTCTCTCTCTCTGCGTTTAGTTTCTTTCTTTTGTGTGTCTGTGATTCAGACTCTCAGGAGTAGATAGAGTGGAAGAAGGTAAGCCAGTAAAATATAAAGATCATTTCATTTAAAAGAAAAGAAAAGGTAAGCCATTAAAAATATAAAGATCTTTCTTCATTTTGGGAAGGAATTTTTAACTTGAATCCTACTATCCTAGCATATAATTTGTTTTTTTTAAAAAAAATTAAATTAATTTGCATATAATTTGTTTTCAAATTTCACAAGGTGCGGTTTTTTCAATATTTTCATCAGTTTCAGTGTTTTTTATATTTCTTTTAGATTATTTATATTTTCTATGATTTTTTAAGGTTTTTTGTTTTTTATTTTTATGTATTGAAAGATTAATTTTTCTTTATGCAGTCTAAGAGTAGTTTGGATTAAAGGGGTAAAAAAACATGAGAGAAAACACAAACGTACAAGGGCATATAGCAGCGATAATTCTTAATTCTCTCAATCTATATAACTCAAGAGTAGATGAATACAATATCCCTTTTTAAAAGATAAATCACAAAAATTCTCTTGAGGTATTTTTATTAAAATTATATTTAATTATTCATAACTAACAAGCAATTAACTTAATTATGAAATATTTTATAATAATTTAAAATTATCTATTTAATAGTTCATAAACACTTGTTACAAATAAATAATATTTATTTTCACTTTGAATATAACAATATACTTTTTAAATGATAATAGTACAATAACTAGCCGTGTACCTGTGTCATGCTGTGGAATATTTTTTTTCCTTTAAAAATAATGATAAGGCAGCACAAACATGTTTTTTTTATAAAACAAATATATGACTCGAATCATCTACAATACCGAGTAAAATAATTGAGGTTTATTTTTAATTAGTTGATAAAAAATATATGTAATGACAACAAGTGGATTAAATTAAAAAAAATGATAACAATAACATAGGGAAAAAAATATTTTTGTAAATGGGGACAAATAATATAACTCAATTCTCAGCTCATTCAATATAGAAGAACAAAATTAAATTAAAAAAAAAGATAAAAAAAGTTGCTAGAATCAATTTAAGTTAATATGACAAACTTGTAACGCGAGAAATAAGAAGCAAGCTAATCTAAATTAACTCATCAAGCTCGCAATCAAAGTCATGAGATCGAGATAACTTGGTACAAAAAAAAATGTAACAAATCACAAAGATGAAAAACAAAATAAGGGGAAACAATGATGTCAAACCATGTTAAATTTCCAAACTTGTGTCTTAGTGCATTAAACTAGAAACATTATATCTGGAAAAACCATGAAAATTAATTCCTAACTAATTAAATGTTTAAGTATTAACTTGGAAAAAGAATATCAATTATACAAAAGGATCTAAAACAAAGAAAAAATAACAATTAAAAGAATGAGAATTAAAATTAAAATACAAAATAATTTTTTTTTTTTATTAAAGGGTGGGATTGAAAAGAGAAATTAATTAAACAAAAGGACCTAAAAAATCAAACAAAAGAATAAGGATCAAATTTTAAATAAAAAATTAAAATAATTTTTTTATTGAAAGGTGAAATTGAGTAGAAAAATCAATTCAACTAAATACAAAAAACAAATTGAGGACCAAATTGCAAGAAAATAATATATAGCAAATAGAGATGGAATGATGAAATTGAAAACAAATAAAATTTTTATAAAAAACCAAGAAAAAAAATTATATTTCAAAAGAATAAAAACTGAAGTTGAATTACCTAGTAACAAATAGGGTTAAGCGGAAGTTTTCAGAGGGAGAGAAAATAAAAAGAAGAAAAAGGTCTACTAGCAACAAATTAGACCACCACCGTTGACACACATCGGTATACTAAAAAGAGAACATGAAGGAGTTTTCAAGGATATGACAAAAGAGAATTTTTGGACACAGGAGGCACTGCACGTATTGGTGAAGGGTATGTCCTCTCATGCACTGCAAATCGTTCCACATGCGCCTCATTTTTTTGTTTTTTTGTTTTTTTTATATATATTTGATAAAATATAAAAATTCCCCTGAATTGATTTGGTAATAAGAAAAAAAATTATAAAAAGACAAAAGGTCCATAGACTCTAGTTTTAAATTTATTGCTTTTAAGCATATTTTAGTTATTTCATCATGCTTTTTAGTTTTTTATTATTTTCTTATGTTTTATTAAATATTAAATTGTTCATCATCTAACATTATAATAATGGAAAAACATGTGAAAAATATAAAAATACCATTTGATATAAATTTAATTTTTTTCTTTAAAGGGTATTTTAGTAATTTTATTATGCAATTGAAATGAAAAAAAACTTATTTATCTCCAATCAATCTAGTAAAGACAAATGAGCCTTATAAAAACACTTAAATGCCCTTGTAAGCTAGTGTTAAATATTTTTAGGTTGAGGAGTAAAATCATTATTACATTGTTTTCGTAAACAATACAAATGAATTTGGATGAATAGTATTTTTCAAAAGGGGTTTAACTCCCCGGATAACATTATTAATTTATTTTTGTCCTTTGTATTTTTTTTTTTTAATTTTGGTCCCTTGAATTTAATTTTTTTTATTTGTTCCTATTACATTGTGTTTATTTAGGATTATGCTAGGTGGTTTGTTTTGGCTACCAAGGCTAGGGGATCGTGCGATATCGAGAAAAAATATCTTAGCTTGGTCAATGCTTAATTTATCGATTTTAAATAAAATTATATTGATTTAAAACAATTAAGTTTATAGAGACAAAATTTGAAGATTGGAAAATATTAAGCCCCATTTTTCTTATTGGCATTGGGCTGAATTGGACGAGCGATAAAAAAATGTTTATCACATTTTTTTTATGACTTAACTTTTTTTTTTTAATTTAATCCTTTTACATTGTTTATTTTTTTTGTAATGGACTTGGGGTTTGTTTCGATTCTCTATATATGGGGATCTCGTGATGTTACTGAAAAATTTGGCATGCAGTTAATGCTTAGTTTTGCAAAATAAAACTCGATTGGATTGATCTAACACAATTAAGGCATGAGGGATCAAATTTGAAAACAAAACAAGGTCAGAGATGAAATAAAAAGGACAGGGAAAGAATGGCTAGCGTGTGCAATACATGTGTCAACTAATGAAAAGGGACACCATGCCTTGGAGGCACATGGGTCCTTCTCTGACTGCCAAATGGGTTGTTTCAGGGTTACTTTTGAATCATCTTGGAAAGGAAAATTGTATATAAAAGTGTGTGTCAATGTTGGTGTTGTGTTTTTATTGATATTTTTCTTGTTCTCTCTCTTTTCTCTCTTATTCACTTGGTTTTCTACCTTGTTTTGTTAGTTTTATTCTACATTAATTTTGTTTATCATTCTTTAAATAGTTATTTTCTTATTTTACGACCTTTCTAGAATTGGTTTTTTTAAAAAATCACCCTTCATAATGCTTATTTATTTTTTATGGGTTATTCTCGATCTCAAGATCCAAGTCTTAAGCTTAGAAGGTTAGCCCGAGTTTAAAAGGTTATTTTATTTTTTAGTTTCATCTATCAACAATTGGTTAGTTTAGAATTGAGTTTTTTTTTTTTTGCTTTATATGTGGTTATTCTAGTTTTATGCCTTGAATCGTGAGTTTTGTAGGTTAACTTGAGTTGACTTCGGTCTTTTTTTTATTGATTTTTTTTATTTTATTCTTCAACTTGGGCCAGTTGAGAATTAGGCTTCAAAATGTTTTTCAATTTGATTTCTATATGGTTATCTCATTCTCATTACCCAGGTCGCGGATCTAATAAGTTTACCCGGGTTAACACAAGTTGTCATTTTTTATTCTTTTTTAAAATTGAATATATTTTTTTTTCATTTTCATCCTTTGATATTGTGTCAGTTTGAAATTGGTTTGCTTAAGGATTGAGCTTTATAGTTGTTTTTTTTTATTTTCTTGTTATAAGGAAATCTCTTTCTCATGAACTATGTCACGAGTTTGGAAAATTAACTCGGATTGACTCGGGTGGTTCCTTTTTTGAGTTTTTTTTTTCTATCCTTCAACTTTGAGTTTTTTTTCATTGTTTTCTTGATTTGCTTTTAATTTTATTTTTTAATATTTTATTGATTATGAATTAGGATTTATAATTTGTTTTGGTTTAGTTTCTATAGGGTCATGAGCTCAAACAAACCTTTTGGCATTTTGTTGGTCTTCAATTTTGCAAGTTTCTGTTTTTGTTATTGTATAATAAAATAAAAAATAGTTTCAAAAAACAAAATAAAGTTTTGTAGTTTAACCTATATCGACTCGAGTTGCTTTTTCATTATTTTTTTCATGTTGAATTTTTTTTTCAATTTTATTTTTTAATATTGAGTTGACTGGGAATTAAGCTTCATAATCTCTTTTTTTTTTTAGTTTTTTTTCTATGTGGTTATCTTGTTCTAATGTCCTAGGTCGTGGGTCTTGTAGGTTTACTCGATTTGACTTAAAAAAAAATTTTAATTATATATTTTTTTAATTTCTCCTTTGACATCTATTGATCGAGAATTGAATTTATAATTTGATTTAATTTATTTTCTAAAAGATTATTATGATTTCATAATTCAAGTTGAGAGCTTTACAAGTTAGTCGATATTAATTTGGATTGATTTAATATTTAAAAAAGAAATATATCATTAACTTAATAGCTAAAAAATATATAGTCTAAAAAATATATAGTCTAATATGCATCGAGATTTATGCTCGTGATTCTTTTGTTTTACTTTAAGAAAACATGTTTACGATGGCTTCATTTTTTTTTTCTTACATTTAAAAATAATAATTTAATTTATGGTATAACGTAGACCAAGTATCTAGTTACTCAAGCTTTTCTAAGTATTATTTCTCGAGACTTTATCCTATTTTTTGAAGGGTTTTTTTTTTTTTTTTTAACACGGTAAAAAAGAAGAAGAAGAAGAAAATGGAGAACGGTATAAACCCATTCACCTTGTCCGCCATCATTAGATAAATGTATTTTTAAGAATTTATTGTCTTGATGGTGGATGCACCTTTAAAAATACCCAGAAAAAAATATTTAATCTTAATTAACACATAAATTAGCTTTAAAAAATACTTAATTAAAAAAATATCAATTTCATACTTTTTAAAATAAAAAGCATCTTTAAAACACATTAAAAAAAACCACCATGTTAAATTTCAATTATTTAATATGCTGATTAACGCAAGGATGCAATAAATATTCTCCTACATAAATTTGCAACAAAATGGATGTTAGATTTTTTTCTAAAAAATAAAAATAAAATCATAAAACAAAATGGGCTATGACCTTTTGAATTTCCTCAAAGAAAGTAGAGGGTCAGGACTCAGGACCACACCAGAGATACAAACTAGCTTGAACTGGATAAGAGAACTGGATAAGCTATCCGTGAAACAGAAACAGAGAATAGCCATGGCGAAAGCAGTAGTAGTTTAGCCTCGTCCAATGACTACTCTCACTCTTTCCCCTTCTCTCCCCTGTTCACCCTCCAAAAAACACCTCCCCTTAAGATTCATAGCCCATGCTTCCACACAACTCTCCCCAGCCTCTCTGAAACAGCAACTCTCCCACCAAAAAACCGGAGTCATTGTTATCGGAGCCGGCCTTGCAGGTCTGGCTACCGCAACCAGGCTAAACTCTCAAAACATCCCCTTCCTCCTGCTTGAGGCTTCTGACGCTGTTGG
Organism: Populus alba x Populus glandulosa; assembly: GCA_033617975.1. Classification (NCBI taxonomy): domain Eukaryota; kingdom Viridiplantae; phylum Streptophyta; class Magnoliopsida; order Malpighiales; family Salicaceae; genus Populus; species Populus alba x Populus glandulosa. The sequence goes on from CM066143.1 coordinate 36,065,677, forward strand.
TGGCCGAGTTAGGACTGACGTTGTTGATGGTTTCCTCCTCGACCGAGGCTTCCAAATCTTCATCACTGCATATCCCGAGGCCCAAAAACTTCTCGACTATCAAGCACTGGACCTACGGAAATTCTACTCAGGTGCCCGCATCTACTTTGATGGCCGGTTCCATACGGTGGCTGATCCTTTATGCCACTTTTTCGATTCTGTCAAGTCCTTAACCAACCCCATAGGATCCGTCATCGACAAATTGCTTATCGCGTTGACAAGGATTCAGGTCCTGAGTAAATCGGATGATGAAATCATGCGTTCTGATGAGGTTCCTACTATTGATCTCCTAAAGAAAATTGGGTTTTCGGATTCGATAGTGGAACGCTTTTTCCAGCCTTTCTTTGGTGGCATATTTTTTGATAAAGAGCTCGGAACTACTTCAAGATTGTTCGACTTTATATTCAAGTGTCTCGCTCTCGGCAACAATACCCTTCCTGCCGAAGGAATCGGAGCCATTCCAAATCAATTAGCATCCAAGTTGCCAGCTGATTCCATCTTGTTGAATACAAGAGTTGTTTCTGTTGGTCTAGACAAGGATCAAAACACACCAACGCCCTTTGTTAGACTGGAAAATGGAGATATTCTACAAAGCGAGCTTGGAGTGATTGTGGCTGTTGAAGAACCACACGTTAACGAGCTCTTGGCAGAAATTAACAGTATTGAGCAGCCAGTTCAAAGTAAAAAACCTGCTCGCAGTACTGTATGTTTGTATTTCTCGGCAGACAGGGATGATATACCTGTTCGAGACCCAGTTCTGTTCCTTAATGGTTCGGGCAAAGGCATTGTAAATAACATGTTCTTTGCGACCAATGTAGCTCCATCCTATGGTCCACCTGGGAAGGCGTTGGTATCAGTGACTCTGATCGGGTTGTTCGATGATACATCCGATCATGATCTAGTAGATGAGGTTATTTCGGAGCTATCAGGTTGGTTTGGAGGCTCGATGGTCAGGTCATGGAAGCACTTGAGAACGTATAGGATCAGATATGCACAACCAAATCAATGCCCTCCTACTAATTTGATGAAAAACCCTCAAATTGGGTCAGGTCTATACTTGTGTGGCGATCACTTGACTTCTGCTACCTTTGATGGAGCATTAGCTTCCGGAAGAAAAGCTGCAGAAGCTTTGTTAAGAGATAGGGCATTCATTAAGGTTTAATTTGTTCATTTTAATTTTCATCTCTGGGAATCGTTGAGCCTTGATGGTACTGGAATTAATTTCTAATAAAATCGAAGGACATTTTCCTTCGATCATAGTGTTCAATCAGAAAAAAGAAGCAGCACAAATTACTTTATTCAGTTTTGAACTGTTACACCAGGAATGAGCATCTGACGAGAGCAGATGAGTGCATCCAGAAATCATTGGAGACAAGCCAAGCCATTGTATTCAATGAGTCATTAGGGCAAGATTTGGTAAAGAAAACGGTGGGAAAAACAAATCCTTCAATGAGATGATGAAGTGGCCTGTTAATGAAAAAGGGCAAAACTGATAAGAAAACAAATATGGTTAGGAAAGGAAAATTGCAACATCTTTAGGTTTAGGTGTTCTTTCAAGTTTAAATATCAGAGAGAGGAGTACATGCTTCTTCACAATTTATAACTTATGGATGTCCATTATAGCATAAATGAACAAAATATAAAGTCAGTCTCTTAGATTCCTAGTACAGGTAAACAAGATGCGAAAAATAGATGAATTGGACATCTGGTGGAAAAATACGAAGCCCCTTCCTAACAAAGTAAAACAATCTAGAGGTCAGGCTAATGCAATTGAAAATAACCTCATTGCCCACCAGTGTTCCGGAAAAAATTTCATTTTAGAAGCCTCCTATCTCCCATAAGGATGATACCTACCACTCCCAGCACCACCATATCCCACTCTGCTTCCATACATGGAACCTCCACCATTACCTCCATAGCCACCTCCAAGGCCAGTGTCATAGCTACTTCCATAGCCGCTGCCAGAACCACCAGCAGCACCACTGCCACCACCATATCCGCCATAATTCTCACCAGGGCCACCATAACCCCCACCACCTAAATCATAACCTCTGCTGTACAGTCCTCCATAACGACCAGCATATCCCAAGGAGGGCTCTCCCCTATAAGCACCGATACCCCCAACTCCATATCCTCCATAGCCACCAAATTCACCTCCACCATATCCACTATAAGCACCAGCTCTACTTCCGTAGGCCCCTCCAGACCTATAACCACCACCAATGCTACCAAATCCACTGCCTCCAAATCCACCATAGGCATCATCAAACCCACCGCGAAATGCAGGCCTTGAATCATTATAACGCTTTGATGGAGGTGGAGGCGGGTTTGCCTTCTTTGGCTCGGCCTTCTTGATTTCCACCTTCAAGAGAGCATGACAAGTTGGAGAAACAATAGATAATGCATAAAAATCATAAGATCCAATTACTGGAGGCTATGTAAATTAATTATTGCTACACAATGGAAGAAAATGATTTCCTCAACTTTTACTTCCCTGTTCCCGTCCCCACTCCTACCACAAAACTGAACTAGTTATTCGTATACAATCCAATCACACCTACATAACAGCACGTTGAGAAAAAAAGACATCTTTCAACAAGAAAAATAAAATTGCTGACCAAAATATCTTGTTTGGTAAGATAAGAAAACTTACAAGGCACAATTGATTAGAGGCACCGCTATTTTTATCTAGCATCTGCCAGTGTTTCCAGCTTTAAGATAAAATGTTTGTGTACTGAAGAGTTCTAGATGATGTTATAAATGTTACATCCCATTTTCACATGGATGCCGAAGGCTTTCTAATTCTCTATTGAGTAGATTTGCATGCACACATGGAGGTATCAACTATAATGGTAAGAAATAATGATACCAGATATCCATGCTAGCAACGCTTGTACTGGTTTTCACAACTGAAAATTTTAAAGAGATCAAGTAAAACCTAACCATAACTGCCCCTTTTAAAGTTCTGTCAACTCTTAATGGTTGCATGCTTTTTTTAAGAATGATGTTAGAGATGCTGGCATTTTAGCTAAACTATTACTAAGCAATTTGTCATTGTCAATGGTCAAATGTTAATTCATTAAAAATGTCATTATCTCTAGCTTTACCCTTTCTTACATATATCTCAAATTGAATCTAGTTGGCCAATAACAATGTACAAGTGGAAGCTCATTGAAAGTAGACCTCCACCAATTCTCCTTCAACTAGAGATTTTATATGGTTTTGGTTGATCAGAAAATGGTTTAAATTCTCGGTAAATACCACATACAATCCTTGTGCAAAATAACAAGCAATGATTATATTAACTATCATGTACACTAAGATTTGGACATTCTTCAAAGCTTTCTATTCATATTGCTGTGACAAACCCATGGATTCCCTAGTATACTGTGTCCTCGAGTAAGTTTAAGGGGCAGTTCAAGCATTTATAGATATGGATATAGTCTTTAAAAACCCATGAAAAGGGGATGATAAATCAAAATTGATATCAGTTGGTATCTGCTAACCTGAGTTCCAGCCAGCTCGAGTTTATTTCCCCTGGCCAACAGATCATCAACTGCCTGCTCTGTATCAAATGTAATAAATCCAAACCCACGAGAACGATTGGTGGAGTGGTCCCGCATGATCTGATGTTCTGTAACCTCTCCGAATTGTGTAAAGAATTCATTGAACTCATCTGTCCATTACAATAGATAATCAAATGCCCAAACAGTCAAACAATGGCCATTGTAATGGCAGGTAACCATATACAACTGCTTAGATTACCTTCAGTCACAACCGCAGGTATTCCACCAACAAAAATCTTCCTGGTCCTAAAATCCTTAGACCCAACCGCTCCCTTTGGTATTGTTCGCTTGATTTCAACCTAAAGAGTCCAAAAACCACAAGTATCAATAAACCAAACCAAGTCATCAAGTTGCATTTATTGAATTTTCAAAAAATAAAAAGATAAAGATGGTTTTTCAGCAGTTAAATCCAACATCAGCACCACAGCAAAACCTACTTGTTTGCCATTGATAATATGAGTATCCTGAATGACTTGATCAACAACAGATGGATCTGCATAGGTCACAAAGCCAAATCCACGGGGCTGCCCTGTTTTCCGGTCCTTCATTATCACGGAATCCGTAATTTCACCATATTTACCAAAATGCTTAATGAATTGTGCTGCATAACAAACATAACCAAAACAACAAGCAATTAAAAAAAAATCAGAATACAGAAGCAAAAAAGACTCCATTAGCAAATTGTCAAGTAACAAAGAAACTAACCAGTAGTAGTCTCTCTTGCTAAACCTCCAATGAAAATTTTTCTGCAACACATGTTGAGTGAAAATCAAACAAACTTCACAACTAAAGGTTTTCCAAAAGGATCATATATAATAGGCACCAAATTCCTAGGTCTAGCAATGGTAGAGAAAGGATTTTTCTTCTTCTTTCGATTCTTGTTACCAATTCATAAAAAACATCAAGAAAATAAGAAAATCACTACACCAATAAGGCTTAATTATTCAGCCAAACCCTACTAGTTTGCCATTAATGATGAGGTTATATATATACAAGGGCCTTCTCAATGAAAAGGAAGCAGCCAAATAAGAGAAAACCCACCAATACATTAGAGCAATTGAACTAAGAAAGGAAACCAATTCCCCGTTTGGTTCCCGTGAAAGGCAGATAGAGAATATAAAATGAAAACAACTTAACAAAGAATCCCAAATTTCCTATCTTTCAAATCCCATATACCCAAGAACTAAATAAAGTCCTGAATTACAGTGTTATCAAGCTAAAACATGAGCGTGTAGAGATTACTTTAGAATTTTCTCAGGAAACAAACAGATTACCCGGGGCTAGCTCCATCTCCAGAGAGAGGTTGAGGCTTGTCATCTTTTGGGATGTGGGTGGATTTAACGTCGTTAGGTTCACCGTCGTGAATGGGTTCATTGTGGTGTGGGTCCATTGCTGCTTCAAGCTTCAACAATGGCTTCTCTTCTTGTTTTATTATTATTTTTTTTCCCCAAAAAAAGGCGAAGAAGAAGAAGAAATGCAAGAAAGGAAGCCCTAGATGGATGGGTGGATTGGGTTTATTGTTTCAGACTTGAGTATTATTTTATTCTTATCTTTTACCGTTCAAAGGCCTTGATGACTTACTTATTACCATTTTTTGTTTCTCTGAGAGAGAACAAGATAGTTTTTCCACGCGATTTTTATATTTTAAAAATATAAAAACTTATTTTAAAATTATTATAAAAATATATTTATTTTATGTTTATATTCTTATATATCTAAGATAAAAAAAAAAAGAAGGAGATATGTTTATTGAAAATAGTGTTTAATTCATATCCTACAACCAAAGAGATGAAAATGGTAAACTTTGGTTGAAGAAACAAATATTTCAGATAATTTTTTAGTGAAATTTTATATTTTTAAAATAAAATATACAGACTCTCTATAGATATTATATTTATTTTTAAAATATCATTGTAAAAAACTTTTAATTTTAAAATTATTCAACTAAAATTTATAAAAATAAAATTATTTATTATCATGATTTTAAATCTCGATATGCAGTAAGGTTCGAATTGCAAATTAAGAGGGTCAACAACAAAAAATCAATGAATTTTTTACTAGGTCTTATCTCGGATCAATTAAATTGCGGGTCGATCAGGTTTTTGACACGGTCAAGTTGAGTATATTTTTCGTATATTTATCAGGTAAATCCAGATTTTATAATTAAAGTTATTATACTATTTTTAATTTCAACACTTAATATAAATTAAATTAAATAAAAAAAATAATATCTAATTATTTTAAGTTTGACATCAATATATATTAAAAATAAAATAAATTCTTTTGTATTTTTTTATATCTTATACAAATAAGGTATATAAACCGTCATTATATCTTTTACACTAACACCAAAAACAATTTTGTCTTCATTTTATGTTTTGTCTTGTTTTATGGGTTCTTCTTGTTTTTATTTTTTATGATAAGGACAATAATCAAATATTATTTTAGATATAAAAAGAAATCAAGTACAAAGGATCATAGAAGCAGGACGATGAAAGTTTGCTAAAAAAAAAAATAATAATAATAAAAAAAAAAATAAATAACCATCTAGGTGGTGGCCTAGTGGCGAAAGCTTGGGACCAAGAGGTTTGCTCCCTCTGTGGTCTCAGGTTCAAACCCTAGGTTGCTCATATGATGGCCACTGGAGGCTTACATGGTCGTTAACTTCAGGACCCGTGGGATTAGTCGAGGTGCGCGCAAGCTGGCCCGGACACCCACGTTAATCAAAAAAAAAAAAAAAAGTTTGCTAAAAAAGAAAATATCAAAATATAGATCGATGAAGATCCCTTTTTCCAGAAGTGACGTAGCTTCTGTTAATCCTAAATAATCTTCTGTTAGACCTAACAAAAGATCACAATTCACCCACCGGGCCACATGAATGTCCAAATAGTGAAATTGTCTTGATTATTCTTCAACAAGTTTAAGGTTGCTATCGGGAAAGATTTTTTTAAGAAAATATTTTTTATTTAAAAATATATTAAAATTTTTTTTTTCGGATATCAACATATCATAAAAACAATAAAAAGCACTTGGCCCTTGTTATTTTGCTGAAACATAGTTTTGTTTTTGGAAAATAATTTTTATGAAAAATAAATAATTTTTTGATGTTTGGTAGTATTATAAAAAATGAGTTGGAAAATATATTTTAATGTTTAGTTATCTCATAAAAAATAAGGTGAAAAATAACTTATTAATGTTTTTTAAGTTTTTTAAAAGAACGAGGAACAAATTTTATAGATAAAAAAATAAAAGATGAAATTAAAAAAATATCTAACTTAAAAAATTCAAATAAAATAAATAACAATTAAAATAATGAAAACCAAATCTAACAAATAAAAAAGTTGAAAGATGATGAAATTAAAAAAAATACAATTTCATAAATTATTTCAAATAAAATAAATAGCAATCGAAAGAATGAATATCAAATCTGATCGATAAAATTTTTTAATTAAGTGAATGACAAGAGAAAAACAAATAACAATTAAAATAATAAGGACCAAAGTTGATATAAAAATTAAATTAAATGAAATTCTAAAGGATGAAATTGAAAGAAAAAATTCAAAACAAGATATATAAAAATCAAAAGATCGATAACCAAATTTGATATAATCAATAAATAATAAGATATTTTTTATTTTTTTTATAATTACTGGAAAGTGTTTTTCATCCAAAATAAAATGAATATATTTTTCTAAAAACTAAACCAAATTTTCTTTGATTATAAAATATTTTTTGTTGATCAATTTTTATTATGATAAACAGACATAGAAAAATGTATATTTAAAAATTATTTTTTAAAAAAAAATAAGAAGAAGAAAAAAAGGAAACGACTACACTTCTTCAAGATGTTCACACCACTAAGTGGCCAAGGACACTAAATGACATGAACAAAGATCGAAAAGCCAGCAACCACTTCATGAAAAGTATACGTAGAGATAGAACAGAGATGATGGGTTAGTCAAGTTAGAGCGTACGCTAACAAAAGTTTATCCTGTTTTCTCTATCACTGTTGCAGCCATGTTTAAAACTTCAAATTGTGCTCTTCTAGCTTGGTATTCTAGAATGGTCCAAAGTAGTAACCCTTTCTTCCACACAAGAAGCATTCCTGAATTCAAAAATGATCACTTGATCTTATCCAGCTTGTTAGTGTTCAAAGTTTGGATTAACTGAATCTTGCTATTTAAGTATCATTTATTTTGTTTTATATTATATTTGTAGTTATTTTTTAAAGTATTTTGTAATTTAAAATAATATATATTTTTTTATTTTTTTAAATTTATTTTTAACATTAGAGATATACTAGATCCTGTTTCGTTCGATGCAAAGGTTTGTAACAAATAGAAGGAAATAAGAATAAAAAAAAATAGTAAGTTTATGTCAAAATAATAAAGGCAAGACAGTCTTTAGGTTGGATTTTCCTCCAACTATTTTCTATTTGAAATTGGTAATTTTTTTAATTTTTGTTTTTAGATTAACATGAATATCCAGATTTTTTCAGATTAGCTTGTATGTACCTCGATTAAACCTGATTAATTCTATATTATCTCAATTAATTTTAAGGTTTCTGAAACTTGTAATTTTATCTCTAGAGATTTTTGTATATTTTATCGGTGTGTGTGGATGAGGGTAATAAAAGGGTTTCACTTTGTGTCATGGTTGATAGATGGGATGTTGCTGGTTTCCAATGCTTTCTTTAATCGTTGCACATCCTTTTAGGTGACTTCTTAGTGGCAGTTTGGGAGTCAGGTATCCCTTTTAACCATTGTTTTTAGTTGTCTTATTTGATTTTTATTTTTATTTTTAAAAATTATTTTTTAAATATCAAAATAATTTAAAAATATAAAAAATCAATTTAAATTCAAAATCTTAGGGAACATCAAACACTTTTTAAGAGACATTTGAAATTATAATACCAGTTATTTTTTAAAATATTTTTTATTAAAATATATATCAAAATAATAATATTATTATTATTATTATTTAAAATTATAATTGATATTAGCATAACAAAATATCTGAAAATATCTAAAAACCATTAATTTAAAAATAAATAAATTTAATTTAAAAAAAAAAACACTTTTAGAACCCATTATTTAATATTGCTATGGTTTTTAGGCAAAGCTCTTTTAGCTGCTCTTGATCTAAAATACTCTAAAAGTAGTATTTGGTTAAAAATATATATTTATATATATAAAAAGCTCAATAAATAATCATATAAAAGTAAAAACTTAGAAAATTATTTAGAAAAAAAACCATGTCTGAACATGACCACATCGTGGATATGCGACAACAATACAGGAGCAGAAGACATCGCATTGCACAAATACAACAATCGCACCGAAGCTGTGGATCTTGGCAAAAACATATTCATCATCTAGCTTGATCCCATTACCAAAATTGCGATACAATTTCCCAACAGGTAAACAATACCTAACAGGATTTTGATTAACAAATTCCCTGATCCGAATCACCAGAACACACAGGGAGAGAAAGAGGAGTCTAGTAAGTATTCTGTGGATGAGACCTCCTCCTAACTTCCCGCTTGTAGTAGGGAGTTTCATCTATTGTCTTCCTTACATAATCTACAAATGGCTGAGGTGTTCGAGGCGACTGTTCAGTCAAGGCAGGACTGCCGCGAGCAGGTGTCTGTGGTGCTGCTCTAGGTGGAGTGGCAGGGGTGGTGGAGGGCACATGTCGGCTGGATATCTCAGAGATAAGCAAGGAACAGCCCAGATAAATTACACAAAGGATCACAAATCCAGCTACTAGTAGCCCAATGAAGGTTGCAAAGCTAGTTTTTGCCCCCGTTTTTGCATCAGGTTCATAAGTAACGTGTATTTCCATTCTCTGACCTGTATACAGAAAGACAAGATTACATCATCTTAGCAGCTAAAGACACCCTCCTCTTTTGTGGGTATTCAAAGGCTATGGAGGCTCACCATTGGCTGGGAGAGTGATGGTGATTCTATCTTTCAATCTTTTGGCTCTCAGCACTTGGACCTGGAGATATTGAAACCAGCTAGAATCAACCATTATAATGAACAGTTAAAAAGATTATACACGCTTTTGTGCTCCCCACATCATTTGAAATCAGTTCATTCTATTCTTCATGGCTTTGAAACATGTCCGAAACTATTCCACAGTTTGGGCACAATCCCTTGGAATCTTGGATGATGCAAAGTCTATTTCATTTGCAACTGGTAAATACTCACATACTGAAGCAAAGAATAAACAGCTCACCTCATATTTTGCACGGCCACCTATCCCAAAATCTTCCTTGTGGACCAGAGCGATCTTCATTGAATCCCGATCAAGCCAGTGGATTTCAACATCTACAATGAGAGAACCAATTTCATCTTTGCAATAAATTTTATTGTGTCAGGTGGACAGCTGAGATGTAATTTAGTTATTCACAAAATCTTAACACATCTACTGCAGCACCACTCCTTTTAACGCTCCAAAATCCTATGTAAGCCAGAAAGAAGCAAACCAGATGGCAGTAATCATATAGCTAATAGCTCAGAAAAGATGCTGTGAAAAGACTTGGGAAAGTGAGGTTGGAGGTGATGACACCTTTGAATGGCACTGTAACTTGGACTGCTGCCAAACATGTGGCAAGTTTGGTGTAAATATAAAATAATCAAACCACTTATACAGCAAGGCAATTATCAGCATGTGCTTGCATGAACACCTACTAAAAAGGAATACCATTGGATTACAAGGTATAGAAAGAGACTACCGCCCAACTGAAAGAAGGGTTGATTTTTAGTTCCAAAAGAAAGTGATAGGTTGGGTTTGTGAGCAGTGAGATGGCACTCTATCATCAACTTGGACCATAATAAAAGAAAATCCTAATAAAGACAAGGCTGAGAGAGAAACAGAGGAAGAAGGCTTTTATTTACCTGTATTTCCCAAGATGGTTATAGTAGTCTTGTTGGAATCTGGTGTCAGGTTCAGTTGCATTGAACTCTGTAATGAAAACATTGACAGCATGTACACATTTTATGTATTGTTTTGAAATCATATATATGACCTGATTTTGAGGGATTATATTTTATGGAAGAAAGATTCTCCACTGGTGAAATGCTTAACAAAATCAAGCTTTAGTTAAATCTAGAGAAAGAAAGTCTTGTTATAATAGAAATTCAAGTAAATGGAACTTAACAAGTGCTGATGACCAGACCTAGCACTATTGCAAACACACCCGGTGAAGAGGAAAAAATACACCCATTGTTTCCCAAATAAACAAAGTGCAGATTGCTGTCATTCCCTTCAAGTAGCAAAAAATGTTCAACTAAGACATCAGATCAATTACCTTGTCCATTTCCAATATTGAAAACCCTCCAATAAAAATTGCTGATGCAGATCCAGAGACATGGCTAGCTTCTCTGAGTGATACGTTTATAGAAATAGATACATACGGTCTCATGTCCTTCAACCTGGGTACAGAATGCACCAAGTGCTCTGGTGAATATGGGAAGAACAGGCAATAGGAATTCCCAGATTCAAGATCCATCCATGGCTTTGCATACCTTCAGTAAATAGAGTGAGCAAATCAAAAGTTGCAAATATCTGTTTATAAGATGAACATAACAAGAAGAGTCAGACACATACCCCACAAAAGGAGGATCAACCTTGCAGTCATATGATACTCCCTTACCGTTTCCGAGAGTTTCAAGCTTGTTGTAAGTATCACTGTTCCAATACAGCACAAATATTAATGCCAATGTCCAGTGGGCTTAAGCAACCCAATATTTATGTGCAAACCAATTATGGAGGCTAAAAAGCAAAAAAACAAATGTTATTGTAGCTGCAGATGCAAATTAAATTGATTGGTTTTAATGACCAGAGTATGCTGTTAGGATCCCATTTTCTTTATTCCTAAAAAGAAGCTAGAGCAACAGAATATAACAATAATTTGATTTAAAGAACTTTCTAATAGATTTTATACGATTGCTTTTGTCATGAACTACATTCGAACAACAAAATATAATCCAGAAAAAAGTCAAATCAATTACTTACAATCTGTCAGATTTGTAGAGGGATCTGTGATGGTTCTATTTGGAGTTCGTATTAAAGATGTGACCATCAACCGTGGTTTAAATACATTAAATTTCACAAAACAACATGCATAGCAAATGCATTATCAAAGATTCAAGATGAGAACTAATTCAAAATATTAAAATATCAATTTAAATTCTAAAGCAGCCACTTAAAAAAAAAGAGCAATAATATATCAACTTCAATATAAGATACTCTAGATTACAAACCTTAAGCTCAAAGGGAAGCTATATCCTTTTGCTGGGTAAGGAATGTTTGTTAGGATCTCTTTTGGGGCATGAATAGAAACAATATTTCCTGATAGCACTGTAATTTCTGTTTGCAATTTCATGCTAGGACATTCGAAAAATACTGTTCATAAACAAGAAGTTCCAATTATGAAAAATCGTAGCTGTCACATTAAGCAAAACTACAGATTTAACATTATGAAGAGCTATTTCTTCCATACCATGGGTTGAACCTATTCCACATGCTTCAATTTTTCCAGATCGCGTGTCTACAGAAACAACTCTTTCATCAACACTATGCCAGAAGCCAGAAACTTGATCATTAATGCCTACCACAGAAAGAAATCGTTAATTTATCACCAAGAGGAGTAAATGATGAAAAGAAGTTTTGCCCTCAAACACAACCATAGATACTTGGAAATGCATTCTCAGAAGGAAAAAAAAAGAAGGAAAATCCAGAGAATGGACTGTAGGCTCACCTATTACACTGAGGTTAAGAGAACTCCCATGTTGAAGGACAGGGTTTTGGGGATATATGTGAGCACCAACTGAAACCTGACAAATAAAAGATTCAGGTGACTCTACTGCAACAGTAAATCTTGAATAGAGTGGTCACCAGAAATGATAATGGTCCGAAGCTGAGCTAGCTGCTCCAAGTAGTGTATTCACAAAACATTAATTTTTCATCTCCAAATTTGTGGCTGATGACCATTCAGTAGGTCCCATAAGGTCATATGACGCAAAACTAATTATCACCTTTAAGAAAATGCTCCTTTTCACATTAAAAAAAGGGGGGAAAGAGGGGAAGTTTTTTTCATTAACATATCGTGCTTCACAGAAGAAAGATGAAGGAAAATAGACTGATTCTTTTTTCACAGAAGAATACTTCAGAAAAATCTGTAAAAATAAGCAAGCTATCATGGAAAAGCAAGCGCTTAATGCAAATTCTTTCTCCGTTCCCCAATAAAGACAACAATTTTCAATATTTGATGAATGAAAATAGAACAGCCACAGCTAGATAGCAACCAATTACTTATAGAGTGGAGATGGTTCTGGAGTTGAAAAGGCAGCAAATAGTTACCAGTATATAGTCAAACTTTCGTGTATTACTGTTCATTGATACTCGCACCAGAGCTCTACCAGTTTGCATTGCCTTCAACCAGAAATTAATACAAGAATTGTCATACATAAGGCACTGGCAGGCAGAAATTTAACAGATGCCAAAAGAACGCACATGAAGAGAAAGAATGGTAATCCTACAAGCTTATGGAGTTTGTATGATGAAGAGCATGAATTAACAATTGAAAGCAATAAAAGTCCTAAAAGCCATATTTAGCCCTTGCAGATTGTTGATAGCATAGGAGCAATTAACAATTAACATATATGTTAACTTCGTCAACAGACCTTCAGATGGATAGTCCCATTGCCATTTCTTGTAAGTACAACAGAGACAATTTCATGATAGTTGGTTTCAGCACGATAGGAAATGACATCATATGCTTCATAAAAGGGATTCCCTGGTGAAGAAAAATTACAAGATAAGAATTTTATATGTAAAATGAAGTTGTCAGTAAAATGTGAGATGTATAATTTGGTCATCAATACCTGAAGCATCAAAATAGCTTATTGGAAGATCAAGGTTGGCACCAATAGCAAGATAAATTACATGGAAAGGGGGGTCCCTATTCATTATTCTTATTTGAGCCACCTAATGAAAATGCCCAGTTTCAACCAGTGTCAGAAACATAGATGCCAAGGTCTTCATATATAAAATGAAAAGTAACTGCAATGCTGAAACAAAGCAATAAACATGGAAGGATTCACCATTCACATTCCATATTTTGCCAACACAACAGAGTCCCGGTATTTGACAAAAATTGCTAGCAGCATGTTAAAATTCTCAAAGTCACATTGATCACTGTTAGCAATGCACAAGGATGCATTATAAGAGGTGTTTATTTCTAGTCTGGGTTTCTGTCAAGTACTAAGGAAATACTCAAGACAACTTGATTCTCTCAGCCGCATTGCTGTATCGTGCAAAGTTGTTATACAAATCCAACATCTATGACTGTTTAGTCTATAAAAAGCTACCACTGCTAGAAAATGGTAAGACGATGTTCTCAACAAAGCACCAAAATCATGTTATATGACCTGTCACTTCATTTAATGGTGAAAATTTAGAATACTAGGTGTGGATAAGCAAAATCATATAGACGTTCAAAAAGACCAGATTAAAAAAAGTAATGCTGGAGAAGAAAGACTAATACCTCAGCAACCTTGACACAAGATGCAATCTCAGTTCTTCCAGTGGTTCGATCTTTGGCTTGTATGCATGCAAGATTGTTACTCTCAGTAGTTTTTATTCTATCTCCATCTATAGAAATTGCATTTTTTTTCCAAACTTCATTCTTTTCACAACTTAATAACGAATAGATAATTGTTCCTCTACGACTCTGAGCATCTTGTTGACCATGCGATTCCAAAGATGAAGGCAAAAGGCTAGATGTAACATAATGAGGAGGAAGAAGCCATGTCATTGGAACTCCAAGAGCAAGAGGGAGAGGAGGCACAACCAATAGTGATAAAGAAGCATCATATAGCCGCGACTGTGAGAACGAAGCGGAAACGAAATCACAAGAGAATGTAACTGTGATATTTGCCTTGCCTGCAGATCTGGAATGCAGCCATAATTGCTCATGAGACAAATTAGATTACTTGGAAGATGAAAATGCAGACTTATGGCACTTAATGTAGGAAAGATTCAAAGTACTTACAAGAAAACTAGTTTCACAATTAAAATCAAAATTTTACTATAATTATGCTTTCTAAGGAAGTTTACATTAAATCTTACAGCAAATAAGCACTAGACACTTGTGCCTAGGAATCATAAATCATGCCATGATCCCATGAAAGACCAACTCTCTGCGATAACAGAATAATTTACAGACTCCTAGAACCTGTACTTAATAACCAGATGCAGCGACAAAAAGTAACTTTGCTTAGGGTCAAATTTCACAAAAGATAAAATCAAACAGTGAAGAACTACTTGGTTTTCTCTAATCCAAAGTAGTGACGTAAAACCAAGTTAATTTGTTATAGCCTGACCTCCAAGAACAATCCTTTGCTGAAGAAGGAAGAAAGATGACCAGAAGCAATGAGAAGGACCTGGTCCATCAATTATACTGATAAAGCTGCTTATCACAAGGAACCAAGGGCAAAATATTCCAAAACTTACATCTAGGTCCATCAAGAAATTCAACATGAGGACTGGAGAGAAAAAGAGGCACAATACTTCCTTGAACAAGGGGACGCCTAAAATAGTTTACCTCATCTACTAATTATATTCGAATTTCCCAGTTATCTTTTGGAAGAGATAAATAAAAGAGTCTCAAGAACTGTTTCAAGCCTGGTAATGAAAAATGTAAATCCAAAAGAAAAGGGCCATATACAGTCAGAGGACATTGGCTATACAACATTAGAATGGAAATTTTGGATCCATCCATCTTTGGGCCTGAAACACTTTCATCAGATAACAAATCATCAAGAATTAGGTAGATACTTTGATCATCTGATGAAATTTATAAATCTCAGTTTTTTTTTTTTTGTCCCAAGTAGTAAATTTAATAATCAGGTCAAAGGGAGAGGCCAAGTTCATGTGGAGTATCAAAGATAGACCACAGGGGCAGAAAAGGAAAAAAAAATAAGAAGAAAGTTTGGTTTAAATTTAAGACATCTGAGAAAAAAATGAAAAGTTATAAATGCATAACAGAAGTCTTGCTTTATTAGTTCATGTCAAAATATATAGGAAAACAAACCTTCCATGCAAGACTTTAATAAAATCAAGTTCCTGCTCATCATCCAACGGGAACCAGTGCTTTTCAACATTTGAGCTTTCTGCCATGTTGAAACTCAACACCTAAATTTAATCAGTAGACAACTAATTACTATCACCAGGCATATGAGAAGAAAAGAAATCTGAAACAGTAATTATGAGAAATATATTCCTCCTAACCTTTTCATCCTCTATGGTCCACTTGTAACTTCTGCAGAGCTCATAAAATGAAAATAAATCACCCTGACAATACAGGTGAGCCAGTCATATTCCAAGAACTGATGCATAAATTAATAAAGAATACTTTTGACTTTAAAATGTCACCTCAGGAAATGATGGATATATCGGCATCTCACGACCAACATCAAGCTTATCGCTTTGTGCACTCAACATTGACAAAGAAGGAACTCCAACATAAATGCTACCATGTGCTTGACATACCACAACACCTCCATTCCCAAACACCGAGGAAAGGATTGTCTGTTCACATAAACAAATGCAAATACATGAAAGCATATTACATAAAGAATAAGGAGACATCATCTTCCTGATTTGGAATGACATTGGACATGAATCATGTGGCTCAATAGGGACCAGGGGAATTAGAACTATCCAACCTGATCTTAGTCCATATGAAATTCAAAATGATAAAAATGCATGTAAAAACTATTATTTTCCAAAAGCTCCAACTGAAGTTATGATAGGAAACAAAAATAGGTAACCATACAGGTGCACATTCTAAACTCAACTTCTCAAAGAATACAAGCAGAGTTCATTGTGTTACTCATTGATATCCTCTGGTAGAAAAATAGTCCTTATGAATTCATTTATTTCAGAATGATTACGGGTCCATGCAAAATAGTGAACCACTTGTCAACTACTATCAACTGTCCACGCATGCACACATGAATACATAGCATGACGGGGAAATGACAAGAATTCATTCAGGAGAAACCCAGTCAATCAGGACTCATTTTCATGCAGACATTGAAGATCATATATATGACAAATGATAGAAATTCTACAACACCGAGGACATAAAATAATAGCCTTGCAAGATACTCAACTCATCCAAGTCTTAATTTAATCTATGTTACAT